>OY997262.1:150038747-151508747 GCA_963921465.1 Triticum timopheevii | reverse complement strand
GGTGTTTTGTTCCACTCTTGCCGCCCTAGTTTCCGTCATACCGGTGTTATGTTCCCAGATTTTGCGTTCCTTACGCGGTTGGGTGATTTATGGGACCCCCTTGACAGTTTGCTTTGAATAAAACTCCTCCAGCAAGGCCCAACCTTGGTTTTACCATTTGCCTCACCTAGCCCTTTTTCCCTTGGGTTTCCGGAGCCCGAGGGTCATCTTTATTTACCCCCCCCCCCCAGCCAGTGCTCATTGTGAGTGTTGCTCCTACCTGTCAGCCGTCGGTGTCCACCAGGGGCAACTCTGGGATGGCCCACCGGAAGTTTGGACAATCCGGTGTGCCCTGAGAACGAGATATGTGCAACTCCTATCAGGATTTGTCGGCACATTCGAGCGGCTTTGCTGGTCTTGTTTTACCATTGTCAAAATGTCTTGTAAACCGGGATTCCGAGACTGATCGGGTCTTCCTGGGAGAAGGTATATCCTTCGTTGATCGCGAGAGCTTATCATGGGCTAAGTTGGGACACCCCTGCAGGGTATAAACTTTTGAAAGCCGTGCCCGCGGTTATGTGGCAGATGGGAATTTGTTAATGTCCGGTTGTAGATAACTTAACACGAGATACGAATTAAAACGCATCAACTGTGTGTGTAGCCTTGATGGTCTCTTTTTGACAGAGTCCGGGAAGTGAACACGGTTTTGGGTTATGATTGACGTAAGTAGGAGTTCAGGATCACCTCTAGATCATTGCTAGCTTCACGACCGTTCCTTTGCTTCTCTTCTCGCTCTTATTTGCGTATGTTAGCCACCATATATGCTTAGTTGCTGCTGCAACCTCACCATTTTACCCCTTCCTTTCGCATTAAGCTTTGCTAGTCTTGATACCCATGGTAATGGGATTGCTGAGTCCTCGTGGCTCACAGATTACTACAACAACAGTTGCAGGTACAGGTTATGCGCTGATCATGACGCGAGAGCGATGTTTGCTTGTTTTGGAGTTCTTCTTCTGCTTCTTCTTCGATCAGGGGATAGGTTCCAGGTCGGCAGCCTGGGCTAGCAGGGTGGATGTCATTCGAGTTTCTGTTTGTGTTTCATCCATAGTCGGATGTTGCTCTTATGTATTGTGAAGTTGTATTCGTGTGGCATTGTATGCCTTTTGTATGTATCCCCATCTATTTATGTAATGTTGATGTAATGATATCCATCTTGCAAAAGCGTATCAATATGCGCTTCTATCCTTGGTGGGACCTTCGAGTCTCTTTAGGATAGTATCGCATATTGGGCGTGACAAGTTGGTATCAGAGCCTCGACCAACCATAGGAGCCCCCTTGATTGTTGGTCGTTGTTGAGTCTAGAAGAAAACTATTTTGAGTCTTAGGATTATATATATCGGAGAGTAGGATTCTTTTTACTCCTCAGCCCCCTTCGTCGCTCTGGTGAGGACTCTCGACGTAGATGTTTTATCTTTCCTCTCCTCAATATTTTCTCAAATCTTTTTAGGATCTCGTGGGTATCTTGGAATCATTCTGATATTCTTGTGACGAGAACATTGTTCTTGGTGCCTCCTGACATTTAGGGGTTGTGGCAGTGTCCCGGGGAGTTGAGCTCCGAGGTGTTGTCGTCACAATTTTATCGTTGCAGTTCTAGAATACCTGAGTTTTGCCGACATCGAAAATCTCTTTTATGCAGTTGTTGGTGAGATAACCTCGACGTCACCCAGTACTGGGGAGTTCGGGAGTATTGCCATAGCTCGTATAACGGATGCTTTTCGAAGGTTGAGGTACACGATTTCCGAAGGTTTCTTGGTTATGTGTTGATGGATGGATACAGCTGGATGTAGGGATTGTTAGTTTGGGTGAGATATATTGCTTCCCCTGTATCCCCAACACCAGATTGCATAACCAGAAAGTTTCGAGAGTTTATAGGTGGGAATTCAAGTAGCTCCTAGAATATCTTTCCGACAAATGCATGATATGGGATTGGGTAAATCTCTATCATATGTATTTGTTCCGGCTTATTCTGCAAGCCAATCCTTTGTTTTGTTTTATTTGTAGTATTCGAGTTGCTTCGAAGTCAAATATTGAATCCATACCCTTTCTAAACGGTCTTCTCATATTTCTATGGGAGTGCTAATCCTTCTGATCATTGAGGTTGTCATGTTAATTCTTTTCCAACTGGTGCGCTTCTCTTTGAGATGATCCCATCATTCTCCCCATCCGCAAGATCAATTCTAAGTTTTCTCAACGGTGTTTGTTTCATTCGTCCCAAGTTGTCTTTGTTTTTCCCGCCCTCCCACCCTTTTTCTTCAAGGACTCAGATTTCTTAATCATGTATCCCTTTTATTTGTGAGAAGTCTCTTCATTTGTTTCTTTCAATATTCTTATCCGGTGATTCTCAAGAAGATACTAACGGAGCTACAAGTTTATTATTCTTCGTTCTCTTTTCTTTTCCGGTGGATTTAACTCAAGCTTTCCGTGTTGATCATATTCTTTTTCTCATTTCAAGTGCTTTCTTATGCCGGTGTATCTCTTAATCATTCACTTCTCGCTATTCCTTCGTTCTCGAGTGTTGAATATATCTCAGAAGGCCCGTATTTTTATTCAAGATCCGTTCAAGCTATTTGGAGATTATTATCTCATTCAAGTCATTTAATTCAACCAGTGCAATCCCCCCCTTTTCAATCAATTGTTCAACGGTGTTTTCTTTTGAGTGGGCCCTAACCCACAGGTCTTTTCCCAGGATCTTACCTAACTCTTCTAATTATTTCGGAGCTATTCCCAATTGTTTTCAAAGTGTGACGTAAGAATGGATTCCATCAGTCACATCCTTTCTCCAAGATCGCTTTCAAACTCTTTTCATCGTTGGTTCAACCTTTCTAATTTTCTCCCGGAGTATCTCAACAATTCATGGTGGTGTTTCTCGTCGTCATTCTCGGATTTTGAAGACCGAAGAAGAGTTCCTCTTAAATCCTTACCCGTTCTTCCAAAGAGGCGTAGTTCAAGCTTGATGCCATCCTCTCATAATTATTTTCGATTGTCAGAATTCTTTTCTTACCATCTGGGGCATTTCATGAGTTGTTTCCATTTCTTTCCTCCGAAGGCCATCATGTCATAATTCTTCATTCTCAGCGTGTAGCTATCATTCTCCAAATCTTACCGGTGAATCGTTCAAATATCCTCTAATCAGTTCATGTTCTCTTCGTTCTCATGTATCTAAATCCCTTCAAGTATCTTCATTCGTTTTCAAATTCTTTCCGGTGAATTGTGCCCTTGCTACTCTCTTTTCTAATTTTTACGGTGGTTTGTTCAAGATTTCACTTCCTTCGTTATCATATCAATTCATTCGTTGTTTCCAAATCCCACCGGTGGTTCCATCAATACCTTCTCAAGTTTGCGCTATCTCTATCCTTAATCCCTCAAGAAGAATAAGTAGTATGCAAAATCCATTGCTTGTCATCAATTCAATTTGATGAAGGATAAGCATACAATAAATCCATTGCTTGTCATCATTTTTTTATTTACTCAAATTGATTAATCCCTTCATTCGGAGTTTGTTCTTGATGAATAAATTCTTGTTTTTAGTGTTTCATCTTTTCTTTTTCCGGAGTTCCAAGTTTTCTAGGTTATATCGTCGCGAAGCGCCATCTAAATCATCGCAAGGCTTCACCTTGTGTTCTCAACTTCTCTTTCTTTGTTATCATCCTTTGATTTTATTACCGGAGTTCTCACGAAGGCTCTACATGATGGTTCGTCAAGGATTCCTTTCATTCTCGATTTGTTCTTCAAGATTTCTCTTTAAGTTAAGATCCGCCAAGCTATACTCAAAAAATAAACATGGTGTTCAACACATGTTTTGTTTTGAGGAGTTCAAGTAATCTTCATCTTGCATTCCAAACTGCAATTCTTCCTACCTTATATTTTGAGGTGGTGTTATGTCATCCTTGACAATTTCTCTTCATGTTTCATGATTCACAAGTTGTCAAGAATGAATTTTAAAACCATCATTTTTTCTTCGACCATGAGTTGTTTCAACCCATCATAATTTCTTCCTTGGAGTATTTTGATATAGGTTTCACCTAAAAGCCTTCCATTGGGAATGTTGCTATTTGTGGTGCTTATCAATGATCCAAGTTATCTCTTTATCATCTTGGTGGAAGAAGTTTTTATCTCTTCGTCGATCTAAAGCAAGCAATTGTTTCCTTTAGTGGTCGGTTGTCACCTCATAATGTTGAGATGTTTCCATAAGCCCACTACAAGCTTATTCTTTTTGTTGTGGGTTTTCCAACAACCCCGTTGTAACCTTCTTGGAAGGGTGCTTTCCAAGCTTATTTGTGGCAGAGGTTGGCATTTTCTTCTCCATTCTGTTATTCAAATGATTTATCTTTTAATATTTCTTCTGGAGGCATTGTGACATTGCTCTTTCACCCATCACCTCGTTTTGTCAAGATCACGTTATTTTCTTGCTTATCCATTTAACCGAAGTGTTGTGTTCTCATTCAAGTTCTTTTATCTTATCAAGTTTTGCCTCTCTTTTCAACCGGACTGCTGTCTGAAATCTTTCTTACCCCCTGTGCCATTCTTTCAATAGTTCCAGAGGCAGTGTGTTGTTGATTTCATCAAGTATCATCCCATCTTCTCAAGTTCATGTTCTATTCCTTCCATGTTCAACCGGAGTGCTACCCGAATTCTTCCTCTCACATCTTGTTTTAACCGGAGTGGTTTCGAATTCTATCTTGTCCATTAAACTATTGGTTCATGTCTTTGCAACCTTCAAGTTCTCGTAATGTTCCTTGTTCCTCTTTTCTAATGGATTGTTTGCAATCTCGTTCATCTCTGTTGTACTCTTTCTTTTAAATTGCTCAACCTCTCAAGGTTCGTGGTTTCACTCGTCCGTCAAAGAAGCAACTTAGTTTACCTCTTATCTTCCTCTTCCTTTTCCCTCTGGTGCCATCCTAGATCTCGGGACGAGATCCTCTTGTAGTGGTGGAGTGTTGTAACGCCCCGGATACAACTTTCCATATTCGTAACTCCCAACTCTTGCCTTTTCCGGAGATGTGATATTTCCTTCATGGTTGGGTTTTTGTCTTTTGTTTTACATTTTTGTTCATGGCGTGTATCTCATCTCATAGCATCATGCGCATTGCACCTGCATGTTTTCATAAAGCTTGCACCCGTTCGTAGTTGCCGCGTCCCCCCTGCTTTCGTTGACCGTTCCGAGGCCAATCGGGTTTTCGCTTCCCTCTTGACCGTGACCACCTAACCTCTCTTGCCAGTTCGTAGCACCCTCATGTGCGTGTCTGAAACTTACCTGAACCCGAACCGGTCTGTCGTTACTGATGGATCCGGATCATCCCCAAACATCTATAAAACATCTCCGTTTTCTTATTTGGACTCTCCTAGTCTATTTTTCTCGACCGTTCGATCTTGATCGGAGGGTCCGTTTTGCCCATAAGCTAGTCCACCTAGTTATTTAAACAACCCAACCCTAATTTCTAGGCCTCATGTCCCATCCTTCCCATTCCGCCGCCGCCGCCACTCCTCTTGTCTCCTTCCACCTCGGGATCTTCCCAGATCCATCTTGCAGCCAGCCGACCAGCCTCCTTCCTCCTCGGATCAGGCGCAGCCGCCACCCATCAAATCCATCCATCCGCAGCGCCACCCACTCTCCCTCGATTTCACCACCGCAGCCATGCCTCCCGCTCCCTCCTCGATCCAGATCAAGAGGAGCTCGACCCCGAGCCTCCCAACGACCTCCTCCTTGCCGGTGATTCCCCGCCGGAGGTTCCAACCAGCAACAGCAGCGACCACGCCAGTCTCATTGCTTCATGCCTTCCTTTTCTCCCGCGCTTCTCCATCGTCTCACCCCTCTGGCTCTTTCACCCCGTTCAAGCAGGAGCGCCGCCACCCTCGACCCGTCTCCATCCGGCCGACAACGAGCAGTAGCTCGCCGGAGTTGAGCTCCATCGGATCCGCCTCAAGCTCGCCACAGCTCCTCCCTGTCGTCCTTGCGCTGCTTCCAGGACCAACAGAAGCCCGCCATCGACAACCGCAGCAGCGACCGCCATGGACGGCCGCCGACCCGCAGCTCCTCGCTGCCTTGAAGACCCACATCCCCGCCGTTCTGGCGTTGTCCTTCCTTGGAACCGTGCCAAGCTGCCGTCTCCTACCTCGCCGTCCAGGACCCTGACGGCCTCCCCACGCCATCGCCCGTTCGGTCCTCCTCTACTTCGAACCACGCGGCGAGCTCCTCAAGCCCGACGCTGTCCAAGCCTGTTCCCGGCCAGATCCGGACGCCCAGGACCTCGCCGCCCCTTCGCCCCGCTCACCGGAGCTCTGCTCCCAGCCACCGCCGCCGCCGCTGCTCTCCTGCTTCAACCGCTGCTGTCTGCTTCGCTTGGTCGAGCAGAGCGCTCGCCCGTGCCCGTTGACCGCGTCACCAGCCAACGCCCCTGGCCCAGCTTCAGCGGCCGCGTGGGCCACCAGCAGGCAGGCCCAGCGCCCCCTTCCAGCCTCCCTCTCCAAGCCGACCGGCCTCAAGGCCTAATGTGAGCAGCCTAGTCCCAGCCAGATGCGGCCTGTGTTATTTTTTTTCCTGCCTGCGAATTTATTCATTATCCTGTGATTTACCAGTTTTACAGAAAAAACCTCAAACATCATGCATATAATAACTCTTTAACTGTGCATCACATGTAAATAATTTATATATGTAAAATGCTTAGAATTTTGTGTAGATTAATAATATGCCACTTTCATCCATGTTAAAAATGTTTAAAATGCTGTTTGCATTTAATTTGCTTAAATGCCATGTTAAAATGGTTTATTTCATAACTAAATAACCGTAGCTCGGATTTAAATGTTCTTTATATGTAAATGGGGTGGAAAAATGCCTAGTTTAACATGTTGCACTTCATTTTCCTGTTTAACAACATTAAAATTGTGTTTAGGGCAGAACAGTACCAAATTTGAAATATGGACATGAGGATTTTTCGGAATTGTTGTTTGTTGTTTTCGACCTCATTTAAACTTGCCTAAATAGTTAGTTTACTTATGTTTCACCTCTTGACATGTTTAACAACATTTAATATTGATGGGTACATAAAAGAGAGAGAACTAAACATTTGAATGTGGTGTTTTGTCAAGCTCCACTTAACTTGTAGTATTGTTTGTTGCGCTTTGCCATGCCATGCCTCATTAAACCGGACATGCATCACACTTGTTTGTGCATCATGCCATGTTTATGCTTGTGCATTTACCATGTTGTTTGTTTCTTTCCGGTGTTGCTTCCTAGTTCCGGTAATGTTGCGATTGTGAGGATTCTTTCGACTACTCCTGTTTGTCTTCTTCATGGACTCGTTCTTCTTCCTAGCGGGATTTCAGGCAAGATGACCGTCACCTTGGATCTCACTACTATCATTGCTATGCTAGTTGCTTCGTTCTATCGCTTTGTTACGCTACCTATCACTTGTTCTTCAAGCCTCCTAATTTGCCATGTCAGCCTCTAACCTTTTTCACCCTTCCTAGCGAACCGTTGCCTGGCTATGTTACCGCTTTTGCTCAGCCCATCCTATAGCGTTATTAGATTGCAGGTGAAGCTGAAGATTGCTCCATGGTGGACAGGATGTTGTTGGGATATCACAATATCTCTTATATTATTAATGCATCTATATATTTGGTAAAGGGTGGAAGGCTCGGCCTTATTCCTGGTGTTTTGTTCCACTCTTGCCGCCCTAGTTTCCGTCATACCGGTGTTATGTTCCCGGATTTTGCGTTCCTTACGTGGTTGGGTGATTTATGGGACCCCCTTGACAATTCGCTTTGAATAAAACTCCTCCAGCAAGGCCCAACCTTGGTTTTACCATTTGCCTCACCTAGCCCTTTTTCCCTTGGGTTTCCGGAGCCCGAGGGTCATCTTTATTTACCCCCCCCCCCCCCGGGCCAGTGCTTGTTGTGAGTGTTGGTCCAACCTGTCAGCCGCCGGTGGCCACCAGGGGCAACTCTGGGATGGCCTACTGGAAGTTTGGACAATCCGGTGTGCCCTGAGAACGAGATATGTGCAACTCCTATCAGGATTTGTCGGCACATTCGGGCAGCTTTGCTGGTCTTGTTTTACCATTGTCGAAATGTCTTGTAAACCGGGATTCCGAGACTGATCGGGTCTTCCTGGGAGAAGGTATATCCTTCGTTGATCGCGAGAGCTTATCATGGGATAAGTTGGGACACCCCTGTAGGGTATAAACTTTCGAAAGCCGTGCCCGCGGTTATGTGGTAGATGGGAATTTGTTAATGTCTGGTTGTAGATAACTTGACACCAGATACGAATTAAAATGCATCAACCGTGTGTGTAGCCGTGATGGTCTCTTTTCGGCGGAGTCCGGGAAGTGAACACGGTTTTGGGTTATGATTGACGTAAGTAGGAGTTCAGGATCACCTCTTGATCATTGCTAGCTTCACGACCGTTCCTTTGCTTCTCTTCTCGCTCTTATTTGCGTATGTTAGCCACCATATATGCTTAGTCGCTGCTGCAACCTCACCACTTTACCCCTTCCTTTCCCATTAAGCTTTGCTAGTCTTGATACCCATGGTAATGGGATTGCTGAGTCCTCGTGGCTCACAGATTACTACAACAACAGTTGCAGGTACAGGTTATGCGCTGATCATGACACGAGAGCGTTGTTTGCTTGTTTTGGAGTTCTTCTTCTGCTTCTTCTTCGATCAGGGGATAGGTTCCAGGTCGGCAGCCTAGGCGAGCAGGGTGGATGTCGTTCGAGTTTCTGTTTGCGTTTCATCCGTAGTCGGATGTTGCTCTTATGTATTGTGAAGTTGTATTCGTGTGGCATTGTATGCCTTTTGTATGTATTCCCATCTATTTATGTAATGTTGATGTAATGATATCCATCTTGCAAAAGCGTATCAATATGCGGTTCTATCCTTGGTGGGACCTTCGAGTCTCTTTAGGATAGTATCGCATATTGGCGTGACAATTTCGTCCTCGGGTAACTCGCCCCTGGTCATATACGCCAAGTATGGCACCGTCCAATCAGGGATAACATGAAGAACCGCCACCAATTGAGCCTCTGGGTCAGGAACAGCCAGATCCTCCTCCGTAGGCAGTTTGACTGACGGGTTATGCAAAATGTCAAGAAAGACATTGGGCGGCACCGGTTTATGCTAAGACCCCAGCCGACTTAAAACGTCTGTCGCTTCATTTTTGCGCCAATCAATGTGCTCGACCTGGTAACCCTTGAAGTGACCAACAATAACATCCACCTCATGTCGATAAGCCGCCATGAGTGGATCCTTAGAATCCCAAGTACCACAAACTTGCTGAGCCACTAAATCGGAGTCCCCAAAGCATCATACCCGGATTAAGTTCATTTCCTTAGCCACCTGCAGACCGTGGAGCAAGGCCTCATACTCAGCTGCATTGTTAGTACAAGGAAACATCAAGCGGAGAACATAACAAAATTTGTCACCTCGAGGGGAAGTAAGAACAACTCCAGCCCCCGAGCCCTCCAATTGTCTGGACCCATTGAAGTGAATAGTCTAGTATGTGTTATCCGGTTTATCCTCCGGCGCCTGCAATTCTGTCGAGTCATTGATGAAGTCCATGAGCCCTTGGGACTTGATGGCCGTACGAGGCATATATTTTAACCCGTGAGGTCCAAGCTCAATAGCCCACTTGGCAACTCGGACAGTTGCCTCCCTGTTTTGGATGGTATCTCCCAAAGGAGCGGAACTGACCACAGTGATGGGATGGCCCTGAAAGTATTGCTTAAGCTTCCGGCTCGCCATAAAAACTTCATACACAAGCTTCTGCCAATGTGGATATCTCTGCTTCGACTCAATAAGCACCTCACTGATATAATAAACCGGCCGCTGAACCGGATACTCATTACCTGCCTCCTTGCGCTCCACCACAATAGCCACGTTGACAGCCCGGGCGTTAGCAGCCACATATACCAGCAATGTCTCATTATCAACGGGGGCAGCGAGAACAGGTGGCTCGGCTAACTGCTTTTTCAAGTCCTCCAATGCCGCATCAGTAACATCACTCCAGACAAAGTTGTCTGTCTTTTTCATCATCTGGTATAAAGGGATAGCCTTTTCTCCCAACCGGCTGATAAACCGACTCAGCGCCACAATACGATCCGCCACACGTTGTACATCGTTGATACATGCCAGTTTAGCCAGAGAAGTGATGGCCTTGATCTTCTCCAGATTAGCTTCAATGCCCCTGTTAGACACCAAAAAACCCAAGAGTTTGCCTGCCGGTACACTGAAGACGCACTTGGCCGGGTTACGCATCATTTTATAAACCCATAGGTTATCAAAGGTCTCCTTCAAATCATCTATCAGTGTCTCCTTCTTCCCGGACTTCACCACAATATCGTCCACATAAGCATGAACATTGCGCCCAATCTGCTTGTGAAGGCAATTCTGCACACATCGCTGATAAGTCGCCTGGGCACTCTTGAGCCTGAAAGGCATAGACACATAACAGAAGGCTCCAAAGGGAGTTATAAAAGTTGTTTTCTCCTGGTCCTTAACTGGCATCTTGATCTGATGATAACCAGAATAAGCATCCAAAAAACTCAAGTGCTCACAACCTGCCGTAGCATCAATAATCTGATCAATATGAGGGAGAGCAAAAGGATCTGCTGGACAAGCCTTGTTCAAAACCGTGTAATCCACACACATGCGCCAAGTGCCATTCTTCTAAAGCACCAGCACCGGGTTAGCCAACCACTCAGGATGAAAAAACTCAACAATAAACCCAGCCGCCAAAAGCCAGGCTACCTCCTCACCAATGGCCTTGCGCCTTTCTTCATTGAAGCGACGAAGAAACTGCTTGACCGCTTTAAACTTGGGATCAATATTAAGAGTGTGCTCAGCGAGTTCCCTCGGTACACCTGACATGTCAGAAGGTTTCCATGCAAAGATGTCCCGATTCTCACGGATGAACTCGATGAGCACGCTTTCCTATTTCGGATCCAAGTTAGTACTGACGCTGAACTGCTTGGATGAATCGCCAGGAACAAAATCAACCAACTTAGTCTCATCAACCAATTTAAACTTCAGGGCCGGATCATGCTCTGTGGTTGGCTTTTTCAAAGATGTCATATCCGCCGGATCAACATTGTCCTTATAAAATTTTAACTCCTCAGTTGCGCAAACCGACTCGGTGGTAAGCTGCATCGCCCTCTTCACACTCCAAAGCTTATCTTCCGGCTCCCATGTACTGTGATGGTCCCATGGTGACCCAGCATCTTGAGTTGTAGATAAACATAACAGGGCCGGGCCATGAACTTAGCATAAGCCGGCCATCCAAACAGAGCATGATAAGGGCTCTTAATCTTCACCACTTCAAAGGTTAAGGTCTCTGATCTAGAATCATGATCATCTCCAAACGCAACCTCCAGAGCTATCTTACCAACCGGGTATTCCGATTTACCAGGTACCACACCATGGAAAACAGTGTTTGACGGTTTAAGGTTTTTATCTGTCAGCCCCGTGCGACAGAAGGTCTCATAATAGAGGATAGTGATGCTGCTCCCTCCGTCCATGAGTACCTTTGTGAACTTATACCCTCCAACCTGGGGTGCCACTACCAACGCCAAGTGACTCGGATTATCAACCCGTGGTAGGTGATCCTCTCGACTCCATATGATGGGTTGTTCAGACCAACGCAAATAACGTGGGACTGCCGGTTCAACCGAACTTACTGCTCTCTTATGAAGCTTCTGGTCACGCTTGCATAAGCTAGTGGTGAAGACATGATACTGCCCACTGTTCAACTGCTTCGGGTGGCTCTGGTAACCCGACTATTGCTGATTTCCCTGATTATTCTGCTGGTTGTAACCACCCTGGTTGTTTTGATTGCCCGGATTACCTTGGAATCCCGAGCTTGAACCACCTCCACCATAACTCGGTCCATGGAAACCGTATCCTAAACCGACGCCCGGTCCCTGACCATCTTGGTAAAAATTCGAATTTTTGAACTCCTTCATGATGAGGCAATCTTTACAGAGGTGTCCGGACAGCCTTTCCTTCGTCCCATGTCTTGGGCAAGGCTGGTTTAATAGATGCCCAAGATTGATGCCTAACGGTCCGGTCTGTGGGGGCGGTTTACCCTTACGGCGCTGACTATTATTCTGCGCATTGGTGTTAGCCACAAAGTCAAAATTATTCTCAGCCTTGCGCTTACCATTGCCTCCTTGATTTGCCAGATTAAGCTGCTGCCCCTTGGTGTTGCTGCTCCTCTTTCTCTTCCCCAACTTTTCATCATCAGACTCGGGGTCCTTGGTACCATTAGAGTCAGCGTACTTAACCAAAGCCGCCATGAGTGTCCCCATGTCATTACAATGATGTTTAAGCCGCCCCAGTTTCTGCTTCAGGGGCTTGAAACGACAATTGCCTTCTAACGTCAAGACCGCTGAATCGGCATTGATACGATCCGACGAGTGCTGAATCGCTGAGACCCGGCGCACCCAATGAGTCATTGATTCACCTTCTTCTTGGACACAGGCGGCTAAGTCCACAATTGACATGGGCTGCTTGCATGTGTCTTTAAAATTCTGGATAAACCGGGCCTTTAACTCGGCCCATGATCCCATGGAGTTAGTTGGGATCCCCTTTAACCAAGTTCGGGTCGTCCCTTCCATCATCAGGGGGAAATACTTAGCACATGCAGCTTCACTAACATCCAGCAATTCCATGGCCATCTCATAACTCTCAATCCATGCCTCAGGAGATAAATCGGTTTTATAGTTAGGCACCTTGCGAGGACCCTTGAAATCCTTGGGCAAGCGCTCATTGCGCAAGGCCGGCACTAAACACGGTACACCCAAATTTCTAAAGGTCACACCTGGCTCCACTGAAGTTGTTTCATGAACCGGAGTAGGCTGACATGCCGCATATTGCGCAGCTAACTCGGCTTCTTGACGCGCTCTGCCCTGGTCCACTACGTTTTGAGCATCAGCTCCCCCTCCTGCCGGGTTAGGCCCACGGGGCGGATTATGGTTCCGTCCACTGCTCGACACGGCAGATTCTTCAATATGCCTGCTGTAACTCCAGCTCGGGCAAGGGGTGGAATGAATCATGTCTCGACTATACGAATAAGCTTGCTGCTGAACCAAAGCCGTTTGAAGAAGATCTCTGGTCCGTCGTGTCTCAACCGTTGCCGGAGACTCACCTTCCACTGGAATAGCTACCAATCGCGACATCGTAGCGATCATGTTATCCAAAGGGGTAGAAAAATGACCCGATGGTGTTGGCACGTACTGAGGCGGGTCATGGTTCTGTCAAGGCAGGTCCGTCGTCCGTGGATGATCCGGCGTTCCTGTCCCAGGTGCTTCGACCCGGTTTACCGCTGCCGAGTTACTGGTTCCCGCTCCTGGCATGTTAAAGAGATTCCTTGCTTCATAAACCGGTGGTAGATAAGACCGATGCCTCCTCCTCATCACGTCGTTTGAAGCGTTCTGATCCAGCATTAGCCGGTAATTTTCCGACTGAATCCGCTGTGCCTGAGCATCCAAAGCGGCCCGCTCCTCAGCCATCCTGGTTTCCTTAGCCGCCATGTCCTCCTTGGCCTGAGCTATCTGATCTCACAGTTTCGTGACCTCCGCGTTATGCTGATCACGATTATCTGGGTTAACCTCTATGGTCAACAATGTCGTCAAGGTGTCCAATAAATCGGACAGGACTTGAGCCGGCGGGCGAGCGGGGCCTCCTGCCCCGGCTGCCGATCTGGAAATTATTGCCGCCGCAGCTGAGGAGTGCTGCATGGGCTGCGTACCGGCCATGAAGATCGCAACCCGGTTTGGCAGTTCAAGGGGGTCCAGAATACTATCGCCGTCAGAACAACCCCCAAACCGGCCATCTGGCAGTTGATACAGTGACTCGGCCTCACCGGTGGATGATTCGCCATCTAAATAGACAACCGTCTCACCGTCGGATACCGGTTCAGATTCTGCACCATTGATGAATCCTACGAAAGCACGCTTCATGGTGGGTTGAACTTGTGCGGGTCTCGCACGCTGAGCCGTCTCGATGACGTCGGCGCAGATGTCCGGCTCAGGGCCCGGTTCGCCAATCTTGCCAATGAAGACATGAATTCCTCCGAAGGGGACCCGGTACCTGTACTCGATTGAGTCGGTGTTGGGGCCCCAGCCTGCGTCATCGATGTAGAGCTTGCCGCAACGACTCTTGGTCATCCGGCCCACTGTGTATCCCTTGAGTCCTTCAAAATTGCCCTCTAAGAACTTGAAACCATCATGCGATAGCCCAACGGTGGGCGCTAACTGTCGTGGAATTGTCACGTCAGATTTCCTAGTGTGAGGACTTAGTCGTGGAGCCATCGCAATGAGATTAGCTTAAAGGGGTTAAACCGGACAAAGGACACGGGGAGTTTATACTAGTTCGGCCCCTTGCAGTGAAGGTAAAAGCCTACGATCCAGTTGAGGTGGAATTGCTAGGGTTTCGATAACCAGGGAGCGAATACGCGTAACCTGGCTCTCGAGTTGTTGTTTCTTGTCCCTAAACCGCCGTCGGGTCGTCCCTTTATATACATAGGTTGACGCCCGTCGGTCTACAGAATCCCGAGGCCGGTTCATAAACGTGTCCGGCTCGGTATCTATTCTTTCCTACCTTACATTACAAGTTACACGCCTATGGCAGTTTATGTCTATGGGCCCTAACCCGCCTCTGGGCTTTGGGCTTCCTTGTTAAGTTTCCTTCATAAGTCGTCGTCTTCTATAACTTCATGGGCTTCAATATTGGCAACCTCTCTGAGGAAAAACCGGCCCCTCCTTGGCGGTTTATACCCACCAGTTATATCCCCAACAGATTTGGTGGCAAATAAACATGCACTTTTCAATTTATTTTCAGAAGCAACACTAGGTGGTTTATTATTACGCTTCATTTGTTGCTCAAAATCTTTTGCCATAATCTGATTTTCACTCTTATTTTCTCCTGTTTTGCTTTATTAGCTCTATTAATATCGTCTTTCAAAATGGAATCAGGAGACATAGGAAGAAAAGTACTATGTTTATCCTTAGGAACAAGAGTATACTTATTGTTTCTACCATGGTGTACAATTTTTTTATCCAATTGCCATGGTGTACCAAGTAATAAGGAACATGCTTGCATGGATACCACATCACAATCAACAAAATCAGCATATGTAGAGATACTAAAATGCACACGAACAACACACATTACCTTAACCTTGGCACTGTTATTGAACCATTGGATATTGTAAGGATGTGGATGTGGTCTTGTGGTGAGAGATAACTTCTCCACCATCTCCATGCTAGCCAAGTTGTTGTAACTCCCTCCATCAATGATGACGCGAACAGAACGTTCCTTCACAACTCCCTTTGTATGGAACAAATTATGCCTTTGATTTTTCTCAGCTTGTGTGACATGCGCACTCAAAACACGTTGAGCAACTAAACATTCATACCTATCAGCATCTTCAGGAGCCATGTATTGTGTCTCATGTTCAGAATCATCTCCACCATGTTCTTCACGTGTAATAAGAACCAAAGTATCCTCATCATAGTCACTAGCGGACTCATACCCACCATCCACAGTAGCAATCATCACATGCTCAGATTTGCATTCTCTCGCATAATTACCTCTTCCCTTACAACAACGACAAATAATATCACTTGTGTATCCTGTTGATAACATGGAAGAAGAAGAGCTCTGTGCAGGCCCGGCAGGTGCGCTCTTGGCAGATAGTGGTGGTTGTGCCTGCTTTCTTGTATCACGGCTGGAGGTGGTACCTGATGGAGGTGCTGGTGCAGTGCAGTAGAAGATGCACACGGCATCCATGATGCAGGTCGACCTGCAGAAAAGTTTGTTCGTGCTAATGCTTGTCGATCATGCACTTCACGCTCAGCTTTACAAGCAAGATGGAATAAACGAGTGATATTATTATACTCGTTATACTCTAGAATGTCTGAATCTCTCTATTTAATCCACCCATAAAACGTGCAAGCATAGCTTCATTCTCCTCGACAATACCACATCTAATCATTCCAGTTTGCAATTCCTGATAATGTTCTTCTATAGAATTTGTTTCCTTGTCTCAAACACTGCAGTTTTTGAAGTAATTCACGTTGATAATATGGTGGAACCCAACGAGTACGCATAGCAGTTTTCAAAGCAGTCCAAGTAGCTGGAATAGGATATAATCTACAATGTTCAGACCACCATACACATGCAAAACTAGTGAAAGCACAAACAGTAGAAGCAACCCGTCTCTCCTCGGGATATTGTAAACATGTAAAACGTTGTTCAGTTTCTAACTCCCAAGTAAGATATATATCAGGAACATATCTACCCTCAAATGGTGGATATTCAATTTCAGTTTAGGAATATGGTCATGATCTCGTACCTGAGGTGGTGGTGCAGGCCTACCATTTCGAATATATACCTGAGGTCGACCTGCTGGTGGTGGTGCTGGTGGCTGCATGTAGTTCTGATTTTGATCAACCTCATCCTCGTAATAGTCCTCCACCTCTGCAGTAGTAGCAGGAGCTACAGAATCATCAACAGCAGTAGCAGCGGCACCAGAATTTTGTCCTGGCTCAAGAGGAACACGCTGTGCTCACCCTACTGTATCGCGGCATGGAGGTGGTTGTGGGATACGTTTGAGTACTTCATCAAACTTAGCGTCCAACTTGGTGTCAATTGTCTTCTCAATGTCATCCATCTTCTCCATTGCCTTTCCAAAGATGGCCATCACGTCTTCCACCTGTTGACCCAGCATTTGATGAAACTTATCATGAAGCTCCTTGTTTGTCATGTTCTCCTAGTCAATCTCGTCGGCTTGTGGTCCTGCCATAGTTAGCCGCAATAGAAACAGACAAGAATATGATCCTACAGACTACTAGAAAGTGGTGGTGGTGGGGTGTCACAAATCTGTCAAGCAAATCACAAATTCTTACCGGTTCTTACCCAACATCAGGTGGTGATCGGCAACCATTGTAGTCAAAACTCTCAAAGCTTGGATAGAGCGATTACCAGGGAGAGTCAAACGCACGACATAGATGTATGTGGAGCTGGTGATGAGGACATGACTACCTTGGATATGACCAAAAATATTGCATATATGCATATTTGTCAGGTGATTTCTAGTGCAAACTATTCAATAATCTATTTGTGTTATCCAGAACAAAAATACTTCACACACTTTTGTGTTTTGTCTAATTGCAGGTGTATGGGACATTTGTACAATCCACATATGAAGATAAGGAAGAAAGAGATGTTTATTTGCTGTCCAAAAAGTTCTCTCACGTCACTTTTGGCCCAAGAGAAGATAGAGTCCAAGTCTCTCACGTTCTGGATTCAGATTCGGACTGCACAGACATACCTGACTCAAAACGCACACAAGTTTTTCATACGGACTCCGAATTGGGTGATTCTTTTTTTGTTAGAAACTAGATTTCGCGCACTTTCCAACCCAATTGGAATCACCTTCAAATTCATCCGGAGCGTTGAGTTGTGGACGAAACAATCTGATGCTGCAGCAGAATCCGAGTCAAACTACAAGTCCAAAGGTGTTACATCACCTCCACTTGGGCCCATTGGCCTTGTATGACCTAGATTTAGTTTTAGGCTGCCTTGGGATGTCCTCCCACCTCCTTGGCCGCCACCCCTTGCTCCTATATAAGTAGATCCATCTAGTAGCTTTTCCTTGGGATTTGTTTAGTTAAAAGTTAGCCATTGCAACTTCGTGTGCTTCGTTTGTGTCCAACGACCAGACCAAGACCACTTTTCGGATCCCCACCATTATCAATACTTCATACATATTCGCGATATTCAGATTGCTTTTATCATATTCTTGCTTGTTCTTCGATTGCTTGCAGGAATAGACCTTCGTGGTCAGGTTGATCGTGCTCCGGTGTGGTCAATAACCTCTCGGAGTTGGTTTAGCGATTGCTAAGGCACAACGTCGTTGCACATTTGTAGTCGGATCATCAAAGTCGTCTCCACCAAATCGATAGTTATCATCTCATTGAAAGATCGGGACACCCCGCCTCTATCAAGTGGTATCAGTTTTCAGGTTGCTCGGTGAGAATTTCCAGTTTTCCTAGATTAGATTTATTTTCTTACCTATTGTCCAAGAAAAAGCCACAAAAAAGAGTTAGATCTATTCATCCTTGGTCCAAGCCAGTCTGAGCCTTTGCAATTTTCTTTTCATTGCTTGCATAGTTGAATTATCGGTTGCATCGTCGTGTCGAGTTGCTGGTCTTAGTGTCTAGTTCGTTTAGAGTTTCGAGTTCTGTTCACATTAGTCACGCCACCACTGCATCATTATCTCTTCCGCTGTCCACCACCCATCCATCAATTTCCACCACGTGCTACCCACCATTCATTGTCATAATAATAGTTGAGATCGTTCACATCTTCGCTTGATCCAATCTGCGTCTTATCTAGTTTGTTTTGGAAAGAGGGAGAAAAAAAGAGAGAAAAAAAATGAGAAAAAAAAGAGAAAAAAAGTCAGAGAAAAAAAGGAGAAAAAAATCATAAAAATCGGCACAAACTTTTTCAGAGGAAAGTTGGAGACAAAGTTGTTGTATATCCTGCTTGGCAGTTGTTTTTCATCATTATCTTCACTGTCGTTGAGATCTTCACTTATATCTTGCTGTCAAGAGCTACTTAGTATCCTTCATTGATGCTAGTTGTGCTACGCTGTGACCTCATTAGTGTTCTAGGCTCGCGTCTCTAGTCCGGTCTAGCCTAGGACCAGCACAGTACCGTCGTTGAGCGTTTATTCAACATTGCATCTTTGAATTGATTATTGCTAATCTTTTGCTACCATATATAGCCAATCTAGCTCCACATATTTCTATACCGTGTATACGTACGCTCCCCTGGCAATCGCTTTACTCAATATTCGGAGTTACTTGACACCGCTAGTTGCCGATCACCGCCTGCTGCATGGTAAGAACTTGTAAGACATTGATATTTGCTTTACTGTGAGTGTTTTACCACCACATCCTAGTAGTTATAGGAACATTATTTTTGGGTTTTGTTTCTTGTTCTACTAATCATGACAGGATCCAGAGTCAATTCATTGGCTTTGTCGATCGCGGGAGACGTGCCACCACCTTTGCAAATACCACAACCGTCACGAGAGGTGCACAAACATCCAAATGCACATGATCAGGTTAATGTATCTATACCACCATTTAATGGCCGTTTTAAACCTGCTTTATATATTGAATGGGAGTTCGACATAAAAAATATATTTGCTTCCCATAATTTCGATGAACATAAAAAGGTTAAGGTTGCGGTTGGTTCTTTCACTGGTTATGCTTTGGTTTGGTGGAGTGAATATTGTCGGTTACACCCTGATTATATACCTACTACTTGGGATGATTTGAAACTTGCCATGCGACATACTTTCGTCCATGCTTATTATACTCGTGACATGATTAAGAAGTTGCAACACTTAAAACAAGGTAGTGAAACTGTAACAAAATATTATGATGATTTACAAACTACCTTGTTGCATTCCTCTTTAGAAGAAAGTGAAGATGATTTTATGGATAGATTTTGGGGATGATTAAACTGTGATATTCAAGAGATACTAATTCATGAAGAGTGTTATCCTATGGACCATTTGTTTCATCTTGCTTGCAAAGCTGAACAGGAAATAAAACGATGTGTTGGCCACGAGGAGAACAAGCGCACGGTGCACATTCCAAGAGTTGATATGATTGTTCCTTCAACTACTAGGCATACTATGACAACCACATCCGTTGTTGTCAGGACTACATCACCTCCACCATGTGACACATCGCCCTCGAGAGTGGCTACATCATCTGAGTTGATCATAAGAGGTAATGACAAAGGTACTGATCTTCCATCTCTACATGAGAATGATGAATGCCTTGTCAATTTGAATGCACCATCTGATGAGCTACCCACTAGTTTGATCACACCACCTATTTTAGAGGACTACATTGATAATTTGACTTTGCCATGTGCTCAAACAACTGAAATACCAACAATTTTGAGTGCACCCATTGAATTAACTATTGATGCAAAAGAACCAATGTTTAATCATTTTGATATGACCTCTAATCTTGGTGATGATTCTGTGTTGAATGACTTATTGCATATTTGCTTGTTTAAGCATGTTGTAGCATGTAAATTTGATGCAAGTAATGTTTATTCACCAATGTTGGGATGGTTTAATGATGAACATTGTCAATCTTTTGAAATGAATAAGAGCTTCACTTATATGTGCAAACTGAGTTGCAATATTTTCATGCCTTCTACTTCCTGTGCTAATTTTTTGGCTTTAGATTTTATGAACTATGCAAGTTACTCATCTATTCATGTGTCATATATGCAAAAATCAAGGGAAGTAAAAATGGATGACATATACATATACAACATGTACACCTTGTCTCTTTTGTTAGCCACATTTCAGATTAAGCAACGCCGAGGACGGCTTTATTTTCAAGAAGGGGAGGATGATGAGGACATGACTACCTTGGATATGACCAAAAATATTGCATATATGCATATTTGTCAGGTGATTTCTAGTGCAAACTATTCAATAATCTATTTGTGTTATCCAGAACAAAAATACTTCACACACTTTTGTGTTTTGTCTAATTGCAGGTGTATGGGACATTTGTACAATCCACATATGAAGATAAGGAAGAAAGAGATGTTTATTTGCTGTCCAAAAAGTTCTCTCACGTCACTTTTGGCCCAAGAGAAGATAGAGTCCAAGTCTCTCACGTTCTGGATTCAGATTCGGACTGCACAGACATACCTGACTCAAAACGCACACAAGTTTTTCATACGGACTCCGAATTGGGTGATTCTTTTTTTGTTAGAAACTAGATTTCGCGCACTTTCCAACCCAATTGGAATCACCTTCAAATTCATCCGGAGCGTTGAGTTGTGGACGAAACAATCTGATGCTGCAGCAGAATCCGAGTCAAACTACAAGTCCAAAGGTGTTACATCACCTCCACTTGGGCCCATTGGCCTTGTATGACCTAGATTTAGTTTTAGGCTGCCTTGGGATGTCCTCCCACCTCCTTGGCCGCCACCCCTTGCTCCTATATAAGTAGATCCATCTAGTAGCTTTTCCTTGGGATTTGTTTAGTTAAAAGTTAGCCATTGCAACTTCGTGTGCTTCGTTTGTGTCCAACGACCAGACCAAGACCACTTTTCGGATCCCCACCATTATCAATACTTCATACATATTCGCGATATTCAGATTGCTTTTATCATATTCTTGCTTGTTCTTCGATTGCTTGCAGGAATAGACCTTCGTGGTCAGGTTGATCGTGCTCTGGTGTGGTCAATAACCTCTCGGAGTTGGTTTAGCGATTGCTAAGGCACAACATCGTTGCACGTTTGTAGTCGGATCGTCAAAGTCGTCTCCACCAAATCGATAGTTATCATCTCATTGAAAGATCGGGACACCCCGCCTCTATCAGCTGGGAAGGCTTATAATATGGTAGCAAAAAGGGTCAGCAATAATCAATTTAGAGATGCAAAGTTGAATAAACGCTCAACGACGGTACTGTGCTGGTCCTAGGCTAGACCGTGCTAGAGACGCAAGCCTAGAACACTAACAAAATCATGGCGTGGCACGTAAACAAGGGAGGAGCACACTCTGAATTTTTTTCCTTTTTTTGCACTTTTTTCCTCTTTTTTTGCTCCGCAACATTTTTTTTGAAAAAGTCTACAAATGGTCTAAAAACTACCTAGCCAGAATTTTCTAGACTTAGTTTTTTTTTAAACTGGAACTGTTTTTTTACTGCGGGTGGCACGAAAGTTGGGGAGTCTAACTTGGTCACGACTCAGAGTATGCCATGATCCGGAAATCGAAAACAAAGGAACAAATACTGGACTCAGAGTAGGACTGGTGGCGGAGATGAATCTGGTGGAAACTCGGACTGGTGGCGGATATATGTAGGGTGGTGGAACATGAACTAGTGGTGAATCTGTGATGGAGGTAGATTCGAATTATCGTGATGGCGGTGAATATGTGGCATATGGCAGCGGTGATGACGATGGTGGTATATGGCAGCAGTGATGACGATGGTGGTATATGGCACCGGTGATGATGATGGTGGTATATGGCAGCAGTGATGATGATGGTGGTATATGGAAGCGGTGATGAAGATGATGCGGCGGCGGTGTGACAACTTGTGAATGGAACTCAAAACTCTAAAGGACTAGACACTAAGACCAGCAACTAGACACGACGATGCAACCGCAAATTCAACAATGCAAAACACTAAAAAGATTATACAAAGGCTCATATTGGTTCGGATATGATGAACTAACCCTAATTTTTTTTGGCTTTTTGTGGATTGTAGGTATGAAGAATAGACTCGATCTAAACTACGAAAAACTGTAAAATCTCACCAAGCAACCTGGAAATCTGATACCACTTGATAGAGGTAAAGGTGTCCCGTCTTTCAATGAGATGGTGGCTATCGTTTATGGTGGAGTAGACTTTGACAATCCGACTAGGAACGTGCGAGGACGTCGTGCCTTAGCAATCGCTAAAACAACTCCAAGAGGTTATTGACCACGCCGGAGCATGATCAACCTGATCACGAGGGTCTATTTCCTGCAAGCAAACAAAGAACAAGCAAGAAACTAAAATTGCAATCTGGATATTGCGAATAAAAGAGGAAAGCTTTATTGATCAAGTGGGGTTCTGTGATGCCTTGGTCTGGTCGTTGAACACAAAGGAAGTACGCAAAGTTGCAGCTACGGCGAACTTTTAACCTAAACAAAACACAAAGTCTAAACAAATGCCCTTAGGGCTGTATATATGGAGGAGAGGGGGGAAATTCGTGGCCCTTGGGGGAAGGGTCCTAAACCAACCCTATCTCTTGTTTCCTCACACATACGGACTCTAAAAATAGCCTATACTTATGTATTTCTAAATTACATGGGCCTGGCCCAATAATAAGGTGACGCGGCACCTAGAATAGCCTCTGGACGAAATTTATGAAGTGGCATCTTGTATATTTCGTCCAAGGCTTCATGCACTCATTATGGTGGCTTCAAAGTCCTGAAATCATCACTTGTAACCCCGTCCTTGTTTCCCTTGCGCATGCCATCATCTCCATGCTTGTTCTTGCTCTAGTGTTCATCCTTCTCCAAGCTAGGCCCTTCATTTGTAAGCAAAACAAATGTATCCAATTTAGGCAGCATCATATTCTCATGAACATTAGAATCATTACCAAGAAACGTAAGTACCTGGTAATTCAATTGGCGTGCGCGAGCTCTAGTAATTGGTCCAGTATGTATAGTAGCAGGGACTGTGTGTGTAACAACGGTAATGATGTCCTCATCATAATTCTTCTGTGCAGTAATGAGGATAATCCATAGATCATGGGCCCAGTCCGCATCATTGCTACTATCATCTTTCAACTTATTTTTCTCTAGGAACATATCAAAAAATAAGGGAATTATATCGCGAGCTATTGATCTACAACATAGATTTGCAAACACTATCAGGACTAAGTTCATGATAAATTAAGTTCAATTAATCAAATTACTAATGAACTCCCACTTAAATCAACATCCCTCAAGTTGTCTAAGTGATACATGATCCATATCAACTAACCCATGTCTGATCATCACATGAGATGGGGTAGTCATCAATGGTGAACATCTCTATGTTGATCATATCTACTATATGACTCATGTTCGGCCTTTTGGTCTCCAGTGTTTCGAGGCCATGTCTATACATGCTAGGCTCGTCAAGTTTAACCCAAGTATTCTGCATGTGTAAAACTGTCCTCCACCAGTTGTATGTGAACGTGGAGTCTATCACACCCAATCATCACCTGGTGTCTCGAAATGACGAACTGTAGCAATGGTGCATACTCAGGGAGAACACTTTTACGTTGAAATTTAGTGAAGGGTCATCTTATAATGCTACCGTAGTTGTAAGCAAATTAAGATGCATATAAGATAAACATCACATGCAATCAAAATATGTGACATGATATGACCATCATCTTGTGGTTTTGATCTCCATCTCCAAAGCATCGTCATGATCTATCGTCACCGGCTTGACACCTTGATCTCCATCATTGCGTCGTGGTCGTCTCGCCAACTATTGCTTCTACAACCATCGCTAATGCATAGTGATAAAGTAAAGCAATTACATGGAGTTTGCATTTCATACAATAAAGAGACAACCATAAGGCTCCTGCCGGTGACGGGAGGCATAACCCTCACCTCTGATGGCACATGCACTCTATTTGATGTTCATCCAAAGAGGTTCAAAATAACATTGCAGGAGAGAATGCAGCCATATGGTGACAGTCAATAAACTGAAGCAACTGCCAGCCTTGCAAGAAAGGGAGTAATAGGGGCCTATCATGCCAGGTAAATCAATGAAGTGCTCTTCATAGAATTGCTACGAAATTCATGTTAATTTCTTGCAAATGAACAAGGTCCTGATTAATTTGGATGAATTTGTTTTTCACACTGCCTAGGCTTAGCAAGGTGGACATGCCTAATATATTATTGTACGAAGCACCATAGCTTTTGCCTCGAAGGAATCATTTTTGCTTGCTTCTTTTTGAGTTTCCAGTTATCCTCTATTTCCTTTCTTCGTTTTTACTGGTTGTGAAGCATTCGTTGCTGTCACCAAATCCATGTTGGAAAGTCTAGATCTATTTGACATAGGCACATTGATTAGCGGGCTTGAACTAGCCATAGTTGAGCAAAATCTGTCCCGTTTTAAAGTGTGAGTTTTTAGGTAAGAAACCTGCTAACGAAATGATTTTTGTTGTGATACATAACATGTATTTAAGGTAGCCACTTTTATGTTTAAAACATAACTTACCACATCCACAAACACATTCTCATTGTGCCACCCGTTACGATCAATTAATCGAATCTGATGGTTATTTTGTTGCGCTAAAGTCTTTTTGTTGTTATTTCCCTTTTATGACTTTTGATTTGTTCCTACTTGCTAATCTACTGACTTTTTTTTATAATCTTCAAAGTACTTTTGTATTATTAGTTTAGGACACTCTTACATCCATTTTTGTACAACTTCATAGTTTTGGTTTTCTTTCTTTCTGGGGTCTTATATTCTTGTTAACCTGTGAATGGTAGTAAAGATTCTCTTGCGGGTCACATAGCACATATAAGCATATCTCCCGTTACAATGGTGAATTATCAAGTTTGTTGTTTTAACCTTCTTCAAGGACCGACCACATTCAAATTCGATTCAACTAAAGTAAGAGAAACAGACACCCGCCAGTCACCTTCATGCAAAACCAGTTGCAAGTCAGTCGGTGGAACTGGTCTCATGTGCGTGGACATGTAAGGTTGATCCGGGCCGCTTCATCCCACAATGCCGCCGAATCAAAATAAGACGTTGGTGGTAAGCAGTATGAACATCACCGCCCACAACTTCTTTGTGTTCTACTCATGCATATCATCTACGAATAGACCTGGCTCATGATGCCACTATTGGGAATCATTGCATGGAAAACAAAAAAAAATTCTACGCACATGCAATGATCTATCCATGGAGATGCATAGCAACGAGGGAGAGATTGTGTCTACGCACCCTCGTAGACTGTAAGCGGAAGCGTTTCACAACACGGTTGATGTAGTCAAACTTCTTCATGCTTCAACTGATCAAGTACCGAATGCACGACACCTCCGCGTTCTACACACGTTCAGATCGGTGACGTCCCTCGCCTTCTTGATCTAGCAAGACATCGAGGTCAACTGATCCCCTATACTTGTGGGTTATGAGAAGACCACGATGAAAATGTTGAGTGGATCTCATATGCATTATTGTTCATCTAACAAAGAGCCCATATTACCTCGTCTTCTCCTTTTGAATAAAAAGTTTATAGATTCCAGCTTAGTCCACGACACTCTTGCACTATTATTATTTCCATATCATTCGGTCGTGCAAGTGAAAGGCAATAATGATGATATTTGATGAACTAGTTATGGCAGAGAGAAACGGGTATGAACTCAACTTATTCTATTTTTGTAAATATGTTTAACCTAGTATCCATGATTCAGCATATTATGATCAAACATATTTGCAATGACAACTAGAGATTATAGTTTATCATGCCATGCCTAAGTATCTAGGAGTGGATAATGATTTATCTTGGATGTCAACATGCATTAAAATGATTGTGATATAGTATGATGATATTGTATCCTCCTCTGAATGTTTCAAGTGGCTTGACTTGGCACATGTTGATGCATGTAGTTGAATCAAAGCCAACATAGCCTGTACGATATTTATGTTCATGGTGTCCATATCCTACAATATTTAATGACCGTTTTTTCTCTCTAGCTGTCCGCTTCCCAACCTATTTGCTAGCCTTCGCCAATACTAAGTGGGAATACTACTTGTGCATCAAAATCCTAAAACCCAAGTTATCCCAGTTGAGTCCACCATATCTACCTATATGTGGTATTACCCTGCCATTCCGAGTAAATTTGCATGTGCCACCTCTAAAAACTTCAAATAAACATCTATTTTTGTGTGCCTGGATTGTTCATAGAGCGACGGGGGGTAGTCGGTATCTTCCATGATAAGCGGGTTATTCTCATGATGAATGTTTATTCACTCGTCCTTGCACGAGAGGGGCGGTAATAGGGATTCCCAGTCCCGAATCAAAAATGGCAAATAATTAAACAAAACTCCCCCAAGACTTATGTTGGTATGAACGGTACCCCTGGATTCGACTAGCCATGGACTGTGTTTGTTGGTGGAAGGGGGAGTAAACCTTTACTTTTTATCGCTTGGGAATCGCCACTAATGTGTTTAGCATGGAATATATTGATAACTTTTGGTCGTGAAGTAAACAGGAAGGGCGCATTTCCCAAATTTTCATTTATCTCTATTTTAAAAATCTGAGCTCTGGCACCGCTGCAAATCCCTGCTTCCCTCTATGAAGGGACTATCTATTTACTTTTATGTTGAGTCATCACCTTCTCAAATAAGCGCCAGAGCTGAGAGCACTATTGTCATCCTCATGCATTGTGCATAGTTAATGTTGGATGCATCATGACTGGATCTTTTCTACCATGAATTACAATATTTAGCCGCTGCTTGGACTTTGAAGGCGCTCTGCATTTATGTTTTGGGGTCTCAGAAAGGGCTAGCGTGATACCATTATTATCATATTATATCACGGTTGTTTTGACAAAGTGTTGTCATTTGAGATATTTTATTATTGCTTGCTAGTTGCTTATGCCATTGATGAGTTAATATAATTTTTAAGAGTTATTGTCGACATGGTTAGTCATGATGTTTGTTTAAAACGTGGGTGCTACTTAAGCTTATTTATGTAAACAAGAACAAAAGAGTTCATAAAAGTTTTTATTCTTCACTTTCAGTTTGTCAACTGAATTGCTTGAAGACAAGCAAGGGTTTAAGCTTGGGGGAGTTGATGCGTCTCCATCGTATCTACTTTTCCTAACGATTTTGCTATTGTTTTGGACTCTATTTTGCATGATTTGAATGAAACTAACCCGGACTGACGTTGTTTTCAGCAGAACTACCATGGTGTTGTTTTTGTGCAGAAATAGAAGTTCTCGGAATGGGACGAAACTTTTTGGAGAATTATTTCAGAATATATAAAAAATACTAGAGCCAAGAACCACCGGAGGGGGGCCCTGGGTGAGCACAACGCACCAGGGGGCCCCCTCCAGGCGCGCCCAGATGGGTTGTGCCCACCTGGTGGCCCCGCAGACCCTCATACCGATGCTATATAATCTTATTTTTGGAGAGAAAAAATGAGGGAGAAAGTTTCATCGCGTTTCATGATATGAAGCCCCTGCCACCTCCTGTTCTTCATTGGGAGGCTAGATCTAGAGCCCGTTTAGGGCTCCGGAGAGGGGGATCTTTGGTCTTAGTCAACCCCAACCCTTCTCCATCACCAATTCCATGATGCTCCCCACCGGGAGTGAGTAATTCCTTTGTAGGCTCGCTGGTCGTTGAAGAGTTAGATGAGATTCATCATGTAATCAAGTTAGTTTTGTTAGGGCTTGATCCCTGGTATCCACTATCTTATGAGATTGATGTTGTTATGACTTTGCCATGCTTAATGCTTGTCACTTTGGGCCCGAGTGCCATGATTTCTGATCTGAACCGTTTATGTTTTCACCATTATATCTATGTTCTAGATCCGATCTTGCAAGTCATTCACCTATTGCGTGTTATGATCCGTAAACCCCAGCGTGACAGTAATTAGGATACTTTCCGGTGATTACCGTAGTTCGAGGAGTTCATGTATTCACTATGTGTTAATGCTTTGTTCCAGTTCTCTATTAAAAAGAGGCCTTAATATCCCTTAGTTTCCTTATGGACCCCGCTGCCACGGGAGGGTAGGACAAAAGATGGCATGCAAGTTGTTTCCATAAGCACGTATGACTATTTACGGAATACTTGCCTACATTATATTTATGAACTGGAGCTAGTTTCGTATCGCCCTAGGTTATGACTGTTATATGATGAATATCATCCAACGAATTCACCGATCCGATGCCTAAGAATTTTCCACATATTGTTCTTGCTAAGTTACTACTGTTGTTGCTACTGTTACACTTGCTACAAAATCGTTGCTATCACCGTTACCGTTACTGCTACTATTATCACTGCTATCAAAACTAACATATTACTATGCTACTAATCATATTGCTGAAGATATTTAATCTCTAGGTGTGGTTGAATTGACAACTCAACTGCTAATACTTTCAAATATTCTTTGGCTCCCCTTGTGTCGAATCTATAAATTTGGATTGAATACTCTACCATCAAAAACTATTGCGATCCCCTATACTTGTGGGTTATCAAGACCTTTTTCTGGCGCGTTGCCAGGGAGCATAGCTATATTTGTCGAGTCACTTGAGATTATTATCTATTTATCACTATGAAGAATCTGAAGGATACCAAGACTAAGATATTTCCCTCTAAGACGAGGGGAGGTAAGGAACCGCCATCACACTATGCACTTGATTCACCTTCTATTTTGAGTAAACTTGCAACACCAGCACATGTTATTAATCCTTATATGCCGCAAGTTATTGATGATGCTACTTCTGCTATGAATGATGCTTATGATGATGCTAGTACTATGCTTGATGATGATGTGCCATTAGGTGAATTTCCCCATGAACATGTGTAGTTCATATTGGAATCTTTAGATAGAATTATACTCCCTCCGTCTAGAAATATTTTTCAAAGAAATAGATGTATCTAAACGTATTTTAGTTTTAGATACATCTATTTTCTTCCATTTCCACGACAAGTAATTCCGAGCAGAGGGAGTATTTAGGAATGGAGGGAGTACATGGCATAACCCTCACCTCTGATGGCACATGCACTCTATTTGATGTTCATCCAAAGAGGTTCAAAATAACATTGCAGGAGAGAATGCAGCCATATGGTGACAGTCAATAAACTGAAGCAACTGCCAGCCTTGCAAAAAAGGGAGTAATAGGGGCCTATCATGCCAGGTAAATCAATGAAGTGCTCTTCATAGAATTGCTACGAAATTCATGTTAATTTCTTGCGAATGAACAAGGTCCTGATTAATTTGGATGAATTTGTTTTTCACACTGCCTAGGCTTAGCAAGGTGGACATGCCTAATATATTATTGTACGAAGCACCATAGCTTTTGCCTCGAAGGAATCATTTTTGCTTGCTTCTTTTTGAGTTTCCAGTTATCCTCTATTTCCTTGCTTCGTTTTTACTGGTTGTGAAGCATTCGTTGCTGTCACCAAATCCATGTTGGAAAG
The DNA here is from genome assembly GCA_963921465.1 of Triticum timopheevii. Lineage (NCBI taxonomy): Eukaryota > Viridiplantae > Streptophyta > Magnoliopsida > Poales > Poaceae > Triticum > Triticum timopheevii. The sequence continues at coordinate 151,478,956 of OY997262.1, read as the reverse complement.
TCTAGATCTATTTGACATAGGCACATTGATTAGCGGGCTTGAACTAGCCATAGTTGAGCAAAATCTGTCCCGTTTTAAAGTGTGAGTTTTTAGGTAAGAAACCTGCTAACGAAATGATTTTTGTTGTGATACATAACATGTATTTAAGGTAGCCACATCCACAAACACATTCTCATTGTGCCACCCGTTACGATCAATTAATCAAATCTGATGGTTATTTTGTTGCGCTAAAGTCTTTTTGTTGTTATTTCCCTTTTATGACTTTTGATTTGTTCCTACTTGCTAATCTACTGACTTTTTTTTATAATCTTCAAAGTACTTTTGTATTATTAGTTTAGGACACTCTTACATCCATTTTTGTACAACTTCATAGTTTTGGTTTTCTTTCTTTCTGGGGTCTTATATTCTTGTTAACCTGTGAATGGTAGTAAAGATTCTCTTGCGGGTCACATAGCACATATAAGCGTATCTCCCGTTACAATTTTTCTAGTAAATATTCTCGTAAAAATTCAATTAGGAAGGTCGTTTATAAGCATTGTTATAGATCTTGTAATCAAGCGGCTCATGTGCTAGCTCATTTCAGTTACTGTAATAAGACTTCATTTAGTTGGTTGGACGAGCCCCTGACTTTATTGTCAGTAAGCTCGTAGACGATGTAAATATTATTTAAGTTTTAATAAAGCTAGCCATGATGGCCTTCCCTCAAAAAGAAAAAAATAGATGACTCAACTTTGTACTAACATTAGTACAAAGTTAGTATAAAATTGGGTCATCTATTTTGAAACCGAGGAAGTATATACTACACAATTAATTTAGATCTCATTAAAATCGATTCCAAACGGACGTGTACGGTGCAAGTGCCGTGGACGCTACCCGTCTCCTCGCGCTCTCTGTGGCGCAAATCAAACCTCCTCCGTAAGAAGCCAAGGTGGGACTCCACTGTAATAAACACACGGGTGGAGCCGACGCGCGCGACCTCCCACCTCTGCAGTACAAACCACACCCCCCCCCCCCCCCCCCCCCCCCCCCCCCCTCCTCGGCGGCCATGGCGGCATGCACGCCAGCGACGGCCGCCGTGTCCTTCTCTCTTCCGTACCCGCGCCGCCTCCGGCGCCGCCCGTCCCTCCTCCGCGCTGCGTCCACTGCGGCGCCCCCGTCCCCCGACCTCTCCATCCAGCTCTCTCCCCGCCCTTCCCCGCGCACCTCGCCTCCCGTAGTACCATCCCTCGCCCGCGACCGCGCAGAGGACCTGCAGGCCGAGTCCCGCGCCATGACCCGAGCCGCTGCCGCCACCGTCTACACCCCCGAGCTACTCGCCTCCCGCTACGGCTCCCAACCTTTCCAGGCAAACCCTGGACCCAATCAGCAAGCATACTTTAACCTCGATCTAAGGGTAGCAGCCGAGGCTCTCAGAATCTGACATATGTGGTGTGCATTGCCTGCTGTGTAATTAGGTGGCGATGAGAGCGGCGGAGGTGCTCTCGAAGCTGGGGGCATTCGGGCTAAAGCTGCTGCTCGACCAGCAGAGGGGGGAGTCGTCCTCGTCAGCGAAGAGGCGTGCCAGGGCGGTCGAGCTGCGAACTGTACTGACAAGGCTTGGCCCGACGTTCGTCAAGATTGGGCAGGGTTTGTCCACGCGGCCTGACCTCTGCCCGACTGAGTATCTCGAGGAGCTCTCCGAGCTGCAGGTGGACCTTCTTTCTTGCCGGTGCTCAGTGCTCATGATGCGAAATTATTGTTGGGAAAGACTGAACAATTCTTGCTTTCTTGCGGTCAGATATGGTTAATCCCTGTTTAAGTTCTTTTAAGATAGACATGTTATTTTTAAGGAACAAGAATGGACCACCACTATGCTGTTAATTACTTATGTGGTGAATAGTTAGTTACTCAGTCCAATCCGATAACCATTCACCAGGTTTTCCTTCCATCACACGGTTCTTATTGTTTTGAAGTGGCTAGATGATTTCACTGGTACCACCTAGACTTCACCATTTGGGGATATTTCCTGATAACCTTGGGGCTTTACTACTATCACTGCTATATTTCCCAAATGGTTGACACGAAGCTGTCTTGCAGGATTCTCTCCCCACATTTCCAGATGAAGAGGCATTTGCCTGTATCGAGAGGGAGCTTGGCTTTCCTCTTGATTCAATGTACTCAGCAATGTCACCTTCACCGATAGCTGCAGCAAGTTTAGGTCAAGTTTACAAGGCACGGTTGAAATACTCTGAGCAGTTGGTAGCTGTCAAGGTGCAAAGACCTGGCATCGAGGATGCCATAGGCCGTGATTTTTACCTACTGAGGGGACTTGGTTTTCTAATAAATAAGTATGTTGACATTATAACTACTGATGCAGTTGCTCTGATAGATGAATTTGCCCAAAGAGTTTTCCAAGAGCTTAATTATGTCCAGGTACTTTGTCTTTGCGTATATTCTATTAATACAAGTATAGCCTACATATCAACTGTACCTGTAAATGCTAAAAAGATGAGTAAAATAGTATCAAGAGGAATACTTACAACATAGATTGCTGAATCAGCAGAATCAAATGCTATTATGTGTCCTGATTGTATGTTTTTATTCATTATTAATCGTGTTAAAAAATAATGAATGCAGGAAGGCCAAAACGCACGAAGGTTTAAAAAATTATATGCTGACAAGCAAGACATATTGGTCCCTGATATATTTTGGGATTACACAAGTGCAAAGGTACTGACAATGGAATGGATTGAGGGTGTAAAGCTTAATCAACAAGCTGCCATTGAAGGCCAAGGCTTGAAGGTCCTGGACTTGGTAAACATTGGTATACAGTGTAGCCTAAGGCAGCTACTAGAGTATGGTTACTTTCATGCTGACCCGCATCCTGGTAATATTTTGGCAACAACTGAAGGGAAGCTTGCTTTTCTTGATTTTGGCATGATGAGTGAAACCCCAGAGGATGCAAGGGTAGCCATCATAGGGCATGTCGTTCACATGGTCAATCGGGATTATGAAGCGATGGCTCGTGATTATTATGCACTTGATTTTCTGAAACCTGAAGTGGATGTATCCCCAATCGTACCTGCCCTCAAGAATTTTTTTGATGATGCTTTGGATTCAACAGTGAGTGAGCTAAACTTTAAAACCATAGTTGATGGCTTAGGCGCTGTTCTTTATCAGTACCCATTCAATGGTAAGTCTTACTTTGTTTTAGGTATTATGATGTTACATCTCAATTTTGCTGAGACAGTGATATAATTCTTGCCTATTCAAATCTAGTACCGGCCTACTATGCGTTGATACTGCGATCACTCACTGTGCTGGAAGGTCTGGCACTTTATGCCGATCCTAATTTTAAGGTGCTTGCTGCCTCATATCCTTACTTTGCTAAAAGATTACTCACAGATCCCAATCCATATCTCAGAGATGCTCTGATTGAGCTGCTATTCAAGGATGAAAAATTCAGGCAAGTACTTATTCTGCTAGCTTCTGCATATTATATATTGCTTGTACCAGCAACCATCCTTTTACGATAGTATTGAGAATCACCTTTTGCTTTGCTGCAGGTGGAATAGGCTTGAAAATCTTCTTGTTCAAGGACGCCAGGATAGAGAGTTTGTAGCGAAGGATGCTCTACAACCGGTTTTGAAACTTCTACTTGGTCCAGATGGGGAGAATTTAAGAGTGCTAGTTGTGAAAGAAGCGGTTCGTGTCACAGAAGCCATCACCTTCGGAACACTGATTGATTCATACAACGCAGCTCCAGAATTTTTGAAGCCATTAATATCCAATGGCAATCCAGCTGGACCATTTAAGATAAGTGATGTTGAGCGGGAACAAATGTTGGAGCTACGAGACACTGTTCTCAGAATATGGGGTCTTCTGAGATCCTCTGATACCTTTGATCCAAGTCTTTTGCAGCCAATTGTACAGGTATACTGATGCTTCATTCCTTTTATATGTATTTCAACAGCTATTGACAACTCTGCAACTCATAGCATTTTTTATATCTCAGGTGCTACAAGAGCGTGAAGCCCGTATGTTTGGTTCTCGTATTGCTGGAGGTGTCTCGCAGCGCCTTGCAGCCCGCTTGCTGCAGCAGCTGCTCAGGATCCCACCTGCACCTGTTCCTGGATCTTCTTAGAATCTTTGTAGATAGGCTCACACTAAACCATGTAAATTGACACGATACTTTCTGCACCAAAAGGAAAAAAAAGAAAAGCAACTATAATAATCAGTAGATAAACATCCCCTAGTGTCAGCGTCTGTTCTATTTTAATTTGATGTTCAGATGCAACGCATTAGTATGTCTTTTCCTTTTACTGCTTGATATTGTGTACCAAGAGTTTAAGAAAGTAACGGATAGGTAGTACCTAGTGGAGTTCAACTAGTGATTTTGGTAACACGATAATAAACCATGCTAAAGACATAAGTTTGTACTCCCTCCCTAGTTTCTAAATGGTATGTATATAGACATGTTAGTGTGCTTGTTCAATCATTTCAGTTTATATATAGTCCATATTGAAATATTCAAAACATATTATATTTGTGAATGGAGGGAGTATTCGACGACACATTCCAAGTTTACTTTTTCTTAAAGAGAAAAAAGGTAGAGGATTTCTCTACATTACAACTTCAAATGTTGTCCAAGGGCAGTAGCTTTATATAGTTCTGAGTCAATATCAGTGGATAGAATTTACGTTCGATGTTTAGTTTGGTTTCAAAGCTTGTAAAATTCGTTATTGTGGTCACCTAACTCTCAAAATGATCTAAGTGTAGCATAAGAGTGCAACTATTTCTCAAATATAACCATCGCCGTCCTCTAAAAGATATAAGTGAGGCACTAGAGCAACTGCCTAGCACAAAAGATATAAGTGAAGCACATAGAGTATTCTAACAAATCACGAATAAATGTGTGTCCTCAAAAAGGGTGTTCAGCAAAGATGAATCAAACAAAAGCAAAGACTCAAATAATACACGATGCTCCAAGCAAAACTCATATCATGCGATGAATAAAAATATAGCTTTGAGCAATATACCGATGGTTGGTAGAAGAAAGAGGGGATGCCTTCCGTAGCATCCTGATGTAGGGTGGAACCCTAGGGGCCGATCTTTTACGATTTGGAGGGGGGTTCCCGAGGAACACGAAGAACACACAAGAGGAAAATACTCAAATTGATTTGATCCAATCACACATGTGCTAGACCCAAACACATAAAGAGAGATACAAAGGTCCAAATCCAACAAAGGGCGATTCAAGAGGTAACTAGTTCATCTCCATGAAGGAGGCCTTGAATCCATGGAGGATCTTCCTTAGATGGGGTCTTGAATCCACTAGGGATCTTCTCACATGGAGGTCTTGAACTCCATGGGAGTGGTCTCTCTCTCTCTCAAGAGAAGAGTGGTAGGAGCAAAGCTCACACATAAATGAGCTATCTTATTTGCTAACCCTAATTCGGAGCTAGGAGATGGGTATTTATAGTCCAAGGGGTAAGTTGGGGGTTACACGGGTCGTTGACCTTTTACTTCGCGCAGGCAGACCGGTTGTACCAGTTATGTGAGCGGTTGTACCGCTAGAAGCTGAAGTATAGGTTACTGGAGGTGTTTGTGGAAGTAATTAGCGGTTGTACCAGTGGTCGGACCGGTTGTACTGGTCTTACTGTAGCTAGGGGAAAAACCGGGGTGGTACCGGTCTTGTGTCGCTCGATTACAGAACCTGGACCGGTAGTTGGGCGGTAGTCGAGCGGTTGTATCGGTGGGGCGGTAGTCGATCGGTAGTTGGGCGGTTGTACCTCTATCTCTACGCGGGAAGATTCCTCTTCTTCGTTCTCTTCCATGCTTCCCTCGCGGATGGTGTAGTTGTACACTTGCGCTCGCACTCCTCGTCGTCTAGGGTGTTCCGACAATACCTATGTATGCACACGAGAGGAGTGTCAAGTAGTATACCATCCTCGAAGGGGTCAAGTGAACACGCGTAAAGGAGATGATTCACCTTTGTGTATGTGAAGTAGATGTTGCACGTGTCACTTGCGGAACGGACTCTTGACATGGTGATGTCCGTAGGATGCTGCGTATCATCCCCTCCTCCTTGGGAAAGATCCGACCTCGGATTGAAAACCAAATCACCATGGGAAAGAGATGGCATCGCCATGTAGAAGTGGACGATCACCAAGTACTTGTCATCTTGAAGCTCGAAATGGGCACTCTCGAATGTCGCACCATCTTGGGATTCCTTCAAAAGGAGCAAGGACAACAAACGCTTGGAAAAAGAAATGTGGTTAGCATTAGTGCAAAACCAAGCATTCAAGTGGTGATTCACCGAACAAGTGTCGTCATCAAGCATAGCATATGGTGTGACATAGGATTGTGGCATGGCATATAAACACATAATGTGAGCAAAATCAAGGTCATCATGGAAACAAGCCTGTGAGGTAGTGATGCAAATATGTGTGACAAGAGAATAAGCATCTACCTCAAGTTCATAGGAAGCATGCATAAAGCGCTCAGCAAAGGGTCTATGGTAAGCATAAGAATCATTCACAACACCATAGAAAACGAAGTGTCTAAACGCATGGGGCAAGACAATCCAAGCATAATGTGCATATGTTGTAGTGAAGATAGTGTGGCACTCAACACAATAGAAAGAGGAATTGGTCATCATGTGTGAGGCAATCAAGTAAAGCATGTGACAATCATAGGTGCATGGCATATGTGAAGAGATGGCATTGTTGCTACCAAGCATATCATAGGAGCAAGTAATGCACAAGTCGGATGCAACACACAAGGCATATATATCATGAGGCATGGAAAGGTGAAAATGGTGACCAATCCTAACATGTGCGCAATCAAGTAGTCTGAGATGACCAATAAGTCTCATGGTGCAAGCAACACAAGTAGTATGATCCATAATATCCATGCTCAAGGTTTTGGGGTTCTCAAAAGAGAAGGATATCACCTCAAAAGTTTGTCCTTGTGCATCCTTCACAATGTCGAAGCACAAGCAAGTGCGATGTAGAAGCGAGTCGGGGTAGAATGTATGAGGCTCATTCTCAAGAGCTCGAATGGTCAACTCACGTGAAGTGGAAGTCGACACAAAGTCCAAGTATCCTACACATGCACACAACAAAACAACGAATGTATGCGCATGGTAGATAAACACATCATGCATCATGATGGTTCTCTTCTCTTGGACATAACAATTAGAAGCACAAGTGTATGGATAATATGACGTGACAATGGCGATACTCATGGCACTAGGTATATGGTGCAAAGAAGAAAGACAAGCATGCTTCACAAGAAATGTGTCAAATTCTCCAAATATATGTGAGAATGCTATGGGGGCAATCTCATGAGCAAGACTATAATCATTGTTGCACTCAATACATGGCAAATCATGTAGCATGAGAGAGGCAACATATGGAGATATATGACAAGAAGTAATAGCAATCACATGCAAAGCATGGCAATGGTTGTCATCAACCGCATGGATGAGCAAGTATAAATCATTGGTGATGCAACATAGTCAAGCATAGAAATCATGTCATGCAAACTAGTGGAGCAAAGATGCAACACACTTGAGGAAATCATGGCAATCATATCATGTGAGCAAATAATAGGCATAAACGATGCACATGACATATCGCAAGCACAAACACAAAGTAAGATCAAAGTATCATCGTAGGAATGGGGCACAAAGCAAACATGGCAATAAATAGGGGTATCTCCACCAAGCTTGCAAATACACATACAAGTACTAGAATCACAGATCATGTGAAATGCAAAGCATGGGTCACCAAAACATGTCATCCAAATTGAAATGAGCATATCATGCAAAGTGAACATGGCAAGATGGGCATAGAGTATGTAATGGACAATAATCCATAGCCAAGTGAGGGCATGTAGAAGGCAAAAAAGTGAGGGCATGTAGAAGAAATGCGCGAAGTCCTTGCACAATGGAAATGGTGTGGAAATTAATCCACGGGATCTCAAGTCATCGTTGCTCTCTAAAGCTCGTTTCGTCAACTCATGGGATTGTGAGGTTTACAAGTAAGCATGGGTACCTACACAACAAATACACAAAAGAAAGAAATTTTGTGTGTGGTAAATGTACACATCATCCATCATGATGTGTATGTGCACGTGGAAGTTAGCACAAGATAAGCGACGCTCAAAGAAATTTGAGGCATGATATAAGAACATGTCATCCATCATGAAGGAATAGTTGTTATGTATGACACGATTGGGACACAAATTGAGAATGCAATTATAACAAGTGTGTGGAATTTTTATTCATGGGACGCATATGGTGCACAATATCATGGGAATCATGCATTGGATGGGATGGATCAAAATCTCCTAAAGTGTGTGAGGAAACTATGTGGGTCTCCTCATGAGCAATATCAGAAACATCATATGGAGAAAATGGACAACATCCAAAAAATGCATATTCGATGCTATGTGGTCATGGCATGGCATATGATGGGTATGATGTGAAGGGAGCATATCAATATCACATGAAAAACAAATGCCAATAACCATGGGCTTGTCATCTATGCCATAAGTGCAAATTGGGTTTATTCTAATGGCATATGCATAGTCACTACGATGAGATTGCAAATATGACATATGGTCGATCTCATGCATAGCATATGACAAGTCAAGCGGATTGCCAAACATGATGTGACCTAGAGAAGTCACAAGATATCCCATGCAACATGGCATCACAACTAATAGACTCCACATGGCAATCATCAAACTCATCATAAATAGGTAAATCATCGCTTGAGGAAATCATACTAGCATGAAGCCTGGCAATAGGGGGATCAACATCATGCAAGCATTCAATGTCAAGATTGCCAAGATGGGTTGTCTGGCTCTTGTGCTTACCCCTTATGTTCCCGATTGTTTGGCTAGGGGGTAAAGGGAGCACCTTTGCGATTGCTACGACCGGGTCATTTGTGTACGTACCTCAGACGGGTGAAGCCGAAAGCTAGCGTTCTTAAGAAAATAATGGGTCGGTCACGAGGGAAGTGAAAATAATTAGGTGTTCATCACCGAAACCCTGGGGTTGGTTCCCAACGTGACTAACATCCGCATACTATAGGTATCCGGATACACCGTCTGCGGTCAACATGACAAACCCGAAGAAAGGAACCCATGGATGATGTGGACATGGCCTCCACAGATACGATCAAAGATATTATCGTCATATACAATAATCAGGTGATTTCTATTAATAATTATATAAACTGTTATTTTGTTACTCAGAATAGAAATATAACACTTTCTTTTATTATATGGAGGATAATAGAATATTTTTACAAGCCCCGTGTGAAGATGAGGAGCAGGCAACTCTTTTCTATCAAGTGCATGAAACCCATACATGCATGCCAGTGTGAAGATGAGGAGCAGCCACAAGTGTTTTCTTTCATGTGCATGGAACAGATACATGCATGTGCATGCATGTCCCACATGAAACCATCCATGCATGCACTCACGTGTACAGGAGCAAGGGCACTAGTATATTTGGATGCGCCAGGTGATCCTCAGAATAATGACTCGTAGACGTTTGGGTCTCTGCTGGCCCACCCGTTTACGACAGATGAAGCAATCCAGATGGGACACCAAACCGACTCAGCCGCGCAAGCGATCTTTAATAAATAGCTAGTCATCACTACTGCAGGATGCTGCTAACACGACACTACAATCAGAGACCCTTCGATGAAACTGTGTGTGATGCAATAATCGCAAATGGTGATGTAAAAAACCGTCAAAAAGATGCAAAAAGTTTGCGGTGGCGGATACATCAAATATGGTTTGGATTTTAGTTGCGTGTGCGATGCGGGGCATACGGTTCAGTACAATGAATTGTTTGTGATGAGGCGGAACAACAGAAACAGGTAGCCAGATGAAGGTGTGTGTGACATATGGCATACAGTTCACTCAGATGAACTGTTTGTGATTAGGCGGAACAAAAGAAATGGTCAGCCAGATCAAGGTGTGTGCGATAGAGGGCAAACAGTTCACTCATATGAACTATTTGCGTTGAGCCAAGAGAACAGAAACGATTCAATTTAACAAGATGTGTGTGATACGCGGCAAACATGTCTGTAATCAGAAATATGTGCGAAGACCGATAATAACATAGACAATTGCTGCTAATATGACGTGTGTGTTGTGGGATGAGATTGCATACAGAATAACTATATATATTACATGCATAATTAACTAGGAGAATCAATCATCTGATCATCATCTACTTCTTGTGATGCTTGCCGCTACTGCTCTGCTTGTGGCTCGATCTGGCCTCGTGATTTCGGTAACGAGGCACTTTCTCATGCCAACGATCCGCCTGTGCATCTCGTAGCATGTATACACGCTCTTGGCCACGAACCTGAGGTGAGGTTCATCCAGTTGCTGCATCCAGGCCCCGTGCCAGGATACGAGATTTGTTCTCTTGGCATCATGCTTCATATTTTTGTAGTAGGGGTCGATGATGGCCGAGGCGAGTTCAACTAGGGAGTCGTTCTTCATGCTGCCCTAGACCTTGTAGTCGTCATGGATTTCGACAAGGTTCTTGCAGGCCAGGCCCGTAACCATGAGCGCCTTTACATCATTGCAGGTTTCCACCGTAGCGAACTTGTAGTCGGTGCTGTTGACAACCTGGCGAAATGGTCGCATGGCTCTATGGACATGTAGTAGTGGAAGATGAGGACATGATGGCGCACGCACAACTGGGAGACGGAAACCTTCTGATCTTTGCCGGGATGACCGTCGGTGTACTAGAGGTCGATGTTGACCACCTTGTACTTGTGTCGCGCAAGCAACTGCTCCACGATGTTGATGTAGTCCTCCACCACGGCCGGGTCGATGGTGTACACCATCGATAGATCCGTCTCCCTCGCATGGGTCCCCACTTTATGCTCGCTGAACTCCACTAGAACGCCGCTAGATATCCTCTCTGTATGTGTCGTCGTGGGTGTGCTTGTTGTGTTGTGGGGCGAGATCGAAAGGTTGAAGAGACTAAGGTTATAATGGCCGCGGGAATTAATGGGAAAGCCGGACGGCCTAGAATATTCGCATGCCCATATGGCGGTTCTAATTTGCAGCGGTAACTCCATCGTGCCACACGTAACTGCATCGTGGCGACACACGCGGCACAACCGCATGCATATGGGCCCCCAACGTGATCATGCGTAGGCCCCAACCGCTGGCAGAGCGCATCGCAGGGACACGAGTAGAGTGCCCCACAGCACCTCAAGGGCGAGCAACCATATATATGCATATAACAGTTGAACACGCAAGGAAAAGCTATCCACAAGCCGAGCGCGTGGAGGTACATGAGCAGAGCGCGCCGCGGTGCCTAATGGCGAGCAGAGCGCGCCGAGGGACGGGAGCAGAGGCCAGCACAGTGATACATGGAAAATAAGACAAACTGTGCGAGCGATGGCGGAGACATCAAGCATGAATTACATGCATACTAAAGTAGGAGAAACGAGCATCTAATCATCTAAATCTTGTTGCGACGACGCTTGCCATTGCTCTGCTTCCGGTTGGATCCCTGGTCATGAATGGCTAATAAAATCTAAGTCTATTGCATATTAAGGTCAAAATAGTACTACCAATATACGAGTCTCATACAATGCCATTTCAACGATTGTACCACAAAAGCCCGAAATATTACAAGGTTCAAATTACAGAGTTACATGGCTCAAATTCAAAGATTACAAGGTTCAAACTGATATTAGAAATGAAATTCAGCTCATTCAGCTACAAACGCCCGTGCTGATCAGCCAAACATGGATATAAGAGAGGTTCAAAATAAAAATACAAATATTAAGGCTGGTTTCGAAACCTTGTCATTTCTACAAAGGGATCAGCCGCTGACAAGTCATGTATGGGGTTGACACAATGACTTCCAATTACTCTGTCATGTGCAGTTCCAATACGAAGTTTAGCTTTTTTGGAGCCTCTTCCATTCCGCAGTAGCTGCCGGCTCTGATCAACAAACCATTCATATTTTCTATATAAATGCATGTTCAACCTCATTACCTTCAACACTCTTGCTCTGACAACAAAGAACCTGGCCAATATAATCTCCGGTAAGGTCCCTCGGTATGAGTTCAAAGTAATTTTTGAGAGATGCAGATCTAGGCATTCGATGTGATTCTCGTTATATTGTATCACATTATCCACCACCGGGCCTATTATTATCAGCAAAAGAAGAGAACGTGTTAGTGCCTACATGCAGTTTTGAACACTACTACAAGCCTATTTGGTTTGCACGATTTGTAAAATGCACCAATGTGCCATCTTTGATCTGACATGATTAACATGGGCATTTGATTACAATCTAGAAAAATGTAGCCTTCTTCACAAGAGGTTGGAGTGGATGAAAAATCCCCTAAGAAAATTAGTACTGATGAATCCAAAGGAGAAATGCTTATGGATTGTAACCATATGAATCAAGCAACCAATATGGGGTGGGGGGTTGTATGTCCTGAAATCCTCCAAAATTCCTTCAGAAATCGTAGTACATTGTCATTGTAAACTTGGGAAAAGGTGCCAAAATTGAACTCCCTTATGGTTAACATTTAACAGGAAAAGGAATATCACCTCGATATACAACTTCTTCAGGCATGAAAAGCATCTCAGGAAACTAACAACTTTGTGCAGGTTGGGGCCGATAGATTCTAGTTCCAAGACCTTCACTATGCGCAGAATTTGGGTCAAGCTTTTTCTGGATGACAGGCGAACAAACATCTTCAAAATTAGAAATAATGTTGATATCAAGAAGGAGAGGAAGAAGGCAACTGTTGTACCTGAACAGGTGTGGATCCAATAACAAGTTCGGAGTATTTGACAGACGAGTAGCCCACCACTGTCAATTTTGGCACAGAAATGACATTGATTCTTGTTGGACCTTGTTGATCAACTACAAGTAATCTCTCAAGTGAAGGTGTGTCCTCAATTACCATATTGTGGTCCACCTTTTGTGATCTCTTGTTGCAGCACCAACAACACACATAAATTGTCCAGAGAGTTATGGAGGTGATGTGGAAGCTACTCAACCTGTAGCGACCAGACCTCAAACAGTCTAATCTCTATGCATCAGTGTCATCCCTGGATCGGTCATGCTGACACGCACAATACTTGAAGCATTTATTACAGAGTAGCAATCACACACTTATTACATCGAATGTCTCAAAAGAGAACTTATTACGATAAATATGGCTTAAGGCCATCTAAATATGATAACAGCGGAAGTCTTGGAAGATAAAGTGAGTCCATCAACTCCAACGGCATCACTGAGTGAAAGATCATGACCTAAGGCACCTTACTCGTTGTCTGAAAAGTCTGCAACATGAACGTTGGAGCCCGAAAAGGGTCAGCACATGGAATATGCTGGCAATGTAACACATAGAGGGTAATGAACAGAATAATGCTAGCACTACATGCATATATGGCTGGTGGTAAGCTCTATGGTTACAGTTTTTCATAAAGCCAATTTTCCCCTACAACAAAGGAACAAATTTTATTTAACTATCATGGTGGTTGTTAAACATTGGGAAGGTAATCCCCCTCTCAATCCCAATTAAGCATCATCATTAAACCCAATCAAATTATATTAAGAGTGATGAGATCCACATGATAATCCAAGAAACTAGATACTCAAAACGTCCATAACCGGGGACACGGCTAACCATGATTAGTTTATACACTCTGTAGAGGTTTGCACACTTTTCCTCACAAGAATCGATCTCCTCCATTGGATTCCTTGCACTACATGGTGTTTGAGAAACGGATGAGCGAGACACAGTCTTTCAGAAGCATTAACTCTTTACGCTGGGTAGACAGTACCAACCTACATCCCCTACATCTGCTAGTCTACCACTAAAAAGAGGTCACGCAACATACTCAACTATGCTAGAGCCCATAATAGCTTGCGGCTGCACACGGAAGTTTCTAGCATGAATAATCTTATGATCCCTTTGAGCCTGGGTGGCGGCCCATAGGAGGATCACACGGTACCCTGGGATTTCCAAAAATACAGGCAACACTGGGTTCCCCAGGTGCCTCAGTCCACCCAGATGTGTACTAAAGTAGCCACCTTAAGTTGAACCATTAATTAACAATACTCACATCTGTCATGGATACACTCAACCAATCCACGTCTACTCGCATGGCATAGCAATATAAGCAAACATAGAAGTAACTCCCAAAGGTTTGATAATAAACAGGACAATAGGTACTACCTCATCTACTTCCCAAAACCCACATGTTAATCAGATCCTAACCATGCAATTGTTTGAGGATTGATCTAATGCAATAAAACTGGTTAGTAAAGAGGTATGATCAAAGTGTTACTTGCTTTGCTGATGATCCGTGAAACCTAGAGATTCGAAGTAGCAAGCGATGCACTCCGGGTAATCTATCGCAAACAAACAAGCATACAATAAGCACACATCTAATGCACGGGTCAAACTCAAATAAAAGATCTAACCAGAAAGTTCAACTTAAGAACTCCCTCGCGTGGGCATTTGATCTGACATGAACGTTCGCTGTCTGCGGCTAAACTGTGAAAATCGTTCGTTAAAATGAATGAACGAACGAACGAGCGTTCGCTAAATAACTAAACTAAAAAAAACCAAACCAGATCTGAAAACAAAACAGATCTAGGGTTTCAAAAAAAAACCAAACTGTTTTTCTGAGAAAACTGACGAACGGCGAGACGACGGCGGCGGCTACCTCCGGCGGCGGGGTGCGGGGCGGCGGTGAGGCGACGGTGACGGGGCTCCGGGCGGCGAGGGCTCACGGGCGGCGGCGGCAGTGGCGGGTGATGGTGGTGGCGGGTGGTGGTGGTGGCGGCGGGGCAGGGTCTATAAGGAGGGGGGCGGGGGCGGCGGCTTGGGGAAGGGGGCGAGGAGGAGTCCTCCCCAGACTCGGTGACAGCGGCGTGCTCCGGTCGGAGTCGGTCGGGCGGAGGCGGGGCGAGGCCGGCCCGGCTCGGCTAGGCCGCTGGCCCAGTCGGGCGCGCACATTTTTTAAATAAGATCCCGCCGAAAATAAATCCTAGAAAAATAAATAAAATCTAAAAATGCCAAAACAAATTTTCACCATCAAAATAAAATATTCAGAACAAGATGAACATTTTCTTGGCCTAAAATGCAATTTTTGAAAACGTGCAATTTTTTCTAATTCAAATAAAATTGCAATAAAATCCAATAAAAACATTTATTTGATTTTAATATTTTTCGTCTAATATTTCATTTATTTTGGAGAAGTCATATTATCCCCTCTCATATATTTTTATATTAGAAATATTAGGAAAGAAAAATACTTAAAACCAAATGATCCTCTTTTCAAAAATTGAGAAGACTCAAATATGAAAATAACGAAATCCCCAACTCTCTCCGTGGGTCCTTGAGTTGCGTAGAATTTCTTGGATCAAACCAAAATGCAATGAAATATGATATGCAATGATGATCTAATATATAACATTCCAAATTGAAAATTTGGGATGTTACACAACCAAATCATCGTCTGAAGACGAAGGAACTCGAGTGCAGTACACCCGCGGAGCAGGCGTTCCATGTCATCCTTTGGGATGCATATGGCGATGAGCTCGAGGTGCTTCAGTCGTGGTAGAAAAAGAGCGGGCGCATCATTAAGGGGGGATGCCAGTTCATGAACTTGGCGAGGCGCGGCGTGGGCGCGAAGCGGAGCGCGGACGTTGGTAGCGAGCGCATATGCCAATCATTAAAACTGAGCTCCTCGAGCTGATCTAGGGCGGAGGATCGGAACCACTCGCCAAGCTTTGCTCAGTCCTTGCCATTGGAACGGAACTTTCCTGTGATAAGGCCTCTGATCGGGCCATGGTGACTGCCGAGGATCTGGGAGAACACATCCAAGCTTTTGCGATAGCCATGGCAGAGCTCATGGGTGTCGAGGAGGTCGAGAGGGGTGGAGAGCCATAGGGGGCACCACCGCCAGGAAAGGACGGTTGTCCTCGCCCAATATTTGATAGGGATGAGGGATATGATGACTGTCAACATATCATTGGGGAGGCTACTGATGAAGTCTAGGCCTGCTGGAGTCGCTTGCGGTTCTTTCTCGACCTGCCACCACTTGTTGGCAACCTCGTTCTCCACCTTGTCAGCGGCGACGAAAACCTCTGTCTCCATATTCACGCCATGCACCGGTGCTTCAGCAACCCCGACGTCGCCACTCCCTCTGATGAGGCGCTTCAGCGGCATCGTAGCAAATGAAAAAGTTTTTGTATGATTTAAGACATTACTTTTGGGATGACCCACATCTTTATAAAGGAGTAGATGGTGTTATTAGACGTTGTGTACCTTAGCATGAACAGGAGCAGATCCTACGC
This sequence comes from Triticum timopheevii, assembly GCA_963921465.1. Taxonomy (NCBI): domain Eukaryota; kingdom Viridiplantae; phylum Streptophyta; class Magnoliopsida; order Poales; family Poaceae; genus Triticum; species Triticum timopheevii. The sequence continues at coordinate 151,462,593 of OY997262.1, read as the reverse complement.
AATTGTCACTCCGAGGCTTACGGAGGACACCATGCTGGAGATAGAACTGCACATAAGGTGTTACAATCTGGTTTTTATTGGCCTACTCTCTTCAAGGATGCTCATAAGTTTGTCTTGTCTTGTGATGAATGTCAAAGAATTGGTAATATTAGTAGACGTCAGGAAATGCCTATGAATTATTCATTTGTTATTGAGCCATTTGATGTTTGGGGCTTTGATTATATGGGACCTTTTCCTTCCTCTAATGGGTATACACATATTTTAGTTGCTGTTGATTACGTTACTAAGTGAGTGGAAGCTATTCCTACTAGTAGTGCTGATCATAACACTTCCATTAAGATGCTTAAAGAAGTTATTTTTCGAGGTTTGGAGTCCCTAGATATTTAATGACTGATGGTGGTTCACATTTTATTCATGGTACTTTCCGTAAATTGCTTGCTAAGTATGATGTTAACCATAGAATTGCATCTCCATATCATCCTCAGTCTAGTGGTCAAGTAGAATTGAGCAATAGAGAGATTAAATTGATTTTGCAAAAGACTGTTAATAGATATAGAAGGAATTGGTCTAAGAAACTTGATGATGCATTATCGTCTGATACGTCTCCAATGTATCTATAATTTTTGATTGTTCCATGCTGTTATATTATCATTCTTGGATGTTTTACAATCATTTTACAATCATTTTATATCATTTTTGGTACTACCTATTGACATAGTGCCTAGTGCCAGTTGCTGTTTTCTGCTTGTTTTTTACATCGCAGGAAATCAATATCAAACGGAGTCCAAATGCAGCAAAACTTTTTGGAGATTTTTTTGGACCAGAAGACATCCAGTGGGCCAGAGAAGCACTTGGAGGGGTGCCCCGAGGGGGGCACAACCCATGAGGGCACGCCTAGGCGCGCCCAAGGTTGGTTGTGCCAACATCGATGGCCTCCCGCACCGCCTCTTCGCTCTATAAATGCCCAAATATTCCAAAAACACTAGGGGAGTCAATGAAATTTTGTTCCAGCCGCCGCCAGTTCCAGAACCATGAGATCCAATCTAGAGCCCTTCTCGGGCATTCGACCGGAGGGGGAAATCATCATCTGTGGCCATCTTCATCATCCCGGCGGCTACCATAATGAGGAGGGAGTAGTCCACCCTTGGGGCTGAGGGTTTGTACCAGTAGCTTTGTGTTTAATCTCTCTCTCTCTCTCTCTCTCTCTCTCTCGTGTTCTTGAGATGTCACGGACTTTGTTAATATAGTCGAATCATATGGTGTTTTCCCCTCTCCATCTTGTGATGAATTGAGTTTTCCCTTTGAGATTTTATTTTATCAGATTGAATACTTCTATGGATTTGAGAACACTTGATGTATGTCTTGCTATGAATTCCCATGGTGACAATGGGGTATCGTATTGATTCACTTGATATATGTTTTGGCACTCAACTCGCGGATTCCCAAGGTGACATTGGGGTAATCTATGCATAGGGGTTGATGCACGTTCTTGTCTTTGTTTCTCCGGTAGAAATCTTGGGGCACTCTTTGAGGTTCTTTGTGTTGGATTGAGTATTATGAATCTGAAATTATTTGGTGTTATTTTAGTATGAACTCTTGGATAGATCGATCGGAAAGAATAGCTTTGAGATGGTTTCGTACCCTACAAACGACTTCTTCTTATGTTCTCCGCTAGATAGGAACTTTGGAGTGATTCTTCAGGGATGGTTATGTGATCCAATTATATTAGCATTGCTGAGAGATTGCACTAGTGAAAGTATGGACCCTAGGCCTCATTTTCAAGCATTGCAATACCGTTTGTGCTCACTTTTGTGACTTGCTACCTTGCTATTTTTATTTACTCAGATTATAAAAATCTATTTTTACCATCCATATTACACTTTTATCACCATCTCTTCGCCGAACTACTACACCTATACAATTTGCCATTGTATTGGGTGTGTTGGGGACACAAGAGATTTCTTGTATTTGGTTGCAGGGCTGTTTGAGAGAGACCATCTTCATCCTACGCCTCCCACGGATTGATAAACCTTAGGTCATCCACTTGAGGGAAAATTGCTACTGTTCTACAAAACTCTGCACTTGGAGGCCCAACACGAGTCTACAAGAATAAAGTTGCGTCGTAGACATCAAGCTCTTTTCTGGCACCGTTGCCGGGGAGGTGAGTGCATGAAGGTATATCTTTAGATCTTGCAATCGAATCTTTTAGTTTCTTGTTTTATCACTAGTTTGGTTTATAAAAGAAAATTACAAAAAAAATTGGAATTGAGGTTGCCTCATATTATTCGTCTTTATAATGTCTTTCGTGAAAATGATGGAAAGGAAAACTGTGCTCAATTGTTAGAAGAAGAATGCTATAAAATGTTTGGCATAGAATCCATGAATGATGAACATGATTGCAATGTTGCTAGTATGAATTCTTTGAATATCCATGAGGCTAGTGATATGCAAATCCATAAGCTTGGGGATGCTATGTTTGATGAATATGATATTTTTATTCCCCTAATTTTTGATGTGCAAATTTGTTATAATGGTAGCATGCCTCCTATTTATGATGATTACAGTGATGAATGTGGGTTTGGAAGAGTGTCAACTCTAGATAATTACCCCACTATTTTGGAGGGTGTTGAATCTTATCACAATGATGAAAGTGGATTTGGAGAGGTCATGACTTTATTTAGTGATGAATCCACCATTTTGGATGAGGTTTCAATTGACTATGATAACAAAGTTCCTATCTATGATGATTATGGTGATGACATGTATGCTACAATGAATCGATAACCATGAAACTTATCATCATGATTTTAATTTTCAATCTCATGATAGTTATTTTGTTGAGTTTGCTCCCACCACTATTGACTAGAAGAAATTTGTTTATGTGGAGAGTAATAAAATTTCTATGCTTGTAGATCATGAAAAGAATGATTTATGCGATATTTATATTGTTGAATTCATTCATGATGCTACTGAAAATTACTATGAGAGAGGAACGTATGCTTGTAGGTATTGCAATAATATCAGGTTTCCTCTCTATGTGTTGAAAATATTGAAGTTTTGCTTGTTTTGCCTTCCTATGCTTGTTGATTCTTGCTCCCAAAAGTTATTTGCTCACAAAATCTCTATGCATAGGAAGTGGGTTAGACTTAAATGTGCTAGTCATATTCTTCATGACGCTCTCTTTATGTTTCAATTCTTATCTTTTATGCGAGCATCATTGAACTCATCATGCCTAGCTAAAAAGCATTAAAGAAAAGCGCTTGTTGGGAGACAACCCAACACTTTTACCTACTATTTATGTGTGTTCACATGATTATACTACTGTAGTAATCATGTTTTATTGCTTTTGTTTCAATAAAGTGCCAAGTAAAGCCTTTGGGATAGTGTGGATGATTGTTGACTTGAATCTGTGCAAAAACAGAAACTTTTGCGCCCATTCCAGGAATTTCTAAAATTCACTGCAACATTCTTTTGATCTAATTTTTTTATAGGTGATATATATATACAAATTCCCTACGTTGTCCTATTTTTTCAGAATTTGTGGAGTAGCAGAAGTATGGTTGGAGTACAAATTACTTCAGACTATTCTGTTTTTGACAGATTCTGTTTTCAATGCATGGTTTGCTTGTTTCCTAGTTTCTATGGCTTATATTGCTCAATATAAATTGTGGAAATGATATTCTAAAGTAGGCATTGTGTGGAAACAATTATGAATCTTGTGTTTGACAGTACCAAAGTGAAATGATTTGCTCTTTATCATACTAACCTATCTCACGAAGTTCCGTTAAGTTTTGTGTGATTGAAGTTTTCAAGTTTAGGGTGAGATGTAGATATGAGGAGAATAAGGAGTGACAATACCCTAAGCTTGGGGATGCCCAAGTCACCCCAAGGTAATATTCAAGGAAGATCCAAGCAACTAAGCTTGGGATGCCCCGGTAGGCATCCCCTCTTTCGTCTCTAACATTATCGATAACCTTACTTTGAGCTATATTTTCATTCATACATGATATGATTTTTGCTTGGAACATCATTTTATTTTTCTAGTATTTGCTTGCTATTATTTAAAATAATGTTTTGCATCTTTTACTTCAATAAAAGGGTCAAGGATAGCTTTCCACATGCTTATTTTGCAAGTATATGAGTTGCTGTTTCAAAACAGAAAGTTCATCGCTGTTGCAAAAAATCCCGAGAAAATTCAGAATGTGATAAAATGTTGAAACTTTTTGCATAGTAAACTATAATAAATTTTCTACAGTGTGGTAATTTTTCAGAATTTTTGGAGTCAGGGGAGTATGATGAATCTTGCATTCTTTTCAGACTGTACTGTTTTGGCAGATTACTATTATGGTTGCATTGTTTGCATATGTTTGCTTGTTTAATGATTCTATTTGAGGACAGGAGTATTAAATATGCAGAGGCATTTAGTATCCAATGTCAAATAATAATTTAGTGATTTGCTACAGTAGAGAATGATAATATTGTCGCATTGATTTGTACTAACTTATCTCATGAGTTCTTGTTGAGTTTTGTGTGGATGAAGTTTTTAAGATTTAGGGAAACCGTGATATAAAAGGAACTAAGGAGACACAAAAGCTCAAGCTTGGGGATGCTCAAGGCATCCCAAGATAATATTCCAAGAAGTCTCAAGCATCTAAGCTGGGGATGCCCCGGTAGGCATCCCACCTTTATTCTTCAACAATTATCGGTTAGTATCGGTTGAGCCTAAGTTTATGCTTCTTCACATGAGTTCTGCTATTCTTGGAATGCCATTTTGTTTTGTTTTGCTTGCTGTTTTAATAAAATACTTAGATTTGAAACTTTTAAATAAGAGAGAGTCCTCACATAGCTACCTATTTATTTAACTACTCATTTGATCTTCACTTATATCTTTTTGGAGTAGTTTGTCAGTTCTCTCTTGCTTCACTTAGATTATTTTGAGAGAAAGAAATATTATGCTCATGTTCTTCACTTATATTTGTTTGAGCTTGTTAAAAGCAACATATGAAACTAGTCCCAAAGTGACAGATATCCAAGGAGGATATAATAAAAACTTTCATGAAGATCATTGGACAAAATAAACTTGGTTCTTTGTAATGGTTTTGAGATATGACGATATGATATGTGAGTCAAGTTGATGAGTAATTATGCTTTGGTAAGAATATTGGTGTTAAGGTTTGTGAGTTCCTATGCAAGCACGAAAGTCAATAGTTATGCAATGAAATTACATCCTTCTTGTGGTGCATTATTCGGTGTTAGTTATACTTAATGCTCGCTTATGAGATTTTTTGTTTCTTGGTTGGACACTTCTCAATCTTTTTGCTAGCCTTCATTTGCACTAAGTATGATCACTACTTGTGCATCCAAAACTCTTTAAACCAATTTTTCCATATGAGTCCACTATACCTACCTATATGCGGTATTTCCGTGCCGTTCTAAGAAAATTTGTATGTGCCATCTCTAATTTTCAAAATAGCTTTCTCTTTTGTGTGCTCATACCGCTCACAAGGCAGTGAGGGGTGGCCGATATTTTCTATGCTAGATGTGTTATTCTCACGATGAGTGTTTATTCACTTGTCATTGCACAAGAGTACGGCAAAGGTATTAGGGATGCCCAGTCCCGAAATGAAAAATGAATTTGCTTTATGTTGTCAAATAATAAATTCCTTGGAAGGTGTTGGTATGGAGTGCACCCGTGGATACGGTTAGCATTGGAAAGTGAAAGTATGGTGGAAAAGGGAATAAACTTTATTTTCTGTTTGGGAACCGCCTATGATGTATCTATCATGGAAAGTGTTGGGAACTCTAAGTCATTTTCGTTGGTGGGAAAAGTATGCCTCCCAAAATGTTTTTATCTCTTAATTTTCGTTTTGAGCTCTGGCACCTCTACAAATCCCTACTTCCCTTCGCGAAGGGCCTTTCTTTTACTTCATGCAATTTTTATTACTTGAGTCTCCATCTTCTCTTATAAAGCACCAACTAAGGGTTACTATGATCGTACTTGAGCATTGGGTATAGCTAGTATTCGAGTGTGTTTCATGAATGGATCAATGATTGAGCATAATGGGATAGGGATAACTTGCTTTAGTGTTGATATTTTGAAAGACATGGTTGCTTGTTGATATGCTTGAGTATTAAAGTTTTCATGTCAAAACTAGACTATTTCTTTGAACCATATAAAAGTCCAAATGTCCATGCTACAAAGAAAAGAATGTGATGAACATGATAGGAAGCATTCCACAACAAAAATTCTGTTTTTATCATTTACCTACTCAAGGCGAGGAGGAATTAAGCTTGGGGATGTTGATACATCTCCAATGTATCTATAATTTTTGATTGTTCCATGCTGTTATATTATCATTCTTGGATGTTTTACAATCATTTTATATCATTTTTTGGTACTAACCTATTGACATAGTGGCCAGTGCCAGTTGCTATTTTCTGCTTGTTTTTTACATCGCAGGAAATCAATATCAAATGGAGTCCAAATGCAGCGAAACTTATCAGAGATTTTTTTGGACAAGAAGACATCTAGTGGGCCAGATAAGCACTTAGGGGGGGGGGGGTGCCCCGAGGGGGGCACAACCAACCAGGGCGCGCTTGGGGGCCCAGGTAGGTTGTGCCCACCTCGGTGGCCTCCCGCACCACCTCTTCGCTCTATAAATGCCCAAATATTCCAAAAACCCTAGGGGAGTCAACGAAATTTTGTTCCAGCAGCCGCCAGTTCCAGAACCACAAGATCCAATCTAGAGCCCTTCTCCGACACTCTGTCGGAGGGGGAAATCATTACCGGTGGCCATCTTCTTCATCCTGACGGCCATGATGATGAGGAGGGAGTAGTCCACCCTCGGGGCTGAGGGTTTGTACCAGTAGCTATGTGTTTAATCTCTCTCTCTCTCTCTCTCTCGTGTTCTTGAGATGTCACGATCTTAATGTATCGCTGGCTTTTTTAATATAGTCGGATCATATGGTGTTTTCCCCTCTCTATCTTGTGATGAATTGAGTTTTCCCTTTGAGATTTTGTTTTATTGGATTGAATACTTTTATGGATTTGAGAACACTTGATGTATGTCTTGCTATGAATGCCCTTGGTGACAATGGGGTATCATATCGATTCAGTTGATATATGTTTTGGCACTCAACTCGCGGATTCCCGAGGTGACATTGGGGTAATCTATGCATAGGGGTTGATGCATGTTCTTGTCATTGTTTCTCCGGTAGAAATCTTGGGGCACTCTTTGAGGTTCTTTGTGTTGGATTGAGTATTATGAATCTGAAATTATTTGGTGTTATTTTAGTATGAACTCTTGGATAGACCAATCGAAAAGAATAGCTTTGAGGTGGTTTCGTACCCTACAAACGATTTCTTCTTATGTTCTCCGCAAGATAGGAACTTTGGAGTGATTCTTCATCGCACGTTGAGGGATGGTTATGTGATCCAATTATATTAGCATTGTTGAGAGATTGCACTAGCAAAAGTATGGACCCTAGGCCTCATTTTCAAGCAGTGCAATACCGTTTGTGCTCACTTTTGTTACTTGCTACCTCACTGTTTTTATTTACTCAGATTATAAAAATCTATTTCTACCATCCATATTATACTTTTACCTCCATCTCTTCGCCGAACTAGTGCACCTATACAATTTGCCATTGTATTGGGTGTGTTGGGGACACAAGAGATTTCTTGTATTTGGTTGCAGGGTTGTTTGAGAGAGACCATCTTCATCCTATGCCTCCCACGGATTGATAAACCTTAGGTCATCCACTTGAGTGAAAATTGCTACTGTCCTACAAAACACTGCGCTTGGAGGCCCAACACGAGTCTACTAGAATAAAGTTGCGTAGTAGACATCATGGGCTTATAGAACCGCTTATAAAAACCCTATGGATATGTATCCATATAAAATGGTTTATGGAAAAGCATGTCACTTACTTCTTGAACTAGAACATAAAGCTTACTGGGCATTCAAAGAGCTCAACTATGATTTCAAACTTGCCGGCGAAAAGAGGTTATTTGACATAAGCTCGCTTGATGAATGGAGAACCCATGCCTATGAGAATGCCAAGTTGTTTAAAGAAGAAGTTAAAAGATGGCATGACAAAAGTATACAAAAGCACGAGTTTAATGTAGGTGATCATGTTTTGCTATACAACTCTCGTTTAAGATTTTTTTGCAGGAAAGCTTCTATCTAAATGGGAAGGTCCTTACATTACCGAGGAGGTCTATCGTTCCGGTGCCATCAAAATCAACAACGCTGTCCGAAGGTGGTAAACGGTCAAAGAATCAAACATTATATCTTAGGTACTCCCATAAATGTTGAGACCAATATAATTAATATGATAACACCAGAGGAGTACATAAGGGATACTTTCCAGAACGTTTTAGACACCGAAAAGGAATAGGTATGTGGTACGGTAAGTAAACCGACTCCAAAACGTTTCAATGGCAATTTTTCTCCGCTTTGTAATATTTTAAAAAATAGGAAAATTAAAAGCAGTCCGAAGAGTGCATGAGGAATCAGCAAGGCAGGAGGGCGTGCCCCTGTGCGTTGCTGCCACCTCATATGCCCTCCAGACTCCGTTTCCTTGCACAACACTTATTTTGGTCGGTAAAAATTCATTATATAATCTCCCAAAGGTTTTGACCATCGTACCATGACAAAATAATGTGTTCTTGTTTCGAGTTGTTTTTCTGACAGATCTAGTTCACCATGACGTCTCCAAGCGCCCCAAGGACAAGTTTTTCGAGAAGTTCATCAACCCCTACCTTGCGGAGGTGCTGCGACACCCTCAAACCATTGAGATGTGTGAGGGGGTGCTGCACATACGTGATGTTGAGGGGCTAAAGAAGACCGAAAGCATGGAGACAAGACTCGAAGCAATGGAGCAGCAAGTTTTCAAATGCCAAGGGATGGTGGAGTGTGAACTCGACGCCAATCACTTGATGATCACGGAGTTCACCAACAACCACAAGCTGGATGCCAAGAACATCGGGGAGGCCATCTTCAAGCTTCATGAGAAAATCGAGCATCTCCAAGCCCAGATTTATGACCTGCAAAACCAAAATTGTGAGTATGAATACAAACTTAAGAGGAAGAGTTTGGCTGCAGATTTGAATCCCGGAGACTCGTTCATCTTTCTCTGATGGTGAGCTTGTGCCTTGGAAGATGGAAGACAAGCCTACTACACCATCAACAACTCCATCATCACCACCCCCGAATAAAGAGTCATAAAACATGGGTATGGGCACTCCCCTTGGCAACTGCCAAGCTTGAGGGAGGTGCCCCGGTATCGTATCACCATCACACCTTTACCTTTGTCGTTTTTCCTAGCTCGGTCCTTTTGGTTATATCTTGATCTAGTAGAATAAAATTGTAGCATGATCTAGCTTTAGTTTTGTTTTGAGATCGATCTATGTAATCGAGTCCGTGAGTTATATATAATAAAGAGAGTTGATGGATTTGCTTTCTTGCTATGATATTGAGGGAATAAAATAATAGAAAGAATAAAAAAAGAAATAAAAAGATCATGTAATGATCTTATGGAGAGTAATGACTTCACATATAAAGAGTATGATGAATAAAATTTATTGAGAGTTGACAAACATAGTTTTGGTCATTGTTGCAATTAATAGGAAGTAATAAAAAAGAGAGGTTTTCACATATAAATATACTATCTTGGACATCTTTTGTGAGCACTCATTAAAATATGACATGCTAAAAAGTTGATGTTGGACAGGGAAGACAACATAATGAGTTATGATTTCTTATATCCGAATAGAAGTTATGTTGTTATGGATCCTCCAACATGTTGAGCTTGCCTTTATCTCTTATGCTAGCCAAGTCCTTTGCACCAAGTAGAGATACTACTTGTGCTTCCAAACATCCCTAAACCCAGTTTTGCCATGAGAGTCCACCATACCTACCTATGGATTGAGTAAGATCTTTCAAGTAAGTTTTCATCGGTGCAAGCAATAAAAATTGCTCTTTAAATATGTATGATCTATTAGTGTGAAGAAAATAAGCTTTATACGAACTCGTGATATGGAAGAAATAAAAGCGATGGATTGTATAATAAAGTTCTTTATCACAAGAGGCAATATGAAGTGATGTTCTTTTGCATTAAGGTTTTGTGCATCCAACCATAAAAGCGCATGCCAACCGCTGCTTCCCTGTGCGAAGGGCCTATCTTTTATTTTTATCTTCTACCCTTATACACAAGTCATGGTGATCTTCACCTTTCATTTTTACATTGTTTTCCTTTTGGCAAGCAGTATGCGTTGGAGAAAGATCCAGATATATATATACCCACTCGGATGTAGGTTATCATAAAGTATTATTGTTGACATTACCCTTTAGGTAAAAGGTTGGGAGGTGAAACTATAATCCCCTATCTTTCTGTGTGTCCGACTGAGGCTTTTAACCCATAAGTATCGCGTGAGTGTTAGCAATTGTGAAAGACTAAATGATAGTTGAGCATGTGAACTTGCTGAAAAGCTCTTAAATTGACTCTGTCCGATTTTATGATAAATTGCAATCGTTTCAATGACTGAGATCATAGTTTGTTAGTTTTCAGTGAAGTTTACGATTCATACTTTACCTTGTGAACGAATGGTTACTTTAGCATAAGCAATTATACGACAATTTATGTTGCTGTTCTAAAGATGATCATGATTTCCACATGTCATTATTTTATTTTATCGGCACTTCTATCGCTAAACATGTGGACATATTTTTCAATTTCGGCTTTCGCTTGAGGACAAGCAAGGTCTAAGCTTGGGGGAGTTGATACGTCCATTTTGCATCATGCTTTTATATTGATATTTATTGCATTATGGGCTGTTATTACACATTATAGTACAATACTTATGCCTTTTCTCTCTTATTTTACAAGGTTTACATGAAGAGAGAGAATGCCGGCAGTTGGAATTCTGGGCTGGAAAAGGAGCAAATATTAGAGACCTATTCTGCACAACTCCAAAAGTCCTGATACTTTACAGAGAATCATTTTAGAATTAATAAAAAATATTGGGCAAAGAATGCACCAGGGGGACCCACCAGTCAACCACAGGGGTGGGGGCACACCCTACCCCCTGGGCGTGCCCCCCTGCCGATCCGCCTACCTGGCAGGCCCCTGGTGCCCATCTTTTGCTATATGAAGGGTTTTTACCTGGAAAAAATCAGAAGGAAGCTTTCGGGATGAAGCGCCGCCATCTCGAGGCGGAACCTGGGCAGAACCAATCTAGGGCTTCGGCGGAGATGTTCTGTCGGGGAAACTTCCCTATCGGAGGGGGAAATCGAAGCCATCGTCATCACCAACGATCCTCTCATCGAGAGAGGGTCAATCTCCATCAACATCTTCACCAGCACCATCTCTTCTCAAATCCTAGTTCATCTCTTGTATCCGATCTTTGTCTCAAAACCTCATATTGGTACCTATGGGTTGCTAGTAGTGTTGATTACTCCTTGTAGTTGATGCTAGTTAGTTTATTTGGTGGAAGGTCATATGTTAAGATCCTTAATTATAAATAATACTCCTCTGATTATGAACATGAATATGCTTTGTGAGTAGTTATGTTTGTTCCTGAGGACATGGGAGAAGTCTTGTTATAAGTAATCATGTGAATTTGGTATTCGTTTGATATTTTGATGAGATGTATGTTGTCTTTCCTCTAGTGGTGTTATGTGAACGTCGACTACATGACAGTTCACCATGATTTGGGCCTAGGGGAAGGCATTGGCAAGTAATAAGTAGATGATGGGTTGCTAGAGTGACAAAAGCTTAAACCCTAGTTTATGCGTTGCTCCGTAAGGGGCTGATTTGGATCCATATGTTTCATGCTATGGTTAGATTTATCTTAATTATTCTTTCGTAGTTGCGGATGCTTGCGAGAGGGGTTAATCATAAGTGGGAGGCTTGTCCAAGGAAGGGTAGCACCCAAGCACCGGTCCACCCACATATCAAATTATCAAATTAACGAACGCGAATCATATGAGCATGATGAAAACTAGCTTGACAGTAATTCCCATGTGTCCTCGGGAGCGCTTTGCTTTATATAAGAGTTTGTCTAGGCTTGTCCTTTGCTAAAAAAAGGATTGGGCCACCTTGCTGCACCTTAGTTACTTTTGTTACTTGTTACCCGTTACGAATTATCTTATCACACAACTGTCTGTTACCGATAATTTCCGTGCTTGCAAAGAATACCTTGCTGAAAACCACTTGTCATTTCCTTCTGCTCCGCATTGGGTTTGACACTCTTACTTATCAAAAGGACTATGATAGATCCCCTATACTTGTGGGTCATCACATAGCTACTCGCATGCCTCCCGGTGATACTGCATAGTGAAAACGCCTCCCGTCAATTCACACGCCGGCACGCACACCTCTCGGTCTGCCTGCACGGCTAACTTCTCACATGCATCTCGTCAACTCACGCCCGCTTGCATGCCACATGGGGCGCGTGCGTATATTTTTTTTGTTTTTTGATGATTCATTCTGCCGCTTTACTGCTTAACCGAAGCATGGCACGGTCAAATGCACACGATCCGAATAAATATTCCGTATGAGATAATGGTTGCCAGTTATTAACAATCTCTTGTTTGTAAGTAGATTATATCAAAACTTGTCTCAAATTTGATGAAAAAAATACAATATCACAGCCTACTGGTGTCCATATATGACACCAAGATAAGTTTCATGAATTCAACTAAGTTTTAGATTTACTAAATTTTAAAAATCAATATTCTCAATGTTTTGTAATTTTTTCATGGGGAAACATGCACCGAGGGACACACATATGATTTTGCAATCCGTTTTGGTGCACATGTAGCTCAAATTTGATTTTTGCACATTAAATCCCTAAGAAATCAATCAATGTATAAAACGGGTCAAATGATCTTTGTTTTTTTTCAAACTTTAACACGACACTCCTTTGGTCACATGTTCACTGCAGAAAAAGTTTGACATGCCTCAGAGTGGAGGTGGTGGTGCGGGATATGTGTCTGCGTGTGTGGGGGCGGGGGCGTCCATGAGTACACTAGTAGTCACGAGCCTCCGTGACGTGGGATTATTGATCATTTTGTGAGTCATGTATATATGCCACATCAAAGTCGTGAATTGGTTATTTAAACCATTAGATGACACTTCCATACATACATGTTCAGGCCACATGCACGCATTGGTGGTCCTCTAGGACATTCCCTCATGCGGTTAGCAGCAACGTGCCTGTTGGGGATATGATTATTAGGTATGACCGGCCCAGGAGGGGCCGGGTTACCTATGGCGGTTCATCAATACAAAGCCCATGAGGATGTTGAAGATGGCGGTTCATGAAGCAAGGGCCCAAGGCCCAAGAGTGACTTAAGGCCCATAGGAGTAAACCGCCATATGTGTATGACTTATATTGTAAGGCAAGTATATTTAGTGACCGAGCCGGACATGTTGTCTATGAGCCGGCTAGGACTCCGTGAGCCGCTGGGCGTCAACCTTTGCATAAAAAAGGGACGATCCGACGGCGGTTCAGGGCAAGAAACAAGAGATCGAAAGCTAGGTCAAGCGAAATCGCTCCCTGGTAATCAAGACATAAGCAATACCACCTCCAACTGGATTTGGCCTTTACCTTCACCGCAAGGGGCCGAACCAGTATAAACTCTTGTGTCTTTTGTCTCGTTTAACTCCTTTAAGCTAACCTAGTTGCGATGGCTCCACGACTAAGTCCTCACACTAGGACATCTGCCGTGACAATTCCACGACAGTTGGCGCCCACCGTGGGGCCAGCGCATGGTGGTTTCGAGTTCTTGAAGGGTAGCTTCGAAGGGATCAAGGTATACGCCATGGGCCGGATGACCAAGAGTCATCGCGGCAAGCTCTACATCGACGATGCAGGTTGGGGTTCCGAGGCCGGCTCAATTGAGTACGGGTACCGGGTCCCCTTCGGCGGAATCCACATTTTCATCAGCAAGATCGGCGAGCCGGGCCCTGAGCCGGACATCTGCACTGACATCATCGAGACGGCTCAGCGTGCACGACCCGCCCGAGTTCAGCCCACCATGAAATGTGCCTTCGTGGGATTCATCCATGGGGTGGAATTTGAGGTAGGATCCATGTCTGGCAGTGAGACGACCATCTATTCTAATGGTGAGTCGTCCACGAGCGAGACTACTTCATTGTACTAGCTGCAAGACAGCAGGTTTGGGGGCTGTTCCGCTGGCGACAACATTCCGGACCCCTATGAGCCGCCGAATAGGGTCGCAATCTTCATGGCCGGTACATGGCCCGTGCAGAATTCTTTGACTGCGGCAACAATGGTCTCCGGGTCAGCAACGACGATGGCAGCTGGGGCACGAGTCTGTTGGATGTTGGGTTCCGGCAGACCCTTAAGGTTCAAACTCTGGGGTGCGCGCGAAGATCTTCCCCCTACCTATCCGCTCTGATCACCTCACGAGAATCTGAGCTAAAACGACGAACAACACGAGGGACACAAGATTTATACTGGTTCGGGCCACCGTTGTGGTGTAATACCCTACTCCAGTGTGTGGTGTGGTGGATTGCCTCAGGGGCGGATGATGAATAGTACAAAGGATGAACAACCTCGCGAGAGGTGTTCTTGGGCTGGTGCGATGAACTACTTGGATGAGTTCGATCGCCTATTGATCTAATGAGAACTCTCTGAAATCTGCGTGAGCTCTCTCTCTACTGTGGTGGCTATCTCTATATATAGTGGCCCTGGTCCACTTCCCAGATATTGAGCGGGAAGGGCACCAACAACGACCATTTTGAAGGGGAACATCTATTACAAGTTATCCTAACTAAAGTTGGTCTTCGGCTGCCAAAGGCACAGGCGATGACGCCGTCTTGGGCTCCACGGTGACCTCCATCTTGCCGCTCTGTTGGTCTTGGTCTTGTTGCACTGAAATCGCAAACTTTGCCTGATGCCTCGGCACTCCACACCTGTGCTTGCCCCCTTTGCACCAAAGAGGAAACAAGGACACTGCGCAGGCCGGCGCCCGCCTAGTCCCGATCGTCACGACTTGCGTCACGAGCACCTCGCGAGGTACCCTTGCCTTGATCTCTCCGCCTCCTTGCGAGCCTGCCTGGCGAGGCCGCTCCCGAGGAAGCCTCGTGTCGTCCGCCCCGCGAGGCTTGGCCCCTCGCGAGGGTCATGCGTCTTGCGCTGACGAAGATGGGCCGTACTGGGCCACCACTCGAGCCACGTCGCAGGTCGCAGGCAGGCAAGTCTGGGGACCCCCGTTCCCAGAACATCGAAAGTAGCCCCCGGGCCCAAGGCGCGCTGGGACTTGGCTTAGCAGAGAAGCGAAGGGGCAAGTGCGGAGTGCCGCGGGCCCCATCAGCCTGCGGCCTTGGGCGTCGCGTGGCGGTTGATTGGACGTGAGCGCCTCCGCTTCCCCACACCGCCTCGGAAACTGCTCGACTTGACAAGTCCCTACATGCAGAAATGAGTCATGATTACCTGTGATCGTGGAGGCCGACGGTTGGTCTCCTCCGGTTATAAATGCGGGAGAGCGCAAGCCCCCGCTGTACATCTTCCTCCTTGCTTCTTTCTTTCTACCCATCCCAGCTGCTCGCTGTGTTCTATGGCGCCGCCAAAGAGGTTCTCCGCGTGGAGAAGGAAAGGCTCGTCGGGAAGGGCCTGACTCTGCCCCGCCCAAGCGCGGCCGGGGTCGTCCCTGCAAGCATCCTACATCTCCTGCAGCGGCTCCCTGCGGTCGCAGCTGCGATCTCCCGTGTGGAGATGGGCGCCTGGTGGGTGAGGGAAGGCGCGTCGTGGCCGCGCGGCCTCCCAGGCCACGCTTCCATTCGGCGGAGGTGCTGTCGGAGTTCGTCGTGTGGTCAGTGGACCCAACCGGCAGCTGGCTCCAGCTTCCCCGCTTCTTTGCAGGCGAACTCCCAGACGGCGCTCCTGGTGGCCTCTGGCTTCAAGCAGACGGTTGCTGCAGCAGGGCCTCCTGGGCCTCACTGGAGATCTCCGTCGCCGAGAACGTGGCTCTGGCCCGCCCTGGCAAATGTTTGCCCGCGCGCGTGGCCTGAGCCAGCGGTGCACCCTGCGTTTCAAGTTTGACGGCGACTCCACCCTCTACGTGAGGGTCTCCGGAGAAGATGGCCATCGCATCGGGTGCTGCCCCGAAGATGATGATGGTGACCGGGTGTCCAGCCTCGGCGATGGTCGAGATGAAGACGAAGGTGGGCCCGTGGGTGGCGGTGTTGCAGCTCGTCAAGCCTCGGCGGCTCCCCTTCGGATGGCAGCTCCTCCAGCGGTGGCCGTGACGAGCCACCGCGCCATCGCGCTCGCCTTGAGGGGGAGAGGGTCAGCCCGCCGTCGCGCCTCGATGAAGCGTGAGGAGGGGTCTGACTGAGCTCCGGAGGCAGTATGAGCCCTCGCCATGAGTCACTGCCGGGCAAGCCGTGTCTATTTTGTTTTCTCCCTTTCCTGCACAAAGAGAGAGTAGTGTGGGGCCCCGTAGGGGCGTGCTGGACTGTTGCCGTTAACTATTATGCTATTTTCATTATTCCTGTGCTGTGTTTTGGTGTTGCGTGCTCCTGTGTAGGGACTACTTAGCTCGGGGGGACTTGCCGCAGTCTTTGCTCCTCGAGGCTGAGGCCTCGTCGTGCGCCTTGTAGCCTGCAAGAATTAGTCAGGAGAGGTAACTTCCGGTCTTGGTCGTGAGGGCAACCGACTCAGGTCCTGTATTCGCGTCGCGATGCCCGTGGGGCACGGACTGGGAGGAGTGCTCCCGCGGTGGACTTGGATAGGAAAGCCTCACGAGACTAGGTCAGAAAACACTCGCGAGGGCACCCGCGCAGCCCCCTCGCGAGACTTGCGAAAGAGAAAATGAGTCGGGTGGGCGATAAAGACAGAGAATCACAGGTCGGGGATGGCAACAACGCTAAAAGCAACTCCAATAAAATTTCAAATAAGGATGAACAAGCCAACTGCAGAAAGCAAATGAAAAAGCCGCGTCCGGCACCTAATCTAGTCTTCGACGTCTTCTCATCAGCGAGGAGCTAAGTGTTGCCACTTGGCGTGGGCGGGAGCCCCCGAGGCCCGAGGGCGGCTCTCCGGAGACTCCGGGGCGTGTACAACCCCAACTCATTATTACGTGAGAGTGTCACGGGCAGCGAGCTTCACAGGCATTGGCGTTCTTTAGAGGCTCCAGGCCTTTCTCGGGGCGATGAGCTTCACAGGCATTGGCCTTCTTCACAGGCACCGGGCCTTTCTTGGTACGACTAGCTTCACAGGTGCCGGGCCTTCTTTACAGGCGCTGGGCCTTTCTTCAAGGGTAGAACTTCTGGAGGTGCTGGATGTTCCATGCGTTCGGGATGGGCACCCCCTCCTGAGTCTCCAAGCGCGCGGCACCAGGCCTGGAGACATGAACAACCTTAAACGGGCCCTCCCACATGGGTGAGAGCTTGTGCAGCCCTTCCCTGGAGAGCACCCATCTGAGCACGAGGTCACCTACCTCGAGGGTCCTAGGGCGGATGCTGCGACAGTGGTACCGCTGCAATGCCTGTTGGTATCTTGCTGCCTGAAGCGCGGCCTCCCGACGGTGTTCCTCTCCCAGCACGAGGTCCACCCCCGCATGGCGTCCTGCTATGCTTCGTCAAAAGCCAGGACCCGCGCGGAGCGGTGCCTGAACTCGTGAGGAAGGACCACCTCAGCCCCGTAGACGAGGAAGAACGGGGTTTTGCCGGTCGACTTGGTAGCGGTTGTGCGGATGGACCATAGCACAGACTGAAGCTTGTCGTGCCAGCCCCTGCCGCAGGCCTCCAGCTTCTTCTTGAAGGTTCGGGTTTTGAGGCCTTTCAGGACCTCCGCGTTGGCACGTTTAGCCTGGCCGTTGCTTCGAGGGAACGCCACCGAAGCGTAGCATATCTACATTCCGAGGTTAGCACAATATGTTTTGAAGAGATTGCTGGTGAACTGCGAACCGTTGTCGGTGATGATGCGATTAGGCACCCCAAACCGGCTCACGAGGCCCTTGATGAATTTGACCGCTGAGCCAGCCGGGATGGCGCGGACAGCTTCCACCTCTGTCCACTTTGTGAACTTGTCAATGGCGACGTAGAGGTAGCGGTAGCCCCCTGGCGCCCGGGGAAACGGGCCAAGGATGTCCAGTCCCCAAACAGCGAATGGCCATGAAAGGGGGATGGTTTGCATGCCCTGAGCCGGTTAATGAATGTGCTTAGTGTGGAATTGACAGGCTTCACAAGCTTTTACCAGTTCGATCGCGTCGTTGAGTGCTGTTGGCCAATAGAACCCGCTCCGAAACGCCTTGCCGACGAGGGTACATGAAGATGAGTGGTGCGCACAGTCCCCACCGTGAATGTCTGCCAGTAACTCTTTCCCTTGCTCCCCGGAGATGCAACGCAGGGAAACGTCATTCGGCCGCTTCCGGTAGAGTTCTCCGTCTTGGATGCAGTAGGCCGTGGCCTGCCGCGCCACGCGTTCTGCGTCCTCCTCCTTCTCTGGCAGGGTCCCTTGCATCAGGTAATCTTTGAATTATGCGGTCCAACATCCCTCCTGAGGCTCTAGTGCCAGGAGCAAGCGAGCTCCCGAGGTCGGGCCACAGGCCAGGGCTCCCGAGGCAGGCGGTTGAGGGAGCTCCTCCCAAGACTGCGCTGTACTTGGTAGTGTCGGTGTTGTTGAGGGTCTAAAGAGTCGTTCCTCAAAGACGTCGGGCTCCTGAGGCAGCCGCCTGGACGCCCTCCTGGCGATGTCATCAGCCTCTTGATTGGTGCCGCGGGGCACCTGCTGCAACTCTAACCCCCAAAACTGCTTTTCCATCCTGCAGACCTCCGCCAAGATATGCTTCCATGTGTTCGTCCTTCGGCTCGTACACCTTGTTGGAGAAGTTGACGAGGAGTTGTGAATCGCCCTTGATGATGAGGCGCTTTACCCCCAAGGCGGCTGCAGCTTTCAAGCCTGCTATCAGGCCCTCGTATTCTGCTATGTTATTGGAGACCTTCTCTCCATGCTGGAAGCAGAGCTGCACGACATAATAGAGCTTGTCCTGAGTGGGAGATATGAGCACTGCGCCTGCCCCTGCGCCACGTCGCGAGAACGCCCTGTCGAAGTACATGACCCAGCCGTCCGGTGCTTCACTTCCTGGGGAAAGCGACCGATCCTCGCCCACTTCGAGCCCTGGTGCCTCCATTCATTCCTCCATGAAATCTGCAAGTGCGGCTCCCTTGATGATTCTGGTCGTGCTGAATTCCAGCTGAAATGCTTGCAACTCGATGTTCCATTTAGCGGCCCTTCCAGCTGAGTTGGGGCTCCCGGGTACCCTTTCCAAGGGATATGCCGAGATGACCTTGATGGGGTGACCTTGAAAGTAGTGTTGCAGCTTGTGTGAGGCCACCAGCAACGCAAGGAGGAGTTTCTGAGGCATGGGGTATCATGCCCTCGCGTCCCGCAGCACCATGCTAACGAAGTACACACGATGCTCGACGAGGTTGAGAGTGTTGGTGTGGCCTACGTCTTCTGGAGGTCGAGGCGCCTGCCGAGACGACGGAGCCCCCAACGCTTGGTCGCCTAGCAGGGCCTCCTCCGCCCTGGATGCGTCCCCCTGCTGAGGCTGATCCCCATCTGCTGCGGTCGTGGTCTTCGCGAGGCTTTCTTGGCCTTGTTCCGCCTCGGCCGGGGCTGCGACTGACGCGGTCTTGGCCCGACGCTTCTCCCGTACCGCTACCAGGGCTGCGCTGGCGGAGTAGGGCGTAGCTGCAAGGTAGAGCACCAAGGGCTCGTGAGGGCGCATAGCTACCATCACCGGAGGGCTGGTAAGGTACTTCTTGAGATCTTGGAATGCTTTGTCAGCCTCTTTAGTCCATTCGAACGGGCCCTTCTTCTTCATCAGCTTGAGGAAGGGCAGTGCTTGTTCCCCCAGCTTGGAGATGAAGCGTCCCAACGCGGTTACTCGCCCGGTGAGCTTCTGCATTTCTCTAAGGGTCTTCGGCAGACTCATGTCTTCAACTGCCTTGACCTTCTCTGGGTTAGCCTCGATACCTCCGTGGGACACGAGGAAGCCCAAAAGCTTGCCCGAGGGGACTCTGAATACGCACTTCTCCGGGTTGAGCCGCAGGTCCACTTCGCGGAGGCTCACGAAGGTTTCTTTGAGGTCTTGTATAAGGGTTTTCGCCTCCCGGGACTTCACCACGATGTCATCGACGTAGGCCTCAGCGTTTCTTCCGAGCTGCCGGCCCAAGGCGATGTGCATTAGTTGCTGAAAGGTCGCGCCTGCGTTGCGCAACCCAAACGGCATGCAGGTATAGTAGTATTCCCCGCACGGGGTCAGGAAGGCCGTTTTCTCCACATCTTCTACCGCCATCTTAATTTGGTGATAGCCTGAGAAGGCATCCAGGAAGCATAGCAAGTCGCATTCGGCGGTGGAATCGACGATCCGGTCGATGCGAGGGAGCGGGAATGGATCCTGAGGGCAGTCCTTGTTGTGGTTGGTGAAGTCGACGCACATGCGCTACTTTCCCCCCTTTTATGGCACAACAACAGGGTTGGCCAGCCATTCAGGATAGCGAACCTCGCGAATGACACCGGCAGCCTCCAACTTGCGGGTTTCTTGGATGATGAAGGCCTGCTTCTCGGTGGACTGTCGCCTTGCCTTCTGCTTCACGGGGCGCACGTTGGGGCACACATTGAGATGGTGTTCAATCACATCTCTTGGGACCCCTGCTAGCTGATCAGGTTCCCACGCAAATACCTCCTTGTTTGCACGCAGAAAATTCACCAGGGCTTCCTCCTGCTCGGGGTCAAGATTGGCGCCTATGGTGAAGGTGGCGCCAGAGGATCCATCCTTGTCGACCGGTACTTGCTTGGTCTCTGCCTTGTCTTGGGTGAATAACTGCTTCTTCTTGGCCGGCGCAGCCCCCTTGGGCTTAAGGGTGTCTGCGCTGGCGGGCTGCACCACCGCGACCGTCTTGAAACCGAGCTTGAGCGCCTACAGTGCATCCCTTGTGTCTCCGGACACGGTAAGGATGCCGCTGCTCCCGGGCATCTTCATGAGGTTGTAGGCCGGGTGAGTCGCTGACATGAACTGGGCCAAGGCTGGGTAGCCGAGGATGGCGTTGTACGGGAGGCCAATGGGGGCGATGTCGAAGTCGACCAGCTCTGTGTGGAAGTTGTCATGGGTGCTGAAGGTCACCGGGAGGCGGATCTGCCCCAAGGAGCCGGTGGAACTGCGTCCAACGCCCGAGAAGGGCCTGCTGGTCCGGAGTCGCTCCAGCGGCACGTGGAGGAGGCTGAAGGCCTCCACCGAGAGCACGTTGAGGCCGGCACCACCGTCGATGAGGGTCCTTGTCGGATTTTGGGTTCCGGCAGACCCTTGAGGTTCGAACACTGGGGTGCACACGGAGATCACACCCCCAGCCTACCCATGTCTCACCGCCTCGCCAGGATCTTAAACTACATGAAGAACAACACAAGGGACACGCGATTTATACTGGTTCAGGCCACCATGGTGGTGTAATACCCTACTCCAGTTTGTGGTGTGGTGGATTGCCTCTGGGGGTGATGAGGCACAGTACAAGGGGAGAACAACCTCGTGAGGGTCTGTTCTTGGTTGCTGCGATGAACTGCTAGGGGGAGTTCAACCGCTTCTCTCTCTCTCTCTCTCTCTCTCTCTCTCTCTTTCTTTCTCTCCTTGTTCCCTCGATTTTCCTACCCTGTGGGTGGCTAGTCCTAATTATAGGCGAAGGCCCCGGGCCTCTTCCCAAATATTGAACGGGAAGGGCGCCCACAATTGGCCATTTTGAAGGGGAACATCTAGTACACTTATCCTGACAAAAGTTGGTCCTTGCCTGCCAAAGACCCTGACGATGATGCTGGCTTGGGCTCCACAATGACCTCCTTCTGCCGTCCTGCTGGTCTTGGTCTTGTTGCACCGAAATGGTTGCCTTTGCTTGATACCCTTGCCTGCGCTTGCCCCCTTTGCATCAAAGGGGAAACAAGGACTCTGCGCAGGCCGGCGCCCGCCTGGCGCCCGCCTTGCCTTGGTCGTCATGGCTTGCATCACGGGCACCTCGTGAGGTACCCCGCCTTGATCTCTCCGCCTCCTCGCGAGCCAGCCTAATGAGGCCATGCCCGAGGAAGCCTCCTGTTGTCCGCCCCGCGAGGCTTGGCCCCTCGCGAGGGTCTTGAGCATGTGTTGATGAAGATGGGCCGTACTAGGACACTCCTTGAGCCACGCCGCAGGCCGAAGGCAGGCAAGTCTGGGTACCCCCGTTCCCAGAACGCCGACAGTAGCCCCCGGGCCCAAGGCGCGCTTAGACTTGGCTTAGCAAAGAAGCGAAGAGGCAAGTGCGAAGCGCCGTGGGCCCCAATAGCCTGCGGCCTTGGGCGCCGGGTGGCGGTTGATTGGACGTGGGCGTCCCTATTCCCCCATGCCTCCTTATTTTGCGCTCTGCTAGGCGGACCCGCTGTTGCACATAGTCTCCACTCTTCTCGCCGCCCGCACGCCTCCTGCTCTTCCTTCTCTCGAGCTCCAGCCTCCGCTTCCAATCCAATCTCGCATCCTCTCCCTTCCTGTCGCCATGGCTCCGACGAAGAAGGGGAAAGGGCCAAAGCCTGTGCCTTCGCCCCGCCCGTCGCCGTTGGTGGCTCCTGCTATCGACCGGTCGATCATACTCAACCAGGAAGGCGCGGACAAGGTCAGCTCTGCCATCGCCACCATCTTCAACGAGTGCGGGAGGACCACGGTCTGGCCCATGTCTCACCTCTCCATTGACAGAATAGTCACCGAGGTCCGGTACTTCGCCGACGCTCTGTGGGCGGGACTGGTTCCCCCCTTTTCCGATTTCTTCAACACTGTGCTTTCTCATTACGAGATCCACATGATGCATTTGGGTCCCGAATCCATTACTCTTCTTGCCGTTTTCGCTTTTGTCTGCGAGGCGATGATTGGCATTCCTCCTTCAGTTGCCTTGTTGCGCCACTTCTTCTCTCTGCATCTCAGCGATCCCACCCAATGCTCGGGGTGCGTGAGCTTCCTTGCCGCACCAGAAACAGCAGCTTCGGGAATCGATTTCAGCCTTCCTCCGCCCGCGACCGGGTTCCGTGAGCGGTGGCTGTACGTGGATGCCTGGGTGCCCAGCCCCCCTGCTTTCGGAGCCAACCATGCCCGCTATCCCCAATTCGGGCTGGGGCCAGGAGACGCTCACGAGCCCCCGGCTTGTCTTTGTTTGGCATCACTTCGCGAACTTGAGGGTGCTCGGTGTGACGGTGCCCAAGGTGGTGAAGGAGTTCCTCCTGTGCCGCATTGCCCATCTCCAGCGTCATTCCCGCCGGATGTGGGCCTGCGTGGGGCACGAAGACCGCATGAGGCTCCAAGAGGAAGATCTGACGCCTGAAGTGCTGAGGAAGGTTCTCATGATCCTGACTGGGGACCCTACCCCTGGCAGTATCCAGCATGGGGGCGCCCTACTGTACCTTTGCTCAAACAGGGGTGATTTTGTGAAGCAGATGCCCAGTTTCGACGAATGGGGACTACGCCCTACAGGTCTCAGGGGACCTCTCGAGAATCCAGTTGTGATGGTTGCCCTTCCGGTTGCCGACGATGGTCCTTCCTCGAGTGGTGGAGCTGGGAGGCAAAGGGCGTCGGGGGCTGAGGGGGCCACCGTCGGGACGATGGCGCCGCGCGGTACTCCTGAGGTGGCAGCCCCTGAAACCCGCCCTGCGGCGGCTGAAGGTATCGAGCCGCAGCCCGCGGCCCCCGTGGCAGAGGCCCGTGAGGCCCCGGCCACCCTTCACGGTGCAGCGTCCGGCGGCGTGCGCCAGGATGATGTCCCCGACGCTGGTCACCTTGGCGCTTCTTCCTCGTCGCAGGCTGACCCCTGCTATCGGTGTCAAAACCGGCGGATCTCGGGTAGGGGGTCCCTAACTGTGTGTCTAGGCAGATGGTAACAGGAGACAAGGGACACAATGTTTTTACCCAGGTTCGGGCCCTCTCGATGGAGGTAAAACCCTACTCCTGCTTGATTAATATTGATGATATGGGTAGTACAAGAGTAGATCTACCACGAGATCAGAGAGGCTAAACCCTAGAAGCTAGCCTATGGTATGATTGTTGTTCGTCCTATGGACTAAAACCCTCTGGTTTATATAGGGACCGAAGAGGGTTAGGGTTACACAGAGTCGGTTACAATGGTAGGAGATCTACATATCCGTATCGCCAAGCTTGCCTTCCACGCCAAGCAAAGTCCCATCCGGACACGGGACGAAGTCTTCAATCTTGTATCTTCATAGTCCAGGAGTCCGGCCAAAGGTGATAGTTCGGCTATCCGGACACCCCCTAATCCAGGACTCCCTCAGTAGCCCCTGAACCAGGCTTCAATGACGACGAGTCCGGTGCGCATATTGTCTTCGGCATTGCAAGGCGGGTTCCTCCTCCGAATACTTCATAGAAGATTTTAAACACAAGGATAGTGTCCGGCTCTGCAAAATAAGTTCCACATACCACTGTAGAGAGAATAATATTTACACAAATTCAATCTGCTGATGTATTCCGTGGCATGACATCACACCACGGCCAAGCCTTTATTCGAATCGTTTGTACTGTCCCACCTCAGCGCGTTTAGCGAGGCGGTTTCCTTCGCACGTCTTGTCAAAGCAGAGATCGTGTCCCCTTATTCCGAGATTCTCATGGGTAACCCAACCGCGTCGTTGATTATGGCGCGTGGGAGATAAGCGAGTTTTACCAGGCTGGTGGGGACGCATAGCTTCGTCCGTCCATATAAGGGGATAAGGGTCCACCTTTTTACCTACGCCTTCTTCCTCCTTTGCTCATCCATTTCCGCGCACTCGAGCTCCAGCGCCCAAGTCCGCACATCCGACCTCAACCTTCTCCAGCCATGTCTGGAGCGAGAGGCAAGTGGATGGCCTCCTCCGTCACGGAGGGGCACATCAAAAAGCTGCGGAAGGCCGGATACTTGTCCAACGACATCGCGCATTGGCTCCCTGACAAGGGGCAGCTCGTCCCCACCCCCAGGCTCCATGAGAGGGTGGTGTTCCTCACCCACTTCCTCCGCGGACTAGGTTTTCCACTTCACCCATTCGTCCGGGGGCTCATGTTCTACTACGGCCTGGATTTCCACGATCTGGCCCAGAATTTCATCCTCAACATCTCGGCGTTCATCGTCATGTGCGAGGCCTTCCTCTGCATCCAGCCCCACTTCGGCTTATGGCTGAAGACCTTCAATGTCAAGCCGAAGGTAGTGGGCAGCCGCCAAGCGGAGTGTGGAGGTGCCACAGTGGGCAAGATGGCCAACGTCCTATGGCTCGAGGGCTCCTTCGTGGAGACCATAAAGGGGTGGCAATCGGGGTGGTTCTACATCACCAAGCCGCGTGACCCTGAATGGGCAGCGGCCCCCGAATTCCAATCTGGCTTCCCTACACGGCTCACCTCTTGGAAAGAGACGGGCCTGACATGGGGTATTTCGGAAGAGCTGACCGGACTCCAAACCTGCGTCCAAAACCTGGTGAACAAGAAGCTCAAGCTTGTCAACGTAGTCCAGGTCATGCTCATCCGCCGGATCCTCCCGTGCCAACAACGGGCCTTCAACTTGTGGGAGTTTGATCCGGCACAGCACCAAACCTTGAGAAGGCTCTTCGACACTACGTACGAAGATGCCTGGAAGGTGCTGTTCAAAGGCGCCGAGGCTCCCGCATCCGCTACCGAAGATCGCGGATTCAGCTCGCAGCGTCAAGCCAGCGAGGTAAGCTATTTTACCCTTTACAGGACACTTGTTTTTCATAGTTTGACTCCATGCGGGATCTAAACTCCCTTACCTTTGACAGGCCTGGCAAAAGACGTCCGGGCAGGTTAACTGTCCGGCTCTCTTGCCAGAAGACCAAGCGGACGCCTGATTAACAGGGCTGCTGGTTCCGGCACCTCACGTGGTGCCGGAGAAGAAGGCCAAGAAGAAGTCCACGGGAACTCGAAGGAGTTCCCGACGCCAGGTGTTGTCGGACTCATCGTCCGATGACTCCGAGGAGGACTCCTCCCGCGAAGACGAGGAGGAGGAAAAAGAGGCCTCTCCCCCAACGGAGGGAGAGAAGAAAAGGAAGGCCGCCCCAACTAGGGAGGCCGGAGGGTCCAGGAAGGGAAGGACCCTTCCTCCGGACTACTCCACCAATGCCGATGATGAAGAGGAGGAGTGGCCACTGAGGGCTAAGCCCCTGGCAACATCGTAAGTGTTCGGATACCAGAGTAACTCATGGCGTTTCGTTTGTCGTACAGAATCTCCTAATGCCGGATATAACCCTGCAGCCCGCCCAAGGACGGGCTCGACGCTTCAACGAGCGGCTCCCTGGATTCGTCGGACGTGAATAGCATCTCACTTCCGGCTGCCTCCTCTCCTCGCGCTGCGGATGACACCGAGGTGGGGTCCCAAAAGGGGCCCAACCAGGAGGAGGCGGTCCAGGAGGCGCCGCAAGGCAACCTCCCGGACTCCAGGTGCAAGGGGGATAAAACCCCAAAGGGCTCTAAGTCCGGCCCTGGGCCGGACTCCGCACCGGAACCTTTAGTGGTTTCGTAGTCCGGTAGGCGGCCCCTTCGTAGGAAGGGCGAGACTGCGACACCGGTGACCTTCGTCCATCCGGAGGCACCGGATAATTTACGGGAGGCGCTTAACGGCGCCTCCATCGACGAGGAGCACCGTACTGTTATGAGTGTGGTGATCCAGAAAGTTCAGTCCACCAAGAGCGGGCTGACTGAAGCTTGTGCCAGCCTTCTAACAGGCTTTGAGGTATGTATTTAAGATATGTAAAAATATTACCGCATAGACAGTAGCCCCTGATGCTCAGTTTGGTGTTTGGAAAGAAAAGCTGAACTGAGGATCTAAAAAGATGTACGCAGGAGTCTAACATAAGTATGTCAATATGGGAATGCAGGCTGCGTTGCTGACCTCTGCCGCACTGACTGCGGAGGTCAATGCATTGAAGCAGAGCCTCGAGCAGTCCGAGAACGAGCTCGGCCTTGCCAAAAAGCAGCTCGAGGACAAGGAAGGTAAGTAATACCTTACGGAAGTATATAAAAGATGTGGTTGCAAAAGATGACAGGAATAACATGAGTATTGCAGGGGCCACGAATGAGGTGGCGACCCTGAAGGAAGCGGTGTCCAAGGCCGAAAGCAATGCGGCCGTGGAGCGCACCGAGCGAGAGAAGCAGGAGGCGCGGGTGGCGGAGGTCCGGCAAGAGCTCTAGGCTCTCGTGGAAAAACATGAGAGTTTGGAGCATGACTCAAAGACTCGAGAGTCTGAGCTCGCCTCGGCCCTTGAGAGCGCCAAAGCCGCTAAGGCCGAAGCCCAAAAAGCCCTCCAGGAAGTTGAGGCAATCAAGAAGATATCGGCGGGTAAGGCATTCTTTATGCAAAGCAAGCACGTGAAAGTGAATTACTTGTTACTTACCCGAATCCGGAGCTCTCCAGGAGCATTCGCAGATCTGCCCCGCAGTGTGTCCGACGCTGCCGCATTCTACCGGGCCGAGGAGGGGAGCTCGACGGAGAAGGTGTTCTGGTCTCAGTATGCTGAGGCCGGACACCCGGTGCCCTTGAGCGACCAGCTGAAGCAGCTGGTCGAGCTCCATAAGGTGGTCGAACATGCCATGAAGAGCCTCATAGTTCGGCTGTGGCCTAAGGAAGCCATGCCTGGGAGCTACTTCGGGCTGGTGAGGCGGTTGGTGGACGCTTGTCCATGGATTGAAGTCGTCAAGCGCTCCGTCTGCATCGAAGGTGCCCGTAGGGCCCTTGCCCGTGCTAAAGTGCACTGGGGCAAGATGGACGCTGAGAAGCTTATGACGGACAGACCACTGCCGGGCAGGGAGTATCGCAAGCCCGAGATGTATTATGAGGGCGTCCTGAAGGGTGCCCGCCTTATAGCGGGTGAATGCTCCAAAGATGTAATTTTTGAGTAAACTCGCATTTGTTATCCTGTACGCTGAAAACTTATTCATATGCGCTCAGCAACGCGTGTGAATTTAAAATATTACCTTCTGTGCGGCCGTTTATTAAATTTGAGAGATGGCGAGTCGTCGGCTTCTGCCCCCATGCCACGAGTGCTGGGGTGTTCGGGATAAACTTGAGCGCACTTTTTCCCATTCTTGGGTCCTTCGAGGGAGGCGCTCAACGCAATGAACAAGGCAACCGGACTATAATGCTTGAACACTCTCACTTAGCCATAGAATTCTATAATTTTAAATTTCGGCGAAGCCCCTAGTATTCGGAAGAGCGAGTTCGGGGCGCTATCCACGCCTGGGCCGGACAAAGCCGACTCCTCGCTCTAAGCGGCATAAGTCTTTAGGGACTCGAAAACCTCTCGAACAGCGACCGGCTCTCGCCCTATCATGACGGTCAGTTTTAGCTTTCTCCACTGAGGTGCTTAACCCAGCTCAACCGGGGCACAATCGCAGTGGTTCTCCCAGCGCTATCTTAGCCGATATAACGGAACGTAAGGTACCAAAACATGGGAGCCGGGCAAACCCAACTATTGACCCAAGACATGATTCGGAGCCGATGCATATAATGCTATAAGTTCGGGGTGCCGCACTTGTGAAAGTGTTCGGACTTATCACACCATATTTTGGGGTACTTAATCCCCTGGTGTATTTGGCCGTACCAAAGTGTACGGGTGCAACATGTCATAAGTGAACATATGTAAGAAAAAGAATGCAATGATAGGCAGAAGCTATGTATGGTTTATTCAAAAAGGTTGCGGTAAAAGCAGAACGATACAAATAGTGCGATAAGCAATGGACGGGACTATTTGACTTGTCCCCCTCCAGGGGCGAGCTGTGGGATGATATGTGAAACAAGTATACTGCTCGTTATAGAGATCAACTGGACATTCGACGTAGCTTCCTGCTTCCCTGGCTGTTGCATCGTGTGTTCGGCGATTCTACTGCCGGACAGGGCTTCTTGAGAAAGGAGTCCTAAAAGTAAGAGAAAAAAGAATGACACAATCGGGAGCCCCTGGTGCGGTTGAGCCGCATTCTGGGCCTACCGTGGTCGTGCCCCTCCCCCTATGCCCATGGTATTTCCAGAGCATAATTATGTACGCGTAGTACTGGTTTCGCAATTTCGCGAGGGCTGGGGTTGGGGCCGCATTGCTACGCATGCTCGGGACGTGCCAGGCGGTCTTGTTGTAGGTTACTCCGGGCGCGCTTGACGGTGTCCAGACATTTAATAGACGGACTCGAGAATTGCCTTGAGAGGCTGCTTTGTACTTCCGCCGCGAGGGCCGCCGTATGCTCCTCCGTTCGAGGAGAGCGTTCGGTGTTTCTGTTGACCGTAATGACTCCTCGAGGGCCTGGTATCTTGAGCTTGAGGTATGCGTAGTGCGGCACCGCATTGAACTTTGCAAATGCGGTTCGTCTGAGCAGTGCGTGATAGCCGCTGCGGAACGGGACTATGTCGAAGATTAACTCCTCGCTTTGGAAGTTATCCGGGGATCCGAAGACCACTTTTCAAGTGTAACTGAGCCTGTACAGTTGGCCTCTACACCTGGTATGCCGCCTTTAAAGGTCTTCTTTGTGGGTTTAATCCTTGAAGGGTCTATGCCCATTTTGCGCACTGTATCCTGATAAAGCAGGTTCAGGCTGCTTCCGCCGTCCATCAGGACTCTAGTGAGGTGAAATACGTCAATGATTGGGTCTAGAACCAATGCGGAGAATCCGCCATGGCGGATGCTAGTGGGGTGGTCCCTTCGATCAAAAGTGATCGGGCAGGAGGACCACGGATTGAACTTTGGGGCGACTGGCTCCTTCGCATATACGTCCCTTAGTGCACGCTTCCGCTCCCTTTTGGGCATGTGGGTTGCGTATATCATGTTCACCGTCCGCACTTGTAGGGGGAAGCCCTTCTGTCCTCTATTGTTTGGCGGCCGGGGCTCCTCCTCGTCGTCGCTATGCAGCCCCTTGTCATTGTTTTCGGCATTTAACTTGCCTGCCTGCTTGAATACCCAACAATCCCTGTTGATGTGGTTGGCTGGTTTTTTGGGGGTGCCATGTATCTGGCACGAGCGATCGAGTATTCGGTCCAAATTGGACGGGCCCGGAGTATTTCTTTTGAATGGCTTTTTCCGCTGACCGGGTTTTGAGCCTCTGAATCCGGTATTGACTGCCGTATCTTCAGCATTATCGCCATTAATGCGGCGCTTGTGCTTGTTGCGACGCGACCTGCCATTGCTGTCCTTGGTATCCGAATTACCAGGGCTCTTGGTCATGTTGTTACTACGAGCTAGCCAGCTGTCCTCTCCCGCACAAAAGCGGGTCATGAGTGTTGTGAGGGCTGCCATGGATTTCGGCCTTTCCTTTCCTAGGTGCCGGGCAAACCACTCGTCGCGGATGTTATGTTTGAAGGCTGCAAGGGCCTCTGCATCCGGGCAGTCGACAATTTGATTTTTCTTGGTTAGGAACCGTGTCCAGAATTGTCTGGCCGATTCCTCTGGCTTCTGAATTATGTGGCTTAGGTCATCGGCGTCTGGTGGTCGCACATAAGTTCCCTGGAAATTGTCGAGGAATGAGGCTTCCAGGTCTTTCCAACAACCAATTGACTCTGCTGGCAAGCTGTTAAGCCAATGCCGAGCTGGTCCTTTAAGCTTGAGTGGGAGGTATTTGATGGCGTGTAGGCACGGCGGGCCATGTGGATGTGAAGGAGATAGTCCTCGATCCAGACCGCAGGATCTGTTGTGCCATAGTATGATTCAATGTTTACGGGTTTGAAACCCTCAGGGATTTGATGATCCATCACTTCATCTGTGAAGCATAGTGGGTGTGCGGCGCCTCTATATTGGGCTATATCACGACGCAACTCAAATGAGCATTGTCTACTGTGTTCGGCCCGGCCGGAATTGCCATATCCGACATGATGGTTATCGTCACGTGTAGTGAGGCGCCAACGCGATCCGTAGATCGACCTTATTTGCCTTGCCCTATCCTCCAATATATCTCGTAGGTCTGGCGCACTTCCCCGTGCCATGGTATTTTTTGAGCGATGCCGGGGTGCGGCTTGAGTGGAAGGCCGAGAGGCCTCTCTGTCGTGGCCACGAGGTGGCCGGTCGGCCATATCATGCGCTGGTGATGTAGGTTTAGGTGCTTCCTCCTCTAATCGGGGTAGCAGCCTGCGTTTTGGGTAGCTCTTGGAGGGGTGTTCGAGTTCATACTCTTTGGCCGCAAGGACTTCAGTCCATCTGTCAGCTAGCAAGTCTTGGTCAGCTCTAAGCTGTTGCTGCTTTTTCTTGAGGCTGTTTGCCGTGGCCATAAGCCTGCATTTGAAACGCTCTTGTTCGACGGGATCCTCAGGCACGACAAATTCGTCGTCGTCGAGGCTTGCCTCGTCTTCGGAGGGAGGCATGTAATTATCGTCCTCTACCTCTCTGTCTGCCGCTCTCTCATGAGGGCTGGCTTCTCCATCCTCCTGCGCTGAATCCTGCTGGAGGGGGTTGTCTTCGGCACTTTCCGGGGTGTTATTATCTCCCGTGCCGGAATCACCGTTTTTGCTGTGGCGGGATTTAGAGCGGCGCCGCTGACGCTGGCGCTTAGGCTGTTTCTTGGAGGGGTCATCCTCTGTTGCTCCATCGCCATTCCCATCTTTTGGGATGTCACCATGTATATGTCGTATGATGAGGTGGCCTTCCAGTGTCCTGTAGGCGCTGGTTCTTGGTCGTCTCCTGCATCGTCGTCCATACTGTCGATGTCTTCGGAGTCGAAGTAGAGCATGTCGGTTTAATCATCGACAGTGGCTACGAAGTGGGTGGTGGGTGTGCTTTGAATTTCTTCGTCGTCCGCATCCCAACCTTCCTGACCATAATCCGGCCAGGGCTCTCCTGATAAAGAGAGAGACTTTAGCGAATTCAGGATGTCGCCAAAGGGCGAGTGCTGAAAGATGTCCGCGACAGTGAACTCCATGACCGGCGCCCAATCGGATTCGATTGGCAGGGGCGCAGAAAGTTCGGAGTCCGGCACCTTGGAGTCACGAGCTTCGCAAAGGACAGGGTTGGTGTTCGGCTCAATCGCCGTAGAGATAGCAGCCCCCGAGGCGGTGTCCAGCCACCCGTCCTTGATCGGCGCAGTCGGCTCCAAGCTAAGGGTCAGAGCGGGCACTTGTGCGGCCTCCAGGGCACTGTCCGGCGGCAGAGCTAGATCATGCCCATCGTGACAGTGCGGCGCGCTTGGCTGTGGCTCGAACCCGTCGAAGATCAAGTCTCCGCGGACGTCAGCCGTATAGTTCAAACTTCCAAATCTGACCTGATGGCCAGGGGCATAGCTTTCAATCTGCTCTAGATGGCCAAGCGAATTGGCCCGCAGTGCAAAGACGCCAAATATGAAGATCTTTCCGGGGAGAAAAGTCTCACCCTGGACAGCATCGTTGTTGATGATCGGAGGAGCCATCGGGCCTAAAGATGACGACACAGAGGAACTCTCAATGAAAGCACCAATGTCGGTGTCAAAACCGGCGGATCTCAGGTAGGGGGTCCCGAACTGTGCGTCTAGGCGGATGGTAACAGGAGACAAGGGACACGATGTTTTTACCCAGGTTCGGGCCCTCTCAATGGAGGTTGTAACATCCCAAATTTTCCAATTTGGCATGTTATACATAGATCATCCATGCATATCATATTTTATTGCTTTCTCGTTTGCAATCCTCGAAATCCTAAGTAGCTCAAGGACCTTCGGAGAGAGTTGGGGATTTTCCTATTTTCACATTTGAAATTCTTATCAATTAGTGAAGACGAGGATTGGATTTTAATTATTTTCTCTCCGGAAAATATTTCATTTTAAAATATTAAATGAGGGGAGATAATATGACTTCTCCAAATAATTGAAATATCGGAGGAAAAATGTTAAAATCATTTTTGGGATTTTTATTTGAATTTATTTCGGGATTTTATTGCTGCAAGAAAAATGTTGCATATTTTAAAATCGCATTTTAGGGGCCAAGAAAAGTTCATCTTGTTCTAAATATTTTATTTAGACGGAGAAAACTTGTTTTGGAATTTTTAGATTTTTATTTATTTTTCTAGGAATTTTTCTTCGGCGGAATGTTTTTTTTTTAAAAAAATTTCCTCGCGCCCGCCTGGGCTAACGGCCCAGCCGAGCAGGCCGGCCCAGCCAGCTGCCGCCGCCGCCTTCCCCGCGCGCGCGCCGTGCGCCGCACGGACGCCGAGGGCGAAGTCCGAGCCGGACTCCACCCCGGGCGCCCCCTCGCCCAAGCAAGCCCCCCCCGCCCCCTATAAAGCCGCCGCCCCCGCCGCCACAACGCCACCAGCGCCACCGCAGCCCGCCACCACCGCCGCTGCCGCCGCCGCAGCCCCGCGTCGCCGCCGCCTCCTGCCGCAGCCCCGCAGCCCGTGTCCGTCGCCGCAGCCCCGCTGGAGCCGCCGCCCCGCCGGACGAGCCGCCGGAGGTACCCGATCCCCGCCGCCGGTTTTCTTAAATAAACCCTCGTTTTTTTTGAAAACCCTAGATCGTTTTTTTACTAGATCGGTTTATTTATTTTTGGTTTATTTACTTAGCGAACGTCCGTTCGTCCGTTCGTTCTAACGAACGCGTTATCTGTTTAGTCTCTGCTAACGAACATTCGTTCGTTTATCCGTTCGTCGTTTTTCTTTTTATCGGATTTATTCCGCGATTATTCTGATCGCGATTTCTGATCCGATTTTCAAACTTGTTTATCTTTTCGCTCATTTATCGGAATCAGGCGATTCAAGCGCCTGGAGTTTCATCTCGAAACCCTCTTTCTGAATAATCAATTCAAACAAGATTTTTCTTCTGTAAAATTTGACCTAGATCCAGAATAGCAAAACGAAGTTGTTTCTTTTGCCGTTTGAGTTTCGTTGCTTCGTTTGATTTGATTCTTTTTGCAAACCGGAGTTCTTAAGTTGAACTCTCCGGTCAACCTCTTTTATTTGGAGTTCTACTTGTGCATCTTTGATTGTTGCTTATGTATGTTATTGTTTGCTTGCGATAGAGTTCCCGGAGTGCGAAGCGTGTTACTACGAGTCTCTAGGATTCCCGGATCGTCAGCAAGGCAAGTAACACATTGATCATACTCTTTTCATACCAATTTTTTATGCATTACTTTCAATCCTCAAACATTGCATGATTAGGATGCTTTAACATGTGGGTATTGGGAAGTAGTTGCTGAGGTAGAACCTATTGCCCTGTTTATTATCAAACCCTTGGGAGTTACTTCTACGTTATGCTTATATTGCCATGCTATGCTCGTAGACGTGGATTGGGTTTGAGTGATATCCATGACAGATGTGAGAATGATAATTAATGGTTTACTTAAGGTGGCAACTTAAATACACATCTGGGTGGATTGAGGCACCTGGGGTTACCAGTGATTGCCTGTTTTATTTTTGGAAATCCCGAGGTTACCGTGTGATTCTCCTATGGACCGCCACCCAGGCTCAAAGGGAACTGAGTCTATTCATGCTAGAAACTTCCGTGTGCAGCCGCAAGCTATTATGGGCTCTAGCATAGTTTGAGTAAGTTGCGTGAAGCTCTCGAAGAGGTGGATCAGCAGGTAGTGGGTTTGTAGGTTTGGTATGGTCTGCCCGGAGTAGAGAGTTAATGCTTCTGAAAGACTGTGTCTCGGTCATCCGTCTCTCAAACACCATGCAGTGCGAGAATCAACGGAGGCGATCGAGTCTTGCGGGGAAAAGTGCGCAAACCTCTGCAGAGTGTACAATCTAATCATGGTTAGCCGTGTCCCCGGTTATGGACAATTCTGAGTATCTAGTACTTGAGTATTCGCATGTATCTCAACATTCTTAATAATTAATTTTTCTTGGGTTGTTAATTACTTTTAATTGGGATCATTGAGTTGGGGTTTACCTTCTCAAATGATGTTTCAACTACCATGATAGTTAAATTAAATTTGATTCCTTTGTAGTAGGGAAAAATTAGCTTTTCGCAAAAACTGTAACCATAGATCTTTCCACCAGCCAAATATGCATGCAGTGGTAGTATCACTCTGTTATTGCTCTTTTGTGTTACATTGCTAGCATATTCCATGCGCTGACCCGTTTTCGGGCTGCAACGTATTATGTTGCAGACTTTTCAGACGAGGAGTAAGGTTCGTAGGTCGTTGTCGTGCAGCTCAGTTATGCCGTTGGAGTTGATGGACTCACTTTATCTTCCGAGCCTTCCGCTGTTATCGCTTTAGATGGCCTTAAGCCATATTATTGTAATAAGTTCTCTTTTGAGACATTCAATGTAATAAGTGTGTGATTGCTACTCTGTTATAAATCCTTTGAAGTACTGTGTGGTGTCAGCATTACTGATCCAGGGATGACACCTGAGCACAGAGACTTGACCATCTGAGGTCGGGTCGCTACAAGATGGTATCAGAGGACACGCTGAGTGTAGGACATGACCACTAAGATAAACCATAGGTCACACTTCTCTTCTCATTTCTGACTCCTCTTCTCTTTCCACTCTTTAGGATGAAGGAGATGAAGACCAAGTTTGCGCAGCCGGATGAAGACACACCTTTTGGACGCCACTTGAAGGAAGTCACTAGGTAGTTGAATATTGGAATACCAAGCTTCACTGGGACGAACTACGCCACTCTACCGGAAGAAGAGCGCTGGATAATTCAAGTACGAGTTCCAGGAAGGACGTTCTCGCCAAATTCCAAACCCATAGAGTTTTCTTTCGAAGCACCCACCTGGAGCCTTGGCAAATGTATGGCAGCTCATATTACCATGGGACGCATTGGAGAAATCTACAACAAGGAACTAGAGGATACCACCTATCAAATATGTGGGCGCCGAGATGAACAATGGGAAATGATCAGCACCAGGAAGGATAGATCTGTCGCAGCCTTTATCCAGGAGCAAAACCAGCACATTCGACGTCAGGAGAACCAGATGTGTGCAGACATGATCGAGTTGAAGAAGGCTAAGACCAGGATCATCGAGCTGGAGGAAGAACTTAAGTTCACACACGATGGATATGAGGAGGAAATCAAGACGCTATTGGAGAAGAATGACGACCTAGTCGAGAAGATCAGAATTTTTATGGGAGGACCAGTTCCGAAAGAAGACCTCATACGCCCGGACAACTACATCATCATCGACGACACCGACTCGGATTCAAGTGATGATGATTTCGAAGATGAAGCTGGAGCAGACATCATGGAGTCTTCCACCGATCAAAATTTCTAGATGACCACCATATGACAATAGTATTTCCCCCATGTAACTAGTAGTAGTGAGCACTTTTGCGATAGTCCTAGATCGTTTTGTATGCCCTTGCTTGTTTGATTGAATGAATGCTTGTGTTTGCCTCATATACATATGGGTAGTGTTTCTCCCCTAGATCTTTTTTCTATTCTAAATCTCTTCCATCTAAAACCATCAGATGCCTTCGAGGAGAGACCCCGACTTTGTTTTCCCACCGGAGATTACCCAGTTAATCCAGCAGCAGAATGCCCTGATGCAGTTGTTAGTTCAGAACCAGGGCAATGGCAATAACAACAATGCCAACAACAACAACCCGCCGCCAGTGGATAACCTCGCCCGTTTCCTAAGGTTACAGCCGCCGGTGTTCTCCAGTAGCATCGAGCCAATAGTTGCAGATGATTGGCTACGTCGTATTGGAAGGGAGTTAACCACCGCTGGATGCACAGATGCTGAGAAGGTGCGTTTTGCCGCACACTAACTGGATGGACCAGCAGCGGCATGGTGGGAGAATTTCACAGCCACCTATCCTATCGACACCGTCACACGGGCTCAGTTTCAGCAGGCTTTTCGCACTGCCCATGTCTCGACTGGAGCTATGCAGATGAGGAAGCGGGAGTTTCGCAACCTACGCCAGGGGAATCGTACTGTTGGCCAGTACGTGGATGAGTTTAGCAAGTTGTCACGTTATGCCCCTGATGATGTGGCCACAGATGCCGCGAAGCAGGAGAAGTTTATATAAGGGCTGAATGATGAGATGAGCATGCAGTTGATGGTAGCAACCTTCAACAACTACCAGGAGTTGGTAGATAAGGCCCTGATGATTGAAGGGAAGCAGCAGCAGATTGATAATCGTAAGAGGAAGTATGGACAAGGGAAATACAATTCAGGAGCTCACCAGGAGCCTCGTTTGACCCCGAACTCAGGAGGACTTGTTCATAACCATGGAGGATCGCATAACCATAATGGTGCGAAGAACAGGAATGGGAATGGAGCCAACAATAATCAGAACAGCTCTAACCCATCCACACCCGCAAAGAGAGACATAAGCCAAGTTGTTTGCTACAAGTGCGGGAAGACAGGGCACTATGCCAATGACTGCTCTGAAGGAAAGAATGGGAATGGAAACGAGAGCACAGGGAAGAAGCCCAATCCATTCAACAAAGTACAAGTGAACCACGTTAACATGGAGGAGGTTGAAGAGCAGCCGGACGCGGTAATAGGTAAGTTTTTGGTTCAGTCATTTACCGCAATTGTTCTTTTCGATACTGGTGCATCGCATTCATACATATCAAGGGGATTTGTGGAAAAGTTTAAGTTGCCAACCCAAACCCTTAGGACACCCCTCTTAGTGAGCTCGCCGGGATCAGAGTACATGGCTAGCAGATGGTGCACCCAGATACCCCTAATCATTGGCACACATGTATTTCCGTCTGACCTAATTATCTTGGAGTCACAAGGATTGGATGTGATATTAGGTATGGACTGGATGTCAAAGTATGAAGGAAGTATTGATTGTGCTAGTAAGTCGATTTATCTTACCACCCCGGAGGGAACAAGGATTAAGTATGTATCTAGGCATGTGCTTAGGAGGAGCCAAGTAAACACCCTCACGGGAGTTGTACGGGAAGAAGTGCCTGTAGTAAAGGATTTTCCAGATGTTTTCCCCGAAGAGTTACCTGGTATGCCACCGGACAGAGACATTGAGTTTTTGATAGAGCTATTGCCAGGGACAGGACCGATATCTAAGAGACCCTATCGGATGCCAGCAAATGATCTGGAGGAAATTAAGAAGCAGATTAAGGAGTTGTTGGAGAAGGGTTACATTCGTAGAAGCTCG
Source organism: Triticum timopheevii (assembly GCA_963921465.1). Lineage (NCBI taxonomy): Eukaryota > Viridiplantae > Streptophyta > Magnoliopsida > Poales > Poaceae > Triticum > Triticum timopheevii. Next base: position 151,424,548 of record OY997262.1, on the reverse strand, counting down.
TCACCTTGGGGAGCCCCAGTACTTTTGGTGGAGAAGAAGGATAAATCCCTAAGGATGGTTGTTGACTACCGAGCTCTAAATGAAGTAACGATAAAGAACAAGTATCCTTTACCGATGATCAATGACCTGTTTGATCAGTTACAAGGAGCTAAGGTGTTTTCGAAGATTGATCTACGATCAGCATACCATCAGTTGAAGATCCGAGAGAAGGATATACCCAAGATAGCGTTTACCACTCGGTATGGATTATATGAGTATACGGTCATGTCATTTGGACTGACTAACGCCCCTGCCTATTTCATGAGTATGATGAACAAGGTATTCATGGAGTATTTGGACAAGTTTGTTGTGGTATTCATTGATGATATTATGATATACTCGAAGAACGAAGAAGAACACGCGGAACATTTGCGTTTGGTTCTCGAGAAACTCAGGGAACATCAATTATATGCCAAATTCAGCAAGTGAGAGTTTTGGTTAAAGGAAGTTGGATTTCTTGGGCATGTTATATCAGGAGAGGGTATAGCAGTAGATCCTAGTAAGGTTCAGTCGGTCACTGAATGGTTGGCACCCACTTCAGTTGGCGAGATCCGCAGTTTCCTTGGACTGGCAGGATATTATCGGAGGTTCATTGAGAATTTTTTCAAGATTGCTAAACCAATGACGGAACTGCTAAAGAAGGATACTAAGTTCAAATGGACGGAGGAGTGCGAGACAAGTTTTCAAGAGCTGAAGGAGCGATTGACTACAGCCCCAGTGCTGACTTTGCCAGATATACATAAGGAGTTTCAAGTGTATTGTGACGCCTCTTGCTTGGGACTTGGATGTGTGCTTATGCAGGAAGGAAAAGTTGTTTCGTATGCCTCACGACAACTGAAGCCACACGAGTTGAATTACGCCATGCATGATTTGGAGTTAGCAGCCGTGGTGCATGCACTAAAAACCTGGAGACATTATCTTATTGGAAACCATTGTGATGTGTACACGGATCATAAGAGCTTGAAGTACATTTTCACACAGAAGGAGTTGAATCTCAGGCAGAGGAGATGGTTGGAACTTATAAAGTATTACGACATGAAGCTACACTACCATCCAGGAAAAGCCAATGTCGTAGCAGATGCCTTGAGCCGGAAGAGTTATGCTAATGTTCTTGTGAGCAAGGGAATGCCAAAGGAATTAGCTGGAGAAATCATGGAACTACGTTTGGAGATTGTTCCAAGAGGTTTTCTTGTGACAATGGAGGTTCAGTCGACATTGTTGGATAAGATCCGAGAAGCTCAGAAGGAAGATAAAGAGATTGCTGAGATAAGAAAGAGGATGGGCGAAGGTAAAGCCAAAGGTTTCCGCGAGGATGAGCACGATACCTTGTGGTTTGAGGACCGAATTTATGTGCCCAGTAATTCAGAGATCAGGAAGTTGATACTTCAGGAGGCCCATGACTCACCATACTCGATTCACCCCGAAAACACCAAGATGTATCTGGACTTGAAGGAACGTTTCTGGTGGACTGGAATGAAGAAGGATATTGCCGAGTATGTAGCCGTATGCGATGTATGTCAGAGAGTGAAGGCAGAACATCAGAAGCCAGCAGGACTGTTACAGCCTATGCTAATACCCGAATGGAAGTGGGACAAACTTGGTATGGACTTTATTACCGGATTACCCAGGACCAAGGCAGGATATGATTCAATATGGGTAGTTGTGGATCGATTGACTAAAGTAGCTCATTTCATCCCGGTGAAAACAACGTATACCAGTGCGAAGTTGGCCAAGATATATATGACCAGGATCGTATGTTTACATGGAGTTCTGAGGAGCATCGTATCAGATAGAGGAATTCAGTTTACTTCAAAATTTTGGCATCAGTTACACCAGACTTTGGGAACCCGATTGGAGTTCAGTACAGCTTTTCACCCGCAGACCGATGGGCAGACAGAGAGAGTCAATCAGATTCTGGAGGATATGCTAAGAGCCTGTGTGCTAGATTATGGATCTAGTTGGGATGACAATTTGCCGTACGCAGAGTTTTCTTACAAAAACAGTTACCAGGCCAGTTTGAAGATGGCACCATTCGAAGCTCTGTATGGACGCAGATGTAGGACACCATTGATGTGGGACGAGGTAGGAGATCGTCAGTTGTTTGGACCCGATTTGATCAAGGAATCAGAGGAGAAAGTTAAACTAATCAGAGACAGACTAAAGGTTGCTCAGTCCAGACAGAAGAGTTACGCAGATTCAAAACGAAAGGAAGTAACTTATGAGGTTGGAGATAGAGCCTATCTACGAGTATCACCCTTGAGGGGAGTAAAACGATTTGGAGTTAAGGGAAAGTTAGCCCCGAGATTTGTAGGACTGTATCGTATTTTGGAACGGATGGGAGAAGTTGCCTACAAGCTGGAGTTACCAGAAGGATTGTCAGGAGTTCACGATTTGGAGTCCGCTCGCCTCGCCTTCGACTCCCAGGCCGCTGGATCGGAGCCGGGAAGTACCTGCGTCGCCACCCGTCGTCTCCGGTGCCGCCACGCCATCGCCGGACAGCCTCCCCGCCGCCGATGCGCCGTCTCCGTCTCCTCCTCAACCCCCACTGCCCGTGCCCTGCAAACTCCCCGTGAGCCTCGACCTCCTCCTCCCCTTCCCTCGTCGCCGCTCGCCCGGGGCACACCCGAACCCGCGGTCGCCGCGCCCCCGTCTGTCCCGGTCGTGTCCCGCGCCATCGTGCGCGCGCTCGCACTGGCCGCGCCCCGCGCTCCCCACTCCTGCTCGCCGCGATGCCTCGCACCGGGCCGCACCGCACCGGCCTCTGCTGCCGCGCGCTGGTGCCCCACGAGGCCACGGCCTCGCCTCGTGCACCCACGGCTCCGCCTCCTGCCGTCGTCACCGGGTGTCACCGACGTCGGCCGCCCGCACGTCGGCGCCCCGCCGCGCCCCTGCATCCGGGCGACGCCCGCGCCCTGTGCCCATTCGCCCGCAACCGCACCCCTCCACGCCGGCTTCCTTCGCCGGAGGCGGCCGGCCGGCGAGCCACGCCGTGGCCGTCCGTGCTATGGCGCCCGTACCCCCCGCTGGGCCCCGGTCCGCCCCCTCGTTCGGGCGCCGCCCCGTTAACCACCACCCATGCGCCCGCTAAGGCCTTGGGCCCATGACACGAGGGGCCCACGCCCCAGAATGTTTTAAATAAAAAAAAGATATCTTCAAGCATAAATAAATAAATAAAATATTAATTAATTAATCAACCAATTAAATTAACTTAATTAATTCTGTTTAGACTAACCTAATCATTAGGTAAACTAATTAACTATGTTAACTAGCCTGCTAACTAAACAGACTATTACATGTGGGACCCCCCGTCAGCTTGACTGGTCAACGGTCAAAGCTGACCGCTGACATCACCCTGACATCATGCTGACGTCATAATTACATTTTCTTATTTAGTTAATTCTAAAAATGATTAAATCTTTTAAAAATTAATATAAAATAAACCGTAGCTTGGATGGAAAAACTTTGTACATGAAAGTTGCTCAGAACGGCGAGCCGAATCCAGATACGCAGCTCGTTCATCCGCCACACGTCCCTAGCATAGCAAACCTACAACATTTCACCTCTGGTTCATCTGTCCGGAAACATGGAACACCGGGGATACTTTCCCGGATGTTTCCCCCCTTCACCGGTATCACCTCATACCGCGTTAGAACACGTCTAGCTCTGCTTGTTGTCCTGTTATGCACTTGCTTGCTATGTATTTACTGTTTCTCCCCCCTCTTCTCTCCGGTAGACTACGAGACCGACGCTGCTGCCGCCCCGTTTGACTACGGAGTTGATGACCCCTCCTTCTCTATGCTGCTTGCATTAGAGTAGTGTAGCATGTTACTATTCGGTTACTCCTATTCTGTTGCATAGCCTGTCATTGTTGCTACAGTCATTGATACCTTACCTGCAATCCTAATGCTTAGTATAGGATGCTAGTTTATCATCATTGGCCCTACATTCTTGTCAGTCTGCCTTGCTATACTATCGGGCCGTGATCACTTGGGAGGTGATCACGGGTATATACTATACATACATACATACATACTACAGATGGTGACTAAAGTCGGGTCCGCTCGAAGAGTACCCGCGAGTGATTCACGGATTGGGGGCTGAAAGGACCTTTGTCCCGACGGCCCTCTGTGTGGATCTTTGTGGTGGAGCGACAGGGCAGGTTGAGACCACCTAGGAGAGAGGTGGCCTGGCCCTCTTCGGCGTTCGCGGATACTTAACACGCTTAACGAGATCTGGGTATTTGATCTGAGTCTGGCCATTTGGTCTATACGCACTAACCATCTACGCGGGAGTAGTTATGGGTATCCCGGCGTCATGGTATCAGCCGAAGCCTTCGTGATGTCAGCGACTGAGTGGCACGCGCCGGATTGGACTGGAACGCCACTAGGCTAGGTCTGCTTCCGGCCGCGTACGCAACGTGCAGGTGTGCAAAGGGCGATGGGCCCAGACCCCTGCGCCATAGGAGTTAGACCGGCGTGCTGACCTCTCTGTTGTGCCTAGGTGGGGCTGCGACGTGTTGATCTTCCGAGGCCGGGCATGACCCAGGAAAGTGTGTCCGGCCAAATGGGATCGAGCGTGTTGGGTTATGTGGTGCACCCCTGTAGGGAAGTTTATCTATTCGAATAGCCGTGTCCCTTGGTAAAAGGACGACCCAGAGTTGTACCTTGACCTTATGACAACTAGAACCGGATACTTAATAAAACACACCCTTCCAAGTGCCAGATACAACCTGGTGATCGCTCTCTAACAGGGCGACGAGGAGAGGATCGCCGGGTAGGATTATGCTATGCGATGCTACTGGAGATGCTACTTGGAGATGCTACTTGGGGATGCTACTTGGAGGACTTCAATCTACTCTCTTCTACATGCTTCAAGACGGAGGCTGCCAGAAGCGTAGTCTTCGACAGGATTAGCTATCCCCCCTCTTATTCTGGCATTCTGCAGTTCAGTCCACCGATATTGCCTCCTTACACATATACCCATGCATAAGTAGTGTAGCTCCTTGCTTGCGAGTACTTTGGATGAGTACTCACGGTTGCTTTCTCCCCCCTTTTTCCCCTTTTCCTTCTTTCTGGTTGTCGCAACCAGATGCTGGAGTCCAGAAGCCAGACGCCACCGTCGACGACGACTACTACACTGGAGGTGCCTACTTCTACGTGCAGGCTGCTGACGACGACCAGGAGTAGTTTAGGAGGATCCCAGGCAGGGGGCCTGCGCCTCTTTCGATCTGTATCCCAGTTTGTGCTAGCCATCTTATGGCAACTTGTTTAACTTATGTCTGTACTCAGATATTGTTGCTTCCGCTGACTCGTCTATGATCGAGCACTTGTATTCGAGCCCTCGAGGCCCCTGGCTTGTAATATGATGCTTGTATGACTTATTTTATTTTTAGAGTTGTGTTGTGATATCTTCCCGTGAGTCCCTGATCTTGATCGTACACGTTTGTGTGTATGATTAGTGTACGATTGAATCGGGGGCGTCACAAGTTGGTATCAGAGCCGACTGCCTGTAGGAATCCCCCTTTCCAACTCCTTGGCCGAAGTCGAGTCTAGACGTTGCAAAAACTTTTACTAACATGGCTGTGTGTCTTACCGGCACACGTCGCCATTGGGTGGTAGTAGGATCTTTTATTTCTCGTCTATACTCTGGGATTCTGATCTCTCTTCTATTCGGGTTAAATGACTTTCTAAAATCTAACTTTAGGTTCTCGAAAACGCTTTCTCCCGGAGAGCCCCTTCAGTCCAGATGATCGTCGACTACACATGAAGATTTCAAAGTTAATTTCTGATACTCTTTTGGGACTGCCCATTGCTTTTGCAATTCACTACCACCGAAATATCCCTATGAATAAATTCATACACCGTTCTTACTTAGTTCCCAGTTACTCTTTTTATTACAAGATGCCCTGAAATATTCGTTGTTGTTCTTAGAATACTTATGCCTACTGCCTTGCAGTTCCTTACCTCCTGAATACCCCTACGGATAATTTCTCGCAATTACCGAGTATCCACTCATCCCCAGTTGATTCATGTATGTCACCAATCCTCGAAATATCATTCGATCTTCCGAAAATCCTGAGCATCCTATTACTCTTGAAATTCCTGATTACTTGCATTATGGTTAATCCCATAAGTCTAGTAATCTTGTTAACATCCATTGTCATTGTCATTTTGAGTCCGTTGATTCGATTTGTTGCGAATGCTCGCAATCCTCAAACAGATCCTAGAATTCATCCTTCTGGCTCAGACGTCGTTTTAATCCTGAGCCGGTTCTCGCCAATTAAATTGTCGTCGATTGTGCCCCTAAGTCTATTGAACTTATCCATCCTTGATCAGAGCATCTGCTTCTGATCCTTCGCTTTGTAAATCATAATTCCTTAGCAATTGAGCTCTAAGTTATTCAGTTGTTTCTATAATCCAATGTCTTTGCCTGGCTTCTTCCTCTGGTTGTGTGCCGATACTCACTCCAGATCCTTTGTTGGATTTTATCCGACAATATCCTTCATATTCAATAACCTTGAGCCTTTCCTAGGATATATACCGCCTTTGGTAAATTGTATCCTTTGCTTTGTCAACCATGCTCTACTTTGAGCTTGTGTTAATTACTCCTGAAGTTCGTGGTATATGTTCTAAGAAGCCTCGATGGCTTGAACATATGCCTTCCTTAATATGTGTGAACTAGAAAGTTTTCACGAGTCATACACTCCTGGTATTGCCAGATAAAATTTCAACACTACAACCTCCTCGAAAGTGAGAAGTGAATGAAAGGTTATGCATTGGAGAAGTGGGAGTCGACCTTGAACTTGTGTTCATGCCCATGGACACGATGTAGGTCTTATCATTAAAGCTTCTCTTAAATTCATTATCCCTTTGGTATAAGTTCATCTTTTATCTGGTATCTGGCCTTTTGCAATCGTGGTTCCGACCATGTTCTCTTTTAAATACCATTTCTCGTGCAAGTTTACGCACTGGTCTTCTGTAGAGCAATAGCCCAGTCCAACCTCTACTTTGATCTGTCATCAAGTATTACCCCCCTGGTATCTCGAGATTATCATGGAACTGCGTAACTTCTTATGAGTTCTTCATCAAGTGCTACATTCCCACTGATTCCAATTTTTCACGGGCTCTGAGTTTTTAAACACTCAAAGACACCAATAACTGAACCGAGTCTGCACTACGGTTCAACAACACTTCAGTAAGCTTCTATAAGTACGAGTTTGTACCCGATCACGCCATTCCTAGCCTGTTTGACTACATCATTATCGTGCTAAATTTAATTGTGCTACCTGGTCCTTAATCCTGAAGCACAACTTTCGACGATGAGCTAAGCTTACTTCGATTTTTCTCGTCATATCATTTCACCTTGAACAACAAGCTTGACTTCGAGTTTGTGTCGTACCCATGGTTCCAATAACTTTTTGCTTCATCATTCCGTTGACTTGATGTCATCGCCGATCAGTTACAGCTTCTCGAAACCTCTCGACAAATGTGTCGTGATCATCATCAACATTTTGAGGTCTTCCAGGATATCAATTGAATTCATGATGAGAAATGCCATCCTTTCCCTGGATGATTGGTATTATCGTCGACCACTTTATTGCCTTCCGTTCAACACAAACTTGTCCATGCTTTGTGTTATACCTTGAGTTCCTTGCTATCCAGCATTTGTTCTTCTTTACCTTTGAGTATTACCATCTTTTATGCCAAGGATGTCGTGAGAATTTCATCACTTCTTAAGAATTCTTGGTATTGCGATACTTCTCACCCTCACCCTTCTTTCTTGGTCCCTGTGTTGTTTCTAACTGGAATACCGACAATTGAACTATGATGTGTGAATTCAAAATTCCTAGCAACCCTATTGCTTTGAAGTGAATGGTCAATAACTCCATTCTAAGTCTTTTGGTTATTGAATCGCCATTCTAACATTGATCATGCTACCTAAGCCCATATTTCGGGTGCACCTTTCAACCAATGTTTAATTATGTATGTTTCCCTCGAGCATACATCATTATATCATCAGATCTGACAAATGTTATCTCCTTGTCCGCATAATTGTGGGAACCCATCTTTTTGGAAATCTCAATGAATTTTTGCTGACTCCATCAGCCACCTCCTCATCCCCTCCTTGGTGTAATGATGAACTATTGTTTCAGGAACCCGCTCCCATAGTTAATTTCCCGAGAATCTTGCAATGTCATTTCATCGAATTTGTGTTGCACCTTTTCTTCTTGGAATCCCGAGTTTGAGGTATCATGACACCAACCGGAATTGAATCTCGGTCAGATATGATGGTTGGGACAACTTTACCGGAGTTATGATGTTGGTGCTTTGATGACCCGGTAATATGATGTCATGCCTAGCACCCCCCCAGCTGGAGGACCTATCATTATAATTTCTTTTGCAAGGATAACCATTCTTCCTGGAGGAAATTGTAAGACTTATTCTATAAGTTATTCCTAATGAATCATTTGAGTATCCAAAGTCCGACCTTTGCTTGAAGACCATGTCAATGCTATCTCGAAGCATGTCTGTGGTACTCCGTTCATCAACAAGAACATTTGAAGCACAATGCTAAATTCTGTTTATCAATTATCCAAACACCATTGTATGGGTAATGTCATGAAATTTCTCTCCCCTTTCCTAAAGGGTTTTCTACAATTATATCCTGTCGTGGATATCATGCTCTGCTTGTCCTTGGGAAGGATATACACTTGAAATATGTGTTTAAACACATTTTCCTTACCATTGTTCTGTTTAATCTGATAATCATATTTTCCTTTCCATTGGTTGATTTAACGTTGCTTGAGATCTATATGATCTAAGCAATAATAATCTTCTGCTTATAAAAATACCTTGGTGTACAACCATGTCAATAAGGCCCTGTTGCATTTGTCGATAGCATTCCAGTAACCACCGTTGGACGAGAACTTTGCCTATTGGTCCGCCTCGTTCAACGAGCAGGAAAATGGTTCTCTTCGTCCCTCGCCCTTGGTATTGATGTTGTTGCCGACATAACTGACAGGCTATCCTCTGTCATGCCTTGCTATCGTGACCGTGCAAGATGTCACCGTCCTTCCTACTTTTAACCCACATGGTGGGCCCATAACCCACAATTCCACAGGATCGAAACCTGACTCTCATGTACAACCTGTTTCTGAAGTTATTCCTCACGCTCGGCTTTGTATGTAATTCACGAGCCACCTTTCTGTGTGATCATCAATTCTGGTATTAAACACAATACCTATACCCGTTGCCTTGTTTTAGGCAATGACGATTGACTATCCGCTTCTAACTTCTTATGGTACCTTCTTACCTTGCTCTCGATGTGTTTTATTTGTTCAACTCGAGAGATACTCTTATGATCATTCTTGGGATTCCCCCCCCCCTAGATGATTTTCCCTTAAACCATTCAATTGTTGTAAAGCTGCCTCTTACCTATTCGTAAGTACGATGGAGTTCCCGAAGGAAGGACGACTACTTCATCATGATGACTTGAAACAGCGGATTGAAGACATCAAGGTAATGGATCAACCTCTTCGAGAAGAACAACCGAGACACAGAACACTCCCTAGAATTTCATAACCCGAACCTTCCCCCTTTACTTCCCTCTTAAATCTCGAGACGAGATTTCTTGTAGTGGAGGAGAATTGTGACGCCCGGATAATCAAGCTACAGTAAACCTCTGCTAATGATGCCACGTCACCTCGGTTACTGTTGATAAACTCGAGTTAGTTCAAAAACGATTAAAATTAAAATTTATAATATAGGCAAATAGTAAAATTTTCAAATATCAAAACTAAAATGTTCGGGTTGTGTCAAATAAATCGTAAGTAATTATGGTGGAGAAACCAAACTTTGATAAAATGTTTAAAGGCTCTAAAACGATTAAAACAGTAGTGGAAGCAATTAAACAAATGCCTATCGAATTTATAAAATGCTAAAACTATTTTATTATGGGTTAAGAATTAATCTTGCAGTAGTTTGTTGATAAATACAAATTTGGGCACTAGTGGTAATTTTGTAAAACTAAAAATAAAAGAAACTTCAAATAAAACAAAATTAAAAGAAAGAAGAAAAGACCCCCCCTCTCCCTGGGCTGAATGGCCCAACTGGCCATCCAGGCCACTAGGCCGGCCGGCCCACTCGCTACCCACTGGCCTATATGGCCTAACCCCCATACCCCAAACCCTAACCGTAACCCCCACCCCCCACATTTTCCCTCACCCCTCCTCTGCCCCCCGATCCAGATCTGGGGGCATCGACCCCATCGCCGCTGCCTCATCGCCGCCGTGGCCACTGGCCACGACTCGCCGCACCACTGTGCCGTGGACCTCCGCTCGCCTCGCCTTCGACTCCCAGGCCGCTCGATCAGAGCCAGGAAGTACCTGCGTCGCCACCCGCCGTCTCCGGTGCCGCCACGCCATCGCCGGACTGCCTCCCCGCCGCCGACGCGCCGTCTCCGTCTCCTCCTCAACCCCCACTGCCCGTGCCCTGCAAACTCCCCGTGAGCCTCGACCTCCTCCTCCCCTTCCCTCGTCGCCGCTCGCCCGGGGCACACCCGAACCCGCGGTCGCCGCGCCCCCGTCTGTCCCGGTCGTGTCCCGCGCCATCGTGCGCGTGCTCGCACTGGCCGCGCCCCGCGCTCCCCACTCCTGCTCGCCGCGATGCCTCGCACCGGGCCGCACCGCACTGGCCTCTGCTGCCGCGCGCTGGTGCCCCGCGAGGCCACGGCCTCGCCTCGTGCACCCACGGCTCCGCCTCCTGCCGTCGTCACCGGGTGTCAGCGACGTCGGCCGCCCGCACGTCGGCGCCCCGCCGCGCCCCTGCATCCGGGCGACGCCCGCGCCCTGTGCCCATTCGCCCGCAACCGCACCCCTCCGCGCCGGCTTCCTTCGCCGGAGGCGGCCGGCCGGCGAGCCACGCCGTGGCCGTCCGTGCTATGGTGCCCGTACCCCCCGCTGGGGCCCGGTCCGCCCCCTCGTTCGGGCGCCGCCCCGTTAACCACCACCCATGCGCCCGCTAAGGCCTTGGGCCCATGACACGAGGGGCCCACGCCCCAGAATGTTTTAAATAAAAAAAGATATCTTCAAGCATAAATAAATAAATAAAATATTAATTAATTAATCAACCAATTAAATTAACTTAATTAATTCTGTTTAGACTAACCTAATCATTAGGTAAACTAATTAACTATGTTAACTAGCCTGCTAACTAAACAGACTATTACATGTGGGACCCCCCGTCAGCTTGACTGGTCAACGGTCAAAGCTGACCGCTGACATCACCCTGACATCATGCTGACGTCATAATTACATTTTCTTATTTAGTTAATTCTAAAAATGATTAAATCTTTTAAAAATTAATATAAAATAAACCGTAGCTTGGATGGAAAAACTTTGTACATGAAAGTTGCTCAGAACGGCGAGCCGAATCCAGATACGCAGCTCGTTCATCCGCCACACGTCCCTAGCATAGCAAACCTACAACATTTCACCTCTGGTTCATCTGTCCGGAAACACGGAACACCAGGGATACTTTCCCGGATGTTTCCCCCCTTCACCGGTATCACCTCATACCGCGTTAGAACACGTCTAGCTCTGCTTGTTGTCCTGTTATGCACTTGCTTGCTATGTATTTACTGTTTCTCCCCCCTCTTCTTTCCGGTAGACTATGAGACCGACGCTGCTGCCGCCCCGTTCGACTACGGAGTTGACGACCCCTCCTTCTTGCCAGAGCAACCAGGCAAGCCCCCCCCCCCCTTGATCACCAGATATCGCCTATTCTTCTCTATGCTGCTTGCATTAGAGTAGTGTAGCATGTTACTATTCGGTTACTCCTATTCTGTTGCATAGCCTGTCATTGTTGCTACAGTCATTGATACCTTACCTGCAATCCTAATGCTTAGTATAGGATGCTAGTTTATCATCATTGGCCCTACATTCTTGTCAGTCTGCCTTGCTATACTATCGGGCCGTGATCACTTGGGAGGTGATCACGGGTATATACTATACATACATACATACATACTACAGATGGTGACTAAAGTCGGGTCCGCTCGAAGAGTACCCGCGAGTGATTCACGGATTGGGGGCTGAAAGGACCTTTGTCCCGACGGCCCTCTGTGTGGATCTTTGTGGTGGAGCGACAGGGCAGGTTGAGACCACCTAGGAGAGAGGTGGCCTGGCCCTCTTCGGCGTTCGCGGATACTTAACACGCTTAACGAGATCTGGGTATTTGATCTGAGTCTGGCCATTTGGTCTATACGCACTAACCATCTACGCGGGAGTAGTTATGGGTATCCCGGCGTCGTGGTATCAGCCGAAGCCTTCGTGACGTCAGCGACTGAGTGGCACGCGCCGGATTGGACTGGAACGCCACTAGGCTAGGTCTGCTTCCGGCCACGTATGCAACATGCAGGTGTGCAAAGGGCGATGGGCCCAGACCCCTGCGCCATAGGAGTTAGACCGGCGTGCTGACCTCTCTGTTGTGCCTAGGTGGGGCTGCGACGTGTTGATCTTCCGAGGCCGGGCATGACCCAGGAAAGTGTGTCCGGCCAAATGGGATCGAGCGTGTTGGGTTATGTGGTGCACCCCTGCAGGGAAGTTTATCTATTCGAATAGCCGTGTCCCTCGGTAAAAGGACGACCCGGAGTTGTACCTTGACCTTATGACAACTAGAACCGGATACTTAATAAAACACACCCTTCCAAGTGCCAGATACAACCCGGTGATCGCTCTCTAACAGGGCGATGAGGAGAGGATCGCCGGGTAGGATTATGCTATGTGATGCTACTGGAGATGCTACTTGGAGATGCTACTTGGGGATGCTACTTGGAGGACTTAAATCTACTCTCTTCTACATGCTGCAAGACGGAGGCTGCCAGAAGCGTAGTCTTCGACAGGATTAGCTATCCCCCCTCTTATTCTGGCATTCTGCAGTTCAGTCCATCGATATTGCCTCCATACACATATACCCATGCATAAGTAGTGTAGCTCCTTGCTTGCGAGTACTTTGGATGAGTACTCACGGTTGCTTTCTCCCCCCCTTTTCCCCTTTTCCTTCTTTCTGGTTGTCGCAACCAGATGCTGGAGTCCAGAAGCCAGACGCCACCGTCGATGACGACTACTACACTGGAGGTGCCTACTTTTACGTGCAGGCTGCTGACGATGACCACGAGTAGTTTAGGAGGATCCCAGGCAGGGGGCCTGCGCCTCTTTCGATCTGTATCCCAGTCTGTGCTAGCCATCTTATGGCAACTTGTTTAACTTATGTCTGTACTCAGATATTGTTGCTTCCGCTGACTCGTCTATGATCGAGCACTTGTATTCGAGCCCTCGAGGCCCCTGGCTTGTAATATGATGCTTGTATGACTTATTTTATTTTTAGAGTTGTGTTGTGATATCTTCCCGTGAGTCCCTGATCTTGATCGTACACGTTTGTGTGTATGATTAGTGTACGATTGAATCGGGGGCGTCACACATCCCAAATTTCCAATTTGGCATGTTATACATAGATCATCCATGCATATCATATTTTATTGCTTTCTCGTTTGCAATCCTTGAAATCCTAAGCAGCTCAAGGACCTTCGGAGAGAGTTGGGGATTTTCCTATTTTCACATTTGAAATTCTTATCAATTAGTGAAGACGAGGATTGGATTTTAATTATTTTCTCTCCGGAAAATATTTCATTTTAAAATAATAAATGAGGGGAGATAATATGACTTCTCCAAATAATTGAAATATCGGAGGAAAAATGTTAAAATCATTTTTGGGATTTTTATTTGAATTTATTTCAGGATTTTATTGCTCCTAGAAAAATGTTGCATATTTTAAAATCCCATTTTAGGGGCCAAGAAAAGTTCATCTTGTTCTAAATATTTTATTTAGACGGAGAAAACTTGTTTTGGAATTTTTAGATTTTTATTTATTTTTCTAGGAATTTTTCTTCGGCGGAATGTTTAAAAAAAATTCCTCGCGCCCGACTGGGCCAACGGCCCAGCCGAGCAGGCCGGCCCAGCCAGCCGCCGCCGCCGCCTTCCCCGCGCGCGCGCCGTGTGCCGCACGGACGCCGAGGGCGAAGTCCGAGCTGGACTCCACCCCGGCCGCCCCCTCGCCCAAGCCAGCCCCGCCCCGCCCCCTATAAAGCCGCCGCCCCCACCGCCACAACGCCACCACCGCCACCGCAGCCCGCCGCCGCCGCCGGAGCCGCCGCCGCAGCCCCGCGTCGCCGCCGCCTCCTGCCGCAGCCCCGCAGCCCGTCGCCGCCGCCGCAGCCCTGCCGGAGCCGCCGCCCCGCCGGACGAGCCGCCGGAGGTACCCGATCCCCGCCGCCGGTTTTCTTAAATAAACCCTCGGTTTTTTTGAAAACCCTAGATCATTTTTTTACTAGATCGGTTTATTTTTTTCTGGTTTATTTACTTAGTGAACGTCCGTTCGTCCGTTAGTTCTAACGAACGCGTTCTCTGTTTAGTCTCTGCTAACGAACATTCGTTCGTTTAGCCGTTCGTCGTTTTTCTTTTTATCGGATTTATTCCGCGATTATTTTGATCGCGATTTCTGATCCGATTTTCAAACTTGTTTATCTTTTCGCTCGTTTATCGGAATCAGGCGATTCAAGCGCCTGCAGTTTCATCTCGAAACCCTCTTTCCGAATAATCAACTCAAACAAGATTTTTCTTCAGTAAAATTTGACCTAGATCCAGAATAGCAAAACAAAGTTGTTTCTTTTGCCGTTTGAGTTTCGTTGCTTCGTTTGATTTGATTCTTCTTGCAAACCGGAGTTCTTAAGTTGAACTCTCCGGTCAACCTCTTTTATTTGGAGTTCTACTTGTGCATCTTTGATTGTTGCTTATGTATGTTATTGTTTGCTTGCGATAGAGTTCCCGGAGTGCGAAGCGTGTTACTACGAGTCTCTAGGATTCCCGGATCGTCAGCAAGGCAAGTAACACATTGATCATACTCTTTTCATACCAATTTTTTATGCATTAGTTTCAATCCTCAAACATTGCATGATTAGGATGCTTTAACATGTGGGTATTGGGAAGTAGTTGCTGAGGTAGAACCTATTGCCCTGTTTATTATCAAACCCTTGGGAGTTACTTCTACGTTATGCTTATATTGCCATGCTATGCTCGTAGACGTGGATTGGGTTTGAGTGATATCCATGACAGATGTGAGAATGATAATTAATGGTTTACTTAAGGTGGCAACTTAAATACACATCAGGGTGGATTGAGGCACCTGGGGTTACCAGTGATTGCCTGTTTTATTTTTGGAAATCCCGGGGTTACCGTGTGATTCTCCTATGGACCGCCACCCAGGCTCAAAGGGAACTGAGTCTATTCATGCTAGAAACTTCCGTGTGCAGCCGCAAGCTATTATGGGCTCTAGCATAGTTTGAGTAAGTTGCATGAAGCTCTCGAAGAGGTGGATCAGCAGGTAGTGGGTTTGTAGGTTTGGTATGGTCTGCCCGGAGTAGAGAGTTAATGCTTCTGAAAGACTGTGTCTCGGTCATCCGTCTCTCAAACACCATGCAGTGCGAGAATCAACGGAGGCGATCGAGTCTTGCGGGGAAAAGTGCGCAAACCTCTGCAGAGTGTACAATCTAATCATGGTTAGCCATGTCCCCGGTTATGGACAATTCTGAGTATCTAGTACTTGAGTATTCGCATGTATCTCAACATTCTTAATAATTAATTTTGCTTGGGTTGTTAATTACTTTTAATTGGGATCATTGAGTTGGGGTTTACCTTCTCAAATGATGTTTCAACTACCATGATAGTTAAATTAAATTTGATTCCTTTGTAGTAGAGAAAAATTGGCTTTTCGCAAAAACTGTAACCATAGAGCTTGCCACCAGCCAAATATGCATGTAGTGGTAGTATCACTCTGTTATTGCTCTTTTGTGTTACATTGCCAGCATATTCCATGTGCTGACCCGTTTTCGGGCTGCAACGTATTATGCTGCAGACTTTTCAGACGAGGAGTAAGGTTCGTAGGTCATTGCCGTGCAGCTCAGTTATGCCGTTGGAGTTGATGGACTCACTTTATCTTCCGAGCCTTCCGCTGTTATCGCTTTAGATGGCCTTAAGCCATATTATTGTAATAAGTTCTCTTTTGAGATATTCGATGTAATAAGTGTGTGATTGCTACTCTGTTATAAATCCTTCGAAGTACTGTGTGGTGTCAGCATTACTGATCCAGGGATGACACCTGAGCACAGATACTTGACCATCTGAGGTCGGGTCGCTACAGAGGTAAAACCCTACTCCTGCTTGATTAATATTGATGATATGGGTAGTACAAGAGTAGATCTACCACGAGATCAGAGAGGCTAAACCCTAGAAGCTAGCCTATGGTATGATTGTTGTTCGTCCTATGGACTACAACCCACTGGTTTATATAGGCACCGAAGAGGGTTAGGGTTACACAGAGTTGGTTACAATGGTAGGAGATCTACATATCCGTATCGCCAAGCTTGCCTTCCACGCCAAGGAAAGTCCCATCCGGACACGGGACGAAGTCTTCAATCTTGTATCTTCATAGTCCAGGAGTCCGGCCAAAGGTGATAGTTCGGCTATCCGGACACCCCCTAATCCAGGACTCCCTCACCTGCGCCGAGCTCCTCGGTCGCTTCCGTGTGGACTTCGAGGCTCTCCGAAAGAGAAGGGAAGCCTTGGGTGATGATTACCCTTGCCGCCTATTGAAGCACTGGAAGTACTTCGCCACCGATGAGTAAGCTTTTCCCTTTCTCTATTCCTTACTTTCCTACTGCTTCAGCTGATCATTGCCGTGCAGGGCCCTTCCTACTGAGGAGCCATCCTTCCAGGCCTCACCCTCTCCACCTTCCCCAAGCGTCCCGAGCTCCAGCACTGCCCTTGTGGTGAGGCCGGTTGGAGAGGCGGGCCATCCTGTGATGCGTCTTGGTTCTGCGCGCCTCGCGACCATCATTCGCGAGCTCTCCCGGGCATAGCCAGCCTGCCTTGGGCTCTTCGACTGGTTGTGGACGGCGACTGGCTGAGGTCGGCCTTGCGATCTTCCTTGGAGGGCGAACTGGCTCCGGGCCAGGTTTCTGGCGAGGCGCGTCCGGCCATCGCGAGGGCGCCAGCCCCCAGCCCCCTGCCCAGCGGGGGAGTGCTGATCCGTGGCCCATCACGCGCGCCCGAGGTGGAAGGTGATGCGGAAGACGTGCTTGAGCGCACTCGGGAGCGCCGCGCCCTCCGCCAAGGGTTCCTCCAGAGGGCAGCGGACACGGTGAGCCAGCTTGGTGCAGAGCTCGCTGACGAGGACACGCGCCTTGAGGCCCAGGGCCTGCGCCTGGCTGAGGAGAGGCGCAAGCTGAAGGTGGCCGTTGCCCTTGCGCGCCACCAGCGTGACCCCGACAACGAGAAGGCCGAGGCGTCACTGGCAGCTTCTCGGGAGGCCTGCTCCTGGGCCGTCGAGGAGGCTCAGGAGGCCAACCAGTGGCGCAGGGTCGCAGAAGAGCGGGCATGGGAGCTCCGGGCCCAGAGTAGCTCCCTGAAGCAACAGGTGGAGTTGCATGAGGCGGCCCTTGCGCCGATGGAGTGGGGCTCAGTCGATCGGGCAGAGCTTCAGAAACGTGAGGAGGCACTGAGGCTGGAGGCCACTGAGCGCACCCTGGAACTCAAGCTATTGGAGACGACGGAGCGCCTTGTGGCACAGGCGGAGGATGATTTGTTGCCGCGAGGGAAGCCCGAGCCTCAGAAGAAGTTAATCGCCGGGCGGCGGCGGCTCGCTCGAACCTCGAGTGCAAGTTCGAGGAAAGGCTGGAGCTGATCCAGGTCAAAGCGGAGGGCAGGACCGCCGCCCTGAAGGCCAAGCTGGATGAAGTGATGCGGCGCACGGACGCTGCCGGGGCCGCCCTTGGCGCGGCGCAGGCGGAACTGGCTTCCTCCCGCGTCGAGGTGCTTCTTCTCCACCAAAGGGTGGACGCGACTGAGGCCGTTGCGTGGCGGAACGAGGACGAGATATGCCAGCGGCAGTCCCTGGAGCACGTGCACAGCCCCATGCTCTGCGAGCTCCAGGAAAGAGCTAACACGGCCTTGGGTATCATCTGCGAGGCAGCCGTTGGGGAGCCTGGTGTGGTTAACTATGCTGGTAACCTTCAGTTCTTCACCGATGTGGTGACGCAGCTGGAGGCCCGTTCGGGCAGAGCTGACAGGTTGCTGGAGGAGAGGAGCCGCGCCCTACTTGGGCGTGCTTTTTCTCGTGTCTTTAGTCACCTTCAGAACATGGACCCCCACTTCGACTTTGATGCCGCCATCGCACCGGTACCCTTGGCAATCCGGGACAATCTGGCGAGCTGGGTGGAAGACAACGTGGACGCCCTTGTTAGGGCCTTCGCCGCTGATGATGACGGTGTGATCATAGCTGCTGACGAGGGCGGAGTGGTGAATGGCCCAGGTGCTGACGGCGGCGGCGTAGAAGGCGACGACGAGGCCAGCGACGCCAGTGGCGACTCCGGAGATGTCCCCGGGGATGCATTGGGGGATTTATCCGATTGACCATGTGATGTTCCTGCTTTGACCTTGCGCAGAGAGAGTTCGGGCTTGCCCAGGAGGTTGTAAGAGCATTTTGGGAGGGGGAGCCCCTCGTGTAAAAACTTGTAGTTAGCATATTTGTAGACATGATATCACCCGTGTGCCTGCGCCAGGCGGCTGGTTCATGGCGAGTCAACTGGCTTGTTTACCTTTGACCCGCGTGGGCCCTGAGCTAGCCTGCAGAGGGCCATGGTGTCCTAAGTGTCTCCTGAACGAGCCTGTCGAACCTGCAAGGAGAACCTCCTGAGAGGGCGTGCCGACGGCAGTCTAGGCTGCGTACATGCTGGGCCTGGCCCGGCTCGCGAGGGGCTCGCGAGGGGAGGCAGCTGAAGCTTGGACGGACACAAAGCGGCAACCAGAACGCAAGAGATTGCTCGAACGAGACTAAATACCCCTCCCCTGGACACACGCAAGTTTCAAGCTGAAATCCAACTTAAATCCTAAGAGGGAAAAGCAACAACCGAGGGGAAAAACAAGAAAAGAAGAAAAAGCCGCGTCTGGCACCTAGTCTAGTCTTCGACATCTTCTCACCAGCGCGGAGCTAAGTGCTGCCACTGGGCGTGGGCGGGAGCCTCCGAGGCCTGAGGGCGGCTCTCCGGAGACTCCGGGGCGTGTACAGCCCCACTCATTATTACATGAGAGTGTCACGGGGCAGCGAGCTTCACAGGCACTAGGCCTTCTTCACAGGTACCGGCCTTGCTTCATATCGCCAGACGAGGGCCCCGCCTTGCGCCTCACTCTATTGCCACCAACGACAGCCGGAGACCGAGGACGCCGCCAATGGGATAGAGCGGTCGCCAGCGGTTCCCCCGACGACCACGGGTCCTCTGCCGGGGGTAGGCCCTGGGGCACCTCCCCGGTAGAGGGCCTACCTCCTGAGGACGCCTTGCTCCAAGCGCCGCGTGGGCGAGGCCGGATCTCGGCCCCTCTCCTGTAGCCCCCGGTGCCCTCCTCCTGAGGGGTGGGGAGCTGCTGGATTGGGGCAGCCACCCGCTGCGACGACCTGTACCTCCTGCGATCCATGGTTAGCGTATGCCTGTTCCTAAGGGATTAGCGGTACCCGATAGTTGCTGCCTCCGGCGAAGTCGTCGGGGCCTTCCCTGGGCTCTTGAAAGAGCTCAGCCTCGGGTGTTTCTTCTCCCCAGCCTGGGCCGAGGAACTGGCCATGGTGTTCCTCCTGCGCGTGTCCTTGATCCATCATGTGGGGCACATACGCCTCCGGGGCCGCCGCCCCGAATGCCTCGCCGTAGTGCCCCATGTGCCACGCAGTTCTGCTCATGGTGCCAACCTGGGAGTGGTAGCACGGCGTCTCACCGGGACCGTCGGCTGTAGTGGACCCCCCTTTGATGGTCGGAGGCAGAGGCGGCACCGTTGGTGGCCAGGCGCCGACGGCCAAGTTGGCATTGGAGTGGCCCGGGAATCCGCTTGGAGCTATGCGGGCGCGTGTGGGGCCTTTGTGCGATCCGCCTTGGGCCTGAGGTGGCAGCTGGGTGCAGAAGGGGTGAGCCCCCGAGGCGGCGGAGCCCAAGAGCTCTGCCACCCGCTCTAGTAGCACATCGCGGCCACCTTCTAGCAGCCTGCATTGCAGTAGTTCTCGAGCTACCGTGAGCGCGGCCCTTGAGTTCGCCTGCTCTCGCCGTGAGTACGGCGCCGTGGGCGCAGTGTGGCTCGAGGCTCTCGCTGCCGACCGCACCTGCTGCGGTGTGAGAGCTGGTGTCGTCTGACCATGTCACCCACGGCCCGCAGCGCCCTACGGACCGCGGGCTGCCCGGGGCACGGGGTTGAGGTCGCCTTGGGCAAGCGGCTCTGCGCGGGTGGGCCAGGCCGCCCTGGGATCAGGATTGCCCGTCGGGTCGCCGGACATGATGACGATGCTGCGACGGGTGGCGAAACACGAGGCGGCGAAAGGCAGATTCCGGCGCACCCCTACCTGGCGCGCCAAATGTCGGATTTCGGATTCCGGCAGACCCTTGAGGTTCGAACAATGGGGTGCACGCGGAGATTACACCCCCAGCCTACCCATGTCTCACCGCCTCGCCAGGATCTAAAACTACACGAAGAACAACACAAGGGACACGAGATTTATACTGGTTAAGGCAACCATGGTGGTGTAATACCCTACTCTAGTTTGTGGTGTGGTGGATTGCCTCTGGGGCTGATGAGGAACAGTACAAGGGGAGAACAGCCTCGCGAGGGTGTGTTCTTGGTTGGTGCGATGAACTGCTAGGGGGAGTTCAGCCGCTTCTCTCTCTCTCTCTCTCTCTCTCTCTCTCTCTCTCTCTCTCTCTTTCTTTCTTTCTCTCCTTGTTCCCTCGATTTTCCTACCCTGTGGGTGGCTAGTCCTATTTATAGGCGAAGGCCCCGGGCCTCTTCCCAAATATTGAGCGGGAAGGGCGCCCACAATTGGCCATTTTGAAGGGGAACATCTAGTACACTTATCCTGACTAAAGTTGGTCCTCGCCTGCCAAAGACCCTGACGATGACGCCGGCTTGGGCTCCACGATGACCTCTGTTCTGCCGTCCTGCTGGTCTTGGTCTTGTTGCACCGAAATGGTTGCCTTTGCTTGATACCCTTGCTTGCGCTTGCCCCCTTTGCACCAAAGGGGAAACAAGGACTCTGCGCAGGCCGGCGCCCGCCTGGCGCCTGCCTGGCCTTGGTCGTCATGGCTTGCGTCACGGGCACCTCGTGAGGTACCCCGCCTTGATCTCTCTGCCTCCTCGCGAGCCAGCCTGACGAGGCCGTGCCCGAGGAAGCCTCCTACCGTCCGCCCCGTGAGGCTTGGCCCCTCGCGAGGGTCTTGAGCATGTGTTGATGAAGATGGGCCGTACTGGGCCACTCCTTGAGCCACGCCGCAGGCCGCACGCAGGCAAGTCTGGGTACCCCCGTTCCCAGAACGCCGACAGTCGTGGTGACGGCCACCTGGCAGATGGTGGGGGTGCATAGCATTGGGAGCGTGCCGGAGCAGGCGGTGCTGGAGGGGTTCCGAGCTGAAGGTCAAATCGGCCTTGGGTGCCACCCAGCCCAGGGGAGCTTCATGGCGCTTGAGGACGGCACCGATCCGGCGGACGAACGGCTTGACGTGGCGGCTCGAAGGTGGCGCCAGCGAGCCGCCCAGGAGAGCTGCCATGACCGGGGGCGCCGGCGCCGCATACTGGGTGAGGAAGAGGCTGTGCAACTCCTCCCAGGAGGCCACGGAAGCCGCTGGCAGGTGGAGCAACCACATGCGCGGGACGTCGGTGAGGGCCATGGGCACCCAGTTAGCCATGACCTTGTCGTCGCCCCCTACCTTGAGGACGGCCTCCTCATATGCCAGCAGGAAGGCTAGTGGATCCGTCTTGCCGTCGTAGCGTGGCGGCATGTCTGGCTTGAACTTGTTCGGCCACTGCACCTGCCGTAAGGTGAGGGCCAAGGCTCGGAGACCCACTGGCCCTAGCGCTGGCGCCGGCCATCGGAGCCGGAAGCACAATGTCCGCCATGAGGGGGAAGCGCGGTGCTGACGGAGAGTGAGCCAACGGAAGGGAGAGCTTCGGTGCACCCCTAGCTGGTGCGCCAAATGTCGGATGTTGGGTTCCGACAGACCCTTAAGGTTCGAACTCTGGGCTGTGTGCGAAGATATTCCCCTACCTATCCGCGTCTGATCACCTCGCGAGAATTTGAGCTAAAACGACAAACAACACGAGGGACACAAGATTTATACTGGTACGGGCCACCGTTGTGGTGTAATACCCTACTCCAGTGTGTGGTGTGGTGGATTGCCTCAAGGGCGGATGATGAATAGTACAAAGGATGAACAACCTCGCGAGAGGTGTTCTTGGACTGGTGTGATGAACTACTTGGATGAGTTCGATCACCTATTAATCTAATGAGAACTCTCTGAAATCTGGGCGAGCTCTCTCTCTACTATGGTGGCTATCTCTATATATAGTGGCCCTGGTCCTCCTCCCAAATATTGAGCGGGAAGGGCGCCAACAACAGCCATTTTGAAGGGGAACATCTAGTACAAGTTATCCTGACTAAAGTTGGTCTTTGGCTGCCAAAGGCACTGGCGATGACACCGTCTTGGACTCCACGGTGACCTCCATCTTGCCGCTCTGCTGGTCTTGGTCTTGTTGCACTGAAATGGAAACCTTTGCCTGATGCCTCGGTACTCCACGCCTGTGCTTGCCCCTTTGCACCAAAGAGGAAACAAGGACACTACACAGGCCGGCGCCCGCCTGGTCTCGATCGTCACGGCTTGCGTCATGAGCACCACGTGACGTACCCCTGCCTTGATCTCTCCGCCTCCTCGCGAGCCTGCCTGGCGAGGCCGCTCCTGAGGAAGCCTCGTGTCGTCCGCCCCACGAGGCTTGGCCCCTCGTGAGGGTCTTGAGTCTTGCGCTGACGAAGATGGGCCGTACTGGGCCACCACTCGAGCCACGCCGCAGGCCACAGGCAGGCAAGTCTGGGGACCCCCGTTCCCAGAATGCTGACAGAGTCCCTATGCACCCACTGGCTTAGGTTTTGACTGATTTGCTGGATAATCTGACAGCCTTGTTAATAGCGGAGGTTAAACCGGGAAATCAAGTTCAGCATAACACGGAAGTTGCAAAACTGCATGACGAGGTAGCGCAAGCCAAGGAAGTCCTGGTGGCGGAGAACGCTAGGATGACTGCAGAGTGGGCCGCCCTAGATGCTCAGGCACAGCGGATTCAGTCAGAGGCCTTCCGGCTCACGATGGATCAAAACGCTTCAAAAGAAGTCATGAGGAGGAGGCATCAGTCTCGCTACCTCCGGTTTATGAGACGAGAAACCTCTTTTGCACACATGGAGCGAGGACCAGTAACCAACCAGGGTTAAACCGGGTTGAAGCACCTGGGGCACGAGCACCGGCTCGGCCGCACACGACGGAACCACGTCGTCTGAATACTACTCCACCTCAATATGTACCGACACCGCCAGGTCATTATTCTAACCCTTTGGATAACATGATTGCCGCAGCGACATGGCTGGCGGCTCTGTCGGTGGAGGGCGAATCACTGACAGCGATGGAAATACGACGAGTCGGAGAGCTGCTCCAGACGGCTGTGGCTCAACATGCGGCTTATTCATACAGTCGGGACCGTATCAACTCGACCCCTCGCCCAAGCCAGAGTTATAGCAAACACATGGACTCACCGGCCGTTTCAAGCAGTGACAGGCGCCGTAACCAGCCGCGAGGTGGACCAGGACAGGGCACATCGAGAAACTGAGCTGGCGGCTCAGCAGGCGGCTCATCAACATCTTCCGGCTTATCCGATGATTCGGTTGAGGCAGGCGTAACCGCTAGAACCGCAGGTGTACCATGTTTAGTGTCGGCTCTGCGTAATGAACGTTTGCCCAAGGATTTCAAGGGTCCTTGCAGGGTACCTTACTATATAGCTGATTTACCCCCTGAGGCATCACTACAAAAAAAATACAATTCCGTGATGATATGTGTTTGTCACAGTAGGTCACGTTTTTTGTGATGCATGTACATCCATGACGATTTTATGACAGAACCAAGATAGTCATACCTGTGCTGTCGTAGAAGTGTTCCATGACATCACCAAAATTATCATCATGGAAGTGTCCACTTCCATGACGATAAATCACGCGTCATAGAAGTGCTTTCGTCAAGGGTGACTGACACGTGGCATCCACCGTAATGGGACGCCGATAAGCGCCGTTAAACTATCAGATCCGGTTTTGGATCCGATAACCCGCTAACAGCCACGACCAATGCCGATTTTCCATGTGTAAAATTCTCATTGGCCGATGGAACCACGCGTCAGCTCCGCGTTGGCAAAGGTGTCACCCATCCAACAGTCGAGATGGGCCTATGATATGTTGACACGTGGACGGGCCCAAAAGAGGCCCATAAAGTTTAAATGGGCCGGCCCAACTAAAGGCCCATAAGATTTAGTGGACCATAATGGGCCGGCCCAGCTAAAGGCCCACAAGATTTTGCATACCATAATGGGCCGGCCCAGCTAAAGGCCCACAAGATTTAGCAGACCACAATGGGCTAGCCCAGCTAAAGGCCCACAAGATTTTGTAGACCATAATGGGATGCCCCAGCTAAAGGCCCAACATTCTCTATTAACGCCCGTACAGCTATTGTCAAATCGGCCAATCAACGGCCTATCCTAACCTTGTCATCATCGCGGCCCATGGTCACTTATGGCCTATTAACAGTCCGCTAAGTATTTGGGCCGAATCACGGCTCGGTGTATTTCCGGCCTGTTAAAGGTCCAGCTTCATTTGGGCCCATTTACAGGCCATTGAAACTTTCGGCCCATAAACGACCGTGAAGGATTTGGGTCATATTCGGCCATGTCTGACATTCGGCCTGTTAGAGGCCCACTACAGATTTGGGCCACTTTCAGCTTGTTGTGATTTTTGGCCTGTTAACGTCGGACGAAAACCATGGGCCATATGTGGCCCAACGTCACATCAGGCCCATTAACGGCCCATATAAAAATGACGATAATCTAGCCTGACCGAACTTCCGGCCTGTTAAAGGCTCATGTATTAGGTCGGTGCATTTACGGCCCATCCGAATTTCGGCCTATCAAAGATCTGCATCGTAAATGGGCCACCATTTTGGCCTGCTAAGACCAGTGGGTTATTTGGCACAATCAGGGCCCAATCTCACTTTCGGTCTATTAAAGGCCCATGTTTTTTATGGGCTCGAGATACTTACACCTTTAAATGGCCTACTATAAATGAGGGCCCAAATTATGTTTAGGCCTGTTAAAGGCCCACTATGGGCACATGCCTACCAGAAAAATATGAAAGCTTATGCTGATTTAGGCCCAGATATTTTTTGTGGGATATGAGGGAGTCCTGGATAAGGGGGTATTCGGACAGCCGGACTAAATACTTTGGCCGGACTGTTGGACCGTGAAGATACAAGACTCAGGACTTCGTCCTGTGTCCGGATGGGACTCTCCTTTGCGTGGAAGACAAGCTTGGTGATCCGTATGTTAGATCTCCTTCTTGGTAACCGACTGTGTAACCCTAGCCCCCTCCGGTGTCTATATAAACCAGAGGGTTTAGTCCATAGGACAAGGACAATCAGAATCATAGGCTAGATTCTAGGGTTTAGCCTTTATGATCTCGTGGTAGATCTACTCTTGTAATACTCATATCATCAAGATCAATCAAGCAGGAAGTAGGGTATTACCTCCATCGAGAGGGCCCGAACCTGGATAAAACATCGTGTCCCCTGCCTCCTGTTACCATTGGCCTTAGACGCACAGTTCGGGACCCTCTACCTGAGATCCGCCGGTTTTGACACCGACATTGGTGCTTTCATTGAGAGTTCCTCTATGTCGTTGCTGCAAGGCTCGATGGCTCCTTCAATCATCAACAACGCGATCCAGGGTGAGACTTTTCTCCCCGGATAGATCTTCGTGTTCGGCGGCTTCGCACTGCGGGCCAATTCGCTTGGCCATCTGGGGCAGATCGACAGGTACACCCCTGGCCACCAGGTCAGGTTCGGAAACTTGAACTACATGGCCGATATCCACAGAGACTTGATCTTCGACGGATTCGGGCCTACGGCAGGAGCGCTGAACAGTCATGACGAGCACGGCTTAGACCTGCCATCGGACAATACTCGGGATATCGCGCCTGCAAGAGCTCCGGACCTAAATCCGGGGCAAATCGCGTCGTCCGAGGACGGGTGGATGGACCCCGCCTCAGAGGCCGCATACTCATCGGTGGTAGAGCCGAACACGAACTCCACCCCCAAGGAAGTCTGTGTCACTAGACCCCCGGACTTGTGTCCGATGGTAGGTTCCAGACCGCACGCCCCCGAGCCCGCCGAATCTGGTTGGGTTCTGGTAATGGAGTTCACCGCTGCGGATATCTTCCAGCACCCGCCCCCTGGCGACATGCTGGATTCATTAACGTATCTCTCTTTGTCAGGAGACTCTTGGCCGAACTATGTCCGGCTCGATTGGGAAGTAGGCGACAAGGAAACTCGTTGCCCACCCACCACCCACTTTATTGCCACTGTCGATGATTTGACCGACGTGCTTGACTTCGACTCTGAAGACATCGACGGTATGGACGATGATGCAGGAGAAGAACAGCAACCACCGCTCGTGGGGCGCTGGACAGCCACCTCCTCGTATGATATATATACGGTGGACACTCCCAGAGAAACCAATGACGATGAGGCAATAGAGGATAACACCTCAAGGAAAAAATCAAAGCATGGGCGTTATCGACGCCGCTCTAAGCCCCGCCACAGCAGTACCGACAGAGGAGACGAAAACAATCCGGATGGTGCCAAAGACGAATACAATCCCGATCAGCCGGCGACGAACGGATACTCGAAGGAGGACAACCACATGCCTCCCTCCGAAGACGAGATGAGCTCGGTGACAATGAATTCGGCGTGCCTGAGGATCCCGTAGAGCAGGTTCGCTTCCAGCGACGGCTTATGGCCACTGCAAGAAGCCTAAAAAAGAAGAAGCAACAGCTCCAAGCTGACCAAGATCTGCTCACAGACAGATGGACTAAGGTCCTGGTAGCCGAGGAATATGGACGCGACCGCCCCACCAAAGGGTACCCAAAGCACAATTTGCTACCTCAACTTGAGAAGGAGGTCCTACAGCCCACACCCCGACGCCAATACATCACGGTCCAGGGCAATATGAAGTAAATGTGAGGCAGCGTCCATAAGCCACGACGCAACAGAAATAAGCGTCACAAAAATAATGGTGACGCCCAAGACACAGCAGTCGGTGCCAGATTCCGCAGCTCCCAGTTCGGTGAGGGGAAAGAGAACAATACAGGTCCATCCTGCCCGGGCAGCATACTCGACCAACCATGTCAAATTCATGGTACCCCGGGAAGGGCAGCCAATCATACCCGTAAAGAATGCCAGATCTTCAAAACAAAACGGCCGGTCGTGCGCCGGAAACAATAAAAAGGGGTCTCAAACCTATGAAGACAATGAGGAGCCCAGACTATCAAGCATTATGAGGTAAAATAAAAATCCTCCAAAAACCAACAAGGAAACGAATGTGTACTCCTCGGGATGCCGACCCAACAGTTCGTGAGTTCCACCTCACATGAGCCCCTATTGGCATAAACAGCAGCCCAAACTTGCTGCGCCAAGACACAGTTCACCAGATAGGTATTGATCGCCTGAGGATCAAACCCACTAAAAACATCTTCTCAAAGATGTCATTCCAGGTGTAAAGGCCAAGTTTTACAGGCCCACCACCATGGAGGTTGTCTTCGGATCACCAAACAAGCACCATACCGAAGATTAATTCTTCGGCATTGTGCCTTTATACAGTAACTAAGATATACTACCGGGACGAACCGCGTTGGCTCGACCCAACACGGTACCACACCATGCCAAACCCACGTGGCATAGTCACAATTATGGGCAAGGCCGAACTCCACCCCAACACTGAAAAGTATATCGTTGCTGAGGTAGCGCGTTGTGCCTTTCTATCGAACCTCGATTCGACAGCCAACCCCCCGGACACCAACAGAGGAGTCCGAGCTACTTTACGGCATGATAGCCCGGCTCGACCAGGCTTTGATCAAGCACCCGTGGTTCAACCACCCTATGACACGCAAATGCCTCTAAGCATTTTTCTTTACAGGCTCACTTTTGTGCAGAATAGGACTGGCAACATGGAATCAGCTCGGACGCACAGAGAGGGAATACACAAGTATTCCCCAAGAAGACAGTCCGGATACACTTCGGATCCGCATACAGCTTCCTCCCGTCCGGTCGCAACAGGTTCTGCCAGTATACCCCCTTTCATAGCATAAACTATACTTATACGCATAGACGTGTCACTCCACTACAACACGCTATATGACAGTTACCGGTCGTCATTCCTCATTGACGCCTTTTTCGTCATAACGGCACTCGCACATAGTGTCATGCCCCACTGTTCCAGGGCCTTCATTGTCCACATAATATGGCAACAAAGTCCGGCCACCCTCTCGGTCGCTTGGCACCCCGAACTTATAGCACTATATGCATCAGCTCCGAATCATGTCTTGGGTCTAGTTGGGTTTGTTGGGGATCATAGTAGAAATTTAAAATTTTCTACGCATCACCAAGATCAATCTATGGAGTCATCTAGCAACGAGAGAGAGGAGTGCATCTACGTACCCTTGTAGATCACGAGCGGAAGCGTTCAAGGGAAAGGGGTTGATGGAGTCGTAATTGTCGTGATCCAAATCACCGATGATCCTAGCGCCGAACGGACGGCACCTCCGCGTTCAACACACGTACGGAGCGGAGACGTCTCCTCCTTGTTGATCCAGCAAGGGGGAAGGAGAAGTTGATGGAGATCCAGCAGCACGACGACGTGGTGGTGGAAGCAGCGAGATTCCAGCAGGGCTTCGCCAAGCGCTACTGGAGGAGGAAGAGGTGTCACGGGAGGGAGAGGGAGGCGCTATGGCTTAGGGTGCGGCTGCCCTCCCTTCCCTCCATTATATATAGGGGCTAGGGGGGCGCATGCCCCCTTGGAGATCCCATCTAGAGGGGGGGCGGCCCCCAGGGCGGCGGCCCCTCGGGGGGCAACAACCCCCTTAGGGTTTCCAACCAGGGGGCGCATGCCCCCTCGGGGGGCAACGGCCCCCTAGGGTTTCCAACCCTAGGAACCTTGGGCCCTTGGGTGGGGCACACCAGCCCACCAGGGGCTGGTTCCCACGCCACTTCAGCCCATGGGGCCCTCTGTGATAGGTGGCCCCACCCGGTGGACCACCGGGACTCTTTCGGTGGTCCCGGTACAATACCGGTGACCCCCGAAACTCTCCCGGTGGCCGAAACTAGACTTCCTATATATAAATCTTTACCTCCGGACCATTCTGGAACTCCTCACGACGTCCGGGATCTCATCCTAGACTCTGAACAACTTTCAGTTAACCGCATACTAATATCTCTACAACTCTAGCATCACCAAACCTTAAGTGTGTAGACCCTACAGGTTCGGGAGACACGTAGACATAACCGAGACAACTCTCTGCTCAATAACCAACATCGGGATCTAGATACACATGTTGGCTCCCACATGCTCCACGATAATCTCATCGGATGAACCATGATGTCGAGGATTCAATCAATCCCATATACAATTCCCTTTGTCAATCGATACGTTACTTGCCCGAGATTCGATCGTCGGTATCCCAATACCTCGTTCAATCTCGTTACCGGCAAGTCACTTTACTCATTACATAATGCATGATCCCATGACCAACCACTTGGTCACATTGAGCTCATTATGATGATGCATTAGCGAGTGGGCCCAGAGATACCTCTCCGTCACACGGAGTGACAAATCCCAGTCTCGATTCATGCCAACCCAACAGACACTTTCGGAGATACCTGTACAGCACCTTTATAGTCACCCAGTTACGTTGTGACGTTTGGTACACCAAAAGCACTCCTACGGTATCCGGGAGTTATGCAATCTCATGGTCTAAGGAAATGATACTTGACATTAGAAAAGCTCTAGCAAACAAACTACACGATCTTGTGCTATGCTTAGGATTGGGTCTTGTCCATCACATCATTCTGCTAATGATGTGATCCCGTTATCAATGACATCCAATGTCCATAGTCACGAAACCATGACCATCTGTTGATCAACGAGCTAGTCGACTAGAGGCTCACTAGGGACATGGTGTGGTCTATGTATTCACACATGTATTACGGTTTCCGATCAATACAATTATAGCATGAACAATAGACAATTATCATGAACAAGGAAATATAATAATAACCATTTTATTATTGCCTCTAGGGCATATTTCCAACAGTCTCCCACTTGCACTAGAGTCAATAATCTAGTTACATTGTGATGAATCGAACACCCATAGAGTTCTGGTGTTGATCATGTTTTGCTCGCGGAAGAGGTTTAGTCAATGGATCTGCGACATTCAGATCCGTATGCACTTTACAAATATCTATGACTCCATCTTGAACTTTTTCACAAATGGAGTTGAAGTGACGTTTGATGTGTCTGGTCTTCTTGTGAAACCCGGGCTCCTTGGCAAGGGCAATAGCTCCAGTGTTGTCACAGAAGAGAGTCATCGGGCCCGACGCATTGGGAATAACTCCTAGGTCGATAATGAACTCCTTTATCCAGATTGCTTCATGTGCTGCCTCCGAGGCTGCCATGTACTCCGCTTCACATGTAGATCCCGCCACGACGCTTTGCTTGCAACTGCACCAGCTTACTACCCTACCATTCAAAATATACATGTATCCGGTTTGTGACTTGGAGTCATCCAGATCCATGTCGAAACTAGCATCGACATAACCCTTTACGACGAGCTCTTCGTCACCTCCATAAATGAGAAACATATCCTTAGTCCTTTTCAGGTACTTCAGGATATTCCTGACCGCTGTCCAGTGTTCCATTCCAGGATTACTTTGGTACCTTCCTACCAAACTTACGGCAAGGTTTACATCAGGTCTGGTACACAACATGGCATACATAATAGACCCTATGGCTGAGGCCTAGGGGATGACACTCATCTTTTCTCTATCTTCTGCCGTGGTCGGGCTTTGAGCTGAGCTCAATTTCACACCTTGCAATACAGGCAAGAACCCTTTCTTGGATTGATCCATATTGAACTTCTTCCATATCTTATCAAGGTATGTGCTTTGTGAAAGATCAATGAGGCGTCTCGATCTATCTCTATAGATCTTGATGCCTAATATGTAAGCAGCTTCTCCAAGGTCCTTCATTGAGAAACACTTATTCAAGTAGGCCTTTATGCTCTCCAAGAGTTCTATATCATTTCCCATCAACAGTATGTCATCTACATATAATATGAGAAATGCTACAGAGCTCCCACTCACTTTCTTGTAAACGCAGGCTTCTCCATAAGTCTGCATAAACCCAAACGCTTTGATCATTTCATCAAAGCGAATGTTCCAACTCCGAGATGCTTGCACCAGCCCATAGATGGAGCGCTGGAGCTTGCATACCTTGTTAGCATTTTTAGGATCGACAAAACATTCCGGCTGCAACATATACAATTCTTCCTTAAGGAAGCCATTATGGAATGCCGTTTTGACGTCCATTTGCCATATCTCATAATTGCAGAATGTGGCAATTGCTAACATGATTCGGATGGACTTAAGCTTCGCTACGGGTGAGAAGGTCTCATTGTAGTAAACCCCTTGAACTTGTCGATAACCCTTAGCAACAAGTCAAGCTTTATAGATGGTAACATTACCATCCGCGTTCGTCTTCTTCTTAAAGATCCATTTATTTTCTATCGTTCGCCGATCATCGGGCAAGTCTGTCAAAGTCCAAACTTTGTTTTCGTACATGGATCCTATCTCGGATTGCATCGCTTCAAGCCATTTGTTGGAATCTGGGCCCGCCATCGCTTCTTCATAGTTCGAAGGTTCACCATTGTCTAACAACATGATTTCCAGGACAGGGTTGCCATACCATTCTGGTGTGGAACGTGTCCTTGTGGACCTATGAAGTTCAGTAGCAACTTGATCCGAAGTACCTTGATCATCATCATTAACCTCCTCTCTAGCCGGTGCAGGCACCATAGAAACATGTTCCTGAGCTGCACTACTTTCCGCTTCAAGAGGCAGTACTTCATCAAGTTCTACTTTCCTCCCACTTACTTCTTTCGAGAGAAACTCTTTCTCCAGAAAGGACCCGTTCTTGGCAACAAAGATCTTACCTTAGGGTATCCTATGAAGATGCATTTTTCCGAGTTGGGTTTGAGCTTTTTAGGTTGAAGTTTCTTGACATAAGCATCGCATCCCCAAACTTTTAGAAACGACAGCTTGGGTTTCTTCCCAAACCATAATTCATACAGTGTCGTCTCAACGGATTTCGACGGAGCCCTATTTAAAGTGAATGCGGCAGTCTCTAAAGCATAGCCCCAAAATGAGAGCAGTAGATCGGTAAGAGACATCATAGATCGCACCATATCCAATAGAGTGCGATTACGACGTTCGGACACACCATTTCGCTAAGGTGTTCCAGGCGGCGTGAGTTGTGAAACGATTCCACATTTCCTTAAGTGTGTGCCAAATTCGTGACTTAAATATTCCCCTCCACGATCTGATCGTAAGAACTTTATTTTTCCGTCACGTTGATTTTCAACCTCACTCTGAAATTCCTTGAACTTTTCAAAGGTCTCAGACTTGTGTTTCATTAAGTAGACATACCCATATCTACTCAAGTCATCAGTGAGGGTGAGAACATAACAATAGCCACCACGTGCCTCAACGCTCATTGGACCTCACACATCAGTATGTATGATTTCCAATAAGTTGGTTGCTCGCTCCATTGTTCCGGAGAATGGAGTCTTGGTCATTTTGCCCATGAGGCATGGTTCGCACGAGTCAAATGATTCGTAATCAAGAGACTTCAAAAGTCCATCTGCATGGAGCTTCTTCATGCGTTTGACACCAATGGGACCAAGGCGGCAGTGCCACAAGTATGTGGGACTATCATTATCAACCTTACATCTTTTGCTATTCACACTATGAATATGTGTAACATCACGTTCGAGATTCATTAAGAATAAACCATTGACCAGCGGGGCATGACCATAAAACATATCTCTCATATAAATAGAACAACCATTATTCTCGGATTTAAATGAGTAGCCATCTCCTATTAAACGAGATCCAGATACAATGTTCATGCTCAAAGCTGGCACTAAATAACAATTATTGAGGTTTAAAACTAATCCCGTAGGTAAATGTAGAGGTAGCGTGCCGACGGCGATCACATCGACCTTGGAACCATTCCCGACGCGCATCGTCACCTCGTCCTTTGCCAGTCTCCGCTTATTCCGCAGCTCCTATTTTGAGTTACAAATATGAGCAACCGCACCAGTATCAAATACCCAGGAGCTACAACGAGTACTGGTAAGGTACACATCAATTACATGTATATCACATATACCTTTGGTGTTGCCGGCCTTCTTGTCCGCTAAGTACTTGAGGAAGTTCCGCTTCCAGTGACCAATTCCCTTGCAATAAAAACACTCAGCCTCAGGCTTGGGTCCATTCTTTGGTTTCTTCCCGGCAGCTTGCTTGCCGGGCGCGGCACCTCCCTTGCCGTCTTTCTTGAAACACTTTTTACCCTTGCCCTTCTTGAACTTAGTGGTTTTATTCACCATCAACACTTGATGTTCCTTTTTGATTTCCACCTCCGCTGATTTCAGCATTGAATATACGTCAGGAATGGTTTTCTCCATCCCCTGCATATTGAAGTTCATCACAAAGCTCTTGTAGCTCGGTGGAAGCGACTGAAGGATTCTGTCAATGACCGCGTCATCCGGGAGATTAACTCCCGGCTGAGACAAGCGGTTGTGCAACCTAGACATTTTGAGTATGTGCTCGCTGACGGAACTATTTTCCTCCATCTTACAACTGTAGAACTTGTAGGAGACTTCATATCTCTCGACCCGGGCATGAGCTTGGAAAACCATTCTCAGCTCTTGGAACATCTCATATGCTCCGTGCTGCTCGAAACGCTTTTGGAGCCCCGGTTCTAAGCTGTAAAGCATGCTGCACTGAACCAGGGAGTAATCATCAACATGCGCCTGCAGAGCGTTCATAACATCTTGGTTCATCGGGGGTGGTGCTTCACCTAGCGGTGCTTCGAGGACATATGCTTTCTTGGCAGCTATGAGGATGATCCTCAAGTTCCGGACCCAGTCCGTATAGTTGCTACCATCGTCTTTCAGCTTGGTTTTCTCTAGGAACGCGTTGAAGTTGATGACAACATTCGCTTGGGCCATTTGATCTACAGGACATATTTTAAAGATTTTAGACTAAGTTCATGACAATTAAGTTCATCTAATCAAATTATTTAATGAACTCCCACTCAGATAGACATCCCTCTGGTCATCTAAGTGATACACGATCTGAGTCAACTAGGCCGTGTCCGATCATCATGTGAGACAGACTAGTCATCATCGGTGAACATCTTCATGTTGATCGTATCTTCTATACGACTCGTGTTCGACCTTTCGGTCTCTTGTGTTCCGAGGCCATGTCTGTACATGCTAGGCTCGTCAAGTCAACCTAAGTGTTTTTGCATGTGTAAATCTGGCTTACACCCGTTGTATGTGAACGTTAGAATCTATCACACCCGATCATCACGTGGTGCTTCGAAACAACGAACTTTCGCAACAGCCCACAGTAAGGGGGAACACTTTCTTGAAATTATTATGAGGGATCATCTTATTTATGCTACCGTCGTTCTAAGCAAATAAGATGCAAAAACATGATAAACATCACATGCAATCAAATAGTGACATGATATGGCCAATATCATTTTGCTCCTTTTGATCTCCATCTTCGGGGTGCCATGATCATCATCATCACCCACATGACACCATGATCTCCATCATCATGATCTCCATCATCGTGTCTTCATGAAGTTGTCTCACCAACTATTACTTCTACTACTATGGGTAACGGTTTAGCAATAAAGTAAAGTAATTACATGTCGTTATTCATTGACACGCAGGCTGTACAATAAATAAAGACAACTTCTATGGCTCCTATCAGTTGTCAAACTCATCGACATGCAAGTCGTGATTCCTATTACAAGAACATGATCAATCTCATACATCACATATATTCCATTCATCACATCCTTCATGGCCATATCACATCACATGAGACATGCTGCAAAAACAAGTTAGACGTCCTCTAATTGTTGTTGCAAATTTTTTTTACGTGGCTGCTATAGGTTTCAGCAAGAACGCCAAAACCACAACGTGATATGCCAATTGCTATTTACACTTCATAAGGACCCTTTTCATCAAATACGATCCGACTAAATTGGGAGAGACAGACACCCGCTAGCCAGCTTATGCAACTAGTGCATGTCAGTCGGTGGAACCTGTCTCACGTAAGCGTACGTGTAAGGTCGGTCCAGGCCGCTTCATCCCATGATGCCGCCGAAACAAGATAAGACTAGTATTGGCAAGTAAATTGACAAAATCGACGCCCACAACAATCTTGTGTTCTACTCATGCATAGAAACTACGCATAGACCTAGCTCATGATGCCACTGTTGGGGATCATAGCAGAAATTTAAAATTTTCTACGCATCACCAAGATCAATCTATGGAGTCATCTAGCAATGAGAGAGATAGAGGAGTGCATCTACATACCCTTGTAGATCGCGAGCGTAAGCGTTCAAGAGAACGGGGTTGATGGAGTCGTACTCGTCGTGATCCAAATCACCGATGATCCTAGCGCCAAACGGACGACACCTCCGCGTTCAACACACGTACGGAGCGGAGACGTCTCCTCCTTCTTGATCCAGCAAGGGGGAAGGAGAAGTTGATGGAGATCCAGCAGCACGAAGGCATGGTGGTGGAAGCAGCGGGATTCCAGCAGGGCTTCGCCAAGCGCTGATACGTCTCCAACGTATCTATAATTTTTGATTGTTCCATGCTATTATATTACCCCTTTTGGATGTTTATGGGCTTTATTTTACACATTTATATCATTTTTGGGACTAACCTACTAATCGGAGGCCCATCCCATATTGCTGTTTTTTTTCCTATTTCAGTATTTCGAAGAAAAGGAATATCAGACGGAGTCCAAACGGAATAAAACCTTCGGGAGCGTTATTTTTGGAACAAATCTGATCCAGAGAGCCTGGAGTGCAAGTCAAGAAATCTCCGAGGGCCCCACGAGATAGGAGGGTGCGCCCCCCTGTAGGGCGCGCCCCCTGTCTCGTGGGCCCCTCGGGCGTCCACCGACGTACTTCTTCCTCCTATATATGTCTACTTACCCCGAAAACATCCAGGAGCACCACGAAATACAATTTCCACCGCCGCAACCTTATGTATCCGCGAGATCCCATCTTGGAGCCCTTGTCGGCACTCTGCCGGAGGGGGAAGCAACCACGGAGGGCCTGTACATCAACATCCTTGCCCCTCCGATGAGTTGTAAGTAGTTTACCACAGACCTACGGGTCCATAGTTATTAGCTAGATGGCTTCTTCTCTCTTTTTGGATCTGAATACAATGTTCTCCCCCTCTCTTGTGGAGATCTATTCGATGTAATCTCTTTTTGCGGTGTGTTTGTCGAGATCCGATGAATTGTGGGCTTATGATCAAGTTTATCTATGAATAATATTTGAATCTTCTCCGAATTCTTTTATGTATGATTGAGTTATCTTTGCAAGTCTCTTCGAATTATCAGCTTGGTTTGGCCTTCTAGATTGATCTTTCTTGCCATGGGAGAAGTGCTTAGCTTTGGGTTCAATCTTGCGGTGTTCTTACCAAGTGACAGAAAGGGTTGCAAGACACGTATTGTATTGTTGCCATCGAGGATAAAAGGATGGGGTTTATATCATATTGCATGTGTTTATCCCTCTACATCATGTCATCTTGCTTAATGCATTGCTCTGTTCTTATGAACTTAATACACTATATGCATGCTAGATAGCGGTCGATGTGTGGAGTAATAGTAGTAGATGCAGGCAGGAGTCGGTCTACTTGCTATGGACGTGATGCCTATATACATGATCATGCCTAGATAATCTCATAACTATGCGCTTTTCTATCAATTGCTCGACAGTAATTTGTTCACCCACCGTAATACTTATGCTATCTTGAGAGAAGCCTCTAATGAAACCTATGGCCCCCGGGTCTATCTCTTATCATATTTGCTTTCAATCTACTTTATTTGCATCTTTAATTTTTGCATCTATCTTATAAAATATCAAAAATATATTTATCTTATCATACTATCTTTATTAGATCTCACTTTTGCAAGTGGCCGTGAAGGGATTGACAACCCCTTTATTGCGTTGGTTGCGAGTTCTCAGTTTGTTTGTGTAGGTGCGTGGGACTTTTGAGGAGCCTCCTACTGGATTGATACCTTGGTTCTCAAAACTGAGGGAAATACTTACGCTTCACTTTGCTGCATCACCCTCTCCTCTTCGAGGAAAACCAATGCAAGCTCAAGACGTAGCAAGAAGGATTTCTGGCGCCGTTGCCGGGGAGGTCTTCGCTCAAGTCAAGACATACCAAGTACCCATCACAAACCCATCTCCCTCGCATTTACATTATTTGCCATTTGCCTCTCGTTTTCCTCTCCCCACTTCACCCTTGCCGTTTTATTCGCCATCTCTTTCCCAATCTTCTCCTCTCTTTTTTGCTCGCCTTCTTTTGTGTGCTTGTTTGCTTGTTTGACCTCATGTCTGTGCCCAAGGGTCCTGACCACCTTCTCAGAAGGATGGATGAGATTGAATCAAATATTAGAAGCTTTATGAATTTGCAATTTGAGCATAATAATTTCTTTAGAAATGAGCTTAAGGAACAAAAGAGGTTTTTGGGTTTTATGAATAAAGAGCTTGATGATATGAACAAAGAATTCTATGGAGTTAACGCTCAAATTACCCGGCTTGAAAATGCTATAGCCAAAATTTCTAACAAGCAAGCCACCTTAGTCAATAAGATGGCCGCTAAACCAGAAAAATTACGTGAAAATAATGATGAGGATCTTAAAGTTATTGATGCGTCTCCGATTAGATCTATGTTTTGCAATATGAATTTTGATGATTATGGGAGTGATGGTGAATCAACTTTGCCTAGAAGGCGTCCCAAAAATTCGGAGTCTTTAGATCTTGATGTTAAATTTGGTAAAAGTGAGATTGGAGAATCCTCAACTTCTAATAATGTTGAACTTACTATCTCAGATTTCAAGGAATTTGATTATGATAATTGTTCTTTAAAAGGTTGTATTTCCTTGTTGCAATCCGTTGTTAATTCTCCTCATGCTTATAGTCAAAACAAAGCTTTTACCAAACATATTGTTGATGCCTTGATGCAATCTTATGATGAAAAACTTAATTTGGAAGTTTCTATACCTAGAAAACTTAAAGATGAGTGGGAACCAACTATAAAGATTAGAAATTAAAGATTATGAGTGTTTTGCTTTGTGTGATTTGGGTGCTAGTGTTTCCACGATTCCGAAAACTTTATGTGATATTCTAGGTTTCCATGATCTTGATGATTGCTCTTTAAATTTGCACCTTGCGGATTCCACCATTATAAAGCCTATGGGAAGGATCAATGATGTCCCTATTGTTGCAAATAGAAATTTGGTGCCCGTAGATTTTATCGTTCCTGATATAGATTGCAATCTTTCTTGCCCTATTATTATTGGTAGACCTTTCCTTAGAACGATTGGTGCAATTATTGATATGAAGGAAGGGAACATTAGATTCCAATTTCCATTAGAGAAAGGCACGGAGCTCTTTCCAAGAAAGAAAGTCAAATTACCTTATGAATCTATCATGCGTGCTACTTATGAACCTAGTGCCAAAGATGGCACTCGTTAGATCTATTTTTGTTTTTATGCCTAGCTAGGGGCGTTAAACAGTAGCGCTAGTTGGGAGGCAACCCAATTTTCTTTATGTTTTTTGTTTTTGCTCCTGTTTAGTAATAAATCTTGCATCTACCTTCTGGTTATATGTGTTTTTATGTTTTAATTAGTGTTTGTGCCAAGTAGAACCTATAGGGTAACCTACGATGATAGTTGATTTGATTCTGCTGAAAAACAGAAACTTTGCACGAACGAATATAATTTTGTTAAATCACAGGAATGTGCTTTTGCGTTGATTCTTTTTGCTGCTGTTCACGAAACAAATTTTCCAGGACTTCCTATTTTGGTAGGATTTTTGGAGTTCCATAAGTTCGGGTTAGTTACAGATTGCTACAGACTGTTCTGTTTTTGACAGATTCTGTTTTTCGTGTGTTGTTTGCTTATTTCAATGCATCTATGGCTAGTAAATTAGTTTATAAACCATAAAGAAGTTGGAATACAGTAGGTTTAACACCAAAATAAATAAAGAATTAGTTCATGGCAGTACCTTATGTGGTGGTTTTGTTTTCTTTCACTAACGGAGCTTATAAGATTTCCTGTTGAGTTTTGTGTTGTGAAGTTTTCAAGTTTTGGGTAAAGTTTTTATGGACTATGGAATAAGGAGTGGCAAGACCCTAAGCTTGTGGATGCCCATGGCACCCCAAGATATTCAAGAATAGACAAAATCCTAAGCTTGGGGATGCCCCGGGAAGGCATCCCTTCTTTCGTCTTCGTTCATTGGTAACTTTACTTGGAGCTATATTTTTATTCGCCACATGATATGTGTTTTGCTTGGAGCGTCATGTATTATATTAGTCTTTGCTTTTTAGTTTACCACAATCATCCTTTCTGTACACACCTTTTGGGAGAAGCCTATTTGATTATAATTTGCTAGAATACTCTATGTGCTTCACTTATATCTTTTGAGCATGATAGTTTTTGCTCTAGTGCTTCACTTATATCTTTTAGAGCGCGGTGGTGTCTTAATTTTGAAGAAATTGCTAGTCTCTCATGCTTAACTTATATTATTTTGAGAGTCTTTTAGAACAGCATGGTATTTGCCATTATCATAAAGTTGGTCCTAGAATGATGAGCATCCAGGTTGGGTATAATAAAAACTATCATAGAAAGTGAATTGGATGCTATGATCAATTTGATGCTTGATAATTGTTTTGAGATATGAAGGTAGTGATATTAAAGTCATGCTAGTTGGGTGATTATGAATTTAAAGAATGCTTGTGTTGAAGTTAGCAAGTCCCTTAGCATGCACGTATGGTTAAAGTTGTGTAACAAATTTGAAACATGAAGTGTACCTGGCTTGTGCATCCTTATGAGTGGCGGTCGGGGACGAGCGATGGTATTTTCTTACCAATCTATCCCCCTAGGAGCATGCACGTAGTACTTGAGTTTTTGATGACTTCTAAATTTTTGCAATAAGTATATGAGTTATTTTGACTAATGTTGAGTCCATGGATTATACGCACTTTTACCTTTCCACCTTTGCTAGCCTCTTCGGTACCGTGCATTGCCCTTTCTCACCTTGAGAGTTGGTGCAAACTTCGCCGGTGCATCCAAACCCCGTGATATGGTACACTCTATCACACATAAACCTCCTTATATCTTCCTCAAAACAGCCACCATACCTACCTATTATGGCATTTCCATTGCCATTCCGAGATATATTGCCATGCAACTTCCCACCGTTCCGTTCATCATCATGACATACTTTACTTTTGTCATATTGCCATTGCATGACCACGTAGTTGACATCGTATTTGTGGCAAATCCACCATTCATTATTTTTCATACATGTCACTCTTGATTCATTGCACCATCCCGGTACACCGCCGGAGGCATTCATATAGAGTCATATCTTGTTCTAGCTTCGAGTTGTAATTATTATGTTGTAATCAATAGAAGTGTGATGATCATCATTATTAGAGAATTGCCCAAACAAAAAAAGGAAAAAAAAGAAGAAAGGCCAAAAGAAAAAAAATAAAAGGCCCAAAAAAAGAAGAAAAGAAAAAAAAAGAAAAAAAGGGAAAAGAAATAAATAAAAAGGGCAATGTTACTATCTCTTTTTCCACACTTGTGCTTCAAAGTAGTACTTTGTTCTTCATGTAGTGAGTCTCATATATTGTGCTTCAAAGTAGCACCATGGTTTTTCATATAGTGAGTCTCATAAGTTGTCTTTTTCATACTAGTGGGAATTTTTCATTATAGAACCTGGCTTGTAAGTTCCTACGATGGGCTTCCTCAAATGCCCTAGGTCTTCGTGAGCAAGCAAGTTGGATGCACACCCACTAGTTTTCTTTTGTTGAGCATTCATATCTCTAGTGCATCCGTTGCATGGCAATCCCTACTCCTCATGTTGACATCAATTGATGGGCATCTCCATAGCCCGTTGATTATCCTCATCAATATGAGACTTTCTCCTTTTTTGTCTTCTCCACACAATCCCCATCATCATATTCTATTCCACCCATAGTGCTATATCCATGGCTCACGCTCATGTATTGCGTGAAGGTTGAAAAAGTTTGAGATTATTTAAGTATGAAACAATTGCTTGGCTTGTCATCGGGGGTATAGAAGTTGGGAACATCTTTGTGTGACGAAAATGAAGCATAGCCTAACTATATGATTTTGTTGGGATGAAATTTCTTTTGCCATGCTATTTTGAGAAGACATGATTACTTTGATTAGTATGCTTGAAGTGTTACAATTTCTTATGTCAATACGAACTTTTATTTTGTATTCATTTGGATCTGAACATTCATGCCACAATAAAGAAAATTACATTATGAATTATGCTAGGTAGCATTCCACATCAAAAATTCTCTTTTTTATCATTTACCTACTCGAGGACGAGCAGGAATTAAGCTTGGGGATGCTTGATACGTCTCCAACGTATCTATAATTTTTGATTGTTCCATGCTATTATATTACCCCTTTTGGATGTTTATGGGCTTTATTTTACACATTTATATCATTTTTGGGACTAACCTACTAACCGGAGGCCCAGCCCATATTGCTGTTTTTTTTTGCCTATTTCAGTATTTCGAAGAAAAGGAATATCAAACGGAGTCCAAACGGAATGAAACCTTCGGGAGTGTTATTTTTGAAACAAATCTGATCCGGAGAGCCTGGAGTGCAAGTCAAGAAAGCTCTGAGGGCCCCATAAGATAGGAGGGCGCGCCCCCCTGTAGGGCGCGCCCCCTATCTCGTGGGCCCCTCGGGCGTCCACCGACGTACTTCTTCCTCCTATATATGTCTACGTACCCCGAAAACATCCAGGAGCACCACGAAACACAATTTCCACCGCCGTAACCTTCTGTATCCGTGAGATCCCATCTTGGATCCCTTGTCGGCACTCTGCCAGAGGGGGAAGCAACCACGAAGGGTCTCTAGATCAACATCCTTGCCCCTCCAATGAGTTGTGAGTAGTTTATCACGGACCTACGGGTCCATAGTTATTAGCTAGATGGCTTCTTCTCTCTTTTTGGATCTCAATACAATGTTCTCCCCCTCTCTTGTGGAGATCTATTCGATGTAATCTCTTTTTGCGGTGTGTTTGTCGAGATCCGATGAATTGTGGGTTTATGATCAAGTTTATCTATGAATAAAATTTGAATCTTCTCTGAATTCTTTTATGTATGATTGAGTTATCTTTGCAAGTCTCTTCGAATTATCAGTTTGGTTTGGCCTTCTAGATTGATCTTTCTTGCCATGGGGGAAGTGCTTAGCTTTGGGTTCAATCTTGCGGTGTTCTTACCCAGTGACAGAAAGGGCTGCAAGACACGTATTGTATTGTTGCCATCAAGGATAACAAGATGGGGTTTATATCATATTGCATGTGTTTATCCCTCTACATCATGTCATCTTGCTTAATGCGTTGCTCTGTTCTTATGAACTTAATACACTAGATGCATGCTGGATAGCGGTCGATGTGTGGAGTAATAGTAGTAGATGCAGGCAGCAGTCGGTCTACTTGTTATGGACGTGATGCCTATATACATGATCATGCCTAGATAATCTCATAACTATGCGCTTTTCTATCAAT
The DNA here is from genome assembly GCA_963921465.1 of Triticum timopheevii. Lineage (NCBI taxonomy): Eukaryota > Viridiplantae > Streptophyta > Magnoliopsida > Poales > Poaceae > Triticum > Triticum timopheevii. Next base: position 151,381,515 of record OY997262.1, on the reverse strand, counting down.
TGCTCGACAGTAATTTGTTCGCCCACCGTAATACTTATGCTATCTTGAGAGAAGCCTCTAGTGAAACCTATGGCCCCTAGGTCTACCTCTTATCATATTTGCTTTCAATCTACTTTATTTGCATCTTTACTTTTTTCATATATCTTATAAAATACCAAAAATATATTTATCTTATCATACTATCTTTATTAGATCTCACTTTCGCAAGTGGCCGTGAAGGGATTGACAACCCCTTTATTGCGTTGGTTGCGAGTTCTCAGTTTGTTTGTGTAGGTGCGTGGGACTTTTGAGGAGCCCCCTACTGGATTGATATCCTGGTTCTCAAAACTGAGGGAAATACTTATGCTACACTTTGCTGCATCACCCTCTCCTCTTCGAGGAAAACCAATGCAAGCTCAAGACGTAGCAAGCGCTACTGGAGGAGGAAGAGGTGTCACGGGAGGGAGAGGTAGGCGCCAGGGCTTAGGGTGCGGCTGCCCTCCCTCCCCTTCACTATATTATAGGGGCTAGGGGGGCGCATGCCCCCTTGGAGATCCCATCTAGAGGGAGGGGCTGCGGCCCCTCGGGGGGCAACGGCCTCCTTTGGGTTTCCAACCAGGGGGCGCATGCCCCCTTGTGGGGCAACGGCCCCCTAGGGTTTCCAACCCTAGGCGCCTTGGGCCCTTGGGTGGGGCGCACCAGCCCACCAAGGGCTGGTTCCCATGCCACTTCAGCCCATGGGGCCCTCTGGGATAGGTGGCCCCACCCGATGGACCCCCGGGACCCTTCAGGTGGTCCCGGTACAATACCGGCGACCCCCGAAACTCTCTCGGTGGCCGAAACTGGACTTCCTATATATAAATCTTTACCTCCGGACCATTCCGGAACTCCTCGTGATGTCCGGGATCTCATCCAGGACTCCGAACAACTTTCGGTTAACCGCATACTAATATGTCTACAACTCTAGTGTCACCGAACCTTAAGTGTGTAGACCCTACTGGTTCGGGAGACACGTAGACATGACCAAGACAACTCTCTGATCAATAACCAATAGTGGGATCTGGATACCCATGGTTGCTCCCACATGCTCCATGATAATCTCATCAGATGAACCACGATGTCGAGGATTCAATCAATCCCGTATACAATTCCCTTTGTTAATCGGTATGTTACTTGCCCGAGATTCGATCGTCGGTATCCCAATACCTCATTCAATCTCATTACCGGCAAGTCACTTTACTCGTTCCATAATGCATGATCCCGTGACCAACCACTTGGTCACATTGAGCTCATTATGATGATGCATTACCGAGTGGGCCCAGAGATACCTCTCCGTCACACGGAGTGACAAATCCCAGTCTCGATTCATGCCAACCCAACAGACACTTTCGGAGATACCTGTAGAGCACCTTTATAGTCACCCAGTTACGTTGTGACGTTTGGTACACCCAAAGCACTCCTACGGTATCCAGGAGTTACACAATCTCATGGTCTAAGGAAATGATACTTGACATTAGAAAAGCTCTAGCAAACGAACTACACAATCTTGTGCTATGCTTAGGATTGGGTCTTGTCCATCACATCATTCTCCTAATGATGTGATCCCATTATCAATGACATCCAATGTCCATAGTTAGCAAACCATGACCATCTGTTGATCAACGAGCTAGTCAACTAGAGGCTCATTAGGGACATGGTGTGGTCTATGTATTCACACATGTATTACGGTTTCCGACCAATACAACTATAGCATGAACAACAGACAATTATCATGAACAAGCAAATATAATAATAACCATTTTATTATTGCCTCTAGGGCATATTTCCAACAGGGTTTGCCCGGCTCCCATGTTTTGGTACCTTACGTTCCGCTCCATCGGCTAAGGAAGCGCTAGGAGAACTACTGCGATTGTGTCCCGGTTCTTCCGAACGAGCACCTCAGTAGAGAAAGCCGAAAACTGACTGTCATGATACGACGAGAGCTGGTCAGCTGTTCGAGAGGTTGTAAAATCTTTAAAGATTTATTCCGCATAATGCCATAACAAATGCAGAGTGCGATCGATCGGTCTTCCGATGAGGCGCTGTTAGAGCCCCTCGTACGGTCTTCCGAACACTAGGGGCTGCGCCTACCATACTCGAATTCCTATGGCTAAGTGAGAGTGATAAAGCCCTATAGTCTGATTGCCTGGTTCGCTGTGATGAATACCTCCTTCAAGGACCCAAAAATGGGATAAAGAGTGTTCAGGTATGTCCCAAACACCCCCGTACTTTCTACATGGGGGCAGAAGCCGACGACTGGCCAACTCTCAGGATTCATATATATTAAACGACCACACAGGAAGAAAAACTTTCATATAACAGGCAATAAATAATAACAATGCCAGTATCCCGCATTACAAAGGACAGCATGACTGCCTTCAGGGAAATATAATATATTTGGTACATTGTTCCGCCACAAGGCGGGCTCCTTTCAGGACGCCATCATAATATAATTCGGGCTTGCGGTGCTCCTTACCCTCCGATGGTCCCTCAGTCATCAGCTTTTCAGCATCAAGCTTCCCCCAGTGCACCTTTGCACGGGCAAATGCCATGCGTGCACCTTCTATACAGACCGAACGCTTAATGGATTCGAGACGAGGGCAAGCACCAACAATCCGCTTCACGAGTCCAAAGTAACTACATGGAATTGGCTCAACGGGCCACAGCCAGACCACTAAGTCCTTCATGGCTAGTTCGGCCGCCTGGTGCAGTTCGATCAGCTGCTTCAGCTGATCGACAAAGGGCACCGGATAATTCGGCGCCAAATACTGCGACCAGAACTGCTTTTCCACAGACTTCTTCTCCTCAGACCGGTCGAATTGAGAAGCATCAGATATGCTGCATGGCAGGTCTACAAATGCCCCTGGAGAAACAAGAACTCAATTTCCCACTTTGAATTTCTCTTGTTACTATATAAAAATCGCTTTGAGTAAAAAAGCCTTACCAGCCGCAATCTGCCTCGCCTCCTGAATGTCCTTCAGAGCACCTCGGGCTTCCTCCCAAACATCATTTGCGGCTTGGAGATCTTGGGCAAGTTCGGATTCTTTTCCTGCTAGACTCTGCTCCAAGATCTCGCTTCTCTTCACGGCCTCGTGGAGCTCTCGTTCAGCTTCAGTTACCCTGGCCTCGTGCTTCTCGCGAAGAGCCTGCTCTGCGGCGGCCTTCTTGTCGGCTTCGGCCATAGCCTTCTTCAGCGCCTCAATTTCGGCATTTGCTCCTAGAGCACACAATACAAATGATTTCATCAGGCACAACTACTCATTTGTGCTTAATTTATCAAAGGTTTCGACATACCTTGCTTGTCCTCCAACTGCTTCTTCACTCGGCCAAGTTCTTCTTCGGCCCGCTCCAGACTCTGCTTTAGTCCAGACACTTCTGCAGAATGAGAGGCGGTCGTCGCTACAGACACCTGTTTTCAAACAAAAAGATATATGTCATTAACTGAGTCCCATGCGAAGCGGAAATTTGATCCCCTGTCCGGTTCTCTCTCTTTCACCAGACAGTGCATCAGGGGCTACTGTTCATACTATGACAACCTTCAACGGTTTCTAAAAACATACCTCAAAGCCTTTTATAAGGCTAATGCAGGATTCATTCAGTCCGCTCTCAGCAGACTGAATCTTTTCAATTGCCACACCCATAGAGGTGCGATGTTCATCCATGATGGACGCATTCTTTAGAGTTGTCGATAGGACACCTTGCAGCTCTGCTTGGACAGTGGTTGCCGGCGGGGCGGTCTTGCCTCCTTCCGTCAAGGGGCGCTGTCTGCCTGATCCTGGAGCTTCAAAGGTCTCCAGGACCGTGTCTAGCTGCGGGCCGAATCTAAAATCGCCCCCGCCATTGACGTTCATGGGAACCGTTGCTCCCGCGTATCCGGTGTCGGTGTCTAAACCAGCGGATCTCGGGTACGGGGTCTCGATCTGTGCGTATTGGCTAATGGTAATAGGAGGTAAGGGACACAATGTTTACCCAGGTTTGGGCCTTCTCGATGGAGGTAAAACCCTACTTCCTGCTTGATTGATATTGATGATATGAGTAGTACAAGAGTTGATCTACCACGAGATCGTAGAGCCTAAACCCTAGAAGCTAGTCTATGATGTGTATGATTCTGATCGTCCCTCTAAGGACCAACCTCTCCAATTTATATAGATACTGGAGAGGGCTAGGGTTTACACGGAGTCGGTTACAAAGAAGGAAATATAATATCCAGATCGCCAAGCTTGTCTTCCACGCAAAGGAGAGTCCCATCCGGACACGGGACGTAGTCTTGAGTCTTGTATCTTCACGCTCCAATAGTACGAATGAAGTATATAGTCCGGCTATCCGGATACCCCCTAATCCAGGACTCCCTCAGTAGCCCCTGAACCAAGCTTCAATGACGATGAGTACGGCGTGCAGTTTTGTCTTCGGCATTGCAAGGCGGGTTCCATCTCCGAATAGTAATGATCGAACACCTGAACCGTGTCTGGATCTGCAATATGGTCTTCACATAGCGCCGTAGAGAACATAGCATAAATCTGCTCTACTGGAAATTTTTGGTTCATCGTGCTCCTATATCGTGGCCCGGCCCAACACGAACCGGTTTTTCTTAGCCCACTTCGACACGCATTGCGAGGCAGTTTTATTGGCACGCCATGCCAAAGCAGAGATCGTGTTCCCCTTATTGCGGGATCTTCCATCAATACGGGTGTGCGCAACCCCACGACGACTATTTGTATGACTCCGTGTTTTTAGATAAGTCTCAAGCGGTCACGCCGAGGACTCTTCATATTCACTCTCTTTATAAAGGGTCCGAGGCCTATACCTCTTTTCCACCACCCTTGCGCCTTTTCGCATCTCGAGTTCTAACACCCGAGAGCCAAGCTCAAACACCCCGGACCCTCCAATATGTCCGGATACAACCCTCAAGGCCAGTGGGTAGCCTCCTCAGTCAAAGAGGAGGACATTGCAAGGCTTAGGGAGGTCGGATATCTGACTGCCGACATCCAGCACAGGCTTCCTACTCCAGGGAAGGTCATCCCTACTCCCGAGCCTAATGAGAGCGTCGTATTTGTTTCTCACTTCCTCCGCGGCTTGGGCCTCACCCTTGATCCCTTTGTGAGGGGGCTCATGTTTTATTACGGGTTAGATTTTCACGATCTAGCTCCGGACGCTATCCTCCATATCTCGTCGTTCATAATTGTGTGCGAGGCTTTTCTCCACGTCAATCCAGACTTCGGCTTATGGCTCAAGACCTTCAATGTGAAGCCGAAGATGATTGAGGGGCGACATGCGGAGTGCGGAGGTGCCATAGTAAGCAGGAACGCCGATGCCCCATGGCCAGAGGGTTCTTTCCCAGAGGTATCCAATCTATGGTAGCGGAGGTGGTTTTACGTCACGGCTCCCAGAGGCACAAGGTGGGTGGCTGCCCTTGACTTCCGCTCGGGCCCTCCGTCGCAACTGGCGTCATTGACCAATGTAGGACGGGATTGGGGGCCTGCAAGTGAAGTACCAACACTGCAGAGCCGTATCTGGGAGCTTCTTGAGAGGGACATTAGCCTCGTCAGCATAATTCAGGTAATGCTAATCCGATGGATGTTGCCGTGTAAACGCCGGCCTCTCCGGATGTGGGAATTCAATCCGGAGAGTGCGCGAACTATTCTGCACTTCTTCGGCCTGACGCTCGAAGGGATGTGTAAATTATTCTTCGGACCACAAGTAAAGTGTCCGGACACCATCGAGGATGGGGCCTAAGCTGCAATCGCCTAGATACCCAAGTAAGTAACCCCAAAATCGGACACTTCGTTTATATTCGTCATAATCATCATTCTGAAAATCCTCCGTGGCCAGGAATAGCTCATCTTGGCGGAGAGAATCAGGTGTCCGGCGCCACTTCCTGAGGGTTCGCCTAGTCCCACCATAGCCAAGATGCTTGGCCGGGTGCTTAGAAAAATGCCCTCAGGGAAAGACGAAGGGAAGAACAGAGAAGCCGAACTTCACATACTACGCATCCAAACCGGGGAATTGCTACCTCCTCAAAGGAGGATAGTCGGGGAGGGGAATCTAAGGCCTCCTCCCCGTGCGAGAAGAAGAGGGCCGCCTCCGAAGACTTGGAGACAGAGATGCCCAAACAGGGGAAGAAAGCGTCACCAGGGGGCCCTGCCCCGAAGGGCACCCTCACCGCGTCATGCCCGCCAACGGGCCAGCCCTCAACCGAGCTGTAAGTTAACCGTAAATTCGAAGGTACTGCTTTTCTCCGAGTTCAATAACCAGTATCCATTCTTTGCAGTCCGGCTAGCAGCTCTTCTCGACAAAGTTCGCCTTCGGGGGACCTCCCTCCGGAGATGATGGAGAGTGAGACCCCACCAACCTCTCCGCCTCATGAGTCGGGCGACCCCGAGGTGTCTTCACGGAGGAGTCCGGATCTGCCGAAGCCAGAAGCTACTCCTTCGGCCGCCCTGAGCCCGGAGCGTTCGTCTCCCACGGGGGGCAATGAGAAGGGTCTAGCACAGGTCGGTGTCCGGGCGGACACACTGACGGGCCTTCTGGAGCGAGCCGCTCTCTCGGAGGAGCACCATTCATTAATGAGCACGGTGCTCAAGAAGATTTCATCCGCCATAAGCGGTTTGAATGAAGCATTTACGAGCCTGCTCAGAGGCTTTGAGGTATGTAATGTAAAATACCTAATTTTTTGGCTGTGAGGCACGTACTACGTGTGCTCCATATGGATAGTAGCCCCTGAGACTCTGGTTGCCCGCCCTAGGCGGCAAAGAAAGGATCATATTGTGCAAGTAATGATTGCGCTGTATATATGCACAGGTGTTTAAGGATCTGGCAGCCGACCAGTCCTATGAAGTTGCCGAACTAAGGAGGCAGATTGGGGCTATTGATGCCGATATCACGCTGGTAAACGAGCGGCTGAACGAGTCACAAGGTATGTGCTCTGCTTTCCTTATTATGTTGTATAGGAAAATTTGAGAGGGGCATGATATTAATGCGATATGCTTGGACTGCAGATGGTGCTGCTATCGTGGAATCCCTGAGGGCGGAACTTGCCCAGGCCAAGGAACAATCTCGTGCTAGCAATTCGGCTGCCCTAAAGGCGGCCGAACAGTTGAGAGCCGAACATGCTGCTCATCGCCAAAGCAAAAACAAGATAGCCGAAATGGCTGTGGAGTGGAAAAATGTCGCCGACCGGTATGAGCTCCTTGAAAAGGAGAATTAGGTTAATTCGGCTGACCTGAACAAGGCACTTAATGCGGCCAAGGAGATGCGGACCAAAATCAGGGATGTACAGGAGGAGCTTTGACAGGCCGGGGAAATCGTGGCTGGAAACCCCTACTTATGCGGATGAAGTTTTTGGATCCGAAGTATGCTCCCCTAGATCGACACTGGAGTCCTCCGGACGTGTATGCGGACTTGGCGAAGAGTACAGCTGATGCGGCCAAGTTTTTTGAGGATCAAGGTGATAAATAAGTGGAGAAGATGTTCTGGTCGCAATTTAATGCTCCCGTGCGCCCATTGCCGTTGAGTGAGAAAATGGCTGCTGTGGCTGAGCTTCATAGGCTGTCTGGGCTTGCAATGCAGTCTGTAATAGACCATCTTTGGACGAGGTGCCTAAGCCGGACAGTTATTTTGGTTTGGTGCAACAATTCCTCGGTGCCGTATCTCAGATCGATGCTATGAGGAGGTCGGCGTGTATAGAGGGTGCACGGATGGCACTCGCCCGTGTTAAAGCATATTGGACGGATATGGAGGCTACCATTATTGCGACCCAGAATCCGGCGGGAGGCCAGGATTCGGCCGAGCGCTACTTGGAGCAGGTAACCGAAGGATCCCGCTTAATAGAGGCGCAATGCTCGAAGGATATCTTGTTCGAGTGACAAATTGTGTCATTGTAAAAACAATGTTATTTTGATTACAAGGCTATATTTATACTTTTGCCTGAAAGTATTATTGTGCCTCCTGTGCGGCCGATTTTATGCATTCGTGTAATTTGAAAGTTAGCGGTCATTGGCTTCAGCCCCCACGCATAGAATGCGGGGGTGTTCGCAAAAAATATGCGTAATCACACTTGATCCAATGTCTTGGTCCATTAAGGAGGTGATCGCACGTCGAACTAGGTAACCAGACTATATAGCTGTAACACTTCCACTTAGCCATGGGAGTTTGACGGTGGGGCTACTATGTAGCCCCTGGTACTTTCGTGTGCATCCGAATACGGGCGCGTGTGTACATGTCCGGGAAACGGTCCTTCGTTAATGCGGAGGAATCCTAAAGATTCCGGTAAGTCTTCGAGTGGTTGAACAGTCTCTCGCTGTATCATGACAGTCAGTTTTCCGCTTTCTCTACTGAGGTGCTCATCCGGCATAACCAGGGCACAATCGCAGTAGTTCTCCTTTGGCCGCCTTAGCCGATAAGAACAGAACGTAAGGTGGCAAACCCAGGAGCCGGGCAAACCCAACATTTGACCAATAAAATGATTCGGAGCTGATGCATATAAGGCCAAACTCGTGACGCCGAACACTCCCGAAGGTATCCGGACTTTGCAACATAAAATGGGCTGAAGAATGCCCTTTTATTATGAACCCTGTAGTTCCAGGTATGTGCATTAATCTGTCGTGGCAAAATGCCAATAACGACAGTATCCTCTGTGGGTATAATACCCATGGGATGTGGAAACAACAAGAGACAATAAAAAAGGTTTACACAGGGGCTTAATCTAAAGAGAAACCTGTGAGCGGGGCCCTGCTGCACGTCTGCGCCTTTGTCTCTGTTGTGCCGTTTCCTAGAAGGGTATCGCACGATTTGTGTCTGTAAAAAAGAAAGACTCATGTAGGAGAGTATAACATAAGCGTGTGATGGATAATAAAAGTGTAAGACATTGGCCTGTAAATAAGGTCAAGCCAATAGTGGGGCTTTTATTAAATATTTATAGCCCCTGGTGTCCTCTATGGGATTACATATGCGACGCCCTAGCTCAGTTTTATCCGGGCTGTCGGACTCATCTAACCGTGTCCGTGGTCTTGACGACTAGTCATGCTTTTTGGTATTGGAGGCCACTTAGAATCCGGCCGCCGGAGCCATCATGTATTCCTCCGCGCGTGAAGAGCGCTCTGTGTTTCCGTTAACGGTGATGACGCCTCGTGGACCGGGCATCTTGAGTGTGAGTTAGGCGTAATGCGGTATTGCGTTGAAGCGAGCGAAGGCCATTCTCCCAATCAATGCGTGATAGCCGCTTTGGAAGGGTGCGATGGTGAAGAGTAGTTCTTCGCTTCTGGAGTTGCCTGGGGAGCTGAATGTTACCTCCAGTACGACGGAGCCCCTGTCGTAGGCTTCAATGCCTGGTATCACCCCTTCAAAGGTGGTGTTGCTTTGGCTGATTCTGGATGGGTCTATCCCCATCCTGCGGACAGTGTCCTGGTATATTAAATTGAGACTATTGCCGCCGTCCATGAGGACGTAAGTAAGATGGTATCCATCGATTATTGGGTCGAGCACCAAGGCATCTGATCCCTCTGCGCCGAATACTAGTCAGGCAGTCCGTGTGATCGAAAGTGATCGGACAAGCCGACCAGTGGTTAGGCTTGGGTACGACGGGCTCTATAGCGTATGCATCACTGAGCGTGCATTCGTGCCTTCTCGTGAATGTGTGACTCGCGTGGATCATGTTTACTGTTTTTACCTCTGGTGGGAATTTTTTCTGTCCCCCAGTGTTCGGCTGGCGAGGCTCATCCTCATCTTCACTTGGTGTTTCCCTTCCCTTGTGTTCAACATTTAATTTGCCGGCCTGCTTGAAGACCCAACATTCTCTGTGAGTGTGGTTCGCAGGTTTGTCGGGGGTGCCATGAATTTGGCACAGTCTGTCCAGGACTTTGTTCAGACCGGACGGTCCCTCTTTGCTGCCTTTGAATGGCTTCTTTTGCCGACCTGGTCGAGAGCCCCTGAATCCGGCGTTGACCGTTGTGTTGTCCGGGCTCTCTTCCTTGTTTTGACGTTTGTTTTTATTGCGCCGTGGCTTCCCGTTGCCATCTCTTATTTCGGATGTGCTTGGGTCGCTGGTGCCTTTACGGGCCAACCAGCTATCTTCACCCGCGCAAAAGCGGGTCATAAGGCTTGTTAAGGCTGCCATTGTCCTTGGCTTTTCTTGGCCGAGGTGTCTGGCGAGCCACTCATCCCGGATGTTGTGTTTGAACGCCGCTAAGGCTTCAGCATCCGGACAATCGACAATTTGATTCTTCTTAGTGAGGAATCTGTTCCAAAGCTTGCGGGCGGACTCTCCGGGCTATTGGATTATGTGACTTAAATCGTAAGCATCCAGAGGCCGGACATAAGTCCCTTTAAAATTGGCCCTGAAAGCGTCCTCGAGTTCCTCCCAACTTCCAATTGAATTTTTGAGGAGGCTTTTCAACCAGTGTCGAGTTGTCCCCATCAACTTGAGGGGAAGGTATTTGATGGCGTGGTGGTCATCCCCACGAGCCATGTGTATATGCAGGATAAAATCCTTGATCCAGTCCGCTGGGTCTGTCGTTCTGTCGTATGCCTCTATGTTCACAGGTTTAAAACCCTGTGGAAATTCGTGGTCCAGTACTTCTTCGGTGAAGCACGGGGGTGAGCAGCCCCTCTGTATCTGGACGTGTTGTGGCATGCCGTCGGCTGTTGTTGTGTCCGGTGTTGGTTCCGAACTGGTATCCGATCGGTGTGATCGTTTTGGTGACCATGGTCCTGCGCCGGGGTGTGTCCTTTAGATCCTTAGATGGACCTAGCAGCGCCGGCTTTCTTATCCAGGAGCTCGCGTAAATCGTGTGCGGTGTCGGTAGCTGCTCTGTTGTAGTTATGAAGTGGTTTGTCCGGCCTCCTAGCCATGTTGTTCTTTGGTGGAACGGCCTCGTCATCGAATTCTGGCAGCAACTTGCGTTTTGGATAGCTCTTTGTATGGCGATCGTCGCCGTACTTCTCTTCAATGTCTAGCACTTTATTCCAGCTGCGATTGAGCGTTTCCCGTGCGGCCTTTAGCCGTTGCTTCTGCTTCTTTAGACTTCTCGCAGTGGTCATAAGCCTTCCGTGGAAGTTTTCTCGTTCCAAGCGTGTTTCTGGGATGATGAATGATCGTCATACGGATTGTGTTCTTGTCCCGGGGGGGTTTGATTAATTCATCCCTCGGGATCATTGTGATCGGGAGTCTGCTCCAAGCTGTGTTCGGCGTGACCTGGCTCATCCTGCTCCATTGCTGGGTCCATATGGTCGTTGTTGCCTTCAGAGTTGACTGGGGTGTCGATCTTTCTGGCGCTCTTATCTCTATTTTTACTGTTGCTGGACTTGGAGCGGCGTCTGCACCGTCGTTTTGGCTTTTGCCCGGGAGTTTTATCTTTCGGATTGTCGCCGTCGTCCTCCGTAGGCGTATCCACCATGTATATATCATATGATGAGGTGGTAGTCTAGCGCCCCAGTGATTCTGAGTCTTCTCCTGCATCATCGTCCATACCGTCAATGTCTTCGAAGTCGAAGTCAAGCACGTCTGATACATCATCGACAGTGGCAATGAAGTGGGTGGTGGGTGGGCAACGAATTCCTTCATCGCCTGCTTCCCACTCGAGCCGGACATAGTTTGGCCATGAGTCTCCTGACAAAGAGAGAGACTTTAACGAGTTTAGCACGTCGCCAAGGGGCGAGTGCTGAAAGATATCCGTGGCGGTGAACTCCATTACCGGAACCCAACCAGGTTCAGTGGGCTCAGGAACGCGCGGACTGGAACCTACAGCCGGATACGAGTCCGGGGGTCCGGTGTCACAGGCTTCTTTAGGGGTGAGGCCTGTGTTCGGCTCTACTGTCAATGAGTGTGCGGCCTGCGGGACGGGGTCCATCCATTCGTCCTTGGGCAACGCAATCTGCTCCGGATTTAGGTCCGGGGCTACTGCAGGGGCGATATCCTGAGCGTTGTCCGACAGCAGGTCTAAGCCGTGCTCATCGTGATTGTCCGGCGCTCCTGGTGCAGGCCCGAACCCGTTGAAGATCAAGTCTCCGCGGATATCGGCCGTGTAGTTCAGGTTTCCGCACCTGATCTGGTGGCCAGGGGTGTAGCTGTCGATCTCCTCCAGTTGGCCAAGCGAATTGGCCCGAAGTGCGAAGCTGCCAAACACAAAGATCTGTCCGGGGAGAAAAGTCTCACCCTGGACCGTGCTGTTGACAATGATTGAAGGAGCCATCGAGCCTTGCAGCAACGACACAGAGGAACTCTCAATGAAAGCACCAATGTCGGTGTCAAAACTGGCAGATCTCGGGTAGGGGGTCCCGATCTGTGCGTCTTGGGCTAATGGTAACAGGAGGCAAGGGACACAATGTTTACCCAGGTTCAGGCCCTCTCGATGGAGGTAAAACCCTACTTCCTGCTTGATTGATAATGATGATATGAGTAGTACAAGAGTTGATCTACCACGAGATCGTAGAGGCTAAACCCTAGAAGCTAGCCTATGATGTGTATGATTCTGATTGTCCCTCTAAGGACCAACCTCTCCGCTTTATATAGACACCAAAGAGGGCTAGGGTTTACACGGAGTTGGTTACAAAGAAGGAAATATAATATCTGGATCTCCAAGCTTGTCTTCCATGCAAAGGAGAGTCCCATCCGGACACGGGACGTAGTCTTGAGTCTTGTATCTTCATGCTCCAATAGTACGGACGAAGTATATAGTCCGGCTGTCTGGATACCCCCTAATCTAGGACTTCCTCATCCGGCCCCGGAGGTGTGCCCTCCTTGGTCTGGGTCCTGCTGAGACGACACCTTGGTGTCACGCCCAGGCTTCGGGGAAGGGGCCTTCGGAGGCGCCTCGCTCTCCAGGGCATCTGAGCTCAGCGAATCCTCCGATGAGGACCGTTCGGTGCGAGACCTCGCCAGGCTGCACAAAGTATGGCGCAAGTCAAAATGTTGCACCTTAATCCTGGACGCTTAGGCATGTTTGGATTTCGTGTACTCGCGATTTTACCAGGGGCTGGGCCCTAGGATCCCACTCCGGGCTGCTATTGGTAGCCGTGGTGGACGCCTCTGGAAGGGGATTTTTTCCCTCTTCGGCGATTCAGCCTCCAAGGATGAGGAGGCCGCCCTTTTCTTCCCTCCCCCCATGGAGGACTCATCCTCTTCCTCCTCCTCTTCATCTTTGGAGGAAGGATGGGCGTTGGAGTCTTCGGATTTTGTGTCCGAAGCACCGCAGCGACGGAGGCCGCTCCAGGTCTCCTTGGCCTCCTCGAAGGCCTCTTTCTTTGGCGCTTTGTAAGGCGCTGGGACCAGCATCTTCGTCAGAAGAGGTCCTGCTAGTTCCTCCGGCAGCCGAGTCAGACAATGTATCCGCCCCACCTTCTTCGTCCATTCCTGGGATAATTGCAGAAAGCATGATAAAGCGTCTCCCTTAGGATATGCTAACTAAACATGGATAGACAAAACATAGTGATAACTTACCGGGATAGTTGATACCCGCGGTCCTCGGCGGAGCCCGGCCACGGTTTGCCGGACTTGAAGAGCACCTTCCAGATATCCTTGTGTGAGGAGCCGAAGAGCTCCCGCAGGGTCTGGTGCTCGGCCGGGTCGTATTCCCACAAATTACAGGCTCGGTGCTGGCAAGGGAGAACCAGGCGAACTAACATCACCTGGACTACATTGAAGAGTTTGACATCCTTGTCTACCACGCCCTTGACGTGTGTTTGGAGCACCGATAGCTCATCGGATGAGGACCAGTCCAGGCCCTTCTTGGGCCAAGACGTGAGCCGCAAGGGGGCTCTGGATCTGAATGCGGGAGCAGCGGCCCACTTTTTACCACGCGGCTCGGTGATGTAGAACCACTGCTACTGCCACTCCTTGACGGAATCATTGAAGGTGCCTGTCGGCCATGTGACCTTGGGCATCTTGCTCACCATGGCGCCGCCGCACTCGGCGTGCTCGCCGTTTACCACCTTGGGCTTCACATTGAAGATCTTCAGCCATAAGCCAAAGTGGGGCGAAATACGGAGAAAGGCCTCACACACGACGATAAATGTCGAGATGTTAAGGAAAGAATTAGGGGACAGATCGTGAAAATCAATCCCGTAATAATACATGACGCCGCGAACAAATGGGTGAAGGGGAAACCCGAGCCCACGGACGAAATGAGGAAGAAACACGACCCTCTCTTGAGGCTCCGGATTAGGGATGATCTGTCCTGCCGTCGGAAGACGGTGGCCGATTTTCTTGGCCAGATACCCGGCCTCTCGAAGTTTTTTGATATCCTTCTTCTGGACGGTAGAGGCCATCCATTTGCCTCCTGCTCCGGATTCGGACATCTTCGGAGAGCCTCTTTTTAGTGGAGAAGACGAACGCTTGGGCGCTAGGGCTCGAGCGAAGGGGAATGGACGAGCGGAAAGAAAAGGCGTGGGTAAAGAAGAAGAGGTCTTATCTCTTTATAGAGGCCATAAAAACTTTTGCGCCTCCCCACTTGCCTGATGGAACCCGCTCATTCCCCACTCGCCGCGATTGGCGGTACAGTTGGGCTACTCGCGCCCGTATTGATGAAAGTCCCGTGATAAGGGGAACACAATCTCTGCTTCGACAAAGACGTGCCGAGGAAACCGCCTATCTATATGCGCAGTAGCTGGTTGGGAAAACGGCTCAAATAATGACTCGGCCATGGTGTGATGTCACGTTATCTAAAGTTGCCAGCAGATTATATTTGTGGAATATCGTTCTCTCTGCGGTGGTATGTGAAAATCGTCTTGCAGAGCCGGACACGATTTAAGTGTTCGAGGTTTACTTTGGAGTATTCGGAGAATGGAACCCGCCTTGCAATGCCGAAGACAATCTGCATGTCGGACTCATTGTCATTAAAGCCTGGTTCAGGGGCTACTGAGGGAGTCCTGGACAAGGGGGTATCCGGACAGCTGGACTAAATACTTTGGCCGGACTGTTGGACCATGAAGATACAAGACTCAGGACTTCGTCCCGTGTCCGGATGGGACTCTCCTTTGTGTGGAAGACAAGCTTGGCGATCCGGATGTTAGATCTCCTTCTTTGTAACTGACTCTGTGTAACCCTAGCCCCCTCCGGTGTCTATATAAACCGGAGGGCTTAGTTCGTAGGACAAGGACAATCAGAATCATAGGCTAGCTTCTAGGGTTTAGCCTTTACGATCTCGTGGTAGATCTACTCTTGTAATACTCATATCATCAAGATCAATCAAGAAGGAAGTAGGGTATTACCTCCATCAAGAGGGCCCGAACCTGGGTAAAACATCGTGTCCCCTGCCTCCTGTTACCATTAGCCTTAGACGCACAGTTCGGGACCCCCTACCCGAGATCGCCGGTTTTGACACCGACAGGCTACATGCAAATTTCGGCCCATAATCGTTTTTAGCCCAATTGGAATGGGCCTGAGGAATGTTGGCATGTTGGGCTCCTACGAAGTTTTCGGCCGAATACATTACTAAGATAAACCTACACTATACAAAAATAGCATCGTAATTACTGCAGCCTTTGGCATCATCATAAATGTTGTATCACAACAAAATAATTTCCAATCATACAACAAAAGGCCTGTTGGCATAAAGTTTACAGTCCTTGCAGATAAAAGCACCATCAGATGTATAGAAGAACATATCATTTGACCTGAGTGCTAATGTTTCATGCTGTAGAATCTTATGGAGCAACACGATATTCACCTTTTTCCACCATTGCTCTTGAACAACAAAGCGAATGTCCGATAGTCTGGTTTCAAAATCATTCATATCTTGACGAAATTTGTCAACCACTATTCTTGTTTCCGAAACGACGTCCATTAGGGATTGGACTTGTGTCTAGAGCACAGATATATCACTCTGTCTAGGAGGAAGATTTTGTTCAGTAGGTGATTTGGACGAGGTTACCTTGACAACTAACCCAGAATTACGCAGGAAGGTGCTTTTTGCACTGTTAGTGGAGAGATACTGATGCACTGCAGCAAGAGGTGACATTGTGCCTGTGGTAGCCTCGTCACCTTCAGGTGGTTGTGGCTGCTCAATCATTTGTTCCATAGCTTCCTGAAAGTTTGAACTTGTAGATTAGTGTACCAGATAAGTTACTAATGAGACAAAAATAAACAAAGTAGGTTACACGTTTATACATAACTTATTTTGGTGAACTACTGTAATATAGCATGTATTGTAGTGCCAACTACATAACAAAATCACTTTCGAAACATATGTCCATGTAGCATGCCTACTGCATTGTCTATTTCCTCACATTCGTTGACATCTAAGGATAAAGAGACATGGTTTAAAGTAGGATGTACATAGTATGACATCATTCATATCATGGGCAAACAGATATAAAACAAACATGCTATTTTATCATTGTGTGCGCACATGAACATAACAACTAGATTACAGATCAAGACCAAAAGAATATCCTTCATCTCTTTCAAACCATGTAAGGTGAAATGATACGTTAAGACAACTGTCTATAAAAGTGAACAGAGTAACTGACATTGGCTGCAAACCAAGTAGTTACATGAACACATCACAATACATATTAGTTCAAAGGCAGGAGGAGTAAGGAATTACAACAGCGGCTTGAACTGGTGTGCTCATGCCCTTCATCTTGCTGGTGTGGCAATCCTTGAAGATTTGCACTGCATTCGGTTTTGGTTCTTTTTGGTCCGCACGGGCTTTCCTCTGTATTTGGAACAAGTCAATATAGATACGATAATATGGCACAGAAAAAAGAAGGAAGTAGCAGCTATTTACAAGAGCCTCGCAGTGTGAAATATAGCTACGAGATCCCGTTGTCTGTTGGAATTTCACTTTAGAACGGTTGGTCTTGTTCTTCAAACAGTTAGCCTAGAAGAATATACACTTGTAAGGCACATACATAAATACAAGTTCAATATGTGGTTTGATCAAATACATATAGCCTACCTGATACTTTGGATCAGACAAGTGTTTAACAAGGGATGTCCAGTGTTCATCTGTAATATATTCCAATGGAGATGTTTGGGCGATTTCATTGTTAGCCTGGCCTTCAAAGTGAGATTTCTAAGGTGGTACCGATACTGTCGCACAGCAGACTAAAAAACATGAGTGCATTCTTGTTTAGTTGCATCATCTTTCGGATCCAACTTGAACCTCATCTGTTGAAAAAAGAATGTGAGTCTTATTAGGAGGAAGCTAGAAAGTATGGGACAGAGCAAGACAATATTACTAATTATGATGAATAACATTACTTACAGATAAGTAATCAAGGAAGGTGTTAAATTGGGTATTGTCTTTCTCATTCCTGTACTGGATCCACATTGGGAGGATACGTGCATGACACCTAACGGCAACAGCTGCCTCTGATACTAACTTGGCTGACTCTGTAGCATCACGTGGCCTTTTTAAACCTGCCTCAAAATGGATCTCCATTCTTCCTCCTTTAGATTTTGTTAATCTGTCAAGCATTATCCCTGATGTCTGTTTCTGCTTGCGCCGTGGTGCTAGTTCAACAACGAATATGGAAAGTGTTAGTGTACATCAAACTGTGAGAGTACGTATAGAGGAGCATGCAACTGCAACTTGACTCGGTCAGGTACCATCTTGGTGTTGATGCTCATGAGGTTCATATGATCTTGCCAAGTCCTATTATGTCAGCAGTGCTTCGGAAGTAGTGTTAGGTGTGAAGGCAGCATGGGAACTGGCCAGTTCCAGAGCAAACGAACGAGTAACTCGTTGAGATGCTGGTACAGTTGAAGCGGATGCTGCAGCTCGTGGAGCAGGTGATACTGTGTTTGTAGATTTAGCCGGTGGACTTTGAACTTCTACTGCACTATAAGTACCAGCAGAATCTCGACGGTAGATCCTTTTCCATTTCACCCGACGAGTAACACCACTCCCTACTATATTATTTTACTTGCTCTTTTTTTACATTGCCATGTCAAGACGTACCCACAACACAAAAGAATAGAATCGCTCTTCAGAACTCATTGATGCATGATACAGACAAGCAATACTTTGATGTAATACAACCATATGAGGATGAAATATGTAAGAAAAATAGGACGACATGACATATTCACAGGTACGATGTGTAAACTAAGCAGAAGGATTTTCAAGAAAATAGAAGTAATGCAAGCTAGACACCATATGAAAGATGCAACCAATATTACTCTGCCAAGTTACAAGTGTCTTGCCATAAGTGGCAATTCGAAAAATTAGAAGAAGTACAACGTAGAAATCAATGCAAGATGCAACCACTATCAAACTGCCATGTTAAAAGAGTCCAATCATGAGTGACTGATGCGGGATACACAACAACAGTACTTTCATGTAAGAACATGGTATGATAGATAGATAGAGTGTATTCTAGACACAGAAAGCCATGTCATATGCACATATAACGTATAAACTCAGCAGGTGCAATTTAATCAAAATAGAAGAAATACAGGCTAGACAACATATGCAACATGAAACCAATTATCACACTGTCAACTTAGAGCAAGCACCTGCGATGGTGGAGTACGGGAGATGAACTCATCATGTAGACTTGGGACTTCAACTTCATTAGCAGTAGCAGTGGAAAATCTAGAGAGTCTCTGTTTGCGTCGGTGCGGAGGACCACCAACATCCCCTAACGTACTCTTTACCTTCCTATTTTCTGATATTGCCTTATGAAGTGTAACGCCCCGGATCCGATGCGCCAGGTGTCCGCCAGTTCTTTCTTTTATTCGCCATCGTTGCCATGTAATGTGCTTGCGTGTTGCACTTTGCCATGTCATCATCTGCATTTTATATCATGTCATCATGTGCATCGCATTTGCATACGTGTTCGTCTCATGCATCCGAGCTTTTTCCCCGTTGTCCGTTTTGCATTCCGACACTCCTATGTCCCCCGGCGCCCCTTTTGCCTCTTTTCATGTGCGGGTATTAAACTTTCTCGGAATGGCCCGAGATTTGCCAAGCGACCTTGGTATAGCACCGGTAGACCGCCTGTCAAGTTTTGTGCCATTTGGAGGTCGTTGGATACTCCAACAGTTAACCGGGTAACCGCAGAAGCCTCCTTCTCTTTGCAGCCCAACACCCCTCCAAAGTGGCCCAAAACCCATCCAAACTCCCTCCATGCTCTCGGTCGTTCGATCATGATCGCGTGGCCGAAAACCGCACCCCATTTGGACTCTCCTAGCTCCCTCCACCTATATAAATGTGTATCCCCCCGAAATTCACGGATGTTTCGTCCCGAAACCCTAGATCCATCCCTTCCGCGCCGCCGGACATGTCCGCCCGGCGACCGGACGTGTCCGCCCTGCTCCCCCGGCCAATCGTGGCCTGCCACGTGGCTCGCCGCCGCCCCCGCGCCGCCGGGCCACCGGGCCCGCCTCCGGCCCCCGCGGCCTGACCGCGCCCGCCGCCGCCCGACCGCGCCCTCCGCGCCCTCCACCACCCTCGCCCGCCGGCGCGCGTCGCCGGCGCCGCCCCGAGCCGCGCCGCCGCCCCGGCCATCCATGGCCGCCGCCATCCAGCGCCTCCCGTGCCCCGA
Organism: Triticum timopheevii; assembly: GCA_963921465.1. Taxonomy (NCBI): domain Eukaryota; kingdom Viridiplantae; phylum Streptophyta; class Magnoliopsida; order Poales; family Poaceae; genus Triticum; species Triticum timopheevii. Next base: position 151,362,012 of record OY997262.1, on the reverse strand, counting down.
GCCGGCGAGCTCCGGTGCGGTCCCCCTCGGATCCGCACCAGCGCCGTCGTCCCGCACGCGCCGACCGCGCCCGCCGCCCTCCGGCGACCCATCCCCGCCGGCTCGCTCCCTCCGCCGCGCCGGAGCGCCTCCTCGCCGGCCGCCCGACGTCGCCTCGTCGTCCCCGCCGCTTCTGCTGCTCGCCACCGGCCGGATCCGGCGAGATCCGGGCCGGGGCCGCCTCCTCCGACCTTCCCCGGCCGCTCTCCGGCGAGAACTCCGGCCGCCTCGGAATCCGCGCCGCCCCGATCTGGATCTGGATCCGTTTGTGGTTGACCCCGAAATCCTCTAAGTCCCGAAATATTTTGCATAATCATGCCATGTTCATCGCATCATAACTCTCTGCATACTACTCCGTTTCATGCGTGTAATATGTCAAATTGTTCGTCTCGACGAGTACTTCACTTAATTCCATTGCATCATTTTCATTTGAGCTCATCTTGATGCCCGAAATGTTGTTGGAAGAGTGCATGTTGCTGTTAATCTGCTGAAACTGTTATAACATGCTCATTTGTCATTTTTGCCATGTTTGATGTGTGCATCCTATGAGGTTGATGCCTACATGTGTTTTGATCTATGCCATGCCATATTTCCAGTGGTGCCATCCATGTATTTTTGTTACTTGTGTAGTGAGTGCATCAAGCTTGTTAAGGAGAGTACTTGCTGTTGCTGTTTTGCTAGACAGATTCTATTATATTTTGTTGCTATGTAAACCTGCTGCTACAAGTCATTTCGTGCATTATTCTGAAGATGTTCACTAAGGACGTTTTGTTATACATGTTATGCTCTATCCATTCATGCCCCTGGTTGCATTTATAGACTACTATAGCTTGTTGTAATCCAAAGTTGCTAAATAATGTTGCTGTCAACCTATTAACATGAAGTTCAGTTTTGGCCATGTGTTTTTATAGAGATCCATGTACCCTATGAACTTTATATTGCCATGTATAGCTTCACAAACATGTCTTCTTACTGTTGGTTGCCTTGCCATGCCATGTATTGCTCTGTAGTGAGTGGTTCAAGCTCACCAACATGCCTACTTATTGTTGTTCCTGCCATGTTTGAATCTGTAATATAACTTGCCATGTTTACATGGGTGCCATCTTATCTTCTGATCCTTTTTGGCTCATGGTCAGTAAGGGACTCTTGTTCTATGTCATTAGTAGATTCATGCCATGCCTTTGTTTGCCATGTTAAGTTCCTGTAACATGTTGTTTGATAGCTCTAAACATTGCAACCTGATGTTATTTCCTGATAAGTCTGAAACTGTTATTATTTGCAATCTTACCATGTCCTTTTGAGCATGGTCTAGTCGTTTCTGGAGATAGCTCAGTGTTCATGTTTTGTTGTCCTTTACCTGTACATCATGCTCATGCCTTTTGTTCTTATGTTGGGGTGCTGTAGCTTGTTGTTTTGATGCTTGTAAGATGCCTAGTTGCTGTTATGGTCAGATTGTTGCTATGACTTGTATAGAGTGTATGTGTTGAACCGTTGCTCCGTTTTGAGTGTGCTCTATATGAAACTTGCTTGTTTTTGCATGTAGCTTCATATTATCATGTTGCATCCATGTTTGGCAGTGTTTGCTTGATGTTTGTATGCATTTTGCATCAATGCCATGCTTAACTTGTTTTGCTCATATCTTCTAGGCCGTAGCTCCGAATCTAATGAACTTTATATGTAACTTGACTAGAATTTCGTGTAGATCATCTTGGTGCATCTTAACTTGCTGTTTAACAACTTGAACATAAGGTTTATTCAGATATGGACCAATTTCGAAATTTACATATGAGGACTTACCGGATTTGCTATATGTTGTTTCCGGCCTCATTTAAACTTGCTTTGATGTGTTACTCTTGTTTGCATCGTCTCTTGCCATGAGTAGCTTCATGTAGCTTGGTCATGCATCATGCTTGTTGTGCATCATGTCTTGTCTATGTGTGGTGTGTTTACCATGTTGTGTGCTTCTTCTCGATAGTTCCCATTTCGTTGCGGTCGTAAGGATTCGTTCGTCTCTGTGTGGTTCGTCTTCGTGGCTTCATCTTGTTCATGGACTCGTTCTTCTTCCTTGCGGAATTTCAGGCAAGATGACCGCTACCCTGGATCTCACTACTATCATTGTTATGCTAGTTGCTTGGTTCTATCGCTATGATGCGCTTCCTATAACTTGTTCTATCAAGCCTCCCATATCGCCATGAACCTCTAACCTTTGACACTCTTCCTAGCAAACCGTTGTTTGGCTATGTTACCGCTTTTGCCCAGCCCCTCTTATAGCGTTGCTAGTTGCAGCTGAAGTTGAAGATTGCTCCATGGTGGACAGGGTTATGTTGGGATATCACAATATCTCTTATTTTAGCCCCCCCCGGGCCAATGCTTGTCTAAGTGTTGGTCCAAACCGAGCGATGTCCGGCGCCCCCTGGGCAACCAGGGTCTATGCCAACCCGACGTCTTGCTCATCCGGTGTGCCCTGAGAACGAGATATGTGCAGCTCCTATCGGGATTTGTCGGCACAGCGGGCGGTCTTGCTGGTCTTGTTTTACCATTGTCGAAATGTCTTGTAAACCGGGATTCCGAGACTGATCGGGTCTTCCTGGGAGAAGGAATATCCTTCCTTGATCGCGAGAGCTTATCATGGGCTAAGTTGGGACACCCCTGCAGGGTATAAACTTTCGAGAGCCGTGCCCGCGGTTATGTGGCAGATGGGAATTTGTTAATGTCCGGTTGTAGATAACTTGACACCAGATCCAAATTAAAACGCATCAACCGCGTGTGTAGCCGTGATGGTCTCTTCTCGGCGGTGTCCAGGAAGTGAACACGGTTTCTGGGTTATGTTTGACGTAAGTAGGTGTTCAGGATCACCTCTTGATCATTGCTATCTTCACGACCGTTCCTTTGTTTTTCTTCTCGCTCTCATTTGCGTATGTTATCCACCATATCTTGCTTAGTCCCTGCTGCAACCTCACCACTTTACCCCTTCCTTTCCCATTAAGCTTTGCTAGTCTTGATACCCATGGTAATGGGATTGCTGAGTCCTCGTGGTTCACAGATTACTACAACAATAGTTGCAGGTACAGGTTATGCAATGATCATGACGTGAGAGCGATGCTTGCTTGCGTTGAGTTCTTCTTCTGCTTCTTCTTCGATCAGGGGATAGGTTCCAGGTCGGCAGCCTGGGCTAGCAGGGTGGATATTGTTTGAGTTTCTGTTTATGATTCATCCGTAGTCGGATCTTGTTCCTGTATGTTGTATTGTTGTATTCATGTGACATTGTATGTATTGGATGTATCCCCACTATTATGTAATGGTGATGTAATGATATCCACCTTGCAAAAGCGTCTTCAAGATGCGCTTCTATCCTTGGTGGGACCTTCGAGTTCCTTTAGGATAGGGTTGCATCTTGGGCGTGACAAGTTGGTATCAGAGCCTCGACCGACCTTAGGAGCCCCCCTTGATTGATCGTGTAGTTTGGCCGTTGTTGAGTCTAGAAGAAAACTTTTTCTGAGTCTAGTTATATCGGAGAGTAGGAATTCTTTTTACTCCTCAGCCCCTTCGTCGCTCTGGTGAGGAAGCTTGACGTAGGTGTTTTGAATTACTCCTCTTCCTGTTCAAAATTTTCTTTAGGATCACGTGGTTAGTTTCGTGAGTTGTCCATCCTCTTTTATCTGGTGCATCTCTCGTCAAGATGATTCGAACCTCTTTGTCTTTGGGAGATCAATCCTCAGTTCTTCCTCCGACGTTGTTGTTTTTCCTTGTCCGAAGTTGTTCTTCTTCTCGGAACCGGAGTCCGTAATCGAGTATCCATCCTACTCGTGCGAAGCCTTTGCTTTCTTTCCTCAATGATTTCAACCGGTGTTTTTCTCTTCAAGATATTCGTCGGTTTTTCCCTTCCAGTTGTCTTTGTTTTTCCCGCGCTCCCACCCTCTTCTTCCTGGAGTTTGAGTCTGTTTCGACCATCAATTTCATTCGTGCAGAGCCTCTTCAGTCTTTCGTAAATTATCTCAACCGGTGAATTCTCGTCTCGTTCGTCATTCTTCATCTCTTTTTCTTTTCCGGTGGACCCAATTCAAGTATTCGGTGTTGATCATATTCTTTTCCTCGGCTCAAATGTTTTCCCCTTGCTCGTTCGTCTCTCGCCAGTTTATCCTTCCGGAGTGCTCAAGACATTCATCTGTGTTCCAATTAATTCGAGGTTGTCACCTCATTCAAATATTTCAATTGTTCCGGTGCTTCATCTATCTGTTCAACAATCCCTTCCCAACGGTGTTTTCTTTAGTGGGCCCTAACTCACAGGTCTTTTCCCAGGATCTTACCTGACTCTTCTAATTTCATGGAGCTATTCTCAAATCCTTTTTGAAGTTTGATGTAAGTATGAATTTCATCAGTCAAATCTTTTCCAAGATCGTTTTCAAATTCTTTTCATCGTCGGCTCAACTTCTTTGCCTTTCATTCTCCCGGAGTATCTCAGTAATTTCAGTGGTGTTTCTTGTCGTCATTCTTAGCTTTGAAGATCGAAGAAGAGTTTTTCCTCTAAATCTTGTCCGTTCTCCCGGAGATTCGCGGTGCTAGCTCGATGTTATCCTATCAAATTGTTTCAAATCATGCAAATTCTTTTCATCCATCCGAAGCATTTCAGGAGTGGATTTCTGTTTCTTTTCACCGGAGGCCATCGTTCCAGAAGAATTCTTCGTCCTCGCATTTCAGCTAACGTTATCCAATCATCCCGGTGCTTCGTTCAAGTGTTCTTTAATAAGCTCATGATCTCTTTATTCTTTTGCATCCAAATCCCCTCAAGCATATTTGTTCTTCTAATTCTTCCCGGTGATTCATTCTCTTTCGACAGTCATTTCCGAATTCTAACGGTGGTTCTTTCAGATTCTTTTTCCTTGATTATCATTTTAATTCATTTGTTATTTCCAATCCTACCGGTGGTTCATGAAGACCTTCTCAAGTTTGCGATATGTCACTTCTCAATCCTTTTCTTCGGAGTTTGTTCTTGTTGAATAAATTCTAGTTTCAAGTGTTTTCATCTTTTCTTTTCCGGAGTTCAAATTTCCTCGGCCATTTCTTCGGAACCTCCATCTAAATCATCGCAAGACTTTTATCTTATTCTTTCATCCTTCTTTCTATCTCATCATCCTTTGTCACCGGAGTTCCTCATGGTGGTTCTTCATGATTCAACTCATTCTTCAAGAGTTCATCAAGATTCTTCTCGAAGGAGCTCAAGTATCTTTCTTCTTGCATATCAAAGGGCAATTAATTCTCCATATCCTTTTGAAGTGGAGTTTTGCGTTTCTTCATTCTTCTCAGCTATCCAATCATTTCCGTTTGTGGCTGGTTATCACCTTATGATTTCGAGATCTTATCCATAAGTCCACAACAAGCAATTCTTTTCATTGTTGATTTTCTCAACAACTCCATTCAATCCTTTCTTCTAAGATGATTTCAATTTCATTCGTGGCACAAGTTGTCATTTTCTTCTCCGTTCTTTTCATTCAACTCTTTCAATTCTTTCCGGAGGTTTTGTGTCATGTCTTCATCAAGTATCATTCCATCCTCTCAAGTTCAAGTTCTATTCCTCCATGTTTTAGCCGGAGTGCTGCCTAAATCCTTTCAGTCTTATCCATTTCTTTTCTCATTCTAACCACTCCGGTTAGAACGAGTGGTTTCATAGTCTATCTGATTCCATGAGCTTTCGATTCTCGTCATTCTCATTGTTCCTCTCTTCTTCTCGAGTGCTCTCGATTCTTTGCTCCTTCTTTTGAGTTCTTGTTTCACCTCATCCCTTTTCCCTTCCATCTCGGTCCAAAGATCTCGGGACGAGATCTCTTGTTAGTGGAGGAGTGTTGTAACGCCCCGGATCCGATGCGCCGGGTGTCCGCCAGTTATTCGCCGTCGTTGCCATGTCATGTGCTTGCGTGTTGCACTTTGCCATGTCATCATCTGCATTTCATATCATGTCATCATGTGCATCGCATTTGCATACGTGTTCGTCTCATGCATCCGAGCTTTTTCCCTGTTGTCCGTTTTGCATTCCGACACTCCTATGTCCCCCGGTGCCCCTTTTGCCTCTTTTCATGTGTGGGTATTAAACTTTCTCGGAATGGCCCGAGGTTTGCCAAGCGGCCTTGGTATAGCACCGGTAGACCGCCTGTCAAGTTTCGTGCCATTTGGAGGTCGTTTCATACTCCAACGGTTAACCGGGTAACCGCAGAAGCCTCCTTCTCTTTGCAGCCCAACACCCCTCCAAAGTGGCCCAAAACCCATCCAAACCCCCTCCATGCTCTCGGCCGTTCGATCACGATCGCGTGGCCGAAAACCGCACCCCATTTGGACTCTCCTAGCTCCCTCCACCTATATAAATGTGTATCCCCCCAAAATTCACGGATGTTTCCTCCCGAAACCCTAGATCCATCCCTTCCGCGCCGCCGGACATGTCCGCCCGGCGACCGGACGTGTCCGCCCCGCTCCCCCGGCCAATCATGGCCTGCCACGTGGCTCGTCGCCGCCCCCGCGCCGTCGGGCCACCGGGCCCGCCTCCGCCCCCCGCGGCCCGGCCGCGCCCGCCGCCGCCCGACCGCGCCCTCCGCCACCCTCACCCGCCGGCGCGCCTCGCCGGCGCCACCCCGAGCCGCGTCGCCGCCCCGGCCATCCCCGGCCGCCGCCATCCGGCTCCTCCCGTGCCCCGAGCCGGCGAGCTCCGGTGCGGTCCCCCTCGGATCCGCACCAGCGCCGTCGTCCCACACGCGCCGACCGCGCCCGCCGCCCTCCGGCGACCCATCCCCGCCGGCGCGCTCCCTCCGCCGCGCCGGAGCGCCTCCTCGCCGGCCGCCCGACTTCGCCTCGTCGTCCCCTCCGCTTCTGCTGCTCGCCAGTGGCCGGATCCGGCGAGATCCGGGCCGGGGCCGCCTCCTCCGACCTTCCCCGGCCGCTCTCCGGCGAGAACTTCGGCCGCCTTGGAATCCGCGCCGCCCCGTTCTGGATCTGGATCCATTTGAGGTTGACCCCGAAATCCTCTGTCCCGAAATATTTTACATAATCATGCCATGTTTATCGCATCATAACTCTCTGCATACTGCTTTGTTTCGTGCGTGTAATATGTCAAATTGTTCGCCTTGACGAGTACTTCATTTAATTCCATTGCATCATTTTTATTTGAGCTCATCTTGATGCCCGAAATGCTGTTGGAAGAGTGCATGTTGCTGTTAATCTGCTGAAACTGTTATAACATGCTCATTTGTCATTTTTGCCATGTTTGATGTGTGCATCCTATGAGGTTGATGCCTACATGTGTTTTGATCTATGCCATGCCATATTTCCAGTGGTACCATCCATGTATTTTTGTGACTTGTGTAGTGAGTGCATAAAGCTTGTTAAGGAGAGTACTTGCTGTTGCTGTTTTGCTAGACAGATTCTCTTATATTTTGTTGCTATGGAAACCTACTGCTACAAGTCATTTCGTGCATTATTATGGAGATGTTCACTAAGGATGTTTTGTTATACATGTTATGCTCTATCCATTAATGCCCCTGGTTGCATTTATAGACTACTGTAGCTTGTTGTAATCTTGCTCCAAAGTTGCTAAATAATGTTGCTGTCAACCTGTTAACATGAAGTTCAGTTTTGGCCATGTGTTTTTATAGAGATCCATGCACCCTATGAACTTTCTATTGCCATGTATAGCTTCACAACATGTCTTCTTACTGTTGGTTGCCTTGCCATGCCATGTATTGCTCTGTAGTGAGTGGTTCAAGCTCACCACCATGCCTACTTATTGTTGTTCCTGCTATGTTTGAATCTGTAATATAACTTGCCATGTTTACATGGGTGCCATCTTATCTTCTGATCATTTTTGGCTCATAGTCAGTAAGGGACTCTTGTTCTATGCCATTAGTAGATTCATGCCATGCCTTTGTTTGTCAAGTTAAGTTCCTGTAACATGTTGTTTGATAGCTCTAAACATTGCAACCTGATGTTATTTCCTGATAAGTCTGAAACTGTTATTATTTGCAATCTTACCATGTCATTTTGAGCATGTTCTAGTAGTTTTTGGAGATAGCTCAGTGTTCATGTTTTGTTGTCCTTTACCTGTAAATCATGCTCATGCCTTTTGTTCTTATGTTGGGGTGCTGTAGCTTGTTGTTTTGATGCTTGTAAGATGCCTAGTTGCTGTTATGGTCAGATTGTTGCTATGACTTGTATAGAGTGTATGTGTTGAACCGTTGCTCCGTTTTGAGTGTGCTCTATATGAAACTTGCTTGTTTTTGCATGTAGCTTCATATTATCATGTTGCATCCATGTTTGGGAGTATTTGCTTGATGTTTGTATGCATTTTGCATCAATGCCATGCTTAACTTGTTTTGCTCATATCTTCTAGGCCGTAGCTCCGAATCTAATGAACTTTATATGTAACTTGACTAGAATTTCGTGTAGATCATCTTGGTGCATCTTAACTTGCTGTTTAACAACTTGAACATAAGGTTTATTCAGATCTGGACCAATTTCGAAATTTGCATATGAGGACTTACCGGATTTGCTATATGTTGTTTCCGGCCTCATTTAAACTTGCTTTGATGTGTTGCTCTTGTTTGCATCGTCTCTTGCCATGAGTAGCTTCATGTAGCTTGGTCATGCATCATGCTTGTGGTGCATCATGTCTTGTCTATGTGTGGTGTGTTTACCATGTTGTGTGCTTCTTCTCGATAGTTCCCGTTTCGTTGCGATCGTGAGGATTCGTTCGTCTCTGTGTGGTTCGTCTTCGTGGCTTCATCTTCTTCATGGACTCGTTCTTCTTCCTTGCGGGATTTCAGACAAGATGACCGCTACCCTGGATCTCACTACTATCATTGCTATGCTAGTTGCTTCGTTCTATCGCTATGTTGCGCTTCCTATAACTTGTTCTATCAAGCCTCCCATATTGCCATGAACCTCTAACCTTTGACACCCTTCCTAGCAAACCGTTGTTTGGCTATGTTACCGCTTTTGCCCAGCCCCTCTTATAGCGTTGCTAGTTGCAGGTGAAGTTGAAGATTGCTACATGGTGGACAGGGTTATGTTGGGATATCACAATATCTCTTATATTATTAATGCATCTATATATTTGGTAAAGGGTGGAAGGCTCGGCCTTATGCCTGGTGTTTTGTTCCACTCTTGCCGCCCTAGTTTCCGTCATACTGGTGTTATGTTCCCGGATTTTGCGTTCCTTACGCGGTCGGGTGATTTATGGGACCCCTTGATAGTTCGCTTTGAATAAAACTCCTCCAGCAAGGCCCAACCTTGGTTTTACCATTGCCTCACCACCACCTATACCTTTCTCTTGGGTCGGCCAACCCGAGGGTCATCTTTATTTTAGCCCCCCTGGGCCAATGCTTGTCTAAGTGTTGGTCCAAACCGAGCGATGTCCGGCGCCCCCTGGGCAACCAGGGTCTATGCCAACCCGACGTCTTGCTCATCCGGTGTGCCCTGAGAACGAGATATGTGCAGCTCCTATCGGGATTTGTCGGCACAGCGGGCGGTCTTGCTGGTCTTGTTTTACCATTGTCGAAATGTCTTGTAAACCGGGATTCCGAGACTGATCGGGTCTTCCTGGGAGAAGGAATATCCTTCATTGATCGCGAGAGCTTATCATGGGCTAAGTTGGGACACCCCTGCAGGGTATAAACTTTTGAGAGCCGTGCCCGCGGTTATGTGGCAGATGGGAATTTGTTAATGTCCGGTTGTAGATAACTTGACACCAGATCCGAATTAAAACGCATCAACCGCGTGTGTAGCCGTGATGGTCTCTTCTCGGCGGAGTCCGGGAAGTGAACACAGTTTCTGGGTTATGTTTGACGTAAGTAGGTGTTCAGGATCACCTCTTGATCATTGCTAGCTTCACGACCGTTCCTTTGTTTCTCTTCTCGCTCTCATTTGCGTATGTTAGCCACCATATCTTGCTTAGTCGCTGCTGCAACCTCACCACTTTACCCCTTCCTTTCCCATTAAGCTTTGCTAGTCTTGATACCCATGGTAATGGGATTGCTGAGTCCTCGTGGCTCACAGATTACTACAACAACAGTTGCAGGTACAGGTTATGCGATGATCATGACGCGAGAGCGATGCTTGCTTGCGTTGAGTTCTTCTTCTGCTTCTTCTTCGATCAGGGGATAGGTTCCAGGTCGGCTGCCTGGGCTAGCAGGGTGGATATTGTTTGAGTTTCTGTTTATGATTCATCCGTAGTCGGATCTTGTTCTTGTATGTTGTATTGTTGTATTCATGTGACATTGTATGTATTGGATGTGTCCCCACTATTATGTAATGTTGATGTAATGATATCCACCTTGCAAAAGCGTCTTCAAGATGCGCTTCTATCCTTGGTGGGACCTTCGAGTTCCTTTAGGATAGGGTTACATCTTGGGCGTGACAAGAAGTCAAAAACACAAGAAGATGAATAAAATTAGCTCTGCATAACTGGTTGATGCATGATACAGACGAACACTACTTTGATGTACGGCAAACGCAGGATAGGAGGATGGAATATATACAAAAAAAGACAACATTTCATATTCACACATACAATAGGAGGATGGAATATGTATGAAAAACAGTAAGCGGAAGGCATTTCAACAAAATTAGAAGAAATGAAAGCTAGGCACCATATGAACATGCAACCAATGTCACTCTATCAGGTAAAAAGTGTCTTGTCGTAAGTGCCATTTCAAGAAATTAGAAGCAGTACAAACTAGAAGACAATGCAAGATGCAACCTACATCACAGTCCCAAGTTAAATGTGTCTTATGGGTAAGTGATCGTTGCAGGTATAAGTTGTAAGCTACGCAGATGCAATTCAACATAATCAGAAGCAATACAAACTAGACATCATACGGAAAATGCAACCACATATAACAGTTCCAAGTTAGAGCAAGCACCTGTGATGGTGGAGTAGGGGAGATGTACATGTATGTTCTAGAAACAGGAACACGTGTCATATTCACAGGCATTATGTGTAAAGTAAGCAGATGCAATTCAACAAAGTTAGAAGCAATACAAGATAGACATCATACGCAACATGCAACCACATATAATAGTGCCAAGTTAGAGCAAGCACCTGTGATGGTGGAATAGGGGAGATGTGCTCATCATCTACACAACTACATTGATTGTCCAGCCTTGTGTTGTCTTGTGAATCTTGTTGGGAGGATGGCGGAGTAGAATCTGTAGAGACCCCCTGTTTGAGTTGCTCCGAAAGACCACCATCATCCACTGTCGGACTAATTTCCTTCAGTTGTAATGATTTTGCATTGTGAAGTCAAACCGATAAGAAAAAGGAATAAAATTCGCTCTTTAGAACTCATTATGCATGATACTGAAGAACACTACTCGGATAAAAGGCAAACACATGATGCGAGGATGGAATATGTATGAAAAACAGGATGGCATGACATATTCACACCTATGATGTGGTAACTAAGTAGAAGGCATTTCAACAAATTAGAAGCACTGCAAGCTAGACACCATATGAAAGATGCAACCAATATCACTCTACCAAGTTCAAACTGTATGGCGTTTCAACAAATTAGAAGCAGTACATGCTAGAAATCATATGCAAGACACAACCATTATCACAGTGGTGACTTAAAGGTGCCTTATCATAAGTGACTGATGCGGGATATGCAAGAACAGTAGTTTGATGTAAGAACATCGTGTGATCAGATATAGTATGTTCTAGAAACAGGAACACATGTCATATTCACAGGCATTATGTGTAAAGTAAGCAGATGCAATTCAACAAAGTTAGAAGCAATACAAGCTAGACATCATACGCAACATGCAATCACATATAATAGTGCCAAGTTAGAGCAAACTCCTGCGATGGTGGAGTAGGGGAGATGTGCTCATCATCTACACAACTACGTTGACTGTCTAGCCTTGCGTTGTCTTGCAAATCTTGTTGGGAGGATGGCGGAGTAGAATCTATAGAGAACCTCCGTTTCAGTTGCTCGGAAGGACCAACATCATCCAATGCCTTGCCAATTTCCTTCAGCTTTATTGATTTTTCATTATGAGGTCAAACCGACAAGAAAAAGGAATATAGTTCGCTCTTCAGAACTCATTCATGCATGATACTGATGAATACTACTCTGATGAAAGGCAAAGTCATGATACGAGGATGGAATGTGTATGAAAAAATGGACGGCTTGACATATTCACACCTATGATGTGGTAACTAAGCAGAAGGCACTTCAACAAATTAGAAGCACTGCAAACTAGACACCATATGGAAGGTGCAATCAGTATCACTCTGCCATGTTAAAACTGTCTCGTCATAGGTGACGTTCATCAAACTAGAAGCAATACATGCTAGAAATCATATTCAAGACGCAAACCAATATCACACTGCCAACTTAAAGGTGTCCCATCATAAGTGACTGATGCAGGATACACAAGAAGAGTCGTTTCATGTAAGAACATGGTGTGATAGACAGATATAGTATGTACCAAAAACAGGAAAGCGTGTCATATTCACACGTATCATGTGTAAGCTAAGCAGATGTAGTTTACACTAATTAGGAGCAATACAAGCTAGACACCATATGCAACATGCAACCAGATATCACACTGCCAAGTTAGAGCAAGCACCTTGGATGGTGGAGTAGGGGAGTGGAGACTTGGACCTTGTAATGCACTATCAGTACAAGGAGAATCAGTACAGATGCTCCGTTTACGTTGCTGCAGAGGACCACCATCATCGCCTTCCTTACTCTTTTCCTTCCTCTTTCTTGATTTTGCCTTGTCAAGTCAAACCCACAAGAAAAAGGAATAAAATTTGCTCTTCAGAACTCATTGATGCATGATACTGGCGAACACTACTTTCATGTAAGGCAGCTGCATGATAGGAGGACGGAATATGTATGAAAAACAAGACGGCGTGACATATTGACATGTATGATGTATAAAGTGTAAACTAAGCACAAGGTGCTTGAACTTGTTAGAATCAATGCAAGCTAGAATCCATATAAAAGATGAAACCAATATCACTCTGCCAAATTAAAAGGGTGCCCTAACTAATGTATTTGACCAAATTAGAAGCAATACATGGCAACAAGCTAGAAATAATATGCAATATGCAACGAATAAAGGTGACTCGTCGTAAGTGATTGATGCAAGATACAGAAGGGAGGTAGTTTCATGTAAGAACAAGGTTAACACATAGATGTAGTGTGTAGCAAAAATAGGAAGGCATGTCATATTCACAGGTATAATGTGTAAACTAAGCAGATGCAATTTACCCTAATTAGAAGCATTACAAGCTAGACACCGTATGCAACATGCAACCACATATCACACTGCGAAGTTATAGCAAGCACTTGTGATGGTGGTGTAGGGGAAGTGCGGTCTTCAAATGCAGAGCTACGTTCAATATCTTCATTTGGGCTTGCTGTTTCTTGAGAATCATGTGGAGAGGATGAAGTTGCATTCTTTATAAGAGTAGCGTGTCTCATATTAACCCACGAGCGTGACTGTCTCATCATAAGCGATAGATGCAGGATACACAAGAACAGTAGTTTGATGTAAGAAGAATGGTGTGATAGGCAGATGTAGTATGTACCAAAAAACAGGAAGGCGCGTCAGATTCACATGTATATTGTGTAAGCTAAGGAGATGCAATTTAACAAATTAGGAGCAATACAAGCTAGGCACCATATGCAACATGCAACTAGATATCACACTACCATGTTAGAGCAAGCACCTTGGGTTGTGGAGTAGGGGAGATGAGATTTGGAACTAGCACTGCAGTACGAGTAGCAGGAGAATCTGCAGAGATCATCTGTTTCGGTTGCTCCAGAGGACAACCATCATTATGTGCCTTCGTCCTTTCAGATTTTGCCTTGTCAAGTAAACACACAAGAAAAAGGAATGAAATTCGCACTTCCAAATTCGTTGATGCATGATACTGAGAACACAACTTTTATGTATGGCAACCACATTGTAGGAGGATGGAATATGTACGAAAAATGCTAAGCAGAAGGCATTTCAACAAATTGGAAGCAATGCAATCTAGACACCATATGAAAGATCCAACCAAAATCACTCTACCAAGTTAGATGTGTCTCATTATAAGTGGCACTTCAACAAATTAGAGGCAATACATGTTTGAAATGATATGCAAGATGCAACCAATATTACACTATCAACTTGAAGGTGTATCATCAGAAGTGATTGATGAGGGATACACAAGAAAAGTAGTTTGACGTAAGAACATGGTTAATAGAAAGACGTAGTATGTACCAAAAAAGGAAGGCATGTCATATTCACAGGTATAATGTGTTAACTAAGCATATGAAATTTACCTTAATTAGAAGCATTACAAGGTAGACACCATATGAAACATGTAACCACATATCACACTGCCAAGTAAGAGCAAGCACCTGCGATGGTGGTGTGGGAGAGTTGCGGTCATCAACTAGAGAGCTACGTTGACTATCTTCATTTAGCCTTGCTGTTTTTTGAGAATCATGTGGGGAGGATGTCACTGCACTCTTTAAACGAGTAGGGCGTCTCACAGTAACCCACTGGGGTGACGGTCTCATCATAAGTGATTGGTGAGGGATACAAAAGAGCATTAGTTTGATGTACGAACATGGGTAATAGACATATGTAGTATGTATCAAAAACAGGAAGGCATGTCATTATCAAAGGTATAATGTGTAAAGTAAGAAGATGCAATTTAACCAAATTGGAAGCAATACAAGCTAGACACCATATGCAACATGCAACCACATTTGACAGCGCGAAGTTAAAGCAAGCACCTGGGATGGTTGTGTGTGGCAATTGAGATCATCAACTACAGAGCTACCTTTACTGTCTCCAACTGCTGACACTGCACCCTTTAGAGCGCTGAAACGCTTAGTGCTTATCTTCGAATTAGACTGGAGTGACTTTTGTCTTTTCTTTTCTGCATTCATCAACACTAAGTCAGAGTCTGAAATACCCATGCATAAAAAAACAATATTGTTAGTATGGGTTAAGTGTGTGCACAATTAGTATAGTGTAAAGGTAGCAAATAGCAGGTCGGTGAGAAATAAATGACGGGAGACATATGATAGCTCTACAACATGCATGGCACACTAAATTACTACAGGATTCTATGAAAATAACAGTCGACTGAAAACAAATAGGTCATTCCATTTTTTCTGCACCGTCCGACGTACAAAGAACGGGTAGATCGCCTTCATCTACCTCCAGCTAGTCAGTGTTGACGATCTTCCTCGAAACGCCAGCGACCATCGACCCAGTCCCCTGCCTGCGCCCCCCCTCGACCTCACCGCATCGCCGTGCTTGGCACCACCCCCCAGCCATCCACTCAAGCCCCGCCGACCTCCAGATCGGGCGCAAGCAGCTCCTGCGCCCCACACCCCTATGATAGACACCAATGCACCGCTTCCCCGGCGAACAGGAGGACTAGGTGCTCCGCGCGCCTAAGCGGGTGCTGCTTCTTTTAATTGCGGTTTGACTGACCCTGAATTGAAATCCAGGCGGGCTACTGACCTTTAGCAAAGGTGAAATAGTAAAGGGAGAAAACCCTGTGCATTTAGTATCACGAAGAAGATGCAGTAAGAAGCGCTCAACTAGTTTCTTATGTGGGATGAATACGGTGTGAGCAGAGACGTAAGATTTGCACGAATAAGGGAAGAGGAGTACCTCTTTCTGCTGGGAGTGCTATGTCCTCCTTCTGTTTTTCCAACGATCTTCTTGTGGTTTGCTGGAAATGAGAAGTTGTGGAGGACAATGGAGCCTTGGACGAACCCATGACCAAGTTGTTGAGTGTGGTGCGGTGGCCGTCTGTCAGCGGCGGGGAATCAGATCCGAGGCAGCGAACGATGGTGTAGCGGGAACAGCTCCGGTGCGGTGGACGGTTGCGACAGTGGAGCGGCAGCAGTGAGGCGCAGGACGGCGTGGTCGGAGTGGTTCTGGTACGGCGCACGTCGGCGTCGGCGTCATGGAGGCAGCTCTGCCTCGGATTCAGCTGCTAAGTCCTTGAGGGCGTTGCGGTTGCGGTTGCGTTGGACGACGACGTCGGGGTACCGGCTCCGGCGTGATGGAGGAGGCGGCGGTGGATTGGGCGCTCTGGGGTGGAGGACGGAGGAGGCTGGTGGAGAGGGCGTTTTGGCGCCCACGGAGTATGAATGGGGAAACAGAGGGAGGCGGGGGGGACTAAGGGGGAACAATGTTTCGGTTTGGGACGCGCTTGTTTGAAATTTGGGGAAAGTTACAAACTTTGCCCCCATCTAAAATTTCAGACATATTGCGGGTTGGGGGTTGGACAGTAATCTTAGGTGTCCCAAATGTGGGCGGGATAGATTTCGGCCTAGCGCATGGGTGTTTCGGCGCCCACGACTTATGAATGCTTCTCGGAGGCGGTTGAGACTGGCGTCTTGGTGAAGTTACAAACCTACCCCGGTTTAGACCTTTGGACATCGGGCCGATAGGCTACACGGGCCAGAGTCAGGACAGTAATTTCCCACCACCAAACATTAGTCTCGTGCGGTTTCGTGTGACCAGAGGCCTATTTGGCGCTTCGTTCAATATTTGGGAGCAGAAGTATTAACGTTTTCGGTTCTCTTGAATTGAACTTTCAGGATTTGTCAAACTTCACAAATCTTTACTCTTGAAAATCCTAAAGCTACAATTATTTTGGAATGGAGGGGGTACATCTGAATATACATTGTACACGAGTATATATTAAAAAATAAGCAACTTACCTCAGTTCATGCATGGTTCCAGATATAATCTCCTTGGTGGCAAAAAAAGTTAGACATGCGTATGAATATATATAGCATGTTCAAATGCACAACAAAGATTGATGCCCCCTTTTACATCTGATTTACAAATGCCATTATCTCATGTTCAAATATATGAATGCACTTCCTATGAATTCGAATCTTCAAAACCCCCTTTATGTTGAATCCAACATGTATTCTATTTCGTAGCTAGCAATTTGGAATGTATCCATGCAAGTGACAAATGTATAAAATGCTTCACACTAACAACATGGAGTGCACTAATTAATGTTTATATATGAATTGGAGAAGCATCCATTGCCTATATTTCAAACCGCTCTCACTCTATGGATCGATAATATGAAATAAACACATGGACATTCTAGAATTCAATAGAGTATGAGTGTCTGATAGACCGATTTTCGTCCATACGCAATTTGCAAAACTCATGATCTCATCCAAAAATAATAATGCCATTTATATTTTAATTTAATGCATAGAACCGCCTTTTACACATAGATGCACTATGCCTCGACCCGTTCTCACAAGCGCTTTGACGCCCGGATAATCAAGCTACTGTGAACCTCTACTAATGATGCCACGTCACCTCGGTTAGTTTTGGTAAACTCGCGTCGGTTCGAAAACCCAGTTCCAATTTTAAAATAAAGTCAAACAAAGAAAGTTTTCAATTGTCAAAACAAAGATGTTCGCTAGGTTGCGAATATTCACTAGTTAATTATGATGTGGCAACCAACATCATTTGGCTCTCCCTTTAATCCCTAGGAAAATATAAGTGGCCCAGCAGCATATTAATTGGCCTTTTCAATTTCTAAAAATGGATAGACAACTCCACAAGGGCCCAAACTTTTTTTTGTGCACCTGGTAATATTGTGCTTGATTTATGTGCCAAGTTTCACACTTTGCAAAAATCATTTGGTAGCCCAAATAATTGCAAGTCCGTAGTTGTTTGATTTGTAGAAAAAGAAAGGGAAAATGCACAAAATCTACTATTTACTTAAAGCCTAGTTCTACAGTGTGGCCCAGCCCACTCAATGGGCCTTATCCTTCCATCCTCATGTACAGGAGGCAGGAGGCGTGCGTGTCGCACATCAACGGCTGCATGGCCATGGATGGCCTCCACGTCGACTCCCTCGGCTTATAACTGCACCAACGCGAACCCTAGTCCGCTCTCGACCGATCCCCTCTCTTTCCCCCATCGTGCCTCTCCTCGTCTGCTCAAAAACGACAGGAGAGCTCGAGCGGTGGCTGCACCGTCGCCGCCGTTCCCGCGGCCTACGAGCTCCCCGACACTTGTGGAGTTGTCCCGAAGAGCCGCAGCCGTCGTCTTCATCATCTGCGCCCCTGGATCGGAGTCGGGGGGCAACACCGTCATCGTCGATGTCAATCCCCTTCGACGGACATCGCATCTGCCTCGTCGTCGATCCCCTTGACTCTAACTATCGCCGGCTCCCCTGAGCTCCCATGAACCCCCCTGTGAGCTCCTCCTCCGACTCCCGGCCTTGCCCCCGTCGATCTCTCGCCGTAGAGTCACCCCGCGAGCTCGCGCCCGCCATGGCCTGTTGAGTATAATGTTTATTAGGAAATACGAGATAGACTAGGATTTATTCTGGCTTGTCTTGTACTCCAAGTAGATGATTGTACTCCTATATATATGCCCACGAGGCTCAAGCAATACAACAACTATTCCATAAATTCCATCTCTCCCTTCTAACATGGTATCTATCGCAAGTCGATCCTAAACCCTAGCCGCCGCCGCTTCCGCACCTACGCGCCGCCCCCGGGGCGGTCGGCCTTCATGACCGCCGCCGAGGGCTGCGCCGCCCGTACCTAGGGTTCGTTCGCCGGCCGTGTTGGCCGGCTGCCCTAGAGAGTCTTTTTTCCCAATCCTTTGATCCGGGTTTTCTCTCACTCCGCCGGTCGCTTTGATTGGCGTCTACTTTTTGGTTTTCCGGTCTATGTGATCTGGTTTGCCTCGCCCACCGCCGTCGTCGACCCCGTGCGCCTCTACTCCAACACCGGCGCGATTGGCCGGCTTCTTCACCGACCCGGCGGCCTCGCGCGTCGTCCGCGCGTCTGCCCGTCGGTCGCCCCGACCTGACGGCCTCGCATCATGCGGCGGCCCTTCACCGCCGCCGTTCGCGCAACAAAACGCCCGTCGATCTACACCGGCCGTCACCGTCCTGCTCCGACCGGGACTCCTGCATCACCCCTACCCGGCGGCCTCGCACCATGTGGCGGCCGATCATAGCCGCCCTGCCGCCCGCCGCCGCCGGCTTCATCTCGGACTCCGCCGCCCCCACGCCTCCACCGAGCGGCGTCCCCGACCTCGCGCGCGATCGGCTTGATCACCCGCTCGCCGCCACGATCCGCCTCATCTACGCCGCACAACCGGCCTGGCCCGTCGGTTACGCGCGCCTCCGCAGGTCCCGTGAAGATCGTCTCCGAGTTCAGCGCGCCTCTCCAACGATTGAGCATCGGGCTGCCGCAGCGCCGCCGCCCCGTGGTTCTTCTTCCGGCTGCACCGACCCGCGTCATCGCTGCGTCACCCCTTCGGGCCGTAGTACCGCAGCCCGCGGTCCCACGCCACCCCGAGGGCGTCCGCTCTAGGCCGTCCCGTGGCTGCATCGACCCTCACGCCGCCGCTGCGTCGCCCCGTCGGGCCGTAGCGAGCGTAGCACGCGGTCCACGCCGCCGTCCCAAGGCCGTCCCCGCGGTTGCACCGACTCGCGAACCGCCGTTGCGTCGCCCCATCGGGCCACAGCGTCGCGGCCCGCGGTCCCCGCCGCCGCCCCGAGGTCTTCCCGTCGTCCCCCGACCCGCCTGCCGCCGCTGCGTCGCCCCTTTGGGCCGTAGCGCCGCGGCCCGCGGTCCACTCCGCCGTCACCGCGTGTCGACCTCCCATGGTTTGTGCCGCGTCGTCTCCCTTGCCGCGGTTACACCACCCTCCGCACCGGTCTTCGTCATGCTGTCCGGGTTCTTCGCCTACTTCAAGCACCGCCGCCGCACTCCTAACCTAGTCGCCGCTGCCGCCGTCAGGCCGCCGCCGCCACTCTTCTTTGGCCGCCGCTGCCGCTACCTTCGTAGCCGCCGCCGCCGCCCGTCCACCCCCTTCGTCTTCATCCAAACGCCAGCTCGTCGCCAGCGTCGCCGTCATCTACCCCGACCACTTCGTCTACTCCGACCACCGTTGGTGACATCGGCCCCACGCCGATTGACGCCGCAATCATCGTCGAGTTCTTCTCTGCTGGCCCCTCCGACTTCTCCGACATGGCGTACAGCTCGTGCAAGTCCCTCGTCTACGCATGCCCGGTGCTGGCAACACCGATGCGTGCCTTCGTCCACGACGTGTCCCCGGGCCTGACAAGCCTAGTGCGGCACTTCGTCAACTTCGTCTTCGTCCGTCTACGCATGCCCGGTGCTGGCAACACCGCTGCGTGCCTTCGTCCACGATGTGTCCCTGGGCTTGGCAAACCGTTCCCATGACTAACTCGGCGCCACCACTACTTCTTCCCGGCGCACCACTACTTCAACACCACCGTCCCCATGACTAACTCGGCGCCACCTTGCGCCTGTGGCTCCACGGCGACTTCCTCGACACCGGCCACCCCGACTTGACATCGACCACGGCATTCTTCGCACGGCTACCTCGACCACGGCTCCACCACCCACGCTCTCGGCTACCTCGACAACGGCACAAAGGGCTACCGCCTGCTTGAGCAACCTCGTCGGTTTTCACTCCAGTCACAACTCCGAGATGCGTCGACCGTTCCGACTGTGGGGGGTGTTCGTCGGCTTGCCTTCGGATTCTTCTCCAGTCTCACCGTCTGCGTCGCTACCGTTGTGACTGCGGGGGATGTTGAGTATAATGTTTATTAAGAAAGACGAGATAGACTAGGATTTATTCTGGCTTGTCTTGTACTCCAAGTAGATGATTGTACTCCTATATATATGCCCACGAGGATCAAACAATACAACAACTATTCCATCAATTCGCTCTCTCCCTTCTAACATGACCGAAGCCCTGCCGCAACCGCACCGGGTCCGCCCCCGTACACGCTCGCCGCACCCATGGTCGTGCTCCCCCGCGCGTCTGGCCGCGCCCTAGCCGCATTCTGCAGCAGCCCGCTCCCGCGCACGCTCGCTGCTCTGCTGTCGTTGCTGTCGCCTCTGCTACTCTGGTGCTCCTACGAGCTTGCTGTTATTCATCTGCTAGCTGACGCCGCTGCTGTTTTGCTGCTTCTCCTGCTAGTTAGTCGTTGTTGCTGCTCCTAAGCGCCGCTCCTGTCTGCTAACTACTGCTGCTCCTAGATGCTGCTGCTTGCTGCTGCTGAATCCTCCTACTGCCGCTGCTAGTTGCTGCTAATGGCCATGGCTGTGGCCATGTCCAAGCACGTGTGGGGTGCGTGTATATGCACAGGCACCACCGGCCGGCCGTGCAATTTAACTTAGGGACTAATTACTAGTTAGTTTAACTATTAGCCTATGACAAGTGGACCCTACGCTAATTAATCTAATTAACTAGAATATTTTAGATGCTGCATATTACATGTGGGCCACACCCTCCCCTTTTGACCAGTCAAGTTGACTCGGTCAACTCAAATTAAAATCTCTCCCTAATAATAAAATCTCTCCAGGAAATTTAAGCCTGCCGGGAGGCCCTTTGCTCAGAGAAGCCTTGCTTGTTTTTTCTTGATTTGTAAACCTTCTCACAACTTTGTATTTTGCTGTGAACTAGTATATGTTTGTTATGTTCTATGAATCATTGAGATGTATAAAATTGCTTAACTTATGCTTTTCAAGTTTTTTATGAAGCCGAGTTTAATGTGAGTGTTCCACATGAACATTGGACTAGCATGTGAATGTTTGGAATTTACTTTGTGGCCTCAGTTAACTGCATGAACCACTTTAACAAGATACATAGTTGCTTATATGTTAGACAGCAGATTGTTGATTGTTAGCTGGTCGATAGCCTAGTGTTGAAGCGAGCTGAGCCAATGTGCCGTGTTTTGCACAACTGCTCACAAGTGGGGTAGCACCAAAAATGTTTACAAGTACTTATGTATACGTCGGCACACAGTTCTCAAACGAGTACTCTATTTCATCAAACACACACTGCTCGTATGATAAACCGTGACAACTTATGTCTTACCATGCCATATTCATGAAAAAAACTAGTGAGGATGCATCTGTTTCGGCAACAATTACGATGGTTCTCACATGATTCACGGGCACAAAAAAGTAGCAACAGTTCCCATAGACGGATTCAAACAGAGTACTAGCCCCAGAGGGCTCGATAACAGGCAAGGTTTTGATAATTAGACACAATCCAAACTACTATTAAACACTAGCTGGGGAAACTATTTCATGCCTCGATCTAATTTGGGCTGGACACAAGACGGACCTTGCCATGAACATCATCGAGGACGTCCGGCAGCAGCTCAATCCTAGGAACCTTCATGAAACAACCTTGTGGCCTTGACACTCATAAACTTGTTTGTGGAGGAATGCCCTGTCATCTTCCTGCGTAAGCTTGACAAAAACAGTATGCCTCACAAACGAAGGAGTAGCTTTGAACTTCTTGTGCTTCAGTACACCCTGGACAACACGCCTGACAACAGTGAGGCTGGAATACAACTCTTCATTGGTATAAGCGCAAATGGCTTCCAGGATCTAACATCCTAAGAACTCTGTTTTCCCAGTGTGTATATTCAGGTCATCCGCCTCATAGCGAGTGACATGTACAACCACACAATCCTTGTCTGCATCATGGCTCTAATTGAAACAGAAACAAATTCTGAATTACTTTCCAGTATAAGAAGCACAAGTTATTTAAACCACTATGTATAGCATGGCATCGAAGCTAATAAAATTTTGCATTATTCATCACCACATACTTAGATGAAAACCACAATTGATATCGGCAAAGAAGAAAATCACCGATGGCAGCTCAGCGGGGGGGGGGGGGGGGACACATCCTTGAAGGGGGAAAACTGCTCCTGCAGTGCCACAGGGGTTGTAACCTCAAACGGGGCGTTGACCATCTCAGTAATGGCCATGAGCATATCTGGGGTCGGCTCGGTGGCTGCCTCCATTTTCTTGGAGCTCTCTGTCTCATGGGGATCAGCCTCCCGTGTCTGCTCCAATATCAGCAGATCTTTGCCTGGTTCTCCTTGGTCCATCATGAAACTAACGAATACTAGGAGACCACTGAAGGGAAAACACAATCGCAATGGCAATGAAACAAAAAAGAGAGTGAGGATCGGTTACTGCTTTGCAAAAGTTCTTTTTTTTCTCTGAACGAAAATATAGCAACATGATGGATACGCTTACCTTCCCTTCGTTGGGAGAGAAGAACAGTGGCAGATGCGAGTGTTGACTTTCTTGAAGACGGTGAGGGAGAAGGGGATTCAGCGAAGAGTGAAATGATGGTTGTTTCGTCCGTCAAACTTAGACTGTGGGGGAGGTGGGGCTTTGTGATATGACGGCTCGTTACTACCGCACTACGACCGAGATGACTCTCCGCTTGCATACTACCTTCTAATTTGGTGGATGGCATTTGGGCCTGCGCGCTGCATGGCCCGCATGTCGGTGAACAAAAGTATAACGGCATTCAGTAGAGGGCGACGTTTCAATGACCTAGGAGGAGCCAGAAGCGGTATTGTATCCACTGTACTAGTAGTAATTGTTTTTCTGGGTAGCTGTAGAGTGTCTCCACTGTACTAGTAGTAATTGTTTCTCTGGGCCCAAGACAAAACAGCCCATCCACCCTAGTAAATAGTAAAATCAATTCAAAAGCACATATATTTACTGAATGAGAGGCGCTACCCACACCCAGCACACCGCCCCCAAATAAACCTGGGTGCTCTTCTTCCTCCTCACTCCCACCCACCTCACGTCAGCTCGCTCCACTCGTACCCCCAAATTCCTCACCTCACTCCTACAGAAAACCCCAGCTCCCCTTCTTCCTCACTACTACAGAAAAACCCCAGCTCCCCTTCTTCTTCACTCGCACTACAACTAGGCTCGTTTTCGTTACTCTCCTCAAATCCGTGAGCACGATGCAATGCCCTCGAGGAAAATGGAGTCGGGTGACCCCAGCGCCAAGAAGATGAGGCTCCCGCTAGCGGCGACGCCTGTTGTAGATCCTGCACCCGGTAGCGCGGGGAGAAGCGGCGACCCTGCCCCACCGGATCCCTGGAACCCGTAGAATCTCGGGTGAACCGCATCAGCGATCTCCCGGACGTCGTCCTTGGGGAGATCATCTCGCTTCTCCCCACCAAGGATTGCTGCCGCACCCAACTCCTCTCAATTCGGTGGCGCCCTCTATGGCGCGATGTGCCCCTTAATCTTGACTGTCGTTAGTTTTCTCTCTTCAATGATTTTAAAATCCCCAGAGCCATCGTCTCCTCCCACCAGGGCTCCGTTCAAAGCCTCTGCATCCCGTCATGCTACCTGAGCAAGCATACCATGCCCTGCACGGTGGACGCCTGGGTGAAATCCCCTGAATTCATAGAACTACAACTGCTTGAGTTCTACAATTCCCCTGGAAATCACATACCACATAACGAACGCCATGTACTTGTGCCATCAGCACCAATGTCCATCTCGCGGTTTTCCTCCTCTCTCCACACCGCCACCTTTGCACTGTGCTACCTACTAGTGGTACTAAACCTTCGACTCCCATTTCTCAAGAAACTTTCACTTGTGCGGGTTCGTATATCGGAGGCCTCATTGCACAACATCATCCACTCCAGTTGCCCTGCCCTAGAGTGCTTGGTTCTTGTTTTCACAGTTAGAATCGGTTGTCTCCAAGTAAAGTCGCCTAACCTTGTAAGAATTGGAATTTCTTTTGACGGAAGGCAGCTCATCATCCAAGATGCCCCTTCACTTGAAAGGTTGATCCTTGATTCTAGTTATTCACCGTTGCAAATAACCGTCCTCTCTGTGCCTAAACTGGAGACCTTGGGTGTAATACATGATCTCTGTGCTGATTTCAATATGGTGTTTGGCTCCACAGTTCTTCAGGTACTTTATATTATCATCTACACTTGTAACCATAAGGTGCATTTTAAATTTCTGCGCATAAGTTATATATCATCTTGGAGTACACATTTTGTACTAATATTATGTTCTATGCTCAATGAAGAGTTTCTCCATGGATGGCCTATCAATGGTGCTGGATTCTGTCAAGATCTTATATATCCAAATGAATAGTTTTGATCTGAACAAGATTATTGGCTTGCTGCAATGCTTTCCATGTCTCGAGAAGTTGTATATAAAGGTGATAATTTCACGCACATTGGAAGCCCGCATATAGTGTACTAGAACTAACCGTTCAGCTATTGCTCTTTCGACACTCATTTTTTAGACCTTAATTGTTTTCAATCTTCATGTCTATTTAGGCACATGACTGGGTAAGAAAGTTATAACCAATCGGTGGATTCGTATGCATCATGATTTTCTCACTTCTCATGAGATTCGATTGAAGACAATAAAGCTAGAACGATATGTAGCCAACCATGCAAACACTAGATTTGTCACATTCTGCCTTCTGAATGCGAGGTTACTATTGTCCATCAGGCTTAAGTTTATTAGCAGCATGGTTTTGATGGATGGGTATGTCGAAGAGCAAAAAAAGGAGTTTCAGGTGGGCAAAAGAGTTTCTGAACATGTCGGGCTTCTATTTACAACATATTGTGGTCATAATCTAGTAAATTTTACGACCCGGGATGTTCATTCTATGGACCTGACCGATCCATTTGACTGTGACTGCCGAAAACAGTGTTGGAGTTAGATGTTGTTGCCCTTTTCAACCTGGTTTTTTTTGTAAACCTGATGAACAATTAACCCTCATGCTTTTGTACAGTTTGTAAGATGGAGTTAGATGTTCTTTCCCATTTCAACTCGGCTGTGACTGTCATATTTTCTTTGAAACAAGGCAAATGGCTTGCCATTTGTTTAATTTAGAGTGAAATATTGTAACAAATCCCAACCAAGGGAAATAACATCACTCTCGCCGATTGCTTGAGCTCACTTTGCATTATAGAAGCCAAGTGATTAGCCCCCACCAGCACCCACAAACTTATTTCGAACTAGAACATCAAATGGGCTGTAAATTTTCATAGGAAAGGCTGCATGACCGTGATAGATTTGGATTCTGACATTTGGGACCCACGAGGAAATAGCCTATCCAAGGTGGTGTCGACTTACTAGCCAGTCAACAAACGAATCTGCCTACCAGCCGTTGGATTGACATCCAACATCTGTCGTGTATCTTCTATCTCTTGTCTTCTTCTTCCTCCGGCCGCCCAAACCAAACCACCCCATCGGCTCCGCCTGCTCCCGCCTCCCATGGCTGGCTGCGCCTCCGCCGCCCTACCGTACGTACCCTCCAACGTTGGCCAGTCCCTCCCTCTATTCCCCCACACGTCCTGTTATTCTCCGGCGATGTCAGCCCCAACACGCACCCGCACCCGAACCAGTCAACCCTCGTACTCCCCTCCGCCTGCGACTGGACCGGCGCATCTTCCATGGCTCCTGTTTGTTCCGTCTGAGGCCTCGCCATCGTCCTCCGCCTTGCGGCCTTGGTTCGCTCGCCGTGCGCGGTGCGCCGCCCTCTTGCATTGTCAACGTCGTCAACAACCGAGAGGAACAAGGAGATGATTGTACGTGGAGACGATGACAGTAGGGACCCACTGGCGTCATGGCAGTACGCAAGCAAGTGCTTCTATATTACAAGCCCAAAAATATGGTTCCCCCTAATGGTTGGACATCTGGGGCTCACGCCATTCTCAACGTAGTCAATAAACGAGAGAATCACACTATGGGCGGCTGATACCACGGACCCAGCAGGTCGCGCAGTTTTTTTTGAGGAACAAGCAGTTGTTATTTATACTAGTTTTAGCAATAGATCAGGGTAACAACGGGGTTGTGCGGGGGCTGTGGCCCGTCTAGCCAGGGTTTTATTTATGTTTACCACATCATGAGCCTAGTTGTGTTTTTTTCTTGCTGAAAATGGCTAGCCCAGTTCTATTTTTTTAAAGAAATACCCAAACGAGGCCTACTTGCTGTATTAGCCCTGCTGGGCTGCAAATCTTTCAAGACGAGGAGAGTTTCATTCGGTTTGCCCAGAAATGGGATGTACATTTTTAAGACACATCAAACCGGAAATTAGTTTCAATTTTTTTCATTACAAGATTTTTAATTCCATTGATTTTTTATGCGTGGACAATTATTTTGATTTCATATTTATATAAATTATTTTTCAAAATAGTTTGAATGTGAATCGATATTTCGGGATTAAAACAGTTGACCGCACTGAAATATGCAAAATTTCATATACTTTTTAACCGTGGCCACAATATGGGGTGTAATGCTAAGAAAAAGAAGATGGGCTCCAAAAAAATTCTTAAGAATTAGCAAATGGGATGTACATTATTAGAAATAATGGCAGATGGGTTGTATGCTGTTTCCCACAGATTTGAGGCTGACTTGTGCGCTTACTACAGGTTGATGTGTATGCTTTCCTAAAAAAAAGGTTGACGCACATGCAACGCCCTGTCAACTTAGTCAACACACGAGAACAGTGACTGTTGGATATCCATCCAACAGCTGTCGTGCTTCTTCAATCTCTGCTCTTCCTGCTCCAGCCACTCAAACAAGCGCTGGCAAGACTGCCTGCTCCTTCCTCCCCTAGCCGGCTATGTTGCTGCCCCACCGTACTCCCATCGCTGTCCTAGCCATCCCTCTACTCACCCACACCTGTTGTTATTCTCCGGGGACGTCAGACGAACCAGTAAACTCTCATACTCCTCCGCGTGGGAAACAATTGCCGAGTCTTCCCTGGCTCCGTGTCGTTCCCTTCCTAGGCCTCACCGTCTTCCACTGCCCTGGTGCTCTCGGCGCGGCCTGGTCAACGTGGTCAATGAATGACATCCATCGGAAGTGGACTGTATGTGGAGAGGCTGACAGCTGGGTCCACGGCCGCACGCAAGGAAATGCCTCCTTATTACGCGCAAAATAATGATTCCTCCACCTGGCAGCTAGGACCCACTGGAAGGGCCTTTGTATTTCGCGAAAAAAATGTTCCCCCCGCTGACAGGTTGGACCCACCAGCTATATCTTCGCACGCAAGGAAGTGCCTCCTTATTACGCACAAAAAAATGAATACCCCCTGCTAGCTGGGACCCACCATAGAGGGTGGCCTACTAAGTTGACGGGGATGGAGGGCTTTGTCACTTTGTCAATATGAACGATTCTATCTCCAGTGACCGTACAATGTCCATCCAACGGCCATAGTGCTTCTTCAACCTCTGGTCTTCTTGCTCCAGCCGCCCAAAGCAGCGCCGGTCATGCCGCCTGCTCCTACCTCCCGTGGCCGACTGTGCTGCCACGGAGGCCTCACCGCTCCCATACTACTCCCACCGCCGGCCAGGCCATCCCTCCACTCACCCACACCCCCCTGTTATTCTGTGGTGACAACAGCCTCACACCGCAGCCGAACTAGTGAACCCTCGTACTCCTCTCCGCGTGGGCATCCACTACCGCGTCTTCCCCGGCTCCGCGTCATCCCCTTCCTAGGCCTCGCCATCATCCACCGCCATGGTGCTTTCGGCGCGGCGTGGTCAATGTGGTCAACGACCGATTTCCATCGGAAGAGTACTGTACGTGGAGAGGCTGACAGCTGGGTCCACGACAGCCACAAGGAAGTGCCTCCTTATTACGCGGAAAATAATTATTCCTCCACCTGATAGTAGGGACCCACCGGACGGGCCACAGTATTTCACGAAAAAAACGTCTCCCCCCTAACTGCTGGGACCCACTGGACGGGCCACCGTATATCACAAAAAAATGTTCCCCCCGCTGTCCGCTCGGACCCACCAGAAGTGCCTCCTTATTACGCACAAAAAAATGAATACTCCCCTGCTAGCTGGGACCGACCTTGGTGGGAGGCTGACTTGTGGGCCTACTAAGTTGACGGGGACGAAGGGCTTTGTCAACTTAGTCAATATGAACGATTCTAGCTCCAGTGACCGTACGATGTCCGTTCAACGGCCATAGTGCTTCTTCAACCTCTGGTCTTCTTGCTCCACCCACCCAAAGCAGCGCCGGTCGTGCCGCATGCTCCTGCCTCCCGTGGCCGGCTATGCTGCCACGGAGGCTTCACTGCCACCTACTATTCCCACCGCTGGCCAGGCCCTGCGGCAACGGCAGCCTCACACTGCAGCCGAACTAGTGAACCCTCGTACTCCTCTCCGCGCGGGCTTCCACTGCCGCGTCTTCCCCGACTCTGCGTCGTCCCCTTCCTAGGCTTCGCCGTCGTCCACCGCCCTGGTGTTCTCTGTGCAGCGTGGTCAACGTGGTCAAGAAATGACTTCCATCGGAAGAGTACTGTACATGGAGAGGCTGGCAGCTGGGTCCACGGCGGCCGCAAGCAAGTGCCTCCTTATTACGCGCAAAATAATTATTCCTCCACCTGACAACAGGACCCACCTGACAGGCCACCATATTTCGCAAAAAATGTTTCCTCCCTGACTGTTGGGATCCACCAGCTACATCTTCGCACGCAAGGAAGTGCGTACGGGCAAAAAAAAAACAGATTCGCCCCCCTGACTGCTGGGACGCACCATCTACATCTTCACACGTAAGGAAGTGCCTGACAGTCGGGACCCACCTGGTCGAAGCGTACGTAGCATTGTCATTCTGGTCGCGAACATGTACGTACATACTGGTCGATGTAGAGGCGCGCACGTGTCGTAATAGAGGCACGCATGTAGCATGTACACGTACATACAACGGCCAGTGTGCAAGAAAGAAAATACGGCCACATACATACATACGGGCGGGGTCTCGAACGCCTACTCGCGCATACGTATGGCCAGGGCTCGTGTACATGGCTGGGTCAGAACGGAGAAACAACATCATCGTCGTGTTCATGGGGAGCCAACTGGCTGGGTCGGAACGGAATGCGTCGTCGTGTTCATCGGGAGGGCTTGGATGGAACAGCCGATGGAAATGAGGCCTGGCGTACCACACAATGGAGGAAACAGCCTTGTGTTTGACCGGCCACGTTCGAAACGGGATCTTGTTCATCGGGAGGGCTCTGGCGTACCGCAAAACGGAGAAAACGGACTTGTGTTGGACCTTCTACGGTCGAAACGGTGTCCTGTTGATCCGGAGGGGTGTGGCGTACCGCAAAACGGAGGAAACGGACTTGTGTTGGAGCGCTACGGTCGAAACTGGGGTCCTGTTCATCGGGAGGGGTGTGGCGTACCACACAATGGGACTCCATGGGATACTGTTCATCTCCACCGTCGACCTCCTCTAGCCTCCACGGGCTACTGTTCATCCACCGTCGATGTCACGCCCAATATGCGATACTATCCTAAAGAGACTCGAAGGTCCCACCAAGGATAGAAACGCATATTGATACGCTTTTGCTTGGTGGATATCATTACATCAACATTACATAATAGATGGGGATACATACAAAAGGCATACAATGCCACACGAATACAACATCATCTTACATAAGAGCACCATCCGACTACGGGTGAAACACAAATAGAAACTCAAACGACATCTACCCTGCTAGCCCAGTCTGCCGAACTGGAACCTATCCCCTGATCGAAGAAGAAGCAAAAGAAGAACTCCAAGACAAGCAAACATCGCTCTCGCATCAAGATCATCATTTAATCTGTACCTGCAACTGTTGTTGTAGTAATCTGTGAGCCACGAGGACTCAGCAATCCCATTACCATGGGTATCAAGACTAGCAAAGCTTAAAGGGAAAGGAAGGGGTAAAGTGGTGAGGTTGCAGCAGCGACAAAGCATGATATGGTGGCTAACGTACGCAAATAAGAGCGAGAAGAGAAGCAAAGGAACGGTCATGAAGCTAGCAATGATCAAGAGGTGATCCTGAACTCCTACTTACGTCAAGCAAAACCCAAAACCATGTTCACTTCCCGGACTCCGCTGAAAAGAGACCATCACGGCTACACACACGGTTGATGCATTTTAATTCGAATCAGGTGTCAAGTTATCTACAACCGTACATTAACAAATTCCCATCTGCCACATAACCGCGGGCACGGCTCTCGAAAGTTTATACCCTGCAGGAGTGTCCCAACTTAGCCCATCACAAGCTCTCACGATCAATGAAGGATATTCCTTCTCCCGGGAAGACATGATCAGTCTCGGAATCCCGGTTTATAAGACATTTCGACAATGGTCAAACAAGTCCAGCAAGACCGCCCGATGCGCCGACATCCCGATAGGAGCTGCACATATCTCGTTCTCAGGGCAACACCGGATGAACACTACGTACAACTAAAACCAGACCTCAAGTTTCCCCGAGGTGGCACTGCAAGTGGCTCTAGTTCGGACCAACACTTAGAGAAGCATTGGCACGGGGGGGGGGGGGGGGGCGCTGAATAAAGATGACCCTCGAGAGAGCGACTCCCAAGGGAAAAGTAGGTGGTGGTGAGGCAAATGGTAAAACCAAGGTTGGGCCTTGCTGGAGGAGTTTTATTTAAAGCGAACTGTCAAGGGGGTCCCATAAATCACCCAACCGTGTAAGGAACGCAAAATCAAGGAACATAACACCGGTATGACGGAAACTAGGGCGGCAAGAGTGGAACAAAACACCAGGCATAAGGCCGAGTCTTCCACCCTTTACCAAGTATATAGATGCATTAATTAAATAAGATATATTGTGATATCCCAACATCATCCTGTCCATCATGGGGCAATCTTCAACTTCACCTGCAACAAACAACGCTATAAGAGGGGCTGAGCAAAGCGGTAACATAGCCAAACAACGGTTTGCTAGGAAGGGTGGCAAAGGTTTGAGGTTCAAGGCAATTTGGGAAGGCTTGAAGAACAAGTGATAGGAAGTGCAGCATAGCGATAGAATGAAGAAACTAGCATAGCAATGATAGAAATGAGATCCAAGGTGACGGTCATCTTGCCTGAAATCCCGCTAGGAAGAAGAACGAGTCCATGAAGAAGATGAATGGATGAAGCCGAACCAAGCGTAGACGAACGAATCCTCACGATTGCAATGAAACGGGAACTATCGAGAAGAAGCACACAACATGGTAAACACACCACACATATACATGACATGATGCTCAACCAAGTATGATGCATGACAAAGCTAGATGAGGCTACTCATGGCAAGATATGATGCATACAAGAGCAACACATCGAAACAAGTTTAAATGAGGCCGGGAACAACATCTAACAATTCCGGTAAGTCCTCATATGCAAATTTGGAAATTGGTCCAGAACTGAATAAACATTATGTTCAAGTTGTTAAACATCAAGTTAACATGCACCAAGAGGATCTACACGAAATTCTAATCAAGTTACATATAAAGTTCATTTAATTCGGAGCTACGGCCTAGAAGATATGAGCAAAACAAGTTAAACATGGCATTGATGCAAAATGCATACAAACATCAAGCAAACACCTCAAAACAAGGATGCAACATGATAATATGAAACTACATGCAAAATCAAGGAAGTTTCATATAGAGCACACTCAAAACGGTGCAACGGCTCAACACATACACTCTACACAAGTTTAAAGGACAAACTGTCCAAAACAGCAACTAGGCATCTAGCAAGCATCAAAACAACATGCTACAGCATCTCAACATAAGAACAAAAGGCATGGGCATGAATTAAAGGTAAAGCATGACAAAACATGAACACTGAGCTATATCCAGAAATCACTATAACATGCTCAAAAGGACATGGCAAGATTGCAAATTATAACAGTTTCAGACTTAGCAGAAATAACATCAGATTGCAATGTTTAGAGCTATCAAACAACATGCTACAGGAACTGATCATGGCAAACAAAGGCATGGATGCTAATACTAAAGACAAAGAACAAATCTCCCTTACTGAAGTAATTCCAAAGATCAACAGAAAACATGGTAGCATCCATGCAAACATGGCAAATGATATGACAGATTCAGACATGGCAGGAACAACAATAAGTAGGCATGTTGGTGAGCTTGTACCACTCACCATAGAGCAATACATGGCATGGCAAGGTGACCAACAATAATATGGCATATTTATGAAGTTAAAAAAGGCAAGAGAAAGTTCATAGCATGCTTGGATCACTAATAACAATCATGTTAACATTGAACTTAATGTTAATAGGCTGACAGCAACATTATTTAGCAAGTTTGGAGCAAGATAACAAGAAGTTACAGCTGGCTATAAATACAACCAGGGGCATTAATGGATAGAGCATGACATGTATAACAAAGCATCCTTAGTTAACATCTCCAGATTATGCATAGAATGACTTGTAGCAGCAGGTTTACATAGCATCAGGATATAACAGATTGAGACTAGCAAAACAGCAACAGCAAGTACCCTACTTCACGAGCTCGAAGCACTCACTACAAGACTCAAAAAAATACATAGATTGCACCAATGTAAAGATGGCATGATGTATCGCACACACGAAACTCAATGAAAAAGACAAAACAGCAAGTTCTGTTAACAGACAGCAGTTAACATCATATAGCATTCTTGCAACGATGATTAGGGCATCAATATAGACTCAAACAAGCATGTCACAATGGAAACAAATGTAGAGAATATCCTGATGAACATTTCAATATATTACACGCACAAAATGGAGCAACATGCATGGAGATATGGCATAGCAAAGTATGCATCAGAATGTCAGGGTTTTTGGGACTTGGCCGATTTTCACCTCGTAGAAAAGTCAACAGGCGAACAAGGATATCCTGGACGAAGCAGATCGGGACGGGGCGCCGTGTTTGGATGGATGGGTGGGTGGATCTGGTCCAGGCGGGATGGATTCGGCCGAAGTGGAGCTCCGGCGAGACGGCAGCGGGCGACGCGGAGGCGGAGAGGCGCGGGAGGCGCGCGCGGGCGGCGAGCCGCGACGGGGCCGGCTGGATCCGGTCCGGCCCGACCGGATTCGCGCGGGAAGGCGGTGTGCGGAGCAGGCGGCCGGGAGGTGTCGGGTGGCGGCGAAGACGCGGGCGGCGGCGCCCTGGGCGGTGGCGGAGGCGGACGGGCCGCGGGGAGGCGCGAGGAGGCGCTCGGGCGGCGGCAGCCGCGGGCGGCGCCCGGGGAGCTGCGGCGGCGGGGCAGGCGCGGTACCGGCGATGTCACAGGGTGGCGCCGGTGAAGAGCGGCGGCGGCGCAGAGCTCCTGGCGACGGGGCGCGAGGCCTGAGGACGGCGGCGGGGGCGCGGGCTCCCTCGGGCCCGGCGCGGCCCCGGGGGGGGGGGGGGGGGGGGGGGCGACCTGGGCTCCACGGGCCCGGCGGCGGAGGGAGGAGAGAGAGGGCCGGCAGGTGTGACGTGGCGAGGTCCTATTGGACGGGGGCGATGGGTGGACATGTCCGGTGGTGGTGGAGATGTGTCCGGCGGCGCGAGGGGAAGAAGTCTAGGGTTTTCATCCGCGAATTTGGAGGGGGAGGCACCTATTTATAGGTAGAGGGAGCTAGGAGAGTCCAAATGAGGAATGATTTTCGGCCACGCGATCGTGATCGAACGACCGAGAGCATGGAGGGGGTTTGGATGGGTTAATGGGCCACTTTGGAGGGGTGTTGGGCTGCACACAAAAGAAGCTTCAGCGGATACCCGGTTAACCGTTGGAGTATGAAACGGACTCCAAATGGCACAAAACTTGACAGGCGGTCTACCGGTAGTGTACCAAGGCCGCTTGGCAAACCTCGGTCAATTCCGAGAATGTTTAACACCCGCACACGAAAAGAGGCAAAAGGGGGCGTCGGGGGACATAGGAGTGCCGGATTGCAAAACGGACAACGGGGAAAATGCTCGGATGCATGAGATGAACATGTATGCAAAATGAGATGCACATGATGACATGGCAAAATGCAACATGCAAGAAAATGACATGGCAACGATGGCGAATAACTGGAAGACACCTGGCGCATCGAAACTGGGGCGTTACAACACTCCTCCACTAACAAGAGATCTCGTCCCGAGATCTTAGGACCGATACGGAAGGGAAAAGGGGTGAGGTGAAACAAGAACTCAAGAGAAGAAGCAAAGAATAGAGAGCACTCGAGAAGAAGAGAGGAACGACGAGAATGACGAGAATTGAAAGCTCACGGAATCAGATAGACTATGAAACCACTCCGGTTAGAACGAGATAAGAAACGAATAAGACTGAAAGGATTTAGGCAACACTCTGGCTAAACATGGAAAGAGTTGGAACTGAGATTGACAAAAATGGGACGATAGTTGACAAGAGGAACATCACAATGCCTCCGGAAGACTTGAAAGAGTGGAACAAAAAGAACGAGGAAGAAAATGGTAACTTCTACCACGAACGAAAAAGAAAGCAACCTTAGAAGAAAGGATTGAACGAAGTTGTTGGAAATTCAACAACAAAAGAATTGCTTGTTGTGGACTTATAGATAACATCTCAATTTTTTTGAGGTGATAACCGACCACAAACGGAAATGATTGGATAGCTGAGAAGAACGAAGAAATGCAAAACTCCACTTCAAAAGAATACGGAGAATTAATTGCACTTTGAGATGCGAGAAGAAAAGATACTTGAACTCCTCCAACAAAATCTTGATGAACTCTTGAAGAATGGATTAAATCATGAAGAACCCCCATGAGAAACTCTGGTAGCAAAAGGATGACGAGATAGAGTTGAAGGATGAAAAGAATAAGGTTAGAGCCTTGCAGTGATTTAGATGGGGGTCGCGACGAGAGAAGCGAGAAAACTTGGAACTCCGGAAAAGAAAAGATGAAAACACTTGGAACTAGAATTTATCCATCAGGAACAAACTCTGAAAGAAGGGATTACTCACTTGGATGAGATAAGAATAAGATTTATTGTATGCTTATCCTTCATCAAATTAAATTGATGACAAGCAATGGATTTTTCATACTACTTATTCTTCTTGAAAAGGATTGAGAAGTGACATGTCCCGAACTTGAGAAAGTCTTCATGAAACACCGGTAGGATTGGAAAGAACGAATGAATTAATATGATAAACAAAGGAAAAAGGAATCTTGAATGAACCACCGTAAGAATTCAAAAATGACTG
This sequence comes from Triticum timopheevii, assembly GCA_963921465.1. Classification (NCBI taxonomy): domain Eukaryota; kingdom Viridiplantae; phylum Streptophyta; class Magnoliopsida; order Poales; family Poaceae; genus Triticum; species Triticum timopheevii. The sequence continues at coordinate 151,326,108 of OY997262.1, read as the reverse complement.
ATGAAAGAGACTGAATCGCCGGGAAGAATTAGAAGAACCAATATGTTAGAGGGGATTTAGATGCAAAAGAACAAAGAGATCATGAGCTGATTAAAGAACACTTGAACGAAGCACCCGAAGAATATTGAGACGAACGAAGGGCACGGGTATAGAAATTGGAGAACGAATTTGAAAACTAGGAACTAAGAAATATTCCAAAAAGATTACCTCCGGATGATCGAGACGGAGAAAAGAAAAAACAACTCTTGAAATACTCCGGATGGATGAAAAGAATGTCTGACAAATGGAATAATTCGAGACGATAGCAAGAGACTAGAACCACGAATCTTGGAGAGAACGGGCAAAATTTAGAGGATAAACTCTTCTTTGGTCTTCAAATGATGACGAGAAAGACCACCAAAATTTGTTAAGGCACTTCGGGAGAACAAAAAGCGAAGAGGTTGAGGCAACAATGAAAAGAATTTGAAAGCGATCTTGGAGAAGGCATGTGACTGATGAAATTCATTCTTACGTCACACTTGAAAAGAATTTGAGAATAGCTCCGGGAAATTAGAAGAGTCAAGTAAGATCCTGGGAAAAGACCTGTGGGTTAGGGGCCACTAAAAGAAAACACCGTTGGAAAGGATTGTTGAACAGACAGATGATGCACCGGAACAATTGAAATATTTGAATGAGGTGACAACCTCGAATTAATTGGAACACAGACGAATCTCCTGAGATGTCTTCCGACTTCGGAACGATTGAATGGCGAGAGGCAAACGAGCAAGGAGAACACTTGATCCAAGGAAAAGAATGTGATCAACCCGAAAGAACTTGAGTGCACCGGAAAAACAAAGGGATGAAGAATGACGAACGAGACGAGAATTCACCGATTGAAATAATTGAGGGAAGACTGAAGAGGCTCCACACAAATGGAATTGATTGTCGAAAGAGACTCAGACTCCGGGAAGAAGAGGGTGGGAGGGCGGGAAACAAAGGCAACTTGGAAGGGGAAACGGACGAATATCTTGAAGAGAAAACACCAGTTGAAATCATTGAGGAAAGAAAGCAAAGACTTTGCACGAGTAGGATGGATACTCGATTACAGGCTCCGGCTCCGAGAAGAAAACGGGTGGGCGGGTGGGAAAAAGAAAACAGCTGAGGACTGAACTCAAAGATGAAGAGGTTCGAGTCAACTTGTCGAGAAATGCACCGGATAAAAAGAGCTGAGAACCAACAATCGGAAAACCAACTGCGTGATCCTAAAGAAAAATTTGAACAGGAAGAGGATTAATTCAAAACACCTACGTCAAGATTCCTCACCAGAGCGACGAAGAGGCTGTGGAGTAAAAAGAATTCCTACTCTCCAATATAACTAGACTCCGAAAACAGTTTTCTTCTAGACTCGACAACGGACAAACTACACAATCAAACAAGGGGGGATCCTAAGGGTCGGTCGAGGCTCTAATACCAACTTGTCATGCCCAATATGCGATACTATCCTAAAAAGACTCGAAGGTCCCACCAAGGATAGAACCGCATATTGATATGCTTTTGCAAGGTGGATATCATTACATCAACATTACATAATAGATGGGGATACATACAAAAGGCAGACAATGCCACACGAATACAACATCATCTTACACAAGAGCACCATCCGACTACGGATGAAACACAGACAGAAACTCAAATGACATCCACCCTGCTAGCCCAGGCTACCAACCTGGAACCTATCCCCCGATCGAAGAAGAAGCAGAAGAAGAACTCCAAAACAAGCAAACATCACTCTCGCATCAAGATCATCATATAACCTGTACCTGCAACTGTTGTTGTAGTAATCTGTGAGCCACGAGGACTCAGCAATCCCATTACCATGAGTATCAAGACTAGCAAAGCTTAAAGGGAAGGAAGGGGTAAAGTGGTGAGGTTGCAGCAGCGACTAAGCATGATATGGTGGCTAACGTACGCAAATAAGAGCGAGAAGAGAAGCAAATGAATGGTCGTGAAGCTAGCAATGATCAAGAGGTGATCCTGAACTCCTACTTACATCAAGCATAACCCAAAACCGTGTTCACTTCCCGGACTCCGCCAAAAAGAGACCATCATGGCTACACACATGGTTGATGCGTTTTAATTCGAATCAGGTGTCAAGTTATCTACAACCGGACATTAACAAATTCCCATCTGCCACATAACCGTGGGCACGGCTCTTGAAAGTTTATACCCTGCAGGAGTGTCCCAACTTAGCCCATCACAAGCTCTCACGGTCAACGAAGGATATTCCTTCTCCCGGGAAGACCTGATCAGTCTCGGAATCCCGGTTTACAAGACATTTAGACAATGGTAAAACAAGTCCAGCAAGACCGCCCGATGCGCTGACATCCCTATAGGAGCTGCACATATCTCGTTCTCAGGGCAACACCGGATGAACACTACGTACAACTAAAACCAGACCTCAAGTTTCCCCGACATGGCACTGCAAGTGGCTCTAGTTCGGACCAACACTTAGAGAAGCATTGGCCCGGGGGGGTGGGGGGGCTGAATAAAGATGACTGTCGGTGTCAAAACCGGCAGATCTCGGGTAGGGGGTCCCGAACTGTGTGTCTAGGCGGATGGTAACAGGAGACAAGGGACACGATGTTTTTACCCAGGTTCGGGCCCTCTCGATGGAGGTAAAACCCTACTCCTGCTTGATTAATATTGACGATATGGGTAGTACAAGAGTAGATCTACCACGAGATCAAGGAGGCTAAACCCTAGAAGCTAGCCTATGGTATGATTGTTGTAATGGTTGTTCGTCCTACGGACTAAAACCCTCCGGTTTATATAGACACCGGAGAGGGCTAGGGTTATACAGAGTCGGTTACAATGGTAGGAGACCTACATATCCGTATTGCCAAGCTTGCCTTCCACGCCAAGGAAAGTCCCATCCGGACACGGGACGAAGTCTTTAATCTTGTATCTTCATAGTCTTGGAGTCCGGCCGATGATGATAGTCCGGCTATCCGGACACCCCCTAGTCCAGGACTCCCTCAGTAGCCCCCGAACCAGGCTTCAATGACGACGAGTCCGGCGCGCATATTGTCTTCGGCATTGCAAGGCGGGTTCTCCTCCAAATTCCATGTGCTTGCCGAATAGTGTCCGGCTTCCTTACAAATGTTGCGCTCCTTGGCTTCCGCGCCCAATAATGGCCCTCTTCCACATGTCGCATGAATGCGAAAGGCCAGGGCATTTTTATGTTTTACCCCCTAGCTGCGCAAATAATCTGCCTATAAGAGAGGCAAGAATCCAGATCCAAATCACACCATCTTCCTTCCGTGAGTACTCATCGGAGCGCTTGTGACCAAAAATCCACTCCATCATGGACTGTCGACGCGGCTCCTCCTCTCGTGCTCCTAGTCCTCAGCCAGGAGATTGGAGGAGATGTTCAGTTCCGCACAAAGAGCTGGTGACGCTTCAAGCGGAGGGATACCTTCCTCCGGCCTTTATGGTCCCGGTTCGAGCTGGGCTAGCCACCTACAAAGGTGGAAAGCAAGCGGAGGCCACCCCTAGTCCCTCCAAAGGAGAGCGGGTGTGCTTCGTCCCTTATCTAATAAGGGGGCTCGGGTTTCCCATACATCCGTTTCTCCGGGGGCTTCTGAAGTTCTACGGACTCCAGCTTCATCACCTCACCCCCGCCTCTATTCTGCACATCGCGGGTTTCGTGGATCTTTGCGAGCTGTTCCGAGCCCCATTTTGCGTTGTGGAAGAGACTATTTTGCCTCGTACCCCGTTCTCACAAGGGGTCAATATATCAAGTGGGCGGAGCCGAAATATGGCGCATCGCTGGGACCGGATATCTATCTGGAACCCCAAAGAAGGCGTCCGAAGACTGGCCTTCGGAATGGTTTTATGTAGAAGATGCTCCGCTGCCGGACCCAGTTCGGATCGGCCTCCCGGAGTTCAGCAAGGCTCCTCTGAAGAAACGCCTAAGTTGGCGCCCGTGGAGCCCTCAACAGGAGGAAGACAGGAGCGTCCATTATTTGATGGGCCGGATAAGGTTGCTGGCCCATTCCGGATGGACCATGATTGGAGTCATGGCCACGTGCATTACGCGAGGGGTGCAACCGCTCCAATATAGGGGCCACCCCATGTGGGATTTCAATGGGGAGAATGATGCCACCCGTCACGGCCGCAAGGGGCCGGGATCGGCCGCAGATCTGGTGAAGATTCTGTCCGGCCTGTACAAGGGGGAGAAGGAGGACTTCCTCCAGACGAGCCCATTGAATGGGTTCTCAATTAATAACCCTCGGAGCTAGGTAAGCGGACGTTTATTTATCCGACCCGTGCTTTCAAAGTTAAGTACCTTACTTTATGGTTTTGATGCAGGAACTGCGCGGGGATGTGGGGAGCATACATAGTCCGGCTCCACAACCCGAGGATACGGGAAGATCCCTTGATCCGGCCTCCGAAGAGGATCCGGACATAAAGGTGGAGCTAATCGACGGGGTGTTCCACCAACTCAGCATGGACAATGCTCTAGTCGCCATTACGGCTGACTACCCCGGCTTATCTCCGGCTTCCCAGGTAATTATGACCGGAGTCCTGACACCACTACTTCGTCCTTGCATATTTCTGATCACTGTATACAACGGTGTCTCGCAGGAGGTGCCTTCAAGGCGGGAAGCCGAACCTGTGGCGGCTGACCAACAAGGGTCAGTCTGGCCCAGCAGGCGGAAGAGGGGTGCGGTGCGAATCGAAACATCACCGCAACAGTATAGCGTGCGACCGTTGTTTAAGGAAAAGATTCCTAGGAGGTGCATTAATGCTCATGACTTTTCCAGGAGAAAGAGCGCTCGTCGGATTGTGCCCGGAGAGGTTGCCAACCAAGCCTCCGCCAATCAGGCTCCAACACCTGGTCCGGAAGGGGAGGCAAGCGCAAGGCGTGAGCCGGATACTCCTCCAACGGAGGATGCCGACAGGTTGTCCGCCACCAGGTCTGAGGTGGAGAGCGCCATGAATCATAGGCGCCGCCGGGCAGTTCTTCGTGACGCGTGTTTTTCCCCCGAGGCGTTGAATGCCTTTAACGCGGGAGACGTGCACCTCCGTGCCGCTCAAGATGGTTTAACCAGAGCCACGGAGCAGTATGTAAAGGACATACGGGTAAGGGATTTTAATAGTTGTATATGCCAGTAGCCCCCGAGACTTAAAGTAGTTAAAATAACTGATTTAAGGATCATTTGATATGCAGGATCTCACGAAGAAGAATACCCAATTGTCCCAGGAGCTACAAGAGTGCAAAGCCCAACTTGAGGCCGCACTGGCTGCCGCAGGAGGAGACACAGAGATCCCCTCCGGTAACACATTATTTCAAAAAGATAAGCGGTGTGCGGCGTGCGTATAAGTCTAACAATGATATTGCAGATGTTGCCGGACTTGATCCGGACAAGCAACAGCTACTGTGCCAGCTGAAGGCCGGCGAGAGGGTGCTTATGAAGGTGCAGCAGGAGAGGAACAAACTCCAGGATGCCCACGCCCAGCTTGGAGAAGAGCTGAAAGGTGTTCGGGCCGAGCTGTCTGGCTCCGTGAAGGAGAATCAGCGGCTTCGTTGCAGCATCTATAGTAAGTGCTTGAGCGAACTCTTTTGAAAAGAAGAGTTCGGCGAGGAAGTCAATTGACAGAAATATGTCTGTAGGTGTGCTCACAGGTCGCCCTGCAGAGGAAATGCCCGGTTCAACGGGTGACCAACTTCCCGAGCTGGTGCAACTGCTCGAACGTGTTCGGTAGGCAATGAGTGGCGTCGTCCAGGCCTTATGGCCGTCCGTCTCCCTACCCGAGGGCCTTGGAGAGCTTGCGGAGAAGCTTCAGGGAGCACGACAGCACTTCCGTTTATGGAAGATATCGGCCTGCCTTCAAGGTGCCAGGGAGGCCTGGGCCATGGTGAAGACGCGGTACAAGAAGGCGGATCCAAACCACATGGCCAAGGTCGGACCTGTGGGGCCCGATGGGAAGGTGATGTAGGGTGTAACCCTAATTCGTCGATCTTTCACGTTTGGAGGGGATCCTATGGAGGGAACATGAAGAACACGCGGAAGCACAAGGGGAAACACGGGGAAAACGAGAGAGAATCACTCAACCAACAAGGAATCGATCACACAAGTGCTAGATCAACATACACACATGAGATCCACAAGATACATAGTCAACTAGGGTAAGGATACAAAGGAACCGTTCATCTCCAAGTGGAGGCCTTGATGTTCTTCCCTAGATAGGGGTCTTGAATCCACAGGGGGATCTTCTCCGAGGAGGTCCTGATCTCCGAGGAGAAGTAACCGAGTGGATGAGCAAAGGCTCTCACACAAATATGAGCTAATCCAATGCTGAGTCTCAAACTGAGGAGATGGGGTCCTATATATAGAGTTGGGGGCGAAGGGGTACATGGGCTCAGCCCAACACGCGCACACAGGCGCTGGCCGGATGATCCGGACGAGGGTCCGGATGATCCGGGCTGAGCCGGATGATCCGGGTGGGGACCCGGATGAGCTGGAGGCTCGGCTGGCGGTGGCGACGGGCCGGATGTCCGGCTGGCGGTCCGGACGTCCGGGCGGTGTCCGGATGATCCGGGCCTGGGTCCGGATGATCCGACTTTAGGTTTGAGCTTCGGGAGTCCTTGGGTGATTTAGCCGGATCGTCCGGGCCGGGGTCCGGATCGTCCGGGCTCTGTCCGGATCGTCCGGGCCGGGGTCCGGATCGTCCGGGCATCCTGGTCCTTGGTGGTTTTTCCTCTCCGTCTTCTCGTATGTCTTCCGCCTCCGGTTCTCCTTGCCTCCTAGCTTCTTCGTGGTTGACTCCTTGGTACCTGAGTATGCATAGAGTTTCCGTTTGAGGTAGTAACCATGTCTCATGTGAATCGAAGGAGAGTTGTGAGAGGAGTGATGTGACCTCAGTTTCGAGAGCTCTTGCACGTGCTCGAGTCATAGGTCCTTGTGGGGTTGGAAGTGTTGGTGTAGAGTCCATGGGGATGATGGAAGGATGCTCCGCATCATATCCCCTCCCTTCGAAAGGATCCGACCTCGGATCTAGATCTTCATCACCATGGAAAGGCGAGAGGTCTTTGACGTTGAAGGTGTCGCTCATGTTGTACTTGTCGCTTGGTAGGTCGAGCTTGTAGGCGTTGTTGTTGTAGCGTGCTAACACCTTGAAGGGTCCATCGGCTCGAGGTAGAAGTTTGGACTTGTGTTCGTTGGGGAAGCGTTCCTTGCGAAGGTGTAGCCACACGAGATTGCCTATGTTGAAGATCATGGGTTGCTTGTTGATGTTGAGCTTGGTCGCTAGTCGTTGTACTTGGCGCTCGATGGTGTTTCTTGGATCTTCATGCATCTTCTTGATGTAGCTTGCACGGGCACTTGCGTCGAGGTTGGTGCGCTCTTGTAGAGGTAGAGGTAGAATGTCCAATGGGGACAATGGGTTGAAGCCGTAGACGACCTCGAAGGGGGACTTGCCGGTCGTCAAATGTCTTGCGCGGTTGTAGGCGTACTCGGCGATGGGTAGACACGCCTCCCACTCCTTGATGTTCTTCTTGATCAACACGCGAAGTAGAGTGGAGAGCGTTCGGTTCGTCACCTCCGTTTGGCCGTCGGTTTGAGGATGGTATGCGGATGAGAACAAGAGCTTGATTCTGAGCTTGGCGCAAAGAGTTTTCCAAAAGTAACTCAAGAACTTGACGTCGCGGTCGGAGACGATTGACTTTGGTACTCCATGGAGGCGTAAGATTTCCCTACAAAAGAGATTTGCAATATGTGAAGCATTGTCTACCTTGTTGCAAGGAATGAAATGTGCCATTTTAGAAAAGGTCCACAACAACAAATACGGAATCCTTTCCATTTTGAGTTCTAGGCAAACCAAGTACAAAGTCCATGCTAATGTCTTCCCAAGGTTGATAAGGAATAGGGGGAGGCATGTAAAGACCATGAGATTGAGCTTTTGACTTAGCTTTGCGGCATGTTGAGCATCTTGTGGTGAAGCGTGAGACGTCTCGAAACATCTTTGGCCAAAAGTAGTTCTTGGAGAGCGTGACGAAGGTCTTGTCGCATCCAAAGTGTCCCATGAGTCCACCTCCATGAGCCTCTTGCAAAAGGAGCAAACGAAGAGAAGACTCGGGTATGCTTAGTTTGTTAGCTCTCATAAGATAACCATCCTTGAGGTAATATTGTTCCCAAGATGTATGTGTCAAACATTTAGCATAATGAGGTGCAAAAGATGGATCACTAGCATATAAATCTTTTATGTGCTCAAAGCCAATAACATTCAACTCAAGTTGGGTGACAAGCGTGCATATGCGTGAAAGTGCATCGGCAACTACATTTTCCTTGCCCTTAATGTACTTAATCACATATGGGAAAGATTCAATAAATTCACTCCATTTGGCATGATGCTTGTTAAATTTAGTTTGAACTTTCAAGTACTTAAGCGTTTCATGATCGGTATGGATGACAAACTCATGAGGTCTAAGGTAATGTTCCCAAACATGTAGTACACGCACTAAAGCATACAATTCCTTGTCGTACACGGGATAGTTAAGTTGAGCACCGGAGAGTTTTTCACTAAAATAAGCAATGACTCGTTTTTCTTGCATTAAAACTCCGCCAATTCCGGTACCACTTGCATCACAATGAACCTCAAAAGTTTTGTCAAAATTGGGCAAAGCGAGAATCGGAGCATGAGTAAGCAAAGACTTGAGCTCATCAAAAGCGTTGGATTGCAAAGGTCCCCAAACAAAAGGAGTATTCTTCTTACTCAAAGCATGCAAAGGGGCTGCAATAGTGCTAAAGTTTTTCACAAAGCGGCGGTAAAAACCTGCAAGACCAAGGAAACTTCGCACTTGTTGCAAATTGGTGGGTTGGGGCCAAGTTTTAATTGCTTTGATCTTAGTTTCATCAACATGGACACCCTTGGAAGAGACAACAAAACCCAAGAAAACCACTTTGTCAACGCCAAAAGTGCATTTTTTCAAGTTGGCATAAAGACTTTCTTTTCTAAGTGTTTGCAAAACAAGCTTAACATGATCAAGATGCTCTTTCATGGTTTTGCTAAACACAAGAATATCATCGAAGTAAACCACAACAAAGATTCCAATGTATGGACGAAGTACATGATGCATGAGACGCACAAAAGTTCCGGGAGCTTCCGACAAACCCATAGGCATAACCAACCACTCATATAGGACAAATTTTGTTTTGAAAGCAGTTTTCCATTCATCACCCTCATGAATGCGGATTTGATAATAGCCACTTTTAAGATCAATTTTTGAGAAAAAGTTGGCTCCACTAAGTTCATCGAGCATATCATCTAAGCGAGGAATGGGATGCCTATAGCGCACGGTAATAGCATTTATAGGTCTACAATCGGAACACAAGCGGAAACTTCCATCGGGCTTAGGCACAAGAATAACGGGAACGACACAAGGGCTTAAGCTTTCACGTACATGACCGTTGTCGATTAGTTGTTGTACTTGCCGTTGAATCTCCTTGGTTTCTTCGGGATTGACACGGTATGGAGCTTTGTTTGGAAGTGGTGCTCTGGGAATGAGGTCAATTCGATGCTCAGTGCCTCGTAGAGGAGGAAGACCCGGAGGTAGCTCATCGGGGAAAACATCTTGAAATTCCTGCAAAAGAGATTGAAACACCGAAGGTAGCTCATGAGTGGTGTTAGTTTTTGGTTCTCCATCCTTGCACACAAGGACAAAGTGCATCACACTCGATGGGTTCTCACACACTTCTCTCATCTCATGTTTGGTGGCGAATAGTATGAGGTTTTTCTCTCTAGGCGAAGAGGCGCTCAAATGTGGCTTGTGGCTCTCACTCACTTTTTGGTGGCTCACTTTCTCACTCTTCTCTCTTTGGTTGGTGGCTTGTTTGTCTGCTATCACTTGACTAGGAGACATGGGTCGTAGGACATATTCTTTGCCTTTCATCTTGAAGCTATAGTGGTTTGTACGCCCATTGTGGTAGACACCACGGTCGAATTGCCATGGCCGACCAAGGAGGAGGTGGCAAACGGTCATTGGGACCACATCACACTCCAAAGTGTCCTCATATGCACCTATTTTGAATGATACTTGGACCGTATGCTCAACTCGTATAGTGCCGGAGTCACTTAGCCATTGAACCTTGTAGGGTTGCGGATGCTTCTTCTTGACCAATTGGAGCTTGGAGCATAGTTCTTCGCTTGCCAAGTTGTGGCAACTACGTCCATCGATGATGACCTTGACGGATCGTCCATTGATGCCGGCCTTTGTGTGGAAGATGTGACATCGTTGGTCTTCTTCTTGTTGATGTTGAAGTGTCAAGACTTTGGAGACAACAAGAGCGGGGCTTGTATCTTCATCACAAAAGACTTGATCATCTTCATCCTCGTTGATGCGCCGGTGCATGGCCACTTGCTCAATAGCGTCCATTTCATCTTCACTCATTGAGTCGTAGGTGCCATCGTCGTTGAGTATCATGGTGCGCTTGTTGGTGCATTCATATGACTTGTGGCCTCGGCCGCCGCAAGTAAAACACTTGAAGGAGCTTGTCTTGACGGTCTTATCGGTTGGAGTAGATGATGAAGCACGCAGCTTGGAGTTGCTTGTAGTAGGAGGAGGACGACTTGAACTTGTGGAAGTTTTCTTGTAACTTGACTTGTCGTCGTTTCTTGAAGAAGGCTTGGTTGATGTCGAAGTTGGAGTAGTTGTTGAAGCTTGGTTGTTGGAGAAGCCGTATGTCTTGGATGAGTACTTGGCGTACTTGAAGTCATCTTGCACTTGTCGTTCCGCCTTTGTAGCTTGATGCACGAGCTCAATGAGGTTGGAGTAGGGTTGGAAGTCGGCGATCTTCTTGATGGGATGGTTGAGTCCATTCAAGAATCGTGCCATTGTTTGCTCATCATCCTTCGTGATATTGGCTCGAATCATGGCAATCTCCATTTCCTTGTAGTATTCTTCAACACTCTTTGTTCCTTGCTTGAGGAGTTGTAGCTTCTTGAAGAGATCACGGTTGTAGTAGGTGGGCACAAAGCATGCTCGCATGACATCCTTCATTTGAGCCCAAGTGGTGATTGGATGTTCACCTCTTGCTTGTCGGCGCTCAAGGACTTGTTCCCACCATATGAGCACATAGTCTTGGAACTCAAGTGATGCCATAGCGATCTTCTTCTCTTCATCATAGTTGTGCAAACGAAAGATTTTACCTTCAATGCCCATGAGAGGTACTCTTCGGGATCATTGGTTCCATTGAACTTGGGCATTGTGAATTTGAGCTTGCCATAGCGTTGTTCTTCATTGTGTTGAGGTCGATGTTGATGATGACGTTCTTGACGTGGAGGGTAATCATCCTCATGTTGCTCTTGGCGAGGAGGAAGTCCATTATCAACTTGCTCTTGTTGACCTTGAGGTTGGGGATGAGCTTGAGGAACTTGCGAAGGAGCTTGACGTTGCGCACGCGGATGGTAGTTCCTCTCTTGGATTTCTTCTCGAAGGGCTTCCTCTTGATTGCGCCTTTCACGATTGCGGTTGGCGATAGCTCGACTTGATGCTTGAAGGGCACGTTCCGCCTCAAGAGCTTGTGCTTCTCGTTGTTGTTGTTGAAGACGTTGAGCCTCAGCGTCTTGTTGCTCTTGATGTAGGCACGCTCGTTCTTGTTCTTGTTGGCGACGAAGATGTTGTCGTTCTTGAGCTTGAGCAAACGCCACTTGGTTTGATTGAGGACGAGGAACTTGTTCATCAACTTGCTCTTGGAGATTCTTGTCGTGTAGCGGATTGCGAGATGCATGACGGTCTTGACGCGCTGCTCGTCGAAGAGTGTTCGATGACGGTGTACTTGTGTCGGAGAAGGAATCGTCGGAGTGGCGACTTGAGTGGCTCCGTCTTGAGTGTGAGGAAGTAGAAGGACGCCGGTTTACCAACAAGGCGCGGAGCTCGTCCATTCTTGCATCGTTTTCTTTCTTGTGCGCGTCGAGCTTGTTGTCGATGCGTTCGCTCATTGCTTGTTGCTCTTGATGGAGAGCTCGTTGTGCGGCAAAGAGGTTGTTCTTGGTGACGTATGATGACTTGTCGTCGTCTTGTTCGATGAAGAGTGGATTTGTAGAAGAACTTGGCCTATCCATCATTTCAAGCAAATTGTGAGTGGTAGAAGGAGAAGAACGAATACCAATGTACCTTTGACCGAAGTTGAAGATGAATCAAGTTCACTCAAATGCGGACAATGAAATAGCACTATTGGTACCGATCCTTGTCGATTCTCACACCTACACAAGTAAAAGCTTTTGGTGGAGCTTGGTTAGGATGGTGGCACAAAATTGATTGCAATCGTTAGCTTGACTCAAAAATGTTGAAGAAGATTCCTCAATTTCGTATATGCAACAAGTAGACCAAGCAAGTAGTGGTACACGGAAACACACACGCAAATAGATAAATGGGATTGTGCAAACCAAAAGTGAGCCAAAATGTGGAATCCACGAAAATGCTCTTGTTGCACAATACTAGAGAGACGCTAGCACGATTGCACAATAGGCGGATACGGAGCTTGTGCACAACCTACTAGGCAAAAATGCAACGATCTCTATCCCAAGTATGCTATATGTATGGTGTATCGGTGCAATGATCCAAGATGATCTTATATGACAATCTTAATGTTGTATGATGCTATGCTTGTTGCTTATAAGCTCTTTGCTTAAAAGCTTGAGTGGCTCTTTCTCTTTTGAGCTCTTTTCTTATGCAAACTTCACGAACTAAAGTAGCAATTGTGTATGCGATGACAACTTTGTGACACACAAATTGATTCCGAGATATGCACCTCGATGGTATGTATGATATGGTGTATGCAACTAATTGTGCACAAGTCACGTTGCCGGCAATACTCAATGGCTAGTCTCGATGGGTAAGCAACGCAAAAGATGGTCTATGATGGTTATCAATGCAATTGCAAGGTATGACAAAGATGTCGTCGATGTTACCGTCCATAGCGAAGATGAGTAGTCGACCAAAATGAGCGTTTGTTGTTGATGTCGCACCGCGCCTAGATAGCCGAAACACAAAAGGACACGGAAATCTCACTCAAATTGTCGAACTCAAATTCGAATGGTAGTACGGAGGTTGTGTCTTGGGGTTTTGGCAAGTGGAAGTGGTGGTGGTTGGGGTGGGGAGGTGGTATGAAGGTGTGGATGGTGGTGGTGGTGGAGGAGGGACTGCACAAGTGCAGTTTCGGCAGAGGAAGCCGGATGATCCGGGCCAGGAGCCGGATGATCCGGCACGTCCGGATGATCCGGGTCGGAGTCCGGATGATCCGGGCAGGTCAACTTCGCACGGGAACTGCTCGGCAAGAACACGAAAACGGGGAGAGATTTGACGATTTCGGGGATTTTGGGTGGATTTCGAGGGGGAAAAGGTGGGGAAAAGCAAGATCCACGAGTTACACACCGAATCCACGGATCAAAAACAACAAAACATCATCAAAACCAACAAATCACAAAAAATTTTGGGGGGTATTTTTGTGGGGATTTTCGGAATTTAGGACGAAAACAACAAAATCAAGCTAGAAAACATGGGGTAGGGGCTCCAAAAACGTGATCAACGTGGCTCATGATACCATATGATGTAGGGTGGAACCCTAATTCGTCGATCTTTCATGTTTGGAGGGGATCCTACGGAGGGAACACGAAGAACACGCGGAAGCACAAGGGGAAACACGGGGAAAACGAGAGAGAATCACTCAACCAACAAGGAATCGATCACACAAGTGCTAGATCAACATACACACATGAGATCCACAAGATACATAGTCAACTAGGGTAAGGATACAAAGGAACCGTTCATCTCCAAGAGGAGGCCTTGATGTTCTTCCCTAGATAGGGGTCTTGAATCCGCAGGGGGATCTTCTCCGAGGAGGTCCTGATCTCCAAGGAGAAGTAACCGAGTGGATGAGCAAAGGCTCTCACACAAATATGAGCTAATCCAATGCTGAGTCTCAAAGTGAGGAGATGGGGTCCTATATATAGAGTTGGGGGCGAAGGGGTACATGGGCTCAGCCCAACACGCGCACACAGGCGCTGGTCGGATGATCCGGACGAGGGTCCGGATGATCCGGGCTGAGCCGGATGATCCGGGTGGGGACCCGGATGAGCTGGAGGCTCGGCTGGCGGTGGCGACGGGCCGGATGTCCGGCTGGCGGTCCGGACGTCCGGGCAGTGTCCGGATGATCCGGGCCTGGGTCCGGATGATCCGGCTTCAGGTTTGAGCTTCGGGAGTCCTTGGGTGATTTAGCTGGATCGTCCGGGCCGGGGTCCGGATCGTCCGGACTCTGTCCGGATCGTCCGGGCATCCTGGTCCTTGGTGGTTTTTCCTCTCCGTCTTCTCGTATGTCTTCCGCCTCCGGTTCTCCTTGCCTCCTAGCTTCTTCGTGGTTGACTCCTTGGTACCTGAGTATGCATAGAGTTTCCGTTTGAGGTAGTAACCATGTCTCATGTGAATCGAAGGAGAGTTGTGAGAGGAGTGATGTCACCTCAGTTTCGAGAGCTCTTGCACGTGCTCGAGTCATAGGTCCTTGTGGGGTTGGAAGTGTTGGTGTAGAGTCCATGGGGATGATGGAAGGATGCTCCGCATCAGAAGGAGATCCCTGTGAGCTTAGTGTACGGCCAAGTAGAGTTGGCCGCTAAGTATTCCCAATGTGACTGTAAATTAGACAGCCTGTTAGACGGGATTGAGGAGGAGTACAGTCAGTCGATTTGACGATGTATTTAAAATGACATGTAAAATGCCTTCTAGCCGGATTGTAAATCGTTTGTCTTTGCCGACCTTTTCGCTTCAACCTCGGGACCCTAGAGTCCGGAGTGTGTCCGAATACCCTCTCGTTTATGAAAAAACTGGGGCATGCATGGAGACCAGGCGTAGGGGTCATTAGTGCTTTATCAGACAAGTGCCCAACTAGTTATGTTATATTACATGGTTAGTAAGAAACATCTTCCAGGGAGAATAGTTTCGTTAAGGGTTCCTTTCCCTGGGAGGCATGCCCTAAAGTGCATGTCCGGACTGCGAAAAGAGCAGGAAAACATCTGGGGGCAAATAAATAAATATGTAAAAAATCATCTTTCAAGTCACCGACCGAATATTCCCTTAAGAACGCTAGCTTTCGGCTTCACCCAGTCTGAGGTACACATCCGGCTGACCCGGCAGTAGCAATCGCAGAGGTGCTCCCTTTACCTCCTAGCCGAACAATCGGGAACGTAGGGGTAAGCACAGGAGCCAGGCAACCCAGCTTGGCCAAAACTTAAGTCATATCAATGCATATAATGGTGAATAAAAGGTACATGCGGAAGTTTAACACATGTGTTGGGCATAAAGCCCGTATAAGTAAGCTTCTGTTAAAGAAGCCCCCAGGTATAATGAGTGCGGGTAGCACATCAAGTGTGTGCGAACAATGCGCAAATAGGCCCTCAAGGGCTTTTATGAACAAGGTGGGAGAAAAGAGAGAAACAAAATACAGCTGAAGTGTAAAAATGTGGACGGAGGAAGGAGACGAACTCTGAGTCCGGCGCTAGGCGTAGAATCTTCGGAGGCGGGCTGCGTTCCATGGGTTCGGCTCGAGTCGGTTGTCCGATGCATTTCGCAGACGGTATGCTCCGCCGGTCAAGACTTGGTCAATGATGAAGGGACCTTCCCATTTGGGCTTGAGTTTGTCCTTTTTCTTGTCCGGCAGGTGTAGAACTAGTTCGCCAACATTGTAAGTTTTAGCCCGTACTTCTCTGCTTTGATATCTTCGAGCCTGCTGCTGATAGAATGTGGAGTGAGCCTTTGCCACGTCGCGTTCCTCCTCCAATGCGTCCAAGCTATCCTGCCGATCCAACTTGGCTTCTCTTTCTTCGTACATGCGCACTCGAGGTGAGTCATGAATTATGTCGCAGGGCAAAACTGCCTCTGCGCCGTATACCATAAAAAATGGCGTGAACCCGATAGTACGGTTTGGCGTGGTCCGCAGCCCCCAGAGTACGGAGTCGAGCTCCTCTACCCAGTGCGTGTTAGATTCCGTAAGGGACCACACTAATCTGGGTTTGATGCCGCTCATGATTAGACCATTTGCTCGTTCAACTTGACCATTGGTTTGAGGGTGATAGACTGAAGCGTAGTCGAGCTTAATGCCCATATTTTTGCACCAGAGTTTAACCTCGTCGGCCGTGAAGTTCGTGCCATTATCGGTGATGATGCTGTGGGGGACACCGTAATGGTGTACTACCCCGGATATGAAGTCTATCACAAGTCCAGATTCGGCCGTTTTAACTGGCTTGGCCTCTATCCATTTGGTGAATTTGTCCACCATGACCAGTAGGTATTTTTGCTTGTGGGTTCCCCCTTTGAGGGGTCCAACCATGTCAAGCCCCCAGACCGCAAACGGCCAGGTGATGGGTATAGTTTGGAGGGCTGTGGGTGGCATGTGGCTCTAATTAGCAAAGAGCTGACAACCGACGCATCATTGGACTAAGTCCTGAGCATCTGCCCGGGCCGTCGGCCAATAAAATCCTGTATGGAAGGCCTTACCTACAAGGGCCCGGGCTGCAGCGTGGTGTCCGCCTAGTCCGGCGTGAATTTCAGCCAGAAGATTTCGCCCTTCCTCTTCGGAGATACACCTTTGAAGGACTCCGGTTGTGCTTTTCTTATAAAGTTCCCCCTCATGGACCTTGTAGGCTTTAGATCGCCGAACTATGCAGTGGGCCTCGTTTTGGTCTTCGGGAAGTTCCTGCCTAATTAAGTAGGCTAGGAATGGTTCCGTCCACAGGGCAATGACTGCCATTATTTTGTTGGCGGAAGGTGTTATGTCATTGGCTGAGCCACCGGTTGTGTCAGAATGTTCGGTGTTGGGCGGTGCGGTTGGTTCCGGATTGTTGTTTCCGGACTCTTCTTCCCATACAACGGATGGCTTAAAGAGCCGCTCCAGGAAGATGTTTGGAGGGACAGCGTCGCGCTTTGCACCGATGCGTGCCAACACGTCGGCCGCCTGGTTATTATCCCGGGCTACATGGTGGAATTCGAGTCCTTCGAACCGAGCTGACAGTTTTAAGACAGCGTTACGGTAGGCCGCCATTTTTGGATCTTTGGCATCGAAGTCTCCGTTTGCTTGTGATATTGCGAGGTTTGAATCCCCACGTACCTCGAGGCGTTGAATGCCCATGGAGATTGCCATTCGGAGACCGTGTAGAAGGGCCTCGTATTCGGCTGCGTTGTTGGAGTCTGTATACATTATTTGAAGTACGTATTGGACTGTGTCTCCGGTTGGGGGCGTCAAAACGACGCCAGCCCCCAAGCCAGCCAACATTTTAGAGCCGTCGAAATGCATGATCCAATTGGAGTATGCGCCATACTCTTTAGGGAGTTCGGCTTCAGTCCATTTAGCGACGAAGTCAGCCAGGACTTGCGACTTTATAGCTCGCCATGGTTTGTAGGTTATGTCAAATGGTAAGAGCTCAATGGCCCATTTTGCGATTCTGCCCGTCACATCGCGGTTGTTTATGATGTCGTTGAGGGGTACTTTGGAGGCCACTGTTATCGAACACTCTTGAAAGTAGTGTCGCAGCTTCCGGGATGCCATGAACACCGCGTATGCTATCTTTTGATAATGCGGGTACGGGGACTTGCAGGGAGTTAAGATAGTGGATACGTAGTACACTGGTTTTTGAAGAGGGAATTTATGCCCTTCTGTTTCTCGTTCGACGACGAGTACCGCGCTTACAACTTGATGTGTTGCCGCGATATATAACAACATTGGTTCGCCCAGGTTAGGCGCGGCCAGGACCGGATTTGTTGCCAATATGGCCTTTATTTCTTTGAGTCCGGCAGTGGCAGCATCCGTCCACTCGAAGTGTTCGGTGCTCCTGAGGAGGCGATAGAGGGGAAATGCCTTTTCTCCCAAACAGGAGATGAAGCGGCTTAGAGACGCCATGCATCCAGTCAATTTTTGTATTTGTTTGAGGTCTTTTGGAATATCCAGCTGTGACAGAGCTCAGATCTTGGCTGGGTTTGCTTCAATTCCTCTACCGGATACAATGAAGCCCAGGAGCTTTCCGGCTGGTACGCCGAAAACGCATTTTTCCGGGTTCAGCTTAATGTCATATGCTCGGAGGTTGTCGAATGTGAGCCTCAAATCGTCTACTAGAGTTTCGACGTGTTTGGTTTTGACGACCACGTCGTCTATGTATGACCCTACTGTTTTGCCGATCTGGGTAGCCAGACATGTCTGAATCATGCGCTGATATGTTGTGCCGGCGTTTTTGAGTCCGAAGGGCATCGTGTTGAAGCAGAATGGTCCGTATGGAGTAATGCATGCCGCTGCGGCTTGGTCCGCCTCTGCCATCTTGATTTGATGGTAGCCGGAGTATGCGTCAAGGAAGCACAATGAATCGTGCCCTGCAGTAGCATCGATTATTTGGTCGATGCGGGGAAGGGGGAAAGGATCCTTTGGGCAAGCCTTGTTGAGGTCTTTAAAATCGACACATAGGCGCCAGGATTTGTCCTTCTTTGGTACCATTACCAGGTTTGCTAGCCAGTCCGGATGTTTGATGTCTCTGATGAATCCGGCTTCCAATAGTTTGGCTAGCTCCTCTCCCATTGCCTGTCTTTTGGGTTCGTAAAATCGCCAAAGAGCCTGTTTGACTGGCTTGAATCCTTTTAGGATGTTTAGGCTGTGTTTTGCCAATCTGCGCGGGATTCCTGGCATATCTGAAGGGTGACAGGCAAAGATGTCCCAATTCCCCGAAGGAATTCTCGTAGTGCGGCGTCTACATCAGGGTTCAACTGTGCCCCGATGGAGGCCGTCTTTGTTGGGTCCGTTGGATGGACCTGGAATTTGACTATTTCGTCCGCTGGTTTAAAAGAGGTGGACTTGGATCTCTTATCGAGTATCACATCATCCCTGTTCACCATAGAGCGCAGCGCAGTGAGTTCCTCCGCCGCTAGGGCTTCAGATAGTGCCTCTAGGGCTAATGCGGCTGTCTTGTTTTTGGCGCGGAGTGCTATGTCCGGATCACTGGCAAGGGTGATGGTTCCATTGGGCCCGGGCATTTTAAGCTTCATGTACCCGTAATGGGGTATGGCTAGGAAAATTGTGAATGCCTCTCGTCCTAATAAAGCGTGATATCCGCTGCTGAATGGGGCCACTTGGAATGTGACCTCTTCGGACCTGTAATTGTCCGGCGAGCCGAACACCACATCAAGTGTGATTTTTCCTGTGCAGCGTGCTTCCCGGCTAGGGATTATCCCCCTAAAGGTTGTGCTACTTCACTCAATACGGCTCCAGTCTATTTCCATTTTCGAAGGGTTTCCTCATAGATGAGGTTTAATCCGCTGCCGCCGTCCATGAGCACTTTTGTAAGACGAAAGCCGTCCACTATTGGGCTGAGGACCAATGCGGTTGGTGCTCGGGCAGTTCGGAATTTAGGTTCGTCGCTGGTGTTGAAGGTGATAGCCGTGTCGCTCCATGGATTTGTTGTTGCTACTTGGTAGACTTCGGCGAGGCTGCGGATCATTCGTTTCCGCATATTATTTGATGCGAAAGTCTCAAAGACTGTTGATACCGTACTGGTACTGTTGGAGTGGTTCTCCGGGGCTAGAAGCTCTTCGCCACTTTTGGCCACCTACCGCAGTATCCAACATGCTCGAAGGCTATGTGTTGGAGTGGCATCCTCTATACTATGAATTTTACAGGGTCCGCTGAGCCATCCCTCCAGTACGGTTCCTTGCCCTTTATGGGGTTTTTGCTTTTTGGTTTTTGTACCGGGTGCCTGAGCATGATGCACCCTTTTGTTTCGAACTAGGGTTGTATTTGGAGCCGGATTGTCCCAAAACATAGTTTCGGTTTTCCAGAAATTCTCCATCGCACAGTACTTTCGTACTATGGACGCCAGGTCGGCGAAGCGTGTGATTTCACGACGACTTATGGCATTCAAGATTCCCTTGTCCGTGCAATTACTGCAAATAACCGAAATTGCGTTTTCCTCATGGCAGTCTTTTATCCTGTCCATAACCAGGAGGAATCTGGCCCAGTAATGATGTACTGTTTCAGCGGGCTCTTACCGGATTTGAGATGGATCGCATATGTTTGGGTGGGTGGGCGGAATTGAGTCCGGAACCCTGCCTATCTTGAGGCTCAAAGGCCGAAAATTTTCCAAATTTGGAAGCTTGGATTGCTGGACGTTGTCCAACGAGTCTGGTCCGATGTCTGACTTCAGGTTCAGTGCTTGATCGTTGTCCGTCCCTCCGTGGGAATCCGGCATGGAGGGTTCGGGAGTCCGGACATAACTAGTTTTCAATACAGAAGAAGAGTCGCCGCATTGTTCCTCTACCAACGCAACATGGTGGGTAACCTGGGGAGAGTTAATCTCTCTCAGATCGGTTTTAAGCCCAACCTGATTGTAGTCTGTAGCGACTCCCAGGGCGGTGACGCGATCCAAGAGCTCGTTTATGGACGAGAGCTCTATTGGATCCAACTGGTCGGCGAATTCCGAGTTGACGTGAAGATTGCTTTTGATGACCCGAGAGGTCATCGTCGAAGCGGTGGCCGAACAGGCGGTCATGAGAAAACCACCTAGCCGGATAGTTTGGCCGGCGGCCAAGGCTCCTTTGGCGATGATACCGTCTTTAGAGACGGGAAGAGGCATCCTTCCTGATCGTGACGGCACAGAGGAACTCTCAATGAAAGCACCAATGTCGGTGTCAAAACCGGCGGATCTCGGGTAGGGGGTCCCGAACTGTGCGTCTAGGCGGATGGTAACAGGAGACAAGGGACACGATGTTTTTACCCAGGTTCGGGCCCTCTCGATGGAGGTAAAACCCTACTCCTGCTTGATAAATATTGACGATATGGGTAGTACAAGAGTAGATCTACCACGAGATCAAGGAGGCTAAACCCTAGAAGCTAGCCTATGGTATGATTGTTGTAATGGTTGTTCGTCCTACGGACTAAAACCCTCCAGTTTATATAGACACCGGAGAGGGCTAGGGTTACACAGAGTCGGTTACAATGGTAGGAGATCTACATATCCGTATTGCCAAGCTTGCCTTCCACGCCAAGGAAAGTCCCATCCGGACACGGGACGAAGTCTTCAATCTTGTATCTTCATAGTCTTGGAGTCCGGCCGATGATGATAGTCCGGCTATCCGGACACCCCCTAGTCCAGGACTCCCTCAATGACCATCGAGAGAGCAACTCCCAAGGGAAAAGTAGGTGGTGGTGAGGCAAATGGTAAGACCAAGGTTGGGCCTTGCTGGAGGAGTTTTATTCAAAGCGAACTGTCAAGGGGGTCCCATAACTCACCCAACCGTGTAAGGAATGCAAAATCAAGGAACATAATACCGGTATGACAGAAACTAGGGCGGCAAGAGTGGAACAAAACACCAGGCATAAGGCCGAGTCTTCCACCCTTTACCAAGTATATAGATGCATTAATTAAATAAGAGATATTGTGATATCCCAACATCATCCTATCCATCTTGGGGCAATTCTCAACTTCACCTGCAACTAACAACGCTATAAGAGGGGCTGAGCAAAGCGGTAACATAGCCAAACAACGGTTTGCTAGGAAGGGTGACAAAGGTTAGAGGTTCAAGGCAATTTGGGAAGGATTGAAGAACAAGTGATAGAAGCGCAGCATAGTGAAAGAATGAAGCAACTAGCATATCAATGATAGTAATGAGATCCAAGGTGACGGTCATCTTACCCGAAATCCCGCTAGGAAGAAGAACGAGTCCATGAAGAAGATGAACGGATGAAGCCGAACCAAGCGTAGACGAACGAATCCTCACGATCGCAACGAAACGGGAACTATCGAGAAGAAGCACACAACATGGTAAACACACCACACATATACATGACATGATGCTCAACCAAGTATGATGCATGACAAAGCTAGATGAGGCTACTCATGGCAAGATATGATGCATACAAGAGCAACACATCAGAACAAGTTTAAATGAGGCCGGGAACAACATCTAACAATTCCGGTAAGTCCTCATATGCAAATTTGGAAATTGGTCCAGAACTGAATAAACATTATGTTCAAGTTGTTAAACATCAAGTTAAGATGCACCAAGAGGATCTACACGAAATTCTAATCAAGTTACATATAAAGTTCATTTAATTCGGAGCTACGGCC
The DNA here is from genome assembly GCA_963921465.1 of Triticum timopheevii. Taxonomy (NCBI): domain Eukaryota; kingdom Viridiplantae; phylum Streptophyta; class Magnoliopsida; order Poales; family Poaceae; genus Triticum; species Triticum timopheevii. The sequence goes on along the minus strand of OY997262.1, from coordinate 151,303,974 downwards.
TAGAAGATATGAGCAAAACAAGTTAAACATGGCATTGATGCAAAATGCATACAAACATCAAGCAAACACCTCAAAACAAGGATGCAACATGATAATATGAAACTACATGCAAAATCAAGGAAGTTTCATATAGAGCACACTCAAAACGGTGCAACGGTTCAACACATACACTCTACACAAGTTTAAAGGACAAACTGTCCAAAACAGCAACTAGGCATCTAGCAAGCATCAAAACAACATGCTACAGCATCTCAACATAAGAACAAAAGGCATGGGCATGAATTAAAGGTAAAGCATGACAAAACATGAGCACTGAGCTATATCCAGAAATCACTATAACATGCTCAAAAGGACATGGCAAGATTGCAAATTATAACAGTTTCAGACTTAGCAGAAATAACATCAGGTTGCAATGTTTAGAGCTATCAAACAACATGCTACCGGAACTTATCATGGAAAACAAAGGCATGGCATGCTAATACTAAAGACAAAGAACAAATCTCCCTTATTGAACTAATTCCAAAGATCAACAGAAAACATGGTAGCATCCATGCAAACATGGCAAATGATATGACAGATTCAGACATGGCAGGAACAACAATCAGTAGGCATGCTGGTGAGCTTGTACCACTCACCACAGAGCAATACATGGCGTGGCAAGGTGACCAATAGTAAGAAGGTATATTTATGAAGTTAAACATGGCAAGAGAAAGTTCATATTGTTCTTGGATCACTAACAACAATTATGGCAACATTGAACTTGATGTTAATAGGCTGACATCAACATTATTTAGCAAGTTTGGAGCAAGATAACAAAAAGTTACAGCAGTCTATAAGTGCAACCAGGGGAATGAATGGATAGAGAATGACATTTATAACAAAACATCCTTAGTGAAAATCTCCAGATTATGCATAGAATGACTTGTAGCAGCAGGCTTACATAGCATCAGGATATAACAGATTCAGACTAGCAAAACAGCAACAGCAAGTACCCTACTTCACGAGCTCGAAGCACTCACTACAAAACTCAAAAAAATACATGGATTGCACCACTGTAAATATGGCATGATGTATCTCAAAACTCATGTAGACATCAAGCTCATAGGATGCACACACAAAACGCAATGAAAAAGACAAAATAGCAAGTTCTGTTAACAGACAGCAGTTAACATCATATATCACCCTTGCGACGATGATTAGGGCATCAATATGGACTCAAACAAGCATGTCACAATGGAATGAAATGTAGAGGAAATCCTGGTGAACATTTCGATATATTACACGCACAAAACTGAGCAACATGCATAGAGTTATGGCATTACAAATTATGCATTAGAATGTCAGGGTTTTTGGGACTTGGCCGATTTTCACATCGCAGAAAAGTCAACGGGCGGACGAGGATATCCGGGACGGAGCGGATCGGGACGGGGCGCCGTGTTTGGATGGATGGTTGGGTGGATCTGGTCCAGGCGGGATGGATCCGGCCGGAGTGGAGCTCCGGCGAGCTCCGGCTCCGGCGAGACGGCAGCGGGCGGCACGGAGGCGGAGAGGCGCGGGAGGCGCGCGTGGGCGGCGAGCCGCGATGGGGCCGGCAGGATGCGGTCCGGCCCGACCGGATACGCGCGGGGAGGCGGCGAGCGGAGCAGGCGGCCGGGAGGTGTCAGGCGGCGGCGAAGACGCGGGCGGCGGCGGAGGCAGACGGGCCGCAGGGAGGCGCGGGAAGGCGCTCGGGCGGCGGCGGCCGCGGGCGGCGCCCAGGGCGCGGCGGCGGCGAGGCAGGCGCGGTTCCAGCGATGTCACGGGGTGGCGCCGGCGAAGAGAGGCGGCGGCGCAGAGCTCCTGGCGGCGGGGCGCGAGCCCAGAGGACGGCGGCGGGGGCACGGGCTCCCCCGGGCCCGGCACGGCCCGGGGCGGGCCCGACCTGGGCTCCACGGGCCCGGCGGCGGAGGGAGGAGAGAGAGGGCCGGTAGGGGTGACGTGGCGAGGTCCTATTGGACGGGGGCGACGGGCGGACATGTCCGGCGGCGGTGGAGATGTGTCCGGCGGCGCGAGGGGAAGAAGTCTAGGGTTTTCATCCGCGAATTTGGAGGGGGAGGCACCTATTTATAGGTAGAGGGAGCTAGGAGAGTCCAAATGAGGAACGGTTTTCCACCACGCGATCGTGATCGAATGACCGAGAGCATGGAGGGGGTTTGGATGGGTTAATGGGCCACTTTGGAGGGGTGTTGGGCTGCACACAAAAGAGGCTTTAGCGGATACCCGGTTAACCATTGGAGTATCAAACGGACTCCGAATGGCACGAAACTTGGCAGACGGTCTACCGGTAGTGTACCAAGGCCGCTTGGCAAAACTCGGTCCTTTCCGAGAATGTTTAACACCCACACAGGAAAAGAGGCAAAAGGGGGCATCGGGGGACATAAGAGTGCTGGATTGCAAAACGGACAACGGGGAAAATGCTCGGATGCATGAGACGAACACATATGCAAAATGAGATGCACATGATGACATGGCAAAATGCAACACGCAAGCAAATGACATGGCAACGACGACGAATAACTGGAAGACACCTGGCGCATCGAAACTGGGGCGTTACAGTCGACCTCCTCCAGCATCCACCTGCGACTGTTCATCCACGGGCTCCTGTTCATCCAGCCTCCACCGCGCGCTACTCCACCAGCTACTGTTCATCCAGCCCTCTCCACGGGCTCCTGTTCAACCACCCCTCCACGGGCTACTGTTCATCCATCCCTCCATCGTCTACTGTTCATCCAGCCCTCCACGGGGTCGTCCTATTCATCCAGCTCTCCACGGGGTCCTGTTCATCCAGCCCCAACCGGCTCAATGGATCGGCGTCCTGTTCATCCAGAGGCAACACCACGGGGTCCTGTTCATCCACCCCCACCGGGAACTGTTCCTCCAAACCCCCAGCAACGCTCACTGTTCATCTAGAGGCAGCATCGATCGGCTTCAGTTAGCAGCAGTAGCAAAGGAATTGCTCGATCGAGTTCAGTTAACAACCATCGATCAATCGCTCGGGTTCAGTAACGCGTAGCCTGCAGTGCAATCGCTTGGGTTCAGTAGGCGAACGCCTCGCTTGGTTCAGTTAGAGCCCAACGCCTCCCACCCACGCGCGTGTGTGTACGAGAGAAACGCGCAAACCTCTGTGCATCGTTCGGCCCTGACCACCCACCGAAATTGGGAACACCCCGATATTTTCCTCGCCCTCGCTTCTACCACCGTTTTTCCATCATGGACGGCCCAAAGAATGTCATGCAGCTGCATCTCTGGCCCGCCCAGGATGAAAAGCCCATTTTTTGTCATGATTTTTTGTCATAGAAGTAGGAGCCCACCACATCTATGATGATACCGGGTTTTGTCACAATTATCGTCATAGAAGTGTCATAAGTATGACAGAAAAAATTTCGTTCGGCCCAAAATGTCACGGATGTGTCTTTTTTTTGTAGTGCATGGGTTGAGAGTTATGAGATGGCCATGGAACTCTTGGATGTTAGTGACGCTGCACGTGCTAAGTATTTCACCATGATGTTGTATGGGGTAGCTCGTACTTCGTTGAAAGGGCTGCCTGCTAACTCCATTGGGTCATGGGCCAAGTTGAAAGCCTAGTTTATTCAGAGTTTTAAAGATACGTGCAAGCAGCCTATGTCAATTGTTGATTTGGATGCCTGTGTCCAGGAAGAGGGTGAATCAACAACCCATTGGGTGTGCCGGGTCTCAACTATCCCGCACTCATCGGATCGCATCAATGCCGGTTCAGCAGTATTGATGTTAGACAAGAATTGTCGTTTTTTGTCGCTAAAACAGAAGCTAGGGAGGCTTAAGTGCCACTGCAGTTACATGGTGGAGCTGATAGTGGCTCTGGTTAAGTATGCCGACTCTGATCGTACCAAAGCCCCCGAGTCTGATGATGAAAGGCCATGATAGGGAAAGAAGAGTGGCAACACCAAGGGGCAGCATCATAACCCGGCAGGTCAGGGGGGCAATGGTAAGCGCAAGGCCGATAATAGTTTGGATTTTGTGGCCAATACCAACATGCAGAATTATAACCAGCATCATAAGGGGAGGCCGGTTTAGTCTGGAGGAGGATAGGTCAACCAAGAAGCACTGATGAACCAGTCGTGTCCAAGGCACGTGTCGGTGTACAAAAGTAGGGGCTCTCCTTTTGACCCCTTTACTTGTGCATGGGCAGTCGGAACCACGCGCCACGACCATGCATAGCAGGGCAAAGGAGGGAAGCCGGAGAGGAGCCGAAGGCACAAGACAAACAAGGAGACATCAAGGACCAAGGCCACAGAGAGCAGATGGGCGGAGCAGGTTCCCTCGGCAAGACCCTTGCCGGGGGCAGCCTCAGCAGCCCCAGCAAGCCCCTTGCCGGGGCAGCTCGCCCACACCAGAGGAGCAAGCCGCCCTAGAGCCCACGGTCTCCAACACCATCAACCACGTTGGGCCAAGGGCTCGGGAGGCACCTCCATGGTGGCATGTAGATATTTGTGAAGACAAAGAATATTCAAGATCAGATAAGGATTGTAGGGCAACAATCCTCGACAAGATCCATACCGAAGAAACCCATAAGACCCCCGGCAAGATCCTTCCGGGGGACGACAGCGCGCCACGGCAAGACCCTTGCCGAGCCACCCGGTAAGTAGCTTGCCGGGCCACCCGGCAAGACCCTCGCCAAGGGCGTTAGCGGGGCCACCGCCAGGCCCACGCCAACAAAGTATCCACCGCCGTTCGCATGCAGCTGCCAGCCCAACCAGCTGGGAGGGCACCTGCATGGCAACATGCGGCTTCTAGGCCAACTCAGCACACACCTGCATGGCGGCATGCAGATCTTCGTGGAGGCTCCACCATCGCGCCACCTCAGCTGCTTGCCTGCCTACATGGCGCCGCACGCATTGCTGGCCAGGGCACGTGTCGAAGCGAAGAGGAGCAGCGACAGACGGGATGGGCCTCGCCCCCGTCCCCGATAAAGTGAGGGGACACCTAAGCCGCGCATTAAATGTGTCTTGTCCTGTAATACGAGCGATAGGCTCATAGCAGTGTAGGCCTTTCCACCTCCTGTGTGCCATTGTGGCAGCCCCTTTCGCCTATAAAAGGAGGCCCATGGCATACTGGAAAAGGATTCGGCTCTTTCGAACCAAGCAGCACCCATAGCTAGTTCGAGAGCTCAAGAACACTTAATACATCCACCAAGCAGGACTAGGGTTTTACGTATCCTCGCGGCCCGAACCTGGGTAAACAATCCTTGTGCCGATTACTAGTCCTGCTCTTCTCACAACCCGCGCCCCGCAACCGTAGTAGGGATCCTTGTGATCCCATAGGTGTCGTTTCCCACCGACATCGTTGGTGCGCCAGGTAGGGGGCGAAATTGTGAGAATCTGGTCTAGTAGTTGGCCTAGCAGTTCTTCATTGCCATGGCTCCTAAGAAGAAGACGACCATGGCGATCGGTTCGTCTGGGACCGAACTGCCAATACCGATGCGGACCAGTAGCGGGCCAGTCGCGGAGAGAACCCGTGGCACGGCCCACAAACATCCACATCACCCTGGCAGTCCAGGCTTGATGAGTAGCATCGTTCGTACGCCAGGCGATGAGCAACGCGTCCCGGGCTCCAGAGACGGAGTCGGGCCCCCCGCAGGCAGCGCGGGGCCCTCCAGGGGCATCGTCGTGCCACCAAACGGTGGTGCGGCGACCTCCAAGACACCAACACCGGCTCCCACGGCGCGCTCTTCTCAGGTTGTGCGCGATGAGCAGCGCCGCCCTGCTGGTGACCCTAGGCGCCGCCCAGGGAAGAGTCCCATGCGCCCTTCACAGGATGAGGAGGGCCAGCATGCGCGCCGAGGTGCTGGCGGAGGTGGCGAACGACTGCGGGGCCATGATGGGGCTCCTTCTAACGTGGTTAGAAGTCGAGGCGCATTGTGGTCCACACAGCTCTCACCGCCACCCACGCCAGCAGAAGCCCTAGCACGCGCGCAGCTGCTCCTCGATTTTCCTCCCGCTGCGGAGAAGCTTGACGAATGGAGGGCCACCGTCCGGAGCCTCGTCGGCATCGCCAACAACGATGAGTTGCGGCCAGCGGGACCCGTATGCCATCGCTCCGTCGAGCCACCGCATGCCAGTGGAGGCCGAGCCGGGGGCGATGCGGCCACGGTGCACTCCCCTCCTCCATCCCGGCCACCGCGGGTGTCGGTTCGTCGCGGCGATGCTCGTGATGACATTTCCATAGCATCGTCCGACCCGCGAACCCACTACGACCAACGCCAAGTTCTTCGGGAGCGAGTTCATGAAGACGCTCGAACCACCATCGAGCGCCGGCGTGACGCGCGCCACCAGTCGAACAGGCGGGCAGGGCCAACTACGAACCACCCAGCACTAGGAGGCTACGGTGGCCTTCCCTACGAGGTGGGTTCTCCGGCCTTCACCCATGAGCTGCAGCAGTTCCAGTGGCCCTCCCACTGCACGTTCAAACCCGGCGTTGGCGAGAAGTACAACGACAAGACTCACCCGTCGGAGTTCCTCAGCATCTACACCATCTTGATGCAAGCTGCCGGGGCTCGCGACGATAAGGTGCTCGCCAACTATTTTCCGTTGGCACTCAAGCCCAATGTTATGTCATGGTTGATGCACTTGCCAGTAGACTCCATTTCTTCTTGGGCGGATCTATGTCATGAGTTTGTTGGCGCCTTTATCGGAGGCCACCAAGCTCATGGCCAGGCGAGTGATTCGCATATCATCCCCCAGAAGGAAGGAGAAAACTTGCGCAAGTACATCCAAAGGTTCAGCCGAGTGCAGTACAACATCCTCGACGTTCATCCTGCCACCATGATCAGTGCATTCCATCAGAATGTGCACAATCGTAAGATGCATGAAGAGATGGCGACGAACAAGGTCAGGGATGTGGCCGAACTCTATGTTCTGGCCGATCGGTGCGCTCGCGCTGAGGAGGGAAGAAAGTACCCCGGCGAAGACGCCGATGCGGAAACCAACTCCATGGATGATACTGCCACCCCGGCGAAGAAGGGCCAGCGCTGTAACAGGAAGCGCAAGGGCAAGACCGTGCTTGCCGTCGAGGGGTCCGACGACACCAGCGCCACCAAGAGACCCAAGGCAAGTGACCCCGGCAAGGAGGTTGCTGGGTGTGCCGCTTGCCGGGCCTTGGCGGCTGCCGATAAGCCAGGGGGCTCCGACAAGCAGTATTGCAAGATCCACCGCACCAAAGGCCACGATCTCCAGAACCGCCGACAGGTGGAGCTGCTCGCTGAGAAGCAGAAAGCCGAGTATGAGCGGCGGGACAAGGAGAAGGGCCAAGAGGGTGCCGAGGGATCCGGCAAGAAGCATGGCGGCCAAGGAGGCCGCCGCGGCAAAGATAATCAGGAGGAGAGGCCCGCCCGGGGCCGTGACAAGAAGCAGGAAGACGATGACCATGACGAGGACGATGAGTCCGGCGACCACGAGATCCAGAAAGCCACAGAAGCCATGTGCGTCGACGGTGGCGCCTCGCTGCATACATCCCATCGCCAGCTCAAGAAGTGGGCGCGTGAGATCAAAGTGGTGGAGCCGTCGCTCGACGCATGGAAGCCGCTGAGGTGGTCCAGCACGCCTATCATCTTCGACACCGAGGACCATCCTGACCGCACTACTGCGGTCGGGTGCTTGCCGTTGTTGGTCTCACCAACAATCCGCAACCTCAAGGTGACGAAGATGCTGGTTGACGGCGGGGCCGGTCTGAACTTGATCTCACCTGTTGTGATCAAGAGGCTGCAGATCCCTGATGGAGACCTCGAGGAGACGGGCACGTTCCAAGGGGTCAACCCGGGGAGGAGCCAGCCGAAGGGAAAGGTCACGCTGCCCGTGACATTCGGAGGTGAGCGGAACCACAGGACGAAGAGGATTGTCTTTAATGTAGCCGAGATCCCCTTGCCCTACAACAGGATCCTCGGCCGCCCGACACTAGACAAGTTCATGGCGGCTTCACACTACGCCTACAACACGCTGAAAATGCCCGGGCCGATCAACATCATCACCGTCCCCTCCGACAAAAAAGACGCGTTGATTTGCACCGACCAACTCTATTGGGAAGCAGTTGCAGGAGCTGCCGCCAAGGCACCTCCTCCTGCCGACGGAGCCCCAGGAGGGAAAAAGACCGGTGAGACCCCTCGCACCCACTCCGGCAAGCGCACCTCTTCGGGGTGTTGCTCTCCCGTTGAGGACGTGCGAGAGAGCTCCTCCGGCAAGAGCAAGAAGTCCAGAGCTGCACCACCAGAGACCAAGAAGGTGCCCGTCAAGGAGGATGGCACGGGGGGAGCTTTTACCATAAACTCCACCCTCGACAGCAAATAGGAAAGCAAGCTAGTCACCTTCCTGCGGGCGAATGTCAATGTGTTTGTGTGGCAAGCCTCCGACATCCCTGGTGTTCCCAGGGAAGTGATTGAGCACCACCTTGCTGTCTGTCCTCACGTACGGCCTGTCAAGCAGACGGTCAGGAAGCAAGCTCTGGAAAGGCAGGAGTTCATCACGGAGGAGATCAGGAAACTAGAGGCGGCAGGCTTGGTAAGGGGAGTGCTCCATCCGACGTGGTTGGCCAACCCGTTAGTGGTGCGCAAGGCAAACGGGAAGTGGAGACTGTGTATTGATTACACAGACATCAATAAGGCTTGCCCAAAGGATCCCTTCCCGTTGCCACGCATCGACCAGATTGTCGACTCCACGGCTGTGTGTGACCTGTTGTCATTCCTCGACACCTACTCAGGGTACCACCAGATCTTCATGACGAAAGAAGACGAGGAAAAGACAACATTCATCACCCCATGTGGTACATATTGCTTTTTACGAATGCCTTTCGGGTTGAAGAGTGCTAGCTCAACCTTTGCAAGATCAGTCCAAATTGGTTTTGAGCCCGAGCTACATAGAAATATGGAAGCTTATATGGATGACATAGTGGTCAAGACCAAGGACGGAGCAACACTTGCGCAAGGTCTGGAGGAAACATTTGCAAACCTGCGCAAGATCAACCTCAAGTTGAACCCTGGGAAGTGTGTCTTCGGTGTCCCGTCCGGCAAGCTTCTCAAGTTCTTTGTGATGCAGCGCGGAATCGAGGCAAACCCAGATAAGATCAAGGCCATCGAGCAGATTAAGGCACCCAAACGGATCAAGGACGTGCGTTGGCTCACTGGCTGCGTTGCCGCCATGAGAAGACTCATCTCCAAGTCCGCGGAGCGTGCCCTCCCTTTTTTCAAGATCTTGAAGAAAACAGGCCAAGTGGAGCGGACCCCAGAGACTGAGGCAGCGCTGCAAGACTTGAAGAAGTACCTCTCCTCTACCCCAGTGTTGGTTGCGCCCAAACCACAAGAACCATTGCTGCCGTATCTAGCGGCAACGAATCAGGTGGTTAGCGCTGCACTGGTAGCACAGAGAGAGGTCGATGAAGAGGCAGCGGCAGCGGCAGAGTCAGCGGATGGCGAGCCGGAACCTTCCCTGGCAGGGCTCAGTCCCGGTAGGACTGAGTCCCCGGCAGAGGCTGACGCTAGTGCGACAAGGCCCGTGCGACTAGGTGATGTGGCGCAAAAGAAGAAAATGGTGCAGCACCCAGTTTACTTCGTCAGCTCCCTCTTGCAGGGGCTAGGTCGAGGTACTCAGGTGTGCAAAAACTGCTCTTCGGCCTCCTTATGGCCTCGAGGAAGTTGCATCATTACTTCCAAGCGCACGAGATCACCGTAGTCACCCGCCTCCCGTTGCAACAGACTGCATAACCCAGATGCAACAGAGAGGATCGTGGAATGGGCCCTGGAGCTGTCAAGTTTCGGTTTAAAGTTTGAAAGTACCTCGTAATTCAGAGCAGAGTCTTGGTGGAGTTTGTTGCAGAATGGACCTCGACGCCCGACGAAGAGGTACAGGAGACCACTCTCCCCGGCAAGGAAATGAGCCGCAACTGGATCATGTACTTTGATGGGGCTTTTTCGCTGCAAGGCGCCAGCGCTGGTGTGCTACTTGTCGCACCCACCGGAGAGCACCTCAAGTATGTCATCCAAATGCACTTCCCCTGGGAGATGTCAACTAACAACACCATCGAGTACAAGGGCTTGCTTGCCGGTCTCAGGATCGCGGCGGACCTCGCAGTCAAAAAGCTCATCGTCGGGGGCGACTCACAACTTGTCGTCAGGCAGATAAACAAAGATTATCAGAGCCCATTGATGGAAGCTTATGTGGATGAGGCGAGGAAACTGGAGGAGCGCTTTGACAGTATACAAGCAGAGCATGTCCCTCGGACGGAAAACGACATCGCCGACTACCTGTCGAAGTGCGCTGCCCTCAAGCTGCCTGTGGAACCAGCTACTTTTGTGCTTCAGTAAACTCAACCATCCGTCGAACCATCAACCGGGCAGAACAAGCGGAGGAAGCTAGGCCCCGGCAAGTACTTCCCCACCGAGCCCCCCGGGGCTGCTGGCGAAGATGCTGCCATGGATGCCAACCTTGCCGCGGGACAGCCGACTCCCATGAAAGAAGAGATGCCTTTGGTCCTTGTCGCCGAGCCACAGGCTCCGGCATGGCGCGGCACACTGTCCGATTCCTCCAAAAAGGAGAGCTTCCTGAGGAACAGGAAGAGGCAGAAATAGTAGCCCGCCGGTCTGCTCTGTACCAATTCATTGACAACGTATTGTACAGGAAAAGACCGAATGGGGTGAAATTGAAGTGCATCTCCCGGGAGGAAGGACTAGAGCTGTTGGTAGAGATACATGGAGGCATATGTGGCTCCCACATAGGGTCGAGGGCCCTTACCGGCAAGGCTTTCCAGCAAGGTTTCTTCTAGCCCACCGCCCTCCAGGATGCGACGACACTAGTAACCAAGTGTGAAGCGTGCCAGTTCCATTCAAAGAAGCTTCATCAACCAGCTCAGGCCCTTCAAACCATCCCTCTCTCCTAGCCCTTCTCGATCTGGGGGCTCGACATATTGGGCCCTTTCCCTCGTGCCGTCGGGGGCTTTGAGTACTTGTACATTGCAATCCACAAGTTCACAAAGTGGCCGGAGGTGGAAGTAGTGAGGAAGGTGACAGGCGCAGTCAGCCATCAAGTTCTTCAAGGGACTAGTTTGCCGTTTTGGGGAACCCAATAGGATCATCATCGACAACGGCACAGAATTCACAAGCCATGTCTTCATGCAATACATTGAGGATCTCGGTAGCAAGATTTGTTTTGCTTCCGTGGCACACCCACGGAGCAACGACCAAGCAGAGAGAGCAAATGCTAAAGTTCTGCGAGGCTTAAGAATGAAGACTTTTGACAGGCTACGCAAGAGTGGAAGGCGCTAGATTGACGAGTTGCTAGCGGTTCTTTGGTCGATCAGCCAAATCGAACCACCGGCCAGACACCCTTTGCCCTGGTCTATGGGGCAGAAGCAGTTCTCCCCACGGAACTCATATACGGGTCAACTCGAGTGCTTGCTTATGATGAGCTTGAGCCAGACCGATTGCGGCAAGATGCCGCAACGCTCCTTGAGGAAGATCGTCTCCGGGCGGCTGTGAGAGCAGCACGCTACCAGCAAGCCTTGCACCGCTACCATAGCCGCAAGGCTCATGCCCGGAGCTTTGAGGAAGGCGACCTTGTTCTTCAGCACATTCAGTCGGCCAAGAATTCCAACAAGTTGATGCCAAAGTGGGAAGGCCCTTATCGGGTAACACGAGTCACCAGGCCCGGCGCAGTCCGCCTGGAGACCAAAGATGCCACTCTAGTGAGCAACTCCTGGAACATCGAGCATATTCGCAAGTTTTACCCATAAGGCGCAGTTGCCGGGCCTCCCGGCAAGCCACCTTTTGTACAAGCCTTTCCGGCAAGGCATGTAACCCTTTGTACAAAGCGAAGCACGGACCCTGGGCATAAATAAACGAAGCACTGGCGCCCTAAGTTATAGCATGCATGCTAGGTCGAGTCTCCTCCTTGGTTAGGGTTGATAGTGCTTAGCGGCGGCTAACCCCTAGCTTAGAGGTCGAGTGCGCGTCTCTATGTTCTTTTCTATCCTCTTTGGTTTGCAGGGCACGTAAGCACTTCTGCCGAGCTGCCTGGAAGAAAGGGAATGGACCGGTGCCACGACCCCGGCAAACCAAAGTTGCCGGGGGCTGCAAGTACAAGAATCCACCCACGAAAAGCCAAGGTTGCCGGGAGCTACAGATCCAGATAAGTCTTTTATCCTCTATCATGCATTTCGTTATGGACTGAGATATGTGAAACCTCGTTTTATTTCTAGGCTACCGTGCTCCCCTTTTTCCGTACCCAAGGATTATCTCCTGGGTCCGAATTTGGTCGTAGTCGCGACAACAAGGAAATGGAACGAGGAGCCTAAGCCCACCTCGTCCCTGCCTCCGCCAAGAGCGTGAGAAAGGTCGAGCAAAATGGGGGGACGACAAGGCCTGTTGCCGGGCGAAAAACGTTTATCTTAAGAAGTAACAAGGATTCGTTCCTTGTCACGGGTTTCACCCACGAACAAAAAACCCAGCAAACATCCCTTTTTCATTAAAAACATCCCGTACAGGTACAGTTCACACGAAATGAAAAACATGAGCAAGGGGATTACAAGTTCTAAACTTAACGAAGGCCCGAAGGCTTACAAGACTAAAAAGAGATAAGGTGCCCATAATCCCTTTCTTGTCCCTCTCCTCAGGAAATGAAACAGGAAAGCAGAAGGGCAAAAGGGGCGCCTAGGCGAGGTACGAGCAGCAGAAGACGCCAAAAGAACATGCCGACGGTCGCCTGGGAGAGGGTCGGCGGTGGTGGCACCAGAGGAAGGGCTGGAAGATGAGGCAGCGGTCCGTTAATACACTATGAAGGCGTCGGTGCCCGCGTACTCCGATTTGACGACATGCCACCCATCTTCTTCGCCTTCTCCGGCCTCCCTACGCCAGCCGCCCAAGGAGACGGCCCCGAGAAGTTCAAGGAGCTGGCTCCTCCCCCGGCGGATCCCGCCGGAGGAACGGCCAGGTGCAGATGCTGCTGCTGCCGCACCCACCCAGACGCGGGGCGTCCGGCACCTAGTCGGACTCGTCCCCGTCATCTACCCCACTGTCCTCCTTATCACTCTTGCTTGAGGAAGTGTTTCCATCGTCGGAGGAGCTCTCCACGCAGCACTTCAGGCGAGTTCCAAGATCTCCAAAGACCTTGACGGAGAGCAGGCCGTTCTCCATCAATTTGAAGTACAGAACGAGCCCCACCGTCAAGTTGTGGACGCGGGCAAAAGTCTTCCACCCTCGGCGAAGATACATGACGTGGGGGGGGGGGACTCGACATCGGCCCATGTGCCGCTGTTCCCGCAACCCCTCATATGCAGCCACAGCGCCTGGCGGCGGATCCAAATCCATTTCCCGCGCAAATGGGGTCGGGAGGCGAAGACAACGGTGTGGCGGCTGGCGCAGCCTGATGAAGAACTCGTAAGGATTGTCCCCGACGTGGCCCTCCACCGAGGGAGGGGCCGCTGGCGACAGCAAGGCTGATCTACCGCCCCGTCCTCCTCTCCCTCGAGCATCGTGACGGCCTCGACCTCGCCCCCTCCCCCTCCCTCTAACGACCGGCTCTGCCGCCATGAGCTCTTGGGGAGGAGCGATGCGTTGTCTAGCTGAGACCCTCGCCGCCACCAATGAAGCGTCACCACGCCCCTTCGCCATGACAGAAGAAAGGAGGAAGCAGGAATGGGGAGGAGCGGATGATGAAGGATTGAGATGCACCGTTCCTCCCGCCCCCTCTTTATAAAGGGGCGGGGGCAAGGCTCGGCCGCCCCTCTCGGCCAATCTGGCCCGTTGGAGTGACAACGGGCGGGGCCGTCGACCGCCCTCCCCACTCAATTGAAGGCGCCTGGGAATCGACCCACGCGCATGCAACTTCCGGTAACCCGCACGCCTCTCATTCGCTCTGCATCATGCATGCAGCACACGTGGCGCAAGAGATGGGCGCAGTGGGACGCGTGGAGCGACGGTTCCCAAGTAAGGGCAGTAAATGAGCAGCGGCCCTGCGGTCTCGAAGAGACACGCAAGCTGCCTCTTTACTGTCCACCGAAAGATGACGCCAGCGTGCTTCGGTCACGCATGCGCGCGCGACCCCCACGTCACGCATTTAATGCGAGTCATGGGGAAGCGCAGTGGACGGAACAGTTACCGCGGTGAAATCCGCCCCCGCTACCCGCGCACTATTCTGGGCCTGGCCGAACAATGTGTCGCGCTTATGTGTGGCCCAGGCCCGGGGGCTCCTGTCGGTGTAAAAAAGTAGGGGCTCTCGTTTTGACCCCTTTACTTGTGTACGGGCAGTCGGAGCCACGCGCCACGGCCACGCATAGCATGGCAAAGGAGGGAAGCCAGAGAGGAGCCGAAGGCACAAGACAAACAAGGCGACATCAAGGACCAAGGCCATAGAGAGAACATGGGCGGAGCAGGTTCCCTCGGCAAGACCCTTGCCGGGGGCAGCCTTAGCAGCCCGGCAAGCCCCTTGCCGGGGTAGCTCGCCCACACCAGCGGAGCGAGCCACCCTCGAGCCCACGGTCTCCAACACCATCAACCACGTTGGGCCAAGGGCTCGAGAGGCACCTCCATGGTGGCATGCAGATCTTTGTGAAGACAAAGAATATTCAAGATCAGATAAGGATTGGAGGGCAACAATCCTCGACAAGACCCATACGGAAGAAACCCACAAGACCCCCGGCAAGATCCTTGCCGGGGACGACACCGTGCCACGGCAAGACCCTTGCCGGGCCACTCGGCAGGACCCTCGCCAAGGGCGTCAACGGGGCCACTGCCAGGCCCATGCCAGCCAAGTATCCACCGCCGTTTGCATGCAGCTGCCAGCCCAACCAGCTGAGCGGGCGCCTGCGTGGCAACATGCGGCTTCCAGGCCAACTCAGCACACAGCTACATGGCGGCATGCAGATCTTCGTGGAGGCTCCACCACTGCGCCACCTCAGCTGCTTGCCTGCCTACATGGTGCCGCACGCATCGCTGGCCAGGGCGCGTGTCGAAGCAAAGAGGAGCGGCAATGGACGGGATGGGCCTCGCCCCCGTCCCCGATAAAGTGAGGGGACACCTAAGCCACGCATTAAATGCGTCTTGTCCTGTAATACGAGCGATAAGCTCGTAGCACTGTAGGCCTTTCCACCTCCTATGTGCCACTGTGGCAGCCCCTTTCGCCTATAAAAGGAGGCCCATGGTGTACTGGAAAAGGATTCGGCTCTTTGAACCAAGCAGCGCCCATAGATAGTTCGAGAGCTCAAGAACACTTAATACATCCACCAAGCAGGACTAGTGTTTTACGCATCCTCGCGGCCAGAACCTGGGTAAACGATCCTTGTGCCGATTACTAGTCCTGCTCTTCTCACAGCCCTGCGCCCTGCAACCGTAGTAGGGATCCTTGTGATCCCATAGGTGTCGCTTCCCACCGACAGCACGGAACGAAAGAAAGGCCATCTAGGCATTTGTGGAAGGATTGCTTTATGATGAAGCAGTTCAAAGAGTCTCATTTCTTCCAGCACGACCATCGCTCGAACGGCGGCTCAGGTTCTGGCTCACAAGGTCCGGGTTACGGTGGTAGTGGTTCTAGTTCCGGTTTCCAGGGCCACCAAAACCATCAAGGTAATCAGGGTGGATACAATGAACAATCCGGTTAGGGGGCTCAGCAGCAGCAGTAGTCTGGATATTAAAGTCATCCGAAGCAGTTGAATAGCGGGCAGTACCACGTCTTCACCACAAGTTTATTTAAGTGATACGTCTCCGTCGTATCTATAATTTTTGATTGTTCCATGCCAATATTCTTCAACTTTCATATAATTTTGGCAACTTTTTATACTATTTTTGGGACTAACATATTGATCCAGTGCCCAGTGCCAGTTCCTGTTTGTTGCATGTTTTATGTGTCGCAGAAACCCAATATCAAATAGAATCCAAACGGGATAAAAACGGACGGAGAATTATTTTGGAATATTTGGGATTTTCCAGAGGAAGAATCAACGCAAAACAGTGCACGAGGTGGCCATGAGACAGGGGGGCGCGCCCTCCCCCCTGGGCGCGCCTGGCACCCTCGTGGGCCACCCGTAAGGCAGTTTACGCTCTTCTTTTGCTGCAATAAAGCTAATTTTATGAGAAAAATCTGGGCGAAAGATTCACCCCAATCGGAGTTATGGATCTCCGGATATAAAAGAGACGGTGAAGGGGAAGGATCTGAGAACGCAGAAACAGAGAGATAGATCCAATCTCGGAGGGGCTCTCGCCCCTCCCAAGCCATGGGAGCCAAGGACCAGAAGGGAAACCCTTCTCCCATCTAGGGAGAAGGTCAAGGAAGAAGGAGAAGAAGGGGGGCTCTCTCCCCCTTGCTTCCGGTGGCGCCGGTGCGCTGCCGGGGGCCATCATCATCACCGCGATCTTCACCAGCACCGCCGTCATCTTCACCAACATCTCCATCACCTTCCCCCTTCTATATTCAGCGGTCTACTCTCCCGCAACCCGCTGTACCCTCTACTTGAACATGGTGCTTTATGCTTCATATTATTATCCAATGATGTGTTGACATCCTATGATGTCTGAGTAGATTTTTGTTGTCCTATTGGTGGTTGATGAATTGCTATGATTGATTTAATTTGCTTGTGGTTATGTTTCTGTCCTTTGGTGCCCATCACATGAGCGCGCGCGTGGATCACATCATAGGGTTAGTTGTATGTTGATAGGACTATGTATTGGAGGGCTAGAGTGACAGAAGCTTCAACCTAGCATAGAAATTGATGCATGCGGGATTGAAGGGGACCAATATATCTTAATGCTATGGTTGGGTTTTACCTTAATTAACATTAGTAGTTGAGGATGCTTGCTAATTGTTCCAATCATAAGTGCATAGAATTCCAAGTCAGGGATGACATGCTAGCAGTGGCCTCTCCCACATAAAACTTGCTATCGGTCTAGTAAAGTAGTCAATTGCTTAGGGACAATTCTGCAACTCCTACCACCACTTTTCCACACTCGCTATATTTACTTTATTGCATCTTTACCTAAACAGCCCCTACTTTTTATTTATGTGTTCTTTATTATATTGCAAACCTATCCAACAACACCTACAAAGTACTTCTAGTTTCATACTTGTTCTAGGTAAAGTGAACGTCAAGCGTGCGTAGTATCGTATCAGTGGCCGATAGGACTTGAGAGAGTATTTGTTCTACCTTTAGCTCCTTGTTGGGTTCGACACTCTTACTTATCGAAAGAGGCTACAACTATCCCGTATACTTGCGGGTCATTAGTAAGCGGGATCAGAAGCTCCATAAAAGGGCTGTGAACGCTGTTGAGCCAGCAGTTCCCCATTATTTGCGATGGTCTGAGCAACCCATTATGTGGAGTCGAGAGGATCACCCGCCCCGGGTTGATAATCCGGGTCACTTGGCTTTGGTGGTGGCGCCTCAAGTTGGTGGATACAAATTCACTAAGGTACTCATGGATGGGGGTAGCAGCACTAATATCCTTTACTATGATACTTTCCGTCGCATGGGGTTGACTGATATAAGTCTTAAGCCGTCCAATACTGTTTTCCATGGAGTGGTGCCTGGTAAGTCGGCGTATCCTGTAGGCAAGATTGATCTAGAAGTAGCCTTTGGGGATGAACATGATTCCAGGGCTGAGATATTAACCTTTGAAGTGGTCAAGATTAAGAGCACGTATCACGCTCTGTTTGGACGGCCGGCTTATGCCAAGTTCATGGCACGACCTTGTTATGTTTATCTGTAGATCAAGATGCCGGGTTACAAGGGGACCATCACAGTGCATGGAAGCCTAAAAATAGATTTGGAGTGTGAAGAAGGTGACACTGCTTATGCTGAATCTGTCTGTGCAACGGAAGAATTGAAGTTTTACAAAGAAAATGTTGATCCGGCGGATATGACATCTTTGAAAAAGCCAACTACAAATCATGATCCGGTATTGAAGTTTAAGTCGACCGATGACACTAAGCTGGCTTACTTTGTTCCTGGCAATTCATCCAAGCAGTTCAGTATCAGTTCTAACCTGGATCCAAAATAGGAAAGCACGCTCATCGAGCTCATCGAGCTCATCCGTGAGAACCGGGACATCTTTGCATGGAAACCTTCTGATATGCCAGGTGTACCGAGGGAACTCGCTGAGCACACTCTTAATATTGATCCAAAATTTAAGCCGGTCAAGAAATTCCTTTGTTGCTTCAATGAGGAGAGGCGTAAGGCCATTGGTGAAGAAGTGGCCCGGCTCTTGGCGGCTGGGTTCATTATTGAAGTCTTTCATCCTGAGTGGTTGGCTAATTTGGTGCTGGTACTTAAGAAGAATGGCACTTGGCATATGTGTGTGGATTACATAGACTTAAACAAGGCTTGTCTGGATGATCCTTTTGCTCTCCCTCGTATTGACCAAATCATTGATGCTACGGCGAGTTGTGAGCGTTTAAGTTTTTTGGATGCCTATTCTGGTTATCATCAGATCAAGATGGAAGTTAAGGACCAGGAGAAGACAACCTTTATCACACCCTTTGGAACCTTCTGCTATGTGTCTATGCCTTTTGGGCTCAAGAGTGCCCAGGTGACTTACCAGCGATGTGTGCAGAATTGCCTTCACAATCAGATTGGGCGCAATGTTCATGCTTATATGGATGATATTGTGGTGAAATCAAGAGAGAAGAAAACTTTGATAGATGATTTGAAGGAGACCTTCAACAATCTCTGGGTTTACAAGATGATGCTTAACCCGGCCAAGTGCGTTTTTGGGGTACCAGCAGGCCAGCTCTTGGGTTTTCTGGTTTCCAATAGAGGCATTGAAGTTAACCCGGATAAGATCAAGGCTAGTACCTCCTTGGCAAAGCCGGCGTGTGTCAGTGATGTTCAATGTCTAGCAGGTCGTATTGCTGCCTTAAGCCGGTTCATAAGCCGGTTGGGTGAGAAGGCTATACCATTGTACCAGATGATGAAGAAAACAAATCACTTTTTCTAGAGTGATGCTGCTAATGACGCGTTTGAAGCTTTGAAGAAATGGCTAGCTGAGCCGCCAGTCCTTGCTGCTCCTATTGAGAAAGAGCCGCTGTTATTGTATGTGGCTGCTAACGCCTGGGCTGTTAGTGTAGCTATTGTGGTGGAACGGAAGGAAGCAGGCAAGGAATATCCGGTTCAACGGTTGGTTTACTATATGAGTGAAGTGCTTATTGAGTCCAAGCAGAGGTATCCGCACTGGCAGAAGCTCGTATATGGGGTGTTCATGGCCAGTCGGAAGCTTAAGCAATATTTTTTGGGTCATCCCATCATTGTGGTTAGTTCTGCTCCCTTAGGGGATATTATTTAAAACAGAGAAGCCACAGGTTGGGTAGCCAAGTGGGCTATTGAGCTTGGACCTCATGGTTTGAAGTATATGCCTCGCACGGCCATCAAGTCTCAAGCACTTGTGGATTTCATCAATGACTGGACGGAGCTGCAGATGCCTGAAGAGAAGCTAGATAACACATATTGGACTATTCACTTTGATGGGTCCAGGCAATTGGAGGGCTCGGGGGCTGGAGTTGTCTTAGCTTCCCCTCGAGGTGACAAGTTTTGTTATGTTTTAAGGTTGATGTTTCCCTGTACTAACAATGCAGCTGAGTATGAAGCCTTGCTCTATGGTCTTAGGATGGCTAAAGAGATGAATTTAAGCCAGGTGAGGTGTTTTGGCGACTCAGATTGGTGGCTCGGCAAGTTTCAGGCAAATGGGATTCTAAGGATCCACTCATTGCGGCTTATCAGCACAATGTTGATGCCATTGCTGGGTACTTCAAGGGTTATCAAGTGGAACATGTTGATCGCAGGAAAAATGAGGCGGCTGATGCCTTAAGCCGGTTAGGGTCCCAGCGTAAGCCGGTGCCACCTAACACTTTCTTGGATATTCTGTGTAACCCTTCTGTCAAATTGCCTATAGAGGAAGATCTGGCTATTCTTGACCCAGAAGCACAATTGGTGGTGGCTCTTCATGCGATTCCTGATTGGACAGTTCCATATTTGGCCTATATGAGCCGGGGCGAGTTACCTGAGGATGAAACTTTGGCCAGGGAGATAACCCGGTGGTCTAAACCAATGACAATTGTCAATGGAGAGTTACACCATGCAGTGTTACTGGGGCGTTTCAACATTGTGTATCTCCTGAAGAGGGTCGTGAAATTCTTCACGAGATTCATGAGGGGGATTGTGGTCATCATGCGGGTTCTAAGTCTCTTGTGAGTAAAGCTTTTCATCATGGATTTTATTGGCTGACGGCTCATGCTGATGCAGAGGATTTGGTCAGTAAATGTGATGGTTGTCAGAAATTTACGCAACGAGCTCATGTGCCGGCTCAAGAGTTGAGGATGATTCAAATTAGTTGGCCATTTGCAGTCTGGGGGCTTGATATGCTTGGGCCTTTCAAAAGGTCCAAGGATAAAAAGACCCATCTTTTAGTGGAAGTTGACAAATTCACAAAGTGGGTCGAAGCAAAGCCGATCAGTAAATGTGATGCGGCAACAACGGTTCAATTCATCAAAAATGTGATTTTTCGCTTCAGTTTTCCCCACATCATTATAACTGATAATGGCACTAATCTGTCAAAACGTGGTATGAAAGAGTTTTATCAACGTGAGCGTATTCGACTTGACGTATTGTCGGTAGCTCACCCCCAATCCAATGGTCAAGCTGACAAAGCCAATCAAGAAATTTTGAAAGGCATCAAGCCCTGGCTTATTGTTCCTTTGCAAAGGACGCCGGGTTGTTGGGTGGAGGAATTACTTCTGTGTTATGGAGCATCAATACTACCCCCAACAGGTCTATGGGTTACACACCTTTCTTCATCGTTTACGGAGCAGAGGCGGTTCTCTCTAGTGACATCAATCATGACTCACCCCGTGTAGCGGCTTATGTTGAAGCTGACAATGAGAAAGCACGTCAGGATGCACTTGACCTGTTAGATGAGGGGAGTGACCTCGCGGTGGCTCGTTCGGCGATTTACCAGCAAGATTTACGCTGTTATCACAACCGCCGGGTTAAAACCAGAACCTTTCAAGAAGGCGACTTAGTGCTCCGGCTTATCTAGGATCAGTCTAATATGCGCAAGTTATCCCCACCTTGGGAAGGGCCCTTTGTGGTCAGCAAAAATCTGAACAATGGGTCATACTACCTTATCGATGTTCGAGATCACAAGGACTCACGCACGTCGGAGGAGGAGACCCACCGACCATGGAATATTGCCCATCTTCGGCCGTATTACACCTGAGCCACCAGCTCCTGTGATGTACATATTTTTGACAATGTATATATTATGATGAATATAATAAAGCCGGCATGCCTGATGATTCAGGGCCTCTGTCGTTTTACTTCTTCGAAGCTGAGACTTTATTATCATCTTAGTTAAAGAGGCTTAATGCCCAAATTACAGGGACCAAAGAGAGTTGGATGCACAGCACAACTCAAACATTGGTACCCGCTGAGCACAACTCCGAAATATATCACTTGGGGGTTTCTTGTTCAAAGAACATAGCTGAAATTACCCTCTTGATAGGCATGGATGCCAGGTGTATTCACCAAAAATCCGGGTTGTCGGGCCTGTATCCAAGATGCTCTTCAACCAGGTAACCTGGATGACCCGCCCTGTTCTTAACAGGTCAATCTTTTAAAGAGACCCTGAACTTGTTAAGGTTAAGACATTGCTTGGGTCATGCAAGAGACGGATTACAGTACACAAGGAGAAGCTCAGGCTGATAAACCGGCTTCTGTGAAACATGGTTAAACCAGCCTGTTTTGCATGATGCTATTCCGACCCCTTCATACTCTCAATAAGTTAATCTTTTAAAGACCCTAAACTTATCCAAGTTAAAATGTCGATTGGGTCATGTGAAAGCCTACTCACAGAAAGCGTGGATACTCCAGCAGCTATCATGCTAGTTTCACTGGCTTGGCGGCCTATAAAAGCCTCATATTTTTTGGTTTTCTTTTCCATCTTGGATTTATATCACTTCCTTTTTTCTTACCATATGGTTATTACAAGCTGGGCCAAGCAGGCCTGTCTATGTCTCATATTTGAGCATTGTTGAGTTTTTTAAACCCAGTCGGCAATATGTGGCAATTGAACAGAACATTATGTGTTCAAAATTTGGATTATCACCCTTACTGCACTGGTATCATAAGACAACAGTACAATTAAATATCACAGGTATACTTACCTTGTGGTGTTGAGTTGGCTTGGATGGAATGAACCTGTGAAAATAAGGTTAGATAACACAGATACACTTGCTGGCCAGAGCAAACAAAAGAAACCACAAGAGTACCAAGACTGGGATGACATGTAGAGAGTGAGTACTAAGTACCACATTTAACATAGACATGTCCCCAAAGGTAAAAATGTGCAATGAATTTAAAGAATTTCTTTCCCTTAGATGTCTTGCCCCCCCTAAATCTAGCATGGGATACTTGGAGAAGATAGGGAACAGAAAATCAGAGCAAAATGCAAAATCATGCAAAATCAGAGCTCAAAGAAGCAAATGAACAGAGCTAATGCAAATAGGCACATATGAACATGTCTTTCCCCTCAAGAAGACATGTGGCATCTCTCCTCTTGAACACCAAGCATCTGGGATCTTTGAAGATTACTCTCTCCTTGAGTATTCTCCCCCCTAGAGATATCTCTCTCCCCCTGTTGAAGTGATTAAGCTTTGATGTGATCTCTCTCTCCCCCTTTGACATCAATTTCCAAGAAGGGCCTTCTGGAATTTGTCGTGAATGGGTTTGGTCCTTGAGTCACAGCACAAAGCACTAATGTAAATGTGATGCTTGTAGAGGATAAGATTCATTGAGTGGAGCTGGATCAAGAGTAGTGCAGGAATAAATGGCAAAATGTTTTCCCTGTTGTGAAATCGGTGGCACCGAGTTGTATGTTTCGGTTGTACCGAAAGGATTCGGATGGACCGAGGGCATAAAATCGGTGAGACCGAGTTCATCGCAGAGAAAACACTTGTCACCTCAGCTCACTAGACAGGTAAGAACTCACAAGGATTTGCAAGGAATTAACTGCAAGGTTTGCAATGAATTGGATACAGGGAATGCAGAACAAATAGAAAAGAAAAGAAATCTGGATGAAGTTTTTTTTGAAAGGGGAAACAAATATGCATGAGACAAATGCAAGAGCACGGAAATAACGCAAGAAAACTTCATCTAGAATTGGTCGGTGACAAGGTCACCTATGTTAGAGTATATTGACTTAGGAGTCAAGTGAGATCACTTGATCATAGGTCATACTCATCATTTAAGCTCAAAATGGGGTTACCATTTTTCGTTTAAGCATCTTGATATATTCACATCTTGTCGAGTTGCTTTGGCTCATGACTTGGAGTAAAGCTTCTCTAAGATGGAATAACATACCTTGGGTGGTGGTGTTGATCGTGATCATGTAGTTGAACTTGTGTGGGTTGCACAAGGTTGATGTAGCTCATCAAGAGTTGGGAGCACCACTTGGAATTTGAGTTCATCTACCTACATGGGTTAGTTTTTGCAAGGAAGAGCACTTGTGTATCCAAAATGACAATCATGAAGCTTAACATAGAATTTGTCAAAGGATATGTTTGAATGGTTCTGTGCTTCCTTGTCTTCAACCACCATGGTGTAGAGACTTGGTGATGTAGAGATTGCTCAAGATGTGAGTAGTTTACAATCTCATGGAATTAGATTCATCCAAGTACCTACATGGGTTAGATAACATGCAAGATGTAAATATATCCAAGACATAAGATGATCATCATGAGAGAAATATCAAGGATTAGTCATAAGCTCATGTCTTGCATGTATCCAATGGAGTTCCTATTCCAAGTTTGAAGCATCAATCATGTTCAATTCACCTCTTAACCTGCAAAACACTTTCTCATAAAGTGGTTTAGTGAATATATTGGATAATTGCTTTTCGGTGCGAACATGCTTAAGATTAATGTCCCCTTTGGCAACATGATCTCGAATGAAATGATGACGAACTTCAATATGCTTAGTTCTAGAGTGTTGCACGGGATTGTGAGCAATCTTGATAGCACTTTCATTGTCACAAATTAATGGAACATGTTTCACATATATCCCATAATCTTTAAGAGTTTGGGTCATCCAAAGTAATTGAGCACAACATGAACCAGCAGCAATGTATTCCGCTTCGGCGGTGGATAAGGATATTGAGTTTTGTTTCTTGGAAGACCAAGACACAAGAGATCTACCAAGAAATTGACAAGTACCCGAAGTGGACTTTCTATCAACCTTGTCACCGGCATAGTCCGAGTCAGAGTAGCCAACAAGATCGAAAGAGGCCCTCTTAGGATACCAAATGCCAAAGTTTGGTGTATGGATTAAGTATCTCGCTATCCTTTTCACGGCCTTAAGATGACATTCTTTAGGAGCAGCTTGATATCGTGCACACATTCACACACTTAGCATGATATCAGGACGTGAAGCACATAGATATAATAATGAACTAATCATGGAGCGATAAACCTTTTGATCAACCGGTTCACCATCTTTGGTCAAATCAAGATGTCCACTAGTAGGCATGGGTGTAGTCATACCTTTGCATTCTTGCATATTGAACTTCTTGAACAAGTCCTTGGTGTACTTCGTTTGAGAGACAAAGGTACCTTCCTTAGTTTCCTTGATTTGCAAACCAAGAAAGAATTTGAGTTCACTCATCATAGACATCTCAAACTTCTCCGACATTAGCTTCCCAAACTTTTCACTAAAATGAGGGTTAGTAGAACCAAATATAATATCATCAACATAGATTTGGCATACAAAAAGTTCTCCATTGACCCTTTTAGTAAAAAGAGTAGAATCTATTTTTCCAATTTAAAAGCCTTTTTCGATAAGGAACTTGGTCAAGCATTTATACCACGCTCTAGGAGCTTGTTTAAGACCATAAAGAGCTTTGTGTAGTTTGTAAACATGATCAGGTTTCTTAGGATTAACAAAGCCGGGGGGTTGTTTAACATAAACTTCCTCCTCTATTTCACCATTTAGAAAAGCACTTTTAATGTCCATTTGGTACAAGGTGATATCATGGTGATTAGCATAGGCAAGTAAGATGCGAATGGACTCAAGTCTAGCAACGGGAGCATAAGTCTCACCATAGTCCATACCTTCGACTTGTGTGTAGCCTTGGGCGACGAGACGTGCTTTGTTGCGAACTACTTGTCCATCTTCATCTTGCTTGTTTTGAAACACCCATTTGGTACCGATGATGTTGTGGTTGTTGTCGGGCTTCTCAACCAATGTCCAAACTTGATTTCTCTCAAAGTTGTGTACCTCTTCATGCATAGCATTTATCCAATCTGGATCTTCCAATGCTTCTTCAACCTTCATAGGTTCAATGCTAGAGATGAATGAATAGTGTTCACAAAAATTAGCTAAACGAGTTTTAGAGCGAGTGATTCTCCCGGTTTGGATATCTTTGTAGATTTGCTCGACGGGATGGTCTTTAGCAATTCTTGCTCGAACTCGTGAAAGCTTTTGCTTGGGTCTTGGTTGAACATATTCTTCATCTTGTTCTTCTTCTTGGTCTTCTTCATTGTTGGCGTTGTCGTTCTCTTGTCGTGGTGGAGAAGGAGGTCGTTGATGTTCGTTTGGTGTACTTCCTCGTTTTCTTCATCTTGGTGTGTCCCACTTGTGGATGCTTCCGTATCAACTCTTATTTGACCTTGTCGTGAGGTAGAAGCTTCCACTTGGACGGACGAGGTACTCTCCTTCACCTCCGTTGGATGAATCTTGCCAATAGACAAGTCTTGAATTGCTTCCGAGGGGTCTTTGTCTCCTACATCAATTGGTAATTGCTCTACTTGCGAGCCGTTAGATTCATCAAACTTCACGTCTACCGTTTCTTCAACCTTTCGGGTGAAATTGTTGTAGACACGGTATGTGTGAGAGTTTGAGCCATAACCAAGTAGGAAACCTTCATGAGACTTAGGAGCAAATTTAGAACGACGATGCTTATCAAGAATGTAGCACTTTGAGCCAAATACTCAAAAGTATCCAACTTGGCATTTGTTACCGGTGAGAAGCTCGTATGCCGTCTTGCCAAGTAGCTTGTGAAGATACAAGCAATTTGTTGCATGACAAGCTGCCTCAACCGCTTCCGCCCAGAAGTGCTTCGGCGTCTTGTACTCATCAAGCATCGTCGCCATTTCGATGAGCGTCCGGTTCTTCCTCTCAACAACTCCATTTTGTTGAGGTGTGTACGTAGCAGAGAACTCATGTGAAATCCCTTCTTCGTCAAGAAAGGTATCCACATTTGCGTTCTTGAACTCCATTCCATTGTCGCTGCGAACCTTCTTGATCTTCACTTCAAATTGATTTTGGGCCTTCCTAGCGAAGTTTTTGAAGATATTTTGGACCTGCGATTTATCATCGAGAAA
This sequence comes from Triticum timopheevii, assembly GCA_963921465.1. NCBI lineage: Eukaryota > Viridiplantae > Streptophyta > Magnoliopsida > Poales > Poaceae > Triticum > Triticum timopheevii. Next base: position 151,277,566 of record OY997262.1, on the reverse strand, counting down.
GAACACCCACGTAAATCTTGAAAAATCATCAACTATTACTAGACCAAAAGAATTTCCATAGACTTTTGTAGGCGTTGGGACCAAAAAGATCCATGTGAAGTAGCTTGAGTGGCCTCCTTGTGTTCATGATATTCTTCACGGGATGCCTTCCTCCAACCTGTTTACCTGCTTGACAAGCGCTGCAAAGTCTATCCTTATCAAATATGACATCGCTAACTCCAAGGATATGATTTCCTTTAATAAGCTTGTCAAGGTTTCGCATACCAGCATGACCTAATCGTCTATGCCATAACCAACCTTTAGAGGATTTAGCAATAAAGCAAGTTCTAGGTTGAGCCTTTTTAGTGAAATCTACAATGTATAGATCACCTCTACGTACACCGGTAAAGACCATTTTATGATTATCTCGATGAAACACTTGGCAATTACTTCAGTAAATAGGACATTAAAACCGAAATCAGCAAGTCTAGATACTGAAAGTAAGTTGTAGCCAAGAGATTCAACGAGCATGACATTTTGTATGGAGCTATCATGTGATATGGCCACCTTACCGAGGCCAACCACCTTACCTTTTGAGTTGTCACCAAAAGTGACATACTTTCGAGGACCATCTTTTTCAGCAAGCTCACAAAACATATCTTTATCTCCGGTCATGTGATCGGTACATCCACTATCAAGAACCCATTCCTTTCCGCCTGCCATATATCCCCGAAGATTTGCCATAAGACCAAAGTGTCTCATTGCATCATCAAGATCGAAGTCACTATCATCATCCTCATCATAGTATCCATGTTCAACATCTTCATGTGGTGGATCAAATCCTAGAGAGGGTGATTCGTTAGAGTGAGTTTGACAATGATCTTGTTTATGAATTTTTATAGCTTCGGAAATGATATCACTGATAATTCCAACATCTCCTTTGGCACGCATAAGGTTTGTAAGATCAAATAGACAATCACCAAACATAGGATCACTGGAATTCATCTTACTCAAGGCAATAGACTTATGGAGAATTTCATCTAGATTTTTCAAGGAATAATTTGGAAAACGTTCCTCAAGAAATTTCCATATGGTGTAGGCACACATAAGAGTAGGCAAACATCCAATCAAGTTTCTAGGCAAGCCTCTTGTGATAAGTTCAACAGTTCTAAGATTGCGGATCATGTAAATTGACTCATCAAGGGTAGGATGCATAGGATCAACATGAGGTGCACAAGGGCTAGTAATGTACTTGTTCAAATGATATTGATTGAAAATCACAAGCATCTCATTTTTCCACTCATGAAAATACTCTCCATCAAGTATAGACACTCTATGTCTAAGACTCCCAATAGTAGACTCATCCATCTTCCTCCAATGGTGTTTAAACCAAAGCAATGGAGACCAAAGCTCTGATATCAATTGAAAGGATCGAGAAGAGGTGTCTAGAGGGGGGTGATTAGACACTAAGTACCAAAAGTTGCAGTTTTTAACTTCTTTAAGTTCAAGTGGAGTTTAGGCACAAGTTTAACAATCACAATACATAAAAAGCAAGCATGCAAAGAGTATATGAGCAGCGGAAAGTAAAGCATGCAACTTGCAAGTATGTAAAGGGAATGGTTGGAGGATTCAAACGCAATTGGAGACACGGATGTTTTTGTCGTGGTTCCGATAGGTGGTGCTATCGTACATCCATGTTGATGGAGACTTCAACCCACGAAGGGTAATGGTTGCGCGAGTCCACAGAGGGCTCCACCCACGAAGGGTCCACGAAGAAGCAACCTTGTCTATCCCACCATGGCCGTCGCCTACGAAGGACTTGCCTCACTAGCGGTAGATCTTCACGAAGTAGGCGATATCCTTGCCCTTACAAACTCCTTGGTTCAACTCCACAATCTTGTCGGAGGCTCCCAAGTGACACCTAGCCAATCTAGGAGACACCACTTTAACAAATGGTGTGTTGATGATGAACTCCTTGCTCTTGTGCTTCTAAAGATAGTCTCCCCAACACTCAACTCTCTCTCACAGGATTTGGATTTGGTGGAAAGAAGATTTGAGTGGAAAGCAACTTGGGGAAGGCTAGAGATCAAGATTCATATGGTAGGAATGGAATATCTTGGCCTCAACACATGAGTAGGTGGTTCTCTCTTAGAAAATGTATGCTAGAAGTGTAGGTTCGTTCTGATGGCTCTCTCCACGAATGAAGAGTAGGTGGAGGGGTATATATAGCCTCCACACAAAATCTAACCGTTACACACAACTTGCCAAACTCGGTGGGACCGAATTGGTAAACTCGGTCAGACCGATTCAGCAAATCTAGTGACCGTTAGGATTTTCGATGGGACCGACATGCAACTTGGTAGGACCGATATGGTTAGGGTTAGGGCATAGCGTAATCTCGGTGGGACCGATTACACAAACTCGGTGGGACCGATTTTGGTAATAAGCTAACCAGAGAGTTGGTCAGCCAAACTCGGTTGGACCGATTACACAAACTCGGTAGGACCGATTTTGGTAATAAGTTAACCAGAGAGTTTGCATTGTAATCTCGGTAGTACCGATTACCCAAACTCGGTAAGACCGATTTTGGTAATGGACATACACAGAGAGATTACAATCCCATCTCGTTGAGACCGAGATCCCTGTGGTGAGACCGATTTTCCTAGGGTTTGTGGCAGTGGCTAAGACATCTGAACTCGGTGGCGCCGGATAGAGAGAATTGGTAGGGCCGAGTTTAGACTTTTTGGTTTAGGACATATGTGGATGTGAGAAAGTAGTTGAGGGCTTTGGAGCATATCACTAAGCACTTTGAGCAAGCAAGCCATTAAGCAACACCTCATCCCCTCTTGATAGTATTGGCTTTTCCTATAGACTCAATGTGATCTTGGATCACTAAAATAGAAAATGTAGAGTCTTGATCTTGGAGCTTGAGCCAATCCTCTGTCCTTAACATCTTGAAGGGGTTCCACATCCTTTAGTCCATGCCACTCCATTGTTGAACTTGTCTGAAACATACTAGGTAAAAGTGTTAGTCCAACAAGAGATATGTTGACATTAATTACCAAAATCACCCAGGGAGCACTTGTGCTTTCAGGAGTACATGGTCATCTTGGAGTACAAGTCAAGGTAGAATAAATCCTACGCTATCCTACATTTCCTAAATAACAGTGATACTCAATAATGACTAACAATGAACTAACTCTAGCCAAAGAGGTGTTTGGATGACAATGTTAGATTGACAATAAGTGCACTAGGAGAACTAGCCCCAATCAACACCTCTTTGATGGGATAGTTGTTTTGGGTGGGTTAGACGCAACTAGCTCAAACTAGCCCTCATGTTTGGATACTTTAGGGCTATTTGAGCCCAAACTATCTCAAACTAACTCTAACCCATGGATCTAAACAGGGCCAATAACTAGTGTACTTAGACCTGCACAATACAAGTTTGAATGACTATGTTTGCTTGTTTTTAAATATTAGGCCTGTTGCAGTTAATAACACACCTTTCCACTTCTTGTTTTTAAATATTAGGTTTTTAAAATTTTAGTCTTGCACATGTAGGTCCTGCTGTCAGAGGTTTTGACCCATTGTTCGACCCTTATTGCATATGTGGAAATGAGTTGTCCATGAATACCAGTCAAGTCAAAAAACTCAGAAAGATTGTTAGGATAAAGAAATTAGCGACAAAAAACAACAAGATCTTTGTCTGCACAATGAAGAAGACATCAGTTCACTAAAAGGTTAGTACTAACTGTTATACCTTGTCTTTTTAATTCCTTTGCGCATTTCAAATCTTGAGAAGATATTTATGCATATCATTGTTTTCAGGACTTTCCAAAGCAATTCACAAATGATTACCTCTCAAACCACCTGTATGGTTAGGACGGGAGGAAGGTATTCATGCAACACACACGGTTCAATATTGAAGTCTTCCAGAAGAGGACGAAGGATGGGCCATCAATCATCCTCAGGCACTTGCCTAAAGTTGCAATACCTTCAACATTAATGAAGGCTCAATATTCGCCATCCGCTTCAACAGTTTTCTAGATGGGATTCATCTGTCTATGTACCCGTCTATGATGCTAATTTCTAAAGGTTATAGATGCTGCATGTGAAACTTAGTGCTGGTGTAGTTGTGTAATGGGGTAGCTAAGTGCTGAAGCTATATGATGTTGTACTCTGATGTATTTCAATTATGAAATCCCGCTTCCTTAATACGAAATATATTGTGTGCTTAATATGAAATGTCAATTAGAGTAATAAATGGATTATTAATAATAGTACAATTAGCCTGCTAATGGTCGATTAGCCTTCTAATTAGGTTTTTCTATTGCAAACGGTTATTGAGAAAACACCATGGGCGATGACCTCAGTCAACGCGCATAGTTTCTAGGAATAAACCGTGTTGGATCAATGAACAATCACACACGACTTTCTCTTGAAAATTGTTTGTGTTAGGGCACCTTGCACAAACGTTTACCACATAAAAAGTGCGTGTGATGGACAGCCTATGCCACACAGTTTCTTCTACGCACCGTGTGTGATGCACTCAATAATGCAAACGGTAAAATTGTTAAAATCGTGTCCAATGGCAACGCTATCAGAAACGATTTAATGGGGAAAATTGTGTGTGACGCACATGCGAATGGAAACGTCTTCCTTGGAGTGACTTGTGGGATGTATATACGAACGGAAACATACTTCTTGGATTGACTGTGTGGGATGTACATACTAACGGAAACGTATTACTTGGATTGGGTGTGGAATGTACATAGGAACGGAAACGTTTAGCCAGGACTAACTGTGTGGGATGTACTTACGACTGGAAACAATTTGGCCTATATAATTGTATTTTTTAATACAATTGTACGTACAATCATATTTGATCGCTCGCCCATCGCACATGACCTCATTTTGCCGAGCGTGTGTTGCCGGAGGGCCTATCATCGATGGTTTTTGAGTTGTGTGGGAAGGACCCCCCTATCGCCCACACTCACTTGACGACGGTTCCGAATTCCATCGCGAAAAGGGGTTAAAAACCGTTTGTATAGCACCTCGCTATACCAGTGCATCTCTAGGGTCTCGGGTTTTATTGTATTGTCTAGCCATCGCTACAATTTGCATCTAGGAAACGTGTAGGACTACTGCCTTGTCAGATCCACAACGGAACCCCAGCTTTCCATCTAGTTCGTGTGCTCAATTTTTCATCCACAATTTCATATTGCACTTCATTATTGTTCTTGTTGGTTCTTCGATTGCTTGTGGGAACTCGAACCATGTTGTTCAGGTTGATCGTGTCTACGGCAAGGTCAATAACCATCGGAGATTGGTTTAGCGATTGTTGAGGCGTATCATCGGGTACGATATAGCTGGATCGTCAAGGTTAAAATCCACCAAATTGATAGTTATCCCCACTCTCATCTAAAGATCAAGCCGCCGTCACATCAAGTGGTATCAGTTTTCAGGTTCATTGGTGAGAGATTTACAGTTTTATTAGATTAGTTATTTTCTATCCTATAACCCATGAAAAAGCGAAAAAAATATATTAATTCATCCTTTGCACCTATCTTTTTAGACTTTAGCAATTTTTGCATCTAGTATTTGCTTTGTTGAATCTTTGGTTGCATTCATCCTAGAATTAGTGTTGGTTTAGATTAGTCAGGGAGAAATTCTCTACTAGATTGATCCTTTTTGTTCACCATATTTTTCTCTGTCACACTTGTCCGAAAAGAAGAAAGAGAGATTGCAATCGGTTGTTTCCAAATTTTGGTGACTCCAGACGTTTGTCTTTTCTGTCGCTGCAATTTTTATCCGACACTAATTAGCATTGCAGCTTTCCGCACGTACAATAGTACGTCAATTTTGCGAGACCCCAGACATACAGGGCACACCCTGTCTGGTCCTCAGCGCTGCTTCACCACAGGCAAGACGCCGGCCTCCAGACAACCCGTGTTGTCTGTTTGCCTCCACGCGTGCCACACACATAAATCTTTGCCAATTTCTTGCGCGTGTGCACTCATACCGGCTAATCTGAACATCCGCAGCATGGCTAGGTAGCTCCAGTAGCAACTTGTCCACTAGCCATCACATCTCGCTGGCCATCATTCATTGTTTTGTGGACAAGATACCTAGCACTTGGTCAACGCAATTTTTCTTCTTTTGGTGAAATTGTATGTACCATCGATTGTTCTTGCTGGTAACCGGCTTGATAAAAAACGAGAAAAAAAGGAGAGGTAGAAAAGTAAAAAAAGAGAAAAGTAAAAAAGAGAGAGAGCAAAAAAACAGAGTAAAAAATCAAGCCGGCTAGCATCTGTTTTGGAAAAACTTCTCGCTTTCTTCTTTTCCACACAATTTTTTTTTGCTTCTATGCGCTTGCTTCCTGGACCATATATCCTCTACTTTCGATCTTTATTATAAGACTATACCTCACTTATATTTATCTATTTAGATCTATCCCATTTTCATCGGTTTCCACTCGCTTGATTCAGTATCTAGCCTTAGATTGTTTATCTCTCACTAGTCGACTACCAACACTAGTTAGGAGTTTGAGCAATTATTCATCTTGCATTACTTTTTGCAAAATTGTGCCACTAATATTGTGAGTTGAGGAAACCTTAACCAAGCTCCACTTCCTACAAGATGCAATCGACACTACTAGTGACCCACAAGCACCAATCTATAGTTTCGGTACAAAGATTGAACACAAGAGATGAACTAGGGTTTGAGACAAGTTGGTTCTGTTGAAGATGTTTATGAAGATAGCCCTCCCCAAGATGGGAGAGTTGTTGGCGATGATGATGACAATGTTTTCCCCCTCCGAGAGGGAAGTTCCCCTAGCGGAATTGCTCCGCCGGAGGGAAAAAAGTGCTCCTACCCAAGTTTCGCCTCGAGACGGCGTCCCTTCGTCCCAAAAGACCTGTCCTTATTTTTTTAGGTCAAAATGACTTACATACCAGAAGAGGGGCACTGGAGGTGGGCTTGGGTGAGCACAACCCACCAGGGCATGCCTGTGCTCCCTAGCACGCCCAGGTGGGTTGTGCCCACCTGGTGGGCCCCCTTTGGTACTTATTGACTCCAAAAATTCTTATTTATTCCATAAAAATTCCTCGTGAAGTTTCAGCTCATTTGGAGTTGTGTAGAATAGGCAGCTTGACGTAGCTTTCTCAGATCCAGATTTCCAGCTGCCAGAATTCTCCCCCTTTTTGTATGTGTTGCATATTATGTGAGAAAAGGCATTATAATTACTCCAAAAAGCATTATTATACAATAAAACAACATAAATAACAGTAGGAAAACATGATTCAAAATGGACGTATCAACTACCCCAAGCTTAGACCTCGCTTGTCCTCAAGCGAAAACCGAAATTGAAAAACATGTCCACATGCTTAGAGATAGAGAGGTGTCGATAAAAACAAAAATATGGACATAGTAGCATCATGTAACTTATTATAACAGCAACAAACTTTAACATAAAACTTTTATCCTAGGCTTCTCATGAACAAGTGACAAGTCATCACAACATCGAACTATAAAGCATAAACTCTATTGGAAATGAACAAACTATGTTCTCAGTCATCTTTGCAACTACAATTCATCATCTTTTTAGGAAGAATAACGTATCGGAGCCTTTAGGCAAGTCCGCATACTCAACCATCATTTAGTCTTCTATGATTGCTAACACTAACCGCGTACACATGAGCAAAACGTTTCAACCGCACGCATAGAAAGATAGGGGCTTATAGTTTCGCCTCCCAACGCACTCACCTCCAGGGTGATGTCAACAATAATAATGCATTCTACCCATATTCAAATGGATATATGTGCCTAGATCTTTCCTCACCACATGATGCTTGCCAAAGGAGAAAATAAAAAGGAATAGAGAGAAGAACTTTGACTCTTGCTTGAAAGTAAATACGTGAAAGTAACAGATAGGCCCTTCACAGAGGGAAGCAGAGGTTGCCATGCGCTTTTTGTTTGTATGCTCAACCATTAGTGCAAGAAAATGTCACGTTATATTTCCCCTTGTGATGGCATGTAGCGACCACGATCCTAATGGACCGAAGTCTCTGTGCTTAAGTGTCATCCCTGGATCGGTATGTTGACACACACACAGTACTCCAGGAATTATAGCAGACTTCAATCACACACTTATTACATCAAGGTCCTCATAAAGAGTATCTGTTACACAAATAAAATGGCTGAAGGCCATCTAAACTAAATAACCGCGGAAGCTTTGAGGATAAATGAGTCCATCAACTCCAACGGCATAGCTGAGTGCATGACAATGACCTATCGCACCTTATTCTTTGTCGGTAAAGTCTGCAACATGAGACATTGCAGCCATGTAGGTCAGAACATGGAATATGCTGGCAGAGGTACACTTTAGAGCAAATGAATGCAAGAAACTATATCTACATGCATATTTGGCTGGTGGAGGCTCTAAGTTTAATTTTTTGCATAAAGCTAATTTTTTCCTACTACAAAGGAATAAATTTTATTTACCACAAAGTCATACCAATATTTGAGAAGGTTCCTCCAACTCAAATCCCAACCTTAAATCAAGTATCATCATTAAACCCAATTCAATTAATTAAAGAGTGATGAGATCAACAATAATATCCACTTCTAGATACCCAAAATGTCCATAAGCGGGGACACGGCTAACCATGATTAGTTTATACACTCTACAGAGGTTGCACACTTTTCCCCACAAGACTCGACCGCATCCATGGTCGGAAGATCGAGACATAGTCTTTCTGAAGCATTAAATCTCTACTCTAGGTAGACCGGTACACCTACTTTCCCCTACATTTGCTAGTCCACCTCTTCAAGAGCTCATACAACTTACTCAACTATGCCAGAGCCCATAATGGCTTGTGGATGCACACGGAAGTTTCTAGGCATGAAATATCATATGATCCCTTTGAGCTTGGGTGGCGAACCGAGGAAAAATCACACGGGTACTATGGGATTTCCCAATGGGCAAGCACTGGTTTCTACAGGTGCCGCAACCAGTCCACCCAGATGTGTATTAAAGTTGCCACCTTAATGTTATCCGAAATTATTATCTCTCACAACTTCTATGTACATCATGATCCAATCCCTATCTATGAGCATGGCTAAGCAGTAATTGAGCATAACGTATATTTCCGGGGGGATCAAAGGTAATAGGTTCCTACCTCAAGTACTACAACCCAACCACATGTTCCCAATCCTACTCATGCAAATAGTTGAGGGGCAAAACTAATGCATAGTAAAAACTGGGTATAGAAAAGTATGATCAAAGTGTAACTTGCCTTGCTGACGATCGGAAAACTCTAGAGATTCGTAGTTACAAGCTTCGCACTCCAGAAAATCTAGCATGGAAAAACAATAGCATACACAAGCAATCAAGCAAATGATGCAAGAAGAAAACGAGAAAAGATCCAAATAAAACTCGAAAACAAGAAAATAACTAATCTAAACAGAAAACAAATTCTGACAGCATTATATTTCTGTGGATTAGATCTTAACATTAGGTACATGTGATTAGCTACGATTTGCAAAAAGAATCGACTCAAACGGAGCTACGAAACTCACGATACAAACAAAACAAGATCAAATACTAATATGAACTAATCTCAAATTTTAAATTATCAAAATCATGTTCAAGTTGGTTTACTAGATAGAGGGGATCACTCTGAAGATTTAGGCGTTGGTTTCATCTAATTTGGATAAACAAGCTAAAAGTTACGCTAGTTTGAAGATCAGGGGCTAAACCGCGGTAAAACTATTCACGGATAGGTCCTTGGCCGAAAATAAATAGAAAAAGAAAGATCTATCGGACGAATGTCCGCTAACAGAGACTAACGAACGAATTCGTTCATTAACAGATCAAAATGGGTGAACGTTCACTAACTAACGAACTAAAATAAAAACTGATGTAATAAAAAAACAAAAAAAAACCGGATCGGTTTATACCGTTCGGCCGGTTTGGTCAACGGCGGCGAGAAAAGCGACGGCGTCGGCGGCTCCGGCTTCGGCGGGGCTCCAGCGAGGCGAGGTGGTCGGCGGCGGCAGCTGCGGCGCTCTGGGCGGCGTGGAGGCAGTAGGCGACGTCGCGGGAGGCGACCGACGGCGTGGTGGCGGCGACGCGACGAGCGGGCGGTGGCGCGGCTGCGGTGGTTCCAGAGGCGGGCAGTGCGGGTTGGACGGGGTGGAGACGGCGGGGGTGCGACAGCTTATAAAGAGGGGCGGAGCGGGGTTGGCTTGGAGGAGAGGGCGGCTACGACTTGGAGTCCGAGCCGGACTCCTCCACGGCAGCGAGCGGCGACGCTCGGGACTCCTCCCGAGTCGATCGGCGCGAGGGTGGAGCTGGGCCGCGGCCTGGCTTCGGCTGGGCCGGCCCAGTCGGGATTTTTTTTAAACAATTTTTCCTAGAGACTAAACAACACTCTAAATAAATATAAATATAAGCCTAAAAATTCCAGAAAAATGCGCGTAGCTAAATGGCCTTATATATGACCTCGTGAACATTTTTCTTGACTTATATGCCTAACTAAAATATAAACATTGCAATTTTAATTACTCGGCTAATAACTAAATAAACTAGCGAATAAAATCAAATAAACTCTCAAAACTTCAAAATTCAATTTCCAATATTTTTCTACTGATTTGAAGAAGTCATATTATCTTCTCTTATTATTTTAAAAAAATATTTGGAAAAGAATTTTGAAAAGCAATTTGATCCAGATACCAAATTTTTGATAAATCAAAACTGGATTTTTGTGGAACCTCCAACTCTCTCAAATTGGTCCTTGAGTTGCTTAAGGCCTCTTGGATCAAAATGCGACCAAACTTAATGACTAAATGCAATAAATCATGTATGCATATGAATGATCTATGTATAACAATCCAAATTGAAAATTGGGATGTTACAATCCTATCCCCCTTAAGATGAGTCTCACCCTCGAGGTTTGGGTTGGTCAACAAAAAGGTGTGGGTGGTCCTTGTGGAGGTCTTCTTCTCGCTCCCAGGTAGCTTCCTCCTCGTTATGGTGGCTCCATTGAACTTTGCAAAATTTGATGACTCTGCTGCGAGTAACTCGGCTGGAAAACTCGAGAATCTTAACTGGCTTATCTTCGTAGGTCAGATCACTATCCAGTTGAATCGCTTTCAGTGGCACTTATCTCTCAGAGGAATGTCGGCCATCTCTGTGTGGCCCTTCTTCAACTGGGAAATGTGAAACACATCATGAACTCCTGACAATCCTTCGGGTAATTCCAACTTGTAGGAAACTTCTCCCATGCGTTCCAAAACTCTGTAGGGTCCCACAAATCGTGGTGCTAGCTTTCCCTTGACTCCCAAACACTTAACTCCTCGAAGTGGGGACACACAAAGATATGCTCTGTCTCTGACTTCATAGGCTACCTCCTTGCATTTAGTATCTACATAACTCTTCTGCCTGGACTGGGCTATCTTGAGTCTATCTCAAATCAACTTAACCTTCTCCTCAGAATGTCTGATTAAGTTTGGTCTGAACAGCTGTCTATCTCCAACTTCATCCCACGATAATGGTGCATCCTTCCGTACAAGGCTTCGAAAGGGCCCATCTTCAAACTGGCTTGATAACTGTTGTTATAAGAGAACTCTGCATTGGGCAAATTGTCATCCCAACTAGATCCGTATTCTAGCGCACAAGCTCTCAACATGTCCTCCAGAATCTGATTGACTCTCTCGGTATGCCCATATGTCTCTAGATGAAAGGCTGTACTGAGCTCTAGCCTGGTGCCCAAAGTTTCTTGTAACTGTTTCCAAAACTTTGAAGTAAACTGTGTTCCTCTATCTAATACGATGGTCCTCAGAACTCCATGCAGACATACGATCTTGGTCATGTATATCTTTGCCAACTTAGCACTCGTATAAGTTGTCTTCAGATGGATGAAATGAGCTACCTTCGTCAAGCGATCGACTACAACCCATATAGAGTTGTAGCATGAAAGAGTCCTGTGTAATCTAGTGATAAAATTCATGCCAAGTTTATCCCACTTCCATTCGGGTATCGGCAAAGGCTGAAGTAACCCTGCTGGTTTCTGATGCTCTGCCTTAACTCTCCGACATACATCGCATACTGCTACATACTCTGCAATATCCTTCTTCATTCCTATCCACCAAAAACTCTCCTTCAAATCCAGATACATCTTGGTGTTTGTTGGGGATATATCTACTGCATATAAACCGCCCAGGTAGGGCCGGGTTATACTTGTAATGAGTCATCCATATTGAAGCCCATGAAGATAAGGAGTATGGCGCTTTACTAAAGAGACTTAGAGGCCCAGGGCCCAAATGCGGATTACGGCCCGTAGACGTAAAGCGCCATATACTATGTAAATTGTGTTGTAAGATAGGAACGGGTAAAAACCGAGCCGGACACGTGTATGAGCCGGCCGGGATTCTGTAAACCACCGGGAGTCAACCTGTGTATATAAAGTGATGACCCGGCGGCGGTTCAAAGACAATAAACAACAACTCGAGAGCTAGGCAAAGCAGATTCGCTCCCTAGTCATCGAAACCCCATCAATTCCACCACAACTGGATCATAGGCTTTTACCTTGACTTCAAGAGGCCGAACCAGTATAAACTCCCCATGTCCATTGTCTGGTTTAACCCCTTTAAGCTAATCTCGTTGCGATGGCTCCACGACTAAGTGCTAACACTAGGACATCTGACGTGATAATTCCACGATAGTTGGCGCCCACCGTGGGGCTATCGCACGATGGTTTCAAGTTCTTAGAGGGCAATTTTGAAGTACTCAAGGGATACACAGTGGCCCGGATGACCAAGAGTCATCACGGAAAGCTCTACATCGATGACACAGGCTAGGGCCCCGACGCCGGCTCACTCGAGTACATGTACCGGGTTCCCTTCAGAGGAATTCATGTCTTCATTGGAAAGATCGGTGAACTGGGCCCGGAGCCGGACATCTGCACCGACCTCATCGAGATGGCTCAGCGTGCAAGCCCCGCCCTGGTTCAGCCCACCATGAAGCGTGCATTCGTAGGATTCATCAATGGTGCGGAGTCTGAACCGGTATCCGACCTTGAGACGGCTGTGTATTCGGATGGCGAATCATCCACCGGTGAGACTGAGTCACTGTACCAACTGCAAGATGGCCAGTTTGGGGGCTGTTCCTATGGCGACAGTATTCCGGACCCCCTTGAACCGCCAAACCGGGTTGCGATCTTCGTGGCCGGTATGCAGCCCACGCAGCACTCCTCAGCTGCAACGGCAATGATTTCCGGATCGGCAGCCGGGGCAGGAGGCCCCGCGTGCCCGCCGGCTCAAGTCCTGTCCGATTTATTGGATGCCTGGATGACATTGTTGACCATAGAGGTTACCCTGGATAACCGAGATCAGTATAACACGGAGGTCACGGAGCTACGAGATTAGATAGCTAGGGCCAAGGAGGACTTGGCGGCTGAGGAAACCAGGATGGCTGAGGAGTGGGCCGCTTTAAATGCTGAGGCACAGCGGATTCAGGCAGAAAATTACCGGCTCATGCTGGATCAGGATGCTTCAAATGACGTATTGAGGAGGAGGCATCGGTCTCGTCTACCACCGGTTTATGAAGCAATGAACCTCTTTAACACGCCAGGAGCGGGAACCAGTAACCCGGCAGCGGTAAACTGGATTGAAGCACCTATGACAGGAGTGCCAGATCAGCCACGGACGATGGACCTGCCTTGACGGAACCATGACCCGCCTCAGTAAATGTTGACACCGCCGGGTCTCTTTTCCACCCCTTTGGTTAACATGATCGCTATGGCGTCGTGATTGGCAGCTATTCCGATGGAAGGCGAGTCTCCTGCAGAAGTTGAGATGCGGCATGCCCGAGAGCTCCTTCAAACGGCTTTGGTTCAGCAACAGGCTTATTCGTATAGTCGAGACATGATTCATTCAACCCCTCGCCCGAGCCGGAGTTACAGGAGGCATATCGATGAACCGGCTGTGTCAAGCAGTGCGCGGAACCGTAACGCCCCTCGAGGGCCTAACCTGGCGGGCGGTGGTGCAAATGCTCAGGACGTGGTGGATCACGATAGAGCATGTCGAGAAGCCGAGTTAGCAGTGCAGTACATGGACCGTCAACTTACTCCGGTTCGTCCGACAACTTCAGTGGAACCAGGTGTTGCTTTCAGTTCTTGGGGGGTGCCGTGTCTCTCCCCGGCTATACGCAATGTGCGGCTGCCCAAATACTTCAAGGGCCCACGTAAGGTGCCCAATTACACTGCTAACTTACCCCCCGATTCATGGGTCAAAAGCTATGAGATGGCAATGGAGATGCTGGATGTGGATGAGGCGGCATGTGCTAAGTACTTCACCATGATGTTGGAAGGAACAACTCGCACTTGGCTGAAAAGTTTGCCAGCTAACTCCATTGGGTCATGGGCCGAGTTAAAGGCCCAGTTTATACTGAATTTCAAGGACACGTGCAAGTAGCCCATGTCAATTGTGGATTTAGCTGCCTGTGTCCAAGAAGAGGTGAATTGACAACCCACTGGGTGCGCCGGGTTTCGGGAATCTTGCATTCATCGGACCGCATCAATGTCGATTCAACAGTCATAACGTTGGAGGGCAATTGCCAGTTTAAGCTGCTGAAGCTGAAGTTGGGATGGCTCGAGCGTCACTGCAGTGACATGGGAACGCTTATGGCAGCTCTGGTTATGTATGCCGACTCTGATAGTACGAAGGACCCCGAGTTTGACCCGGCGGGCCGTGGAAATAATAGTAAGCGTAAAGCGGATAATAGTTCAGATTTTGTGGCTAACACCAACGTGCAGGATAATGGTCAGCGTCATAAGGGTAAACCGCCCCCGTGGAGTGGAGGATCAGGTGTCAATCTTGAGCGCCTGTTAAATCAGCCTTGCCCAAGGCACAGGACGCGAGAAAAGCCAACTACACACCTCTGGAAGGATTGCTTTATTATGCGGGAGTTCAGAAACTAGGATCTTTTCTGATATGATCATGGACCGCCTGGAGGTTCAGGACCTCATGGGCCGGGTTATGGTGGAGGTAGTTCTGGCTCAGGATTTCTAGGTAATCAAGGCGGACATGGAAATCAAGGCAATCAGGGCAACCAGGGTGGTTTTAATCAACAGGGGAGTCAGCAGCAGCAACAGTCAGGTTACCAGAGACACCCGAAGCAGTTGAATAGTGGGCATTATCATGTCTTCACCACTAGCCTGTGCAAGCGCGATCAGAAGCTTCATAAAAGGGTAGTGAACTCTGTTGAACCGGCGGTGCCCCGTTACTTGCGCTGGTCTGAACAACCTATTGTGTGGAGTCGAGAGGATCATCCACCCCGGGTTGATAATCCGGGTCATCTGGCGTTGGTGGTGGCGCCTTAGGTTGGAGGTTATAAGTTCACCAAGGTGCTCATGGATGGAGGGAGCAGTATCAACATCTTGTATTATGATACCTTCCGTCGCATGGGGTTGACAGACAAGAATCTTAAACCGTCGAAAACTGTTTTCCACGGTGTGGTGCCTGGTAAATCGGCTTATCTAGTTGGTAAGATAGCTCTGGAGGTTGCTTTTGGAGATGATCATGATTCAAGATTAGAGACATTGACTTTTGAAGTGGTGAAAATCAGGAGCCCGTACCATGCCCTGTTTGGACGGCCGGCTTATTCTAAGTTCATGGCAAGGCCCTGTTATGTTTATCTGCAGCTCAAGATGCCGGGTCATAAGGGGACCATCACAGTACATGTAAGCTGTAAGATCGCTTTAGAGTGTGAGAAAGGTGATGCGGCCTATGCTGAGTCGGTTTGTGCAACAGAGGTGTTGAAGTTCTACAAGGACAATGTTGATCCGGCGGATATGACTTCTTTGAAAAAACCAACTACAGAGCATGATCCGGCTTTGAAGTTTAAATCGGCTGATGAGACTAAGCTGGTCGATTTTGTTCCTGGCGATTCATCAAAGTAGTTTAGCATCAGCGCTAACCTGGATCCAAAATAGGAAAGCGCGCTCATCAAGTTCATCCGTGAGAACCGGGACATCTTTGCATGGAAACCTTTTGACCTGCCAGGTGTACCGAGGGAACTCGCTGAGCACACTCTTAATATCGATCCCAAGTTTAAACCGGTCAAGTAGTTTCTCCGACGCTTCAATGAAGAAAGACACAAAGCCATCGGTGAGGAGGTAACCAGGCTCTTGGCGGCAGGGTTTATTGTGGAGGTTTTTCACCTTGAGTGGTTAGCTAACCCGGTGCTAGCACTTAAGAAGAACGACACTTGGCGCATGTGTGTGGATTACACATATTTGAACAAGGCTTGTCCAGCTGATCCCTTTGCTCTCCCTCGTATTGATCAAATTATTGATGCTACGGCGGGTTCTGAGCGTTTGAGCTTTCTAGATGCTTATTCTGGTTATCATCAGATCAAAATGGTAGTTAAGGACCAGGAGAAGACAACTTTTATAACTCCCTTTGGAGCCTTCTGCAATGTATCTATGCCTTTTGGGCTCAAGAGTGCCCAGGCGACTTATCAGCGATGTGTGCAGGATTGTCTTCATAATCATATTGGGCGCAATGTTCATGCTTATGTAGATGATATCATGGTGAAGTCTAGGAAAGCGGAGATGTTAATAGATGATTTGAAGGAAACATTTGATAATCTCCGGATTTATAATATGATGCTTAATCCGGCCAAGTGTGTTTTTGGTGTACCGGCAGGCAAGCTCTTGGGTTTTCTGGTGTCTAACAGGGGCATTGAAGCTAATCTGGAAAAGATCAAGGCTATCACGTCTCTAGCTAAACCGGCGTGTATCAATGATGTTCAACGTCTGGCGGGTTGTATTGCAGCGCTAAGTTTATCAGCCGGTTGGGAGAGAAGGCTATCCCTCTATATCAGATGATGAAAAAGATAGACAACTTTTTCCGGAGTGATGCTGCTAATGCAGCGTTGGAGGATCTGAAGAAGCAGTTAGCCGAGCCACCTGTTCTTGCTGCCCCCATTGTTAAAGAAACATTGTTGTTATATGTGGATGCTAACGCCCGGGCTGTCAGCGTGGCTATTGTGGTGGAGCGCAAGGAGGCCGGTAAGGAGTATCCAGTTCAATGGCCGGTTTATTATATCAGTGAGGTGCTTATTGAATTGAAGTAGAGATATCCACATTGGCAAAAGCTTGTGTATAGAGTTTTCATGGTGAGCAGGAAGCTTAAGCAATACTTTCAGGGCCATCCCATCACTGTGGTCAGTTCCGCTCCTTTGGGAGATATCATCCAGAACAGGGAAGCAACTGGCCGGGTTGCTAAGTGGGCTATCGAGCTTGGACCTCACGGGTTAAAGTATATGCCTTGTACGGCCATCAAGTCCCAAGCGCTCGTGGATTTCATCAATGACTGGATAGAGTTGCAGGCGCCGGAGGATAAACCGGATAACACATACTAGACTATTCACTTTGATGGGTCCAGACAATTGGAGGGCTCGGGGGCTAGAGTGGTTCTTACTTCCCCTTGAGGTGACAAATTTTGTTATGTTCTCCGCTTGATGTTTCCTTGTACTAACAATGCAGCTGAGTATGAGGCCTTGCTCCATGGTCTTTGGGTGGCTAAGGAAATGAACTTAATCCGGGTACGGTGCTCTGGGGACTCCGATTTAGTGGCTCAGCAAGTCTGGTATTTGGGATTCTATGGATCCACTCATGGCGGCTATTGGCGTGAGGTGGACGTTATTGCGGGTCACTTCAAGGGTTACCAGGTCAAGCACATTGATCGGCGCAAGAATGAAGCGGCGGACGCTTTAAGCCGGCTGGGGTCTCAGCGTAAACTGGTGCCGCCCAATGTCTTTCTTGATGTTTTACATAACTCGACAGTTAAAGTACCGACGGAGGAGGACCTGGCTATTCCTGACCCAGAGGCTCAATTGGTGGTGGTTCTTCATGCTATCCCTGATTGGACGGTGCCATACCTGGTGTATATGACCAGGGGGGAGTTACCCGAGGACGAAGTTTTGGCCTGGCAAATAATCCGGCGGTCCAAGTCCATGACTATTGTCAATGGCGAGTTACATCACTTCAGTGTCTTGGGGGCATTTCAGCGCTGCGTTTCTCTTGAAGAAGGCCATGAGATTTTGGGTGAAATCCACGAAGGGGATTGTGGTCATCATGCCGGTTCAAAACCCTTGTGGCTAAAGCTTCCGACATGGTTTCTATTGGCTAACGGCTCATGCTGATGCTGAGATTTGGTCAGCAAGTGTGATGGTTGTCAGAAGTTTTCACGCCGAGCCCATGTTCCGGCCCAGGAGTTGAGGATGATTCCAATCACTTGGCCGTTTGCAACTTGGGGGCTGAATATGGTTGGGCCCTTTAAGAGGTCCAAGGATAAGAAGACCCACCTTTTGGTGGCAGTTGATAAGTTCACTAAGTGGGTAGAAGGCGGAGCCAGTCAGCAAGTGTGATGCAGCCACGGCAGTTCAATTCATGAAGAAGGTGATTTTCCATTTCAGTTTTCCACACAGCATCATAACAGATAATGGCACGAACCTCTCCAAGAGGGATATGGAAGACTTTTGTCAACGAGAGCACATCCGACTTGATGTGTCATCAGTGGCTCACCCCCAGTCTAATGGTCAAGCTGAGAGAGCTAATCAAGAAATTTGAAAGGCATCAAGCCCCGGCTTATGGTTCCTTTGGAGAGGACGTCGGGTTGTTGGGTGGAATAGTTGCCTTCCGTATTGTGGAGCATTAATACCACCCCCAATAGATCTACGAGTTATACACCCTTCTTCATGGTCTATGGAGCAGAAGCAGTTCTCCCAGTGACATTTGCCATGACTCGCCTCGGGTGGCAGCTTATGTTGAAGCGGACAACGAACAAGCACGCCAAGACGCATTGGACCTGTTAGATGAAAAACGGGACATAGCGGCGGCTCGTTCGGTGATTTATCAGCAAGATCTGTGGTGTTATCACAGCCGCCGGGTTCAAACCATAGCTTTTCAAGAAGGCGACTTAGTGCTCCGGCTTATCCAGGATCACACTGATATGCACAAGTTATCCCCACCTTGGGAAGGGCCCTTTGTGGTCAGCAAGAATCTGAACAACGGGTCATACTACCTTATCGATGTTCGAGAGCACAAAGACTCACGCAAATCGGAGGAGGAGACCCGCCGGCCATGGAATATTGCTCATCTTCGGCCTAATTACACCTGAGCCATAGGCTCCTATTATGTACATATTCTTGACAATGTATATATTATGATCAATATAATAAACCGGCATCCCTGCTAAAGCCGCCCCTCTACCGTTCTTCCTTAAAAGTTTTTGGTTACATGGGGGCTTCTGTTTAGAAAGCGAAGTTCTGATTGTCCAGTAATCCGGCTTATAAAGCTAAAAAAAGGAGTTTTGGGGGCTTCATACCCAAAATCATAAGGAGCTAAAGAGAGTTTGTTGCAAAGCACAACTTAAACATAGGCGCCCACTGAGCACAGCTCAAAATATTTCTTGGGGGCTCTTTTCTTCTACAAGAACAAAGAGTCTGTAACCTTGCAATAGGCTATAAAAGCCAGGCTTGGAAGCTAGGTGTATTCACCTAAAACCCCAGGTTATCCTGCCTTTTTAAGTAAGTCACTCCGTCCAGGTAATCCTGGTAAGACCCGTCGAACGTTTGACAGTCAATCTTATAAAGACCCTGAACTTGTCATAGTTAAAGTGACAATTGGTTAATGTGAGGTCCATCTTATAAGGCTTTGTAAACTGGTTTAACTCACTGGCCTGGCAGCCCATGAAAATCCTCACCTTTTTTGCGTGTTTTCTTCGCAAGTCTTTCTTTTCGATGTTTACTTTGATAAGGTTTATATTAAATCAGGTGTTTACTAACCTGGTTTGGCTTTGACTATAAGTCGCCAGTACAATATATGAATAATCCGGTGTTTATTATAACCCGGTACGGCTTCATTATAAACCGGCAAAACATGCTGGGAGTTATCAGTACTCAAGATTTGGGTTATCACCCTTACTACAATAAGTTGGTAAACCAGTGATGTGATTCAATGTCACAGGTATGATGTATTTCATATTTTTCTTAAAAATACAACCTTGGTTATAAACCCTGGTTTTATGTTGGGTATTATGACCCGTCCGGCGGTAAACCACCAGGACACTTTAAGTTTGTTATATGCAGAAACATGGTTGAATAAAGCTGCTATGGGTCATAAGCAGACGTAGCATAATCATGACGGATTAACAGCATTATGCAAAGTGAATATGCATGATGGCATAGCAGACCAAGTGTTTAAACTAGCCTATTACAAGGCGCTTTGATGGCCCAAAAGGATAATTGTTTATCACACGGATGGCGTGTGCGAAAACTAAACTGGCCTCCGGATCATGATTCTTCACCAGGCTGACCTGAACGTTGTGGATCATCCTGTGCCGGTTCACCCTCCTCCTCTCCACCTAGTGGCTGGAAAGCAATGGTTGCCCGATCAATCCCAGTTAAGGCTTGGAAGCAGCTTCATCACTTATAAGGGTTGACGGTTCAACATCAGGGGCATAGGTATGCTTACGGATTGGCAGGATAAGATTTTGCACATCATAAGTCAGTGCGTTAACCCGTTTGTTGTTGGCATCATAAATTGTCTGGTAAAATGACAAATCAGTGTCTTCAGCTAGTTTGCTTGCTAGTGGACGCATTTCCCTCGTTATGGCCCTAAGGTCGTCATTATCAAACTCTGATCCATCCTCTTTTTGGCTTGGATAGCCATTTCCAATATCTTCCGGATCAAGGTCAGATATCCATGCCTTGGCCCGAGTCAATGCAGTAAGAGCACCAGCCCTAGTAGCTGATTTCTTCAATTCCTGAAGCCGGGCAGGCATCATAGATAATTTTTCCAATGTTTTCTTGATTAAAGTTGGGGGCGGTTTATTATGTGAAGCTGTGCAGATGACCCGTTGAGCCCCGGTATATAGTTGCTCTATCAGTGTATAAGCAGCCTTCAGTTTTTTGCGTATGTCCGAGCCAGGATGGGTAACACGACTACCTGCAATTGTCAAAATAATAGTAAACTGGCAGTTTCATGGATGTTGTTTATTTACAGCTTATGAAGAGGTTATTTACCAAAGACAGCACAGGTCATAGCATCGGCTTCAAGCCAATCAGTTCTTCTGCTACCGGATTAAGGGCTGCTTCAGCGTCCTTCACCCGCTTTAGCAAAGTTGCTTTTTCAGTATCCCATCCTGCCCATTCACTTTTGAAGTTTTCCTTCAGTTGTTCCATGGATGTTAAACCTCTGGTCAGTTCACCTTTAGCCTTGGAAGTTTCTGCTTGCTGGGACTTGATATTTTCTTGAAGGTCAGCGCTTTGAGATTCCTTTTTCTTCAGATCAGCCTGCAAGAGACATTTAATGAGTTGGTAGTGCATATCTGAAGTCCCAAGCACATAACAAGTTATACACCTGGCACTTGGCGGCTAATGCATATTTGCTCAAGTT
Organism: Triticum timopheevii; assembly: GCA_963921465.1. Lineage (NCBI taxonomy): Eukaryota > Viridiplantae > Streptophyta > Magnoliopsida > Poales > Poaceae > Triticum > Triticum timopheevii. The sequence goes on along the minus strand of OY997262.1, from coordinate 151,256,120 downwards.
CAGGTTATGGATTTTTCCTCTTCAATTGGATTACAAAGATGATTATAATTTTAGAAGCTTCATGACATAAATGTACCGGCTCATCCTAAAGGTATAAACCGGTCCCTGGGGGCTATGCAAGCAAAATTAACTATTGTTCTGCTACAAGTCCCGGTTCACATTAACATTATGAACCAGCCCTTGGGGGCTACTGGAATTGATAGCCTAAACCAGTCATAAGGAACGAAAGCTTATGCAGAGAGTGATATTTACCTCATATCACTCCTTCATCAAGCCCACTAAACTGACTTCATAGTCGTAGCTTGTGTACAGCAGGTTTAAGAATCCAGAATGACTGTCTTGGGCGTTGAGGCGGGCATAGCTTGATAAATCTGTTTTCCACTTGCCCTTGTCCACAGCAGAAAGTTCTTCATTGGCACCATGCTTTGATAAAGCGATAGGATTGCCAGGGAGGTGAAACCAGTACCAGTAACGACAACATTGTCATCACCATGTTTAGCCGGGCTTGGCGGATCATTAGCATGAGCCGATGGATCAATATCCATGTTCTCAGCTTCAGTTGCCTGATCCGGCAACGACGGGCCATCAGGAATATTGACGGTTCAGGAGTTTGTTCTGTTTCATCCCGATTGGGTTCTTCAGCCGGTTTGGTCACTTTGGCCTTCTTGCTGGTTCTGTCTTTGGCCCTGGAAAGTAATAAGTATGCATTAGAGCAGTGCAAGGATCAAAAATATAAAGGTATGACGGATTAGCAAAATCTGCTCACCCAGGAACTGTTTTAAGGGTTGGAAGCTTCATTGATGTTGACTCACCAGAAGATGAGTTAGACGGATTAAGAGGATATCGGAAATAACCCGCCCTAGGATAAGGTGTATCAGAAGTATAAGATACCTCTTGGCGACGTTTACAAACCGAAGAGTTCGGTAAACCGGAGGAGGTAACCACTTGGCTGCTGTGTCTTCAAAAGAAAGTGTTGATCCAAATAAGATAGAGAGTGTGAAAATCTTACTTTTCGGACTGCTTGACGGTTTTTTGGTGTTGGTAGAGGATCTGAGTTGGAAGAAAGAATAGTTACCTCTACGTCACCAGCACAGCTAGCTTCCGCATTATCCTGATAATGATCATTGTCAATGAGGTGTATGAAAAAAGAACCAAGAGAATCAAGTTCTACCTCTGACTCCAGATCATCAAGCTCTTCATCATTGGGTAGGTTAGGGGACTCGGCAGTTTTCTTCTTCGCGGGTTTCTTTGTAACTTTGGTCTTAGTGCCAAGTGTTTTCGCTGGTTTATCCTGTGGCTTCGCCGGTTTATCATTCGGTTTCCTCTTCCAGAATGGATCATCACCCTGCAAAGATGGACAACAAGTTATAAGGAAATATTTAAGAGGGGTCGGATTAAGACAAGAATGATGCAATTCTTACAGCTGGCGGTTTATTGGAAACACAGAAAGGACTGAGCCTTGTTTTGCTGCACTCAGATACCGGTTCATCTAGCATCTTCTTGAAAGATTCAGTAATTTCTTCGTCACTTAGCTGAATATCAATATGCCGCTGAGGATCTTTGAGATCTCCTGTGTACTCGCACATTAAACCGGGGCAATGGCTTAAGGGCAAGATACTCCAAGAGACCCAGCAGCGGACAAAGTCGATGCCGGTTAAACCATTCGCCATAAAGGCTCGGAGCTTTGAAAGTTGTGGTGCATACTTAGCTCGTTCCTTTGTAGTGAGTCGTTGGGGAACTGGATGTATATTGGTAAGCCGGTGAGCACGATAACCCGGCAAAGGATTTTCTTCAGCTAGAGCTGTGTTTTGACAATAAAACCAAGCCCGATTCCAGTCTTTTGGGTTGCTATGATGCTTGGCGTGAGGGAAGTTGACATCTTTCCTTTTCTGAATTGAAACTCCGCCAAGTTCAGTGTTGGGCCCATCCGAAAATTTAGTACGGCGGTTTAAGTAAAAGAAGTCCCGGAATAACTCAAACGTAGGTTCTTCTTGAAGATAAGCCTCGCAAAATACTTGAAAATTCCAAATATTGGACACGGAGTTTGGTCCAATATCTTGAAGGCGGTTTTGGAAGCTAGCAAGCACGTCTTGGAAGAATTTTGATCTGGGAGGGCTAAACCCTCGACTCAGATGATCAGCAAACACAATCACCTCTCCATCCTTGGGATCAGGAGGATTTTCTGGATCGGGGGCCCTCCAGTGGATGATCTCTTTACTCGCTAAAGCGCCAGTTGCAACACATCCAGTCAGCTGTTCTTCCGTACCCTGGGAAGGGACCCAGTTGCAAGCATAAAATTGTTTGGCCATTTCAATAAAAAGCTGGAAAAAGATCAATGTCGGTTTAAGATTCATGACTGACAAGTATAAAGCGTCGCAAGGTTATAGGGAGAAGACGTGGAGGCATATATACATATCAAACCGGATTCTGACATTGGCAGGGTTACAAAAATGACGAATCGGCGGTGTAAGAGAGGGCTAATGCTACTTGGCGGGCTATAATTTTCTTAAGGTTAAACTGCCTACATTGGTATGGAAGGTACATATCTAAAAATAACGAAGTGTTCTAAAAAAGGATTCAGAAATTTACGCTATAATTTCGGATCTACCGCAGTTCAAAAAGGGAGAAAATTCTTAAACCCTAAGTTGTGACAGCGGAACAGTTAAGGTCCAGATTGGATTTTCTACCAAAAAAAGAGACGTTGTGATGAGGAAAAATGGTTTATGGTTATGGCCGCACGGGGAAAATGTCAAGTTTCTATCAAATACTCATGCGACAGCGAAGAACAAGTGAAGAACACTGATGAACACCGATGGATACAGAAACCCTAATGACAGGTCTAGGGTGGAAGGAAAAAAGGATGTACCGGTGTCACGGGAGCGGCGGAGAGGCACCGCAGTTCTCTAGTAAGCTCAGGGTGATGCAGCGGCCGGAGTTGAGGTCGAGGACGAAGATGCGGCGGTGGCGGCTGAGCTTGAGCGCTAGGTCGACGCGAGGAGGAAGAAGAAGTGAAGAGGCACGAGGGGGAAATGTAAAAATGACCCTTGGCGTTATTTATAAGACGAAGGGATAAACGACAAGCACGAGAATCGAGGAGCCTGAAAAATGGATAAGTGACAGAGTTGTCGCCTCGATTTTTGGAAGCTCATTAATAAAGGGGAGGTATGCAAGTTTTTTTAATAATAAGCAGGTGACGTCATGGCGGTTTATTATAATCTCTGAAGATGACGTCATGGCGGATTACAAGGTTCACACGAAGGTGTTCAAGAAGGAATTTTCTTAAGTGTGGAAGATTGACATGAACAGGTTCAAATCAATCTGGGGCTTAATGCTGGGGATATATCTAATGAGTATAAACCGCCAAGGAAGGGCCGGGTTATACCTGTAACGAGTCATCCATATTGAAGCCCGTGAAGACAAGGAGTATGGCGCTTTACTGAAGAGACTTAGATGCCCAGGGCCCAAAGGCGGATTAGGGCCCGTAGACATAAACCACCATATACTATGTAACTTGTGTTGTAAGATAGGAAAGGGTAGAAACCGAGCCGGACATGTGTATGAGCTGGCCGGGATTCTGTAAACCGTCGGGCGTCAACCTGTGTATATAAAGGGATGACCCGACGGCGGTTCAAAGACAAGAAACAACAACTAGATAGCTAGGCAAAGCGGATTTGCTCCCTAGTCATCGAAACCCCATTAATACCACCACAACTGGATCGTAGGCTTCTACCTTCACCGCAAGGGGCCGAACTAGTATAAACTCCCTGTGTCCTTTGTCCGATTTAACCCTTTTAAGCTAATCTCGTTGCGATGGCTCCACGACTAAGTCCTCACACTAGGATATCTGACGTGATAATTCCACGACAGTGTTGCCTAGGTGAATTGAATAAGGCGAATCATGAGCCTCCTGAAGAATCATCTTCCTGATCTCAAGGTCATTAGGCACATAGATATGATCCTCAAACTATAAAGTATCGTGTTCGTCCTCATGAAAACATTTAGCCTTTCCTGTACTCATCCTTTCCTTTATCTCTGCAATCTCCTTGTCCGCCTTGTGGGCTTCTCGGATCTTTCCCAGCAAAGTGGACTGAATTTCCAATGCTGCAACATAACCTCTTGGAACTATCTCCAAGCATAGTTATCGGAGATCATCAGCTAACTCCTGAGGTAACCCTCCGATTATGAGTGTGTTAACATAACTCCTGCGGCTCAACGCGTCTGCTACGACATTGGCCTTTCCTGGATGATAATGCAGTCTCATGTCATAATCCTCTATGAGCTCCAACCATCTCCTTTGCTTGAGGTTCAACTCCTTCTGCGTGAATATGTACTTCAAACTCTTATGATCCGTGTAAACATCACAACGATTACCGATGAGAAAGTGTCTCCATGTCTTGAGCGCATGCACTATGGCTACTAACTCCAAATCATGCGTAGCATAGTTCAACTCATGAGGTCGAAGTTGTCGTGAGGCATATGAAACAACTCTTTCGTCCTGCATAAGCACACCTCCAAGTCCTCGACGTGAAGCGTCGCAATATACTTGGAAATCCTTGCGTATGTCTGGGAGAATCATCACTGGGGCTGTAACCAAATGTTTCTTCAGCTCCTGAAAACTTTCCTCACAATCCTCAGTCAATTTAAACTTGGTGTCCTTCTTCAATAACTCCGTCATGGGCTTCACTATCTTGGAAAAATTCTCAATGAATCTCCGATAATAACCTGCGAGTCCAAGAAAACTTCTGATCTCTCCAACTGAGGTGGGTGCCAACCACTTAGTAACAGATGCAACCTTGGTAGGGTCTACTGCTATTCCTTCTCCTGATATAACATGTCCGAGAAATCCAACTTCCTTCAACCAAAACTCACATTTGCTGACCTTGGCATACAACTGATGTTCCCTAAGCTTCTCAAGAACCAAGTGCAAATGTTCCTCATGCTCTTTTTCATTCTTCGAGTAGACCAATATATCATCAATGAACACCACGACAAACTTGTCCAAGAACTCCATGCACATCTTGTTCATCATACTCATGAAATAATCAGGCACATTAGTCAAACCAAATGACATAACCATATACCCATATAGCCCATAGCTCATGGTAAAATCTGTCTTTGGTATATCCTGCTCTCGTATCTTAAGCTGGTGATAACCTGATCAAAGAAAAATCTTGGAGAAAACCTTAGCTCCCTGCAGCTGGTCAAACAAATCATTGATCATCGACAGAGGGTATTTGATCTTGATCGTCACCTCATTTAGCGCACGATAATCAACAACCATCCTCAAAGATCCATCCTTCTTCTCAACTAGAAGCACTGGGGCTCCCCAAGGTTATGAGCTTGGTCGAATATATTTCTCCAGTAACTCCTTAATTTTCTTCTTAATTTCCTCCAGACATTTGCAGGCATCCGATACGGTCTCTTTGATATTGGTCCGATGCCTGGCAATAACTCAATCAAAAACTCAATATCTCGACCTGGTGGCATGCCTGGTAACTCCTCTGGAAACACATCGGGATAATCCTTCACCACTGGTACTTCCTCCTGAACAACTGCAGATAGTGAATTCACCTGTGTCCTCCTCGGCACATGCCTAGACACATAATTGATCCTCTTTCCTTCTTGGGTGGTGAGTAGAACTGATTTACTGGTGCAATCAATGTTTCCCTCAGACTTTTATAGCCAATCCATGCCTAGGATCACGTCCAATCCTTGTGACTTCAGGACAATAAGGTCGGTGGGGAAAACATGTCTACCTATGGTTATTGGCAACTGATAACATCCCCGACTAGACATATACTTTGCTCCTGGGGAACTTGCTAACATAGGTGACTTAAGTGCTACAGTTGGCAACTTAAACTTGTCCATAAATCCCCTTGATATGAATGAATGAGATGCACCAGTATCAAAAACAACAAGTGCTATAAATGCATTAATCAAAAACTTATCAACAACTGTGTCGGGCTGCTCCTCAATCTCCTCCACACTGACGTGTTTCACCTGACCTATGGTGAAGGGGTTGGGCTTCTTTCCAGAACTTCCATTGCCATTTCCATTCTTTGTTTCGGAACATTTAGTGGTGTAGTGTCCGGTCTCCCGCACTTGAAACAAGTAATGTGACTCGGATCCTTCTTGGCGGGTGTCGCGGGGTTGGAACGGTTCTGACTGATGCTTCCTCCATTCCCATTGCCATTCTGAGGGCCACTATGGTTGTGTGAACTTCCTCCATTTTGCGAATGTCCTCCATGGTTATGCCCTCCATGGTTATGAGTATGTCCTCCCGAGTACGGGGAATAGCGGGGCTTCTGCAGAGCTCCAGAAGTGTACCTCCCCTGTCTATACTTCATCTTGCGATTGTCAACGTGTTGCTGCTTGCTTTCTATCATGAGGGCCCTGTCTACCAACTCCTGGTAGTTGTTGAAGGTTGCCACCATCAACTGGATACTTAGCTCATCATTGAGTCCCTCAAGAAACTTCTCCTGCTTCACGGCATATGTGGCCACATCATCTGGGACATAGTGTGCTAACTTGCTGAACTCATCCACATACTGCCCCACTATACGACTCCCTTGGCGTAAGTTGTGAAACTCACACTTCTTCAAACTCATGGCTCCAGCAGAAACATGTGCGGTGCGGAAAGCCTGCTGAAACTAACCCTAGGTAATTGTAGCTATGGGTAAGTGGTGGTGAAATTCTCCCACCAAGATACAGCTGGTCCATCAAGATGATGTGCGGCAAAGCGCACTCTCTCCACATATGTGCATCCAGCAGTGGTCAGCTCTCTCCCAATCTTGCGGAGCCAATCATCTGCAACAATCAGCTCGGTGCTGCTAGAGAACACCGGCGAATTCAACCTCAGAAAACGGGCTAGGTGGTCAATAGGGTGTGGTGGCGGTGGGTTGTTGTTGTTGCCTTGGTTCTGATTCTTGTTCTGGACTAGCATCTACATCAAGGCATTCTACTGTTGGATCAATTGGGTGAGCTCCGGCAGGAACACAAATCCGGTGTCACGTCTCGGAGGCATCTGATGGGTTAGAGGAGGTGAGAAAACAGAATAGAATAAGGCCTAAGAGAGATTTCACTACCCATATGCTATGAGGCAAATACAATCAATTCACTTCACTCAATAACAAACAAGGTTCACACAAGTGATCTAAACTACGATTACAAATCGATCGATCAACTACTTGGAAGAATACTACTAATAACATGGTGGTCGTCTAGGAATTTTGATCGGTGGAAGACTCCGTGATATCGGCTCCAGCTTTGTCTTCATAATCATCATCACTGTCATCATTTGCATCACTGTCTGTGTTGGTGTCGTCCAAGATGATGTAGTCCTCCGAACGGATCTCCACTTCAGGTTCTTGCTTCTGGTACACCACGGGTATTCCTAGCTTCTTCTTTAGGTCTTCATGCTTCTCCAGTAGTACAACAATTTCTTCTTCATATTCATCACGTGTTGACTTGATTTCCTCTTCTAGCTTGATATTCCTCTTCATCGGCTTCTTTGTCTTCTTCATGATAGCGCACATCTGGTTCTCATATCGACGAATGTGTTGATCCATCTCCTGAATGTACGCTGCAATTGATCCATCCTTCCTGGTGCAAATCATCTCCCATTCCTCGTCTCGGCGTCCACATATCTGATACACGGTGTCTTCAAGCTCCTTGTGGTACAACTCACAAATGCATCAAAAAGTGATGTGGGCTGCCATGCTCTTTCCCAAGTTCCAACTTGGTGCATCCAAGGTAAAATCAATGGGCTCTGTTGTTGGCGCAAACATCCTCCCAGGTACACGAAGTTTGATCTTCCAGCGCTGCTCTTCCGGTAAAGTTGAAGTGAAGGCTCAAGTGAAGCTTGGTAATCCGATATTCAGGTACTTCGTGACTTCCTTCAAGTGTCGTCCGGAAGGGGTGTCATCATCCGGCAGAGTGAACTTGTTCCTGGGGTCCGCCATCTATAGAGTAGAAATAGAGGAGAATTAGAAATGTGCAAAGAAGATTAACCCGTGGCTTTCCCTAGTGGTCGCGTCCTACAATCAGCGTGTGCTCTGATACCATCTTGTAGCGACCACGATCCCAATGGACCAAAGTCTCTGTGCTTAAGTGTCATCCCTAGATCGGTATGCTGACACACACAGTACTCGAGGAATTATAACAGAGTTCAATCACACACTTATTACATCGAGGTCCTCATAAAGAGTATCTGTTACACAAATAAAATGACTGAAGGCCATCTAAACTAAATAACCGCGGAAGCTTCGAGGATAAATGAGTCCAAGAACTCCAATGGCATAGCTGAGTGCATGACAATGACCTATCACACCTTATTATTCGTTGGTAAAGTCTGCAACATGAGATGTTGCAGCCGTGTAGGTCAGCATATGGAATATGCTGGCAGAGTTATACTATAGAGCAAATGAATGCAAGAAACTATATCTACATGCATATTTGGCTGGTGGAGGCTCTAAGTTTAATGTTTTGCATAAAGCTAATTTTTCCCTACAACAAAGGAATAAATTTTATTTACCACAAAGTCATACCAATATTTGAGAAGGTTCCTCCAACTCAAATCCCAACCTTAAATAAAGTATCATCATTAAACCCACGTCAACTAATTAAAGAGTGACCAGATCAACAATAATATCCACTTCTACATACTCAAAAAGTCCATAAAATAGTTTATACACTCTGCAGAGGTTGCACACTTTTCCCCACAAGATTCGACCGCATCCATGATCAGAAGATCAAGACATAGTCTTTCTGAAGCATTAACTATCTACTCTGGGTATACCGGTACACCTACTTTCCCCTACATCTGCTAGTCCACCTCTTCAAGAGCTCATACAACTTACTCAACTATGCCAGAGCCCATAATGGCTTGTGGCTGCACACGGAAGTTTCTAGGCATGAAATATCATATGATCCCTTTGAGCCTGGGTGGCATACCGAGGAAAAATTACATGGGTACTCTGGGATTTCCCAATGGGCAAGCACTGGTTTCTCTAGGTGCCCCAACCAATCCACCCAGATGTGTATTAAAGTTGCCACCTTAATGTTATCCAAAATTATTATCTCTCACAACTTCCATGTACATCATGATCCATTCCCCGTCTACGAGCATGGCTATAATTGAGCATAACATATATTCCTCGGGTGATCAAAGGTAATAGGTTCCTACCTCAAGTACTACAACCCAACCACATGTTCCCAATCCTACTCATGCAAATATTTGAGGGGCAAAACTAATGCATAGTAAAAACTGGGTATAGAAAAGTATGATCAAAGTGTAACTTGCCTTGCTCACGATCGGAAAACTCTAGAGATTCGTAGTAACAAGCTTCACACTCCGTTAAATCTAGCATAGACAAACAAGCAAATAACTTGTCTAGAATACATAAGCAATCAAGCAAACGATGCAAGAAGAAAACGAGAAAAGATCCAAATAAAACTCGAAACAAGCAAATAACTAATCTAAACAGAAAACAAATTCTATCAACATTATATTTATGTGGATTATATCTTAACAGTAGGTACATGTGATTAGCTACGATTGTCCAAAAGAATCAACTCAAACGGAGCTACGAAACTCACGATACAAACAAAACAAGATCAAATACTATTCTGAACTAATCTCAAATTTTAAATTGTGAAAATCATGTTCAAGTTGGTTTAGGGGATAGAGGGGATCGCTCTGAAGATTTAGGCGTTGGTTTCACCCAATTTGGATAAACGAGCTAAAAGTTACGCTAGTTTGAAGATCATGGGCTAAACTGCGATAAAACTATTCACGGATAGGTTCCTGCCCGAAAATAAACAGAAAAAGAAAAATCTATCGGACAAACAACCGCTAACAGAGACTACCGAACGAATTCGTTCGTTAACAGATCAAAATGGGTGAACGTTCGCTAACTAACAAACTAAAATAAAAGCCGCTCTAATAAAAAATGAAAAAAAAAACGGATCGGTTTATACCGTTCGGCCGGTTCGGTCAAAGGCGGCGAGAAAAGTGACGGCGGCGGCTTCTCCAACTTCGGCCGGGCTCCGGCGAGGTGAGGTGGTCGGCGGCGGTGGCTGCGGGGCTCCGAGGCGGCACAAGCGGCGGCGGCGGCGCGACGAGCGTGCGGCGGCGCGACGAGCGTGCGGCGGCGCGACTGCGGTGGTTGCAGAGGCGGGCGGCGTGGGTTCGACGGGGTGGAGGCGGCAGGGGTGCGGTGGCTTATAAAGAGGGACGGGGCGGGGTTGGCTTGGAGGAGGGGGCGGCGATGACTTGGAGTCCGACCGGACTCCCCCGCGGCAGCGAGCAGCGGCGTTCGGGACTCCTCCCGAGTCGGCCGGCGCGAGGATGGAGCTGGGCCGCGACCTGGCTTCGGTCGGACCGGCCCAGTCGGGATTTTTTTAAACAATTTTTCTTGGAGACTAAAAAACACTCTAAATAAACATAAATATAAGCCTAAAAATTCCAAAAAAGTTCACGTAGCTAAACGGCCTTATATATGACCTCGTGAACATTTTTTGGACTTATATGCCTAACTAAAATATAAACATTACAGTTCTAATTACTCAGCTAATAAATAAATAAACTAGCGAATAAAATCAAATAAACTCTCAAAAATTCAAAATTCAATTTCCAATATTTTTCTACTGATTTGAAGAAGTCATATTATCTTCTCTCATTATTTTAGAAAAATATTTGTAAAAAAATTTTGAAAAGCAATTTGATCCAAATACCAAATTTTTGATAAATCAAAATTAGATTTTTGTGAAATCTCCAGCTCTCTCAAATTGGTCCTTGAGTTGCTCAAGGCCTCTTGGATCAAAATGCAACCAAACTTAACAACAAAATTCAATAAATCATGTATGCATACGAATGATCTATGTATAACATCCAAACTGAAAATTGGGATCTTACATGGAAACCTTTATTATGCAGTCTGTCGCTTTTATTCTTTGCCATCACAAGTTCGTACAACACTCAATTTTCCCTTACACTAAATGATCTTACACTTTTAGAAGCAATTTTTATTGCCCTTTTTGCACCGATGACAACTTACTTGAAGCATCTTACTCTATCCATAGGTAGGTATGGTGGACTCTCAAACAAGACTCGGGTTTAAAGGTTTTGGATGCACAAGTAGTATCTCTACTTAGTGCAGAGTTTTTGGCTAGCAAAGATAGGGGCAAGCACCACATGTTGAAGGATCTATGACAATATAACTTCTATGTGAATATGAACAAACATAAATCATTGTGTTGTCTTCCTTGTCCAACGACAACAATTTTGGCATATAATATTTTGATGGGTGATCACAATCACAAAAGATTTCCAGGATAGTGTATTTGTATGTGAATCTTCTCTTCCCTTATTAATTCTTTCATGAGTTGCATCATTGACCAATGCTATGTTTGTCAATCTACAATAAAATTTTCTATTTATACTTTTCCTTGTGTAATGTCATCACTTACCATGAGATTAGCATATGATCTTTTTCATTTATTTCTTTTCTTTTTGTTGAAACAAGAAAGTAAAGAGGGCAAAACTCAAACTAAACTTTATTATATAACTCACACATGATTACAAAGATTGATCACTAAGCAAACTCTTGAAAAGAAAGGATCGAACTAAACTTTTATTCATCTAATAGAAAAAGATAACTATGGATCGAACTAAGAAAGTAAAGGCAAAAGATAGTGGAGATGATACGATACCGGGGCACCTCCCCCAAGCTTGGCGAAAGCCAAGGGGAGTGCCCATACCCGATATTCAGTTTTCTTTTGGTGGTGAAGAAGGAGGTGGTGGTGATGAAGTAGTGGATTTGTCTCTCTTCCTTAGCTTACGCTTGAGGACGGAATTCTCATCTTTTAGTTCACGGATCTCCCACTCAAGCTCCAACACCTTTTTGCATAAATCTTGCTTATTTTCCTGCAAGAGACAAAAAGGGATAAACTGGATCATAGGCCTCTTTTCTTTGTTGGGGAGACTTGACTTCTCAAATTCAACGTGCATATCCCCAGGTTGGGGCAACAGAACTTCATCCTCCTCCGAGCTCGTCTCCTCCTTCCCCTTAGGATCATAGTCTTCTTCTTCCTCCGAAGTCCAGCCATATTGCTCCACATCCCCATAGACTTTGGAGTTTGCGATATAATCTGCAACGTAGCTCTCACCCTCCGAGTCTTGGGACGACATAATTTCAGATCTGACAGGAAAAGAGAGAGAAAACAAAACAGGAGATTTCTCCGGGATACGGAGGTCAACAGGTTCGGGGGGTATTTAAAGATTTTTTTTATCTTGGGAACAAGCAGAAAGGAAGAAAAACGGAGTCCGGAAAGTACACGAGGTGGGCACAACCCACCGGAGCGCGCGTGGCATGCCAGGCGCGCCCTAGTGTATCTTGCCCACCAGGGTCACTTTCCTAGAAGTTTCTTATTTTCCTAATTTTTTAAATATTCCAAAACTGACAAAAATATTTTTGCGGATTTCTCTGAGTCCATTTACTTACCGTATCACGTACCTCCCCTTTTTCATGATTCTGGAGTGTTCCGGAAGGTTTCCTTTATGTGTTCTTCCAGTGTCAAAGTTTGGATAATATTTCTTTCAACATTAATGGGCGTATCTGAGATAGTGTTTTATTCATTGCCCATTTACAACCTTCGGGTTAGTACCTTTTGCATTATTTATTTTGATAGCTCTGGATCGATAGACCTCCTCGATGACCTACGGTCCTTCCCATTTGGAGAGGAGTTTTCCTGCAAAGAATCTGAAATGAGAGTTGTATAAAATAACATATTCCCCAACTTTGAACTCACACTTTTGGATTCTTTGGTCATGCCATCTTTTAACTTTTTCTTTGAATAACTTTGCATTGTCATAAGCCTGGGTTCTCCATTCTTCTAATGAGCTAATATCAAATAGTCTCTTTTTAGCAGCAAGTTTGAAATCATAGTTGAGTTCTTTAATTGCCCAATATGCTTTGTGTTCTAACTCAAGAGGCAAATGACAAGCTTTTCCATAAACCATTTTATATGGAGACATACCCATAGGATTTTCATATGTTGTTCTATAAGCCAAAGTGCATCATCTAGTTTCTTAGACCAATTCTTTCGGGACCTATTGACAGTCTTTTGTAAGATTAGTTTTATTTCTCTATTGCTAAGTTCAACTTGACCACTAGACAGAGGATGATAAGGTGATGCAATTCTATGGTTAACATCATACTTAGCAAGCATTTTACGGAAAGTAGCATGAATAAAGTGTGAACCACCATCAGTCATTAAATGTCTAGGGACTCCAAACCTTGGGAAAATAACTTCCTTAAGCATTTTAATAGAGGTGTTGTGATCAACACTACTGGTTTGAATAGCTTCTACCCACTTAGTAACATAATCAACAACAACCAAAATATGTGTATACCCATTAGAGGAAGGAAATGGTCCCATGAAATCAAATCCCCAAACATCAAATGGTTCAACGACAAGTGAATAATTCATAGGCATTTCTTGATGCTTACCGATATTACCTATTCTTTGGCATTCATCACAAGAAGAGACAAACTTATGGGCATCCTTGAAGAGAGTAGGCCAATAAAAACCAGATTGGAGTACCTTATGAGCAGTTCTATCTCCCACGTGATGTCCTCTGTAAGCTTTAGAGTGACATTTCCATAGGATTCGTTCATGTTCATGCTCAGGTACACAACGTATAATAATACCATCTACACCTTCTTTATAAAGATGTGGGTCATCCTAAAAGTAAAGCCTTAAATCATAGAAGAATTTTTTCTTTTGTTGGTATGTGAAGCTAGGTGGTATGTATTTAGCAACAATATAATTAGCATAGTCAGCATACCACGGTGTACTACTAGAAACATTTATTGCAGCTAATTGTTCATCAGGAAAGCTATCATTAATAGGTTGTGGGTCATCAAGAATCTTTTCAAGCCTAGAAAAGCTATCAGCTAGGGGCTCTCTTCCCCTTTCCTATCAGTGATATGCAACTCAAATTCTTGTAGCAGAAGAACCCACCTAATGAGTCTAGGTTTAGCATCTTTCTATTCCATAAGATATTTTATAGCAACATGATCGATGTGAAAAATCACTTTAGAATCTACAATGTAAGATCTGAATTTATCACAAGCAAACACCACTGCTAAGAATTCTTTTTCAGCAGTAGCATAATTTTGTTGAGCACTATCTAGAGTTTACTAGCATAATGGATAACATTCAGTTTCTTATCAACTCTTTGCCCTAGAAGAGCACCAACAACATAATCACTAGCATCACACATAATCTCAAAAGGCAAGTCCCAATCAGGTGGTTGAACAACATGTGCAGTAATTAAGGCTTTCTTTAATGTTTCAAAGGCTTCCAAGCAATCATCATCAAACACAAAGGGAATATCCTTTTGTAAAGATTCATAAGTGGCCTAGAAATTTTAGAAAAGTCTTTGATAAACCTCCTAGAAACCAGCATGAGCAAGGAAACTACGAATACCTTTCATATCTTTAGGACATGGCATTTTCTCAATTGCATCAACCTTGGCCTGGTCCACTTCAATGCCTCTTTCAGAAATTTTATGGCCCAAAAAATACCTTCGTTAACCATAAAGTGGCACTTCTCCCAATTCAAGACAAGGTTTGTTTGTTCACATCTCTGCAAAACTCGATCAAGATTGCTTAAACAATCATCAAAAGACTTCCCATAAACAGAAAAGTCATCCATGAAAACCTCAACAATCTTTTTCACAAAAATCAGAGAATATAGCAGTCATACATATTTGAAAGGTAGCAGGTGCATTACATAAACCAAAAGCCATACATCTATAAGCATAAGTTCCGAAAGGACAAGTAAAATTGGTCTTTTCTTGATCAGGTTGTGAAACAGGTATTTTGTGAAAAACCAGAATGTCCATCAAGGAAGCAAAAATGTGTGTGCTTAGATAATCTTCTAACATTTGATCAATAAAAGGCAGAGGGTAATGATCTTTTCTAGTTGCTTTGTTTAATTTTCTATAATCAATTACCATCCTATAGCCTGTGACAATTCTTTGTGGAACAAGCTCATTCTTATCATTGGGAACAACAGTAATACCTCCCTTCTTAGGGACACAATGAACAGGACTTACCCATCTACTATCAGCTATAGGATAGATTATACCTGCTTCTAGAAGTTTCAATATTTCTGTTCTTACCACTTCTTTCATCTTCGGGTTTAACTATCATTAGTGATCAATAACGGGTTTAGCATCAAGTTCCATATTAATCTTGTGCTGACATAGAGTGGGACTAACGCCCTGAAGATCATCAAGAGTATATCAGATAGCAGCTCTGTGCTTCCTTAGAACTTTCAATAACATTTCTTCTTCATTTTCTGAAAGGTTAGCACTAATAATAACAAGATTTATCTTTTTCTCATCAAGATAAGCATATTTCAAAGTGTCTGGCAATTTTTTTTATTCAAACACAGGATCACCTTTAGGTGGAGGAGGACCTCCTAGAGTTTCAATAGGCAAATTGTGTTTAAGCAGAGGTTGTTATTCGAAAAAGATTCTATCTATTTCATTTCTTTCACGCATATGCAAATCATTTTCATGGTCTTGAAAATATTGTTCGAAAGGATCAGTAGGAGGTACAACAATAGAAGCAAGACCAATAATTTCCTCCTTACTAGGCAAATCTTTCTTATGAGGTTGTCTACTAAACTTGGAAAAATTAAATTCATGAGATTCATCACCAAAGCTAACACCGACAGTTTATTTCTTACAATCTATTCTGGCATTGACGGTGTTCAAGAAAGGTCTACCAAAGATAATGGGACAAAAGTCATCTTGTGGGGAGCCAAGAACAAGAAAATCAGTAGGGTATTTTATTTTCCCACACAAGACTTCAACATCTCTAAGAATCCCAATTGGTGATATAGTATCTCTATTGGCAAGTTTAATAGTGACGTCTATGTCTTCTATTTCAGCAGGTTCTATTTCATTCTTAATTTCTTCATATAAGGAAAAAGGGATAGCACTAACACTTGCATCTAAGTCACATAGCCCATGATAACCGTGATCTCCTATCTTAACTGAGACGACATGCATGCCAATAACTGGTCTATGTTTATCCTTTTTATCAGGTTTTGCAATTCTAGAAGCTTCATCATAGAAGTAAATAGCATGCCATCAACATTATTGACTAAGAGATCTTTAATCATAGCAACACTAGGTTCAACTTTGACTTGTTCAGATGGTTTCGATGTTCTAACATAACTTTTGTTAACCAAAGTTGAAGCTTTAGCACGTTCCTTCATCCTAACAGGGAAAGGTGGTTTTTCAATATAAGCAGTGGGAACAACTGGATCAACATTTTAAATGATAGTTTCTTCTTTAGCTTTTATCGGTTCTTTAATAGGTGGGTGATATTTAAACCACTTCTCCTTAGAGAGATCAACATGAGTAGCAAAATATTGACAAAAGGAAGCTACAATCTCAGCGTCAAGTCCATATTTAGTGCTAAACTTTTCAAAAGCATCAGTGTTCATAAAAGATTTAAAACAATCAAACTTAGGTTCAATACCTGACTCTTTACCTTCGTCGAGTTCCCAATTTTCAGAGTTGCGTTTAATTCTGTCTGAAAGATCCCACCAGAATTCAATAGTCTTCTTCATAAAAGAACTAGTACAAGAAGTATCGAGCATGGATTGATCATTATGAGAAACCCAAGCATAAAAATTCAGAATAATAATTTCTCTTGAGAGCTCATGATTGGGGCATGAATATAACATTGAATTAAGCCTCCCCCAAGCTAGAGCGATACTTTCTCCATCACGAGGCCAAAAATTATATATAATTCTGATCACGATGAACTACATGCATAGGATAATTTTTTTGATGAAATTCCAATTTCAACCGATTCCAGTTCGAAATCCAGTATCATCGCATATCCTATACCATCTCAATGCTTTTCCCTTCAAAGATAAAGGGAAAACCTTCTTCTTATCTTCATCTCCGGGTAAACCTGCAATCTTAAACAATCCACAAATTTCATCCACATATATCAAGTGCATATCAGGATGTTCGGTTCCATCTCCTGCATAAGGATTAGCTAGCAATTGTTCTACCATACCCGAAGGAATTTCATATTCAATATTTTCAGTAGGTGCAGTAGGTTGAGGGGAAATAATTGTGGTTCAGATCGAGGTGAAGATACCCCGAACAAATCCCTCAAAGGATTGTTTTCCATAGTAGCCAGTGACAATAAATTTCAGCTTGTAGTAATAATGTTTACTTACCAATTTCCACTTACCAAGAGCGCTTCACTCCCCGGCAACGACGCCAAAAAATAGCCTTGATGACCCACAAGTATATGGGGTCAATTGTAGCCTTTTCGATAAGTAAGAGTGTCGAACCCAACGAGGAGCAGAAGGAAATGACAAGTGGTTTTCAGCAAGGTAATGTCTGCAAGTGCTAACATTGTAAGTAGCGGAGTAGTTTGATAGCAAGATAATTTGTAACGAGCAAGAAACGATAGTAGTAACAGAAGTGCAGCAAGGTAGCCCAATCCTTTTGAGGCAAAGGACAGGCCAAAATGGTCTCTTATGATAAGCAAAATGTTCTTGAGGGTACACTGAAAGTGCGTTATGTCGACTAGAGGGGGGTGAATAGGCGATTTTTATGAATTCTTCACTGAGGAATTTGCTGGTGAGGAAATTCCTATATGAAGAACTACTAGCAGCGGAATAAGTACTCAAATGTAAACATAATAAAACACAAGCATGGTCATCATAACGGAATGAAGACAAGTACAGAGTACAGAAAGCGTAAACACGGGATAACACAGAAAGAAGACGGACAGACTGAAGAAATTGAACCGAGGAAATTGAGAAAGTCTTCAGTCAAAGTCTTCAAACAGATATGAACAAGCACACAACAATAGAAATGAGGAAATGAAAGAGTTGAGGAAATAGAACCAGTAAGCTTGGTGAAGACAATGATTTGGTAGACCAGTTCAACTGCTGTCTCAGTTGTACATATGGTTGGAGCGGCTGAGTATTTAAACTCGAGGACACCCAGTCCCGGACATACAGTCCTCACCGTATTCTCCTTGAGATAAGGTCACACAGACCTCGCCTAATCACTCATGGTAAGTCTTCAGGTGACTTCCAAACCTTCACAGACTAGGTCACTCGGCGATCCACAATTCCTCTTGGATGCTCTAGACCATGACGCCTAACCGTCTGGAAGAAGCACAGTCTTCAAAGGTAACAAGCGTCGGATCCACACAGGATCAATCTCTTCAATGATGCTCGATCACTTTGGGTTTGTAGGTGTTGGGTTTTGGGTTTTCCTCACTTGATGATTTTCGCCCAAAGTCCTCGGAGGATGGGATGCTCTCAAATGACAAGTGTCAGTTTCTCTCGGAGCAGCCAACCAGCTAGTGGTTGTAGGTGGCGGCTATTTATAGCCTAGGGAGCAGCCCGGCATGATAAGACATAAATGCCCTTGTCTGATATGACCGTTAGGTGGGTAGATATTTTGGGACAATTGGCGCATAGCAAAGCAAGGGTCGGAATATTTGACTCTCAAATTCTTCAGGGCTGTCATGTTCCTCACTGTGTAGGCAATCCGCACTGGCGAATTCCTAACTCCTCAGTCAGAACAAATTCCTCAGAGACCAGAAGAACTTCGTCTCTGTCACTAAAGAATATGACTGAACTGTATGAGATTTCCAATGGCTTCACTCGAAGGGATTGGTAGGTGTAGGATTTTGAGTTGAGCATCACATGGAAATTTTTCCTTAGTATTTCCTCGACCCCCTTTAACAGTACGGTGTTTCCTATGACTCAAGAAAGAGAAAGTGAAACTACTAAAACAAAAGTTTCACGCTTCATGTTCCTCAAATGATTGCCAAGTCTTCAAGGTCACACCAATTTCTTCACTTTCAAAGTCTTCAGAAAGTCTTCAGTAATCCAAAGTCTTCAAACGAAGAACTTCATTTTTAGGGGTCGACTTTCTCTGTAAATATCAAAATCCTCATAGACTTATAGATTTTTGTACACTCACAAATGCATCAGTCCCTTAACCTATAAGTCTTCAGTACACCAAAATCACTAAGGGGCACTAGATGCACTTACAATCCCCCCTTTTTGGTGATTGATGACAATATAGGTTAAGTTTTCAATGGGGATAAATATATGAAATGTAAGTATTGATGTTGAGGAATTTGATTGCAAGATATAGAAGAACTCCCCCTGAAGATGTGCATAGTGAGGAATTTGCTTTTGAAGCGATGCACACTTGAAGAGTAGAATCATGGAGATCTCCCCCTATATCTTGTACTTCATACACGCATTTGACATATAACATGAAGAATTTGAAATGCATGATGAAATATGGCGACTGATGTAATTCAGCATGCATGCATTAAGATTAATGAGGAATAAGCATGCAGAAGGACACAACAAAAGTATCAGGCCACCATAGAGTTTAAGATTACAACTCGATCCAGCAAAGTCATCAGAAGAACGAGAGTTTTAACTTAGCAAAAAACGCCCATATAAGATAGACCCGCTTGAAGACTAACTCAAATTTCTCCCCCTTTGTCATCGAATTACCAAAAGGGTTGAAAATGAGGACTAACGCCCCTAAAGAATATCATGATGATGGAGGAGCGCCAGCGTTGTCAGGGTCTTGAGTCGATGTAGGGCCTGCTGTAGTGTCGTCCAAGTCCTCATACTCGTCCGTGTCGTGCGATGAAGAATATGAACTGGCCACCAAGGAAGGAACCTTGACCTTCTTGATTTTTTTCGGTGGAGGAGCAGACCAGTCAAAATCTTCCTTGAAGCCCATTTGCTTCAGATCTTCTTCACCATATAGATGTGACAGAATAGCCCAGGTGCGATCAAAAACTTCATGGAGGTAGTAATGGTTTTTCTTCACTGCATTATGTGTAGAAGTCATGTTGTGAAGAATAGAGCCAAACTGACGCTTAACCCATGTGTGGTTTCGATCCACCTAGTGGTGAAGACTTAGAAGCAGCTCACGGTCAGTCATCACATGAGGAGCAGTAGCTCGAGGACATGACTTGGGAGCATTGGCAGCAGAATCATGAGTGACAGAGTCATCATTGGTGGAATAAGATGCAGCTTTGCGGAACTGACCATCCAATGGACGAATGCCTTCATCGATAACGGCTGGTGACTTACCCTTCTCATCAGCTGAGGAATATGTCCGCCTGAGGACTTCAATCGGGGGCAAGTAGCTGAGGTGATTCTGAAAGTCAGCCTTGTAGTTGAGTGAAGACCTTGTTCTGAGGAATCTCATGATCCACGACGCATAAGGCTTCAGCTTAAATGGTGAAAGGGCAACATTCGCCAGAGTCCTAATGAAGAAATCATGATAGTTTATGGGGATGCCATGCATTATGTTGAATAGCATATTCTTCATCATCCCAATAATTTCTTCATCGGATGAGTCATGGCCTTTGATAGGACTCATAGTCTTCGTCAGAATGCGATAGATGGTTCTTGGCACATATGACAATTCCTTCACGAGGAATTTGGTCCTTGGGGCTTGACCAGGTTTCAAAAGCTTCATGAGCACTTGCATATAGTGAGCAGTGAGTACAGGCTCATCATACAGACAACGAGCACCTTCAGGTGGACGACTGATTGGCAGGGCACGAAGCAATTCAGAGGCTGGTGCCTTGTAATGAGTGTTTTCAGTCATCTAGTCCAACACCCAAGAGTTGACGTCAGCAGCATCACCTGTGATATGTAGCATTGCATAGAACTGAAGAATAAGCTTTTCGATCCAATCAACTATGTCTGAGCAAAAGTTGAGCAAGCCTGCATCATGAAGCATACTAAGGACTTGGGAGAAGCAATGCATTGATTCCATGTCCACATGAGGAATATGCTCATGGTCGAAGACTTTGTCCTTGTTGAACAGCAGTGAAGAATAGAAGTTGGCCTGGCTGGCAGTCCAGAAACGCTTCCTTCTAAGACGAGCATTGTCATAAGGGTTGAAGTCAGTGAAGAACATGTGCTCGCCGAAGAAATCATCAGCCTTGAATTTTTGCTTCTTTGAGAAGGGATCCTTTGGCTTGGGCTGAGGAGTGTCAGTCAATTGCATCACCACCTCAGGAATCGCAATCTCAGGTTCCTCAGGCTGAGGAATTTCAGGTGCTTCTTTAGCTGCAGCCTGGGTCTTCAATTCTTCATTTACATTTTCTTCAGCACTAGTGGCTGGAATTTCTTCATGGACAGACGGGGTTGCATGAGGTTCTTCAGATCCCATTAGCACTTCAGTGGCAGCAGGGGACTGAGGAATTGCTTGGAGTGGAGTGAACATCGAAGAGTCGGGGTGCTGACTTTCCCAAAAGTCATCATTGAGCACAGGAGTGGTATAGCCAATGTCCACATCTTCATCTTCCATTTCTTCAATGCCAACCTCTTCAGCAGTGAACTGAGGCATTGGCAAGGAGATGACTGGGGTTTAAGGGATGGCATCCACTTCAATTTCTTCATCCAACTGCTCTGTTCAAGCAGCAGAAGGAGTTTCTTCATCAGATTCGCTAGCAATCACATAATCTTCACCAAAAGGAACAAGGTCCTTTGATGGCATGAAAAAGACTGGAACGACATCAATTGGATTATCAATAGAACTAGTTAGAGGCTTTGTCTTCTTCGGAGCTGAAGAATTTGATGAAGTTGATACTTTCCTTTTCTTCACAGCTGCACGCTTTGCAGCCTTGGTCTTCTTCGCATCTGATGCAGATGGAAGGATAGGAGTTGGAGTAGGTGCAGGAGGTGCAGAGGACTTTGGATCATTTTCTTCAGGCGCAACTGATGCAGTTGCCCTGACTTCTTCACTTTCTCCAGGCGCACCACTAGTGGATGCCCTGGCAATATCTTCAGCTGCTGGAATGGAGGCATCAGCCCTGGTACTCTCATTTTCTTCAGCAGCCTGATTGTCATCAGCGGTGCTGGCATGTTTTTCAGTAGGCTGAGCAGATGCTTCAGCCTGTGTAACTTCAATGTGCATAGGAGGAGCAGCACTTCAAGTGAATTTCTTCGTCAGAGTGACGAACCGAACCTTCGCGCCCTTCCAATTAGCATAATAGCGATCGAATTCATCACTCAGTTGCTTGATTTTAGCTTGCAAGGCAATGAGTTGATCAGGGGTAAGAGTGAGGACATTGTCCTTGAGGTAGCGCTGCTTCTTGTACTGCGCTTTCTTCAGTCTTCTGCCTTCTTCAAATTTCCACTTTTCTTCCTCAATGAAGGCAGTCAGAACATGATTTTGACCAGGAGTGCGGTTCATCTCCAGCAAAGGCGTGTTAGGGTCCTTGTGCAGTAGGTCAATGAAGTCGAGGATCAAATTTGGATCCAACAGTAGTGGCACATTGCTGCCTTTGGCTCTAGCGGCCCTGGCTTGCCTGTCTCTGATTATTTCAGCAAGTTCTTCATCATCAACATCATCATCATCAGAGGGAACTTGGAAGGCAACCTGCTTCTTGTGAGGACTTGGTCGAAGTCCTCGTCCAGCAGTGGTCTTTTTCTTCAGCAGAGAGGGGCCAACTAAGGAATTTGGTGCATCTGAGGAATTTGCAGATGCTCCTGAGGCAATTGAGATGCCTGTGGTCCTTTGGCACGTGGCAAGATGCACAAGTGTAGAGGATTTTGTCGGAGCAGCTGAAGACTTTGTCGGAGGAGCTGAGGACTTTGAAGGAGCAGTCTGAGGAATTGGCCGTGAGGGCCTTGAAGAATCTGGCCTTGAGGGCATTGCTGAGGAGCTTGGCTGTGAGGGCATTGAGGTGTTGGAGATATGCCCTAGAGGCAATCATGTATGATGATATTTCCTATGTGTTTATGAATAAAGATAGTCCTTGGACATTATCAATGATGTGTATCAGCAAGTACGTGACTTGTTTGTGGGACTATGCATTGTATGATGACTGTCCTAAAAGGTCCCTAGTCGAAAGGGCTGTGTGGATGCGCAGCCGACTAGACTAGCATATAACACGGTCGATGGCTTGGTCTCACTATCCATGGAGCATTGGATGCTAACCGGATAATATGGACTTGGAAAGGTCTGGTCGGATTCGACGTAGTTGGATCCAAGTCGAGATAAGGTCCGAGTCGGACAGACCCAACTATGAGACGCAGCGATATGTCATCTGTGAGTCTCCAGTACAACATACATTCTATGTCCTAAGACCTGAGCTGACGCATGTACTCGGGATGGTGACAGACTTGCTTTGGGCCGACCAAACGCTACTCCATGACTGGGTAGTTACAAAGGTAGGTTTCGGGCTTGTCCAGTCCCATGTTGAGAGACATGGTCGAGCAAGATGGGATTTGCCCCTCCGATCAGGAGAGATATATTCTGGGCCCCTCGTGTGATCCTACCAAGAGAAGCATGGCCATGCGACAAGGATTATGAGATAATCCGGATTGTGGTCGGCATCACTGGAACGAGAAAGAGGTTGGGCTAGCACAAGGATGACAGTCTCGCCTTGAGCCTGACAACATATATCGTGAGGCAAAGGGAACAGAAGTGTGACACGTTGTATTGGTTCACCTAACCAGCTTCATAGTCTGCTTGGTGGTCGGCACGCCTTGCTAGAGGCCTCTACCAACCGTGTAGGTCGGAGGTGATCCGAACTGTGAACTAGCCGACTTGAACCTAAGGGGTTGCGCGCTTAAGGGAAGGAACCTACGAGGTCGGATCCGAGGACACTGGTCGGATGTGATCCGAGCTGTATTCGGATTGTGGCCAAGTAGACTTGTGGGCTTTAGGGTCCGTGCGAGGCCCAAGTGTTGAGCCTGTGACGGACGCCTATATAAAGTGGAGGTGCGGCACACTCAGGTGATTGATCGCTTCGGCGCTGCGACTAGGGTTTGCACGTGTTGCGAATAGCCACCTTCACTCGTTGCCGACTGTGTGATCGGACCTACTAGTTCACCGCACGGTGTTCCTCCTGCACGCGCGGATACCGTTAGAGGCGGTGCACTTGCGCGGCTCCGGCGAACTTGTACGTGGGATCGGACGATCGGCTGTACGAGGGAGATCGGACGAGGAGGAGACGAGCCACGCGGACACGCTGCCCCAACTCTACTTCCGCTGCACGGCACTGCGCGTCTAGTGGTAACGAACTGTGATCCATCTCCTGTAGCATGTTCCTGTTGTTCTGCACGTAGGAAAATTTTAATTTGCAGTCGACGCACCCTACCGTAGAACCCAACAGTGATATTAGAGCCTCTGCTATAGGATTTGGATTCAGATCGTATGCTTATTAGATATGTGGAGGCAGCATATGAGATCTGTTGTCCTTGAGGAGATCGGCTATGTGCACGGTTGATGTGATCAACTGCACATGGGGATCGTTGAGGCTATGTTTTCTGTCAATCAGGATCGATGAGGTCGTGACACGATCTACCCCTACCGGTCGGTCATCCGCCATCGGTGTTAACAGTGAAACGTAAATCCGAATCGGATTCGTGATGATCGATAAGATCGGTCAGATCAGAGAAGTTGGCGTGATCGGAGTTCAGATGTGATCTGTGATTTCCGAAAACCTCCTGTGCGTAGCGCCGTGTATTTCGTACCCGACACACAAACCGGTAGAATGCAGTTCTATGCATAACTTTGTTTTGCAGGTTTGATGTGAATAGTATGGCTCATGTGTATGTGATGCATGTGTGTAATTTATACGTGGCCTGCGTGTCATGTTTGTTAGCCGGCAGGAGCCAAAGTGTTGTCATTATATTGTATAACGACCTGCGTGTCAACTTGTGACTCTATGTAAAATTCATTACTAGTTGTAGTAGTTGGATTATAGAGATCAGGTTAGTGGCTTGGCGTCTCGGCGTGACAAACAAGATGGAGTTCGTAGATGGTCATCGGAGTCGGAGCCGACCTAGAAGAACGTCCATGAAGGAGCCATACTATTTCACAATATATGTTTATTTGTGATTGTTATGCTTCTTTGGTTCTATGCATGTTAGAATGGTAGGATGATCCCTCATGAATATCAAGCGAATTGCCATCCCCGATGTTGCACCTTCGCACGTCAAGTACGTCTAGTAGTGGGCTCATAAAATTGGGGTGCTGCTGGGTGTCCTTGAACTGAAGGGTTCATGTCGGACACGGACATGCGCTGCATCAGGTTAACTTGACAAGGCTATCAAAACGGGTTTGGGTCTTGTGGCAAAGAAGGTTTGGAGCCGGGGTATGAGAAACCTTCCCGACCGACAGGAGTCGTATAGAGATACGATTAGCAAGGAGTTGCTTACCGGATAGGTATGTTGGCTAGCAGTGATGCTAAAGCTCACTAGTCGCATGCGCTAGTCGGATCCTGAATCACTGAGAGTTTGCGGAGGGATGCTTACTTCAGTGGGAGTATTCCTGTTTAGGCTAGAATTACTCTACATAAACACATTGCTTAGTGATTGCATATCTTCTATTGTAGATCAATGGCACCACCTGCTCAACCCAACTTTGCATTGAAATCAATTCTGGAAAAGGATAAACTGAATGGAACAAACTTTACCACCTGGTATAGAAATCTGAGAATTGTTCTCAAGCATGATAAAAAGGAAGATGTTCTAGAGGATCCACTTACAGAGGAACCTGCCGATAATGCTAATGCCACAACTAAGAATGCCTACCAGAAACTCGTTGATGAATCAACGGAGATCAGTTGTCTGATGCTGGCTTGTATGGAGCCCGATTTGCAACAGCATTTCGAAAATGTTGAGGCTGACGATATGATCGAGAGTCTCAAGAGCATGTTTCAAACACAGGCTAGGACCGAAAGGTTAAACATTTGGTGATCCTTGATGGATTGCAAGCTGAAGGAAGGTGATCCACTGAGCCCACATGTGATCAAGATGATCGGATATGTGCAAGATTTGGATCGTTTGGGCTACCCGCTCTTGGATGAGCTGGCTACTGATGCTGTTCTGGGTTCTCTTCCGCCCAGCTATGGGACGTTCATCTCGAACTATCATATGCATGGCATGGATAAGAAGCTCACTGAATTGCATGGGATGCTCAAAGTGGCCGAGCAGGATATTAAGAAAGGCACGCATCAAGTGTTGATGGTGCAGAAATCGGCTAAGTTCAAGAAGAGTTGGTCCAAGAAAAAGGCTAAGGCAAAGGGCACGGAGACGGTAACCTCTGCCGCTGCACCGAATTCTGGACCAGACTCGAAGACCGTTTGCTTTCACTGCAAGAAGACCGGTCACTGGAAGAGGAACTGTAGCAAGTGGCTTGCAGAGCATGGCAAGAAGGCCGGAAATGCTTCTTCAGGCAAAGGTACACTTGTTGCATATGTTATAGACATTTACCTTGCTGACATACCTAGTAGCTCTTGGGTATTTGATACCGGATTGGTTGTTCATATTTGCAACTCGATGCAGGGGCTGGTAAGAACTAGGCGTGTGGCACAAGGGGAGATTGACATCAGGGTCGGCAACAAAGCAGGAGTTGCTGCGTTGGAGGTCGGCACGATGCAGCTCCAGCTTCCTTCCGGATTCATAATGGAATTGAATAATTGTTATTACATTCCTGCACTTAGTCGGAACATTATTTCTGCCTCATGTTTGATGAGTCAAGGTTATGGATTCAATTTAAAGGACAATGATTGTTCGATATTTTTGAATGGGATGTTCCACGGCTATGCAGCCATTATTGATGGGCTATTTATATTGAATCTAGAACAAGAACCGGTCTATAACGTGAATGTCAAGAGGCATAAGCCTAATGAGATAAACCCGACATACTTCTAGCATTGCCGGCTTGGACACATTAGTCTGAAACACATGAAGAAGCTCCATGATGATGGGCTCCTAACTTCGTCTGACTTTGAGTCGTTCGAGACATGCGAATCATGCTTGCTTGGCAAGATGACTAAGTCTCCTTTCGCAAAGAGTTGTGAGAGGGTGTCCGAGCTATTGGAACTTATACATAGTGATGTGTGTGGTCCAATGAGCACAACTGCCAGAGGTGGCTATCAGTACTTCATGACTTTTACCGACGACTTGAGTAGATATGGATATATCTATTTGATGAGGCACAAGTCGGAGACTTTTGAAAAGTTCAAAGAGTTTCAGAACGAGGTTGATAATCAGCTCGGCAAGACAATAAAACTTCTGCGATCTGATCGTGGAGGTGAGTACATGAGCCAGGAGTTTGATGATCATCTGAAAAGTTGAGGTATAGTACCTCAGCTCACACCTTCGGGTACGCCACAGAGAAACGGCGTGTCAGAACAGAGGAATAGGACCTTGTTGGACATGGTCCGGTCTATGATGAGTAAATCAG
Organism: Triticum timopheevii; assembly: GCA_963921465.1. Taxonomy (NCBI): domain Eukaryota; kingdom Viridiplantae; phylum Streptophyta; class Magnoliopsida; order Poales; family Poaceae; genus Triticum; species Triticum timopheevii. The sequence continues at coordinate 151,228,804 of OY997262.1, read as the reverse complement.
ATTTACCCTTGTCATTCTGGGGATACGCTCTAGAAGCTACAGCTTTCACACTTAATAGGGTACCATCAAAATCCGTAGACAAGACACCACATGAGAAGTGGACCGGGAAGAGTCCCAGTTTGTCTTTTCTAAAGATTTGGGGTTGTGAAGCATTTGTCAAGCGACTTATGTCAGACAAGCTTACACCCAAGTCGGATAAATGCATATTTGTGGGATATCCGAGGGAAACCTTGGGATATAGCTTCTACAACCGGGAAGAGAACAAAGTGTTTGTTGCTCGGAACAGGGTTTTCCTTGAGAAAGAGTTTCTCAGTGGGGAGGCTAGTGGGAGGACGGTCCGACTCGAAGAAATTCGAGGACCACTCGGGGACGGCTCGGCTGGTGATGACATCATACCGGAGTCGGTCAGGGAACCCGTAGTGGAAGCGGCACCGGAACCATGGAGGTCGGAAAGATTGCGCGGAGTGCGCGATGTATTGTTGCTAGAAAATGACGAGCCGGCCACATATGCAGAAGCGGTGGTGAGCCCGGATTTCGAGGCATGGCTATAGGCCATGAGATCCGAGTTAAAGTCCATGGATGAGAATCAAGTCTGGGACTTGGTTGATCCGCCGCCTGGCGTAACTGCCGTTGGTTGCAAATGGGTCTTTAAGAATAAAATCGATGTGGATGGAAATGTTCAGATCCACAAAGCTCGGCTTGTCACTAAAGGTTATGGAAAAGTTCAAGGAATTGACTACGACGAGACTTACTCACCGGTAGCGATGCTAAAATCGGTGAGGATCGTACTAGATATAGCTGCATATTTTGATTACGAGATATGGCGGATGGATGTCAAAACGGCTTTCCTTCACGGAAATTTAACTGAGGATGTGTATATGATACAGCCCGAGGGTTTTGTCGATCCGACTAGCACTAGTAAGGTATGAAAGCTCAAGAGATCCATTTATGGGTTGAAGCAAGCATCTTGGAGTTGGAACATTCGTTTTGATGAGGTCGTCACTGATGTCGGTTTCATCAAAAGCGAAGAAGACTCTTGTTTATACAAGAAGTTAAGTGGGAGCTCGATAGTGTTTTTGATCTTGTATGTGGATGACATACTACTGATTGGAAATGATGTTTCGATGTTGAACTTGGTCAAGGGATCATTGAATGGCAAGTTTTCGATGAAAGACCTTGGTGAGGCATTGTATATTTTAGGCATCAAGATCTATAGAGATAGATCGAGAGGCTGCTCGTCTTAAGCCAGAGCACGTACATAGATAAAGTGTTGAAGCGCTTCAACATGAGTGAGGCGAAGAAAGGGTTCTTGCCACTCTCACATGGTATAAGGCTAAGCGAGACTCAGAGTCCTTGGACATCTGATGAGCGAAGCAGGATGAGTAGGATTATGTATGCATTTTCAATCGGATCCATCATGTATGCCATGATATGTACAAGGCCAGATGTTGCTTTTGCAATAAGCCTAACAAGTAGATACCAGGCCAACCCAGGTGAGAGTCACTGGGCAGCGGTAAAAACTATTTTGAAGTACCTGAAAAGTACTAGAGATGTTCCTAGTTTATGGAGGTGAGGAAGAGCTCGTCGTAAGGGGTTACGCCGATGCTAGTTTCCAAACCGACAAGGATGATTGTCGATCACAGTCCGGATTCGTGTACGTCCTAAACGGAGGAGCAGTGCATTGGATGAGTTCCAAGCAGGATACGGTGGCCGATCCACCACAGAAGCTGAATACATTGCGGATTGTGAAGCTGCAAAGGAAGGTGTTTGGATCCGACATTTTCTAGACGATCTTGGTATTTTTCCCAGCCTCAGTTAAACCATTGGACCTTTATTATGATAATTCTGGTGCCATCGCACAAGCCAAGGAGCCGAGGAATAACCACAAGGTCAGACACATAGATCGGAAATATCACCTGATACGAAAGATCGTAAAGAATGGTGATGTAGAGTTATGCAAGATTCACACGGATGCAAATGTTGCAGATCTGTTGACTAAGCCGCTTCCACATCCCAAGCATGAGGGGCACGTTAGAGCTATGGGCATTCGATGTCTATTTGATTGACTCTAGTGCAAGTGGGAGACTGTTGGAGATATGCCCTAGAGGCAATCATGTATGATGATATTCCCTATGTGTTTATGAATAAAGATAGTCCTTGGACATTATCAATGATGTGTATCAGCAAGTACGTGACTTGTTTGTGGGACTATGCATTGTATGATGACTGTCCTAAAAGGTCCCTAGTCGAAAGGGCTGTGTGGATGCGCAGCCGACTAGACTAGCATATGACACGGTCGATGGCTTGGTCTCACTAGCCATGGGCATTGGATACTAACCGGATAATATGGACTTGGAAAGGTCTGGTCGGATTCGACGTAGTTGGATCCGAGTCAAGATAAGGTCCGAGTCGGACAGACCCAACTATGAGACGTAGCGATATGTCATCTGTGAGTCTCTAGTACAACATACGTTCTATGTCCTAAGACCTGAGCTAACGCATGTACTTGGGATGGTGATAGACTTGCTTTGGGCCGACCAAACGCTACTCCGTGACTGGGTAGTTACAAAGGTAGGTTTTGGGCTTGTCCAGTCCCATGCTGCGAGACATGGTCGAGCAAGATGGGATTTGCCCCTCCGATTAGGAGAGATATACTCTGGGCCCCTCGTGTGATCCGACCAAGAGAAGCATGGCCATGCGACAAGGATTATGAGATAATCAGGATTGTGGTCGGCATCACTGGAACGAGAAAGAGGTCGGGCTAGCACAAGGATGACAGTCTCGCCTTGAGCCCGACAACATATATCGTGAGGCAAAGGGAACAGAAGTGTGACACGTTGTACAGGTTCGCCTAACCACCTTCATAGTCTGCCTGGTGGTCGGCACGCCTTGCTAGAGGCCTCTACCAACCGTGTAGGTCGGAGGTGATCCGAACTGTGACCTAGCCGACTTGAACCTAAGGGGTCGCACGCTTAAGGGAAGGAACCTACGAGGTCGGATCCAAGGACACTAGTCGGATGTGATCCGAGTTGTATTCGGATTGTGGCCGAGTAGACTTGTGGGCTTTAGCGTCCGTGCGAGGCCCAAGTGTTGAGCCTGCGATGGACGCCTATATAAAGTGGAGGTGCGGCACACTCATGTGATTGATCGCTTCGACGCTGCGACTAGGGTTTGCATGTGTTGCTAATAGCCACCTTCACTCGCCGCCGACTGTGTGATCGGACCTACCAGTCCGCCGCACGGTGTTCCTCCTGCACGCGCGGATATCATTAGAGGCGGTGCACTTGCGCCGCTCCGGCGAACATGTACGTGGGATCAGACGACCGGCTGTACGAGGGAGATCAGACGAGGAGGAGACGAGCCACGCGGACGCGCTGCCCCAACTCTACTTCCGCTGCACGGCACTGCGCGTCTAGTGGTAACGAACTGTGATCCATCTCCTGTAGCATGTTCCTGTTGTTCTGCGCATAGGAAAATTTTAATTTGCAGTCGACACACCCTACCATAGAACCCAACATGAGGGAGAAGCACTTGACTTATGTGCAGGCTTCTTAGGCATCGCCTTCTTCGGCTGACTAGCAGAGGCCTTAGGAGCAGAGTCTGCATTGAATTTCTTCACTGCTTCCTTTGCTTGCTTGGCTAGTTTGGCCTAGCGCTTTGCCCATTCATCAATATAGTCCTCACCATGCTTGAGGCTGGTGGGATCTGCCTCTTGGCCTGGTGCCAATGGAGGTCTTGAGCATGGAGGGTTGAGCGCAAATTTCTTTATATACTTGGGAGTAATATACCTGTACTCCCTCCATTCCCGTGCCCATCGCCACTCTATCTTTTGAATGCGCACCTTGCGCTGATTTCTATCTTCCTCAGGGGGTGTGCAGTACCCAACATAAATGTCTTCAGGGATTTCGAAAGCAGTATTGACCATAGGTCTCTTTCCACCCTTCTGTGGCTTCTTACCTTCAGTCATTTTCTTCAGCTGAGGAATATGAACAACTGAAGTTTCTGAAGAGGTGTGCAACTTTTCTTCGAGGAACGCTGCAAATCAGTTAAGTTGATGAGAACCTAGTGATTCAGCAACGGACATTTGTACCTGTGAACAGAGTATAGTTGCGAGGAATTTGAAGAGGTCATATGCGTTCTCATAAGGTTTTTCAAAAATGAGTAGGTTTGAGGAATTTGACCAGATGAGTCTTGAGGAATTTCACTAAGCATTCTTTGTCTTAGGTTCCAGAGTTTTATAGATTGAAAATCCACACAATTGAGGAATCTTGAAGAAAATCATTGCTTAGAGAAACGAATCAAGAGCAGATGACATGTGAGGTGTTCATGTGTGTGAAGATTTGAAGAATAAACACCTTTGAAGATTTTCAAGAAAACATAAGAATCAAAGAGGGTAGTAAAAGTAACTTTTAATGACCTGAGTTGAAGAACACGACGAACTGGGAAGTGTAGATGTGAAGTTCGTCAGTTCAGATCTTCCACGCCCTAACTTGGCAGAGGAAGACGGCTACGGCGGTGGCGGAGTGAAGAAATCCGCAACTGACGCGAGTACGACGGTGACGAGGCCGAGGCAGTGAAGCTCTTCCTCACCGGCGATGATGAAGTAGAGGCGGCGCTAGGGTTTGGGGAGCTCGAGCGAGAGTGAGAGCGAGCGGAGTAAAAGTGAAGTCAGGAAGAGGCAGGGGTATTTATAGTGGGAGTGAAAAACTGTACGCCCGAGGAAATCGGACGAACGTGCCCCTGTCCCTTCTCATTCACTTGACATATGTCACCCACGTACTGAGAGGTGGTGATCGTGTAGGATCATGGGTGAATAGATAAGTATTGTCGTGGGATGCGGAACGGTTTGAGCGGCAAAGCCGAAAATTTAGATAAGATAAGTTAAAAGTTTCGTTTGCAATTTCTTCAACTGTCAAGGACACAGTGAAGATTTTGAACGAGTTTCAACGCACATGTAGAATTTGTGAATAGACTGGGTTGAGTTTATCATAGAGGGGGAAGGGTCCGATCATATTCACTTAGCAAAAGAAATCAACTTGAAGAATTAGCAATAAGTGAATGTTGTAGAGGACATAAAACTCATATATATATATATATATATATATATATATATATACATATATATATATATATATATATATTCAAATGAAGAACAACACCGGAAGGAGTGAAGGCAATGCAAAGTTGAAGAATTTGAAAAACTGAGGAATTTCAAAAATGAAGAAAAACTTAAATTGAAGATTTTCAACTTTGGTTGTTGGCCTAACCCACAGTATAAGAAAGCTGATTTCAGACACCAGTACAATTGTCGTAGGGCTCTTAGAATCAATTTCTTCATTAATTTCTTCACACTTAGAGGGTTAGTCTTCATTGATTGAAGAAAAACGTTACTTCGTGTGTTGCGCATCTAAGTCATCAAGTCAGCATAAGTGTTAGGGTGTGTGTCCATTTCGGAGAACATTCGAAGATTCTAGGATATTTAGCTCACACCGCAACTTGCTAAATCTCTTATCATCCAAGGGCTTAGTGAAGATATCGGCCAGTTGGTCTTCAGTGCTAACGTGGTCGATGGAGATGTCACACATGATCACGAAGAAAATGATGACGAATTTGGATGTGCTTGGTCTTCGAGTGCTGAACTGGGTTATGAGCAATCTTGATAGCACTCTCATTATCATAGTAGAGAGGCACATTCTTCACGTTGACGCCACAGTCCTTTAGTGTTTGCTTCATCCATAGTAGTTGAGTACAGCACGATCCAGCAGCAATGTACTCAGCTTCTACAGTGGAGAGTGATACGCAGTTCTGTTTCTTCGAGGACCAACACACCAAAGATTGTCCGAGGAAATGACATGTGCCTGACGTTGACTTGCGGTCCACGCGATCGCCAGCATAGGCAGAGTCTGAATATCCAATGAGATCAAAAGAAGAGCCCTTGGGATACAATAATCCAAGTGTTGCTGTGTGAGCTAAGTATCGAAGAATATGCTTCACAGCCTTATGGTGTGATTCCTTCAGTGTAGCTTCAAATCAGGCACACATGCAAACACTAAGCATAATATCCGGCCTAGATGCACATAGGTACAATAAAGAGGCAATCATGGAGCGGTATACCTTTTGATCGAAGTCTTTAGCATTTTCATCAGTGCATAGATGGCCATTTGTGGGCATTGGAATTTTGACCCCTTTGCAATCTTGCATGCCGAATTTCCTCAATACGTCCTTGAGGTATTTCTCCTGAGATATGAATATGCCATTGCGCTGTTGACGAATTTGAAGACCTAAAAAGAATTTCAACTCTCCCATCATAGACATTTGATATTCTTCACTCATCATATAGGCAAATTCATCACTGTATCGTTGGTCAATACAACCAAAAATGATATCATCAACATAAATTTGGCACACAAACAATTCACCATCATAAGATTTAGTGAAAAGAGTTGGGTCGAGTGAACAGGGTTTCAAGCCTTTCTTCATGAGGAATTCCTTCAAAGTATCATACCGTGCCCAAGGGGCTTGCTTGAGGCCATACAGGGCCTTGTTGAGTCTGAACCTGGGGGTTGAGCAACATATACTTCTTCCTCAAGCTTACCATTGAGGAATGCACTTTTTACATCCATTTGATGTAAGATAATATCATGATGGTTAGCATAAGCAAGTAATATGCGAATAGCCTCAAGTCTAGCAACAGGTGCAAAAGTTTCATCGAAGTCAATTCCTTCAACCTGTGTGTAGCCTTGAGCTACAAGCTGTGCCTTATTCCTCACCACAAGGCCATTTTCGTCTTTCTTTTTGCGGTAGATCCACTTTGTGCCAATAATGTTGTTCTTGCGAGGATCTGGACATTTGACCAGTTCCCAGACGTTGTTGAGCTCGAACTGATGTAATTATTCTTGCATAGCTTGAATCCACTCAGGCTCCAGAAATGCTTCATCTACCTTAGTGGGCTCTGTGATAGAGACAAAAGCAAAGTGCCCACAAAAGTTAGACGAATGTGAAGCTTTTGAGTGTGTGAGAGGACCTGGTGCTTCAATGTCATTGATGATCTTCTCAATTTGCACTTCATTTGCAATACGAGGATGAGCGGGTTGTCTTCGAGGAATTTGATCCGCATTTTCTTCAGGAGCATTTTCCTCAGCACCATTTTCTTCAGGTGCACCAGCTCGACGTTCATCACGTTCTGGAATGAATTCTTCAGCAGATTCTTCGATGGTAATGACATCCTTAGTGGCTTTGAACTTGATAGAATCCTCAGGTGCTGGTTCATCTATCACAGAAGGTAGGTGCTCTCTTTGCGAGCCATTAGTTTCATCGAACCACAGAACGTTGTTGAAGAGTTTGTAGGTGTGCGAGTCCTTTCCGTAACCAAGCATAAAACCCTCATGTGCTTTCGGTGCAAATTTAGAATTGAGCAGGATCTCTAATCCAACTTTAGCACCGAAGACTTTGAAGTAACTCACATTGGGTTTCTTGTCAGTGAGGAGTTCATAGGCACTCTTCTTGAAGAATATGTGAAGATATACTCTGTTGATGATGTGGCATGCAGTATCAGTTGCCTCAATCCAGAAATGACGAGGCATCTTGTATTCATCAAGCATAGTGCGAGCCATCTCAGCAAGAGTTCTGCTCTTGCGCTCCACGACGCCATTCTGCTGAGGAGTATAAGCAGCAGATAACTCATGAGTAATACCAAGTTCATCAAGATAGCCATCAAGACCGGAATTCTTGAACTCAGTCCCATTGTCACTTCTGATGTGCTTGATCTTCACACCAAAGTTGGTTGAAGCCCTCAAGGAAAATCGTTTGAAGACTTCCTGCACCTCATGTTTGTAAGTGACAATGTGCACGCATGTGTAACGAGAATAATCATCAACAATAACAAAGACATATAGAGATGCATAATTTGTAACAGCAGAATAATGATTAGGACCGAAGAGATCCATGTGAAGCAATTCAAACGGTCGAGTGGTAGTCATGATAGTCTTCGCTGGATGCTTGGCCTTTGTCATCTTTCCAGCTTCACAGGCTCCGCATAAGTGATCCTTAAGGAATTTGACATTCTCAATGCCAATTACATGCTTCTTCTTCACAAGCGTGTGCAAATTCCTCATGCCAGCATGACCAAGTCATCGATGCCATAGCCAGCCTTCTGAAGTTTTTGCAAGTAGACATACGGCCGGTTGTGGTCCTGTAGAGAAATCAACAATGTACAAGTCTTCTCTCCTAAAGCCTTCGAAGACTTTGGAATTGACAGCTTCCATGATCACAACATAACGATATTTGCCAAAGACAACAACCATATCAAGAGCACAAAGCATTGAGACAAACATGAGGTTGTATCCTAAGGACTCGACAAGCATGACTTTGTCCATGTGTCGATCCTTTGAGATCGCAACCTTACCTAGAGCCAATACCTGACTTTTGCCTTTGTCAGCGAAGATGATATGCTTCAGATGCAACGGTGATAGAGGAGCATCCATCCATAGATTCTTGTCACCAGTTATGTGATTCGTACATCCACTATCGAGGACCCACTCATTGGCTTTGGGTTGTTCATCCTGCAGATGAATTAGTGCAACTTACGAACTCATATACTTCATCAGTGAAGAATATGACATCAATATCATCAGATCAATTTTATCGAGCACTAGAACAGATAAACAGTATGAGGACGTGTGAAATGAAAGTTCATTTCATCATGATTAGCCTGCGTCCTTTCAGGCACTGTTCAGGTCTCCATCAAATTCTTCAGACGTTTTGAGCACGTCTGAAGACCTGACCCAGCATAAGAGATTAGTTCTTTTTCTTCACCACCCACATCTGAAGGGGTGGCAAAGAATTCATCACTCTATGAGCACCATATGAGAAAGGTGGCATAAACGCTAGTCCGCTTCGTTTCACATAAGAGGGGTTAGGGTAAGCATATGAATAAGCAAACAAATTCTTCGAGGACTTATGAACATAATGATTTGAAGAATAATGCTCATATTCATAGGCCTTAGCTCTACCCTGCCAAACAGAAGGGTTAGCACGATGATGATCATATGAGGACTTTGATCCTTTTGAGGAATTTGATCCACGTGAGGAATTTGGTCCGTATGAGGACTTGGATCCATATGAAGAATTTGGTTCATAAGAAGAATTTGATCTGGAGTTCCTATTCTTCACAGGTGGTGTCATGAGGAAATTCACCTGAAGACTTTCAAGATAACTTTTGGGAACCCAGATTTTCTTCATAGGCGAACCATTCCTACAGTTAGTGCCAACATATCTAGCAAATACTTCACCATTCTGATTTTTGAACAGTTTATAGTTGGAGTCAAATGACTCATCAGAAGAATGAGGAGATTCACATGTAAAGCCAGATAGGTTGGATGGATCAACTGGAGGTCCCTTTGCAGCAACCCATGAGGTTTTGGGGTACTGCTCAGGCTTCCAATATGTTCCATCAGCATTGAGTTTCCTCTCAAAGGCAATAGCCTCTTTCCTAGGGTTTCTGTTGAGGATCTACTTCTTAAGCACATCACAAAGAGTCTGATGCCCTTTGAGGCTTTTGTACATGCCTGTCATGTACAATTCCTTCAGCCCTGCATCATCAGTGATACTAGCAATGTCCTCAGATGAGGAATTAGTGATAGCAGAGACAGATGAAGAATTTGTAGCATTAGAAGCATTTGAACATTCGGGTGAAGAATTAGCAGTTTCACGTTCAATGCACTTCAGATATAGAGGGACAAATTCTTCCTGAGTAGCGCTAATTTGTTGAGCAAGTAATGAATCATGCTCCTTCTGAAGATCTTCATAATCCACTCTTAGCTTTTCAAGATCTTGCTTTCTTTGAAGAAATTCATAAGAAAGCTTCTCGTGATCAGATAAGAGAGTGTTATGAGGACCTTGAAGGTTGTCAAACTTGGACTGAAGTTTCTGAAGATTTTCAGTCAAGGTTTTAGTGCGATCCATTTCTTCACCCAACATATCATTACTTTTATCTAGCATGTTTTGAACTTTTTCAAAAGCCTTTTGTTGTTTCACAGCAATCTTAGCAAGTTTAGAGTGGCTGGGCTTGAGGTTTTCATTAGATTCATCCTCACTAGATTCAGAGGAGGCGTATTTAGTTACCTTGGCACCCTTAGCAATAGGTGGGACCGTAGTCATCATTGCCTTCATCAGCCTTGTTGGTGAAGCCATTTTCTTCAGAGTTGAAGATTGACTTGCTGACGAATGCAGTAGCGAGAGCTATGCTCACCACACCAGACTCGGACTCCTCAGATGCCTCCTCGTCCTCATGTTCCTCAGATTCAGCCTCAGAGTCCATTTCCTTGCCAATGAATGCCCGAGCCTTGTTGGAGCTGAACTTCTTGTGAGATGAAGACTTTGAGGATTTTGATGATGAAGACTTTGAAGATTTCTTCTTCTTCTTTGTGTCATCAGAACTATAATCCTTGTTGTAGGTGTCAAAACTGGCGGATCTCGGGTAGGGGGTCCCGAACTGTGCGTCTAGGCGGATGGTAACAGGAGACAAGGGACACGATGTTTTTTACCCAGGTTCGGGCTCTCTCGATGGAGGTAAAACCCTACTCCTGCTTGATTAATATTGATGATATGGGTAGTACAAGAGTAGATCTACCACGAGATCAAGGAGGCTAAACCCTAGAAGCTAGCCTATGGTATGATTGTTGTAATGTATGTTGTCTTACAGACTAAAGCCCTCCGGTTTATATAGATACCGGAGAGGGCTAGGGTTACACAGAGTCAGTTACAATAGTAGGAGATCTACGTATCCGTATCGCCAAGCTTGCCTTCCACGCCAAGTAAAGTACCTTCCGGACACGAGCCGGAGTCTTCAATCTTGCATCTTCGTAGTCTTGGAGTCCGGCGGACATTGATAGTCCGGCTGTCCGAACACCCCCTAGTCCAGGACTCCCTCAGTAGCCCCTGAACCATTCTTCAATGACGATAAGTCCGGCGTGCATAATGTTCGGCATTGCAAGGCGGGTTCCTCCCTTGAATAATCCAGAGAAGATAATGAACACCAGGATAGTGTCCGGCTCTGCAAAATAAATTCCACATTCCACCGTAGAGAGAATAAAATGTACACTTAGTTCAATCTGCTGACGTATTATGCGGCGCGACATCACATCGCCACCAGGCCTTTGTTTGAATCATTAGACCACCTCAGCATTAGCAGAGCGGTTTCCTCGGCACGTCCTATCGAAGCAGAGATCGTGTTCCCCTTATTCCGGGATTCTCATCAATACGTGCGTGGGTAACCCAACCGCGCCATCAACGGTGACGCTTGGGAGATAAGCGAGTTTTACCAGGCCGGTGGGGGACACATAGTTTTGTCCGCCTATATATAAGGGATAAGGATTCACCTTCTCACCTACGCCTTCTTCCTCCTTTGCTTATCAATCCCCGCGGATTCAAGCTCCAACGCCCGAATTCACGCATCTCACCTCGACCTTCTCCGAATATGACTGGAGCGGGAGGCAAATGGTTAGCCTCCACCGTCAAGGAGGAGGACATCACCAAACTGCGCAGCGCCGGATACCTTTCCGGCGATATCGCGCATCGGCTGCCCGACGATGGGCAGCTCATCCCTACCCCCGGGCCTCATGAGAGGGTCGTCTTCCTTCCCCACTTCCACCGCGGACTGGGCTTTCCGCTCCATCCATTTGTCCGGGGGCTCATGTTTTACTACGGCCTGGATTTCCACGATCTGGCGCCGAACTTTATCCTCAACATCTCGGCATTTATCGTCGTGTGCGAGGCCTTTCTCTGCATCCGGCCCCACTTCTGCCTGTGGCTCAAGACCTTTAACGTCAAGCCGAAGGTTGTGAAGGGTACGCAAGCGGAATGCGGAGGCGCTATGTTGGGCAAATTGCCCAACGTCCCTTGGCTAGAAGGGACCTTCGTGGACTCCGTCAAGGGGTGGCAATCGGGGTGGTTCTATATCACCGAGCCGCGCAAATCCACATGGGCGGCGGCCCCCGAGTTTAGATCAGGCATCACCACACAGCTCACCTCCTGGAAAGAGAAGGGCTTGCAATGGGGGAATCCGGTGGAGGTGACGGGACTCCGAGCATGTATCAAGAAGATGGTGAGCAATAAGCTCAGGCTCGTCGACGTGGTCCAAGTCATGCTCATCCGGCGGATCCTCCCATGCCAAGAACGGGCATTTAATTTGTGGGAGTTCAATCCGGAACAGCACCAGGCGCTAAACGGGCTCTTCGATACAACATACGAAGGCGCCTGGAGGGTGCTGTTCAAGGGCGCCGAAGCCCCTATGTCCGCGACCAAAGACCGCGGATTCAGCTCGCAGAATCCAACCGACGAGGTAAGTGATTCGACCCCATTACGGGACACTTGTGATAATTAGATTGACTCTAGTGAGGTTTCAATCTGCCTCTTCCTTTGACAGGAATGGATGGAGAAGGCCAAGCTGCTTATCAGCCCGGCTCCCATGCCAGAAGACCCAGCGAACGCCCACTTAACAGGGCTGCTGGTTCCGGCACCGCACGTGGTGCCGGAGAAGAAGGCCAAGGAGGTGGCCGCGGGGACTCGAAAGAGTTCCCACAATTAGGCGTCTGACGATGACGAGGACTCCTCTCCCGAAGACGAGGAGGAGGAGTACTCTCTCCCGGAGGAGGGAGAGAAGAAAAGGAAGGCTTCCCCCATCGGTGGGCCGAAGGGTCCAAGAGGGGGAGAACTATCCCCCCGGACAGTTCTGCCAACATCAACGTTGGTGAGGATGAGCGGCCTCCAAGGGCCAGGCGTCCGGCAAGATCGTAAGTATCCGGATCCTTGATGTATAATTTCTTTTATGTCGCGAAGTATCCTTCTAACGCCGCATTCTGTCCATAGTCCGGCCAATGATGATCTCCCCGACTCATCGAGCGGGTCATTGGCCTCGTCGGATGTGAATTCCATCCCGACTGCCTCCACCCCACGCGCCAACGAGGACGCCGAGGTGGGATCCCAAAGAGGGACCCATCAGGAGGAGGCTCCGGAGGCGCCGTCAGGTAGCCCCCCGGACTTCGTGCCGGACTCCACATCGGAACCCGCAGTGGTTCCAGAGTCCGGCAAGCGGCCCCTTCGAAAGAAGGGCAGGACCGTGACGCCGGCGGCCTCCGTCCAACCGGAGGCGCCGGATAACCTGCTGGAAGCGCTTAAAGGCGCTTCCATCGAGGAAGAACACCGCACCATCATGAGCGCGGTGATTGAGAAGGTTCAGCTCGCGAAAAGCGGGCTGACCGAAGCCTGCAGTAGCCTTCTAACAGGCTTTGAGGTAAGAAGTTAAAATTATGTAATATAATACTGAATAGACAGTAGCCCCTGATGCTTGGTTCGGTGTTCGGAAAGAAAAGCCGGACTAAGGATCTATAACAAGATATACGCAGGGTTGCCTAAAATATGTCAATATGGGTTTGCAGGCTGCACTGCTGACCTCTGCCGCACTAACAGCGGACGTTGACGTGCTGAAAAAGAATCTCGAGCGGTCCGAGCAAGAGCTCGGCCAGGCAAAGAAGCAGCTCGAGGAAAAAGAAAGTGAGTAACACCTCTTTGAATAAGTACCTTACAGAAAAGGATTTTGGTTGCGAATAAAATTGACAAGGATAATATGTGCACTGCAGGGGCCACTAACGAGGTGGCAACCCTGAAGGATGATGTATCCGCGGCCGAACGCAATGCGGCCGCGGAACGGGCTGAGCGAGAAAAGCAAGAAGTGCGGGTGGCGTAAGTTCGGCAAGAGCTCCAGGTTCTCATGGAAAAACATGAGAGTTTGGAGCGTGACTCCAAGACTCGAGAGTCCGAGCTTGCCTCGGCTCTCGAAAGTGCCAAGTCCGCGAAGGCCGTTGCCCAGAAGGCCCTTCAGGAGGTTGAGGACATAAAGAAGATAGCGGCGGGTAAGGCGTTTTTCATGCAAAGCAGGCATGTTAATGTGAACTACCGGACACTTACCCGAATCCGGCGCTCTCCAGGGGCATTTGCAGATCTGCCGTGTAGTGCGGCTGATGCCGCCGCATTCTATCGTGGCGAGGAGGGGAGCTCGACGGAGAAGGTCTTCTGGTCTCAGTATACTGAGGCCAGCCATCCGGTGCCCCCAAGCGACCAGCTGAAGCAGCTGATCGAACTCCACAAAGTAGCTGAGGAGGCCATGAAGGGCCTCGTAGTCCGGCTGTGGCCTGGACAGGCCATGCCTGGTAGCTACTTTGGCCTTGTGCGGCGGCTGGTGGATGCATGCCCTAGGCTGGATGTAGTCAAGCTCTCCGCCTGTATCGAAGGTGCTCGTCGGGCCCTTGCCCGCATAAAGGTGCAATGGGGCAAATTGGATGCAGATAAGCTTCTCACGGATCCACCGCCACCGGGCAAGGAGTATCGCACGCCGGAGAAGTATTATAATATTGTCCTGAAGGGAGCCTGCAATATTGCAGATGAGTGCTCCCGAAATGTAATCTTTGAGTGAACTCGCTGTGTATTTATCCTGTGCGCTGAAAACTTCGTTCATATGCGCCATGAGCAACGCTTGTTTAATTTAAAATATTACCTTCTGTTTGGCTGTTTATAAAATCTGAGAGATGGCAAGTCATTGGCTTCAGCCCCCAAGCCACAAGTGCTGGGGTGTTCGGTGATAAACTTGAGCACTCTTGTTCCCATATTTGGGTCCATCTAGGGAGGCGCTCAACACGACGAACAAGGCGACCGGACTTATAATGCTTGAACACTCTCACTTAGCCATAGAATTCTATAATTTTAAATTTCGGCGAAGCCCCTGGTATTCGGAAGGACGAATCCGGGGCGCTATCCACGCCTTCATCGGACATAATCCGGAACTTCGGTCGAAGCGGCGTGAGTCTTTAAGGACCCGAAAAAACCTCTCGAACAGCGACCAGTCTCTCGCCTTATCATGCCGGTCAGTTTTAGCTTTCTCCACTGAGGCGTTAACCCGGCTCAACCGGGGCGCAATCGCAGTGGTTCTCCCAGTGCTACCTTAGCCAATGGAACGGAAACGTAAGGAGCCAAACATGGGAGCCGGGCAAACCCAACTATTGACCCAAGACATGATTCGGAGCCGATTCATATAATGCTATAAGTTCAGTGTGCCGCACTTGTTAAAGTGTTCGGACTTTATCACACCATAAAGCGGGGAACATAAGCCCCTGGTGTATTATGCCGTACCAAAAATATACGGGTGCCGGAATGTCATATAATGAACGTATATAAAAAATGTAATGCAATTGCGATCATAAAGGTGCTGCATTATTAATGAAAGAAAAAGTCTGCTAGTAGAGCGGACTGATACAAATAGTGCGGTAAGCAAGGGATTTGGACTAAATAAATATGTCCCCCTCCAGGGATGAGCTGCGGATTTGGTGTATATAATCGAATTTAATGCTCGTAATTGAGACCACCTGAGTGTTCGACGCGGCCTTCTTTAGTCCCTGACTATTGCATCATGAGTTCGGCAGGTTCACCGCCGGACAGGGCTTCTGGTTAACAGAGTCCTGTGTACAAACAATAAGAAAAATAATAATAATAAAGAGGCACATTTGCGAGCCCCTGGTGTGGTCGAACCGCACTCTAGGTCCGTTGTGATTGTGCCCCCTCCCCTGTGCCCATGGTATCTCTAAAGCGTAATAATGTACGCGGAGTGTTATTCTTGCGATCATACGCGGGCGAGGGTTGGGGCCGCATTGCTACGCGTGCTCTGATCGCGCCAGGTGGTCTTGGTTGATTATTCTCCGGGCGCGCTTTGCTGTATCCGGCCGTTTAACGGCCGGGCTCGAGAATTGCCTTAAAAGGCTGCTCTGTACTTCTGCCGCGAGAGCCGCTGTGTGTTCCTCCGTTCGGAGGGAGCGTTCCGTATTTCCATTGACCGTGGTGACTCCACGAGGGCCTGGCATCTTGAGCTTTAGGTATGCATAGTGCGGCACCGCGTTGAATTTGGCAAACGCGGTTCGTCCGAGCAGAGCGTGATAGCCGCTGCAAAACGGGACTATGTCGAAGACTAACTCTTCGCTCCAGAAATTATTCGGGGATCCGAAGACCACTTCCAGTGTGATT
The DNA here is from genome assembly GCA_963921465.1 of Triticum timopheevii. NCBI lineage: Eukaryota > Viridiplantae > Streptophyta > Magnoliopsida > Poales > Poaceae > Triticum > Triticum timopheevii. Next base: position 151,212,736 of record OY997262.1, on the reverse strand, counting down.
GAGCCAGTACTGTTGGCTTCCACTCCTGGTATGACACCTTTAAAGGTTGTCTTTGTAGGTTTAATCCTTGATGGGTCTATGCCCATTTTGCGCACTGTATCCTGATAAAGCAGGTTCAGGCTACTGCCGCCATCCATCAGGACTCTCGTGAGGTGAAACCCATCGACGATTGGGTCTAAGACCAATGCGGTGAATCCGCCATGGCGTATGCTTGTCGGATGGTCTCTTCGATCGAAAGTGATCGGACAAGAGGACCATGGGTTGAACTTTGGGGCGACTGGCTCCATCGCATAGACGTCCCTTAGTGCGCGTTTCCTCTCCCTCTTGGGCATATGGGCCGCGTATATCATATTCACCGTCCGTACTTGTGGGGGAAAACCCTTCTGTCCTCTGTTGTTCGACGACCGGGTCTCTTCCTCGTCGTCGCTATTTAGCCCCTTGTCATTGTTTTCGGTAATTAACTTGCCGGCCTGCTTGAATACCCAGCAATCTCTATTGGTGTGGTTAGTTGGCTTTTCAGGGGTGCCATGTATCTGGCATGAGCGGTCGAGTATTCGGTCCAAATTGGACGGACCCGGAATGGTTCTTTTAAATGGCTTCTTCCGTTGACCGGGTTTAGAGCCTCGGAATCCGGCATTGACTGCCATATCCTCCTTATCATCGCCGTTAATTCGGCGCTTGTTTTTATTTCGACGTGACCTGCCATTGTTGTCCTTAGTATCCGGACTGCCAGAATTTTTACGGAGATTGTTGCTGCGGGCTAGCCAGCTGTCCTCTCCCGCACAAAAGCGGGTCATTAACGATGTGAGGGCTGCCATGGATTTCGGCTTTTCCTGCCCGAGGTGCCGGGATAGCCATTCGTCCCGGATATTATGTTTGAAGGCTACAAGGGCCTCTGAGTCCGGACAATCAACGATTTGATTTTTCTTTGTCAAGAACCGTGTCCAGAATTGCCTGGCCGATTCGTCTGGCTGCTGAGTAATGTGGCTGAGGTCATCGGCGTCTGGTGGTCGCACATATGTGCCTTGGAAATTATCAAGGAATGCGGCCTCCAGGTCCTTCCAACACCCAATTGACTCTGCGGGCAAGCTGTTAAGCCAATGCCGATCTGGTCCTCTAAGCTTGAGTGGGAGGTACTTTATGGCGTGGAGATCGTCGCCGCGGGCCATATGGATGTGGAGAAGATAGTCTTCAATCCACACCGCGGGGTCTGTTGTGCCATCGTAAGATTCGATGTTTACGGGTTTAAACCCTTCAGGGATGTGATGATCCATTACTTTGTCAGTGAAGCATAATGGGTGTGCGGCGCCCCTGTATTGAGCAATATTGCGACGCAGCTCGAGAGAGCGCTGTCTGCTGTGTTCGGCCCGGCCGGGGTTATTGTATCCGGCACGACGGTATTCGTCATGGGTCGTAGGGCGCCCACGTGATCCATAGATGGATCGGGATTGCCTTGCTTTGTCCTCCAATATGTCTCGCAAGTCCGGCGCGTTCCCTCTTGGCTTCGTACTTTTGGAGCGATGCCGGGGTATGGTCTTGGCTGGGGGCCTGGATGCCTCTCTGTCACGACCACGGGGTGGTCGGTCAGCCATATCGTGCGCTGGTGATGGATGTATGTATGCTTCCTCCTCTAATGGGGGGAGCAGCTTGCGCTTTGGGTAACTTTTGGAGGGACGTTCGAGTTTATACTCTTCGGCCGCAAGGACCTCGGTCCATCGATCGGCCAGCAAGTCCTGATCAGCTTGAAGCTGCTGCTGCTTTTTCTTTAGGCTGTTTGCTGTGGCGATAAGCCTGCGCTTGAAGCGCTCTTGTTCAACGGGATCCTCGGGTATGACGAATTCGTCATTGTTGAGGCTTGCTTCGTCTTTAGAGGGAGGCATGTAATCATGATCCTCAACCTCTTCATCTGCCGCCCCCTCATGAGGGCTTGCTTCTGCATCCTCTTGCGGGAGGGGATTGTCTTCGGCACTCTCTGGAGTGTTATTATCTGCTGTGCCGGAATCTCCGTTTTTGCTGTGGCGAGATTTAGAGCGGCGCCGCTGACGCCGGCGCTTGGGCTGTTTCTTTAGGGAATCTGCCTCCGCTGTTCCTTCGCCGTCCCCATCTTTTGGGGTATCCACCATGTATATGTCATATGACGAGGTGGCCTTCCAGTGCCCTGTGGGCGCTGGTTCCTGTTTGTCTCCGGCATCGTCTTCCATAGCGTCGATGTCTTCGGAGTCATAGTCTAGCATGTCGGTTAAATCGTCGACAGTGGCTACAAAGTGGGTGGTGGGTGGGCTCTGAATTTCTTCGTCGTCCGCATCCCAACCATCCTGGCCATAATCCGGCCAGGACTCTCCTGATAACGAGAGATGTTTTAGTGAGTTTAAGATATCGCTGAAAGGCGAACATTGAAAGATGTCCGCGGCGGTGAATTCCATAACCGGCGCCCAATCTAAATCGATTGGTAGGGGCGCGGGAGGTTCGGAGTCCGGCGAGGAGTCCAGCGCCTCGGAATCACGAGTTTCGCAGGGGACAAGATTGGTGTTCGGCTCCATCGCCGTGGATGTTGAAGCCCTCGGGGCGGCGTCTATCCACCAGCCCTCGATCTGGGCGATCGGCTCCGGACTAATGGCCGGAGCAGATTCGTGTGCGGCCACCAAAGCACTGTTTGGTGGCAGAGCTAGATCATGCCCATCGTCACAGTGCAGCGCGCTTGGCTGTGGCTCGAGTCCATCGAGGATCAAATCTCCTCGGACATCGGCCGTGAAGTTTAAGCTTCTAAATCTGACCTGACGGCCAGGGGCATAGCTTTCGATCTGCTCCAGATGGCCAAGTGAATTGGCCCGCAGTGCGAAGCCACCGAATACGAAGATCTGTCCGGGGAGGAAAGTCTCACCCAGGACAGCGTTGCAGGTTGAAGATGCCATCAAGCCTATTGGTGACGACACAGAGGAAATCTCAATGAAAGCACCAATGTTGGTGTCAAAACCGGCGGATCTCGGGTAGGGGGTCCCGAACTGTGCATCTAGGCGGATGGTAACAGGAGACAAGGGACACGATGTTTTTTACCCAGGTTCGGGCCCTCTCGATGGAGGTAAAACCCTACTCCTGCTTGATTAATATTGATGATATGGGTAGTACAAGAGTAGATCTACCACGAGATCAAGGAGGCTAAACCCTAGAAGCTAGCCTATGGTATGATTGTTGTAATGTATGTTGTCCTACGGACTAAAGCCCTCCGGTTTATATAGATACCGGAGAGGGCTAGGGTTACACAGAGTCGGTTACAATAGTAGGAGATCTACGTATCCGTATCGCCAAGCTTGCCTTCCACGCCAAGTAAAGTACCTTTCGGACACGAGTCGGAGTCTTCAATCTTGTATCTTCGTAGTCTTGGAGTCCGGCGGACATTGATAGTCCGGCTGTCCGAACACCCCCTAGTCCAGGACTCCCTCACTTGTATTTCTTCTTCTTGTAGTCACTGGATGAGGAATCGTTGCTCCTTGAGGATTTTCCAAAGCGACCACGTCTTGAGAACTTCTGAAGTTTCCTCACGAGCAGTGCTAGTTCTTGGCTCAGTTCTTCAGGGTCACCAAGGCTGCTAGCAGAGTCCTCATCTTCAGATTCAGAGACTGCCTTGGCCTTTAGAGCACGTGATCTGCCATAGCTCGAACCATAGAGATTTCTCTTCTCAACAAGCTGGAACTCATGAGTGTTTAGCCTCTCGAGGATATCAGCGGGATCAAGTGACTTGTAATCAGCACGTTCTTGAATCATTAGTGCCAGAGTATCAAATGAAGAATCGAGCGATCTCAGCAATTTCTTCACCACCTTATGGTCAGTGGCGCCAAGTGCTTGAAGCTCATTTGAGATGTTAGTGAGGCGATCGAAGGTTTACCTGACATTTTCATTGTGGAGTCTTTTGAAGCGGTTGAAGAGATTGCGAAGAACGTCAACACGAGAGTCACGTTGAGCTGAGACTCCTTCATTCACTTTGGACAACCTATCCCAGATAAGCTTAGCAGTTTCAAAAGCACTCACTCTTCCATAACGTCCTTTGCTCAGGTGGCCACATATGATATTCTTCGCTTGAGAATCGAATTGCTTGAATCTCTTCACATCAGTAGCGTTCAGAGAAGGTGTGACAGAGGGAACACCATTTTCCACAACATACCAGCGATTGTTATCAATTGCCTCAAGATGCATTCGCATCTTATTCTTCTAGTAGGGGTAGTCCGTTCCATCGAAGGTAGGACACCCGGCAGAGACCTTGATCATACCTGCGGTCTACATAACTAAACTCCAGGCGGTTAAACTGAAATCACACAGAACAAGGGAGTACCTTGCTCTGATACCAATTGAAAGAGCGTTATATCGACTAGAGGGGGGGGTGAATAGGCGATTTTTATGAATTCTTCACTGAGGAATTTGCTCGTGAGGAAATTCCTATATGAAGAACTACTAGCAGCGGAATAAGTACAGAAATGTAAACATAATAAAACACAAGCATGGTCATTGAGGGAGTCCTGGACTAGGGGGTGTCCGGACAGCCGGACTATCATCTTCCGCCGGACTCCAAGACTACGAAGATACAAGATTGAAGACTCCGTACCATGTCTGGATGGGACTTTCCTTGGCGTGGAAGGCAAGCTTGGCGATACGGATATGTAGATCTCCTACCATTGTAACCGACTCTGTGTAACCCTAGCCTCCTCCGGTGTCTATATAAACTGGAGGGCTTTAGTCCGTAGGACAACATACATTACAACAATCATACCATAGGCTAGCTTCTAGGGTTTAGCCTCCTTGATCTCGTGGTAGATCCACTCTTGTACTACCCATATCATCAATATTAATCAAGCAGGACGTAGGGTTTTACCTCCATCGAGAGGGCCCAAACTTGGGTAAAACATCGTGTCCCTCGTCTCCTGTTACCATCCGCCTAGACGCACAGTTCGGGACCCCTTACCCGAGATCCGCCGGTTTTGACACCGACATTGGTGCTTTCATTGAGAGTTCCTCTGTGTCGTCACCAATAGGCTTGATGGTGTCTTCAACCAACAACGCTGTCCAGGGTGAGACTTTTCTCCCCGGACAGATCTTCGTATTCGGCGGCTTTGCACTGCGGGCTAATTCGCTTGGCCATCTGGAGCAGATCGAAAGCTACGCCCCTGGCTGTCAGGTCAGATTCGGAAGCCTAAACTTCACGGCCGATGTCCGCGGAGACTTGATCTTCGACGGACTCGAGCCATAGCCGAGTGCGCCGCACTGTGACGATGGGCATGATCTAGCTCTGCCGCCGAACAGTGCCTTGGTGGCCGCACATGAATCCGCTTCGGCCATCGGTCCGGAGCTGATCGCCCAGATCGAGGATCGGTGGATAGACGCCGCCTCAGGGGCTTCAACTTCCACGGCGATGGAGCCGAACATTAATCTTGTCCCCCGCGAAACTCGTGATTCCGAGGTGCCGGACTCCTTGCCGGACTCCGAACCTCCCGCACCCCTACCAATCGATTCGGATTGGGCGCCGATTATGGAATTCACCGCCGCGGACATCTTCCAACACTCGCCTTTTGTCGACATCCTAAATTCGCTAAAGCATCTCTCGCTATCGGGAGAGCCCTGGCCGGACTATGGCCAGGATGGTTGGGGTACGGACGACGAAGAAATTCAGAACCCACCCACCACCCACTTTGTAGCCACTGTTGACGATCTAATAGACATGCTAGACTACGACTCCGACGACATCGACGCTATGGACGACGATGCCGGAGACGAACAGGAACCAGCGCCTACAGGGCACCGGAAGACCACCTTGTCATACGACATATATATGGTGGACACCCCAAAAGACGGGGACGGTGAAGAAGCAGCGGAGGCGGATTCTTTAAAGAAGCAGCCCAAACGCCGGCGTCAGCGGCGCCGCTCTAAATCCCGCAACAGCAAGAATGGAGATTCCGGCACAGGAGATAACAATACCCCAGAGAGTGCCGAAGACAATCCCCTCCAGCACGACTCAGCGCAGGAGGATGCAGAAGCAAGCCCTCACGAGAGGGCGGTAGACGAAGAGGTTGAGGATCATAACTATATGCCTCCCTCCGAAGACGAAGCAAGCCTCAAAGATGACGAATTCATCGTACCTGAGGATCCTGTCGAGCAAGAGCGTTTCAAGCGCAGGCTTATCGCCACAGCAAACAGCCTAAAGAAAAAGCAGCAACAGCTTCAAGCTGATCAGGACCTGCTGGCCGACCGATGGACCGAGGTCCTCGCGGCCGAAGAGTATAAACTCGAACGCCCCTCCAAAAGCTACCCAAGACGCAAGCTACTCCCCCGATTAGAGGAGGAAGCATACATACCTCCATCACCAGCGCACGATATGGCTGACCGACCACCCCGTGGTCGTGACAGAGAGGCATCCAGGCCCCCAGCCAAGACCGTACCCCGGCATCGCTCCAAAAGTACGAAGCCAAGAGGGAACGCGCCGGACTTGTGAGACATATTGGAGGACAAAGCAAAACAATCCAGATCCACCTACGGATCACGTGGGTGCCCCACGACCCACGACGAATACCGTCGCGCCGGATACAATAACCCCGGTCGAGCCGAACACAGCAGACATTGCTCTCTCGAGCTGCGTCGCGATATTGCTCAATACAGAGGCGCCGCACACCCGCTATGCTTCACTGACGAAGTAATGGATCATCAAATCCCCGAAGGATTTAAACCCGTAAACATCGAATCCTACGATGGCACAACAGACCCCGCGGTTTGGATCGAAGATTATCTTCTCCACATCCACATGGCCCGCAGCGACGATCTATATGCCATCAAGTATCTCCCACTCAAGCTTAAAGGACCAGCTCGGCATTGGCTAACTAGCTTGCCCGCAGAGTCAATTGGGTGCTGGGAGGACCTGGAAGCCGCATTCCTCGACAACTTCCAGGGCACGTATGTGCGACCACCAGACGCCGACGACCTAAGCCACATTATTCAGTAGCCAGATGAATCGGCCAGACAATTCTGGACACGGTTCTTGACAAAGAAAAACCAAATCGTCGACTATCCGGATGCAGAGGCAATTGCAGCCTTCAAACATAACATCCGGGACGAATGGCTAGCCCGGCACCTGGGGCAGGAAAAGCCGAAATCCATGGCAGCCCTCACATCATTATTGACCCGCTTTTGCGCGGGAGAGGACAGCTGGCTAGCTCGCAGCAACAATCTCCGTAAAAATTCTGGCAGTCCGGATACTAAGGACAACAATGGCAGGTCACGTCGAAACAAAAACAAACGCCGCATTAACGGCGACGATAAGGAGGATACGGCAGTCAACGCCGGATTCCGAGGCTCTAAACCCGGTCAGCGGAAGAAGCCATTCAAAAGAACCACTCCGGGTCCGTCCAATTTGGACCGAATACTCGACCGCTTATGCCAGATACATGGCACCTCTGAAAAGCCAGCTAATCCCACCAATAGAGATTGCTGGGTATTCAAGCAGGCCGGCAAGTTAATTGCCGAAAACAATGACAAGGGGCTAAATAGCGACGACGAGGAAGAGACCCGACCGCCGAACAATAGAGGACAGAAGGGTTTTCCCCCACAAGTGCGGACGGTGAATATGATTTACGCGACCCATATACCCAAGAGGGAGAGGAAACGCGCACTAAGGGACGTCTATGCGATGGAGCCAGTCGCCCCGAAGTTCAATCCATGGTCCTCTTGTCTGATCACTTTCGATCGAAGAGACCATCCGACCAGCATACGCCATGGAGGATTCGCTGCATTGGTTTTAGACCCAATTGTCGATGGATTTCACCTCACGAGAGTCCTGATGGACGGCGGCAGTAGCCTGAACCTGCTTTATCAGGATATAGTGCGCAAAATGGGCATAGACCCCTCAAGGATTAAACCTACAAAGACAACCTTTAAAGGTGTCATACCAGGAGTGGAAGCCAACTGTACAGGCTCAGTCACACTGGAAGTGGTCTTCGGATCCCCGGATAATTTCCGGAGCGAAGAGTTAATCTTCGACATAGTCCCGTTTCGCAGCGGCTATCACGCTCTGCTCGGACGAACTGCGTTTGCAAAATTCAACGCGGTGCCGCATTATGCATACCTAAAGCTCAAGATGCCAGGCCCTCGTGGAGTCATCACGGTCAATGGGAATACAGAGCGCTCCCTCCGAACGGAGGAACATACAGCGGCTCTCGCGGCAGAAGTACAGAGTATCCTCTTAAGGCAATTCTCCAGTCCGGCCGTGAAATAGCCGGATACAACAAAACGCGCCTGAAGCAATACCAACCAAGACCACCTGGAGCGATCAGAGCATGCGTAGCAATGCGGCCCCAACCCTCACCCGCGCATGATCGCAATAATAACGCTCTGCGTACATCATTACGCTTTGGAGATACCATGGGCATAGGGGAGGGGGCACGATCGTAACGGACCCAGAGTGCAGTTCGACCACACCGGGGGCTCGCAAGTGTGCCCCCCTTTTATTATTTTTTATGTTTCTTCTTTACGTACATAGGACTCCGTTATCCAGAAGCCCTGTCCGGCGGCGAACCTGCCGAACTCATGATGCAACAGTCAGGGACTAAAGAAGGCTGCGACGAACACTCAGGTGGTCTCAATTACGAGCATTAAATTAAATTCTGCAGCTCACCCCTGGAGGGGGACATGTTTACTTAGTCCAAATCCCTTGCTTACCGCACTATTTGTATCAGTCCGCTCTCTTAGCAGACTTTCTTTCATACATAATGCATCACCTTTTCGTTTGCAATTGCATTACCTTATATATATATATGCTCATTATATGACATCTTGCGCCCGTATATTTTGGTACGGCCTAATATGCCAGGGGCTTATGTTCCCCACTCTATGGTGTGATAAGTCCGAACACTTTCATAAGTGCGGCACCCCGAACTTATAGCATTATATGAATCGGCTCCGAATCATGTCTTGGGTCAATAGTTGGGTTTGCCCGGCTCCCACGTTTTGGTGCCTTACGTTCCGTTCTGTCGGCTAAGGTGGCACTGGGAGAACCACTGTGATTGCGCCCCGGTTGAGCCGGGTGAGCGCCTCAGTGGAGAAAGCTAAAACTGACAGGCATGATAAGGCGAGAGACTGGTCGCTGTTCGAGAGGTTTTTTCGGGTCCTTAAAGACTCACGCCGCTTCGAGCGAAGTTCCGGACAATGTCCGATGAAGGCGTGGATAGCGCCCCGGATTCGGTCTTCCGAATACCAGGGGCTTCGCCGAAATTTAAAATTATAGAATTCTATGGCTAAGTGAGTGTTCAAGCATCATAAGTCCGGTTGCCTTGTTCGTTGTGTTGAGCGCCTCCCTAGATGGACCCAAAAATGGGAACAAGAGTGCTCAAGTTTATCCCGAACACCCCAGCACTCGTGGCTTGGGGGCTGAAGCCAACGACTTGCCATCTCTCAGATTTTATAAACGGCCGCACAGAAGGTAATATTTTAAATTAAACAAGTGTTGCTCAAGGCGCACATGAACAAAGTTTCAGCACACAGGATAATACATAACGAGTTTACTCAAAGATTACATTTCTGGGGCACTCATCCGCGATATCGCGGGCTCCCTTCAGGACAGTTTTATAATACATTTCAGGCGTGCGATACTCCTTGCCCGGCGGCGGTGGGTCCGTGAGAAGCTTCTCCGCATCCAACCTGCCCCAATGCACCTTGGTGCAGGCGAGGGCCCGGCGAGCACCTTCAATACAGGCGGAGCGCTTGATGACATCCACCCAGGGGCATGCATCCACCAGCCGCCGCACGAGGCCAAAGTAGCTCCCAGGCATGACCTGTTCAGGCCACAGCCGGACTATAAGGCCCTCATGAACTCTTCAGCTACCTTGTGGAGTTCGACCAGCTGCTTCAGCTGGTCGCTTGGGGGCACCGGGTGTCCGGCCTCAGCATACTGAGACCAGAAGACTTTTTCCGTCGAGCTCCTATCCTCGCCACGATAGAATGCGGTGGCATCAGACGCACTACGCGGCAGATCTGCAAACGCCCCTGGACAGCTCCGAATGCGGGTAAGTGTCAGGTAGTTTACATTAACATGCCTGCTTTGCATGAAAAATACCTTACCCGCCGCTATCTTCTTTATATCTTCAACCTCCTGAAGGGCCTTATGGGCCTCGGCCTTGGTGGACTTGGCACTTTCGAGAGCCGAGGCAAGCTCGGACTCTCGAGTCTTGGAGTCACGATCCAAACTCTCATGCTTTTCCATGAGAGCATGGAGCTCTTGCCGAACTTCCGCCACCCGTGCCTCCTGCTTTTCTCGCTCTGCCCGTTCCGCGGCCGCACTGCGTTTGGCCGCGGACACAGCCTCCTTCAGGGCTGCCACCTCATTAGTGGCCCCTGCAATACACATATTATCCTTATTAACTTTATTGCAACCAAAATCCTTTTTTATAAGGTAACTATTCAAAGCGGTGTTACTCACCTTCTTTGTCATCGAGCTGCTTCTTCGCATGGCCGAGCTCTCGCTCGGACCGCTCGAGATCCTGCTTTAGCACATCGACCTCCGTCGTTAGTGCGGCAGAGGTCAGCAGTGCAGCCTGCAAACCCATATTGACATATTTTAAGCAACCCTGCGTATATCTTGTTAGATCCTCAGTCCGGCTTTTTCTTTTCGAACACCGAACTGAGCATCAGGGGCTACTGTCTATGCGGTATTACATTACATAACTTTAACTTCTTACCTCAAAGCCTGTTAGAAGGCTGCTGCAGGCTTCGGTCAGCCCGCCCTTGGCGAGCTGAACCTTCTGAATCACTGCACTCATGATAGTGCGGTGTTCTTCCTCGATGGAAGCGCCTTTAAGCGCCTCCAACAAGTTATCTGGCGCCTCCGGTTGGGCGGAGGCCACCGGTGTCACGGTCTTGCCCTTCTTTCGAAGGGGCCGCTTGCTGGACTCTGGAACCACTGCGGGTTCCAAAGTAGAGTCCGGCACAAAGTCCGGGAGGCTGCCTGACGGTGCCTCCGGAGCCTCCTCCTGATGGGTCCCTCTCTGGGATCCCACCTCGGCGTCCTCGTCGGCGCGTGGGGTAGAGGCAGTCGGAAGTGAATCCACATCCGACGGGGCCAACGACCCGCTCGATGAGTCGGGGAGATCGTCATCGGCCGGACTACGGACAGAATGCGGCGTTAGAAGGACACTACGCGACATAAAATATATTGCATATCAAGGATCCGGATACTGTGGCGTTGGCGAAACTGTCCGGGGGGGATAGTTCTCCCCCTCTTGGACCCTTCGGCCTCCCCTATTGGGGAAGCCTTCCTCTTCTTCTCTCCCTCTTCTGGGAGAGAGTCCTCCTCCTCCTCGTCTTCGGGGGAGGAGTCCGCCTCGTCGTTGGACACCTGATTGCGGGAACTCTTTCGAGTCCCCGCAGCCACCTTCTTGGCCTTCTTCTCCGGCACCACATGCGGTGCCGGAACCAGCAGCACTGCTAAACGGGCGTCTACTGGGTCTTCTGGCATGGGAGCCGGGCTGATAAGCTGCCTGGCCTTCTCCATCCATTCCTGTCAAAGGAAAGGAAAGAATGAAACCCTCTTATAATCAATTCAATTACTGCAAAGTGTCCCGTAATGGGGTTGAATCACTTACCTCGTCAGTGGGATGCTGCGAGCTTAATCCGCGATCTTCCGTCGCGGATGCGGGGGCTTCGGCGCCCTTAAACAGCACCCTCCAGGCGCCTTCGTATGTCGTATCGAAGAGCCCGCTCAGCGCCTGGTGCTGTTCCGGATTAAACACCCACAAATTGAATGCCCGCTCTTGGCATGAGAGAATCCAGCGGATGAGCATGACTTGGACCACATCGACGAGCTTGAGCTTATTGCTCACCAGCTTCTGGATGCAGGCTCGGAGTCCCGTCACCTCCTTAGGATTGCCCCACAGCAAGCCGTTCTCTTTCCAGGAGGTGAGCTGCGTGGGGATGCCAGATCTAAACTCGGGGGCCGCCGCCCATGTGGGCTTGCGCGGCTCGGTGATGTAGAACCACCCCGATTGCCAGCCCTTGACGGAGTCCACGAAGGCCCCTTCGAGCCAAAGGACGTTGGGCAATTTACCCAACATGGCGCCTCCGCGTTCCGCTTGCGTGCCCTTCACAACCTTCGGCTTGCCGTTGAAGGTCTTGAGCCACAGGCCGAAGTGGGGCTAGATGCAGAGGAAGGCCTCGCACACGACGATAAACGCTGAGATATTGAGGATGAAGTTTGGTGCCAGATCATGGAAATCCAGGCCGTAGTAGAACATGAGCCCCCGGACGAATGGATGGAGCGGAAAGCCCAGTCCGCGGAGGAAGTGGGGGAGGAAGACGACCCTCTCATGAGGCCCAGGGGTAGGGATGAGCTGCCCCTCGTCGGGCAGCCGATGCGCGATATCGCCGGAAAGGTATCCGGCGCTGTGCAGCTTGGTGATGTGCTCCTCCTTAACGGTGGAGGCCCACCACTTGCCTCCCGCTCCGGACATATTCGGAGAAGGTCGAGGCGAGATGCGCAAGCTTGGGCGTTGGAGCTTGAGTGCGCGGAGATGGATAAGCAAAGGAGGAAGAAGGCGTAGGTGAAAGGGTAAATCCTTATACCTTATATATAGGCGGACGAAATTGTGTGCCCCCACCGGCCTGGTAAGACTCACTTATCTCCCAAGCGCCACCATCAATGGCGCGGTTGGGTTACCCACGTCCGTATTGATGAGAATCCTGGAATAAGGGGAACACGATCTCTGCTTCAACAAGACGTGCCAAGGAAACCGCTTCGATAAACGTGCTGAGGTGGTATAGTAAAAAATGATTCAAATAGTGGCTTGGTAGCGGAGTGATGTCGTGCCGCATAATACGTCAGCAGATTGAACTGGTGTACATTTTATTCTTTCTACGGTGGAATGTGGAATTTATTTTGCAGAGCCGGACACTATCCTGGTGTTCATGATCTTCTCTGGATTATTCAAGGGAGGAACCCGCCTTGCAATGCCGAACATTATGCGCGCCGGACTTATCGTCATTGAAGCCTGGTTCAGGGGCTACTGAGGGAGTCCTAGACTAGGGGGTGTCCGGACAGCCGGACTATCATCGTCCGCCGGACTCTAAGACTACGAAGATACAAGATTGAAGACTCCGTCCCGTGTCCGGATGGGACTTTCCTTGGCGTGGAAGGCAAGCTTGGCGATACGGATATGTAGATCTCCTACCATTGTAACCGACTCTGTGTAACCCTAGCCTCCTCCGGTGTCTATATAAACCGGAGAGCTTTAGTCCGTAGGACAACATACATTACAACAATCATACCATAGGCTAGCTTCTAGGGTTTAGCCTCCTTGATCTCGTGGTAGATCCACTCTTGTACTACCCATATCATCAATATTAATCAAGCAGGACGTAGGGTTTTACCTCCATCAAGAGGGCCCGAACCTGGGTAAAACATCGTGTCCCTCGTCTCCTGTTACCATCCGCCTAGACGCACAGTTCGGGATCCCCTACCCGAGATCCGCCGGTTTTTACACCGACAGTCATCATAACGGAATGAAGACAAGTACATAGTACAAAAAGCGTAAACACAGGATAACACAGAAAGAAGATGGATAGACTGAAGAAATTGAACTGAGGAAATTGAGAAAGTCTTTAGTCAAAGTCTTCAAAAAGATATGAACAAGCACACAACAACAGAAATGAGGAAATGAAAGAGTTCAGGAAATAGAACCAGTAAGCTTGGTGAAGACAATGATTTGGTAGAGCAGTTCCAACTGTTGTCTCAGTTGTACGTCTGGTTGGAGAGGCTGAGTATTTAAACTCGAGGACACCCATTCCCGGACACACAGTCCTCGCCGTATTATCCTTGAGCTAAGTTCACACAGACCTCGCCCAATCACTCGTGGTAAGTCTTCAGGTGATTTCCAAACCTTCACAGACTAGGTCACTCGGCAATCCACAATTCCACTTGGATGCTCTAGACCATGACGCCTAACCGTCTGGAAGAAGCATAGTCTTCAAAGGTAACAAGCGTCGGATCCACGCAGGATCAATCTCTTCAGTGATGCTCAATGACTTTGGGTTTGTAGGTGTTGGGTTTTGGGTTTTCCTCACTTGATGATTTTCGCTCAAAGTCCTCGGAGGATGGGATGCTCTCAAATGACAAGTGTTAGTTTCTCTCGGAGCAGCCAACCAGCTAGTGGTTGTAGGGGCAGCTATTTATAGCCTAGGGAGCAGCCCGACATGATAAGAAATAAATGCCCTTATCTGATATGATCATTAGGTGGGTAGATATTTTGGGACAGCTGGCGCATAGCATAGCAACGGTCGGAATATTTGACTCTCAAATTCTTCAGGGCTATCGTGTTCCTCACTGTGTAGGCAATCCGCACAGGCGAATTCCTAACTCCTCAGTTAGAACAAATTACTTAGGGACCAGAAGAACTTCGTCTCTGCCACTGAAGAATATGACTGAACTGTATGAGATTTCCAATGGCTTCACTCGAAGGGATTGGTAGGTGTAGGATTTTGAGTTGAGCATCACATGGAAAATTTTCCTTAGTATTTCCTCGACCGCCTTTAACAGTACGGTGTTTCCTATGACTCAAGAAAGAGAAAGTGAAACTACGAAAACAAAAGTCTTCACGCTTCATGTTCCTCGAATGATTGCCAAGTCTTCAAGGTCACACCAATTTCTTCACTTTCAAAAGTCTTCAGAAAGTCTTCAGTAATCCAAAGTCTTCAGACGAAGAACTTCATTTTTAGGGGTTGACTTTCTCTGTAAATATCAAACTCCTCATAGACTTATAGACCTGTGTACACTCACAAACACATCAGTCCCTTAACCTATAAGTCTTCAATACACCAAAATCACTAAGGGGCACTAGATGCACTTACATACACGGGAATTTCATTTAGTCAATTTCATCATGTTGGTTGAATTCATGTTCAGTACTTTGATAATTTGATATGTGGGTGGACCGATGATTAGGTGCTATTCTTACTTGTACAAACCTCCTACTTATGATTAACCCTCTCGCAAGCATCCACAACTACGAGAAAAGTATTAAGAATAAATTCTAACCATAGCATTAAACTTTTGGATCCAATCGGTCCCTTACGGAATAGCACATAAACGGGGGTTTAAGCTTCTCTCACTCTCGCAACCCATCATCTAACAAGTACTCCATAATGCATTCCCTTAGGCCCAAATATGGTGAAGTGTCATGTAGTCGACGTTCACATGACACCACTAAGGGAATCACAACATACATATCATCAAAATATCGAACACCACTAAAAAAAAAGACACATCCGTGACATTTTGGACCGAATGAATTTTTTTTCTGTCATACTTATGACACTATGACGATAATTGTGACAAAACCCGGTATCATCATGGATGTGGCGGGCTCCTACTTCCATGACAAAAAATCATGACAGAAAATGGGCTTTTCATCCTGGGCGGGCCGGAGACACGGGTGCATGACATTCTTTGGGCCGTCCATGATGGGAAAAACCGTGGTAAAAGCGAGGGCGAGGAAAATATCGGGGTGTTCCCTGTTACGGTGGGTGGTCGGGGCCGAGTGATGCATGGAGGTTTGCGCGTTTCTCTTGTACACATGAACGCGCATGGGTGCGAGGCATTGGGCTCTAACAGAACCCATGTGTGGCGTTCGCCTACTGAACCCGAGCGATTGCACTCCAGGCTACGCGTTACTGAACCCGAGTGATCGATCGATGGCTGTTAACTGAACCCGATCAAGCGATTCCTTTGCTACTGCTGCTAATTGAAGTCGATCGATGCTGCCTCTGGATGAACAGTGAGCGTTGCTGGGGGTTTGGATGAACAGTTCCCAGTGGGAGTGGATGAACAGGACCCCGTGGTGTTGCCTCTGGATGAACAAGACCCCGATCGATCGAGCCGGTTGGGGCTGGATGAACAGGACCCCTTGGAGGGCTGGATAGATAGGACGGCCCCGTGGAGGGCTGGATGAACAGTAGACGGTGGAGAGCTGGATGAACAGTAACCCATGGAGGGGTGGTTGAACAGGAGCCCGTGGAGAGGGCTGGTTGTACAGTAGCCGGTGGAGTAGCGCGCGGTGGAGGCTGGATGAACAGGAGCCCGTGGATGAATAGTCGCAGGTGGAGGCTGGAGGAGGTCGACGGTGGATGAACAGTGGCCCTTGGAGGCTAGAGGAGGTCGACGATGGAGATGAATAGTATCCCGTGGAGTCCCGTTTTGCGGTACACCACACCCCTCCCAATGACTAGGACCCCCGATTCGACCATAGCGCTCCAACACAAGTCCGTTTCCTCCGTTTTGCGGTACGCCACACCCCTCTTGATCAACAGGGACCCATTTCGACTGTAGGAGGTCCAGCAGAAGTCCGTTTCCTCCATTTTGCGGTACGCCAGACCCCTCCCGATGACTAGGATCCCGTTTCAAACGTGGCCGGTCGAACACAAGGCCGTTTCCTCCATTGTGCGGTACACCACGCCTCGTTTCCATCGGCTGTTCCGTCCAAGCCCTCCCGATGAACACGACGACGCATTCCGTTCCTGCCTAGCGGGTTGGCTGCCCATGTACACGATGACGACGTTGTTTCTCCGTTCCGACCTAGCCATGTACACGAGCCCTGGCCGTACATATGCGCGAGTAGGCGTTTGATACCCCGCCCGTATGTACGTACGTGGCTGTATTTTCTTTCCTGCACACTAGCCGTTGTACGTGCGTGTACATGCTACATGCGCGCCTCTACTATGACACGTGCGCGCCTCTACATCGACCAGTATGTACGTACACGTTCGCGACCAGAATGAAAACACTACATATGCTTCGACCATGTGGGTCCCGACTATCACGCACTTCCTTGCATGCGAATATGTAGCTGGTGGGTCCCAGCACTCAGGGGGAAAACATTTTTTTCACGAAATACGGTGGCCCATCCGGTGGGTCCCTGCGGTCAGGTGGAGTAATAATTATTTTGCGCGTAATAAGGAGGCACTTCCTTGCGACCTCCGTGGACCCAACTGTCAGTCTCTCCATGTACAGTACTCTTCCGATGCAAGTCGTTCCTTGACCACGTGGACCATGCCGCAGCGAGAGCACCAGGGCGGTGGACGACAGCGAGGCCTAGGAAGGGGACGATGCAGAGCCAGGGAAGACGCAGCAGTGGAAGCCCGCGCGGAGAGGAGTACGAGGGTTCACTAGTTCGGCTATGGTGTGAGGCTGCCGTCGCTGCAGGGCCTGGCCAGCGGTGGGAGTAGTAGGGGCGGTGAGGCCTCCGCGGCAGCACAGCCGGCCATGGGAGGTAGGAGCAGGCGGCACGACCGGCGCTGCTTTGGGCGGCTGGAGCAAGAAGACCAGAGGTTGAAGAAGCACTACGGCCGTTGGATGAACATCGTACAGTAACTGGAGCTAGAATCGTTCATATTGACTAAGTTGACAAAGCCCTCCATCCACGTCAACTTAGTAGGCCCACAAGTTAGCATCCCACTATGCCGGGTCCCAGCTAGTAGGGGGAGTATTTTTTTGTGCGTAATAAGGAGGCACTTCCTTGTGTGCGAAGATATAGCTGGTGGGTCCGACCTGTCAGCGGGGGGGGGGGGGGACTTTTTTTTACAAATACAGAGGCCCTTCCGGTGGGTCCCAGATGTCAGCTGGAGGAATCATTATTTGCGCATAATAAGGAGGCATTTCCTTGTGTGCGTCCGTGGACCCAACTATCAGTCCACGTCTGATGGAAGTTGTTCTATGACCATGTTGACCACGCTGCACCAAGAGCACCGGGGCGGTGGACAACAGCGAGGCCTAGGAAGGGGACGATGCAGAGCCAGGGAAGACGCGGAGCCGGGGAAGACGCGAAAGTGGATGCCCACGCGGAGAGGAGTACGAGGGTTCACTAGTTCGGCTGCGGTATGAGGCTGCCGTCACCGCTTTGCCTGGCTAGCGGTGGGAGTAGTAGGGGGCGGTGAGACCTCAACGGCAGCACAGCCAGCCATTGGAGGCAGGAGCAGATAGTCTCGTCGGCGCTGGTTTGGGCGGTTGGTGCAAGAAGAGCAGCGATTGAAGAAGCAGCAGGACCATTCGATTCAAATCCAACAGTTACTGCTGCTAGAATCGTTTGTTGTCTAAGTTGACAAGCCCTGCGTACGCGTCAACTTAGTATGCCCATAGGTCAGCCTCCCAACTAGTGCGCCCTAGATGTCAGTGGGAGGAATCATTTTTTTCATGTAATAAGTAGGTAGTTGATTGCGTGCGGCCAGGCCAACGGACGGAGTAGGGTGGGCCGGGGAAGCCTGCGCGGCATCACAGCGGGCCACAAGAGGAGGGAGCAGGCAGTCCCGCCGGCGCTAGTTTAGGCGGCTGGAGCAAGAAGATCAGATATTGAAGAAGCACGTCGGCCATTGGATGGACATCCAATAGTCACTTTTGCTAGAATCGTGTGTTGACTGACAAAGCCTTGCGTGAACAAGTCAGCCTCGAAATCTATGGCATGTACAGCCCATTTGCTATTATTTTTATAATTTTTACTCATTTTCTAATTCATATGGAATTTATTGCAGCCCGTTTTCCATGTTTAGAATTGCTGCCCATTTTCTGTCAGTTCCAGGGTTAAAAAAATTAACTAAATATGTGTGAAATTTTGAAAATTTGCAAATTTTTGCTGGGGAACAAAATATTCTGAATCCAAAAATTAGTAGCCATACTAAAACAAATTTAAAAATAAATTAGTACTAGTTCATGTTAAATCAAATGAAATACGGTATGAAATATTAGTGAAGAACAAAAACAAAAAAAGAAACTAATATCCCATTTGCTATAATATTTTTGGAATTTTCAACCCCTTTGATATTACTTTTAACAGACACTGACCATACTCTTTGGCCAGGCCGGAATGCATCCCTCCTCGTCTTAAAAGATTTGCAGCCTAGTAGGTCGGAGAAAACAAATAGGCCTAGCTTGGGTATTCTTCAAAATCAAATATTGGGCTACCTCTTTTGCCAAAGAAAAAACTGCTGGGCTGGTCATGTTATTAGACAGGCCATAGAGACCGCACAACCCAGTTTATAGCCTGCTCCTTCGAATTACTACTCAAAAAAGTTGTGCAATTCTGTCATTAATTGACTATACGTTGAAAATGATGTGGGTCCGGATATCAGCAGGGTGGATTAGAGTAAAAAAACGAGGGGTGCATCTAAGTAGTAAAAGAGGCGCTTGCTTGTGTTCAGGAGTGGACCTGGTGGGTCCATACTGTCATACTCACAACTATAGTCCTCTCCCGATTCACTATGTTGACGGGGATCGTTTCGAAAAAAACTATGCTGACAGGGCCGGACGGCGGTGCCGCGGCGAGCGCACCAAGGCGGAGGATAAAGTGTTGCCAGTAATGTGCTGGGCTGGGTTGGACATTCTTATTGAAAAATAAAAATGGACCGGAACTATTTACGACGTTGACTATTATTTGCATGGGTCCGCTGGTTGCAGGAAGAAAATGCTGGGAGAAAGAAGATTGGTCGCTATCTTTGCCTAAGAATAATATTGACTGAATGTAACGACACTATCATAGGAAATAATATCCTCCTGTTAAATCGTGAGTTTAAAGAACTGGTGCATGAGCATTTAGCTTTATTTATTTATTTACCTATTTATGTTTAGGGGATCATGAGCATGTACCTAGGCCGGATTCATGTGAGAGCCACCCTTCCAAGTAATTATGGGCTCCTCTATTAGGCCTTCATCAGTGGGCTGCATGTTATCAACAAGTGGAAAATGTGTTTTGTACGAAAAATAGTATGCGCTACGTATGGTACGGGGCACTAAAGGATCGAACCATGCAACGACTTCCAAAACATTGTGTTTGTCGTTCTAACAACACATTTATTCAACCAACAGACAAAATATACTACTGATTGTACATTGAAAACAGCCATCATTACAAAAGGGCTACCAAACCAAACATCAGCCATCATTACAAAAGGGCTACCAAAAAAGAACAAGTGTATGCATCAAACTAAATAAAGATCCTACTACACCAAGTGTACGCATCTAACTAACTGGCTCAGTTAGACGTTACTATTTATGAAGCTGTGGAGATTGGCTGACGGTTTGAACCAGATGGGTGCCTGACGGGGGAAACTCCCGCCAGCAGGTTGAAATCTGATACTTGCGACCCTCTCTACTACTTTGGGTTGCAAAGCATGGTGGCACATATCATGGTATGCTGCATGCAAAGACGCATGGTACGCTATGTACACACAGTTTTGCCCGATGAACGAAACCACACTGCCATCATGATCCTTGCCGTTGGTTATCTCCTGGTTAATCGAATAATTCAGTTCGACAAACAGAGAGCGTGTACCAAGGCTACTTACCAGCCTAAAGTCAAAAATTCCTGAGGGCCCAGAGAAGCTAGGATCCTCCTCAAAGACCTTGCAGTGAATATGATTGGATTCTGCGAAACAACATGTCCGGTATGTGTGAACGATCAACAATCATTCGACATTGTCTGATCAAGCCAGGAACCACCTGCAATTGCCATGCCACTTTTCTTTGAAAGGTTTTGGGATTAGGAAGGGTAGGGACACCAGGTGGCCTACAACATCATATCAAGTCGGAGTCAAATAAAAAAGGGCTCTTGACGTAGTCAATCTTAAGAACAACATGTTATGAGCAAGAATATTTTTTCAGTAAATGTTGACAGTAATATAAGCAAGCCATCATGATATCATAGGAAAGTAACATACTACTGTAACAACCGTTTGTAGCGATGACTGGAGTAGGCCAGCAATACGTCCAGCCTATAGAAGGAGTCGACAGCGTAAATGAATTCCTTGTGTTCAATGGCATCAGAGAACCATGGAGGATGTATGATCCTGCGATGGACGTGCAGATTTATCCACTTACCGCAGTAACCTATCAGATAGGCAAGACCGCGGTTGAAGAATGCAATTAGCCTAAAGTCTTTATAATTCACAGATCTTGTGGGCACTTGGTAGATTACAACCTTCAGCAAATCAAACTTGGTATCATGTTGGCTATTGTAGGATTCTGAGTATTTTGGGCCACGGTGCCAAAGCAGTCCAGTGTTAATCAAAGGAAGGGGGTTCAATCGCCGGTTGTAGACCTCCATGAGCATCCAGCTGCCGCAACCGTCGACGAGCACCATCCAAGACGTGTTCATGCCGACCCAATACATACCATTAATGTATTTGAGGGTGACGGGGATCGGATCGCAGTCAAGGGAGTTGATGCTCGCCACCCTATGAGCGTTATGCTGCATGACACATCGTTTCTAAAGATCAGGCGGCATCAGCAAGCAAGGGGCTGGCTTAAAAAGCTCCAGCCTGAGGGCTTTGAGTAAACGGTACAACCCTGACGAGCACACGGCTAGCGGCATGGTACTGAGATTGTCCACACGCGAAACAATGAGCTTGATTACCTCTGTGGGGAGCGAATTCCAGCCACTCTTTCAGCGGACACTGCTCGGTTCTGCCATTGTTAGTGCTTGGGTTTCGAACGAGGGGGAGAGGCGCCTTAGCGGGGATGGATGTCACGCCCAATATGCGATACTATCCTAAAGAGACTCGAAGGTCCCACCAAGGATAGAAGCGCATATTGATACGCTTTTGCAAGGTGGATATCATTACTTTAACATTACATAATAGATGGGGATACATACAAAAGGCATACAATGCCACAATCATCATCTTACATAAGAGCACCATCCGACTACGGATGAAACACAAACATAAACTCCAAATGACATCCACCCTGCTAGCCCAGGCTGCCGACCTGGAACCTATCCCCTGATCGAAGAAGAAGCAGAAGAAGAACTCCAAAACAAGTAAACATCGCTCTCGTGTCATGATCATCGCATAACCTGTACCTGCAACTGTTGTTGTAGTAATCTGTGAGCCACGAGGACTCAGCAATCCCATTACCATGGGTATCCAGACTAGCAAAGCTTAATGGGAAAGGAAGGGGTAAAGTGGTGAGGTTGCAGCAGCGACTAAGCATGATATGGTGGCTAACATACGCAAATAAGAGCGAGAAGAGAGGCAACGGAACGGTTGTGAAGCTAACAATGATCAAGAAGTGATGCTGAAACTACTTACGTCAAACATAACCCCAAAACCGTGTTCACTTCCCGGACTCCGCCGAAAAGAGACCGTCACGGCTACACACACGGTTGATGCGTTTTAATTCGTATTTGGTGTCAAGTTATCTACAACCAGACATTAAAAAATTCCCATCTGCCACATAACCGCGGGCACGGCTCTCGAAAGTTTATACCCTGCAGGGGTGTCCCAACTTAGCCCATCACAAGCTCTCACGGTCAACGAAGGATATACCTTCTCCCAAGAAGACCCGATCAGTCTCGGAATCCCGGTTTACAAGACATTTCGACAATGGTAAAACAAGACCAGCAAGACCGCCCAATGCGCCGACATACTGATAGGAGCTGCACATATCTCATTCTCAGGGCAACACCGGATGAACACTACGTACAACTAAAACCAGACCTCAAGTTTCCCCGAGGTGGCGCTGCAAGTGGCTCTAGTTCGGACCAACGCTTAGAGAAGCATTGGCCCGGGGGGGTGAATAAAGATGACCCTCGAGAGAGCAACTCCCAAGGGAAAAGTAGGTGGTGGTAAGGCAAATGGTAAAACCAAGGTTGGGCCTTGCTGGAGGAGTTTTATTCAAAGCAAACTATCAAGGGGGTCCCATAAATCACCCAACCGCGTAAGGAACGCAAAATCCGGGAACATAATACCGATATGACGGAAACTAGGGCGGCAAGAGTGGAACAAAACACCAGGCATAAGGCCGAGTCTTCCACCCTTTACCAAGTATATAGATGCATTAATTAAATAAGAGATATTGTGATATCCCAACATAATCCTGTCCACCATGGAGCAATCTTCAACTTCACCTGCAACTAACAACGCTATAAGAGGGGTTGAGCAAAAGCAGTAACATAGCCAAGCAACGGTTTGCTAGGAAGGGTGAAAAGGTTAGAGGCTGACATGGCAATTTGGGAGGCTTGAGGAACAAGTGATAGTTAGCACAGCATAGTGATAGAACGAAGCAACAAGCATAGCGATGATAGTAGTGAGATCCAAGGTGAAGGTCATCTTGCCTGATATCCCGCAAGGAAGAAGAACGAGTCCATGAAGAAGACGAACGGATGAAGCCGAACCAAGCATAGACGAACAAATCCTCACGATCGCAACGAAACAGGAACTATTGAGAAGAAGCACACAACATAGTAAACACACCACACATGAACAAGGCATGATGCTCAACCAAGTATGATGCATGACAAGGTTACATGAAGCTACTCATGGCAAGAGATGATGCAAACAAGAACATATCAAGGCAAGTTTAAATGAGGCCGGAAACAACATATAACAATTTCGGTAAGTCCTCATATGCCAATTTAGAAATTGGTCCAGAACTGAATAAACCTTATGTTCAAGTTGTTAAACAGCAAGTTAAGATGCACCAAGATGATCTACACGAGATTCTAGTCAAGTTACACATAAAGTTCATTTAATTCGGAGCTACGGCCTAGAAGATATGAGCAAAACAAGTTAAACATGGCATTGATGCAAAATGCATACAAACATCAAGCAAACACTCTCAAAACATGGATGCAACATGATAATATGAAACTTCATCCAAAGTCAAGCAAGTTTCATATAGAGCACACTCAAAACGGAGCAACGGTTCAACACATACACTCTAATACAAGTTTAAAGGAGAAGCTGTCCAAAATAGCAACTAGGCATCCAGAAACAACTAGAACATGCTCAAAAGGATATGGCAAGATTGCAAATAATAACAGTTTCAGACTTAGCAGAAATAACATCAGGTTGCAATGTTTAGAGCTATCAAACAACTTGTTACAGAACTTATCATGGCAACCAAAAGCATGGCATGCTAATACTAATGGTAAAGGACAAAACTCCCTTACTGAACTAATTCCAAAGATCAACAGGAAATATGGTAGGATCCATGCAAACATGGCAAATGATATGACAGATTCAGACATGGCAGGAACAACAATAAGTTGGCATGTTGGTGAGCTTGTACCACTCACCACAGAGAAACAAATGGCATGACAAGGTAACCAACAGTACGAATACATGCTTATGAAGCTAAGAATGGCAAGAGAAAGTTCATAGGATGCATGGATCACTAGCGAAACACATGGCAAAATTGAACTTAATGTTAATAGGCTGACAACAACATTATTTAGCAAGTTTGGAGCAAGATAACAACAAGTTACATCAGGCTATAAATTCAACCATGGGCATTAATGGATAGAGCATGCCATGTATAACAAAACATCCTTTGTGAATATCTCCAAATTATGCATAGAATGACTTGTAGTAGCAGGTTTACATAGCATCATAATATAGCAGATTCAGACTAGCAAAACAGTAACAGCAAGTACCCTACTTCACGAGCTCGATGCACTTAGCATAAGGCACACAAAAATACATGGATTGCACCACTGTAAATATGACATGGCATAGTTCAAAACACATGTAGA
Source organism: Triticum timopheevii (assembly GCA_963921465.1). Taxonomy (NCBI): domain Eukaryota; kingdom Viridiplantae; phylum Streptophyta; class Magnoliopsida; order Poales; family Poaceae; genus Triticum; species Triticum timopheevii. Next base: position 151,188,200 of record OY997262.1, on the reverse strand, counting down.
GCTCACTCCCATAGGAAGCACACACAAAATGCAACGAAAAAGACAAATCATCAAGTTCTGTTAACAGAGAACAGTTAACATCATATAGCACTCTTGCAACGATGATTTGGGCATCAAGATGGGCTCAAACAAGCATGACACAGTGAAATGAAATGTAGAGCATCTCATGATGAACATTTCGGTATATCACACGCACGAAACGGAGCAGTATGCATGGAGTTATGATGCGATGAACATGGCAACATATTGATAAAATTCAGGGGACTTGCAAGAAAAATGGACCTCGAGGGGGAAAAAGTCAACTCGCCGAAAACTTGCCGGAGAGTGGCCGGAGGGAGGTCGGAGGTGAGGCGCGGGGGCCCGAGGAGATCGGGGATGACCGGATTTGGTCGCTCCCGACCCGATCCGGCCGGATCCGGCGGTGGTTGGCGGCGGGGCGGCGAGCTCGACAGGCGCGCGCGCGGGGAGATGTGGCGGCCGGTGGCGACCTCCGGTGGCGGCGGTGCATGGTAGCAGGGCCGGGAGCCGACGGGAGGAGGCGGGGAGACCGGGCGGCGGATGAGGAGGTGAGCAAGCGAGGGCGGGGCGGCGGCGCGGGTCCCTGCAGGGGCGGCGCCAGCGAGAAGCCACGACGGGGTGCTTCGGCGAAGGTGGCGGCGAGGTCCGGCGAACTCCGGCGGGAGGCGCGCGGGAGGCGCGGCCCTGGGCGCGAAGGGCGCGGACGGCGGCTCGGGCCGCGGGGGCCGGCGCTGGGCTTGCGGGCCGGCGGCGGCGCACGGTGGCGGGGCCACGTGGCAGCCTCCGGTTGGCGGGGCGCAGCGGCAGATGCGTCCGGCTCCGCCCGGACGTGTCCGGCGGCAGTGGATGGTGGAGCTAGGGTTTGGTCTGCGCGAAAAGTCTAGGAGGGGCACATATTTATAGGTAGAGGGAGCTAAAAGGCTCCAAATGAGGTGTGGTTTTCGGCCACGCGATCGTGATTGAACGACCGAGAGCATGAAGGGGGTTAGGTTGGGTTATTGGGCCACTTTGGAGGGGTGTTAGGCTGCACACAAAAGAGGCTTTTGCGGCTACCCGGTTAACCGTTGGAGTATCAAACGGACTCCAAATGGCACGAAACTTGACAGGTGGTCTATCGGTGGTATACCAAGCCCGCTCGGCAAACCTGGGGCCATTCCAAGAAAGTTTAACACCCGCTCACAACAAGAGACAAAAGGGGGACTGTCGGTGTCAAAACCGGCGGATCTCGGGTAGGGGGTCCCGAACTGTGCGTCTAGGCGGATGGTAACAGGAGACAAGGGACACGATGTTTTTTACCCAGGTTCGGGCCCTCTCAATGGAGGTAAAACCCTACTCCTGCTTGATTGATATTGATGATATGGGTAGTACAAGAGTAGATCTACCACGAGATCAAGGAGGCTAAACCCTAGAAGCTAGCCCATGGTATGATTGTATGTTGTGTATGTTGTCCTACGGACTAAAGCCCTCCGGTTTATATAGATACCGGAGAGGGCTAGGGTTACACAGAGTCGGTTACAATAGCAGGAGATCTACGTATCCGTATCGCCAAGCTTGCCTTCCATACCAAGTAAAGTACCTTCCGGACACGAGCCGGAGCCTTCAATCTTGTATCTTCGTAGTCTTGGAGTCCGGCGGACATTGATAGTCCGGCTGTCCGAACGCCCCCTAGTCCAGGACTCCCTCAGTAGCCCCTGAACCAGTCTTCAATGACGATAAGTCCGGCGTGCATAATGTTCGGCATTGCAAGGCGGGTTCCTCCCTTGAATAATCCAGAGAAGATAATGAACACCAGGATAGTGTCCGGCTCTGCAAAATAAATTCCACATTCCACCGTAGAGAGAATAAAATGTACACTTAGTTCAATCTGCTGACGTATTATGCGGCGTGACATCACATCGCCACCAGGCCTTTGTTTGAATTACTATACCGCCTCAGCATGTTTAGCGAAGCGGTTTCCTTGGCACGTCTTGTCGAAGCAGAGATCGTGTTCCCCTTATTCCGGGATTCTCATCAATACGTGCGTGGGTAACCCAACCGCTCCCGTCGCCCCGCCTCCTCTATCGAAGGGGAATCCCAAACGGTCACGGAGACGGCCCTTGGTATTTTTTCCCCTTTATAAGAGGACCAAGGCTCGCCATTGTTCTTCAATCTCGCATCGAATCTCTTCCCTGCTCCCGGTTCCAACACCCAGAGCCTCAGATTCGAGCGCTTCGGATTCTCAATCATGTCCGGCTCCGACCTCCAGGGCCGGTGGATGCCCTCCTCCGTCATGGAGGAAGACATATTGAAGCTGCGTGAGGCCAAGCACCTGGCCTACGAGATTTCGCACAGGTTGCCTGCTCAAGGGCAGGCAGTGCCAGCCCCCGAGCCCGGTGAATACGTTGTTTTCGTATCCCACCTCCGTCGGGGTTTAGGCTTCCCGACGGATCCCTTCGTGAGAGGGCTCCTGTTCTACTATGGGCTGGACTTTCACGACTTGGCTCCGGAGTCCATCCTCCATATCTCCGCATTCATTATCATCTGCGAAGCCTTCCTCCGCGTCATTCCTCACTTCGGCTTATGGCTGAAGACCTTCAAGGTGGAGCCGAAGATGATCGGGGGGCGTCAAGCGGAGTGCGGCGGGGCGACCATAAGCAAAAAGGTCGATGCCCCGTGGCTTGAGGGTTCCTTCCAAGAGGAACTCGGATTGTGGCAGCAGGAGTGGTTCTATATCACCGCTCCAAGGGGCAGCAAGCAAAAGCCGTCGCCTTTATTCCGCCCGGGACCTCCACGCCAACTGATGTCGTGGGTCAACCAAGGGCTCACTTGGGGGCCGTCCGAAGACGTGCCTTCACTGCAGGGCCGGATTCGAGATCTCCAAGCGAGGGAGATCGACCTGATCAAGGTGATGCAGGTCATGCTAATCAGGCATCTTCTGCCCTGCAAACGCCATCCTCTCCGTCTATGGGAATTCAACCCGGAGGGACCTCGGATTCTCCAACACTTCATGGGTGCGACACCCGTGGAGATGTATAAGCTGTTCTTCGGACCGCGGGTGGCGTGTCCGGATTTAACCGAGGATGCAGGTCTAAGCCGCGATCGCCCGGATACTCAGGTAAGTAGCTCAGAGTCCGGACATTCTGTTTATGTGCCTTTCTAGAGTTCGCCTTCTGACCCTTTGTTCGTTACAGGAATGGGTGGCGCGATCAAGGCTGATAAGGTGTCTGGCCCCCCTCCCAGAGACCGCACAGGAGCCCGTGCTGGTCAGAATGTTGGAGGTTGCGCCCATAGAAGGGGGCGACGGGGAAAATAGAGGAGCTAATATTTTGCCCAAAGGGGCGACTGAAGAAGGAGGAAGCAAGAACCCCTCCCTTCAGGGGGAGAAGAGGACCGCCTCCGAAGATCCGGAGGCCAAAGCCCCTAAGCGTGGGAAGAGATCTTCCCCGAGGGGTCCGGCGCCCGGAAAGAATCCGGACGCACAATCATCATCAAAGGATCGGCCCTCCAGTGAGCCGTGAGTATGAAAGAGAGAGTTGATTAGTAAGGAAATACCTTCATTTGTGCTTCCGTAGATAACCAAAATATTTATATTGCAGCTCGAATCTGCAGCCTTCTCAGATGAGTTCATCTTCGGGGGACCTTCTTCCGGAGATGATGGAGAGCGATACGCCTCCATCCGCAGCGCCGCCTGGCGAGGCAGGCGAACCCGAAGTGTCATCACGGAGGGTATCCCCGAGTCCGGAGGGGCCAGAGAGTTCAGCACCTACTAGCGTCCGGCTGGGAGAACTGAAGAATTTGCTCGAGAGGGCGTCTATCTCAGAAGATCACCGTGCATTAATGAGCATGGTGGTTGGAAGGATTTCGTCCGCTGAGAACGGCTTGCGTAACGCCGCCATGAGTTTGCTGGCGGGATTTGAGGTATGCGAGAATAACGCACCCCTTTGTCTTTTAACAGTTTTGCATATAAAAATGCGCCCTGTATAGATAGTAGCCCCTGAGACTCGGTAGGTTGTCGGAAACGACAGCATACCGAGGATCGAAATCTAAAGAGATGAATTCCGTTGTTCCTATGCAGGTGGCGGATAGTCCGGGGGCTAGCCGGACTAGTGAGTTTGCCGAGTTAAATCGGAAATTGGACTTGGCAGATGCGAACATCGCACTTGTCAACAGGCGACTTGACAAGTCGCAAGGTAAAAGAATTCTCCGCAGTCGCTTTGTTAGGGGGGTCAAAGCCCTCCTCTGATAAATTATATGCTGTTTATACAGATGGTGCTGCTGCTGTGGAGGGCCTTCGGGCCGAACTTGCTCGAGCTAAGGAGCAAGCCCGAAGGAGTGAAGCGGCTGCCTCGAGGGCGGCCGAGGAGTTGAAAGCCGAAAAGGCTGCGCACTGCCTAAGCAGGGCCGAGGTGGCCGAATTGGCCATGAAAGTAAAGGATGCTGCCGACCGCAATGAGGCTCTTGAAAAGGAGCGCTTATCGGAGCGGGAAGACCTGAAGAAGGCCACCGCCGAAGCCAAGGATGCCCGCTCTGGAATGCGGGCTATGAAGGAGGAGCTGCGCCAGGCCGGAGAGATCGTGGCTGGCAAGCCTTTTCTGCTACGTCGCCAATTTATGGATGGAAAGTATGCTCAATTTGAGCGGCTGTGGAGTCCGGAGGATCCGTATATGGACTTAGCTGCAAGTGCGGCCTATGTCGTTAAGCACTTCCGGAGCCAGAAGGATCATAAGACGGAAGAGCTATATTGGTCTCAATTCCACAGTCCGGATCACCCACTTCCATTGACAGGCCGGTTGGCCGAATGGGCCGAGCTAAATAGATTGTCCGAACTTGCCATGACTGACATCGTGGCCCATGTTTGGCCAGAGAGGTCCAAGGCGACGAGCTACTTTGGTTTATTACAGCGATTCCTTGGAGCGGTGCCGCATATAAAGGAGATGAAGCGGTCGGCCTGTATAGAGGGCGCGCGGATGGCTCTTGCCCGTGTAAAGGCGTATTGTCCAGAGATGGACGCCACCGCTATTGCTGCCCAGGGTTCGGATGAAAACCGGCTCCCTGCCGAGCACTATTTCGGGGAAGTTATGCGTGGCGCTCATGTAATAGAGTCGCAGTGCTCGAAGAATGTAACGTTCAAATGAACGCATTAACTTATAAATTGATGATTATGTTATAACTGCTTTTTATACTTGTGCGTCCAAGTAGTAAAACTTCTCCTTTTCGGCCGTTTACGTATACTTGTGTATAACCTGAAAGATGCAGTCTTCGGCTTCAGCCCCCACGCACAAGGTGCTGGGGTTATCGCAAAAATAGCACGTTTTCACACTTAATCCGACGTCTCGGTCCTATTATAAGGAGGTGGTAGCGTAGCAAACAAGGCAATCCGGACTATAATGCTTTATCACTTTCACTTAGCCAGTGGAGCTCGAGGGTGGGGCTACGATATAGCCCCTGGTGGCAGCGCCCTTCTCCGAAGTCGGAGTGCGTGTGCCTGACCGGGAAACGGCCCTTCATCAAAGCGAGGAATTCTAAACATTCTGATAGTCGATCGAGGGCTGACCAGTCTCTCTCTGCATCATGACAGTCAGTTTTCGGCTTTCTCTACTGAGGTGCTCGCCCAGCCGAACTGGGGCACAATCGCAGTAGTTCTCCTGGTGCCGCGTTAGCCGATGATACGGAACGTAAGGCAGCAAAACACAGGAGCCGGGCAAACCCAACATTTGACCAAAGACATGATTCGGAGCTGATGCATATAATGCCTAACTCGAGACACCGGACACTCCCTAAGGTGTTCGGTCTTTATAATAATGGGCAGAACGATGCCCTAAGCCCCTAGTGTCCAGGTACGGGCATGGTCTTCTGACGCGGCCGATGCCAAAGCGTCAGGCTCCGCTTTGGCTATAGGAAGAAACCAAGGGAGAATAACAACGAAAGACAGTGAAAAAGGTCTACGCAGGGTCTTAATCTAAAAAGAATCCTCACAACGGGTCCCTACTGCACGTCTGTGCCTGTGTCTCCGTTGCGCCGTTATCCTGGACAGGTATGCACGTTGTTCATCTGTAAAAAGAGAGGAACGTTAGTTTTAAAAAAAAATTGTGCGAAAAATATTAGAAATATAAATAATTAAAGCGGGGTTTGTATAAACCCGCGGTGATTTGTGCGCGCAGCCCCCTGTAAAGGGGTATGCGGCTAGGGAGCCCCTAGCCCACTGATGCCGGATTCGTCTATCCATGTCCGGGGTCTTTAAGTGACCCGCGCACTAAAATTACGCCACGCGGTCCGGGCATCTTGAGTGTAAGAGATGCATAATGCGGTATGGTGTTGAAGCGGACAAAAGCCTGTCGTCCCAAGAGTGCTTGATATTCACTTTCAAACGGGACGATATGAAAAATTAATTTTTCGCGTCGATAATTGTTCGGCAATCCGAACACGACTTCTAGTAATATGGAGCCTGTGCACTTGGCGTAATGGCCTGGCGTCACTCCTTTGAAGGAAGTGCGGCTGTGTCGAATTTTGGTAGGGTCTATCCCCGTCCTACGGATTGTGTTTGAATATAGCAGGTTTAAGTCACTGCCTCCGTCCATTAGGACGTTAGTAAATTGCAATCCATCTATTATGGGATTCAATATCAGGGGAGTCCGTCCCGCATTTCGAATGCTTCTGGAATAGTCCAGGTGGTCGAAAGTGATTGGTTTTGATATCCAATCTCTACGGTCTGCTGGGTTGGACCGTGCGAAGCTCTTTTTAGAAAGTGCCGCACTATTTTTCCGTATTATCACATGAAGTGAATTTACTGTTTTGACCCCTTGTGGGGAAGTCTTTTGTTTTCCGGTGCTCTGCTGGTGGGGTTTATCTTCTTCGCTTGACGCATCGAGCCCCTTGTGTTCGGCATTTAGTCGGCCGGACTGTTTAAAAACCCAACAATCCCTGTGGGTGTGGTTTGCAGGCCTTCCGGGGGTACTGTGGATTTGACATATCCGACCCAAAATTTTGTTTAAGTTGGACAATTCGTCGCTGCCATCCTTAAGAGGCTGTGTTTTATTATTGGGCCGCGAGCTTTTGAATCCGGCGTTGACTGCCGCGCTCTTTGGGCTTTTTTTCTTTATTCCGGCGCTGCTCTTTTCTGCGCCGCGATTTTCCGTTTCCATCTCTTATCTCTGATGTACTTGGGTCGCTGGTGCTGCACCGTGCTAACCAGCTATCCTCGCCCGCACAAAAGCGGGTCATGAGGCTTGTCAGTGCGGACATTGTCCTCGGTTTCTCTTGACCGAGGTGCCTGCCGAGCCATTCGTCTTGGACATTGTGCTTGAAAGCTGCTAAGGCTTCGGCGTCCGGACAGTCGACTATTTGGTTCTTTTTGGTGAGGAACCTGTTCCAGAATTTCCGTGCTGACTCTCCGGGCTGTTGAGTTATATGAATTAGGTCATCTGCATCCGGAGGGCGGACATAAGTCCCTTGAAAATTTGCTCTAAACGCATCCTCGAGCTCTTCCAAACTTGCAACAGTATTTTCTGGGAGGCTTTTAAGCCAATGACGGGCTGGCCCTTTGAGCCTGAGGGGTAGGTATTTTATGGCGTGGAGATCATCTCCTCTGGCCATATGTATATGTAGTATATAATCTTCTATCCAGACTCCAGGGTCTGTTGTTCCATCGTAGGCTTCTATGTTTATGGGTTTGAATCCTGCTGGGAATTCATGGTCCAGCACCTCGTCAGTGAAACATAGTGGGTGTGCGGCGCCCCTGTATTTATGTGTGCCGCTATCATCGGACACTTGACGTGTTGTCTTGCTTCCTGGGGCCTTCTCCTTTGGCCCGTAGATGGATCTGGCTGGGCCATCTATCCTTCCAGGTTCGTTGGTTGGTTTATGTGGGGCGCCGCTGTCAGAATTTGGCCTATCATCTGGCCGTCTATCCAGCCAGGCAGCCTCTTTATTTTTGGACGGTGGGGGCTCTATGGCCTCCTCGTTGAATTCTGGTAGCAGCTTGCGCTTCGGGTAGCTCTTTGATTGGTGGCCATTGCCGTACTTATCTGCGGTTTTGAGCATTTTGCTCCATCTCATTCTGAGTGTATCTTCCGCTGTTTTGAGCCTCCGTTTTTCCTTCTTCAGGCTTTCTACTGTGGCGATGAGCCTGCGCTTGAAGCGCTCTTGTTCGACGGGATCCTCGGGTACGACGAATTCGTCATCGTTGAGGCTTGCTTCGTCATCGGAGGGAGGTATACAATTATGATCCTCAACCTCTTCATCTGCCGCCCCCTCATGAGGGCTTGCTTCTGCATCCTCCTGCGCTGAGTCTTGCGGGAGGGGATTGTCTTCGGCACTCTCTGGAGTATTATTATCTCCCGTGCCGGAATCTCCGTTTTTGCTGTGGCGAGATTTAGAGCGGCGCCGCTGACGCTGGCACTTGGGCTGTTTCTTTAAGGAATCTGCCTCCGCTGTTCCTTCGCCGTCCCCATCTTTTGGGGTATCCACCATGTATACGTCATATGACGAGGTGGCCTTCCAGTGCCCTGTGGGCGCTGGTTCCTGTTCGTCTCCGGCATCGTCGTCCATAGCGTCGATGTCTTCGGAGTCATAGTCTAGCATATCGGTTAGATCGTCGACAGTGGCTACAAAGTGGGTGGTGGGTGGGCTCTGAATTTCTTCGTCGTCCGCATCCCAACCATCCTGGCCATAATCCGGCCAGGACTCTCCTGATAACGAGAGATGCTTTAGTGAATTTAAGATATCGCCGAAAGGCGAGCATTGAAAGATGTCCGCGGCGGTGAATTCCATAACCGACGCCCAATCTGGATCGATTGGTAGGGGCGCAGGAGGTTCGGAGTCCGACGAGGAGTCCGGCGCCTTGGAATCATGAGTTTCGCAGGGGACAAGATTAGTGTTCGGCTCCATCGCCGTGGATGTTGAAGCCCCGGGGGCGGCGTCTATCCACAGGCCCTCGATCTGGGCGATCGGCTCCGGGCTAATGGCCGGAGCGGATTCGTGTGCGGCCACCAAAGCACTGTTCGGTGGCAGAGCTAGATCATGCCCATCGTTGCAGTGCAGCACGCTTGGCTGTGGCTCGAGTCCATCAAGGATCAAGTCTCCTCGGACATCGGTCGTGAAGTTTAAGCTTCCAAATCTGACCTGACGGCCAGGGGCGTAGCTTTCGATCTGCTCCAGATGGCCAAGTGAATTGGCCCGCAGGGCGAAGCCGCCGAATACGAAGATCTGTCCGGGGAGAAAAGTCTCACCCTGGACAGCGTTGCAGGTTGAAGATGCCATCAAGCCTATCGGTGACGACACAGAGGAACTCTCAATGAAAGCACCAATGTCGGTGTCAAAACCGGCGGATCTCGGGTAGGGGGTCCCGAACTGTGCGTCTAGGCGGATGGTAACAGGAGACAAGGGACACGATGTTTTTTACCCAAGTTCGGGCCCTCTCGATGGAGGTAAAACCCTACTCCTGCTTGATTGATATTGATGATATGGGTAGTACAAGAGTAGATCTACCACGAGATCAAGGAGGCTAAACCCTAGAAGCTAGCCTATGGTATGATTGTATGTTGTGTATGTTGTCCTACGGACTAAAGCCCTCCGGTTTATATAGATACCGGAGAGGGCTAGGGTTACACAGAGTCGGTTACAATAGCAGGAGATCTACGTATCCGTATCGCCAAGCTTGCCTTCCATGCCAAGTAAAGTACCTTCCGGACACGAGCCGGAGTCTTCAATCTTGTATCTTCGTAGTCTTGGAGTCCGGCGGACATTGATAGTCCGGCTGTCCGAACACCCCCTAGTCCAGGACTCCCTCAGGGACGCCGGATGACATAGGAGTGCCGGATTGCAAAACGGACAACGGGGAAAATGCTCGGATGCATGAGACGAACACGTATGCAACATGAGATGCACATGATGACATGGAAAAATGCAACACGCAAGCAAATGACATGGCAATGACTGCGAATAACTGGAAGACACCTGGCGCATCAAATCTGGGGCGTTACAATGGAAGATTGGACAAGATTATGTGCGACAAAGATGGAGAAGCGAATATGTGCTGCGGGAAGTGGACAGGTGATGATGACTACAGCATGCCGCTTGACTTACGAGACACATACCAACAGCGTAGGGTCATATCGATGCCAGACAACTTGCTTAAGTGATCATTGTACTGGTACTCCCTACAGTACCTACTACTATGCCCAAACTTGCTTGAGTAGAGTAGTAGTGGAGTAGGACTCTGCTCTACTACTAGCACCGGAGGAGTAGTATATTCTAATCTAAAATAGTTACAAACTTCAAGGCCCGAGCGTGGAACGACTATGAACCGCCATCGGTGCTAACTCCAATCCCTAGCAAATGTTCGTCGGGAGACATGCCAGTTGCAAATGCCCGCGACGCAGTTATAGCAGGTGTGTAAGGGTGGCAGTTTGTAAAATACTATGGCTTAAAAATAGGCCACCGTCGGATGGAAATCTGACGGTTACGTGGGATTTGCCAAGATTGAGCTCGTGCTGAACAATCGCCAGATATCATTACTAAAAAAAGGTTAAAACACCCGGGGCTATAACTTGCACCGGCTGACCACTAACAATGATACTAACATAGTTGTAAAAAGGTCAAAGACCATGTCTACGTGGTGTTTGGAATTATATGCAAAACAATTAGCAAGATGCCCGTGCATTGCACGGCACACCATCATCACCAACTCGGTTTTTTCTCTACTCCTACTCCTATAAAAGACTCACTTGGTGATGATGGAGGCGAGGAGGTGTGTTCAGCCGGGCGTGCAGCGGATGGCGCAGTACTATTTGGTTTGTTATAAAAAACAAAGAAGAGTAGTAGAGATAGAGATAAGAGTAGAGATAGAGACTTAGGGAGGAGCACCATCTACTGCTTCGTGTGCTACTCCTGCGCTCCATTCGGCGGCCGCAACGTCCCCTACAGCCACTCCCTCCTGCGCTCCATTCAGTGGGCGCTATTGAAATTTGGGGAGCGCACTCTCGCGAATGCTGGCAGCCACGACTTCACCGACGATGACTTCTTCCCCGACCTCAGCGACCTCTTCCTCAACGACATGGGCGACAACCTCAATGCCAATGGTGCTGCTCCCATTGCACTGTTTGTGTTTCTGTCCTTCCTATTTGAAATCATTGTAGAATTCATCTTTCTACTCTGTATCCTACTAGATTCTAGCTATTCACCTACTATGCTAGTCCACATGATTAGTTTAATCTCTGTTACAGCCATCATGATTTATTTTGTGCTTATTCGGATTAAATCTCGTAGTAACTTGCTCATATATTCAACTGGCGCAACGTCCCCTATAGCCACTCCCGTTTCATGGACGGCCTGGTCGATGCCTCCAAGGAGCCTTTCGTCTACTGCTATGAGTGCCCGATGGCGTTTTGGGGCTCGCTGGCGGACATCGTGCATCACCTCACGGATGCGTGCAACAGTCACTACTGGCCCTTGGCGGAGAACATCAAGTACGAGACGTGCTACCCGTTCACCATGCCGGAGTCGCTAGAGGATCACCGCCGCCTGCTAGTCTCGGAGGAGGATGGCAGCGTCTTCCTCTTGATCGTGGGCACCAGCGAGGCCCGCGCAGTCCGCCGCCCCATCACTGTAGTGTGCGTCAGGGGCGACACCGCTGACGCTGACACTGACACGAGGGTGATGTATGGGTGCGTGCTCATTGTTACTACCCCTCCGAGGTATGTGGGCGGCGACACCGGCTCCATCATGCTGACTAGGACTGTGCAGAGCTGGGACCTTCCTGCCAATGTGGACATGGAATACGCATGGTATGATTTACCCCCAACACGATCCACGGGGACTCCAAGGAGGTTCACCTGGACATACGCATTATCAAGTTAAATGTTGATCATTAGTCTTCACTCAGTGTAATCCGCTGTCTAAGCATGTGGAGATTTCCATGCATGATCTTGCTCTATTGGAGTATGGCGCATGAACAAAAGTGTATCCATTTATAGTTTAGTCTAGAATCTTCCTTCTATGAATTTTTACTACAGTACTGGTGAAAGACTTACTATGAACCATTTCTTACATCTCCTTTGCCCCTTCCAAGGCATCCTGATTTAATCCCTCTGTCTAGATGTACAAGGGCATGGTTAATACTTAATAGTATAGCCAACTGTTGACTATAAGAAAGTGCCATGTCATCTGTAGCCAACACGTATAACAATTGATACTGAAAAACTAATTCTTAAAGATCATTTCTTGCAAAGCACAATAAGTGTTATTTCTTCACAAGTTTTGGATGCAGGTTGAATAGTTGAACGCTTTTTTTGCAAAAGATACCTGTTTATCTATTTCACCCGGATGTTTGTGAGCTCTAGAGATGAAATTATATCCGAAGAAACCTATCGATACCCGTTACACATGAGATGACCCCACATCCTTTGTCAAAATAAACAACTCCCCAATCAATGCATTTCACTCTTCTGTGCAATGCACGGGCACCTTACTACTATAGATTAGTATGACCAATTGAACTAACATTATATATAGTACGATAAATGCGGATGCATGTCCCCTAAAATTATATCATTGAAAACTATGTTCAAATACGAATCCAACGATATAGTTTTTGTTGACATGTACTAACATTTTTTCAGTTAAATCTTCAGTCAAATTAAATGGGGGACAAATAAACCACGACCGATGAGTACAAGTGCAGAGGGCAGCATTGCACGGAAGTCTCACCCCGCTCGTGGTGCGGCAGTAAATCCGTCATATCACAAAACCCAACCACTGCTAGTAATAAGTGACCTGGTAAAATAAACGCACAAGCAACCATCACATCCCTCCATCTTTTTTGCATTTCATCTCTCTGCATTTACTTTCTCCGGTCCATCTCGCACACTCGATCCCTACCTACTACTCCTAGTATCCCTAGCTACTATTCCTAGGGCCAGTTCTTTTGGCGGCTTAAAAAATAAGCTGTCTCTTCCCCATCTTTTCCCGTAAGACTAGTCACAGTGGAGAGTAACATTAAGGCGCCTCACTCATTTATTTGGGCTTCTAAACTACTACTAGTACCTCCTTCCTGGTTTATTCGTCACCATTGTAATTTTTGGTAAATTTTGACCAAAGATTTAACTGATAAAATGTTAGTGCATGTGGCATGCACAAACATTTCATTAGTTAAATTTATGATCAAAATTTGACACTGATTACAATGGGGACCAATAAACCAGGACAGAGCTAGTAGTAATGGGATTACTACTAACCTAGAAGCCTAAATGAACTGGCCCCTAGTACTCCTACTAGTAGTACTAGTACTCAAGTTGGAATGCCAATTGCATGGCACAACATGTTAGGCAAAAAATTCGATACAGGGTGTAGGAAGCGGTTTGTGAATTTGCATGCCTTTCCGACCAGTGAGATACTCCGTACAAAGTACGACAGATAAATAACCACAGAGAAGGAAGCTAAAAGTAAGCAATCAAACGAGCATTTTTGCATTTGTTTTGCATTGAATCGTTTCACAAGCTTGACTAGTGTTGTTTTTCTACTTTTACAAAAACCGCACCGTAATGTTAAAACGTGCATTTGCACGTACATAAGTAATAGTAGTACTCCCTCCGTCTAGGTGTATAAAGTCTTACCTCCTTCTTGGTCACGGTGTACAACCAAAGATGACTTATTCAACTGGACGGAGGGAGTAGGACAGTCTGCAATCATATATATATATATAGAGAGAGAGAGACGTGTAGTGCGATACTATATAGTAAAGTTTGTGCTATATGCACCTACTTACAAAATGCGTACGGATACACAAGGTTACCAAACTTTCCCTCTTACATACTTAATTAAGGACGCTAATAATTCCTGAACGTTCGGGATTTATCATTTGCGTACCAAAACTAATAAGATCACCTTAAGAAACTAAATTATACTCCTACTAAAGCCACGACGCTCGCAGGAGTGCTTGCAGCGTGCCACAAGTGCCCTGGTGCGTGGCCGTTTCCCAGCGCGCCGACACAATGCCTCTTCCTTAGCCTCGCAACTCACGAGGTGTTGATTGGCAGCTTGCCGGCGGGTGAGCGCGATCTCACCGGTGTGGTGATCTGGTGCCAACAAGTAATCCTCCTTGCTGGAAGTGTGCACCCGGTCCACGTACCGCCAAGCGTAGATGGGGTGCTTGGGCCCGACTGCACTCAGGGCTTTGGCACGGGCGTCCTCCGCCACCCTCACGGCCCTTGCACGAGACTTCTGCCAAAGAGCCAATTGCCTGACTCTCTCGGACGCGACATAGACCAGCCAGGCAGCTTGCCCCGCGGCGCGCTTCTCTTCCTCGGCCTTCTTCTCCACCTCTATTTTGGCGTGCTCTGCCGGCGGCAAAGCCTCCCACATGGCGACATCCATTTCTTTCCAAAGCTCCTCAAGTCTGGGGGGCTCGGTGGGCAGCGCGGCATTCTCCTCATAGAGGGGAGCCGACGCGTCCTCCGACGCGCATGCTGGCGAGATTGGGAACACTGACGCATCCACCTCGACGCATCGCGGTGAGGAGTGGAATGCCGATGCATTTTCCTCGACTAGTGTAGGCGAGGAACGGAACAGCGATGCGTGATCGTGCGGGCGGTGCAGCGAGGGTCGCCTAGGGCTTGGGAGGGGCGATGCCATGGTGGTTGACGTGAGAGGGAGGGGGAGGAGATAGCGATGAACGTAAGTGTTCTTCCGAATGTCGTGGGAGGCACAGTATTTATAGGCAGCAATGGCACACCTACGTAAGATATGGACTGAGTTGCACTGACTTAACTGTAGGTCCAGTTGCGTCACTGACATGTGGGCCTCACCCCTGTTGGGCCCATATGTCAGTGACCCATAAGTAACTGAAGCAGCGTCCCGAAAGATATGTTGCGTGATTAACATAACAGCTACGTGGGCATATTTGTTGGAGTAAATTACGGGGGAGGTAAGGGGTGGAAATATTGCTGGTCACAACGGAGTGGACGAGTGCGGGGGGGAGGAGAGTCATGCATGCAGATTTTTCCCACACGGGGTGGACTGGTGGGACCGCCGGAGGGAGAAGGAGAGTCTGGGAGGCATATTGTTTCCACACATGGAGAGAAAAAGATTTGGAGACGAACCGGCTTCCTGTAGGTATGGGGAACGGTGCATAATAAGTCATCTTGCATGTCGGGCTAGGTATAGTCTCAAGTCATTAAAAACATACACGCCCCACACATGTTCATATTTCAAGATGCACTAAATTATTGCATGCGATGATTAAGGTTGGCCTTAATGGTGGTATCTTAGCTGGCATCATGCACACGAGAATAGCAAACATGCTGATGTGGCAAAGAATTAAAGAAGAGAGGGGGTTAGAGTAACTAGTGTTCATGCATGCATTGGTAAACACATTTTTTGTGAAGAACGACAGCATTAGTTGAGTACTTTTGCAGACTACAAAAACTATTCCACCGCCTCTATCTTGCTAGAAGGGAGGTAGTAGTACTCTAATAGCTAACCTTGTTGTGATGACAAGATAGGACATGGCACGCACCTGGACGGAGGAACTAGTCTGCATTGTGCATTTAAGTTGTGTCTGAAGTCAATGTACCTCTACTTTGACCAAACTTATAGAAAAATGTATCAACATTCACAATGTCAAATCAATATTTTTATACTCATTATAAAACGTAGTTCTTATACTCATTATTATTAGTATTGTAGATATTGATATTTTTAGTATAAATTTGGTCAAACACTTTGCAAACAGTTGACGAAAGTAAAAAGGACCAGAGGGAGTATCATGCATGCGGAGTAGGCAAAACAGATTGCTCATTTATAGCCAGTCGAAGTCTCAAAGGGCGCGACCGCGCGAGGGAGGCCAAGGTCGTGTGAGGCGCGACGGTTGACGAAATTAAGTGAAGTTACATCCACGCGTCGGCATGGCGTGCGAACAGGCAGAAGCTATACCGTCAGGCCTACGATATGGGTCTAGTAGACATGACATCTAGTGGGCCCCGCATAGTTCTCGAGAACTCTTTGGGGGATTGCAGCCGTTTATCCACTAGGCAAGCCAACAACCCCACGCCGTTCTTTCACATCCTAGTCTTCTACTAGTACAGTACCTTACAACAGTTCACTCCCAGTCGTCCCGTCCTTTCACATTACACCAGTTCAACTTCTCCTAAACCTCGTCCAAAATTCATGGCCTCCAAATCTCCATGGTTGCCGCTGAGTACCAGGTTAGAGCCATCACAGGCGATGAGTTCATCGTCATCTACACACGTGGATCTGCGACGGTGAAAGCATGCCTTGCTCGCTTCCTACGCATGTTCAACAGTTCAACGGATGAGTGGGTCGCTGGGCTAGATGTTGAGTACACCATTGTCCTGGAAAGAGAGAAGATTCTGAAGGAGGCAAAGAAGAAGAAGCCCGTCGTGATCCAGGTTTGCATACATAACATGTGCTTGGTCTACCACATATGCCATGCCGACATTGACTGTCAGGATTTTAAGAACTTCCTCAAGGACGAAAGAGTGAAATTCGTTACTGTAGACTTTAGGAATGATAGGGATGTTCTGGGTCGAATAGGCCTTGTTGTAGGCCAGCCCTTCGATCTCCAGAAGGCAAGCCTGGTGTCCTCCTCTCAGCCTTCAATGTTGACCCTGGCAGCAGCCACGATTGATCCTTCGTAACTGAAGAAACCTCACCATGAGTTACATCATGCATGGCAGTCGAAGACATTAGATGAAGATCACATCCTGTACGCAGCAATGGATGCCTAACTTTGTTTAAATATCTAAAAGGGTTGGATGAAGAAGCAGAGCCCAGTGTCCGATTCAAGCAAAGAAGCGTCGACAAAGAGGAAGAGGAACAGGGACGAGGATGAAGTCGAGGACGTGGACTCGGACTCCGAGTAGGTGGCAGTGTCGTCGCTCATGCTGGTTCTACTGTAGTGTCAAGCGGACTAGTTGCTTAGTTTAGTTTCAAGGGTGTGTTGTGCCGAGGCCCCAGCAGAACTATCTTTATGTTCTTTCTCATTATTTGAACTCTTTAGTACGTACAGTAGTACTAGTACTATGTCTTACTACTGTTCTTCTTGTAGTTGGTACTACTGCTCGTATCTTCATGTTCCTACTGTACTTAATACGTTCGTACTAGTAGTATAATTTGGGCCAGTCGATTTGTGAAAGAAGTTCGACGGAATGAAGGAAGAAGACGGCAGAGAAGCTACCCCGGTATCTATATTAGGGTGGCAGGGTGCCCATGATCTATCTTACGAGTGTTGGGTGTGGAATGCAGTTCGCCGGAAAAAATGGATCATGCCCAGGGTTAAACGGATGGTGGGGGTGGGGGAGCATAGCGGTGGCAGGTGGTTCAGGGGAGGGCGGGGCGGCGGCGGCAGGCGTTTAGGCGTGTGGCGGGCTGAGAAGATGAACCGTGCATCAATTTTGGAGGTTGAAGAAGCCCTTCTAGCCATCCATGTTGCATCAAACGGCTCACAAGAGTTGACTGACCCAAATTGCTCCTTCAGATTGCAGGATCCACGTGGCATTCAAGGTCTCGAAGGTAGATTCTGCGTCCGCACCTGATTTGTGGGCTCGACGCGCGCGCAACCGGCTTCCGCCACGACAGCCACTATGCGCGCCTCCTCCACGCGGGCGGAGGCGACGATCACATGCTAGTTCCTCCTCGCCGGCGTGCTGGAGCATGCGCTCGTCCTCCTCTTTGTACGCTACATGCATAGACGCGGCTCCACCAGCTGCTCGCGTGCTTGGCAGCGCGGCAGCATCGTGAGGAGGGACTGCAGAAGACGTGAGCGGGCGAGCCTTCGGCTTCATGGCATAGGGATGGTGGTGACACGACGGTGATGGGCGAGAAATTGTTGGTCGGAGCAGGTGGGCGCCGGCATGCGCAACGGCGGCGGCGGCATATTGATGAGTGCGCATATGGGAGCTTAGTTTAGTTTTATATAGGGTTGGTCAAACTTAAAAGAAAACCGTACTAGTACATGTAAACATTAGACTTAGGCAACACTTTTATTAGTTACGATAGCCACGATACAGACTCCTGTGCAAGCGCGTGAACCGCGGCCGCGCGGTCGATCGAACGGTGCATCACCGTGTCGCGCTCGAAGGACATCCACCGAACCTTTTTGTGTGTGTGAAAACAATCCCAGAATATTACTCAACTTTTTTTCCTGGAAAAGTTCTTGACGCTACAATATTTCCATATATCTGAATTCAGCTCCAGTTCGTGTTTATTTGGATTTGGACGTTTTAGGTGCACCCTAGTTTTTTTTAATACTAATTTTGTGTGTGTGACTGAGAGAGAACGTGTGTATGTGTCCATATGTGTGTTGTGGCGGAAGGGCAATGTGGAGACAGTGTGCGTGTGATAGAGACATAGATAGGTGCGAATGTGCAAATGATCATGCATGAGTGAGACATAGATGGATGCCGATACGTTGTGTATACATGAGAGAACGGTCCTCTATTTTACTTGAGTGTGTGTGTGTGAGAGAGAGAGGAGCATCCGTAACACAACAACCATCTCACTCGATTCGTCCGTCCCTCGCACGATCGCATGTAACAGATGCATCAACACGCACATTTTGACACCCTCACCCGGCCCGTGCCCACCTCAAGGCCCGCACATTGTTCTCTATCTCGCACGCACAATCTCTTCGTGAATACCCTGTTTAGCATGTAGCTTTCCATCACATACACACACATTTCTCTCCTTACATTTGTTTTCTCTCAATATCACACACGCACACACACACACACACACACACACACACACACACACTCCCCCAAGCACACAATTCATCCCCATCCAAGGTTATATGGCGACCACTCTCGCTTGTGCTTCTCTGCACCCCAGCATGCACAACACCTCAATCTTCAAAGAGGGCATCGAGGAGATCGAAGATGGTGACCACACTGCGCTAGAGAATGCGGGGCCATTTGGAAGCAGGATGATGTGACAGCGGCTGACTGACTCCTCCCCCCATCCTCTCTCTCTCGCACAAAATTACCAATCCCTATCTCCCCCGCACAAAATTATGAATCCCTCAACCCACGAGATCCTTCCCCTCTCGTCCATGTTTTCCAGCTCTCTCATCAAACATGTTGTCTCTTCTCCTTCCATGTGTACAGAATCGGGATGCACACGCATCTCACGTATATTACATGTCTCCATCTTTCTGATAGACCTAACTTCTTCCTCTCTCTTCCTCTCTCTATCTCTCTCTCTCTGTGTCTCGTTAGGTTTGTCTCCTACTCTATCGTCCACATACATACAATCTTTCCCGCCCTATCTGCTCCATCATCGCAAGCTCTCTCTGCACGTTTCATTCACACATTGGGATATGTTCAAAACGTTGCTTTTATTATTGCTAATGTAGAGTTATGGTTGGCTTTGTTGCATCCTACAAAGTAATAACTGTGAAATCCATTTAGATTCTTATTTGACTGGGATTATGTGAGTTTGAGCATGTTGTGAAGTACTATAGACCTCGTATACATCTTGGAATTCAACAATGATTGTAACTATTGAATTGTATAGACCATTACATTCGAAGTCAGTAGCCTAATATATTTATTTCACAATTTCAACAAATGATTAATTCACTACAAACTAAGAAAACAAATGTGTACTCCCTCCATTTTTATTTAAGTCCGCGTATTAGCATTGGTCAAAGTCAAGTTTTTTAAACTCTCGTAAAGTTTATAACAAAAAATATTAACATATACAATAACAAATAAATACCATTAGATTCATTATTGAATGTACTTTCACATCATACATATTTGTTATGGTAAATGTTTATATTTTTCTATAAACTTGTCAAACTTTAGGAAGTTTGACTTTGGTCAAACCTAATATGCAGAGTTTACTAGTACTACTCGCTAGTTGCTTAGCCGAATCACCCAACACGCCACATGGGGAGTTCAGTGTCACAAAATTTTGAGGTCGGCGGGAAAATCTCCCGCGACCCTGATTCGAGCAGTGGGAAGTTACCATAACAGCCTTTGGAACAGGCCTACAGATGACGCTTGGTAGGGGGCTGTTTTTGTAACTTCAAGTTCACCCTACCCAACCAACCCCACCCCGACACCAAGAGTAGTACACATGAATACTCCACATTTTCTATCCCCACCGCAAAATAGACTTCTCCACAGCACCGCAGCCTTCGGGCCCCTCCCCTTCTACATCGGCGCACTCGTCCACCGCAGCGCATCTACCTCATCGACAACCTCGTACGCCGCACTGGAGCCAGTCCACCGTTATCGTCGTACACGGAGCCTCTTCCCTGGCACCGTCTTCCATGGTCTCGGATCCGCTTCCCGGAAGCCGACGCCAAGCGCAGAAGCACAACTGTCGTGGACAATGAACTGACTCCCATTGCCGACCATGACTCACAGAGGCCGCCGTGACCATCGTTCTCCTCCTCGATTGGTAATGTGTGTATTGAATCAGTTAGCAGTACATGTGCAGTTCCAATTTTCTTCATACCTACCCTTCAAATTTCCTGGGTGCTAATGTTCCCGTAAAAGTAATTGGTTATAGACTCCATTGTCCAACAGAATATCAACTTGTAATTGTGCGTCGCTCCTATATTGCGCTGTGCTTGGGTAGGTTTTTCATCTGCAACCAGTAGTGTGGCAAATGATGGAAAGTAATTTAGAACTAGCAAGATGCCCATGCGTTGCACGCATCAAGATGCATTTGTATGAGTAGTTTATCTTGTGGGAGAAAAGGATGAATGAGGGAAGGCCTTATTTGCAAATCTGAAGAGGGGTGTGGGTATCTTTTTGCAAAATTGTCATTGTTTCCTTCCTATCTGTCAGATATAAATCGTACGGCCTATATTGCAGGATGGCAGGCACACCATCATCACCAACTCAGTTTTTTATAAGAGTAGAAACAAAAGTAGAGAGTAGAGAAGTAGATATAAATATTAAATATAAAATCAATATAATAGTAGAGAAGAGAGTAGAGATAGCAGAGACGTCGGGAAAGGATCGCGTGTGCACGGGAAAAAGTAGCCGGGCGTGCGCTAGTTTTGAAGCGCGGTGTCCGGTGCACTTTATAAAATCCAACGCCCTCCCACCGCTCTGTGCCTTGCCACCACTCTCTCTCCGCTCTGTGCCTCGCCACCGCTCTCTCCCTGCTCTTTCTCGCCTTGCCGCCTCCGCGTCGCTGGGAAACTTGGGGATACCGCGGCGTCCGCGCGCGCCCCTCCGGCGGCTTCTCCGCCGAGATCCGGTTCCGCGGGATGCGCCTTGGCCTCGGCAATTTTGACACCGCCAACGAGGCCGCCCGCGCATACGACGCGGCAGCGTGGCGTCTCCGGTGGCCTCATAGAACATTGAACTTCCCCAATGTGCCAACGTGCGAGCGGGCACAGGAGCTGGCGCCTCTGCCGCGGCTTATCACCGACGAGGATCATCGCGACAACCGGAGGCGGGAGCACCGTCTCGGCATAACCGAGATGTATGAGGAAGCCATGGCACTGTGGTGCGAACACTTCCCACAGGACATCATCAACGAGCATGAGTTCTACGTGCAAAGGAGGGCGGAGAGGGATAAGAGGAGGGCGGAGCAGCCACCTATCGCGAGGACAAGCGTAGGCGAAAAGCGGACGCTCAATTCAACATGAGGCTAGGAGCAGCGTCGCTCTGGGAATCCGACGATGATCGGTATCTTCACGCCTACAGTCAGACGTCGGAGGAGGACATCACCGAGGAGGAGTCAGACGACGAGGAGTAGTTGAATTATCTATTTTTTATCTATCTATGCTGAGAACTATCCTCTACTCTCTAGTCTCTACTCTCTATCTCTACTTCTCAATCTCAGCATTGTAAACGCTTTTTTAAAGCGCCGCGCATTGCGATTCTATTGGAGATGCTCTAACATGGCAGACGAGTGCTTTAATGTTGCCCACAAGATGCGCGAGTATTACTAGTAGTATATTTTTCTTGCCATGTTGAGATTTTAAAACCACGAGTGCGAACATGAAGAGGAGCAATGTAGACCAAACACGGGATATTGGGGACATCTTCAAGGAGCGTGGCAAGTTAAATAGGAGCTGCATCGAACCTGTAAAACGAGCTTTGGTAAGTAGCACCCTTTCAATTACTTTCGTTTAGCCTCGTGTTCTTCGATATGTACATGTTGTAGTTTCTGTTTCTCTTAAGCCTCGTGTTCTTCGATGTGTAATAAGAAGAGTCTTAATCGTCCTAATGCTTTCGTTTTTAGCTTGATGTAGGAAGTGGGTGTTCTCACCTTGTAGTATGTTTTTTTTCCTTTTGAATTCACTTCTCCGAGTTCTGTTTATCTGGCTTCTACTAAATGGATCTGGGTTGCTCTGAGTATTGATCTTAAAAAGAAGTAACTTCATGTCAGGATGCAGTTCCTGCGAGGAGGGAAGTATGGTCAACCTCGAGATCATGTTTCCAACATGAGGCTGGATTACACAGAAGGTGCCAGTTCCCTAATGATGCTGGATTAGACACAAGGTGCAAATTCCCAGACGGTGTTGGATTACACACAAGCCAGGTGGAGTCGTCAGCTGTTCATGTCCTCGTGGCTCTAGTAAAGGCTGAAAGAAAGCGTGCAGCAGCCCTTGAGAACGTAGCTGAGTTCCTGAAGAAGCAAAAAGAGCAATCAGATGCTCTCTTCACCCAAGCCAAAGAAGAAATGCAAGAAGCCAGAAATAAGCTAGCAGAGGCAGAGCAGGCTAGGCGTCTCCTGCTATCTAAAACTGTTGTCAATACAAAATTTCCTTCATAATAGCTAGGTTCAAATGTTTATCCAGTCAGCATGCATGTTGTGATGTCCGTGCATCTACTGATGTGGCACAAAATATATATTTTTTGGGTCATGTAATAATGGCAATTACCTACCAAACAATAACAGACGAAACATTGGACATGGTATAGTTCACGCGCAAGCCCGACATTCCAAGTTCAACTTCCACATCAAACTCATGTTCATAGATATTGGCACATTCATACATAATGTCCACAACCATGATTCATTTCAAAGCCAAAAAAATGTGATGAGAGTTATAAATAAAGAAAAACCTCTAGTTCCTGCTATCAGTGCGAGCATAACAAGTCAAGACCATGCGTAATTAATTATATTTTGGTCACCTTTTGTGTTCTAAAATGCCGGCCGACACACGGAAGGACGTGTTGCCGGCACACGCGTGGATTCAATGAAGGTAGGCGGGGAAGTCTAAAGCCGGTTGCATGAGGCGAGGAGGCGTGTTCAGCCGGGCCTGCAGCGAGTGGGGCCCTCTTGGCCGGCGCGCCTGCGCTATGAGACGCCGCGTCCGTGTCAGAGCAATCACTCCCTCCAGTCCTTTTTTGTTTGGGTATAACAAAATCTCGTTTTCCATTCACATTCTACAAGTAAAATTCATGGACAAACTTTGACCCAAAATACGATGGGGACTAGTAAACCAGAACGGAGGTAGTAGTTTTTTTAATCAAAGAAGGGTTTCCCCCTTCCGATTTTCATTACTGAAAACCAACATCTAAATCTAAACCATAGTATTTGCCCTAGAACTACCAGGTTCAGCATCTCGCAACATAAACCCATACAACCATACACCAAGGAGGTACGTAGTACTATGAATTCCATTTTCGCTCCATACCAATCGTTCTAAAAACTACATAGTACTTATAACGCGTCATTGAAAATTGGAACTCTTAACCCCACTAAAAATGATATTTTAAACATGGCTACTCGATCTGTGGCAAATGGCGAGCCACCGCCTCCAAGTCGTTCACCTGTGGTCCCGACCATCAACTCCTACGGATCAAATTATCACACGAGCTGACTATTCCTACAAAGGTGCGGACCACCACGTACCCGGTACCCGCGAATGCAGCAATCATGCACCTAGAGTTTTAGGGTTTATTTGTTAACATTGCCTTTACGTAACACTCATGTGTGCGAGACAGCGAGAAACCGACTGCGTGCATGCGCCTCTTCTCTTCGTATATGTACTCCACCATTTGTCTGGTGTCCAAAAATTATAATAACTACTAGCAATGTGCCAATGTGTTGCCACACGATCAAAGTAGATTAATACATATTCACCGATTTGATAGAAAAACAAGTTTGTTTTGAAATACGTATATCACTAAAAATATGTTATGTTTCACTCAAAATATATTCCTTACGGATTGTTTCGAGATAAGGGAGGAATGTTGTTGGTTTCAAGATTCGAGAAGTGATATATGTCTAATTTCTACTCTTACTAGCAAGATGCCCGTGGATTGCACGGAACATCAAGAACTTGTGGGAGAAAAGGACGAACGAGGGAAGGCCTTATCTGCAAATGTGGAGAGGAGTGCGGGTAAATTGCCATAGTTTCCTTCCTATCCGTCAGATATAAATTGGACGGCCTATATTGCAGGATGGCAGGCCCACCATCATCACCAACTTTGTTTTTTATCCCTACTCTTATAAAAAGCATAGTCGGTGATGATCGTGTGCCTGCCATCCTGCAATATAGGTCGTCCGATCTATATCTGACGGATAGGAAGGGAACCATGGCAATTTTGCAAAAAGATACTCACACCCTCTCCACATTTGCAAATAAGTCCTTCCCTCATTCATCCTTTTCTCCCACAAGATAAACTACTCATATAAATGCATCTTGATGTTCCATGTAACGCATGGGCATCTTGCTAGTTGTTGCAAAAAGCCCATGTGTGAGAGAGAGAGAGGGAGAGGAGGAGGACGGAGTGCATATGTGACAAAGACACAAAGAGTGTGTGTGCAAGAGGTATCAGCTTAAAATGAGGCGATAGTGTGTTTGTGCACGATCGAGAGGGCGTGTCTCAAGAAGGGAAGAAAAATCTACATAGATACAAGGAGCGGGAGAGAGACATGTATGCGATAGTGGAAGCACGAGTGTGCGGGTGTATAAACCTATCTAGAGGCTAGTCGATAAATGTTTGTGAGAGAAATATGAGTCGGGGTGCGAAAGCGAGAGTTTTGTGTGTGTGTGTGTGTGTGTGTGAGAGAGAGAGAGAGAGAGAGACGGTAGTCGGCAAGGGGAGTGGAAGCAGGAGTTGTGTGTGTGTGAGAGAGAGAGGCGGGGGGAGTTTGTCTGATCGGTAAACAAATGAATAATGTCAGTCTGGGATGGAGACGAAAAGGAGACCACAACAAATGTTGTGTCTACAGGAGAGAGAGAGTAATTTTAGTGGTATGAGTCATATCTAGAGACATATAGGGTGTGAGAGAGAATCCCATAGAGAGAAAGACAAAGTGAAAGACGAGTGGAGACTCTGTGTGTGGCGGTGAAAAAGAAAGCTTAGGTACCTAGTGATACCAGAGAATGGTAGAGACGTGAGAGATAATGAAAACTGTGTAATGTATAATGATAGGGAGAGTGTGACACTTCTCAAGGGAGACGTCGAGAGACCATGTTTGCGAGGATAGGAGAAACATGAAGTGAGCATGCGGGTGAGCTGGAGAAAAGAGAGTGATAGCTACATGAAGGAGCATGCATGTGAGAGAGATGGGCATGAAAGGAGTTAACATAAAAGGGATTCAAATTTTTGAATTTGAGATGATGATACATGTAATCCATACTCGAACCAAAATTGATCTATCAAACATGCATACTCATATGAATTCACGCGCATCTATGTTATTTAATATGTAGATATTACTGATCCATACATTTTAGTAGAACATAATTTGGTTTAAATTTTTTGAATTCAACCTTATGATTTTGATATCATTGTATTTTTAAATCATATTATACATATAAAGGAGCAGAATTCTTTGTTGTGCTTTTGAAAGTATATATATAAAATGTCATATTCTGCAATGTCTTAACTATGAACAATGTCATATCATTCTACTATTATTTAAACCGTCTCTTTATTTGCCAATCTGAAATGGGATAAATTGATAGCACACTAACCATTGATACTTATGAGTTCTTGAACTCTAATCCAGTGGTGTCGTGAAGCAGCCAACTCCTTCACAATGTCATTTCCTGCCATGTCTTGACCTGAACAATACCATATTGTTTTAATACAATTCTAAACTGTGTCACTTTATTCGTCAGTAAGAAATGTGATGAATTGTCAGCACTGATACTTTTATGTGCAAAACCTGTCATCTCTCTGCTTGTTTATCTTTTAGAGTGAGGAGGATATAAGTGTTAAACAAGCGCAGTCTCATCGGCTTGCTCAGTTGCTTGCGCTGTAGCTCCCCAACAGGGCTAACCTTTCTTGAACTCTATTGAAGTGATGTCTGTTTTGTATATTATTTTGTCGGCGTGTCTATTTGCACTGGTGGCGATCTTTGATGCGCAGTGTATGTAATCTGCTGTCTGCTTGTGCTTTATTATCATAGTGGCGAACTTTGATGCCCAGTGGACGTAATATGCCGTAATTTCTTTATTGTATAGTCTAGGCTTTTTCTTATTCACGATGCTGCAGTTATTTTACTATATATATATATCATGTCCTTGCAGTAAACCGGCCAAACCATAAAATTAAAGTACATTATCGGACCGTCATGCAATCACGATGTATGATCCGCGTCATGGGCCCCATCATCTTGGTCCGTTAAAAGGCCTAAATGTAAACTGGCCCACTAGTAGATCGGGCCTTTAATAGTCCAAGTAAACCGCCGGCCCTCTTTTTGCAAGAAAACTCAATGGGCTTTTAGGAGGCTAAGAAGTAGGTTGGGGCTGAAACGTGCCGAACATCTCACGGGCCGACAGCAGCCCGAAATGGACCCCGACCCATGATTGTGCCAATCAAATCACGGGGTTTTAACAGGCCAAAGTTGTCTCGGTCCTTGTTTGGTCCAATCAAATTATCGGCTGCGAGTAGGCCGGATGCAAACCAGGCCGTAGTTAGGTCCAACTATATGACGGGCTTTTAACAGGCCGAAATTAATATAGGGCTGAAATGTTAAACGGGCC
This sequence comes from Triticum timopheevii, assembly GCA_963921465.1. Lineage (NCBI taxonomy): Eukaryota > Viridiplantae > Streptophyta > Magnoliopsida > Poales > Poaceae > Triticum > Triticum timopheevii. Next base: position 151,161,271 of record OY997262.1, on the reverse strand, counting down.
CTTAACAGGACGAAACTAGTATCAGGTCGAATTACTAAATCGGCCTTTAGCAAGTGGGCCAAAAGCATAACGTCCAGTTGACGGGCCGAATCTGATATGGGCCATAATTTAGCCCAAAGCCTCTTAAAGGGCCGGACGTGATCTGGGCCATAATTTGGCCCAGAACGTGGTAGGCTTTTAACGGGCCGGATCTCATATGGGCCATTATTAGGCCCGGAACGTGCCAGGCCATTAATGGACCGGATCAAATATGGGCAAGTTAATGGGCCGGCCTACTGGGGTCCTCAAAATCTTGTGCGCCTATGGCTGGGCTGGCCCATTAATGTCGGCGAAATCTTGTGGGCCTTTAGATGGGCCGACACATTATGGTCCGCAAAAATCTTATGGGCCTTTACCTGGGCCAGCCCATTATGGCCCGCAAAAATCTTGTGGGCCTTTACCTGGGCTGGCCTATTATGGCCCACAAAATCTTGTGGGCCTTTAGCTGGGCCTGCCCATTATGATTCGCAAAATCTCGTGGGCCTTTAGCTGGGCCGGCCCATTATGGTCCACAAAATCTTGTGGGCCTTTAGTTGGGCGGCCCATTTAAACTTTATGGGCCACTTTTGGGCCAGTCCACGTGTCAACATATCATAGGCGCATCTCGCCCATTGGATGAGTGACACCTGTGCCAACGCGGAGCTGACACGTGTTTCCTCCAGCCAATGATGATTTTACACGTGGAAAATCCCCATTGCTCCGGGATGTTAACAGGTTATCGGATCCAAAACCGGACTCGATAGCTTAACGGCGTTCCATTATGGTGGATGCCACATGTCGGCCACCCTTGACGAAAGCACTTCTGTGAGGCGTGATTTATCGTCATGGAAGTGGACACTTCCGTGATGATAATTTTGGTAATGTCATGGAACACTTCTACGACAGCACAGGTATGACTATCTTGATTCTTTCATAAAATCGTCATGGATGTACATGCATGACAGAAAACATGATCTATTGTGACAAACACTTATCATCACGGAAGTGTATTTTTTGTAGTGCAAATATCAAGTTCACATGATTACTTGCAACATGATTTCACCCGTGACCTCAAGAACAAAAGTAACTACTCAAGAATGATACTCATGCTCAAGATCAGAGGGGTATTAAATATCATAATGGATCTGAACATATAATCTTCCACCAAATAAACCATATAATAATCAACTACAAGATGTAATCAACACTACTAGTCACCCACAACCACCAATCTATAGTTCCAGACTTCCAGTACAAAGATTGAACACAGGAGGTGAACTAGGGTTTGAGAGAAGTTGGTGATGTTGAAGATGTTGATGAAGATAGCCCTCCCCAAGATAGAGAGTTGTTGGTGATGATGATGACGATGATTTCCCCCTCTGGGAGGGATGTCCCCCCAGCGGAATCGCTTCGCCGGAGGGCAAAAGTGCTCCTGCCCAAGTTCCACCTCAAGACGGCGATGCTTCGTCCCGAAAGTCCTCTCATTATTTTTTTTCTAGGTCAAAATGACTTATATACCAGAAGAGGGGCATCGAAGGTGGGCCTGGGTGAGCACAACCCACCAGGGCCCGCCTAGTCTTCCTGGCGCGCCAGGTGGGTTGTGCCCACCTGGTGGGCCCCCTCTGGTACTTATTCACTTAAAAAACTCTTATTTATTCCATAAAATCCTCATGAAGTTTCAGCTCATTTGGAGTTGTGCAGAATAGCTAACTTGATGTAGCTTTTTCAGGTCCAGATTTCTAGCTGCCAGAATTCTCCCCCTTTGTTTATACCTTGCATATTATGAGAGAAAAGGCATTATTATACAATAAAACAACATAAATAATAGTAGGAAAACATGATGCAAAATAGACGTATCAACCACCAGTTTTAATGATTATCTTGCTAATGTGAGTTCACCGTGTGATCCAACGACTACATTGTTTACTGTTTTGGGTGCACCTATTGTTAAATCTGATTCCCTCAATGATTTGGGTGCAACGGCTGAGTTAAAGGCAACTAAAATTGACCCATGTGACTTGATTGTTCAAACTGGTTTGGACCGCATACAATTGGTTAAGCATGATGAAGTATTAGCTAGAATTTCTATTTTGATGGATCCGCCTATGTCTTTGTTACATGTGATGAATAACATAGTTCAAACACATGTTTTAGTTCCATGAAAAGTGTTTATGCACCAAAACTTACTTTCAATTTGATTGGTGAGGAATGCATAGACAATGAATTTTTGGTGCATAGAATTTGCATTACATGTGATGATGTTAGTAGCTTGAAAGAGAACATTAATAAGCCAATGCTTGATCATTTTAATATGACCTCAAACATCGTTACTGATTACATGTCGAATAGTATGTTGCACAATTGCTTATATAAACATGCTAATTTGGATATTCAGAATAGTTATCTACCTATGTTGGGATGGTTTAATGGTGAGCATTACCAACTGGATAAGTTCTAATACTTCATGTTGGCATGTTTCTTGTGATACTTCTTTGGACTTTCATCCCATTGGATATGCTAATAGCTCATGTATCAAGACATTAATAGTGCGACAACAAAAAGAAATGATAACAGATGACTTCTACATATACAATATATACACCTTGTCTTTTTGGTTAGTCTATTTTCAGATTATTCAAAGCCGAGGACGACTTTGTTTTCAAGAAAGGGAGGATGATGTGGACATGGCCTCCACAGATACGACCAAAAATATTATCGTCATATACAATAATCAGGTGATTTCTATTAATAATTATATAAATTGTTATTTTATCACTTGGATAGAAATACAACACTTTCTTTTATTATATGCAGAATAATAGAATATTTTTACAAGCCCCGTGTGAAGATGAGGAGCAGCCAAGTCTTTTCTCTCAAGTGCATGGAACAGATACATGCATGTGCATTCATGTCCCACATCAAACCATCCATGCATGCACTCACGTGTATAGGAGCAAGGGCATTAGTATATTTGGATGCGCCAGGTGATCCTCAGAATAATGACTTGTATATGTTTGGGTCTCTGCTGGCTCACCCGTTTACGACTGTTGAAACAATCCAAATGGGACACCGAACCGACTCGGCCAGGCAAGCGATCTTTAATAAATAGCTAGTCATCTCTAGGGTTTAGACTCAGGTTTTATTTTATTGTCTAGCCATCGCTGCAATTTGCATCTATGAGACGTGTAGGACTACCGCCTTGTCAGATCCACAGTGGAACCCCAACTTTTCATCTAGTTTGTGTGCTCGGTTTTTCATCCGCAATTTCATATTGCAATTCATCATTGTTCTTGCTGGTTCTTCGGTTGCTTGCGGGAACTCGAACCTCGTTATTCAAGTTGATCGTGTCTACGGCAACATCAATAACCATCGGAGATTGGTTTAGCGATTGTCGAGGCGTATCGTGGGGTACAGTATAGCCGGATCGTAAAGGTCAAAATCTACCAAATCGATAGTTATCCCCACTCTCATTGAAAGATCGGGCCATCGTCACATCAGCAGAGGAAGTATTTTCTTTGGAAGATGTTTCTAACATTAAAAACTAATATAACATAACTCTTCGCACTCTCTTTTGCCGGTTCACACCAAATGGCCGGATTGCCTGGTTCCCCAAAGTGATTTCCTGTTTATCAGATCAAATAGCACGAAACACTCCCCAACCACTACCCGGGGAGGCGGAAGCTGATGACCGGTTAAGACAGTGTTTACAATGCAGATCGAGAAGGCTTGATGTACAGTACATATATACATCGAATCAAGCACACTACTCCTTTTCAATACTATCTATCAAACTGTCCAGGGCACAGTCCTCTTAGGAGACCCAGACACAACCTTAGGCTCGCCCCCGGACAACAACTCTGAACTTTCAAAGTCTGCGTTGATTGGGCCCGACCAGGTGACTGTCACTGAACCCAGCCCGGCAGATCCGCAAACTTATGGCCAGCTTTCACCTCTAGATGAAGCGCTGGGCTTAATGCGATCTCTTGCCATTACGGAAGCCTTGCCTCCAAACTGCACCCAGCATGGGCTGGGGGCTGAGAACGGGGAATTTTATGACCCGCCCACCACCCACTTAATAGCCACTGTCAAGGACTTAACTGACATGCTGGACTACGCGTTCAAAGACATCGACGATATGGACGACAATGCCGACGCCGAATCAGGCCAAATCCCACCCACCACAGGGTGTTGGAAGACCACTTCAACCTATGACGTATACATGGTGGACACTCCTGATAAAAATAACGATGAGGACAATTAGAGTCCCAATGAGGACAATCCCATCGACGAATCACCAAAGCACCGACGTCAGCGGCGCCGCTCACGATCACGTTAGGCAAAGGATAGTAACACTGGCACCAGAGATACTGAGACTCTGGATAATGCCGAAGATCCCGAACACCCCGTCGAGCCCACATACGAACAAGATGAGAGGGAAGAGGGCCAGTATAGCCCTAAACATGCTGATCATGAAGATTCCGAAGACAACAATTACATGTCAGTCTCCGAGGAGGATGTTAGCCTCGATGACGAAGATTTTATCATCCCAGAGGAACCCCTCGAGCAAGAACGCTTCAAACGACAGCTCATCGCCACAGCACGGAGCCTGAAAAAGAAGCAGCAACATGTCGGTGTACAAATGTATGTACTTTTGTACCCCTTACTAGTGCACAGGCAGTCGCAGCCACACCTTCGGCAAGGCTTCACAAGGCAGAGGAAAGTAGAGTACGAAGACTACCAAGACAGATACCCGAAGCACAAGGAGTAGAGGGCGAGCCGGACCACCCCCGGCAAGGGCCTTGCCGGGGCGTCCTACACAGCACCAGCAAGCCCATCACCCTTAGGGCTGAGAGCTCTGACACCATCGACAACGTTAAGATCAAGATATGGAGAGCGCATGCTCGATAGCATGTAGATACTCATAAGGGTTGACAGCCCACAGATCCACGTGGGACCAGAAGACAAAGATCCCCGGCAAGGCCCCTGCCGGGGACGACTCTAAGGCCCCCAGCAAGCCTTTCCGGGGACGAACACTGGGCCGCGGCAAGACCCACGCCCAGCAAGGTTTCGCCACCTCACCACCACTCCAGTGCGACAATCGACGTACCAACTAAGCAGATGCCTGTGTGGCGGCATGCAGATCTTCGTGGAAGCTTACCATTGTGCCAACACAGCAGCTAGCTGGCCAGCATGGCTTTGCATGCCTCATCGACCTGGACGCGTGTCAAAGCAAGGAGGAGGAGCGCAGGACGGTATGGCTTCTGTTGCCATCCCCAATAAAGCAAGAGGACACGTAGGTGGCGCATTAAATGTGTTTGTCCTACATTGCCGAGTGATAAGCTCGTGCACTGTAGTTTGCCACCTCCTGTGTGCCACTGTGGCAAACCCTTTTCATATAAAAGGAGGCCCAAGGCACACGGAGAGAGGATTCGGACTTTTGGACAAAGCACGCACCGTAGCTAGTTCAAAAGCTTAAGAACACACATATAACTAGCAGGACTAGGGTATTATGCATCTTTGCGGCCCGAACCTAGATAAAAATCCCCTATGTGCTAATGGCTCGACCTGATCTTCGTGCAGCTAATCCCCTGCAGAACGTAGAAGGGATCCTTGTGAGCCCACAGGTGTTCAGTTTCCCCGACATCTTTGGCGCGCCAGGTAGGGGGCATTAGTTGTGAGAATCTGGTCTCTTAAGATAGTATAGTAGTTTGTTCGTCTCCATGGCTCCAAAGAAGAAGACGACCGCAGAGGCCCGATTGAGGCCGTCCGCGCCACCCTGGTGCGAAGGGCCGGGTGAGCAGCACTGTCTACAGCCGCGACGATGATCCACACATCAACGAAAAGCTAAGTCAACTAAACCTTGAGTAATCCTTCCTTTTATAAGGTTATCTCCCTCGATGGTTTCGGTCCTTGTATGGAGAACCTGCACGTAAAAGGAACCCTGCCGCGATTGGCAACGCCCCTATTCTGTTTTGAGTATGCTCAATAGTTCGGGTGCTGCGCTCTGCTAAGGACAATGGGGAACCTTGCCGTAATCAACAGCGCCCCTGTTCTGCCTCGAGTCCGCTCGACAGCTCAGGTGACTGCGCCAAGAGCAGCAAGGTAACCTGCTGGCATCGACGCCCTTTGCAGACTGCTAAGGATCCGTCCTTATAGCGCCTATGGCAAGGGGTGCGCGTGCCAGCAGGCCTATCCAACTAGGCGTAGGGTGCAGAAAATACAAGGATAAACAAAACAGGAGGATAACATGCAACCAGTTCAAAGCACAGCAAAATTTATATTACATCAAAAGTCACCACGATTCTAACTTAAGATGAATTGTCTTGGGTGCGAACTCGCAGCGGCAACAAGGAACGTAGCAGTTAATCCCGGCACTGGCCCTCTAGCCTCGCGACTCTGCTAACGCAGCTGATGATGGGCTCGATGCGCTCCTCGAGCGCCTGACGGTCGACGCCCTCCGGCAAGCTATCAAGCGCCTGAGCAAAGTCGATGCTGGGGTTCCAGTGTGCCACCTTGGTGAGCACCTTTCTCAAGGCACCCCGGCAAAGCTGCCGGGACTCATCGGCCAGGTAGGCCACCATGGTGGATTGAAGCAGCTTCAGGGTGTCAAGAACACGCTCGAAGAACAGGGACAGCCTGGCGCTGTCAGCCACATTCGCCTCGTGGGAGAACCTGAAGCTTGGCATGCCCATGTCAACTACGCAGTAAGCTTCTCCGCGACCTCCACAAGGTGGTTGGTCCAAAGCTTCGTGCTCTCCACGAGCTCGTTGTGGGAAGTGACGGCAGTCCACAGCAGCAGCTGCTCGTCCGCGAGATCCTTGGTCAGGATCTACTCATGACCCTGGGACTCCGAGAGCATCTTCTCCTGGCTATCCAGCTTCAGCTTTAGATCATCAATGGACTCGTTGGCCCTGGAGAGAAGCTTGGTTTTGTCAGATATGATGGTCTGCATCTCCGCCAGGTCATAGAGATCATTCTCTCTGTCGTCCTTGAGCGTGGAGATCTCCTTGGTGAGCTTTGCTAGGTCCACCTCCAGCTTTTCCACCTTGCCGGTCAGCTCGATCCTGGTCGCCTCTGCCACCTCAGGGTGGTCGACAGCCTCCTTCAGCTTGCCGGCATGGTCGAGGACCAGCGCATCCAGTGCCTCTTGGTGCCTCTATATCAGGTCTTGGGTCCGTTGCGCGACGAGGTTTTCAATCTCTTCGTCCTTGCCGCGAAGCGTGCCGGCAAGCGCCGCTTCACGAGCGACCAAGTCCTCCTGGGCATCGAGCAAGATGCGGCGCTGCGTCTGGTCGGACTCGTCCTTGGCGGCCTTTTCCTTTGCCACCTCCTATTCCTTGTCAAAATCGGCCTCCTTAAGAAGGAGCTCCCACTGGCGCTCGCTCAGTTGGATTTGGAGACCTTTAGATCATCCCGAGCCTCGTCAAACCATATTTTCGTCTGGGCAACGCGCTCTTGGAAGTCCGCCTCGGCCTTATCATCCTGGAGTCCACCTTCTCCTTGCGAGCCCGATGGAGAGCTTGGAGCTTATGGAAGTTAGCACTCATGGCCTGAAGGAGTTGGTGCTCTTTGGAGGCACCGCTGCTGATGCTCGGTTCGTCAACAACCTGGAGCCCGGTAGCGGTGAGGATCTCTTCATCAAAGACCTCCCCCTCGATTGGCGCTCTGGTGCCTACCACTCCTGGGATGGTGACGAAAAGGTCATCACCAGCCTTCAAGTACCTGCTTGGGGCAGAGGCTGAGGAGGAGGAAGGTTTGTGATTGACCACCTCCTCCCTGGCAGGATCCTTGGCGGCCTCTCCAGTGATGGCCTCGCCGGCCTCCTCGGCAGACCCCATGGTGGCCTCATCGGCGGCAGCCTTGCCGGCCTCTCCGGCAGGCTCCTTGGCCACCTCCTCCCCGGCAAGATCCTTGCCGGCCTCCCCGGCAGGCCCCATGGTGGCCTCCTCAGCGGATCCCTTGGCGGCATCCTCGGCAGGAATATTGGTGGCCTCGGCCTCGGCGTCCTTGGTGGTCTCCATGATCACGGTGTTGACGTCCGCCTGGTTGGCAAAGGGAGGATCTGAAGCCAAGGAAGGGAGAAAGGCAAAGCCAAAATTAGAAAAGTTCAAGACAGGGAAAAGGAAAGAAATCAAGGTGACGATGGCAAGGAGCAGGAGCAAGTAACTTACCCGCTGTGAGTGGGGAGGACGCATCCCCCTCCCCGGTGTCGTCCGTTGCCGGGACGGGTCAACAACGCCTATGCCCGCCACCTCCTCCTCCGTGCGCATGGGCTCGTCGATGGGTGCCCTTGCCGGGGACGCCCCTCTGGTCGGCGTAGTCGATGGAAGCGGCGTGTTAGGGGTGGCCCCTAATGGCTCCTTCTGTTGTTTCTCTCCTCCTACAGACCCGACAAGATCATCAATAAAGAGACGCGCTCCAGTGCCCGCCGGCAAGAAATAAGTGACAGACGCACGCTGGGGGCTGGACTCTTGGTGGATGAAAATCATCTCCGACGCACGAGGAGTGCTTGTCGGGGGCTTAGCACTCGTCAAGGCCATGGCTCTTTTCGCCACCCTCTAAGACAGCGTCTCCGTGTCCCTGCAACAATGAGATCAACTCAAGATGAAGCGATTCAAGTAAGGATACAGAGAATACATGGGGGAAGCAGAGTACATACTCGTCCTCTTCCTCTGCCCTCCTCTTCCTCCTCGGGCTGAATAACCCAAGGTCGTAATTGGCCACTGGGACGGAGCCCACCGGGGAAGGAGACGGGGTCCTTATGCGCTCGGCTGAGGAAGAAGCGGCAGCACGTCTGGTCAAGGAGGAAGCAGCGGCTGCGGCTCTCTTTGCTGTTGCGGCCTCCTCTAGTGCCTCTGCGGCCGCGCGCCTCGTCTGGCGCATAGGCTGCGCCTAAGCCCCTTGCCGCTGCGTGACCCTGCCAGGGCGGACTGGCTTGCTAGAGCCAGTCCGCCGTAGGACGCGCCTCTTCTTCGGGGCCAAGGGCTCGTCCACCTCGAACGCCTCCTCAGCCGGCTCTTCAGCCTCCTCCGCAGCAGGGGGAACCTCGACACCGGCACCGCTGGTCTCCCCGGCAAGCTCCACCCACTTAAGGAATCCCTGCTCCTCTTTAGCCTCTTCGACCTCATCCTCCATAGTGCCACAGCTGCCGGCCTCCTCGGCAAGTGATGCCTCCTCTGCCCTGGCGACAATGTGCGCCACCTCTTCATCGGTGGTGGGGCGGATGAGCTCTGGCTCAGCATGGACGGTGCTCTATAACAAGTTGTCGAAGAACTGCTGCACCAACTCCGCTTCTCGCTCGGCCCACGTTGGATCCAGGCCATGGGCATTGAAGGCTGGCATCATAGCGATGATCTCGGTCAAGCAGGAGTTGTTGCTCAATGGATGCACCCCTACCGGCAACCTGAACGGGTGGCCGGTCCTGCTAGCATTTGCGGCCTTGCCGGTCCTTTCAGAGTTGCCGTCCTTGTCAATTTTGAGCTGGAAGAGCCTCTGGCAGATGGGCGCATGCTGCATCACCATGAAGTTATGCTTCAAGCCAGGGCGGAGCCTCATTATCCGCTGTGTTGGGGATATAACTATTGAGTATAAACCGCCCAGGCGGGGGCGGGTTATACTTGTAACGAGTCATTCATATTGAAACCCATGAAGACAAGGAGTGTGGCGCTTTATTTAAGAGGCTTAGAGGCCCAGGGCCCAAAGGCGGATTAGGGCCCTTAGACATAAACCGCCATATACTATGTAACTTGTGCTGTAAGATAGGAAAGGGTAGAAACTGAGCCGGACACGTGTATGAGCCGACCGGGATTCTGTAAACCACCGGGCGTCAACCTGTGTATATAAAGGGACGACCCGGTAGTGGTTCAAGGACAAGAAACAACAACTCGAGAGCCAGGTAAAGCGGATTCGCTCCCTGATCATCGAGACCCCATCAATCCCACCACAACTGGATCGTAGGCTTTTACCTTCACCACAAGGGGCCGAACCAGTATAAACTCCCCGTGTCCTTTGTCCGGTTTAACCCCTTTAAGCTAACCTCGTTCCGATGGCTCCACGACTAAGTCCTCGCACTAGGACATCTGACATGATAATTCCACGACAGTTGGCGCCCACCGTGGGGCTATCGCACGATGGTTTCAAGTTCTTAGAGGGAAATTTCGAAGGACTCAAGGGATACGCAGTGCATCGGATGACCAAGAGTCATCGCGGCAAACTCTACATCGACGACGCAGGCTGGGCTCCCGACGCCGGCTCAATCGAGGACGGGTACCGGGTCCACTTCGGAGGAGTTCATGTCTTCATCGGCAAGATCGGCGAACCGGGCCCTAAGCCGGACATCTGCGCCGACCTCGTCGAGACGGCTCAGCGTGCAAGCCCCGCCCGGGTTCAGCCCGCCATGAAGCGTGTGTTCGTAGGATTCATCAATGGTGCAGAATCTGAACCAGCATCCGACGGTGAGACAGTTGTCTATTCAGATGGTGAATCATCCACCGGTGAGACTGAGTCACTGCACCAACTGCAAGATGGCCGGTTTGGGGGCTGTTCCGATGGAGACTGTATTCCGGACTCCCTTGAACCGCCAAACCGGGTTGCGATCTTCATGACCGGTACGCATCCCACGCAGCACTCCTCAGCTGCAGCAGCAATAATTTCTAGATCGGCAGCCAGGGAAGGAGGCCCCGCCCGCCCGCTGAGGGAGTCCTTGATTAGGGGGTATCCGGACAGCCGGACTATTGGAGCGTGAGGATACAAGACTCAAGAGTCCCTCCCGTGTTCGGATGGGACTCTCCTTTGCGTGGAAGACAAGCTTGGTGATCCGGATATTATATTTCCTTCCTTGTAACTGACTCCGTGTAAACCCTAGCCCTCTCCGATGTCTATATAAACCGGAGAGTTTAGTCCTTAGAGGGACGATCACAATCATAATCATCATAGGCTAGCTTCTAGGGCTTGGCCTCTACGATCTCGTGGTAGATCAACTCTTGTACTACTCATATCGTCAATATCAATCCAGATTCAGGTACACCCACCCGCCCGTACTTAAACCCTCTCTCCCATATCAGACAAGAGCCCCAAGAGACAGTACATCGCTACAGGTCCAGACTCCTCCTTGTGCTAAACAAGGTTAAGGACTATCGTGAGGAGGACGCAGTCTCACTTTTCTGCAAAAATTGCATGAACAAAGGAATCCTTAATGCTATAAGTTGCCGTGACATAGTACACTTTGCTGACTTGACAACCATAGTACAGAAGTACTGTGCGATGGAAAGCACCTGGAAAACCCAAGCAGAATTTTGGGATAGTCCGGCTCTCACTAAAACCTTTGTCCGAGCTAAACGGGCGAATTCTTGTAAGTCAGACGATCCAATCCCCAAGAAACCAAAGCCCACCCCAGGGCATGGAACCGTATTGGAAGAATGGCTCAATAGGCCATGTAAACTCCATAGCACGCCGGACACTACACCAACACATAGCCTTAGAGCATGTTGGATACTCTGGCAGGTAGCAAAAAGTGGCGAGGATCTTCTTGTAAGCCATAAAGCAGAACAACATCCCGCCAGAGAAAACGGTACTGTACTAACAGTCTTTGAGACTTTTGCCTCAAACAATAGGCGCAAGCGAGCTCATTGAAGCTCCGTTGAAATCGGCCATGTGGCAAAAATAAATCCGTGGAATGACACTGCTATAACTTTCAGTGCCAGTGATGAACCTCAATTCCAGACAGTCCGGGCACCAGCCGCTTTGGTCCTTAGCCCAATCGTAGACAGCTTTCGGCTCACTAAAGTACTCGTGGACGGCGGAAGCGGATTAAACTTGATCTACAAAGAAACACTCAGCAAGATGGAAATTGATAAAAGCCGCATTGAGCAAAGCGGCACAACGTTCAGGGGAATCATCCCTAGTCGGGAAGCACGGTGTGTGGGAAAAATCACACTCGATGTGGTATTCGGCACTCTGGAGAACTACAGGTCCGAAGAAATCACATTCCAAGTGGCTCCTTTCAGCAGCGGATACCACGCCCTTCTAGGGCGGGACGCGTTTACAAGCTTTCAAGCTATACCCCATTACAGGTACATGAAGATTAAAATGCCCGGACCCAATGGAATCATCACTCTAGCTAGGGATCCGGACGTCGCACTTCGTGCCGAAAACAAAACCGCAGCACTAGCCCTAGAAGCATTATCCGAAGACCTAGCAGCCGAAGAACTAACAACACTACGTGCCACCGTGGACAGGGACGACGTGATACTTGACAAGCGACCCAAGTCCACCTCATTTAAACCCGCAAATGACATAGTCAAATTCTAGGTCCATCCAACGGACCCGACGAAGAGAGCTTCCATCGGGACACAGTTGAGCCCCGCAATGTTCGCCGCACTGCAAGACTTCTTACGCGAGAATTGGGACATTTTCGCCTGGCACCTGCTACGTCTTGACCTTGCGTTGGTTTTCCTCGAAGAGGAGAGCGTGATGCAGCAAGTGTAGCGTAAGTATTTCCCTCAGTTTTTGAGAACCAAGGTATCAATCCAGTAGGAGGCTCCTCAAAAGTCCCACGCACCTACACAAACAAACTGAGAACTCGCAACCAACGCAATAAAGGGGTTGTCAATCCCTTCACGACCACTTGGGAAAGTGAGATCTAATAAAGATAGTATGACAAGATAAATATATTTTTGGTATTTTTATGATAGAGATGCAAAAAAAAGTAAAGATGCAAATAAAAGTAGATTGAAAGCAAATATGATAAGAGATAGACCAGGGGGCCATAGGTTTCACTAGAAGCTTCTCTCAAGATAGCATAAGTATTACGGTGGGTGAACAAATTACTGTCGACCAATTAATAGAAAAGCGCATAGTTATGAGATTATCTAGGCATGATCATGTATATAGGCATCACGTCCATAACAAGTAGACCGACTCCTGCCTGCATCTACTACTATTACTCCACACATCGACCGCTATCCAGCATGCATCTAGAGTATTAAGTTCATAAGAACAGAGTAACGCATTAAGCACGATGACATGATATAGAGGGATAAATTCATGCAATATGATATAAACCCCATCTTGTTATCCTCGATGGCAACAATAATACGTGCCTTGCAACCCTTTCTGTCACTGGGTAAGGCACCGCAAGATTGAACCCAAAGCTAAACACTTCTCCCATGGCAAGAAATATCAATCTAGTAGGCCAAACCAAACTGATAATTCGAAGAGACTTGCAAAGATAACTCAATCATACATAAAAGAATTCAGAGAAGATTCAAATATTATTCATAGATAAACTTGATCATAACCCACAATTCATCGGATCTCGACAAACACACCGCAAAAAGAGTTTACATCGAATATATCTCCACAAGAGAGGGGGAGAACATTGTATTGAGATCCAAAAAGAGAGAAGAAGCCATCTAGCTAATAACTATGGACCCGTAGGTCTGTGGTAAACTACTCACAACTCATCGGAGGGGCAAGGATGTTGATGTAGAAGCCCTCCGTGGTCGATTTCCCCACCGGCAGAGTGCCGGCGAAGGCTCCAAGATGAGATCTCGCGGATATAGAAGGTTATGACAGTGGAAATTGTGTTTCGTGGTGCTCCTGGATGTTTTTGGGGTACGTAGGTATATATAGGAGGAAGAAGTACGTCGGTGGCCACCCGAGGGGCCCACGAGACAGGGGGCGCGCCCTACAGGAGGGGCGCGGCCTCCTATCTCGTGGGGGGCTCGGTTGCTTCTTGACTTGCACTCCAAGCCCTCTGGATCATGTTCATTCTAAAAATCATGCTCCCGAAGGTTTCATTCCGTTTGGACTCCGTTTGATATTCCTTTTCTTCGAAATACTAAAGTAGGCAAAAAAAACAGCAATATGGGCTGGGCCTCCGGTTAGTAGGTTAGTCCCAAAAATGATATAAATGTGTAAAATAAAGCCCATAAACATCCAAAAGGGGTAATATAATAGCATGGAACAATCAAAAATTACAGATACGTTGGAGACGTATCAAGCATCCCCAAGCTTAATTCCTACTCGTCCTCGAGTAGGTAAATGATAAAAAGAGAATTTTTGATGTGGAATGCTACCTAGCATAATTCATAATGTAATTTTCTTTATTGTGGCATGAATGTTCAGATCCAAATAGTAACACTTCAAGCATACTAATCAAAGTAATCATGTCTTCTCAAAATAACATGGCCAAAGAAAGTTATCCCTACAAAATCATATAGTCTGGCTGTTACTCTATCTTCATCCCACAAAGTATTTAATCATGCACAACCCCGATGACAAGCAAAGCAATTGTTTCATACTTTAATAATCTCAAACTTTTTCAACTTTCACGCAATACATGAGCGTGAGCCATGGACATAGAACTATATGTGGAATAGAATGGTGGTTGTGGAGAAGACAAAAAGGAGAAGATAGTCTCACATCAACTAGGCATATCAACGGGCTATGGAGATGCCCATTAATAGATATAAATGTGAGTGAGTAGGGATTGCCATGCAACGGATGCACTAGAGCTATAAATATATGAAAGCTCAATAAAAGAAACTTAGTGGGTGTGCATCCAACTTGCTTGCTCACGAAGACCTAGGACACTTTGAGGAAGCCCATCATTGGAATATACAAGCCAAGTTCTATAATGAAAAATTCCCACTAGTATATGAAAGTGACAACATATGAGACTCTCTATCATGAAGATCATGGTGCTACTTTGAAGCACAAGTGTGGAAAAAGAGATAGTAGCATTGTCCCTTCTCTCTTTTTCTCTCATATTTTTTTTATTTTCTTTTTTTTCTTCTTTCCTTTTTTTCTTTCTTTTTTTTTCTTTGGCCTTTCTCCATTTTTTTTCTTTTTGGCCTTTTTTTGTAAAGTCCGAAGTCTCATCCCAACTTGTGGGGGAATCATAGTCTTCATCATCCTTTCCTTACTAGGACAATGCTCTAGTAAAGAAGATCATCACACTTTTATGGTTTACAACTCAAAGCTAGAACAAGATATGATTCTATATGAATGCCTCCGGCGGTGTACTGGGATATGCAATGAATCAAGAGTGACATGTATGAAAATTATGAAAGTGGCCTTGCCACAAATACAATGTCAACTACATGATCATGCAAAGAGCAATATGACAAAAGTAATGCGTGTCATATGAACGGAACGGTGGAAAGTTGCATGGAAATATATCTCGGAATGGCTATGGAAATGCCATAATAGGTAGGTATGGTGGCTGTTTTGAGGAAGGTATATGGTGGGTGTATGGTACCGGCGAAAGTTGCGCGGTACAAGAGGGGCTAGCAATGATGGAAGGGTGAAAAGGGTGCGTATAATCCATGGACTCAATATTAATCAAAAGAACTCATGCACTTATTGCAAAAATTTAGAAGTCATCAAAAACCAAAGCACTACGCGCATGCTCCTAGGGGGATAGATTGGTAGGAAAAGACCATCGCCCGTCCCCGACCGCCACTCATAAGGAAGACAATCAATAAATAAAATTGTGCTCCAACTTCATCACAAAGCGGTTCACCATATGTGCATGCTACGGGAATCACAAACTTCAACACAAGAATTCTTTAAATTCATAATCACCCAACTAGCATAACTTTAATATTACTACCTCCATATCTCAAAACAATTAACAAGCATCAAATTGATCATAGCATCCAATTCACTTTCTATGATAGTTTTTATTATACCCAACTTGGATGCTCATCATTCTAGGACCAACATTATGACCATAGCAAAAACCATGCTGTTCTAAAAGACTCTCAAAATAATATAAGTGAAGCATGAGAGACTAGAAATTTCTTCAAAATTAAGACACCACCGTGCTCTAAAAGATATAAGTGAAGCACTAGAGCAAAAACTATCAAGCTCAAAAGATATAAGTGAAGCACATAGAGTATTCTAGCAAATTCTAATCAAATAGGCTTCTCCCAAAAGGTGTGTACAGCAAGGATGATTGTGGTAAACTAAAAAGCAAAGACTAATATAATACATGACGCTCCAAGCAAAACACATATCATGTGGCGAATAAAAATATAGCTCCAAGTAAAGTTACCAACGAACGAAGACGAAAGAGGGGATGCCTTCCCGGGGCATCCCCAAGCTTAGGATTTTGGCTATTCTTGAATATCTTGGGGTGCCATGGGCATCCCCAAGCTTAGGCTCTTGCCACCCTTTATTCCATAGTACATAAAAGCTTTACCCAAAACTTGAAAACTTCACAACACAAAACTCAACAGGAAATCTTATAAGCTCCGTTAGTGAAAGAAAACAAAACCACCACATAAGGTACTGTAATGAACTCATTCTTAATTCATTTTGGTGTTAAACCTACTGTATTCCAACTTATTTATGGTTTATAAACTAATTTACTAGCCATACATGCATTGAAATAAGCAAACAACACACGGAAAACAGAATTTGTCAAAAACAGAACAGTCTGTAGCAATCTGTAACTAACGCAAAGTTATGGAACTTTAAAAATCCTACCAAAATAGTAAGTCCTGGACAATTTGTTTATTGAACAGCAGCAAAAATTATTAACGCAAAACCACTTTCCTGTGATTTAACAAAATTATATTCGTGCGTGCAAAGTTTCTGTTTTTCAGCAGAATCAAATCAACTATCATCGTAGGTTATCCTATAGGTTCTACTTGGCACAAACACTAAATAAAAGATAAAAACACATCTAAACAGAAGGTAGATGCAAGATTTATTACTAAACAGGAACAAAAACAAAAAAAAACATAAAGAAAATTGGGTTGCCTCCCAACTAGCGCTATCATTTAACGCCCCTAGCTAGGCATAAAAGCGAAGATAGATCTAACGAGTGCCATCTTTGGCACTAAATTCATAAGTAGCATGCATGATAGATTCATAAGGTAATTTGACTTTATTTCTTGTAAAGTGCTCCATGCCTTTCTTTAATGGAAATTGGAATCTAATATTCCCTTCCTTCATATCAATAATCGCACCAATCGTTCTAAGGAAAGGTCTACCAAGAATAATAGGGCAAGAAAGATTGCAATCTATATCAAGAACGATAAAATCTACGGCCACCAAATTTCTATTTGCAACAATGAAAACATCCTTGATCCTTCCCATTGGCTTTTTAATGGTGGAATCCGCAAGGTGCAAATTTAAAAGCAATCGTCAAGATCATGGAAACTTAGAATATCACATAAAGTTTTCGGAATCGTGGAAACACTAGCACCCAAGTCACACAAAGCAAAACACTCATAATCTTTAATTCTAATCTTTATAGTAGGTTCCCACTCATCATTAAGTTTTCTAGGTATAGAAACTTCCAAATTAAGTTTTTCATCATAAGATTGCATAAAGGCATCAACAATATGTTTGGTAAAAGCTTTGTTTTGACTATAAGCATGAGGAGAGTTAACAACGGATTGCAACAAGGAAATACAACCTTTTAAAGAGCAATTATCATAATCAAATTCCTTGAAATCCGAGATAGAAGGTTCAATATTATTGGAAGTTGAGGATTCTCCAATCTCACTTTTACCAAATTTAGCATCAAGATCTAAAGATTTTGAATTCTTGGGACGCCTTCTAGGCAAAGTTGATTCATCATCAGTCCCATAATCATCAAAATTCATATTGCAAAATATAGATCTAATAGGAGACGCATCTATAACTTTAAGATCCTCATCATTATTTTCATGGAAACTCGAAGAACACACTTTTATAAAACTATCTTTTTTAGCACGCAATCTAGCAGTTCTTTCCTTACACTCATCAATGGAAATTCTCATTACTTTGAGAGACTCATTGATATCATGCTTAGGAGGAGAAGATCAAAGTTTAAGAGAATCGACATCAAGCGAAAGTCTATCAACGTTCCTAGCCAAATCATCAACTTTGAGCAATTTTTCTTCAAGCAAAGCATTAAAATTCTTTTGAGAAATCATAAATTCTTTCACACTATTCTCAAAATCAGAGGGCATCTTATTAAAATTACCATAAGAATTATTGTAGGAATTTCCATAATTATTCGAGGAATTACTAGGGAACGGTCTAGCATTAAAGTTTCCTCTGTAAGCATTGTTTCCAAAACTATTCCCACCAACAAAATTCACATCCATAGATTCATTATTATTCTCAATCAAAGAAGACAAAGGCATATCATTAGGATCAAGAGGAGTATTTTTAGTAGCAAACATCTTCATAAGTTCATCCATCTTTCCACTCAAAACATTAATTTCTTCTATAGCATGCACTTTTTTACTAGAAGATCTTTCGGTGTGCCATTGAGAATAATTAGCCATAATATTATCAAGAAGTTTTGTAGCATCTCCTAACGTAATTTCCATATACATGCCTCCTGCGGCCGAATCTAAGAGATTTCTAGAAGCAAAGTTCAAACCGGCATAAAAATTTTGTATGATCATCCATAAATTCAAACCATGAGTAGGGCAATTGCGAAGCATCAATTTCATTCTTTCCCAAGATTGGGCAACATGCTCATGATCAAGTTGTTTAAAATTCATAATATCGTTCCTAAGAGTGATAATCTTAGCGAGAGGAAAATACTTAGAGATAAAAGCATCTTTGTACTTGTTCCAAGAATCATTACTATTTTTGGGCAAAGACGAAAACCAAACTTTAGCATGATCTCTAAGTGAAAACGGAAATAACTTCAATTTAACAATATCGTTATCCGTATCTTTCTTCTTTTGCATCACACAAATCAACAAAGTTGTTTAGATGAGTAGCGGCATCTTCACTAGGAAGGCCGGCAAATTGATCTTTCATAACAAGA
Source organism: Triticum timopheevii (assembly GCA_963921465.1). Classification (NCBI taxonomy): domain Eukaryota; kingdom Viridiplantae; phylum Streptophyta; class Magnoliopsida; order Poales; family Poaceae; genus Triticum; species Triticum timopheevii. The sequence continues at coordinate 151,142,469 of OY997262.1, read as the reverse complement.
TTCAACAAGGCAGTATTGATTTCACAAGACTCAACATCATTAAGAGGAGCAATTGGAGTACTAAGGAAATCATTATTATTGGTATTCGAGAAATCACACAATTTGGTATTATCTTGCGCCATGGCAACAAGTAATCCAACGCACAAGCAAGCAGAAAAAGGCAAACGAAAAGAGAGAGACGACATTGGGAAAGAGAGGGCGAATAAAATGGCAAGGGTGAACTGGGGGAGAGGAAAACGAGAGGCAAATGGCAAATAATGTAAATGCGAGGGAGATGGGTTTGTGATGGGTACTTGGTATGTCTTGACTTGAGCGAAGACCTCCCCGGCAATGGCGCCAGAAATCCTTCTTGCTACGTCTTGCGCTTGCGTTGGTTTTCCTCGAAAAGGAGAGGGTGATGCAGCAAGTGTAGCGTAAGTATTTCCCTCAGTTTTTGAGAACCAAGGTATCAATCTAGTAGGAGGCTCCTCAAAAGTCCCACGCACCTACACAAACAAACTGAGAACTCGCAACCAACACAATAAAGGGGTTGTCAATCCCTTCACAGCCACTTGCGAAAGTGAGATCTAATAAAGATAGTATGATAAGATAAATATATTTTTGGTATTTTTATGATATACAACAACAACAACAAAGCCTTTAGTCCCAAACAAGTTGGGGTAGGCTAGAGGTGAAACCCATAAGATCTCGCAACCAACTCATGGCTCTGGCACATGGATAGCAAGCTTCCACACACCCCTGTCCATAGCTAGCTCTTTGTCGATACTCCAATCCTTCAGGTCTCTCTTAACGGACTCCTCCCATGTCAAATTCGGTCGACCCCGCCCTCTCTTGACATTCTCCGCACGCTTTAGCCGTCCTCTATGCACTAGAGCTTCTGGAGGCCTGCGCTGAATATGCCCAAACCATCTCAGACGATGTTGGACAAGCTTCTCCTCAATTGGTGCTACCCCAACTCTATCTCGTATATCATCATTCCAGACTCGATCCTTCCTCGTGTTGTCACACATCCATCTCAACATACGCATCTCCACCACACCTAACTGTTGAACATGTCGCCTTTTAGTCGGCCAACACTCCGCGCCATACAACATTGCGGGTCGAACCGCCGTCCTGTAGAACTTGCCTTTTAGCTTTTGTGGCACTCTCTTGTCACGGAGAATGCCAGAAGCTTGGCGCCACTTCATCCATCCGGCTTTGATTCGGTGGTTCACATCTTCATCAATACCCCCATCCTCCTACAACATTGACCCCAAATACCGAAAGGTGTCCTTCCGAGGTACCACCTGGCCATCAAGGCTAACCTCCTCCTCCTCACACCTAGTAGTACAGAAACCGCACATCATGTACTCGGTTTTAGTTCTACTAAGCCTAAACCCTTTCGATTCCAAGGTTTGTCTCCATAACTCTAACTTCCTATTTACCCCCGTCCGACTATCGTCAACTAGCACCACATCATCCGCAAAGAGCATACACCATGGGATATCTCCTTGTATATCCCTTGTGACCTCATCCATCACCAATGCAAAAAGATAAGGGCTCAAAGCTGACCCCTGATGCAGTCCTATCTTAATCGGGAAGTCATCGGTGTCGACATCACTTGTTCGAACACTTGTCACAACATTATCGTACATGTCCTTGATGAGGGTAATGTACTTTGCTGGAACTTTGTGTTTCTCCAAGGCCCACCACATGACATTCCATGGTATCTTATCATAGGCCTTCTCCAAGTCAATGAACACCATATGCAAGTCCTTCTTTTTCTCCCTATATCTCCCCATAAGTTGTCGTACCAAGAAAATGGCTTCCATGGTCGACCTCCCAGGCATGAAACCAAACTGATTTGTGGTCACGCTTGTCATTCTTCTTAAGAGGTGCTCAATGACTCTCTCCCATAGCTTCATTGTATGGCTCATCAGCTTAATTCCACGATAATTAGTACAACTCTGAACATCCCCCTTGTTCTTGAAGATTGGTACTAATATACTCCGTCTCCATTCTTCTGGCATCTTGTTTGCCCGAAAAATGAGGTTGAAAAGCTTGGTTAGCCATACTATCGCTATGTCCCCGAGACCTTTCCACACCTCAATGGGGATACAATCAGGGCCCATCGCTGGCCTCCTTTCGTCCTTTTTAAAGCCTCCTTCACCTCAGACTCCTGGATGCGCCGCACAAAACGCATGCTGGTCTCATCAAAGGAGTCGTCCAGTTCAATGGTAGAACTCTCATTCTCCCCATTGAACAACTTGTCGAAGTACTCCCGCCCTCTATGCTTAATCTCCTCGTCCTTCACCAAGAGTTGGCCTGCTCCGTCCTTGATGCATTTGACTTGGCCAATATCCCTCGTCTTCCTCTCCCGGATCTTAGCCATCTTATAGATGTCCCTTTCACCTTCCTTCGTGCCTAACCGTTGGTAGAGGTCCTCATATGCCCGACCCCTTGCTTCACCAATAGCTCGATTTGCGGCCTTCTTCGCCATCTTGTACTTCTCTATGTTATCTGCACTCCTATCCAGGTATAGGCCTCTGAAGAAATCTTTCTTCTCTTTAATCGCCTTCTGGACATCATCATTCCACCACCAGGTATCCTTATCTTCGCTTCTCCTTCCCCTGGACACTCCAAACTCCTCCAACGCCACCTTACGAATGCAAGTCGCCATCTTCATCCACACATTGTCCGCATCCCGTCCTTTCTCCCAAGGGCCCTCCTTAATTACCCTCTCCTTGAAGATATAGATGCAAAAAAAAGTAAAGATGCAAATAAAAGTATATTGAAAGCAAATATGACAAGAGATAGACCCGGGGGCCATAGGTTTCACTAGAGGCTTCTCTCAAGATAGCATAAGTATTATGGTGGGTGAACAAATTACTGTCGAGCAATTGATAGAAAAGCGCATAGTTATGAGATTATCTAGGCATGATCATGTATATAGGCATCACGTCCATAACAAGTAGACCGACTCCTGCCTACATCTACTACTATTACTCCACACATCGACCGCTATCCAGCATGCATATAGATTATTAAGTTCATAAGAACAGACTTACGCATTAAGCAAGATGACATGATGTAGAGGGATAAACTCATGCAATATGATATAAACCCCATCTTGTTATCCTCGATGGCAACAATACAATACATGCCTTGCAACCCTTTTTGTCACTGGGTAAGGACACCGCAAGATTGAACCCAAAGCTAAACACTTCTCCCATGGCAAGAAAGATCAATCTAGTAGGCCAAACCAAACTGATAATTCAAAGAGACTTGCAAAGATAACTCAATCATACATAAAAGAATTCAGAGAAGATTCAAATATTATTCATAGATAAACTTGATCGTAAACCCACAATTCATCGGATCTCCACAAACACACCGCAAAAAGAGTTTACATCGAATAGATCTCCACAAGAGAGGGGGAGAACATTGTATTGAGATCCAAAAAGAGAGAAGAAGCCATCTAGCTAATAACTATGGACCCATAGGTCTGTGGTAAACTACTCACAACTCATCGGAGGGGCAAGGATGTTGATGTAGAAGCCCTCCGTGGTCGATTCCCCCTCCGGCAGAGTGTCGGCGAAGGCTCCAAGATGAGATCTCGCGGATATAGAAGGTTACGGCAGTGGAAATTGTGTTTCGTGGTGCTCCTGGATGTTTTCAGGGTACGTAGGTATATATAGGAGGAAGAAGTACGTCGGTGGCCGCCCAAGGGGCCCATGAGATAGGGGCGCGCCCTACAGGTGGGTGGGGGCGGCCTCCTATCTCGTGGGGGCCTCGGCTGCTTCTTGACTTGCACTCTAAGCCCTCTGGATCACGTTCGTTCCAAAAATCACGCTCCTGAAGGTTTCATTCCGTTTGGACTCCGTTTGATATTCCTTTTCTTTGAAATACTGAAATAGGCAAAAAAAACAGCAATATGGGCTGGGCCTCCGGCTAGTAGGTTAGTCCCAAAAATGATATAAATGTGTAAAATAAAGCCCATAAACATCCAAAAGGGGTAATATAATAACATGGAAGAATAAAAAATTATAGATACGTTGGAGAAGTATCAGCACCCCTCAGACATGCCGGGCATCCCACGCAGACTGGCTGAACACAGCCTCAATATACTAAAAGGATACAAACCTGTCAAGCAGACTCTAAGGCGGTTTTCAGAGCCCAAATGGCAAGCCATGGGGGAAGAGCTAGCCAAGCTACTCGAGGCCGGATTCATCAGAGATATCAAGCATCCGGATTGGCTGGCAAATCTGGTAATGGTACCAAAGAAGGACAAATCCTGGCGCCTGTGCGTCGACTTCAAAGACCTCAACAAGGCTTGCCCCAAGGATCCCTTCCCCCTCCCTCGCATCGACCAAATCATCGACACCACAGCAGGACATGATTCGTTGTGTTTCCTTGATGCATACTCTGGATACCATCAAATAAAGATGGCAGAGTCCGACCAAGCTGCAGCAGCTTTCATAACGCCATACGGTCCTTTCTGCTTCAACACTATGCCTTTCGGGCTTAAAAATGCCGTCCTATCAACGCATGATTCAAACATGCCTGGAAAAGCAAATTGGCAAAATAGTGGAGGCCTATGTGGACGACGTGGTCATAAAAACAAGACACGTCGAAACCCTAATAGACGACTTGAGGCTTACGTTCGATAACCTCCAAACAAATGACATCAAGCTGAACCCGGAAAAATGTGTTTTCGGCGTCCCCTCTGGGAAACTGCTCGGCTTCATTCTTTCCAATAGAGGAATTGAAGCGAATCCGGCACAAATCCGAGCTCTGTCGTAGTTGGCTATACCAACAGACCTCAAGCATATCCAGAAACTAGCTGGATGTGTGGCTGCCTTAAGCCGCTTTATCTCCCGGTTGGGAGAAAAGGCATTACCTCTTTACCACCTTCTTCGGCGCATCGAACACTTTGTGTGGACAGATGCAGACGTGGCCGGACTGGACGAAATAAAGACCTTGTTGTCCAGTAATCCAGTCCTAACAGCGCCAAATACTGGCGAACCTATGCTGCTGTACATAGCTGCAACACATCAAGTTGTAAGCGCAGTGCTCGTCGTCGAACGAGAGGCTGACGGATACAAATTCCCGCTCCAGAAGCCGGTATATTACGTATCCACGGTCCTCACCCCATGCAAATCCCGATACCCACATTATCAAAAGATAACATACGCGGTCTTCATGGCATCCTGGAAGCTCCGACACTGCTTTCAAGAGTGTTCGATTACGGTGGCCTCTGAAGTACCACTCAACGACATAATAAATAACCGCGATGCTACGGGCCGGATTGCCAAATGGGCCATCGAGCTCCTTCCGTTTGACATAACATACAAGCCACGGAGGGCCATCAAGTCGCAAGTACTGGCTGACTTTGTTGCCGAATGGACAGAAGCCGAACTCCCTAAAGAGTATGGCGCGTACTCTAACTGGATCATGCACTTCGATGGCTCTAAAATGCTGGCCGGATTGGGAGCAGGTGTAGTCCTGACATCTCCCACCGGCGACACGGGCCAATACATACTCCAAATATTATACAAAGACTCCAACAATGTAGCTGAATACGAGGCTCTGTTGCATGCTCTTCGAATGACTGTCTCTATGGGCATTCAACGCCTGGAGGTGCGCGGGGATTCAAACCTCGCAATATCACAAATAAACGGAGACTTTGATGCCAAGGATCCAAATATGGCGGCCTACCGTAATGTCGTCCTCAAAATGTCATCTCGGTTCGAGGGGCTCGAATTCTACCATGTGGCTCGAGAAAACAATCAAGCGGCGGATATCCTCGCCCGCATCGGCAGTAAACGCGACCCTGTCCCACCTAACATATTCCTAGAAACGTTGTTCAAGCCATCCGTGGTATGGGAAGGGGAGTCCGGCAGCACTAGCACGGATCTGAATACACCCCCAGATTCCGAACCTCCAGACATAATCGGAGGCTCCACCACCGAAATAACACCTTTGGCCCACGAAATTATGGCTGTAATCGCCTCTTGGACTGAGTCTTTCTTGGCCTACCTAAATAGGCAGGAGCTCCCAGAGGATCAAAATGAAGCACGTTGCATTGTGCGGCGTTCTAAAGCTTACAAAGTCCATGAAGGAGAACTCTAGAAGAAAAGTGCCACCAGAGTGCTCCAAAGGTGCATCTCCGAAGAGGAAGGTTGGCAGCTCTTGGCTAAAATCCATGCCGGACTGGGCGGTCACCACGCCGCGGCTCGAGCACTAGTCATCAAGGCCTTCCGTACAGGCTTTTATTGGCCGACGGCCCGAGCAGACGCACAGGACCTTGTCCAACACTGCGTCGGTTGCCAGCTCTTTGCCAATCAGAGTCATATGCCCCCTATGGCTCTTCAAACAATCCCCATTACTTGGCCCTTCGTGGTCTGGGGGCTAGATATGGTCGTACCCCTTAAAGGAGGAAGCCACAAGAAAAAAATACTTATTGGTCATGGTGGACAAATTCACCAAATGGATAGAAGCTAAACCGGTCAAAATGGCCGAATCCGGACCAGTAATAGACTTTATATCCGGGGTTGTACACCGATTCGGTGTCCCCATAGCATCATCACTGATAATGGCTCAAACTTCATAGCTGATGAAGTGAAAACTTGGTGCGGCAAAATGGGCATTAAGCTCAATTATGCTTCCGTCTACCATCCCCAAACAAACGGCCAGGTCGAACGTGCAAACGGTCTCATCATGAGTGGCATCAAACCCAGACTAGTGCGATCCTTGACAGAATTAGACACGCACTGGGTCGAGGAGCTCGACTCCGTGCTCTGGGGGCTGCGGACCATGCCGAATCGCACCACCGGATATACACCATTTTTTATTGTGTACGGCGCGAAAGCAGTACTACCCTGCGACATAATACATGATTCGCCCCGCGTACGCATGTACGAAGAGAAGGAAGCCGAGTTGGATCGGCAGGATAACTTAGATGCCCTGGAGGAGGAGCGCGACGTCGCAAAAGCCCCTTCCGCATTCTATCAGCAGCAGGCTCGACGGTACCGAAGCAGGGATGTGCAGGCCAAAACTTACAATATTGGCGAACTAGTTCTACGCCTACCAGAGAAGAAGAAGGACAAGCTCAAACCCAAGTGGGAGGGTCCCTTTGTCATTGATAAAGTTCTCACCGGAGGAGCGTACCGCTTACGTAATGCATCCGATAACAGACTCGAGCCGAACCCATGGAACGCGGCCAGTCTCCGGAGATTCTACGCCTAGTGCCAAACTCAGTGTTCGTCTCCTTACCACCTCCTTTTTAATTATGTTCCCTCCTTTTTCCGTTCTCGACCTTTTTTCTTCTTCACACAAAGTACTTAATACAACGCGGACGCCCGGATCACTCCGACCGCACTATGTGTGTAAGCAATACCTGGGGGCTTCCTATACGGAAGCTAAATATAATTACTTTAATGGCTTTTTTCCATCACATATGCGTTCTTTTTCCATATGTGCCTTTTCTTCACCATTATATGCATCGATATGACTTAAGATGTGGCTATGCTGGGTTGCCTGGCTCTTGTGTTTATGCCCTACGTTCCCGTTAATTCGGCTAGGGCATAAGGGGAGCACCTCTGCGATTGTTACTACCGGTTTAGTCGGATGTGTACCTCAGACTGGGTGAAGCCGAAAGCTAGCGTTCTTAAGACAATATTTGGTCGATGAGCAAAAGATGTTCCTTTCGTTTATTACAATGTAAATCCCTAGAAGTTTTGTATCCTGCGCCTTTGCTCGCAGTCCGGACATGTACATCGTTGCATGTGTACCCAGGGAAAGGAACCCCTAACAAAACTATTCTCCCTGGAAGATGTTTCTTACTATCAATGTAATATAACATAACTAGTTGGGTACTTGTCTGTTCAAGCACTTATGACCCCTACGCCTGGTTTCCACGCATACCCCGGTTCTGTATAACTGAGCGGGTGTTCGGATACGCCCCGGACTGTCGGATCCGGGGGCTGAAGCGAAAAGGTCCGCCATGACAAATGATTTTCATCCGGCAAGGGACTACTTATGTCCATTGAATTACACTGTCACTTGGACTGACTATATTCCTCCTCTATACCATCCAACAGGCTATCTTGCTTACAATCCTGTTGGGAATACTTTGCGGATAACGCTACCTTGTCATACACCAGACTCACAGGAATTTCTTGCCCATCTGGCCCCGCCGGTCCGACTTCGTCCATAGGGTTTGGGTCCAGCTTGGTGTAGCGCGTATTCACCATAGAACAGGCTTCTCTTGCACCTTGTCGGCAGGCTGACATCTTCCACAATCGGAAGCGCCGCTGTGCTCCTTAAAGCATATCCACAAGCTCCCCCATGCCCTTCAGTAGGAAGCTTGATGGCCACAAGGCATGAGCAATGCCCTGCATCACCTGCCGAGCTCGCTCATGCAGTTGTGAGAGGTCTTGCAGTAAATCGCCTGCAGACGAGGGCATCTCCTCCTCAGGGCAGCCCGTTAACATACCTACAAATAAAAATTCTTTCAATATGCTTCCTCGCCAAGCTGTACTACAGTTCGTCTAGGCACTTACCATAAATGCCATGACGAAGCCTTTTATTCTCCTTCACGGAGTCCGCTAGCTGAGCGCGCACATCTTTTAATTCGACGTCCAGCCGGACATTGGCATCTTGAAGGTTGTTCTTCTCCTGCCTAACTTGCGTAAGAACACGGTCGCCAGCTTTTAGCTACCTTTGGAGATGCGACTCGTTATCTCTTACGACCTCCGGATTCACCCCGGGATTGAATGCAGAATTTTCTGTTAGACTTATCATACAAAGCCACTTACTAACTGGTACATCTCCGTACAAGTGAGACAAATTTTACCAGATGAGGCCTTCTGGGATTCCTCTAACTTGGCAATAGTGGCCCTCAGCCGGGTCTTGCACTCCTCCAGCTCTCGAGACAATTGCTCATTCTTATCTACAAGGACCTGTGCATAAATTGATCCTTAAAACAGTTGTTCCAACCGTTTCAAGTCTTAGGGGCTACTGCTATACATGCTTATCAAATTTTCTTACCCGTATATCTTTGGTGTATTGGTCCGTCGCTCGGGCAAGTCCACCTTGAGCAGCTCGGATGTATGCGTCTCCCGAATTGAAGGCATTAAATGCCTCTTCGGAAAAGATGTTGTTGCGAAGTACGGCCCAAAGGCGCCGGTGATTCATGGTGCTCTCCACTTCGGAATTCGTGGTAGAAAGCATATTTGCATCCTCTGTCGGAGGACAATGCGGCGTCGGCCCCGCGTCCGCCTCATCTCTCGGAGCCGGTTCCGGAATCCGGCTGGTGGATGCGTGATCGGCAGGATCTCTGGATATCGTCTAGCTACTCCTCTTTCTGCCAGGACACGAAGGACGCTGTTACATTTCAAATACAATTATCACAGAGCAGGTTTTTACCATACCTCTGTAGCGGCATTTCGGCCCTAACTGCTTTCCTCTTAAGCCTGCCCGATCCGGACGCCCTTTGCCAACGGGTCCCTAGGGGCTCGGCTCCGCGCTCCGACCGTTGTCTCTGCAAAAACACGACATTTCAGGTGTAAGGCATGGCATCAGAAAGGAGTCCTCTTCAGAGGATAGGGTTTTTGGCTTGGCTTACACGTGATATAGGTAGCAGTCCGGGATAGTCAGCGGTAATAGCCACTGAGGCACCATCGCAGCTCGCCTGATAAAATGTCCCGTTGACGAGCTCCACAGTAATATCCGGATCCTCTTCGAGTCCTGGATCGAAGGCCCTTCCGGGGTCCTCTGGCTGCGGGGAGGGGCTAGAGATTCCTTCTACGGCCCTCCTCAGTTCCTGCTCGAAAATATCAAGGTAAATGATCTTGACGAGGAACGCCGGAATGAGTAAAGCAGGGGAAAGGGTGGCGACTTACGCCAGAATGAGTAAAGCAGGGCGTTGTACATAGAAAACCCATCCCGCAGTTTAATGTGAAGGAATTCTTCTTCTTCTCCTTTATACAGATCGGACAATATCCTCGCCAGAGCAGTGGCGGAGTCCGGACCCTTACGGCCACAGCGGGTGGCATCATCTTCCCCGTTGTAATGCCACATGGGCTTCCCCCGATATTGAAGCGGCTGCACTCCCCTCATTATGCATATTGCCATAACCTTGACTATCATCAGACCGGATTTGGCCAGTAACTTTATCCTGCTCATCAGGAAGTGTATTTCTCTGGTATCCTCCTCTTGGGGGCCCCGAGGGCGCCAGCTTCGACGTGCCTTTGGCGGGGCGTTACTGAACTTGGGGAGACTTGTCCGGATTGGATCCGGAAGGGGAACGTTGTCGACATAAAACCACTCCGATGGCCAGTTCTCCAGTGCCTTCTTGGGAGTACCGGATAGGTATCCGGTCTCGGCGATGCGCCATACTTCGGCTTCTCCCACTTGACATAGGGATTCCCAATGGTTGCAAGGGACAAGGCAGAAGAACTTCTTCCATAACCCAAAGTGAGCTTCGAAGCCTAGAAATAGCTCACAAAGGGCAACGTATCCTGCTATATGCAGCACGGAGGTAGGGGTGAAGTTGTGCAATTGGAGGCCGTAGAACTCCAGGAGCCCGCGAAGAAACGGGTGGATAGGAAACCCGACACCCCTTAGCAGATGCGGGATGAGGCATATTCACTCCTCTGGGGCTGGATTAGGAGATCCCTTCGCTTGCTCCCCGCGATTATAGGTGGCTATTCCGTCTCGGACGGGGACCATGAACGCCGGTGGGAGAAACCCTTGGGTCTGTAACTCTATCAAACGGCTGTGAGGAACTAAACACTTTTCCCAGTCACCCGGCTTGGGGAGAGGAGAGCGAGAAGAAGAGCTGCGGCGACCGGCCGTGTTGGAATGGTTTTTCCGGAGCTCTCTGTTGGATGCTTGCTCGAGGGAAGAGGGTGAGGTTTGGATCTGAGAATCCCCGTCTCTTCAAATAGACGGTTAACCTGCCGGACCGGGGGTGGCAAATGCAAAAATGCCTCGGCTCCTCACATTCGCTCGACACATGGAGGTGGTCATTATTGAGGCACAGAAGCCGAGGAGTACAACATTGATGGGAAGCCGGACACTATTCGACGCAACTGGTATTTTGGAGTATTTGGAGGAGGAACCCGCCTTGCAATGCCGAAGACAAAACTGTGCGCCGGACTCATCGTCATTGAAGCCTGATTCAGGGGCTACTGAGGGAGTCCTGGATTAGGGGGTATCCGGACAGCCGGACTATATGCTTCATCCGGACTGTTGGAGCGTGAAGATACAAGACTCAAGACTGCGTCCCGTGTCCGGATGGGACTCTCCTTTGCGTGGAAGACAAGCTTGGCGATCCGGATATTATATTTCCTTCCTTGTAACCGACTCCGTGTAAACCCTAGCCCTCCCCGGAGTCTATATAAACCGAAGAGTTTAGTCCTTAGAGGGACGATCACAATCATAATCATCATAGGCTAGCTTCTAGGGCTTGGCCTCTACGATCTCGTGGTAGATCAACTCTTGTACTACTCATATCATCAATATCAATCAAGCAGGAAGTAGGGTTTTACCTCCATCAAGAGGGCCCGAACCTGGGTAAACATTGTGTCCCTTGGCTCCTGTTACCATCAGCCTAAGACGCACAGATCGGGACGCCCTACCCGAGATCCGCCGGTTTTGACACCGACACCCGCCGGCTCAAGTTTTGTTCGGTTTATTGGATGCCTGGACGACATTGTTGACCACAGAGGTTACCGCAGACAATGGAGATCAGCATAATGCGGAAGTCACAAAGCTGCGAGATCAGATAGCTCAAGCCAAAGAGGACTTGGCGGTTGAGGAAATCAGGATGGCTGAGGAGCGGGCCGCTTTGGATGCTCAGGCGCAGCGGATTCAAGTGGAAAATTACCGGATGGTGCTGGATCAGAACACTTCAAACGACGTGTTGAGGAGGAGGCATCGGTCTCGTCTACCACCAGTTTATGAAGCAACGAATCTCTTCAACACGCCAGGCGCAGGAACCAGTAATCCGGCAGCAGTAAACTGGATTGAAGCACCTGGGACATGAGTGCCGGATCAGCCACGAGCAATGGACCCGCCTCGACGGAACCATGACCCGCATCAGTACATGCCAACACCGCCGGGTCACTTCTCCACCCCTTTGGATAACATGACCGCTGCGGCATTGCGGTTGGCAGCTATTCCAATGGAAGGCGAGTCTCCAGCAGCGGTTGAGACACGGCAGACCAGAGATCTCCTTCAAACGGCTATGGTTCAGCAGCAGGCCTATTCGTATAGTCGAGACAGAATTCATTCAACCCCAAGCCCAAGCCGGAGTTACGGCAGGCATATTGATGAACCGGCTGTGTCGAGCAGCGCGCGGAACCATAACGCCCCTCGAGAGCCTAACCCAGCGGGCGGTGGTGCAAATGCTTAGGACGTGGTGGATAACGATAGAGCGCATCGAGAAGCCGAGTTAGCAGTGCAGTATGTGGACTGTCAGCTTACTCCGGTTCGTCTGACAACATCAACAGAACCAGGTGCTGCTTTCAGCTCTTGGGGGGGTGCCGTGTCTCACCCCGGCTCTACGCAATGTGCGGTTGCCCAAGGATTTCAAGGGTCCGCATAAAGTGCCCAACTACACTGCTGACTTACCCCCGAATCATGGGTCGAAAGCTATGAGATGGCAATGGAGATGCTGGATGTAGATGAGGCGGCATGTGCTAAGTACTTCACCATGATGTTGGATGGAACGGCTCGCACTTGGCTGAAAAGTTTGCCAGCTAATTCCATTGGGTCATGGGCCGAGTTAAAGGCCCGATTTATACTGAATGACAAGGACACATGCAAGCAACCCATGTCAATTGTGGATCTAGCTGCCTGTGTCCAAGAAGAAGGCGAATCAACAACCCATTGGGTGCGCCGGGTTTCAGAGATCTTGCATTCATCAGACCGCATCAATGCCGATTCAGCAGTCATAACATTGGAAGGCAATTGCCGGTTTAAACCTCTGAAGTTGAAGTTGGGACGGCTCAAGCGTCACTGCAATGACATGGGAACGCTTATGGCAGCTCTAATTAAGTATGCCGACTCTGATAGTACCAAGGCCCCCGAGTCTAATGATGAAAATCCGGGGAAGGGAAAGAAGAACGGCAACACCAAAGGGCAGCAGCACAACCCGGCGGGCCATGGAAACAATGGTAAGCGTAAAGCAGGTAATAGTTTGGATTTTGTGGCTAACACCAACGCGCAGGATCATGGTCAGTGTCGTAAGGGTAAACCGCCCCCGCGGGGTGGAGGATCAGGCATTAATCTTGAGCGCCTGTTAAATCAGCCTTTCCCAAGGCACGGGACGTGAGAGAAGCCAGCTACACACCTTTGGAAGGATTGCTTTATTATGCGGAAGTTCAAAAACTCAGATCTTTTCCGATATGATCATGGACCATCCGGCGGTTCGGGACCAGGGTCTCATGGGCCGGGTTATGGTGGAGGCAGTTCTGGCTCAGGATTTCAGGGCAATCAAACTAGACATGGCAATCAAGGGAATCAGGGCAACCAGGGTGGTTATAATCAATAGGGAAGTCAGCAGCAGCAGCAGTCAGGTTACCAGAGTCACCCGAAGCAGTTGAATAGTGGGCAGTATCATGTCTTCACCACTAGCCTGTGCAAGCGTTATCAGAAGCTTCATAAAAGTGTAGTGAACTCTGTTGAACCGGTGGTACCCCGTTACCTGCGCTGGTCGGAACAGCCTATTGTGTGGAGTTGAGAGGATCAGCCGCCCCAGGTTGATAACCCGGGTCATCTGGCATTGGTGGTGGCGCCTCAGGTTGGAGGTTATAAGTTCACCATGGTGCTCATGGATGGAGGGAGCAGTATCAACATGTTGTATTATGAAACCTTCCATCGTATGGGGTTGACAGACAAGAATCTTAAACCGTCGAACACCGTTTTCCACCGTGTGGTGCCTGGTAAATCGGCATATCCAGTCGGTAAGATAGCTCTGGAGGTTGCTTTTGGAGATTATCATGATTTGAGATCAGAGACATTGACTTTTGAAGTGGTGAAGATCAGGAGCCCGTACCATGCCCTGTTTGGACGGCCGGCTTACACTAAATTCATGGCAAGGCCCTGTTATGTTTATCTGCAGCTCAAGATGCCGGGTCATAAGGGGACCATCACAGTACATGGAAGCCGAAAGATCGCTTTGGAATGTGAGGAAGGTGATGCGGCCTATACTGAGTCGGTTTGTGCAACAGAGGAGTTGAAGTTCTACAAAGACAATGTTGATCGGGCGGACATGACTTCTCTGAAAAAACCAACTACAGAGCATGATCCGACTTTGAAGTTTAAATCGGCTGATGAGGCTAAGTTGGTTGATTTTGTTCCTGGCGATTCATCCAAGCAGTTTAGCTTCAGCGCTAACCTGGATCCAAAATAGGAAAGCGCGCTCATCGAGTTCATCCGTGAGAACTGGGACATCTTTGCATGGAAACCTTCTGACATGCCAGGTGTACCGAGGGAACTCGCTGAGCACATTCTTAATATCGATCCCAAGTTTAAACCGGTCAAGCAGTTTCTCCGTTGTTTCAATGAAGAAAGACACAAAGCCATCGGTGAGGAGGTAGCCCAGCTCTTGGCAGCAGGGTTTATTGTGGAGGTTTTTCACCCTGATTGGTTAGCTAACCCGGTGCTAGTACTCAAGAAGAACGATACTAGGCATATGTGTGTGGATTACACATATTTGACCAAGGCTTGTCTAGCTGATCCCTTTGCTCTCCCTCGTATTGATCAAATTATTGATGCTACGGTGGGTTGTGAGCGTCTGAGCTTTCTGGATGCTTATTCTGGTTATCATTAGATCAAAATGGCAGTTAAGGACCAGGAGAAGATAGCCTTTATAACTCCCTTTGGAGCCTTCTGCTATGTTTCTATGCCTTTTGGGCTCAAGAGTGCCGAGGCGACTTATCAGCGATGTGTGCAGAATTGTATTCATAATCAAATTGGGCGCAATGTTCATGCTTATGTGGATGATATCATGGTGAAATCCAGGAAAGCAGAGACGCTAATAGCTGATTTGAAGGAAACCTTTGATAATCTCTGGGTTTTTAAAATGATGCTTAATCCGGCCAAGTGTGTTTTTGGTGTACCAGCAGGCAAGCTCTTGGGTTTTCTGGTGTCTAACAGGGGCATTGAAGCTAATCCGGAAAAGATCAAGGCTATCACGTCTCTGGCTAAACCGGCGTGTATCAACGATGTTCAACGTCTGGTGGGTCGTATTGCAGCATTAAGACGGTTTATCAGCCGGTTGGGAGAGAAGGCCATCCCTCTATATCAGATGATGAAAAAGATAGACAACTTTGTCTGGAGTGATGCTGCTAATGTGGCGTTTGAGGATCTGAAGAAGCAGTTAGCCGAACCGCCTGTTCTTGCTGCCCCCATTGATAAAGAACCATTGCTGTTATATGTGGCTGCTAACGCCCGGGTGGTCAGCATGGCTATTGTGGTGGAGTGCAAGGAGGCAGGAAAAGAGTATCCGGTTCAATGGCCGGTTTATTATATCAGTGAAGTGCTTATTGAATCGAAGCAGAGATATCCACATTGGCAGAAGCTTGTGTATGGGGTTTTTATGGCGAGCTAGAAGCTTAAGCAATATTTTCATGGCCATCCCATCACTGCTGTCAGTTCCGCTCCTTTGGGAGATATCATCCAAAACATGGAAGCAACTAGCCGGGTTGCTAAGTGGGCTATCGAGCTTCGACATCACGGGTTAAAATATGTGCCTCGTACGGCCATCATGTCCCAAGCGCTCGTGGATTTCATCAATGACTGGACAGAATTGCAGGCACCGGAGGATAAACCGGATAACCCATACTGGACTATTCACTTCCACAGGTCCAGACAATTGGAGGGCTCGGGGGCTGGAGTGGTTCTTACTTCCCCTCGAGGTGACAAGTTTTGTTATGTTCCCCGCTTGATGTTTCCTTGTACTAACAATGCAGCTGAATATGAGGCCTTGCTCCACGGTCTTCGGATGGCTAAGGAGATGAACTTAATCCGGGTATGTTGCTTTGGGGACTCCGATTTAGTGGCTCAGCAAGTATCTGGTACTTGGGATTCTAAGAATCCACTCATGGCGGCTTATCGGCGTGAGGTGGATGTCATTGCTGGTCACTTCAAGGGTTACCAGGTCGAGCACATTGATCGACGCAAGAATGAAGCGGCGGACGCTCTAAGCCGTCTGGGGTCTCAGTGTAAACTGGTGCCGCCCAATGTCTTTCTTAACGTTTTGCATAACCCGTCGGTCAAACTATCAACGGAGGAGGATCTGGCTGTTCTCGACCTGGAGGCTCAATTGGTGGTGGTTCTTCATGCTATCCCTGATTGGACGGTACCATACCTGGCGTATATGACCCGGGGCGAGTTACCCGGGGACGAAGTTTTGGCCAGACAGATAATCCGGCAGTCCATGTCCATGAGTATTGTCAATGGCGAGTTACATCACTGCAGTGTCTCGGGGGCGTTTCAGCGCTGCGTTTCTCCTGTAGAAGGCTGTGAAATTTTGCGTGAAATCCACGAAGGGGATTGTGGTCATCATGCCGGTTCAAAATCCCTTGTGGCTAAAGCTTTCCGACACGGTTTTTACAGGCTAACGGCTCATGCTAATGCTGAGGATTTGGTCAGGAAGTGTGATGGTTGTCAAAAGTTTTCACGCTGAGCCCATATTCCGGCTCAGGAGTTGAGGATAATCCAATCGCCTGGCCGTTTGCAACTTGGGGGCTGGATATGATTGGGCCTTTTAAGAGGTCCAAGGATAAGAAGACCCACCTTCTAGTGGCGGTTGATAAATTCACTAAGTGGGTGGAGGCAGAGCCAGCCAGCAAGCGTGATGCAGCCACGACGGTTCAATTCATGAAGAAGGTGATTTTCCGCTTTGGTTTTCCACACAACATCATAATAGATAATGGCACGAACCTCTCCAAGGGTGCTATGGAAGAGTTCTGTCAACGTGAGCACATTCGGCTTGATGTGTCATCAGTGGCTCACCTCCAGTCTAATGGTTAAGCTGAGAGAGCTAATCAAGAAATCCTAAAAGGCATCAAGCCCCGACTTATGGTCCCTTTGCAGAGGACGTCGGGTTGTTGGGTGGAAGAGTTGCCTTCCGTATTGTGGAGCATTAATACCACCCCCAATAGATCTACGGGTTATACACCCTTCTTCATGGTTTATGGAGCAGAAGCAGTTCTCCCAAGTGACATTCGCCATGACTCCCCTCGAGTGGCAGCTTATGTTGAAGCGGACAACGAACAAGCACGCCAAGATGCATTGGACCTGTTAGATGAAAAACGGGATATAGCGGCAGCTCATTCGGCGATTTATCAGCAAGACGTGTGGCGTTACCACGATAGCTGGTTTAAAACCAGAGCTTTTCAAGAAGGCGACTTAGTGCTCGGGCTTATCCAAGATCAAACCGATATGCACAAGTTATCCCCACCTTGGGAAAGGCCGTTTGTGGTCAGAAAGAATCTGAACAACGAGTCATACTAACTTATCGATGTTCAAGAGCACAAAGACTCACGCAAGTCGGAGGAGGAGACCCGCCGGCCGTGGAATATATCTCATCTTCGGCCTTACTACACCTGAGCCATAGGCTCTATTATGTACATATTCTTGACAATGTATATATTATAATCAATATAATAAACCGACATCCTTGCTAAAGCGGGGCCTCTGCCGTTCTTCCTTAAAAGTTTTTCTTGGTTACATGGGGGCTTCTGCTTATAAAGCGGAGTTCTGATTGTCCATTAATCCGGCTTATAAAGCTACAAAAAAAAGAGCATGGGGGCTTCATACCCAACATCATAAAGAGCCAAAGAGAGTTTTTTGCAAGGCACAACTCAAACATAGGCGCCCACTGAGCACATCTCAAAATATTTCTTGGGGGCTCTTTGCTTCTACAAGAACAAAAAAGTCTACAACCTTGCAATAGGCTATAAAAGCCAGGCTTGGAAGCCAGGTGTATTCACGTAAAACCCCGGGTTATCCTGCCTTTTTAAGTAAGTCACTCCGTCTAGGTAATCTTGGTAAGACCCGTCGAACGTTTGACAGTCAATCTTATAAAGACCCTGAACTTGTCGTAGTTAAATTGATGATTGGTTAATGTGAGGTCCGTCTTATAAGGCTTTGTAAAATGGTTTAACTCAGTGGCCTGGCAGCCCATGAAAAGCCTCGCCCTTTTGCATATTTTCTTCGCAAATCTTTCTTTTCGATGTCTATTTCGATGTTTATTTCGATGAGGTTTATATTAAATCCGGTTTTTATTAACCCGGTCTGGCTTTTGAGTTGCCAAGTACAAACTTACAAGATGACCGGTGTCAATTGACCCGGCTTGGCTTTCAATTATAAGTTGTCCGTACACGACCAATTATAATCTGGTGTTTGTTAACCTGATCTTGCTTTGACTATAAGTCGCCAGTATGATCATCCAGTGTTTATTATACCCCAGCATGGCTTCATTATAAACCAGCAAAGCATGGTGGGAGTTATCAGCACTCAAGATTTGGGTTATCACCCTTGGTACAATAAAGTTGGTAAATCAACGATGTGGTTCAATGTCACAGGTATGATGTATTTCATATTTAATTATTCTTGAAAATACAGCCTTGGTTATAAACCCTGGCTTTATATTGGGTGTTATGACCCGTCCGGCGGTAAACCGCCAGGACAATTTAAATTTATTATATGCAGAAACAGGATTGCATAAAGTGCTAAAGATCATAAGCAGACATAGCATAATCATGACGGATTAACATTATTATGCAAAGTAAATATGCATGACGACATAGCAGACCAAGTGTTTTAACTAGCCTATTACAAGGCACTTTGACGGCCCAAAATAATAATTGTTTATCACACGGATGGTAGTGTGCGGAGGCTAAGCCGGCCGCCAGATCATGATTCATCACTAGGCTGACTTGAAGGTTGTGGATCATCCTGCACCGGTTCACCCTCCTCCTCTCCACCCAGTGGCTAGAAGTCAATGGTTGCCCAGTCAATCCCAGTTAAGGCGCGGAAGACAGCTTCATCAAGATGGGCAAGCATCATGCACCGGCCCTTGCAGCTGATTTCTTCAAATCCTCAAGATGGGCAGGCATCATGGATAACTTTTCCAATGTGTCCTTGATCAACATTGGGGCGGTTTATTATGGGAAGCTGTGCAGATGACCCGTTGAACGCTGGTATATAATTGATATATCAGTGTATAAGAGGCCTTGAGTTTTTTGCGCATGTCTGAGCCAAGATGAGTAACACGGCTACCTGCAATGGTCAACATAATAGTAAATAGGCAGTTTCATGGATGTTGTTTATTTACAGCTTATGAAGAGGGTATTTACTGAAGACAACAGATGTCATAGCATTGATTGGCCGCGTCAAGCCTATTAGTTCTTCTATCACCGGATTAAGGGCTGCTGCAGCATCCTCCGCCCGCTTTAGCCAAGTTGCCTTTTCAGTTTCCCATTCTGCCCGTTCGCCTTTAAAGCTATCCTTCAATTGTTCCATGGTTATTAAAGCGCCGGTCAGATCTTCTTTAGCCTTGGAAGTTTCTGCTTGCTGGGACTTGATATTTTCTTGAAGGCCGGCGATTTGAGATTCCTTTTTATTCAGATCAGCCTGCAAGAGACATGTAATGAGCTGATAATACATATTTGAAGTCCCAAGCACATAACAAGTTATACACTTGGCACTTGGGGGCTAATGTGTATTGCTTTTTATCAACTGTCATTTTCAAAGTCCCAAGCACATAACAAGTTATCCACTTGGCACTTGGGGGCTAATGCATGTTTGCTCAAGTTCCGGTTATGGATATTTCCTATTCAGAAGGATTACATTGATGATTATCAAGAATTTTGGAAGCTGCATGACAGAGATGTACGGTTCATCCTAAAGGTATAAACCGGTCCCTAGGGGCTATGCAAGCAAGATTAAATATTGTTCTATTACAAGTCCCAGTTCACATCAATATTATGAACCGGCCCCTGGGGGCTACGACAAGTGATAGTCTAAACCGGTCATAAGGAAATATAGCTTATGCAAGAGTGAGTGATATTTACCTCATACCGCTCCTTCACCAGGCCCACTAAACCGGCTTCATAGTCGCGGCTTGTGTACATGCGGTTCAAAAATCCAGAATGAATGTCTTGGGCGTTGAGATGGGCATAGCTTGATACATATGTTTTCCACTTGCCCTTATCCATAGCAGAAAATTCTTCCTTGGCAGTATGCTTTGACAAAGTGACAGGATAGCCAGGGGAGGTGAAACTAGTGCCACTAACGAAAACATCGTCATCAGCACCTTTAGCCAGGCTTGGCGGATCATCATCATGAGCCGATGGATCAATATCCATGTTCTCAGCTTCAGTTGTTTGATCCGGCAATGACGGGCCATCAGGAATGATATCAGCATCTGGCTGAGACGGTTCAGGAGCTTGTTCTGTTTCATCCAGATTGGTGTCTTCAGCCGGTTTGGTCACTTTGGCTTTCTTGCTGGTTCTGGCTTCGACCCTGCAAAGTAATAAAGTATGCATCAGAGCAGTGCAAGGATCAGAAGTATAAAGGAATGACGGATTAGCAAAATCTGCTCACCCAGGAACCGTTTTAAGGGTGGGAAGCTTTGTTGATGTTGATTCGCCAGAAGATGAATGGGAGGTCCCCTGGTAATTCGAGTTAGATGGATTAAGAGGATATCAGAAATATCCCGCCCTGGGATAAGATGTATCAGAAGTACAAGAGACCTCTTGGTGGCATTTACGAACCGGAGAGTTCGCTAAAACCGGAGGAGGTCACCACTTGGCTGCTATGCCGAGTTGTACGGCGAGCTTCATGCTGCTGCGCCTTCAAAAGAAAGTGCAGATCCGAATAAGCAAGAGAGTGTGAAAATTTTACTTTTCGGACTACTTGACGGGTTTTTGGTGTTGGGACAGGATCTGAGTCGGAAGAAAGAATAGTTACCTCTACATCACCAGCGCGGCTAGCTTCCACGTCATCCTGATAAGGATCATTGTCAATGAGGTGTATGAAAAAAGAACCAAGAGAGTCAAGTTCTAGCTCTGATTCCAGATCATCAAGTTCTTCCTCATTGGGCAGGTCAGGGGACTCGGCGGTTTTCTTCTTCGCGGGTTTCTTTGTAACTTTGGTCGTGATGCGAGGTGCTTTCACCAGTTTATCCTGTGTCTTCGCCGGTTTATCCTATATTTTCCTCTTCCAGAACGGATCATCACCCTGCACAGATGGACAACAAGTTATAAAGAAATATTTAAGAAGGGACGGATTAAGACAAGAATGGTGCAATTCTTACAGCCGGCGGTTTATTGGAAACGCAGAAAGGACTGTGCCATGTCTTGTTGCACTCAGATACCGGTTCATCCAGCATCTTCTTAACAGATTCAGTAATTTCCTCGTCAGTTAGCTGAATATCAATATGCCGTTGTGGATCTTTGAGATCTGCTGTGTACTCGCACATTAAACCGGGGCGACGGCTAAAGGGGAGGATACTCCAAGAGACCCAGCAGCGGACAAAGTCGATGCCAGTTAAACCATTTGCCATAAAGGCTCGGAGCTTTGCAAGATGTGGTGCGTACTTGGCTCGTTCCTTTGTAGTAAGTCATTGGGGAACTGGATGCTTATTGGTAAGCCGGTGAGCACGATAACCCGACAGAGGATTTTCGTCATCTAGAGCTGTATTTCGGCAATAAAACCAGGTCTAATTCCAATCTTTGGGGTGGCTATGATGCTTGGTGTGAGGGAAATTGACATCTTTCCTCTTGTGAATTGAAACGCCGCCAAGTTCAGTGTTGGGCCCGTCCGTAAATTCAATACGATGGTTTAAGTAAAAGAAGTCCCGGAATAACTCTACATTAGGTTCTTCTTGCAGATAAGCCTCACAAAATACTTGAAAATTACAAATATTGGACGCGGAGTTCGGTCCAATGTCTTGAGGGTGGATTTGGAAGTTGGCAAGCACGTCACGGAAGAATTTTGATCCGGGAGGGCTAAACCCTCGACTCAGATGATCAGCAAACACAATCACCTCTCCATCCTTGGGCTCAGGAGGATTTTCTGGACCGGGGACCCGCCAGTGGATGGTCTCTTTACTCGCTAAAGCTCCAGTTGCAACACATCCGGCCAGTTGTTCTTCAGTAACCCAGGAAGGGACCCAGTTGCAAGCATAAAATTGTTTGGCCATTTCAACGAAAGGCTGGAAAAAGATTAATGCCGGTTTAAGATTCATGGCTATCAAGTATAAAGCGATGCAAGGTTATAAGGAGAAGACGCTGAGGTATATATACATATCAAACCGAAATCAGACATTGGCAGGATTATATGAAATGACAAATTGACGGTTTAAGAGAGGGCTAATGCTACCTGGCGGGTTATAATTTTCTTAAGGATTAAACCGCCAACAATGGTGTGGAAGTTACAGATCTGAAAAATTGCTAAGTGTTGCACAAACAGGTTTTACAGGTTGACATGATAATTTTGGATCTACCACAGTTCCAAAAAGGGAGAAAATTCCAAAACCCTAAGTTGTGACAGCGGAACAGTTAGGGTTCAGATGGGATTTTTCACTAAAAAAGAGGTGCTGTGATGAGGGAAAATGGATTATGGCTACGACCGTACAGGGAAAATGTCAAGTTTTTTATCAAGTATTCATGTGACAGCGAAGTACAAGTGAAGAACACTGATGAACACCGAGGAATACAGAAACCCTAATGAACAGATCTGGGGTGGAAAGAGAGAAGGCTTACTGAGCCTGCGGGAGCAGCAGAGAGGCACCATGTTTTTCTGGTGCGTTCAGGGTGATGCAGCGGCTGGAGGTGAGGTTGAAGACGAGGCTGGACGCCGGCGGCTAAGCTCGAAGCACTGGGCGGCGCGAGGAAGACGACGAGGCGAAGAGGCATGAAGGGGAAAAATGAAAATGACACCCGGTCCTATTTATAAAGTGAAGGGATAAGCGACAGGCACGAGAATTGAAGAGCCCAAAGAATGGATAAGTGACAGAGCTATCGCCTTGATTTTCGGAGGTTCATTAATAAAAGGGAGGTATGTACAGTTTTTAATAAGAAGGTGACATCATGGCGGTTTATTACAATCTTGGAAGATGACGTCATGGCGGATCACAAGGTTTACATGAAGGTGTTCAAGAAGGAATTCTTTTAAGTCTGGAAGATTGACATGAATAGATTCAAATCAATCTGGGGCCTAATGTTGGGGATATAACTATTGAGTTTAAACCGCCCAGGCGGGGCCGGGTTATACTTGTAATGAGTCATTCATATTGAAGCCCATGAAGACAAGGAGTGTGGCACTTTGCTTAAGAGGCTTAGAGACCCAGGGCCCAAAGGCGGATTAGGGCCCGTAGACATAAACCGCCATATACTATGTAACTTGTGTTGTATGATAGGAAAGGGTAGAAACTGAGCCGGACACGTGTATGAGCCGGCTAGGATTCTGTAAACCACTGGGCGTCAACCTGTGTATATAAAGGGATGACCCGACGGTGGTTCAAGGACAAGAAACAACAACTCGAGAGCCAGGTAAAGCGGATTTGCTCCCTGATCATCGAGACCCCATCAATTCCACCACAACTGGATAGTAGGCTTTTACCTTCACCGCAAGGGGCCGAACCAGTATAAACTCCCCGTGTCGTTTGTCCAGTTTAACCCCTTTAAGCTAACCTCATTGCGATGGCTCCACGACTAAGTCCTCACACTAGGACATCTGACATGATAATTCCATGACACACTGCGTTCTTAAAATCCCAGGCAGGCCTCCCATTCTTGTGCAAAGGAGCAATGCGGTGACAAATGAAGTCGGCTCCAATCATCTCCAGTGTGAGGCCGGCAGAGATGAGGCAGAGGATTCTGGTGGTGGCGACCGTGACCTTCCCATTGTTGGGATCAAAATCGCTCTAGTCGTCGCCACGGAACGGCGGACTCTGGCGGACTCGAAAAACGGCCGTGGCTCTTTCTCTACAATCCAGCACCATCGGCCTCGCCATTCCTCCCACCGCTCCTTCTGGAAACCCTTCGGGTATACGCCCTTGCACAAAGGTCTTGGGATCCAAGCAACAGAGCCAGTAATGGCATCCCCTTGCTGGATACGGGGGATGAAATAATGGCGAAAGAGCGTCATACTAAGGTGGACTCCGGCGAAGCCCTCGCGGAGGTGGGCGAAGAGGGCCATGCATGCCACAACATTCAGCGTGAAATCTAGGAGATGGAAGCCGTAGGTGTGCATGATGTCACTGAAGAAATCTGAGAAAGGGGGCAGAGCCCGTAGGAGAAGTAATCGACAAAGAAAGGATAAGTACAAAAGTATGGGTACTTCTGTACCCCTTACTAGTGCACGGGCAGTCGCAGCCACTCCTACGGCAAGGCTTGGCGTGGCAGAGGAAAGGAGAGTATGAAGACTACCAAGACAGATACTCGAAGCACAAGGAGTAGAGGGCGAGCCGGACCACCCCCGGAAAGGGCCTTGCCGGGGCGTCCTACATAGCACCAGCAAGCCCATCACCCTTGGGGCTAAGAGCTCTGACACCATCGACAACGTTAAGACCAAGATCTGGAGAGTGCATGCTCGATAGCATGCAGATCCTCATAAAGATTGACAGCCCACAGATCCACATGGGACCAGAAGACGAAGACCCCCGGCAAGACCCCTGCAGGGGATGACTCCAAGGCCCCCGGCAAGCCTTGCCAGGGACGATCGCTGGGCCGTGGCCACACCCACGCCCGACAAGGTTTCGCCACCTCACCACCACTCCAGTGCGACGATCGGCATACCAACTAAGCAGACGCCTGCGTGGTGGCATGCAAATATTCGTGGAAGCTTACCATTGTGCCAACATAGCAGCTAGACGGCCAGCGTGGCACTGCATGCCTCGTCGACCCAGACACGTGTCAAAGCGAGGAGGCACGGTGAAGGACGGGATGGCTTCTGTTGCCATCCCCAATAAAGCAAGAGGACACATAGGCGATGCATTAAATGCATTTGTCCTACGTTGCTGAGAAATAAGCTCGTGCACTGTAGTTTGCCACCTCCTGTGTGCCACTGTGGCAACCCCTTTTCGTATAAAAGGAGGCCAAAGGCACAAGGAGAGAGGATTCAGACTTTTGGATAAAGCACACACCATAGCTAGTTCAAAATCTCAAGAACACACATACAACCAGACAAGCAGGACTAGGGCATTACACATCTTTACGTCCCAAACCTGGATAAAAATCCCCTGTGTTGTAACAGCTCGACCTGCTCCTCGTGCAGCTAATCCCCTGCCGAACGTAGAAGGGATCCTTATGACCCCATAGGTGTTCGATTTCCCCGACACAGCAGCTCAAAGCAGAACGGGATACGCTCAATGAAAGATGGACCAAGGTCCTGGCTACCGAGGAGTACGTCCACGAGTGACCTACCAAAAGTTACCCCAAGCGCATGCTGCTGCCAAAATTCGACGACGAAGCCCTTTAGCCAATACCGTCGAAATACAATCAGGCAGATCGACCAGACCAACCACCACATGGATGGGATAAAGCGGCATATCAAGCGAACACCAGCCTGCACCCCCTCGTCAAAGAGGTAAGGAGACAGCAGCTGTGGGTTACACATATGACTTGCAATGAGACCTGAACAATAAATCCGGTCAGACTAAATCAATCTATGGATCAAGAGGCCATGCCCCGGCACGAGATAACAGCTATGAAGTCCAGCGTGTTGAACATTACAATATTCGGGATCAGAACCGAACTTAGATGTCATTTGATCTCCGTCGTGATGTCACACGATACAGGGGTGCCGCACACCCCATGTGCTTTACCGATGAGGTAATGCAACACCAGTTTCTGGAAGGGTTTAAACCCGTGAACATCGAGCCGTATGTTGGAATGACGGATCCGGTCGTCTGGATTGAAGATCTTTTCTCCACATTCATATGGCTCATGGAGATGACCTCCACACCATTAAATATCTTCCTCTAAAGCTGAAAGGACCAGCACGGCACTAGAGGAATAGCCTCCTAGAGAACTCCATTGGAACCTGCGAAGATTTGGAAGATGCTTTTCGGACCAACTTTCAAGGCACTTATGTTCGGCCACCGGATGCTGATAACTTGAGTCACATAATCCAGCAACCAGGCGAATTGGCTCGCAAGCTTTGGAATCAGTTCCTAATTAAAAAGAACCGAATCGTGGACTGTCCAGACGCCGAAGCCTTAGCGGCCTTCAAACACCGCGTCTGGGATGAATGGATTGCCCGACACCTCGGGCAGGAGAAGCCAAAGACCATGGCAGCTTTATCTTCACCTATGACCCATTTTTGCGCGGGTGAATATAGATGGTTGGCTCGTCGAAGCAACAACTCAGGCGACCTCCGCACCTCTGAGGCTAGGTACGGCAATGGTAAACCACGCCGCAACAAAAACAAATGTCAGAGCAACAATGATGACACAGATGATACGGCAGTCAATGCCAGATTCGGTGGTTCTAAATCTAGTCAGGGGAAGAAACCTTTCAAAGGCAACAGGGACGGTCCATCCAGCATGGATAAAATCCTTGAGAGGCCCTGTCAGATTCATGGGACACCCGATAAGCCTGCTAACCACACCAACAGGAACTGCTGGGTTTTCAAACAGGCTGGTAAGATAAATACCGAACACAAGGGAAAGGGACCTCCAAGTGAGGACGATGATGAGCCCCGTTAGCCGAACACCGTGGGCCAAAAGCAGTTTCCCCCGAGGTGAAAATAGCGAACATGATCTATGTCACTCACATTCCCAAAAGGGAGCACAAGCGCGCACTAAGGGACGTCTACGTCGTAGAGCCTGTCGCCCCAAAGTTCAACCCATGGTCAGCTTGTCCGATCACTTTTGATCGCAGGGATCACCCAACTAGTATCCGTCACGGGGGTTCGGACGCCCTGGTACTTGATCCAATTATCGATGGATACCATCTCACTAGAGTCCTTATGGACGGGGGCAGCAGTCACAACTTGATTTATCAAGACACTGTCCACAAGATGGGCATCAACCCATCAAGAATCAAACCTAGTAACACTACCTTTAAAGGTGTGATACCCGACATGGAGGCCCATTGCACTGGCTCACTGATACTAGAGGTAGTATTCGGCTCCCCAGACAACTTCCGCAGTGAAGAATTAATCTTCGACATCGTCCCTTTCCGCAGTGGTTATCACACACTGCTCGGAAGAACTGCTTTTGCCCGCTTTAATGCAGTTCTGCACTATGCATATTTAAAGCTTAAGATGCCTAGACCTCGTGGAATTATTATAGTCAATGGAAATATGGAGAGCTCCCTCCGTACTAAAGAACACACCATAGCCCTTACAGCCGAGGTGTATGGCGGCCTTATCAAGTCGAATAATTCGTCGAACATTAAAGCCAACAACATCTCTAAACAAGTCCAGTTCGCGCATCACTTTGATAAACCGACGGATCCGGACGTTGATTAGCAGTTCGGCCTCTGCCGACTGCCCAATAAGGTTGTGGCTTGCATACCGTGCATACATAAAGACGCACTCAAAATACCTTGGGCAGCGCCGGAGGCACACTATGGAACAAGTCCATAGTACGGCTTGACCCTATCTGGACTGCATACATCTTTCTTCACTACAGGTTCATTAAGAGCCCTATTTTGCTGTATGGTTGCATCAGGGATCCTTTAAAGGCTAGCGTTTCCCATCTTTACGGCCAACCATCAAATACTCCAATCAAAGGACTTATTACTAAGGAGAAACGGCGCAGACGTGCGGCAGGGCATCACTGGAGTCTTTTGAACTATTACTTTTAGGCCTTGTGTTAGACTTTCCCTTATGTAATTTTTTCTACGCATGTAACATGACCTTAATATTTAGCGCATTGCCTGTTGAAACATGCTTCGACGTATTAATAAGGATATAAAGGAAGCAGATGATCACCACCTTTTGATTGGGTTCTTACATTATCTTGTCACCCGCATTACCTCCTTGCTTTTGACTGACATACATGCTTCGGCACGGCCTTCATACCAGGGTTTGTATTCAGCCCTGCCAACTCTTAAGTCTGAACACCTATAGGGAACTCTTCGGCGTCTCGGATATTGCACTATATGCATCAGCTCCGAACCATGCCATTGGTCTATAGTTGGGTTGCCCGGCTCCTGTGCTTGCCACCTTATGTTCCGCAAGTTTGGCTAAGGTAGCAAAGGGAGAACTACTGGAATCGTATTTCTGGTTCGTCTGGTTAAGTACCTCAGTAGAGAAAGCCGAAAACTGACTATCATGATATGCGAGAGCGGGTCAGCGATCCGGTGACTTAGTATTATACTACAAATCGTTCGCAATTTATGCCGTATTATACAAGGGGTTGGGCTTTGACCAGCCGTGTTGCGAAAGCACCGTACTCCGGATCGCCGTTCATGCAACAGGGGCTAATACTTAGCCCCACCAATGGACTCTTATGGCTAAGTGAAATTAATAAAGCCACATAGTCCGATTGCCTAGTTCACCTTGCAAGACGCCTCCTATATAGGACCAAGACGTTGGATAAAGTGCGGACATAAACCCCTGTAATATTTACATGGGGGCAGAAGCCGATGACTTGTAAACTTTCAGACTCATATAAATAAATGCCCGAATAGGAGGGTAAACTAACAAAATCATAAAGCGCAAGAATAAAATATTGCACATTATAAGTTCAGTACACGGTTCTGGCAAACCGAACTCCACTACTCAAAGATGATATCCTTTGAGCATTGACCCTCTACAATGCGGGCTCCCTCGAGGACCTCGCTGAAGTACTTCTCCGGCCTCCGGTGGTCCTTGCCTTCAGGCGGCCCTGCGGTGGCAATTTCGGTGGCCTTCATCTTCACCCATTGCACCTTGACTCGGGCGAAGGCCATCCGGGCACCTTCTTTCCAGGTCGACCTCTTAAGGGTGTCGATCCGAGGACGCGCATTGACCATTCGCTTCACGAGTCCGATGTAGCTGCTGGGTATGGGCTTGGCTAGCCAAAGACGGACTATTACATCCTTCATGGCCAATCCGTCCACCCTGTCCAGCTCGGTCAGCTGCTTCAGCTGATCGCTGAGGGGCGCCGGATGCTCTGGCGCAAGGTACTGCGACCAGAACAGGTTCTCCGTCGAGCTCCCCTCTTTGGCTCGAAAGAACTCTATGGCGTCGGCAAAACTCCTTAGCAGATCCGTAAACGCGCCTGGAGAACTCCAAACTCGGGTCAGCAAGATGTATCTCTTACTTGTATATTTACTTTGCAGAAGAAAGGCCTTACCAGCCGCTATGTACCTCGCCTCCTGGATCTCCTGGCGAGCGCCCTGGGCTTCAACCCAGGCTTCCTTCACACTCTCGAGAGCTTTGGTGAGCTCGGAGGCCTGTTCCGAACTCTTTCGCTCCAAAGGACTCGCACTTGGTAATGGTGTCCTAAAGCCCTTGTTCGACCTCACCCACCCGCGCCTTGTATTGTTGGCGGGTAGTTCGCTCCACCTCCAACTCCTTGGCCGCTTTGTCAGCGGCCGCCCTGCTCACCTCTGCCTCCTTTTTGGCTTCGGCAATAGCGCTATTAACGGACTCCACCTCAGTTGCACTAACTACGAGTCAAGTCATAAAACTCAGTAAATTCAAAAAAATTAGCACACATATCACTTCGGGTATGTAGTAATAGTGCATACCTTGTGTTTCGTCAAACCGCTTATTGACGCGGTCGAGCTCCTCATCAGCTAATCTAAGTTTCTGATTAAGCTCGGAAACCTCTGCGGCTTGGGCAGTAGCCGCCAGCATAGATGCCTGTCCAACAAGATCGTATGATTAACATGATTTGGGATCCTCCGTCTGGGTTGTTCCAGTCCGGACAGAGTCTCAGGAGCTACTGTCTATATATGGGTTCAACCTTGCAAAAAAAACCTGTTAGAAAATTACATTGCATACCTCAAAGCCCATCAGTAGGCTGTTGAACGCTTCTTCCAGTCCGGTTTCTGCAGACCAAACTTTCTCCATAACCGCACCCATCAGGGTGCGGTGCTCCTCCATGATACAAGCGCGTTGCAGCGCTTCCTCCAGAGTATGAGCGGCCTCCGAATTAACAGAAGCCACCGATGGAGCTGCGGATCCTCCCCCCTCTGTAGAAGGAGGGTGTTGGTCCGAACCCGGAGCCGCATTGGTCTCCGGGATGGTGTTCGGCGAGGCCTTAAACTGTTGAGGCCCCCACCCTCCATGGTCATGGGGGTCGCCATGCCCCGCTCCGCGGCATCCGAGGTACTAACCTCGGGTGCCTTCTGGATGGCCTCGTCCGCTCCCCCTCGGCTGGGAGAGGTCCTTTGGGAGGACACCTCTGTGTCCTCCATGGCAGGGGGAGAGGGCTCGCGATGGTCCATTGCTCTCCGCCTCTTCAGGCGCCAGAGAATTTCCCGATGAAGACGAGGGGTTCGGGATATCGCGTGGAGTGCTGAAATACAAGCAAAGATACAATTTATACAGAGGCGGGTAAGAGGAAGCTTAACAAGTAAAGTTTTTGGTGCTTACGATTCGGCCAGGGGCTCTTCTTGGCCTGTGTTCAGACTCCGAGTCCGAACTGACCAAGAGGGTGATCTTATTCCTCTTCAGCGTCGCCCCCTCCGGATTCTTGGAGGTTGTCCTCTTCTTCCTCCTCGTGATGCAAGGGGAGTCGCTCTCCACCTCCTCTTCCTCCTCCTCTTCATCCTCTTCTTCCTCATGAGAGTAGACGGCCTCGGTCTCTTCAGACAAAGTGTCCGAAGGACCTTTGTGGTGGGGCTCGTCCTTGGGCCCCTTTCCCTTCTTCTTGCTTTTCTTCTCCGGTGCTTGATAGGGCGCTGGGACCAGCATCTCCTCTAGTCGAGGGGTGACTGGGACTTCGAGCAACGGAGTCGGGTTCTTGATCCGCTCTGCCTTCTTTGTCCAGCCCTATAAAAAATTGGGATGATAAGATTCGTATTGATCGAATATATAGACCGGACATATCTTCGGAAAATTAACACTTACCAGAGTGGCCGGATTCTTGGCGTCAAGACCGACGTCTTCTGTCTCCATGGGCCAGCTCTTCTGTGCCTTGAAAAGCAACTTCCATATTCCAGCATGTGTCATGCCGAGGAAGTGCCGCAGGTTCCGCGGCTCCTCCGTATCAAACTTCCACATGGGGGAAGTCAGGCGCTGGCAGGGGAGAATGCGGCGGAAGAGCATGATCTGCATCACATTGGTGAGACCGACGTTCCTGCCCAGCACATTGGTGATGCGCATTTGCAGCGCCTGTACCTCCGTCTGGGACCCACAGTCGAGGCCCTTGTTGTTCCACGACCTGAGCCTCGTGGGGGTCTAGATCTGAACTCTGGAATTGCCGCCCTGTTGCTGCGGCGCGGCTCCGTGATGTAGAACCATTCTTGTTGCCAGACCTTGATGGTCTCAACAAAGGCCCCCTTGGGCCATTTGGTGTTGGCAGCTTGCTTATCATGGCCCCGCTGCAATCAGCATGCTACTCATCGACCACCTTCGGCTTCACATTGAAGATCTTCAGCCATAGGCCAAAGTGTGGGGGGATGCGGAGTAAAGCCTCACACACGACGATAAATGTCGAGATGTGGAGGAAAGAATTTGGGGATAGATCCTGGAAATCTAGCCCGTAATAGAACATGAGTCCCCGGACAAAGGGGTGGAGTGGAAAACCTAACACTCTAAGGAAATGGGGGACGAAAACGACCCTCTCACCGGCCTTTGGAGTGGGGATGATCTGACCCTTGGTGGGCAGCATGTGGGCGATGGTGGCGGCTAGGTATCCCGCGCTCTGGAGATCTTTTATCTCCTTCTCCATAACAAAGGAAGCCTCCCACTTGCCCTTGAAACCGGATTCAGCCATGGTCGGAGAAGGTGTTGGTGGTGAGGAGGACGAAAACTTTATTTCGGGCGCTGAGAGCTTGGGAGATTGGAAGGCTGAGGAGATTGGAAGGCATGGGGAAGAGAGGTAGCCAAGCAGCTAGCGGGGGTCCCAAGGCAGGTGATCGAGCATCACCTGAATGTGTGCCCCAATGTGCGCCCCGTGAAGCAGAAAGCAAGGCGGCAGTCCACCGAGAAACAGGCCTTCATCGTCCAAGAAACCCGCAAGCTGGAAGCTGCAGGTGTCATTTGCGAGGTTCGCTATCCCGAGTGGTTGGCAAACCCTGTTTTTGTACCAAAGAAGGGACGAAAGGAGTGCATGTGTGTTGACTTCACCAACCTCAATAAGGCATGTCCTCAAGATCCATTCCCACTCCCCCGAATCAACCAAATTGGTGACTCCACCGCTGAGTGCGATCTGTTGTGCTTCCTGGATGCATTTTCGGGCTATCACCAAATCAAGATGGAGGAGGAGCAAGGAAGAAGAAGCGAGCGGAGCAAGAAGAGATGGACTGCGGGGGCTCACGCCTCTCCATACTTATATTCCAGAGGAGGCCAACCGTCGGCCTCCACGATCGCAGGTAATCATGACCATTTTTTGCATGCAGCAGGGACTCGTCAATCTGGGCAGTTGCCGAGGCAGCGTGGGGAAGTGGAGACGCCCACGTCCAATCAACCGCCACGCGGCGACCAAGGCCGCAGGCTGTTGGGGCCTGCGGCGCTCCGCACTTGCCCATTGGCTTCGCTGCTAAGCCAAGTCCGAGCACGCCTTAGGCCCGGGGGCTACTGTCGGCATTCTGGGAACGGTGGTCCCCAGACTTGCCTGCCTGCGGCCCACGGCGTGGCTCAAGCAGTGGCCCAGTACGGTCTGTCTACATCAACCCAAGCTCAAGACCCTCGCGAGGGGCCAAGCCTCACGGGGCGGACGATGCAAGGCTTCCTCAGGGGTGACCTCACCAGGCAGGCTCACGAGGAGGTAGAGAGATCAAGGCAAGGAGTACCTCGCGAGGTGCTCATGACGCAAGCCATGACGATCGAGACCAGGCGGGCGCCAGGCGGGCGCCAGCCTGCGCAGTGTCCTCGTTTCCTCTTTGGTGCAAAGGGGGCAAGAGCAGGCGCGGAGTACCGAGGCATCAAGCAAAGGTTACCATATCTGTGCAACGACACCAAGACCAGTAGAGCGGTAGGACGGAGGTCACCGTGGAGCCCCAAGACGGCGTCATCGCCAGTGCCTTTGGCAGTCGAAGACCAACTTTAGTCAGGATAACTTGTACTAGTTGTTCCCCTTCAAAATGGTCGTTGTTGGCTCCCTTCCTGCTCAATATTTGGGAAGAGGACCAGGGCCTCTATAAATAGAGATAGCCACCACAGTAGAAGGGGGAGGAGATCTCATCGAGAGCTGGTCGAATCCATTCAAGTAGAACACCGCACCAGCTCAAGAACACCCCTCGCGAGGCTATTCTTCCTCTGTACTGTTCATCATCAGCCCTAGAGGCAATCCACCACACCACACACTAGAGTAGGGTATTACACCACAATGGTGGCCCGAACTAGTATAAACCTTGTGTCCCTTGTGTTGTTCATCGTGTAGCTTAGATTCACAGCAAGGCGTTGGGACGTAGATCGGTAGGGGGAAGATCTTCGTGCGCACCCTCGAGTTTGAACCTTAAGGGTTTTGCCGGAACCCGATATCCAACATTTGGCGCGCCAGGTAGGGGTACGCCGGGGCTCTCCCTTCCATCGACCCGCTCTCCATCAACACCGCGCTTCGCCCTCATGGCCGACGGCGCACCGCCCGCTCCGGCGACCGACGCCGGCACTGGAGCCAGGGGTTCCGAGCCTTGGCCCCCGCCTTGCGGCAGGTGCAGTGGCCGCATAAGTTCAAGCCAGAGATGTCGCCGCGCTACAACGGCGTGATGGATCCGCTAGCTTTCCTGCTGGCATATGAGGAGGCCGTCCTCAAGGCCGGGGCGACGACAGGGTCATGGCTAACTGGTTTCCCATGGCCCTCACCGGCATTCCGCACATGTGGCTGCTCCACCTGCCAATAGCTTCTGTGGCCTCCTGGGAGGAGCTGCGCGACCTCTTCCTCGCCCATTATGTTGCACCGGACCCCCGGTCGTTGCAGCTCTCCTGGGCGGCTCGAAGGCGCCACCTTTGAGCCGCCACGTCAAGCCATTCGTCCGCCAAATCGGCGCCACCCTCACGCGCCAGGGAGCTCCTCCAGGTTGGGTGGCACCCAAGGCCGACTTGACCTTCAGCTTGGACAATCACCCCGCCAACACCGTCTGCTCACGTGTGCTCCCGATGTTTTGCACGCCCACCATCTGCCAGGTGGCCGTCACCAGGACCCTCATCAACGGCGGTGCCGGCCTCAACGTGCTCTCGGTGGAGGCCTTTAGCCTCCTCCACATGCCGCTGGAACGACTCCGACCCAGCAAGCCCTTCTCGGGCGTCGGAGGTAGTTCCACCGGCTCCCTAGGGTAGATCTGCCTTCCAGTGACCTTTGGCACTCACGACAACTTCCGCACGGAGTTGGTCGACTTTGACATCGCCCACATCGGCCTCCCGTACAACGCCATCCTCGGCGTCTCTACCTTGGCCCAGTTCATGGCAACGACTCACCCGGCCTACAACCTCATGAAGATGCCCGGGAGCAGCGGTGTCCTCACCGTAGCTGGAGATACAAAAGATGCTCTGCAGGCGATCAAGCTCGCCTTCAAGACAGCCGCAGTGGCGCAACCCACCAGCGCCGACACCCCCAAGGCCAAGGGGGCTGCGACAACCAAGAAGAAGCAACTATTCACCCAGGACAAGGCGGAGACTAAGCAGGTACCAGTTGATGAGGATGGATCCTCCGGTGCCACCTTCACCATAGGCGCCAATCTCGACCCTGACTAGGAGGAGGCTCTGGTGAAATTCCTGCGCGCGAACAAGGAGATGTTCGCATGGGAACCAAAGCAGCTAGCGGGGGTCCCAAGGCAGGTGATTGAGCATCACCTGAATGTGTGCCCCAATGTGCGCCCCGTGAAGCAGAAAGCAAGGCGGCAGTCCACCGAGAAGGAGGCCTTCATCATCCAAGAAACCCGCAAGCTGGAAGCTGCAGCTGTCATTCGCGAGGTTCGCTATCCCGAGAAGCTGGCAAACCCTGTTGTTGTGCCAAAGAAGGGAGGAAAGGAGCGCATGTGCGTTGACTTCACCAACCTCAATAAGGCCTGCCCTCAAGATCCATTCCCACTCCCCCGAATCGACCAAATTGTCGACTCCACCACTGAGTGCAATCTGTTGTGCTTCCTGGATGCCTTTTCGGGCTATCACCAAATCAAGATGGAGGAGGAGCGAGGAAGCAGAAGCGAGCGGAGCAAGAAGAGATGGACTGCGGGGGCTCACGCCTCTCCGTACTTATATTCCAGAGGAGGCCAACCGTCGGCCTCCACGATCGCAGGTAATCATGACTATTTTTGCATGCAGTAGGGACTGGTCAATTTGGGCAGTTGCCGAGGTAGCGTGGGGAAGCGGAGACACCCACGTCCAATCAACCGCCACGTGGCAACCAAGGCCGCAGGCTGTTGGGGCCCGCGGCGCTCTGCACTTGCCCTTTGGCTTCGCTGCTAAGCCATGTCCGAGCGCGCCTTGGGCCCGGGGGCTACTGTCAGCATTTTAGGAACGGGGGTCCCCAGACTTGCCTGCCTGCGACCTGCGGCGTGGCTGAAGCAGTGGCCCAGGACGGCCCGTCTACATCAACCCAAGCTCAAGACCCTTGCGAGGGCCAAGCCTCATGGGGCGGATGACGCAAGGCTTCCTCATGGGTGGCCTCACCAGGCAGGCTCGCGAGGAGGCGGAGAGAACAAGGCAAGGAGTACCTCGCGAGGTGCTCATGACGCAAGCCATGACGATCGAGACCAGGCGGGCGCCAGCCTACGCAGTGTCCTCGCTTCCTCTTTGGTGCAAAGGGGGCAAGCGCAGGCGTGGAGTACCGAGGCATCAAGCAAAGGTTACCATATCGGTGCAACGAGATCAAGACTAGCAGAATGGCAGGGCGGAGGTCACCGTGGATCCCAAGACGGCGTCATCGCTAGTGCCTTTGGCAATCGAAGACCAACTTTAATCAGGATAACTTGTACTAGCTGTTCCCCTTCAAAATGGCCGTTGCTAGATCCCTTCCCACTGGGAAGAGGACCAGGGCCTCTATAAACAGAGACAGCCACCACAGTAGAAGGGGGAGCAGACCTCATGAGAGCTGATCGAATCCACCCACGTAGAACACTGCACCAGCTCAAGAACACCCCTCGCGAGGCTGTTCTTCCTCTGTACTGTTCATCATCAGCCCTAGAGGCAATCCACCACACCACACACTAGAGTAGGGTATTACACCACAACGGTGGCCCGAACTAGTATAAACCTTGTGTCCCTTGTGTTGTTCATCGTGTAGCTTAGATTCACGGCGAGGCGTTGGGACGTGGATCGGTAGGGGGAAGATCTTCGTGCGCACCCCAGAGTTCGAACCTTAAGGGTTTTGCCGGAACCCGATATCTGACACAACCGTCCTGCCACTTATGCCTTGAAACTCGCTTGTTCCCAACATGAGCATGCGCTGTAAACGGTTGGATTACCCAAATCTTATTGATGAGCGATCATGTAAAAAGTGGGCACGTTCTTTGTTTTGACGAGACGGGCCAAGAGGGCTTGGCCTCGAAATACGGAACGCGGGGTGTGAAAACGGTGCAAAACGCTGAAGGGTCAAGTCTGACGCTTCACCGGAAAAGGTTGTCAGTAAAGACATCGTTCCTACTTTTTATATATCCCACCTTTGCGGCTAAGGGTTGTGTCAATTCTGCAAAGCCGAATACAGTTCTTTTATGGGGGAAAGATGACATATGTTGTTCAGGGAACCCACCTCGCAATGCTGAAGATAATCTGTGCGCCAAACTCGTCGCCATTGAAGACTGGTTCAGGGGCTACTGAGGGAGTCCTGGACTAATAGGTCCTCGGGCGTCCGGTCTATTGGACATGGGCTAGACTAATGGACCGTCAAGATACAAGGAAGAAGACCACTTCTCGTGTCCGGATAGGACTCCTGTATGCATGAACGGAAAATTTAGGTGTTCGGATATACTATTTCCTTTCTGTTAAACCGACTTTATACAACCCTAAGCCCCTCTGGTGTTTATATAAACCGGAGGGTTTTAGACCGATGGCAAGATCATATCATTGATAGCTAGCCAAGCTAGGGTTTAGCCATTACGATCTTGAGGTAGATCAGCTCTTGTAACCCCTATACTCATCGAATATAATCAAGCAGGAGTAGGATTTTACCTCCATTAAGAGGGCCTGAACCTGGGTAAAACACTGTGTCCTTTTGATCAGTGTTACCATCAATCCTCAAACATACAGCTTAGGCCCCCTACCCGAGATCCGCCGGTTTTGACACCGATAGTGGCCATCACGTCAATCATGGTTAACTTGTTGTGGGTCAGCAGCCGAACTGTGGCGTCCAAGCATAGTACCTCGCCACTTCCTTCTTGCGAAGGGCTTTTGGGCCGCCAGTTGAATCGCTTCTTTAGAGGAGTGTCCGAATATTCAGGCAAACTCCTCTGAACTTGCTCGAATAAGGGAAAATCTTCGATATAAAACCATTCTACGGTACACTCTTCGGAATCCTTCTTCAAGTTCCCAATAGGATACCCCATCCCTGCTATGCGCCATACCTCGGCTCTGCCTGTCGGATTTCGGGTTCCGTAAACCCTTGAGAGGTTTGAACTCTGGGGTGCATGCAAAGATCTCTCTCTCCCCAGTCTGCTGACTCGCTAACCTCACAGCCTAACGCGTCGAGCTCGAAGGAAATAAGACACGTCAATTTACCCAGGTTCGGGCCACCTTGCGGTGTAAGATCCTACTCCTGCTTTGTGGTGGATTTGCCTCGAGGGGCTGAGGATGAACTAGTACAGTGGACAAAAACCTCAGGAGGTATGTTCGTCGGCTCAACTGAGCTAGTGACGGTGGAGTGGATGTGTTTCTCCCCCTCCCATGGTGGTGGCTAGGTCCTATTTATAGTGGCCTTGGTCCTCTTCCCGAATGGAGACGGGAAGGGATCCCACAATGGCCAAATTTGAAGGGAGACAACAAGTACATCTTATCCTGACTAAAGTGGTCTGCGCCTGCAAAAGCCTCTGGTTGTGACGCTGCGGTGGGCTCGGCGATGACCTCTGTCCTGGCGGTCTTGGTATCGTTGCATGGGAATGGTAACCTTTAGTTGCTTCCTCGAGACTCCGCGCCTGCTGTTTGCCTCCTTTGCACCAAAGAGGAAACTAGTACACTGCGCCTGTCGGCGCCCGCCTGGCCTCAATCGTCATGGCTCACGTTACCCGAACCTCACAAGGTGAACCATGCATAGAAATCTCCGCTCCTCAAGAGCCAGCCTGAGGAGGCTGATCCCCTTGGAGGTCTTGGTGTCGTTCGCCTCGCGAGTCCTAGCCCCTCGCGAGGGTCTTGGGTTGTCGATGTTGAAACTAGGCCATACCAGGCTGTTGGTGGAGCCATGCCATGGGCCGTAGGCAGGCAAGTCTGGGTACCCCCGTATCCTGAACGTCGACAGTAGCCCCCGGGCCCAAGGTGTGCTCGGACTTGGGTTCTAGGCAAAGCCAAAGGGCAAGCGTGGAGCGCCGCGGGCCCTAACCGCCTGTGGCCTTGGGAGACGCATGGTGATTGATGGGACGTGGGCGTCTCCACTTCCCCATGCTGCCTTGAAATCCTCCAGGCCTGGCGGCCACCCGTTGCTTGTGCAGCCTGCCTCCGTTCATTATCGTGCTTTTCCTTGGCTCCTTCTCCCCCCAAACTTGCAACCCCTCTTGTGGATCTGGCAACAGCACTGTCCTCCTCCTTGCTTCCGCCATGGCCCCGCAGCAGAGAAGAAAAAGGGGAAGTCCCGTGCTTCCTCCGAATCCCCATCGGCCTTTGAACCTGCTCTCGAGCGGTCGATGGTGATCAACCGAGAGGGGCTGGCCAAGGTCCACCCAGCTCTTGCCGCTGATTCCAATGAGTGGAAGGCAATGATTGCCTGGCATGCCTCTCGGTCCACGGTCAACATGGATGTCATCAAGATCCCTATCCATCTTCACGCCCTATTCGCGGGCTTGATTTCTCCTTTCTTCCCTTTCTTCAATGCCATACTCTCGCACTACCAGATCCCTGCGCTGCACCTGGACCCCCAATCCATCATCCTCCTTGTCGTCTTTGCCTTCCTTTGTGAAGCCATGGTCAGCATCGCTCCTTCGGTGGCCTTGTTTCACCATTTCTTCTTGCTTCGTATGGCTGACGCCCACCAGCGCTCAGGGTGTGTGGCCTTCCAGGCTGTTGCTGCGACGGCTGGCTCGAGTATTTACTTAGAGCTCTCGCCAGATGCGGAGGGGTTATGGAAACAGTGGCTGTTTGTAGACGCCGGCATGCGCAGCCCCCTGCTCTTCACCCCTCGAGCGCCAGCGGTACCCAGCTCTAGCTGGGGGCACGTGAAGCTTGTCGACCGTCGGCTTTCCTGTTTCTGGACTCGATTGACCAGGCTAAAGAAGCTCGGGGTGACGGTGCTGATGGTGGTGCAGGAATTCATCCAGTGGCGCATCGCCCCGCTCCGGCGCCATTCCCGCCCAATGTGGGCCTTTACCGGCGCCAAGGACCCCATGAGGCTCCAAGTGCCTATGCTCCCTTCCAAGACGTTGTGCATGGTCCTCGGGCTTCTGACGGGCGATCCAGAGCCAGCCGCGCTTCCAGGGGAGGGCTGCCTCTTGTACCAGTGCTTGAACAAGGCGGACTGCGTGAAGCAGATGCCCCTCTTTGACGAGTGGGGGCTATGCCCGGCAGGCCTCGAAGGGCCTTGCTAGAATCCCATCCTCGTGGCTCCCTTGCTGCTCGACCCTGTGGCACGTGCCCCGAGTGTGGACACGGAGGGGCGCACGCCACTGGGTACCACTTGGAAGACCACCGGGGGTCAGGTGCCGCCGGTTGCCCAAGAGGCCGATGCTCCTGAGGTCCCGCTGAGGGCTCTTGAAGGGGCCACTGGGGGCTGGCGTGACCCGATGCCCTTGAGGCGACCGCTATCGAGACTCGGGCGAGCGGTCCCGAGGCGGTAGCTGAGGGGCAGGCGCCTCCTGGTGCTCCTGAGGCTGCTGCCCAAGGAGCCCTGCCGAGCGCTCCACCTGCTGAGGATCGCTCCCCGAAGCCTGGCCAGCTTCGCCTGAATCTTGAAGCACTCCGCAAGAGGAAGGGGCCTCCGGGCTGCAATGGTGACGCCTACCAGCCACTAAAGCAGAGGAAGTACATAGCCATGGACTAGTAAGTACCTTATTCCAGTGACTTCTTGCGTGTCGCGTCTTTCCCTGACCAAGGCTCTGCAGGATCCCTTCGGCCGCGGCGACGAGACCTCAGGAGAGCCGTCTTTCGGGTGCCCCCGGCCTACTCCTAACTCCAAGCCCCCCGTGCCCGACTCCTCCATGAGGCACGGGGACAATCCAAGTGGCTACCGTGCTGCTGGGGTGCCGCAGCCTTGAGATTCCATCATCCTTCCTTTGTGGCCTAGTCTGGGGTGCAGGAGGCACGCCAAGGGCCCCTCCGTTAGCCACCACCGACGGTTGGGCACCCTCGGTGTCGGCTTCGTATTCAAGCAGTAGGACTGCACCTCCAAGACCCCCACCGGAGGCAGGCGAGACACTCCATGCCCCTCCGTCAGCCCCCGGCGTGGAGGGACGGTCTGGCCACACGCTGGAGTTCACGCATGGGCGCAGCGCTGTCCGTCATGAGCGGGCAAGCACTAGCGCCGTGGCATCCCTTGCAATTTCTCGCATAGCTTGCGCCAACGCTCAGGACGAGGCCAGGGCCGCCGGCCATCATCGCGAGGCAGCCGAGGAGCGCGAGCGGCAACTCCAGGCCTCAAACGCTACCCTTGAGCGGCAAGTTGAAGCGTGCAGGGCCGCCTTGGCTGCGTCACCAGGCGAAGTACCTCCTGACGAGGCGGTAATCCAGAAGCGTGAGGAGGAGTTGGCGCTAGACGCTGTGGAGCACAGCCTGGATCTTGAATGACTAGAGGTGAGGGAGCGTCAGGCAGCCACTTCTGAGGATGACATTGCCGCCCGGGAGGCCAGCGTTTAGTAGGAGGTCAATCAGAAGGTGGCGGGGGTTCGTGCGGCTCTTGCGGAGGAATATCGCCTGAAGTTGGAGCTCCTGGAGGCCGAGCTTGAGGGCAGGAAAGCCACCTTGAAGACGAAGCTGGAACCTGCAGAGCAACATGAGAGAGCCGCCAAGGAAGCTTTGACCTCCTCCGAGTCCGCCTTGGCCTCTGCTCGCGCCGACCTATCTTCACTTCAGCAACAGATCGGGGACGTCACGTCCCTCACGGAGAGGACCGCAGATGAAGTGAACCGCCATCGGACGATGTAGCACGAGCACGCCTTGATGCTCCAGGACCTTAGAGTCGGAGCCAATCGGGCCTTGGGCGCCATTTGTGATGAGAGCGCTCCACACCCGCATGAGGATGACTACGCCAGCCACCTCCGCTTCTTCGCCGACATCGTGACCCGCTTGGAGGATCGGGCCGCGAGTGCTCGTGAGCTTGTTGAAGAGAGGAGCCAGGGTCTTCTTGGTCACGCGTTCTCGCACATCTTTAGCCAACTCCTCAATTGTGATCCTCATTTCAACTTTGACGCCATGATAGCCCCCGTACCCGTGGTCATCCAGGACAACCTAGTCGGCTGGATGGATGATCGTGTGGATGCCTTGGTAGCGGAGTTCGCTCTCGAGGATGACGCGGCCATGATTGCGGCTGAAGGAGATGGCGCAGGTGGCGAGGATGAGGAGGATGATCATGACAGCACGGACGGAGATGGTGAAGACGGTGCATCCAACTAGGCATGTGTTTCTTCTTTACTTTGACCTGTATGAAAAGAAACTCCAGACATAGCCTTGTGCAGCGTGAGAGCATTTTTAAAGGGGGGGCCCTTACGATGTATGGAATGATAAAATGCTTTTGAAGTAGGGCCCGGAGTGTGTCCCAGCTAGCCTGCAGGTTCTAGAGTGGGGTAATTATTGCGACTTATCTTTGGTTCTGCGGGTCTCGAGCGAGTCCTGATGCCGTAGTGGTGCTCTTCCCCGAGGTTAGTCTGCCGCGGGCTCGTGAGGTGTTAGACCTCCCGAGGAGACTGCTGACCTGTCCTAGGGAGCCTCGCAAGGAGCCATCTTTCGGTTTACAGCAAGGTACACGCGTAGTGGCCGTATTCCTGACCCCCGGGAGGGGCCTTAGCATCTTCAGGGCTATCCCAAACATGCTTGATGCGCACGCCACACCCAGCCCCCACTCGTGGGGCGCTTGGGGGGGGCAGCAGGCGTGAGCCTTGCTTTTAAACATGAAGCCAGAAAGCAAGAAAACGACACGAGTCAAGAAAATTCCCCCCCCCCCCCCGTTTTTCTTTTGACAAGCACACGAAACTCCAAATTCTTTCCAAGGGACGGCAAATTGAGTTAAATAAAAAGGGGGCAAAAGCAAATAGCCGCGTTCGGCGCCTAGGTAGTCTTCTGGTCTTCTCACCAGCGTGGAGCTAAGTGCTTCCACTGGATGTGGGCATAGTCATTGGGGGACATTGTCGAGGGCTAGCGCGGAGCATGGTGCTTTCACTTGGAAGTGGGTGGGAGCCCCCGTGAGGACCCAGGGCGACACTCAGGAGACTCTCGGGCGTGTACAGCCCCACTCATTATTACGTGAGAGTGTCACGAGTGGAGACCTTCACAGGCACGGGGCCTTGCTTCATGTTGCCCGACGAGGGCCCGCCCTGCGCCACCCCCTAGCACCATTGGGGCATCCCAAAACTAGGAAGATACCAAGGTCCAAGGAGGACACTGGCGGCCCTCGGCGACCGTAGGCCCTCTGTCGGGGGGAAGGGCTCGCCAGCGCCTTCCCCGGTAGAGGACCTACCTCCATGTTGCGCCTTGCTCCATGCGGCGCAAGGGAGGCCCCGCTCCTGGGCTCCCCTCGTGCTGCCGCCAGGAATCTCCACCCACA
The DNA here is from genome assembly GCA_963921465.1 of Triticum timopheevii. NCBI lineage: Eukaryota > Viridiplantae > Streptophyta > Magnoliopsida > Poales > Poaceae > Triticum > Triticum timopheevii. Next base: position 151,099,526 of record OY997262.1, on the reverse strand, counting down.
CGTGGCGGGGCCATCACCCTGGGGGCCCTGGCGATGGCTGTGGCTGGGTTCACCTGCGGTTCATGGTTAGTGTAATCGTGCTCCTGAGGCATCGACCATAACTAGTGACTGTTGTCGTTGAAGGTGTTGGTGAAGCTCTGGGGCGGCTCATGGAGAGCCTCAGCTTCATGCGCTTCCAGCACCCAGCCTGGTGAGGGGAGCCGGCTGGGGCCCTCCCTTGACGTGTATTGCAGATCCATCACGGTTGGTACGTAGGCCTCCGGGCTAGCCGCGCCCGAGCCGCTGCCTGTGCCCCATGCCGCTGTCCTCCAGGCCTAGTTCCAGGTCCCGAGGGGCACGGGCTAGCGCCCCGGCGTGACCCTAGGGGAGGCCGCCCGGGTCTGCCTCGCCCTGAGGAAGCGCGGTCGGAGTAGGACGGGTGACGCCGAGAGGCCCCCCAAGAGCTCCAGGGGGCGCCTGGTTATGACGGGGGTGAGCGTGCGCCCCGCCACAGCTTGTGACTTAGGAAGGGCGCAGAACGGTGCCGCTCCCTGTCACGTAGCGTCCAGTAGCTCAGCGACCCATTCCAGCAGGGCATCACGGCCACCTTCCACCAGCCTGCATCGTAGCAGCTCCCGGGCCACGATGAGCGCGGCTCACATGTTCACCTGCTCCCGGCGAGTGTGTGGTGTCGTCACCGTGGCATAGCTCAATGATCGCGCAGCAGCGCGGCGCGAGGAAGGACGGCGACGTCATGCGCCGCCCGCGACAAGCGGCGCCAGGTGGCGCACGGGCCGCGAGCAGCGCAGAGTGGAGATCTTCCTGGTCGGTTGTTGCTGCCTGGGCTGGCCGAACACCCCAGTGCTCAATGCGATCCCTTAGAGCGTCAGCCATGGAGGCGGTGGAACAATGGCGAATCGATCATCGGAAGAGAAGCTCCGATGCACCCCTACCTGGCGCGCCAAATATCGGATTTCGGGTTCCGCAAACCCTTGAGAGGTTCGAACTCTGGGGTGCATGTGAAGATCTCTCTGTCCCCAGTCTACTGACTCGCTAATCTCACAGCCTAACGCGTCGAGCTCGAAGGAAATGAGACACGGCAATTTACCCAGGTTCGGGCCACCTCGCGGTGTGAGACCCTACTCCTGCTTTGTGGTAGATTTGCCTTGAGGGGCTGAGGATGAACTAGTACAGTGGAGAACAACTTGAGGACGTATGTTCTTAGGCCGAAGTGAGCTGGTGAGGGTGGAGTGGATGTGTTTCTCCCCCTCCCATGGTGGTGGCTAAGTCCTATTTATAGTGGCATTGGTCCTCTTCCCGAATGGAGGCAGGAAGGGATCCCACGACGGCCAAATTTGAAGTTTGACAACAAGTACATCTTATTCTGACTAAAATGGTCTTCGCCTGCAAAAGCCTCTGGTCATGGCGCTGCGGTGGGCTCGGCGATGACCTCCGTCCTGCCGTCCTGGCGGTCTTGATCTTGTTGCATGGGAATGGAAACCTTTGGCTGCATCCTCGGGACTCCGCGCCTATTGCTTGCCTCGTTTGCACCAAAGAGGAAACTAGTACACTACGCCCGCTGGCACCCTCCTGGCCTCGGTTGTCATGGCTCACATCACCCAAACCTCACGAGGTGAGCCTTTCATAGAAATCTCCGCTCCTCAGAAGCCAGTGTAAGGAGGCTCATCCCGTTGGAGGTCTTGGTGTCGTCTGCCTCGCGAGGCCTGGCCCCTCACGAGGGTCTTGGGTTGTCGATGCCGAAACTGGGTTGTACCAGGCCGTTGGTGGAACCACATCGTGGGCTGCAGGCAGGCAAGTCTGGGTACCCCCATATCCAGAATGCCGACATTGCCTACTTTGAAAATTTACACCCCCCCTCCACGGGTACAGGGGCGAGGCAGAAATATTTCCTCCGTAACTCGAAATGAGCTTCACAGCCCAGGAATATCTCGCAAAGGGCGACAAAGCCGGAGATGTGCAATATGGATCCAGGGGTGAGGTGGTGAAGCTGGATCTCATAAAATTTTAGCAAGCCCTGCATGAAGGGGTGAATGAGGATGCCTAGACCTCGTAGAAGGAAAGGCACGAAACATACCCTCTCTTCATTGCTTGGGGCAGGGAAGTTCTCCACGGAGGCCTCGCCATCTACGGAAGTTAATCCGACACGGATAGATACGAGATCTGTAGTAGGGAGATATCCTTGCATTTGGAGATTGCTCAATTGGAGGCGTGAAACTGAGCAGCTAGCCCAGTAGCCCGAGAGAGGGCCATGAGGTCGTGAGGATGAACCTGGGACACTGGCCATTTGACCCTTTGGTCTTGGCTTCTTGCTTTGGATGGATTGACCACCCGTCGCGCTTCTGGCCTGTTATATAGGAACAGTTTTGGTCCCAGAGGGCATTTTTGTAAAAGAGCGCTAGACTATTCGCCTCCTGGTGGGCGGACGGAAGTCGAGCGTTGTCTTTAACCCTTGACTAAAATCAATACTAAGGGTCCTATGATGACTTGACGGATTAGGAGGTCCTCGATGGCTGAACTATTAAAGCAGTCGAACATGAAAGTGGTGAAGAACTCGCCTCGCAAGCCGAAGACTTTGGGGTGCACAGGGTGGTCTGCAATTATGAACCCCAGCGTTGGAGGCTAGTTCGGGGGCTATTGAGGGAGACCTCGACTACGGGGTCCTTGGGCTGCTGCCTCATCTTTCATAGGTCAGACAGGTGGGCCGCACTGCAGTTGTTGGAAGATCGGACTACGAGGCAGCTTCGTATTCAGGCAGGATATCTTGGGCACCTTGGTGTGTCCTCCAAGTCAAGACAGAAGATTCGGCATGTTTATTCCCTTGCTGTAACCGACTATATATAACCCTAGTACCCCTTGTATCTATATAAACCAGAGGGTTTAGTCCATGGAGGCTAGAACAATAACCATCATCCTACTCACCTAGGGTTTAGTTCATCTAATCTCGTGGTAGATCGACTCAGTAATCATCCTATACACTTCAATATAATCAAGCAGGACGCAGGGTTTTACCTCTTAGAGAGGACCTGAATCTGGGTAAACACTGTGTCCTTCGTACCTTGTTCCCCATTGATCCAAGATCCACAACTCGGGACCCCCTACCCGAGATCTGCTGGTTTTGACACCGACAATGGGAAATATGACTGGTCATCTGTCTCTGAATCCTCCTCTGAGGAGCTATCCATAACCAGCAAGATATGCGCATCGTTAGATAGCATTGTCTGCTCTAAATACCTTGTTTTCACTCTAGTTTTTTCCATCACCGTGTCAGATGGCTGATGCACACATAGAGTAGTTGACAAATGTAATACGTAATGAAAAAAACGATGGCGTTATATATTTCAGATATAAGATGACTGGCTAAGCAGGATGGCATTGCAAAATTCACATATGTGATGCCAGGCTAAACAAGATGGCATTGCATAATTCACATATATGATATAGAAACTAAACAGATGGCATTCACACAAAACATGTCTAAACTAAGCAGATGACATATTTGATGTATAAAGTAAGGAATGCAAGAATATGCATGATATGACCAATATCAACAAGCCAAGTAAGAGCAAAGACCTCAGGGGGTAAATAGGAGTGGTATGCTCCTTCTGAATACCCCTTTTAATAGTTATCTTCCTCTTGATTACAATCTACAATGGGGGAAGGGGGGCTGCCTTTGCACCCACCATGGAGCAAGGTCTGCATGAAATTTTATTGCCATGCAAGGCTCATCTCTTTTTCTCTACATGTTCAGTACCATTGTGTAAAATAACTAAGATGCATAGGAATAAAACATAGTGAGATTATGTAAGGAATGCATGCAGAAATCCAGAGTGATGGTGGCAACCTGTGGATATGATGAGGACATCAATACCATTATTACACCCACATCCCCTGCTGCTATACATACTGGACCAATTACTAGAGCTCGTGCATGAAGCTGAATTACCAGGTACTTCTGTTTCTTGGTAACGATTCTAATGTTCATGAGAATATGATGTTGCCTAAATTGGATACATTTGTTTTGCTTACAAATGAAGGGCCTAGCTTGGATAAGAAAGATGAACCTTGGAGCAAACCATGGAGATGATGTCATGTCCAAGGGGAACAGGAATGGAGTTTGAAGTGATGATTTCAGGACTTTGAAGCCACCATAATGAGTGCATGAAGGCTTGGATGAAGTATACAAGATGCCACTTCCTAAATTTCGTCCAGAGGGTATTATAGGTGCTGCATCGCCTTATTATTGGGCCAGGCCCATGTAATTTGAAATACTTGAGTAGGCTATTTTTAGAGTTCGTATGTGTGGGGAAAAAGAGTTACGGTTGGTTTCGGACCCTCCTTCAAGAGCCATGCAATTCCCCCCTCTTCCTCCATATATACAGCCCTTATGGCGCGTTTAGACTTTGAGTTTTGTTTAGCTTAAAAGTTCGCCATAGCTGCAACTTCGGGTAATTCGTTTGTGTTCTACGACCAGACCAAGTCGTCATAGAACCCCACCTCCATTAATAAAAATTTCCTCTTATATTCGCAATATCCAGATTGCAATTCCAGTTTCTTGCTTGTTATATGTTTGCATGCAGGAAACAGACTGTCGTGGTCTGGTTGATCGTGCTCCGGCATGGTCAATAACCTCTCAGAGTTGGTTTAGCGATTGCTAAGGCGCGACGTCCTCACATGTTTTGTAGTCGGATCACCAAAGTCTACTCCACCAAAAACGATAACCACCATCTCGTCGAAAGACAGGACACCTTTGCATCTATCAAGTGGTATCAGATTTCCAGGTTGCTCGATGAAATTTTCCAGTTTTTCATAGTTTAGATCGAGTGTTCTTCATACCTACAGTCCATGAAAAAGCCAAAAAATAGGGTTAGTTCATCATATCCGAACCAATCTGAGGCTTTGCATAATGTTTTTAGGGTTTTGCATTGTCGAATTTGCGGTTGCATTGTCGTGTCGAGTTGTTAGTCTTAGCGTCTAGTCCTTTAGAGTTTCGAGTTCTGTTACAGTTTGTCACGCCGCCACCTCACCATCTTCATTGCTACTGCCATATACCACCACCGCTTCCATATCCTACCACCGCATACCCACCACCAATCTAATTCCATATATACCATGCCACCAATCCGAGTCCACATATATCACCGTCCTATACCATAACCAATCTGTGTTCTTTTCATAGTAGCTTTGTTTTCGAGAGCCATCTATTTTCAGATTCGTGTTTCCTTGCCTGAGTAGGTTTCGGAAAAAAAGTCTGGAGACCCCCGGGTAGTTTTTAGGCCAAAATTTCAGCAGGTGAAAATGTTTTCCTATCCTGTTTTTAGGCTTTTCTGAGTCTTTACAGACACGTGCCATCATAGTGATTTTTTATCGCACTTTTTGGTCGCCGCTGCCCTAATTTCCGGAAAAAAATAGTGAAATTTTTTTGTGCCTATCCTGTTATTTTGACTTGGGCAGAGTTTTGAGATACTTCCCATTTTTTTGACTATGAATAGTAGTGGAAACCCCCACTGCAATTTTTATATTAAAGCAACAAAAGAAACAGGTATCACTGTACAAAATTAGTAAATAAATAAAGAAAGAAAAGAACTAAGCTAGGAAGCTAAAAATAGAAAGAAAAAGAAAAGGAAAGTGGGATTGAGGTAAGCCCCAAAAAAGAGAAAAACTAAAATTATATATAGACAGGAACGGAGATGAGATACTTTCAGGAGGAAAGTAAAGTTGCCAGCCAAGAGTTGAAATCATTGGCATACTTATTCTTAATTCTGTGTGACAGGAGCTTCATTTCCTCAAAGGAAATTTGCTTCCATCCTTGAAATGAAGGTTGAATATTCTCAAAAATCTTGTTGTTCCTAACAATCCAGATTGCCCATGAACCCAGAATGATAATTTCCATGAAGAAGGGGACTTTCAACTTATTCTTTAAATCCTGGAAAGCTTCAAGAACAGACAGATCTTGGGTTCTTTGTGGACAAATGAAATCCCAGCAAATCCTAGAAAATTGACAACCCCAAAAAAGATGATGAAGTGTATCCTCTTGCTAGCAGTTCAACACAGCACAGTTGTATTCCTCCAAAACAAAAGTTTTCCTTCTCAGTAAGTTTCTTGTATTCAATCTATCATGCAGAAGCATCCAGAAGAACATTTATGTTTAGGTTGACATGAGGACTGCCAAATCCAAGAAAAATGAGGTGGAACTTGTTTGACTCCAATTATAACCTTGTAAGCTTTTGAGGCAGAGAAGACACTGCTTCCCCAAATGTAACTCCTAGTGTCAGTCATACCTTGCAATTCAGATTGTCTTAGCATATGACATATGTCCTCGAGCTGAAGAAACTATTGGTGTGCTTGAATGGAAAGTGGTAAGTGGAACAAATCTTCAAGCAATTCTGTGTTGACCACTTGCTGCACAGTCATAGTGTGGTTTTGCACAAAGGAGAATAGATGAGGGAATTCTTGATGTAAAACCACATTACTCCACAAATCAGACCAAAAAAGGGCAGTTCTGCCATCTCCTATGTGGCATCTTGCAATGGCTTTATATTGATCAGTTAGTTGCAGAATAGATTTCCACCAGAAAGACCCTACCAAGTCTTGTCCTGGAAGTTTATTGTCATGGTAGTGGGTTTCCCAAATGAGGTTTACCCAAGGAACATCATGCTTGTTAAAGAATTGTGCAGGTTCTTCATTAGTAGAGCCTTCTTCTGTGCAAAAATGTCCAAAATACCTAACCCTCCTTGGTTCTTAGGTCTGCAAACTGTAGTCCAAGCTACAGAGGCCGGCCTATGATCTTCCATGTCTGAACCTCTCCATAGACAATGCCTCATGTATTTAATAACTTGATGTTTGATTGTAACTCGGACATCAAGACAAGCCATAAAAAAGATTAGTAAGGAAGCCAGCACAGACTTTACCAGTAAAACTCTTCCAGCACTTGTCATGAAAGTGGCTAAGCCTGCTAGTCTTTTTGCAATTCTTTGGACCATTGGCATACACTGCTCAACAGTTGGCTTAGCTAAGCCCAAAGGAAGGCCCAAGTAGGTGAAGGGGAAGGTTCCTCTTTGGCAGTTTAAAGTGTTGGTAAAAATCTCTACCCTTTCCTCATTGATGTTGATTGGAACCATGATAGAGTTCTGGTAGTTCACCTTAAGTCCAGTGGCAGTGGCAAAGGTGTTCAGGAGAGCTTTAAGGAAGAACAGTTCTCTGGCATCAGCTTTCATAACCAACAAAGTATCATCAGCATATTGCACTATTGGAAAATCAGGGCATGAATTTATTTGTAGGGGAGCAGAAATTAGCCCAAGGTCTCTTGCTTTATTTAAGATGGATTGAAGTAGATCTGCAGCTAGGACAAACAAGAGTGGTGACAGGGGATCTCCTTTCCTGACTCCCCTCCTGCAATAAAATTTCTTACCAGGAACTCCATTTAACATAACAGCAGAGGAAGCAGAGTTAAATAGCATTTGAATCCAAGAAATCCATCTCTCCCCAAATCCTTTTGCTCTCAAGATATCAATTATGGCTTGGTGCTCAATAGTATCAAATGCTTTTTCAAAATCCAACTTGAGCACCAGGAGCTCCTTCTTTGACTTGTAGCACTGATGCAAATATTCATATGACCAACACAAACAATCCTGAATGACCCTATCTTTTAAAAACCCATACTGATTAATGTGGATTAGTTGCAGAATAACTTTCTGTAGTCTGTTGGCCAACAACTTTGTGATAATATTGAACACACCATTAAGTAAAGATATAGGTCTAAAATCATTGGGAGTCATAGGCACCTCTTTCTTTGGGACCAAAGTGATGAAAGAAGTGTTAATGCTTTCTAGAGAAATATTACCAGCATGGAAAGCATAGATGAGATTCTTAACATCTTGCCCTATAGCATCCCAGCAAGACTTAATGAACTCATTATTGAAACCATCTGGGCCAGGAGACTTGTCATGTGGCAACTCTTTCACAATCTGATTGATCTCCTCATCAGAGAAAGGCTTTTCTAAATCTTGGAAAATTTCAGGATTGTTTTGTTGATTGAATAAGCTATGAAGATCAAAGTGCATGGTGTGGCCCTCTGATTTACCTAACCTCTGCTTAAAGGCTTCCCAAAGAATTCCAGCTTTTCCAGCATGGTCTGAGATTTCAATATTGTCAGCATTTCTCAAAATTGCAATTTTGTTGTGTCTAAAGTTGATTGAGGCTTTTCTGTGAAAGAACTTTGTGTTCTCATCTCCAAACTTAACTCCCTTAATCTTTCCTCTCTGCTTCCAGTAGATATTTTGATTGTTTAGAATGGTCAGTAAATGTTCCTTCAAGATCTTTCTGCAATTCCACTCAAATGTGCTGAGCATTCTGAATTCCTCAAAGAAGTCCAGCAGATAAATACATTCATTAATTTCAGCAATTTGCTTTCTCATACAAGGCAGGTCCTTGATCCATAGCTTTATGCTTCTTCTAAGGTGTTTTAACTTTGCATTTATGATTTTTGCAGGTTCAGTAAACCCCACAGGAATGTCCCAAGCATTTTTAACAATATCCTTGAAAGCAGAGTGTTTGAGCCAGTAGTTCTCAAACCTGAACACTTTTGATTTTGGGATTGTAGTCCCCACTTTAATCATGCATGGAAGATGGTCAGAGATTGGCCTAGCAAGTGGCAGGGCAGTAGTGTCAGGATATGAAGTCATCCAAGCAGCAGAAGTGAAGAACCAATCCAACTTTTCTAGTAGTGGGTTTTCCTGCATATTACTCCAACTATATTTTCTGCCTTTTAATGGAAGTTCAACTAGCCCCAGATTCCTGATAGCTTCATTGAAAAGAAGCATTTGGTTGATATCACCCCCAAGTTTATTTCTGTCAGCAGGAGATCTGATGAAATTAAAATAACCCATAATAATCCAATCTTCCTCAGGGGGCATTTCAATATTGCTAAACCAGTTTAAGAAATCCACCTTATCAGCTTGATCACATGGTCCATAGATGTTTGTTAGGATCCAAGATTGAGCAGAACTGCTGCAAGTAAACTTAACAGATAAAGAGAATCTGTTAGAAAACATTAGTTCCCCTTTGAACAAACCATCATTCCAAGCAATGAGAATCCCTCCAGAAGCCCCAATAGATGGAAGAAATTCAAATTTATTGAATCTCCTAGGACAAAACTTACTGATGTAAGACAGATCAAAAACTTCTCTTTTTGTTTCTTGAAGGCAAAGGATACCAGCAGCACACTCTTCAATTTTTTGCTTAATAGCCAGCCATTTATTATCTGAGTTAATACCCCTGATGTTCCAATTTAAAATACTCCAAGATTTGTTGTTATTCATGATTGGAAACTTTTGGTTTTTGATCATCACTCAAGGTCCAACCCTTGAGACAAAAAATTAAAAGAGGCCAATGACTACTGGTAGCAAGCCTTTGGAGCAGAAATTGTAAAAAAGCCCACCAGGTAAGGCCCTCACCAGCAGGTATCCAAGTAAACATCAACCAATCCACATAATTAGACAACCAGACTTTAACACAAATTAGAATCATGGTAGGCAGAACAAACTCCTTAAGGAGGCAGGAGTCATTAAGTGAGAGTCTAGGCCAGCAGATACAGACATCCATAATAAGAGTATTACAGTCCCAAAGCATCAAAGTCTGATAGATTCAGACGAGTAACAAGAACAGAACAAAAGATGCAGCCACCACAGGTCCACTCCTAGTGCAATAACAACTAATCATTAAGAACTATTTCCTTTGTTGTCCTCCTTGGCCTTGGAGACCTTGGCCAATTCTTCCTTTTCCATGTCCTTGTTCTTAGGCCTCTTGGCCAGCTTCTCATGGAGCTCCTCATCAGCAACCTTGCAAAAGGATTTGGTAAGGTTCTTAACTATCTTATCCTGAATGAATGGAGGAGTAGCATTGCATGGTAAACAATCCTTGCTAGCACATGAATTTCTTTTGAACCCCATATTATCCTCCCTAATTCTACCACTCCTTCTTACCTGGGTTTCCACTAGGGGCCCCTTTCCTCTTCTTTTTCTAGAGATTGCCTCTCCAGCAGGTAGCAGAATTATGTTATTTGGGGAGATTCTCCTGAGAGGGCTGCTTGCTTCTGAGGAAGAATGTGCAGCTGGGCTAACTCCATCATTCTCCTTATCTTGATTGGCAGAAATAAGCTGCTGGCAGACTGGAGCCTAATTAACAGCACAAGTATCAGGAATGATGAATGTCATAGTGTCTTCCTCATCACAGTTAGCAGTCAAAGTGTGCCATAAAGAGGAATTTAGCAGTTTCATAACCCAGTCAAACTTATCATGAGTAAGAAGTAGGTTCAGAATGAAATTGAACCAACTTACAGGGATTTCTGCTGTAGTAGAATTATTGCCTTCCTGAGAAGCTAAAGTAAAGTGCTTAGCCCATAGATTTAAACCTTCTTCAGAAATTAAGTGATCCCCATTAATAACTGAGAGATCATGCTCTTGCACTAAGTTGCAGTAATCAAATGAAGAACAAGAGTGAACCTGCTGATTATTACCTTTGGAAGTACCAGGGATGACAGAATTGTCAGAATCATTGACCTGTTCCTGAACAGCAACTAGATTATCCATGGAAGAAGGGCCAGCCTGATTGTTAGCCAAAATTTCAGTTGTGGGCTTCTACTGAAGTGAAACAGAAGTGCCAGGTTGCAACACAGGGACTGGCAGAGGAAGTTGGGCATCTTGATCCACCTGAGCAGCCTCCTCATGTGTGGGCTGAGAGGCCACAGCTGACCCAAGTGGTGCAGAAGCCTCAGGCCTGCTCGGGTTGCACCAATTGCTGAAAGACATTGTCCTGAACCCCAGCCACTGCTCCAGCAATGACAGGCTGCTCCTCCAAGTCAGGCGGGTAAGCCTGCAGCAAATTTTGCAGACCAACACCCAGAGGAAGGCCCTGAACTTCACCAGCCACTTGATTAACCTCTTCATTAATGTTAACCCCTCCCACCACATTATGTGACAGAAGACCATCTGACAGAGATACAGTAGTAGTTACACTACTATTGGGAACTGCCTCATTCTCATCCATCAGGACTTCCTCTTGCTGCACAATCAGAGGCACTTGCATGGGTTGAGGAAAAGACCAATGTCCCTGCTCCTCCCAGTCATCCCATTCTTCTTCATTCTCTTGCACATTATTGACCTGCGCATGATGAAAACCTGGGAAATCATTTTCATTGAGTGGAACAGGGTGCGGGTCAACTCCAGGAGGTGGAACAGGGTCCTCATCAGGTGAGCCTCCTCCCAACATTTCCTCCATGAGCACTTCAATTGAGCTAGTTAGAGATTCCCCCTCAAACATTTCACCCTCAGTCCACCTTAAACTTTTTGGGATCTCAAGTAAGTCTGTAACTCTAGCCTTAACCAGAACCTTCCCTTTCAAAGCATCCTCCTTCTCCCAACTAATAATCTTTGCAAATCTTGCAATAGCTGCAGCAACATCTTCAGTGTTGCAATTATCAAACGGAATTCCCACAATCAATAACCAACAAACTCTATTGAAATTGACTCTCCCCCAGTTGCGGCCCTTGTTGTGTCTAGTGAAGGATATAAAAACATCCCCAAAAGCATGTGGACTATCTCTAACTAGACGATCTCTGTCTCGCACATGCCGAAACTGAACATAAGCTTCCCCGAACGGGCATGGTTGAATGTCTCTGACCCCCACTTGAGCCACAGAATCATGCTATAAGAAATACTCAAGGACCTCTCTGACATTAGGAAAAAGTACCTCATCCGGCAGCGGCTAAATAGTAGCAATGGCCCATTCTTCATGGCGGCGAGCTCGACGAGAAGCACCACCCGAGAAACCCCCGTCCGGCCTTCAATGTGCTGAATCTGAAATCCGTGCGGGACGAAGGGTTGTGGGTCTATGGGGATATTCGCCATTGGAGAAGCAGGGCACTGGCGGAGCTCACTGTGATGGTGGGAGGTGTCAGAGGTAGGTGGCGAAGAAGTCTATGGAACGACACAAAAGGAGAGAGCAGAGGAATGCGACGAGTCCAGCACTGGTTTCGGTTGGAAATTGGAGAAATATCCCGTGACCAGCTCTTTGAATGTTTTGGCTTGCCTAAAGTGGATAATGGGCTCTTGTTGTGTCAACCAGGACTCCACTTCCCCTGGGGCCCAAGCGGCAGCTGGTGGGCTGGGGAAGGGATTGAAACGAATAAACAGCCATAGCCCATGGGAGTTTGAGCGAGAACAAAACCTGGCAATATGGCCAACGTCGCCACATCCAAAACACGTACATGGGTCATAAATACACTCATGCACATTACTGCCCGGTCCATGTAGCGTGGAATCTGGGTCATTAGTGTGAGTCGTAATACCTTGAGTAATTTGTAGCCTGCAAGGATCATGCTCTCCTTGAATGCTGCCCGAGAGACGTTGGAAAACTGAATGTGTAACTTGCCCTGGTGATCTACTCCGGCGATCGCCGGAGGAATCAACAACCGGTCGTCCATTACGGCCAACCAGTGTCCATTCGGCATCTTCCTCTTTGTAAAATAATTGTTCTTCTCTAATCCAGTGCGGACCACCATTACCCCATTACCCCAAAGGATGAAAACCATCTCAAAATCTTTTTCATACACTCTATCACCATTGTAGATTTGGAAACCAACGGACTTGGAGGCAACTGAGAACTTGTAAGATCTATCTTTGAGATAACAAACTCTAAAACCTTGTGTGTAACCTCCAAAAGTGGCATGGAGAGCCACACTAACCGTATGAATATCCAACTTGAAAGCAGCTCGGCTAAAAGAGACCACCAAAACAAATTCTCTTTGCCGAAATCCTGGAGAGAAAACCACCGGATGGCCAAACTTAGAGCGAACACTTGCCTGGAATTCCTTACCACGGTTGAAGTTGAGGTTGATAGGCGACATGATCCACAACCATGCACGCCTGAAGCAACCGAGGGACAAAAGAGAAGGTGGTGGACGACGGCACCGGAGTGGCCACCTACGTGGGGGAGTTGGACGCCGGCACCGGAGTGGACACTAGCGTAGAAGTGGTGGCCGCCGGGGCCGGAGTGGCCACCGGCGTGGAGCTCTCCTAGTCGCCTCTAAGAGATACTTCCCATTATAGAGATTTTCGGCAAAAAAATAAAGAGCGCAAAAAAAGAGCGCCGATATTTTTTCCATAGTGTGCATTTCCCTTGTTTACATGCTGCGGCGTGATTTTATTAGTGTTCTAGGCTCGCATCTCTTGCACGGTCTAGCCTAGACAAACACAGTACCGTCGTGAGCATTTATTCAACTTTGCATCTCTGAATTGATTAATGCTGACCTTTTTGCAACCATAATATAAGCCATCCCAGCTCCACATACATCTACATCGTGCATTTCATACCACCTGGCAATCGCTCTATCCAAGCTCTTGAGAAGTTTTGACTATAACGGTTGTCGATCACCGCCTGCTGCTTGGTAAGAACTGGTAAGAATTTGAGATTCGCTTGATGGATTTGTGACACACTGAAAGTGCAACTATCCCTAGGTGGTTTTGGTAATTCATAACAACATATAGCTCATTGAGCTAATGCTATTCCAAGACTATTATTTCAGGAAAGCTCAGTGAATGGCATGGCAAGGATGATGAAAGTGGATCCCTCAAAATACTAAGGACAAAGGATTGGCTCAAGCTCAAGAGCTCAAGACTCTTCATTTTATATTTTAGTGATCCAAGATCACATTGAGTCTATAGGAAAAGCCAATCTATCAAGGAGGGATGAGGTGTTGCTTAATGAGCCTCTTGCTTCATGTGCTTAGTGATATGCTCCAAAACCCTCAGCTACTTTCCCACATCCACAAATGACCTAAACCTAAAGCCAAAATCGGTCACACCGATTCTTCCTATCCGGTGCCACCGACTTCAAAAGTCATAGCCATTGCCACAAACCATAAGCAAATCGGTTCTACCGATAGGGATCTCGGTCTCACCGAGATGGGATTGTCATCTCTCTGTTTCCCTTCGTAATGTTTCGGTCTAACCGAAGTGAGCGATAGGTCCCACCGAGATTGCAATGTAAACTCTCTGTTTACTTTTTGTAACATTTCGGTCTCACCGAAAAGAACAAATCGGTCCCACCGAGTTTACCTAGCCAACTCTCTGGAAAGCTTATTACCAAAATCGGTCTCACCGAGTTTGTGTAATCAGTCTTACCGAGATTACGTTATGCCGTAACCCTAACCAAATCGGTCTTACCGAGTTGCATGTCAGTCCCATTGAAAATCACTAACGGTCACTAGGTTTACTAAATCGGTCCGACCGAGTCAGTTGAATCGGTCCCACCGAGTTTGGTAAATTGTGTGTAACGGTTAGATTTTGTGTGGAGGCTATATATACCCCTCCACCTCCTCTTCATTCGTGGAGAGAGCCATCAGAACAAACCTACACTTCCAACTTACCATTTCTGAGAGAGAATCACCTACTCATGTGTTGAGGCCAAGATATTCCATTCCTACCATATGAATCTTGATCTCTAGCCTTCCCCAAGTTGCTTTCCACTCAAATCTTCTTTCCACCAGATCCAAAACCTATGAGAGAGAGTTGAGTGTTGGGGAGGCTATCATTTGAAGCACAAGAGCAAGGAGTTCATCATCAACGCACCATTTGTTACTTCTTGGAGAGTGGTGTCTCCTAGATTGGCTAGGTGTCACTTGGGAGCCTCCGACAAGATTGTGGAGTTTAACCAAGGAGTTTGTAAGGGCAAGGAGATCACCTACTTCATGAAGATCTACCGCTAGTGAGGCAAGTCCTTCGTGGGCGACGGCCATGGTGGGATAGACAAGGTTGCTTCTTCGTGGACCCTTCGTGGGTGGAGCCCTCCGTGGACTCGTGCAACCGTTACCCTTCGTGGGTTGAAGTCTCCATCAACGTGGATGTACGATAGCACCACCTATCGGAACCACGCCAAAAACATCCGTGTCTCCAATTGCGTTTGAATCCTCCAAACCCTTCCCTTTACTTTCTTGCAAGTTGCATGCTTTAATTTCCGCTGCCTATATACTCTTTGCATGCTTTCTTGAATAGTGTGATGATTGCTTGACTTGTCCTAAGATAGCTAAAATCTGCCAAACTCTAAAATTGGGAAAAGGTTAAGTTTTTAATTGGTCAAGTAGTCTAATCACCCCCCTCTAGACATACTTCAAGGTCCTACAAGTGGTATCAGAGCTTTGGTCTCCATTTGCTTTGATTTCCATAGCTTTGGTGGTCATAGCCTTGGTTTCACAACCTAGGAGAGTATGTCGTCTAGCGAGGAAAATTATCACCGTAGAGGTCCTTACTTTGATGGTACTAATTTTGCTAGTTGGAAGCATAAGATGAAAATGCATATTCTCGGACATAACCACGCCGTTTGGGCAATTATTTGTATTGGCTTGCAAGGTGAATTCTTTGATGGGAGAGAACCGAACCGTGAAGCTAATGCGGAAGAATTGAAGATGCTGCAATACAACGCTCTAGCTTGTGATATCATGTTCAACGGATTGTGCCCCGAAGAATTCAACAAAATCAGCCGTCTTGAGAATGCAAAGGAAATTTGGGATACTTTGACTGATATGCATGAAGGTACCGAATCCGTCAAGGAATCCAAGTTGGATGTGCTCCAAAGTCAGCTTGACAAGTTCAAAATGAAGGATGGTGAAGGTGTCGCTGAAATGTACTCTAGGCTTGCACTTATCACAAATGAGATTGCCAGCTTAGGGAGTGAAGAGATGACCGACAAATTCATCATCAAGAAGATCCTAAGAGCATTAGATGGAAAGTATGATACCGTGTGCACATTGATCCAAATTATGCCAAACTACAAAGATCTCAAGCCAACGAAAGTCATTAGAAGAATTGTTGCTCATGAGATGTCACTCAAGGATAAGGAGGACCTTCACAACAACTCAAGTGGTGCTTACAAAGCCTCAAGTGAAGCCCCCACATCATCAAGTGAGAAGCAAACCTTCAATGAATAATTGAGCTTAATGGTGAAGAACTTCAACAAATTCTACAAGAGTAGAAGCAAAGAAAGAAGCTCCAAGTCAAAGTCTTACAATGACAAAAGATCTTCTAGTCGAGAGCGAAATTTCTACAATTGTGGGAGACCCGGACACTATTCCAATGAGTGTACGACACCCTACAAAAGAAGAGAAGATTCTCCAAGAAGAAGAAGCAAAAGAGAAGAATCACCACCAAGAGAGAGGAGGAGTAGAGATGATCGTTATGAACGAAGACCCTCACGGAGAAGCAAGGATTCGGAAAGGAAGGACAAGTCATCAAGGAGCTACACAAAACGAAGACATCAAGCTCATGTTGGTGAATGGGTATCCGGCTCCGACTCCGACAATCACTCCGAGAGAAGCTATCACTCCGACTCCGAATATACTCAAGATGAAGGTGTTGCCGGTCTAGCACTTGTGTCAACCAACTCCTATGACATATTTGATTCACCAAATGAAGGAATTGGAAGATGCTTCATGGCCAAAGGTCCAAAGGTAACACATCCTGAGTATGTTGATTTCAATAGTGATGAAGATGACTTGCTTGTGGATGATGATTTACTTGTTGACAACTCTAGTGATGAATACTATGATGAAACGTCAATTAATCATGCTAATCAAGATAAAACGAATGACAATGATAAGGAGAAGATTGAGCTTCTAACTAAAGAACTAAACACTCTTAAGTTGGCTCATGAAACTATCTTCGAAGATCATCGAGAACTTTTAAGGGCTCATGAGAAGTTATGCTTTGAAAAGCTCAATCTTGAGCAAGAGCATGAGTTCTTAAAAGTAATCAATGATGATCTCCGTAAGAAAAGTTCTTCTTACATTGCCAAGCGTTTACTCTTATCTACTTACATGCCTCAAGTCAAGTCTTGTAACAAGTACAAGAAAGATACTTCCTCTAGTAGTAACCATAATAATGTCAAATCCAATATTGTTGCTTCTAGTAGTTCTCTTGATTCCACTAATGATTCTCTTAGCCAAGTTACACTTGAGCAAGAAAATAGCTTATTGAAGGGAATTATATAGAAAGGTGTTTACAAGAGCCTTGCCGTGAGTAAGCAATTCGAGGAAATTGTACGCAAGCAAGGAAGGCACTGGAAGAATCAAGGTGTTGGTTTTGAACGAAAGTTTAATGCCAATGGAGTTGAGTGGGAAGAAGATCAATACCCCAAGACGAAGTTTGTTACTCAACAAGAGAAGTATGATCCTACTTCCTTCAAGGGAACACAAGCACAAGATGATCTTCCACCACAAGACCACAAGAACAAAGGCAAGGACAAGCTTCAAGAAGAGATTGATGCATTTGAAGAAGCACCCAAGGCCTCCTTCAAGTGGGTTCCCAAGACTACGTCAAGTTCTACTTCATCAAGTACAACTACAACTCCAAGGATTCCCATCAAGATGATGTGGATCCCGAAGAAGAAGAACTAGAGAGTTCTTGAGGGTGACTCCGCTAACATTCTTCACTCATATCATTATGGCAAGAACAAGTGCAATCAACTTCCACATCTTGCACTAGTTCAAGGAGTCACAAACCCTCATGTTGGTAAGGCAAGGGACAAGGTAACCTAATGATTTCATGCACATCATCTTGTGTGTGCTTCACTCTATGTCTATGGATATTCTTGTTTGTTCCTTGTGGGACTAACCCATGTAGGTAAGTTGAAAGTGCAACTCACTCCAAAGGATTGCTCCAAATGATCAACATCAACATTGAGCATCCACATCTTCAACACCTACATGAAGTCATCATCGACAAAACCCAAGGTCAGTTCATTCCTCTAAGGGGGGATCTCACATCTAGGGGGAGCTTAACTCTAAGAATTGAGTCAAAGCAACTCTAATGGTGTGAACACATCAATGCATTATGTAAAAGTGGTAACCCCACTTGAGCTTAAATGATGAGTATGACCTATGATCAAATGTTCTCATTTGACTCCTAAGTCAATATATTCATATATAGATGACCTAGTCATCGCCAATTGTTTGATAGATGCTAGAATTGGTTGTGCATGCTTTGCCACATATTTCATTTGCCATCTTATTGTGTGAGCATGTTGGTGCATATTTTACTCATTCAAGGACATCCACTTGTTGTTTTGATTGGTTGGCTTCTTTTCTTTTTGCCAAGTGGATGGACAAGAATGCCTAAGAACCTTCTCTAGCTATCTATGCTTTTCTCGTCTCAAACTCTATTCATGCTACATCACAAAATTTGATCAAGTCAGATTTGAACCACTCTGTGTGAGGAGCACTCGGAGTCCCCGATTCGTCATAGACTTAAACTTCCAAAACTTCTTTGTGATTCTCAGTCTGACCGATTCCTCCATTTCGGTCCTACCGAGATCATTAAGTTGATCTAAGTTTTCAATCTCGGTGCAACCGATTTGAACTTTTCGGTCACACCGTGTCGGTGTACTAAAGTAGGGGTACCTTAGTATCCCGAACTTGTGCACGGGCAGTCGCAGCGCCCCGCGGCAAGGGTTGCCGGGCGTTCGCCAAGATCCTCCGTCATTCCTATTGATGCCATTCAAGAACAAAGTATTTAGACTAAGAAGACAAGGCCCCGGCAAGAGGAGCTTGCCGGGAAGGACAAGACCCCGGCAAGAGGAGCTTGCCGGGAAGGCCAGCCAAGAAACTTGCCGCGACGCGCCGCGTGTCCCGGTAAGACCCGGCGAGCGACAAGCTTGCGGGTGCGACAAGACAACGACCGCGGCAAGGCGCTTGCCGCGGCAAAGCCACCACTCTGCGCCCACGCTCCAGCGCATCCGACGACGTGTCGCCGCGGGATCATTCCAGGCGCACGTGGCGGGTAGCGGTGCAGCCAAGCGGTGCGAGGTGGCAAGTGGAGATGACGAGAAGGCCATCGTGGCGATCGGTGGCGCCCCTAACGGTCGTTTCCTGCACTGTTTGGGCGACCGGACGGGCATTAAATGCCCTTGTCCCCTGCCGTCAGAGTTAGGTAGGGGGCACTGTAGATACCGGTTGTACCAACCCCTCTTTTTACTTTTTTTAGCCCTCTCTGCGTTGCCACCTGTCGGTGACCCCTTTAGCCTATAAAAAGGAGGCCCATGCGCACGTAGGGGGGGGGGGTTCGACCCATTCGAAACTACAACGCACCCACGCTCTCGAACAAGAATAGAATAGAAAAAGCAGCAGTAGGAGTTTTATCTCTCCGGAGAGCTCCGAAGCTGGGTAAAATCCCTCGTGTGCTTCGCCTCGATCTACTCTTCGTGCGCCCTCCGCTCCCTGCCGGACCGAGAAGGGGCCCTGCCCCATAGGTGCTCGTTTCCCACGACATCTTTGGCGCGCCAGGGAGGGGGCGTCGAGGTTGTGCGAACCTGATCCGGTCTTCGCGCGCGCTACATCAACATCTTCATTGACATGCCACCGAAGAAGAAGGCTTCGGAGATGGTTGGTCCGTCCGCGTCGATCCTACCGCCACAGGAGCAAATGGGCGGTGGGGTAGACGCCGGTGGAGAAACGGGCGCCGACGGGGGAAATCACATCGTCACCAGATCCAAGGACAAGGCCCCGCAAACTTCGGCGTCCGTACATGCGTCGCGCCCCTCTCAGGAGGCGCGGGATCGACAACGCCATGGTGCTCCTGGCACCGTGCTCGCGTTGGAACAAGGCCAAGCCGGCGGATTGTGGGACGCTCAAGGCCAACAAGCACGCGGAGAAAGTAGCCCGGCAATCAAGTATGTACCAGTTTGTCGATGACATACTGTACAGAAGAAGATTCAACGGAGTGAAATTGAAGTGCATTTCCCGGGAAGAAGGACAGGAGCTGTTGGCGGAGATACATGGAGGCATATGTGGTCACCACATTGGCGCAAGAGCACTTGCCAGAAAAGCCTTCCGGCAAGGTTTCTTTTGGCCGACGGCCCTCCAGGATGCAACTGCACAAGTAACCAAGTGTGAAGCGTGCCAGTTCCACTCCAAACAGACACATCAACCAGCTCAAGCTCTCCAAACAATCCCTTTATCCTGGCCATTTTCGGTCTGGGGGCTCGACATCCTCGGCCCCTTTCCCCGAGCTGTCGAGGGCTTCGAGTACTTGTACGTCGCAATCGACAAGTTCACGAAGTGGCCGGAGGTGGAAGCAGTGAGGAAGGTGACAGCACAGTCAGCAGTCAAGTTCTTCAGGTCAATTGTTTGCCATTTCGGAGTCCCTAACAGGAACATCACCGACAATGGCACACATTTCACGAGCCGCACCTTCATGCAGTACGTCCAAGATCTTGGCGCCAAGATCTGCTTCGCTTCTGTTGCTCACCCGAGAAGCAACGGTCAAGCGGAAAGGGCAAACGCTGAAGTGCTGCGCGGGCTCAAGACCAGGACTTTCAACAGGCTGCACAAGTGCGGAAGAAACTGTATCGAGGAGCTGCCGGTGGTTCTTTGGTCGATCAGGACGACGCCAAATCGAGCCACTGGCCAGACACCTTTTGCTCTCGTCTACGGAGCAGAGGCAGTTCTCCCCACGGAACTCGTATACGGATCGCCTCGAGTGCTCGCTTATGATGAGCTTGAGCAAGAGCAGCTGCGGCAAGATGACGCGCTGCTCCTCGAGGAGGATCATCTTCAGGCTGCTGTACGAGCTGCTCGCTACCAGCAAGCTTTGCGCCGCTACCACAGCCGCAAAGTTAATGCCAAAAGTTTCGAGGAAGGCGACCTTGTTCTTCGGCGCGTTCAATCCGCCAAGAATTCCAACAAGTTGACGCCAAAGTGGGAAGGCCCTTATCGGGTGAAGCGAGTCACTAGGCCCGGCGCTGTCCGCCTTGAGACCGAAGATGGGTTTCCGGTGAGCAACTCCTGGAACATAGAACATCTTCGTAAGTTTTACCCATAAGGCACGGTTGCCGGAACCTGCCGTTCCGACAACCACCTTTTGTACAAGCGTTGCCGCTGTTGCATGTAACCCTTTGTACAAAGCCGGGCGCAGATCCCGTGCATAGATAAAGATCATATGCTATGCAAATGTTGTCAAAATTCATGCTTTTTTTCTTTTTGCATGTATTATCTGACACTTTGTGCAGCACTTGCCCCCGGTAAGCAATAACGAGCCTTAAGGCTCCATATCTTTATTTTCTCTTCTTTCTTTTGCTCAAAGAGAAGGTTCCTTCGCCCACAAGTTCACCGGGGGGGAAGGAGAGGATAAAGGTGTGGACCAGGTGTCGTTCAAAGAAGTATAGCCTTGCCGGGACGCAGACAACAGAAAAAGCTAAGTTGCCAAAGTTTGAGCACAATCAGTTTTAAATTTTTAAAGTTATCTTCCTTGAACGACCGTGTTTGTATGGAAAACCTGTGCGTGGAGGAACCAACTCATGGCTAGTTGCACCCTTACTTTGTTTCGAGTCCACTCAACAACATATGTGTGCAGCGACTAGTTCCGACAAGGTTTCTTGCCGGAAGCAACACCGCCAGCAGGCTGCTGATGTTCCGCACTCAGCGCTCGCGGCAAGGGTGCCTGCACCGGCAAGTTCCCTAAAAGCGTAGGGTAAAAACATACAAGGGATGGAATCAAATAAAGGAAATAATGTAGCAAATACTACCCAGAATAAAGTTATATTACAATAAATAACTTGCTGCGCACTAATGGATTGTTCCTATGACATGTCTAGCAGCGGCAAGAAAAAGGAGAAGAAGGGTGGCCTAATCCACGCGCTCGCCGTCGATCCTCCTGACTTCATTCACCTTGTCCACAATGGGTGCGACAAGGGCTTTGAGCTCTTCAAGATCAGCACCCGTCGGTAGCTTCATGAGGACGCGGGTAAGGTCGAGGCCCGGATTGTGGAAGAGTACCGTCACCAACACCTTCTCCAAGACCTTGGCACAGATTTCACGCGACTCGTCAGCCAGCTGCTTTGGGATCCTTTCCCGGAGTTGCTGGAGAGCCGTCGCCACACCCTTGAAGAAAAGAGTAAGCTTGGCGCTGGGCTGGAGATTCTCGTCAGTGGAGTACCCGAAGCCCGCCAAGTCCAGTTGCGCATGCTCCTCGTCGATGGTTGCGGCGATGTTGACGAGGCCCTCCGTCCAGAGCTCCACCGTAGCCCTGAAGGTGTTTTGAGTCTCAGCGGCCCTCGTCAGCAGCTCCTCGTTGCCCTTGATCTCTTTCTTCAAGTCATCTTCTCGCCTCTTGGCACCATCCAGCGTCTCCGTCAGTGTGGCCAGCTTCAGCTCCAGATCAGCATTTGAGTCCTTGACGGTGTTCAGTTCCTTGACCTTGTCGGCGAGCTGAACTTGCAGATCGCCATGAGTAAGGGCATCCTTCTCGCGTTCGCGTTGGAGTGCAGCAAGCTCCTCATTCTTCCCTTTCATGTCAGCCTCCAGCTGCGTCACCTTCACTTCCAATTCCTTCTTGGCGGCCTCAGCAGCTGCGGCAGCATCCTTCGCTTCCTTGAGCGCCCCGCCAAGTGATTGCTCCCGTGCGGCGAGCTCCTCCTCGTGGCTGTCCAGGTTAACCTTCTTCTGCGTCAGCTCACCTTCCCGCCTGGATAGCTCCTCGGCGGCGAGCCTCTGCTGCTCCTCGGCTTCAGCCTTTTCAAGGATGAACGCCTTCTTCGCCTCGACAAGCTGCGCCCTCTCCTCCGCAATAGATCGGAGGGCCTCTTGGTTGCGGCTCTGGAGCTCCTCCGCATGCTTCTCTATATCAACTCCCACCTGTGCGACAAGCGCTTCCCGGGACTCCAGTTTCGCTTGCCGAGCGCGGTAGAGCACCACCAACTTCCGGAGAAACTGCTCCTCCTCGGACTCGCCGCTGCTGCTGCTTGGCACGTCAACCACTGATAGCCCAGCAGAGGCGAGTACTTCCCCGTCAAACTCCTCTCCTTCGACCGGCGCCCTGGAGCTCGACGCCCAGGGAAGCCTGATGAAGACACCCTCGCCGGCCTTCAAGTAGGCGCCGGGCTGTGGCTTCTCGGGGCCCGGTGCTGCATCAGCAGCGGAGGGGTCGGCGGTCGGTGTAGCGCCTTGCGCTCCTGCGCCCTCCGAGTCGTCAGTGCGATCGCCGGACCCCTCTCCAGTTTCTGCGCCAGCAGCTTTGGCGGCTTCTTCGCCGGCGGGTTCATCAGCGCCGGCCTCTTCCTCGTCAGCGGCGACATCTTCAGTGTTGCCGCGTGCGTCTTCCTCGCCGATGGCCTCAATCTCCATCGGGTCTGTGAGAGGGGGATCTAAGGACAGGAAGAGGAAGGAAAAGTCAAGCAAATATCCAAAAAAGAAGATCAGAAGAAGAAAAACCTAAGGGAAAATTTCTGACAAGGAGGATTACCTGTGCTGGGCTCCGTGACCATGGGCTCCACCACCGGAGGATCGCTGGTCCCATCCCACGCCGGGGAACTGCCCCTTGCCGGGGACCGCTCCCTTGCCGGAGAGCGCTCCCTTGTCGGAGAATCGCCCCTTGGCGGTGTAGTTGAAGCAGATTGCACCTCTGGAGCGGCTTCTGGTTGCTCTTGATGGGCCTGCTCTGCTCCTACACAAGCAAGTCAACAATCTAGATATCAGCAAAGAAAAGAGCACCCATGCGCGCCCCGCAACAAGAAATGAACAAATACTTACGCTGCGGGCTGCGCTGGGGGCTGCTTCGAGGAGAGGGTGCCGGGTCCGTCAAGGTAGTCTCAGACGTGTCCTCTGCCATCACAGCAGGATCGTCCTCGATGACAACCACGGGGACCTTGGCCCTCTTCGCCGCTCTCTCGGCCAGAGTCCTGAAATGGAACGAAGTTCAGAGGGAGGCAGATTAGATGCAAGACAAGAAACAACAAAGATCGAAGAAATACAAGTACAGCGAGGAGAAAGTCTTACTCCTCCTCCTCCTCTTCCTCCTCGTCGGAGCTCAGCGCGGAAAGGTCGAAGTCTGGTACCCTTTCTGCATGGTGAGGCGGAGGAGTAGGCTCCCTTGGATGCTTGCCGGGAGCTGCGGCAGGATCAGGCGTGACGGTTCGAGAAGACCCCGCCCCGGTTGCCGGCGCGACATGGGATGTTCCCGCGGCAACGGTACTTGCCGCGGTGGAGCGTGTCCCGCGGCGCTGCGGCTGCTGGCCTGTTTGCCGCCCTGTTGTGTCTCCAGTCCTACGGAGGCGCCTTTTTGGTTGCGCTAGGGGCTGCGCTCAGGGCCCCGTCCGCGGCAAGCTGCTTGAAGAGGGTTGGCCACTTGCGCCCCCGGCAGGCTCGCTTGCCTCGGCTTCGGGCTCCCCCTCGCCAGCGACCTCCCCGCCGAGGTCCTCCCGGTCAGCAAGGCTTGCCGCCTCGGCCGCCTCTGCCTCCTCCAACGTGAAGCCAAACTCGCCCGCGGCGGCGGCTGCCGCCGCCTCTTCGGCCCTGGTAGCGATGTACCTCATCTCGTCGTCGGTAGTGTCGTGGGTGAGGAGCCTCTGCTCGTCGGCACGGACTGCTACCTCCACCAGGCTGTCGAAGAATTGCCGCACGACATCGTCGGTAGGCTCCTTCCAAGTTGGGATAATCCCGTGCGAGTCGCACTCCGGCATCATTGCACGGATGCGATCAAGCTGGGAGTTGTTGCACAGTGGGATGACCCCCTGCGGCAGCCTGAACCACTCCGGATGGTTGGCGTCGTGCTTGAATAGCTCCTTGAGCATCCCGTCAAGCTCCAGAACTGTGAAGTTGAAGTTGAGGCCTGGACGCAGCCTCATGATATCCGCCGGGCCGCCAAACAGCCAGGCAGGCCTCCCCATCTCCTGCAGAGGGGTGATGTGGCGACGAAGAAAGTCCGCGCCAACGGCCCCGACTGTGAGCCCGGCAAGCCTGAGCCGCAGAATCCGGGTGGTGGCGATCTTCAGCTTGGCATCGTCCGCCCCCAGAGCGCTCCAGTCGCCGCCGCGCACTACTCGGGTCTGGTGCAAGTTGGTGAAGGGCTGCGGATATGCGTCAACAATCCAACACCATTCAGCCCTCCACTCGTCCCATTTGCTGCGGAGTTCCCCCTCCAGATACACCTCCTTCTTGCCGACCCTTGAGATCCAGGAGACCCCGCCCGACAAGGGATCTCCTTTCTCGACCCGGGGAATGAAATAATGGCGGAAAAGGGCAACGTTGGGGTGGACTCCGACGAAGTTCTCGCAAAGATGCGCGAAAACCGCCATTGTCAGAACGGCATTGGGGGTGAAGTCAAGGAGATGGAGCCTGTATGTATTCATGACGTTGAGAAGAAATCGCAAAAGGGCGGGCAGAGCCCGCAATAGAAGAACACTGGAAAGAAATGATACCCTTTTGGGCACCGCTTCGAAGTAGAAGCTTCGGCGGAGAGCACCGGCGTGCGCGGATGCGCCCGCGTCTCCGTCGACCAGAAGAGATAGAACTCCTCCCGCAGCGCCTTCAGGGTGAGCTCGGGGGGGGGGGGGGGGGAAGCGCTCGCTCCTTGCGCAGCGCCTCGGTCGACTTCGCGCTCTTCCCGGTCTTCGGAGCCATGGCGGAGGCGGTGGGGGAGCGCGGAGGCGTTGGTGGCGACGGCGACGACGGGCGGCGGAGCGCTGCTCTCTTTCGGCTTGGGAAGTGGAGGGGAGCGGCGGAGCTTTCTGAGGAAGAAACCGCAAGTGGCGAAGGTGGGGGAATGGCCCTGTTTCCTCTGCTTATAAAGAGGAGAAGCGAACGTTACACTTTTCTTGATTTAAGAATTGCCCACGATCTCTCCCACGACGCCGCGTTTGACGCGTGCCGTTACAGGAGGGCGCAGTGGATGCGGAGTTAGATTTGGTGTGGACTCAGGCCGCGTGTGCCCGTGCCCTGTTTTGGGCCTGGCCCAACAGCGCTCGGCACCGTGTGTGGCCCAGGCCCGGGGGCTCCTGTCGGTGTACTAAAGTAGGGGTACCTTAGTATCCCGAACTTGTGCACGGGCAGTCGTAGCGCCCCGCGACAAGGGTTGCCGGGCGTCCGCCAAGATCCTCCGTCATTCCTATTGATGCCATTCAAGAACAAAGTATTTAGACTAAGAAGACAAGGCCCCAGCAAGAGGAGCTTTCCGGGAAGGACAAGACCCCGGCAAGAGGAGCTTGCCGGGAAGGCTAGCCAAGAAACTTGCCGCGACGCGCCGCGCGTCCCGGTAAGACCCGGCAAGCGACAAGCTTGCTGGTGCGACAAGACAACGACCGCGGCAAGGCGCTTGCCGCGGCAAAGCCACCACTCTGCGCCCACGCTCCAGCGCATCCAACGACGTGTCGCCGCGGGATCATTCCAGGCGCACGTGGCGGGTAGCTGTGCAGCCAAGCGGTGCGAGGTGGCAAGTGGAGATGACGAGAAGGCCATCGTGGCGATCGGTGGCGCCCCTAACGGTCGTTTCCTGCACTGTTTGGGCGACCGGACGGGCATTAAATGCCCTTGTCCCCTGCCGTTAGAGTTAGGTAGGGGGCACTGTAGATAGCGGTTGTACCAACCCCTCTTTTTACTTTTTTTACCCCTCTCTGCGTTGCCACCTGTCGGTGACCCCTTTAGCCTATAAAAAGGAGGCCCATGCGCACGTAGGGGGGGTTCGACCCATTCGAAACTACAACGCACCCACGCTCTCGAACAAGAACAGAATAGAAAAAGCAGTAGTAGGAGTTTTATATCTCCGGAGAGCTCCGAAGCTGGGTAAAATCCCTCGCGTGCTTCGCCTCGATCTGCTCTTCGTGCGCCCTCCGCTCCCTGCCGGACCGAGAAGGGGCCCTACCCCATAGGTGCTCGTTTCCCACGACATCTTTTACTGCTACATACTTGATTGCCGGGCTACTTTCTCCGCTTCTTCTTGCTCTTCGGGAAGTTCTCCTGTTTGAAGGAAATGGACGATCTGTTGTGCCCATGCCAGAGCTTGTGGCTCGACAACAAGGACTAAAGGCGCAAATGCTGCTGCGGGAACATCTGCTTCTACGGCAAGAATCTGGGATCCTGCCGGAGCGTGATGCTCCCCGGCAAGCGTGTCGGGACACAACTTGTCGGGAGCATCTGCTTCAACGAAACAAACCCTAGGGCTTGTCGGAGCAGACTGCTCCTCAGCACTCTTTGTGTTGATCTTGGGGACCTTCTTGGCGGCGGCTTCGGGGAGCTCTGCTGGAAAGTAGTCGCCAGTAACCAACTTCCTCTTCTTGCTCTATCCAGTTGATGGTGTCACAGATGGTTGAGTTAGCTTGAGCACAAAAATCCCTGGTTCCACAGGCAACTTGAGTGCGGCGCATTTTGACAGGCCATCTGCAATGTCGTTCTGAGCTCTCGGAACATGTTCCATCTATAGGCCGTCAAAATGCTCTTCTAACTTTCTCACTTCATCAATGTAAGCTTCCATCAACGGACTCTGATAATCTTTGTTTACTTGACGGACGACAAGCTGCGAGTCACCCCTGACAATGAGCTTCTTGATCCCAAGGTCTGCTGCGATCCTGAGTCCGGCAAGCAATCCTTCATACTCTACAGTATTGTTTGTTGCTTGCTCCTTGGGAAAGTGCATATGGACCACGTACTTAAGGTGCTCTCCGGTGGGTGCAACAAGTAACACACCCGCACCGGCGCCTTGCAGTGAGAAGGCACCATCAAAGTACATGACCCATTCTTTGCTTGCCTCCTTGACGGGGATGCTCGTCTCTGGAGTTTCTTCATCAGGTGTCGGCGTCCATTCTGCTATGAATTCTGCCAATGCTCGTCTCTGGATAGTTGAGGTACTCTCAAACTTGAGGCCAAAGCTTGACAATTCCAGTGCCCACTCGACGATCCTGCCTGTTGCTTCTGGATTCTGTAATATCCTCTTTAACGGAAAGCGAGTGACAACTGTGATCTCATGTCTTGAAAGTAGTGGCGCAGCTTCCTCGAGGCCATGAGAAGGCCGAAAAGCAACTTTTGCACTCCAGAATACCTTGACCTAGCCCCTGTAGAAGGGAACTGACAAAATAAACTGGGCGCTGCACCATCTTCTTTTGTCTCTCTTCCTGTGGCTGCACAGATCCATCCTTGTCGGGACCAGAGCTTGTCGGGGAAGCCCCCTGCTTGTCGCTAGACTCGCTTGCCGTGGTTGCTGGCTCATCATCCGCCTCCCTCTCCGCTACTAACGCAGCACTAACCACTTGATTGGTTGCCGCTAGATACAGCAGCAACTTCTCTTGTGGCTTAGGTGCGACAAGTATTGGAGTGGAGGACAGGTGTCTCTTCAAGTCCTGTAGCGCAGCCTCCGCTTCCGGAGTCCATTTCATTGGACCTGCCTTTTTCAAAATTTTGAAAAATGGCAGGGCGCGCTCAGCAGACTTAGAGATGAACCTACTGAGAGCAGCAACGCAGCCGGCAAGCCTTCGTACCTCCTTGACGCGCTTCGGTGCTTCGATCTGCTCAATGGCCTTGATCTTGTCGGGATTGGCTTCAATCCCCCTCTGGGACACAAAGAATCCGAGAAGCTTGCCGGAAGGAACTCCAAACACGCACTTCTCGGGGTTCAACTTGAGATTAATCTTGCGCAGATTTGCAAAAGTCTCGTCCAAATCTTGGATCAAAGTTTCTTTGTCCTTGCTCTTGACCACTATATCATCCATGTAAGCTTCTACATTTCTGGGCAACTGTGGCTCAAAAGCATGACTGACTACTCTTGCAAATGTTGAACCAACATTCTTTAGTCCGAAAGGCATCCGTACAAAGCAGTACGTGCCACATGGAGTAATGAATGCGGTTTTCTCTTCATCCTCTTCTGCCATGAAAATCTGATGATATCCTGAGTATGCATCAAGAAACGAAAGAAAATCACATCCGGCCGTGGAGTCGACAATCTGGTCAATGCGCGGCAAGGGAAATGGATCCTTGGGACAAGCTTTATTAACATCAGTGAAGTCAATACAAAGCCTCCATTTCCCGTTCGCCTTGCGCACGACTACTGGATTGGCTAACCACGTTGGATGGAGTACTCCTCGGACAAGGCCTGCTGCTTCCAACTTCTTGATCTCTTCTGCAATGAACTCTTGGCGTTCCACCGCTTGCTTCCTAACTCTCTGCTTGACGGGCCGCGCATGAGGGCAGACGGCAAGGTGGTGCTCAATCACTTTCCTGGGAACACCGGGGATGTCAGATGGTTGCCATGCAAACACATCAACATTCGCCCGCAGGAAAGCAACAAGCGCGCTTTCCTATTTAGGGTCAAGCGTGGCACTGATGGTGAAGGTACCACCAGTGCCGTCCTCCTTGGCGGCCACTTTCTTGGTTTCTGGTGAAGCTGTCTTCGCCTTCTTGCACTTGCCGGTGGAGCTCGATGGTGCGTCCTCGACGGTAGCGCAACACTCCGAAGAGGTGCGCTTGCCGGGGTGGGCACCAGAGCTACTCTTGCCGGACTTGGTCTTCTTCTTCCCCCCGGGAGCATTAGCGGCAAGTGGTTTGCGTTCTGCTGCGGCTGCTGCTTCCCGGTAGATCTTGTCGGTACAGATAAGGGCATCTTTCTTGTCGCCATGGACAAAAATGACACTTATCGGACCGGGCATCTTGAGCACGTTGTAAGCGTAATGAGAGCTGCCATGAACTTGGCAAGCGCTGGACGGCCAAGTATCCCATTGTAGGGCAATGGGAATTCAGCAACGTAAAATGTGACTCTCTCTGTCCTGAAGTTCAGCTCGCTGCCAAACATTACTGGCAGTGTGATCTTCCCCTTCGGCTTGCTCCTTCCCGGGTTAATTCCTTGAATAGTGTCGGTCTCTTCGAGCTCGCTGTCGGGGATCTGGAGATTCTTGAGTACCGCTGAGGAGATCAGATTCAGGCCGGCCCCGCCGTCAACCAGCATCTTTGTGACCTTGAGGTTGCGGATAGTTGGTGAAACCAACATCGGCAAGCACCCGACCGCGGTTATGCGATCCGGGTGATCCTCAACATCAAAGATGATGGGCGTGCTGGACCACTTCAGAGGCTTGCACGACTCAACTGATGGATCTGCTGCATTAACTTCACGCACCCATTGTTTGAGCTGGCGGTCCGAAGTATGTAGAGAAGCACCGCCGTCAACGCACAAAACCTCTGTTGCCTTCTGAAATTCCTGCTCGTCGGCCTCATCCTCATCCATCTCTTCATCTTCGTCCTCATCTTCATCCTTGTCGCGGCCACGGGGAGGCCTGTCTCCTTGCTGCTGCTTGGCCTTGCCGCGGCGCCCTCCCCGGGCGGGATGCTTCTTGCCGGATCCTCCCCCACCTTCCTGGGCCTTCTCCTTGTCGCGGCGCTCGTACTCAGCTTTCTGCAGTTCTACGAGTTGCTCAACCTTCTTGCAGGCCTGGAGGTCATGGCCCTTGGTGCAGTGGATCTTGCAGTACTGCTTGCCAGAGCCGTCGTGCTTGTCGGCGGCCACCACAGCCTCGCCGGAGTCACCAGCTTTGGTCTTCTCGGCCCCACATCCGTTGCCGGACTGCTCGACAACCAGCACATCCTTAGCTTTCCTCTTTCTGTTATTCCGCCTCCGGTTCTTCTTTGCCGGGGCGGCATCCTCACTGTCAGATCCTTCTGCTCCTGCGTTCTCTCCGGGGAGTTTCCTCCCCTCCTTAGCACGTGCACACTTGTCGGCCAGAGCATATAGCTCGCTGACATCTCTGATTTTGCACATCGCCATCTCCTCCCTCATCCTGCGATTACGCACGTTCTGATGGAACGCGCTGATAACCGCGGCAGGGTGGACGTCTAGGATGTTGCGCTGCACTTGGCTGAATCTTTGAATATACTTGGGCAGGGGTTCTCCTTCCTTCTGGGCGAGCAGATGAAGATCGCTCTCCTGGCCATGGGGCTTGTGGCCGCCTGTGAAGGCGCCGACAAACTGATGGCACAGGTCCGCCCACGAAGAGATGGAGTTGTCCGGCAAGTGCATGAGCCAAGATCTGACGTTGGGCTTGAGCACTAATGGGAAGTAGTTGGCGAGGATCTTCTCGTCGCGCCCCCAGGCAGCCTGCACCGCAATGGTGTAGACGCTGAGGAACTCCGACGGATGTATCCTGCCATTGTACTTCTCGGGTACATCTGGCTTGAAGTTCTTGGTACTGGGCCACTGGACCTGCCGCAGCTCACGGGTGAACGCAGGGCAACCTACCGCGTACGGCAAGTCGCCTGGCTCCCCTGGCGCATGCATATCAACAGTGGGCCCAGCGCGCTGGTCTGACTGACGCCGCGCTTCTCTTCGACACTCGATGCGAGTACGAGCGTCTTCTTGTCGTCGTTCTTGGAGAACTTGGCGTTGATCGCGGCGAGCTCGCGGGCCCGACGACGCGGTTGAATCGGTGTCGAGGTTGGCCCGGCGAGTCGGCGATCTTGGCCTTCGGGGTGGGGAGTGCACGGTGGTGGCTCCCCCACCGGTCTTGTCGCCATCGGCTTGCGCCTGGGCATCTTGCCGCGGCTTCGACGTGCTTGGTTGCCGGGGCTTGTCGCCGTTGGCAAAGCCGATGAGGCTCTGGATGGTGATCCTCCAGTCGTCGATCTTGTCCGGCGCTGGAGGGTAGTCTAGTAGCAGTTGGGCTTGAGCCAACGCTTCTTCTGGGGTCTTCGGCGGCGGTGGCGATCGGCGCGAGGAGCGGGATATGCTCAAACTTCTAACAGTGTTAGAAGGAGCAACATCTCGTCGAGGCGACCGTGCCGCGCTCGCGCCAACACACCGAGTTGCTGTAACTGTACACAGTTATGCATCTCGGTGCCACCGAGTTGTTCCACTCGGTCACACCGACAGGGTCGGGCTATATATAGTCAAGGGCAAAAATTTGGAAATTCCTTAGAACCCCTTCGCCCGCGCAATAGCTCGCTCTGCCATCCAAGGTCTCCGGATTGTCTCCTCGTCGCCAGCCGCCTCATGTCGCTGGTCTCCGCCGCCGTCAACGGATTTCGCCCCCGCCATTGCCGCCGTAGCGAGTTCATCGCCAAGCTAGGGTATGGACTCGATCACTATGCTATCCCCATCCGATTCCTAGCACATTGTGTTCTTATAGATTCTTGCCACGATTGAAACACTCCTATCCACTCAATGCAATCCGTAGATTAGATGAGATTCAAAATTTTAGGGTTAGGTTTCCGCCGAAACCATCTCGGACCCACCAAGTTGAAAAACTCGGTCCCACCGATTTGGCTTATGCCATTGCACTAGTAACTCCCGGTCTGACCGAGAATTGCTAATCGGTGAGACCAATTTTAGGACTTTGTGAAACCCTAGCAGTCTCGGCGCCACCGAACTGTGACTCGGTCCAACCGAGTTCATCAGTTTAGGTTCCAAAACTGCTTCGGTATCACCGAGTTTGAAAATCGATTGATCTGAAATGCTTTCTGTGGAAAACTAAAACTGAATTTTTGAATCATTCTTTTGCAAAAATCTCTGCATTTTGTGATGCTCATCCACTCTATCTCATCTATAACTCTTCACAGGGTCAGCAGTCAGTGTTTGCAGCATGTCAGACCAGAGTGACAGCCAGAACAGGTCAGAAGAGCAGATTGACATGAGCAAGGGCACTAGTCCCTCAAGTTCTTCAGATGATGGGAGCAGAAGCACTCCAAGTAATCTGCCTAAGGCTGCTACCAGGCAAAGGAGGAAGAGAACTTCAGACTCTGAAGTTGAGGACTACAAAGCTGAAGAGGATGAGGCTACTTCCAAGAAAGTAGTGCTCAAAAAGGAGTATGGCTCAGCACATAGCACAAAGCCTGGACTGAACAAGAAAGTTCCTGCCAAGAGGACACCAATGCCCAAGGCCAGAAGGTCCACTCAAGTGCCTGAACAGACTGAACCCAAGGAGGCACCTAAAAAGAAAGTCACATCTTCCAAACCCAAGAAAGTTCCTACTGGAGAAACTATGAAGTTTACCATTGAATCAGAGGATGAAGCTACTCAGGACAAGAAGAAGAAGAGAGCAAGAACCACAACTGCCCAGGTTCTTGGAAAGCCCTCAATGAGAAGAGATTCTGAAGAGGAAGAAGAGGTTGCTGCACCAGCACCCAAGGCACCAAAGCTTATGGGTGATGCTATTAGATCAGGGGCTGCAACATCTAAGCCCAAGGAAGCACCCAAAGCTGCCCCCAAGGCCAAGCTTGCACCAAAGAGGAATACCAGGAGTATTCCAGCTACTGAGAAGAACAAGGCCCCAGTGCCTAATGTTGCTGATGAAGAAGATGAAGAAGGATAGGTCCTAAGGAAGCTCAAGCCCAAGATACCAGACCACAATGATGCCCATCCTATGGCTGAGGACATGAGGATCAGGAAGGACTCAGGGTTGAGGATATGGAGGATGGAAGATCCATATGCCTCAAGGAGAAGAACTGCTGTTGATTACAGGTTCCATACAAAGGAACAACAGGACTTCTATGAGACAATCTTGTTGGATAAGAAGCTCATAGTATGTGATATGAGGTGGGTCGATGGGACATACATAAAGTACAATGAAGAGCACTATCCTGGAGTGCAAGAAAGTTTTGTTGCTTGTGGAGTTGCTTATTTTGTTGGGCAAAAGCTCACCAACTGGAATGACGAACTTATCATGCAATTCTACTCCACGGCAAACTTCTATCCAGATGGGAGGATAGTTTGGATGTCAGATGATAGAGGCAAAGGTGTCCCGTCTTTCGATGAGATGATGGAAATCGCTTTGGTGGAAGTCGACTTCGACGATCCGACTACGAACGTGCGAGGACGTCGCGCCTTAGCAATCGCTAAACCAACTCCAAGAGGTTATTGACCACGCCGGAGCACGATCAACCTGACCACGAGGGTCTGTTTCCTGCGAGCAAACGAAGAACAAGCAAGAAACTAAGATTGCAATCTGGATATTGCGAATATAAGATGAAAGCTTTATTGATCAAGGTGAGGTTCTGAGACGCCTTTGTCTGGTCGTTGAACACAAACGAAGTACGCGAAGTTGCAGCTATGGCGAACTTTTAATCTAAACAAAACCCAAAGTCTAAACGGTGCCCTAAGGGCTGTATATATGGAGGAAGAGGGGGAATTTCGTGGCCCTTGGTGGAGGGGTCCGAAATCAACCCTATCTCTTGTTTCCCCACACATACGGACTCTAAAAATAGCCTATACTTATGTATTTCGAAATTACATGGGCCTGGCCCAATAATAAGGTGACGCAGCACCTAAAATAGCCTATGGACGAATATTATGAAGTGGCATCTTGTATATTTCGTCCAAGGCTTCATGCACTCTTATGGTGGCTTCAAAGTCCTGAAATCATCACTTGTAACTCCGTTCTTGTTCCCCTTGCGCATGGCATCATCTCCATGCTTGTTCTTGCTCCAATGTTCATCCTTCTCCAAGCTAGGCCCTTCATTTGTAAGCAAAACAAATGTATCCAATTTAGGCAGCATCATATTCTCATGAACATTAGAATCATTACCAAGAAACGAAAGTACCTGATAATTTAATTGGCGTGCGCGAGCTCTAGTAATTGGTCCTGTATATGTAACAGTAGGGGCTGTGGGTGTAACAATGGTATTGATGTCCTCATCATCCTCCCCTTCTTGAAATGAAGTCGTCCTCGACGGAAGCTCATCTTCCTCACCCAAATAAGGCTTCAAATCTTCAATGTTAAAAGTGGGACTAACCCCAAAATCTGCAGGTAGCTCAAGTTTATATGCATTATCATTTATTTTCTCTAACACCTTAAAAGGACCAGCAGCACGTGGCATTAGCTTTGATTTGCGCAAATCAGGAAATCTATCCTTACGCAAATGTAACCAAACAAGATCTCCAGGTGCAAACACAACATGTTTTCTACCCTTATCTCCAGCAAGTTTATATTTAGCATTCATACGCTCAATGTTTTCCTTAGTTAACTCATGCATTTTTAAAATCAATTCAGAACGTTCTTTAGCATCAAAATTAACCTTCTCCGAAGATGGAAGAGGCAACAAATCAATAGGTGCACGAGGTAGGAAACCATACACAATTTCAAAAGGGCACATCTTAGTAGTAGAATGCAATGAACGATTATAAGCAAATTCAATATGAGGCAAGCATTCTTCCCACATTTTCTTATTATTCTTCAAAACAGCCCTAAGCATAGTAGACAATGTTCTATTGACTACTTCAGTTTGTCCATCAGTTTGGGGGTGACAAGTAGTAC
The DNA here is from genome assembly GCA_963921465.1 of Triticum timopheevii. Classification (NCBI taxonomy): domain Eukaryota; kingdom Viridiplantae; phylum Streptophyta; class Magnoliopsida; order Poales; family Poaceae; genus Triticum; species Triticum timopheevii. The sequence goes on along the minus strand of OY997262.1, from coordinate 151,064,489 downwards.
TAAATAGCAGTTTAGTCCCCAACTTAGCCCATAAACATCTCCAAAAGTGGCTAAGAAATTTAGTATCACGATCTGAAACAATAGTATTTGGCACACCATGCAAGCGAATAATTTCACGAAAGAACAAATCAGCAACATTAACAGCATCATCGCTTTTATGACATGGTATAAAGTGTGCCATTTTCGAGAATCTATCCACGACAACAAATATGCTATCCCTCCCCTTCTTTGTTCGAGGTAAACCTAAAACAAAGTCCATAGATATATCCTCCCAAGGAACACTAGGTACAGGCAAAGGCATATATAAACCATGAGGATTGAGTCGTGACTTAGCTTTTTGACATGTAGTGCAGCGAGCAACAAAACGCTCAACATCCCGTCTCATCTTTGGCCAAAAGAAATGTGTAGCAAGTACGTCCTCCGTCTTCTTCACGCCAAAGTGTCCCATTAATCCTCCCCCATGCGCCTCCTGCAACAGCAAAAGACGAACGGAGCTAGCTGGAATGCATAGCTTGTTAGCACGAAACACAAATCCATCGTTAACGACAAACTTGTTCCACATTCTTCCTTCTTTACAATTCTGCATTACATCTTTAAAATCAGCATCATGCACATATTGATCTTTGATGGTCTCCAAACCAAATATTTTGAAGTCAAGTTGTGAAAGCATAGTATAGCGACGAGACAATGCATCAGCAATAACATTTTCTTTTCCCTTCTTGTGTTTAATGACATAAGGGAAAGTCTCAATGAATTCAACCCATTTAGCATGTCTACGATTCAGTTTAGCTTGACTTTTAATATGTTTCAAAGATTCATGATCAGAATGTATAACAAATTCTTTGGGCCATAAATAATGTTGCCATGTTTCTAAAGTCCGAACAAGAGCATATAATTCTTTATCATAAGTAGAATAATTCAGACTAGGCCCACTCAATTTTTCAGAAAAGTATGCAACAGGTTTGCCATCTTGTAATAACACACCTCCTAATCCAATTCCACTAGCATCACATTCAAGCTCAAAAGTCTTATTAAAATCAGGAAGTTGGAGTAAAGGAGCATGTGTCAACTTATCTTTCAATACCGAGAAGGCTTCTTCCTGTGCGGTACCCCACAGAAAAGGCACATCTTTCTTTGTAAGCTCATTGAGAGGTGCAGCAATGGTGCTGAAATCTCTCACAAAACGCCTATAGAATCCAGCGAGGCCAAGGAAACTCCTCACTTGTGTGACCGTTTTGGGCTGTGGCCAACTCTCAATAGCTTCAATTTTGGCTTTATCAACTTCAATTCCCTGTGGAGTAACAACATAGCCAAGAAAAGATACTCGGTCGGTGCAAAAGGTGCACTTTCCAAGGTTACCAAACAAACGTGCATCACGTAGAGCAATAAAAACAGCACGTAAATGTTCCAAATGTTCCTCCAAAGATTTGCTATAAATCAATATGTCATCAAAGTAAACTACCACAAATCGTCCAATGAAAGCACATAAAACTTCGTTCATTAACCTCATGAAAGTACTAGGTGCATTAGTTAACCCAAAAGGCATGACTAACCACTCATATAATCCAAACTTAGTTTTAAATGCTGTTTTCCATTCATCTCCCAATTTCATACGAATTTGATGGTATCCACTACGCAAATCAACTTTGGAGAATATTGTAGAGCCACTCAATTCATCAAGCATATCATCTAGCCTAGGAATAGGATGACGATAACGAATAGTAATATTATTAATGCCTCTACAATCAACGCACATACGCGACGTACCATCCTTTTTCGGCACTAAAATGATAGGAACAGCACAAGGACTAAGGGATTCGCGTATATAACCTTTGTCGAGCAGTTCTTGTACTTGACGCATAATCTCCTTCGTCTCCTCTGGATTGGTACGGTATGGTGCACGGTTGGGTAATGATGCACCGGGAATTAAGTCAATTTGATGCTCAATCCCGCGAATAGGTGGTAATCCCGGTGGCACGTCTTGTGGAAAGACGTCAGCGAACTCCTGCAAAATGTTAGTGACAGCAGGAGGCAAAGAGGAAGGCACGTCCTCGAATGAAAATAATGCCTCTTTGCACACAAAAGCATAGCAAACAGATTTGCTAAAATCTAGATCATCAATATCAGATTTGGTGGCAAGCAAACATGCACTTTTCAATTTAATTTCAGAAGCAACACTAGATTGTTTATTATTATTAGGCTGCATTTGTTGCTCAAATTCTTTAGCCGCAATCTGATTTTCACTCTTAGTTTTCTCCTGTTTTGCTTTATTAGCTCTATTAAGATCATCTTTCAAAATGGAATCAGGAGTCATAGGAAGCAAAGTAATATTTGTATCCTTATGAACAAGAGTATACTGATTGTTTCTACCATGGTGAATAGAATTTTTATCAAATTGCCATGGTCTACCAAGTAACAAGGAACATGCTTGCATAGGTACCACATCACAATCAACATAATCAGCATATGTAGAGATACTAAAATGCACACGAACAGTACGTGTTACCTTAACCTTGCCGCTGTTGTTGAACCATTGGATGTAGTAAGGATGTGGATGTGGTCTTGTGGTGAGAGATAGCTTCTCCACCATCTCCATGCTAGCCAAGTTGTTGCAACTCCCTCCATCTATGATCACGCGAACAGAACGTTCCTTCACAACTCCCTTTGTATGGAACAAATTATGCCTCTGATTTTGCTCAGCTTGTGTAACCTGCACACTCAAAACACGTTGAGCAACTAAACATTCATACCTGTCAGCATCTTCAGGAGCCATGTATTGCATCTCATGATCAGAATCTTCTCCACCGTGTTCGTCACGTGTAATAAGAGCCAAAGTCTCCTCATCATAGTCACTAGCGGACTCATACCCACCATCCTCAGTAACAATCATCACACGCTTAGAGGGGCATTCTCTCGCATAATGACCTCCACCCTTGCAACGTCGACAAATAATATCATGTGTTTGCCCTGTTGATGCCATGGATGAAGAAGAGCTCTTTGCAGGCCCAGAAGATGTGCTCTTGGCAGATAGTGGTGAATGTGCCTGCTTTATTGTATCACGGTTGGAGGTGGCAGCCGACGGAGGCGCCGGTGTAGCAGAACGTGTGGAAGTAGATGATGCACGTGGTGTCCATGATGAAGGTCGACCTGCAGAAAAGTTAGTCCGCGCCAATGCCTGTCGATCCTGCACTTCACGTTCAGCTTTACAAGCAAGATGGAATAAACGAGTGATATTAGTATACTCCTTATAATCTAGAATGGTCTGAATCTCTCTATTTAATCCACCCAGAAAACGTGCAAGCATAGCTTCATTCTCCTCAACAATACCACATCTAATCATGCCAGTTTGTAATTCCTGATAATATTCTTCTACAGAATTTTTTCCTTGTCTGAAGCGCTGTAATTTTTGAAGCAATTCACGTTGATAATATGGTGGAACCCAACGAGTACGCATAGCAGTTTTCAAAGCAGCCCAAGTAGCGGGAATAGGATATAATCTACAATGTTCAGACCACCATACACATGCAAAACTAGTGAAAGCACAAACAGCAGCAGCAACCCGTCTCCCCTCGGGATATTGTAAACATGTAAAACGCTGTTCAGTTTCTAACTCCCAAGTAAGATATATATCAGGAACATATCTACCCTCAAATGGTGGAATATTCAATTTCAGTTTAGGAATATGGACATCATCTCGTACCTGAGGTGGTGGTGCAGGCCTACCATTACGAATATATACCTGAGGTCGACCTGGTGGTGGTGGTGCTGGTGGCTGCACGTAGTGCTGATTTTGATCAACCTCATCCTCATAATCGCCCACATACTCATCATCCTCCTGGGTACCAGCAGCAGCAGTAGCAGGGGCCAAAGAAGCATCAACAACATGAACAGCAGCACCAGAAGTTTGGCCATCCTCAATAGGAACACGCTTCGCTCGTCCATACTGATTCGAAAGGATGCGTTGTTGTTGTTGTTGTCGTTGGAGAGGTGCGTTAGGTGCAGCGGGTGGTGGTGGTGGAAGACGCGCGAGCAATTCATTAAACTTGTTATCGAGCTTTGTTTCGAACGTCTTCTCCATGCCATCTATCTTCTCCATGGCCTCTTCAAATCTGTTTAGCACATCTTGCACCTGTCCACTCATCATTTGCTGAAATTTATCATGCAAATCCTTATTCGTCATGTTCTCCGAGTCAGTCTCGTCGGCTTGTGATCCTGGCATGGTTAGCAGCAATAGAAACACACAAGAATATGATCCTACAGACTACTAACAAGAGGTGGTGGTGGGTGTCACAAATCCGTCAAGCAAATCTCAAATTCTTACCAGTTCTTACCCAGCAGCAGGCGGTGATCGGCAACCGTTGTAGTCAAAAACTCTCAAAGCTTGGATAGAGCGATTACCAGGGAGAGTCAAACGCACGACGTAGATGTATGTGGAACTGGGAAGGCTTATAATATGGTAGCAAAAAGGGTCAGCAATAATCAATTCAGAGATGCAAAGTTGAATAAACGCTCAACGACGGTACTGTGCTGGTCCTAGGCTAGACTGTGCTAGAGACGCGAGCCTAGAACACTAACAAAATCACGGCGCTGCACGTAAACAAGGGAAAAGCACACTCTGGTTTTTTTTTCGCTCTTTTTTTTTTGCGCTCTTTTTTTTTGCGCTGCTCTCTCTTTTTTGTGTGCGAAAAATCACTATAATGGCGAGTGTCTCAAAACTCTTCCTAGGTCAAATTGACAGGATGGGCACGAAATTTTTTCGACCAATTTTTTTTTATCGTTTTTTCGACTGCCCGGACCCAAAAACTGGAAACGGGTCAAAAAAAACTTCCTATAATGGCACCTGTCTCAAAACACTCAGAAACACCTAAAAATAAGATAGCCAGAAATTTTTTCGAAAAATGCGTTTTCGAAAATTTTTGGGCCTAAACGGAGCGTGGTTTCCAGACTCTTTTTTTTTCCGAAACCTACTCCGGCAAGGAAACACGAATCGGAAACTAGATGGATCCCGAAAACAAACCTAATAAGCAAGGAACTCGGATTGGTGGTGGATATATGGTTGTGGTATATGGCAGCGGTGGTGGTAGCGGTGGTAGTATATGGATATGGATCGGTGGTGGTATATGGACACGGATTGGTGGTGGTATATGGATACGGATTCGGAGTGGTGGTGGTAGATGGCAGGGGCGATGATGATGGTGCGGCGGCGGCGTGACAACTTATGACCAGAACTCGAAACTCTAAAAGACTAGACTCTAAGACCAGCAACTAGACCGACGATGCAACCGCAAATTCAACAAAGCAAAACCCTAAAAAGATTATGCAAAGGCTCAGATTGGTTCGGATATGATGAACTAACCCTAATTTTTTGATAGAGGCAAAGGTGTCCCGTCTTTCGATGAGATGATGGAAATCGCTTTGGTGGAAGTCGACTTTGACGATCCGACTACGAACGTGCGAGGACGTCGCGCCTTAGCAATCGCTAAACCAACTCCGAGAGGTTATTGACCACGCCGGAGCACGATCAACCTGACCACGAGGGTCTGTTTCCTGCGAGCAAACGAAGAACAAGCAAGAAACTAAGATTGCAATCTGGATATTGCGAATATAAGATGAAAGCTTTATTGATCAAGGTGGGGTTCTGAGACGCCTTTGTCTGGTCGTTGAACACAAACGAAGTACGCGAAGTTGCAGCTATGGCGAACTTTTAATCTAAACAAAACCCAAAGTCTAAACGGTGCCCTAAGGGCTGTATATATGGAGGAAGAGAGGGGGAATTTCGTGGCCCTTGGTGGAGGGGTCCGAAATCAACCCTATCTCTTGTTTCCCCACACATACGGACTCTAAAAATAGCCTATACTTATGTATTTCGAAATTACATGGGCCTGGCCCAATAATAAGGTGACGCAGCACCTAAAATAGCCTATGGACGAATATTATGAAGTGGCATCTTGTATATTTCGTCCAAGGCTTCATGCACTCTTATGGTGGCTTCAAAGTCCTGAAATCATCACTTGTAACTCCGTTCTTGTTCCCCTTGCGCATGGCATCATCTCCATGCTTGTTCTTGCTCCAATGTTCATCCTTCTCCAAGCTAGGCCCTTCATTTGTAAGCAAAACAAATGTATCCAATTTAGGCAGCATCATATTCTCATGAACATTAGAATCATTACCAAGAAACGAAAGTACCTGATAATTTAATTGGCGTGCGCGAGCTCTAGTAATTGGTCCTGTATATGTAACAGTAGGGGCTGTGGGTGTAACAATGGTATTGATGTCCTCATCATCCTCCCCTTCTTGAAATGAAGTCGTCCTCGACGGAAGCTCATCTTCCTCACCCAAATAAGGCTTCAAATCTGCAATGTTAAAAGTGGGACTAACCCCAAAATCTGCAGGTAGCTCAAGTTTATATGCATTATCATTTATTTTCTCTAACACCTTAAAAGGACCAGCAGCACGTGGCATTAGCTTTGATTTGTGCAAATCAGGAAATCTATCCTTACGCAAATGTAACCAAACAAGATCTCCAGGTGCAAACACAACATGTTTTCTACCCTTATCTCCAGCAAGTTTATATTTAGCATTCATACGCTCAATGTTTTCCTTAGTTAACTCATGCATTTTTAAAATCAATTCAGAACGTTCTTTAGCATCAAAATTAACCTTCTCCGAAGATGGAAGAGGCAACAAATCAATAGGTGCACGAGGTAGGAAACCATACACAATTTCAAAAGGGCACATCTTAGTAGTAGAATGCAATGAATGATTATAAGCAAATTCAATATGAGGCAAGCATTCTTCCCACATTTTCTTATTATTCTTCAAAACAGCCCTAAGCATAGTAGACAATGTTCTATTGACTACTTCAGTTTGTCCATCAGTTTGGGGGTGACAAGTAGTACTAAATAGCAGTTTAGTCCCCAACTTAGCCCATAAACATCTCCAAAAGTGGCTAAGAAATTTAGTATCACGATCTGAAACAATAGTATTTGGCACACCATGCAAGCGAATAATTTCACGAAAGAACAAATCAGCAACATTAACAGCATCATCGCTTTTATGACATGGTATAAAGTGTGCCATTTTCGAGAATCTATCCACGACAACAAATATGCTATCCCTCCCCTTCTTTGTTCGAGGTAAACCTAAAACAAAGTCCATAGATATATCCTCCCAAGGAACACTAGGTACAGGCAAAGGCATATATAAACCATGAGGATTGAGTCGTGACTTAGCTTTTTGACATGTAGTGCAGCGAGCAACAAAACGCTCAACATCCCGTCTCATCTTTGGCCAAAAGAAATGTGTAGCAAGTACGTCCTCCGTCTTCTTCACGCCAAAGTGTCCCATTAATCCTCCCCCATGCGCCTCCTGCAACAGCAAAAGACGAACGGAGCTAGCTGGAATGCATAGCTTGTTAGCATGAAACACAAATCCATCGTTAACGACAAACTTGTTCCACATTCTTCCTTCTTTACAATTCTGCATTACATCTTTAAAATCAGCATCATGCACATATTGATCTTTGATGGTCTCCAAACCAAATATTTTGAAGTCAAGTTGTGAAAGCATAGTATAGCGACGAGACAATGCATCAGCAATAACATTTTCTTTTCCCTTCTTGTGTTTAATGACATAAGGGAAAGTCTCAATGAATTCAACCCATTTAGCATGTCTACGATTCAGTTTAGCTTGACTTTTAATATGTTTCAAAGATTCATGATCAGAATGTATAACAAATTCTTTGGGCCATAAATAATGTTGCCATGTTTCTAAAGTCCGAACAAGAGCATATAATTCTTTATCATAAGTAGAATAATTCAGACTAGGCCCACTCAATTTTTCAGAAAAGTATGCAACAGGTTTGCCATCTTGTAATAACACACCTCCTAATCCAATTCCACTAGCATCACATTCAAGCTCAAAAGTCTTATTAAAATCAGGAAGTTGGAGTAAAGGAGCATGTGTCAACTTATCTTTCAATACCGAGAAGGCTTCTTCCTGTGCGGTACCCCACAGAAAAGGCACATATTTCTTTGTAAGCTCATTGAGAGGTGCAGCAATGGTGCTGAAATCTCTCACAAAACGCCTATAGAATCCAGCGAGGCCAAGGAAACTCCTCACTTGTGTGACCGTTTTGGGCTGTGGCCAACTCTCAATAGCTTCAATTTTGGCTTTATCAACTTCAATTCCCTGTGGAGTAACAACATAGCCAAGAAAAGATACTCGGTCGGTGCAAAAGGTGCACTTTCCAAGGTTACCAAACAAACGTGCATCACGTAGAGCAATAAAAACAGCACGTAAATGTTCCAAATGTTCCTCCAAAGATTTGCTATAAATCAATATGTCATCAAAGTAAACTACCACAAATCGTCCAATGGAAGCACGTAAAACTTCGTTCATTAACCTCATGAAAGTACTAGGTGCATTAGTTAACCCAAAAGGCATGACTAACCACTCATATAATCCAAACTTAGTTTTAAATGCTGTTTTCCATTCATCTCCCAATTTCATACGAATTTGATGGTATCCACTACGCAAATCAACTTTGGAGAATATTGTAGAGCCACTCAATTCATCAAGCATATCATCTAGCCTAGGAATAGGATGACGATAACGAATAGTAATATTATTAATGCCTCTACAATCAACGCACATACGCGACGTACCATCCTTTTTAGGCACTAAAATGATAGGAACAGCACAAGGACTAAGGGATTCGCGTATATAACCTTTGTCGAGCAGTTCTTGTACTTGACGCATAATCTCCTTCGTCTCCTCTGGATTGGTACGGTATGGTGCACGGTTGGGTAATGATGCACCGGGAATTAAGTCAATTTGATGCTCAATCCCGCGAATAGGTGGTAATCCCGGTGGCACGTCTTGTGGAAAGACGTCAGCGAACTCCTGCAAAATGTTAGTGACAGCAGGAGGCAAAGAGGAAGGCACGTCCTCGAATGAAAATAATGCCTCTTTGCACACAAAAGCATAGCAAACAGATTTGCTAAAATCTAGATCATCAATATCAGATTTGGTGGCAAGCAAACATGCACTTTTCAATTTAATTTCAGAAGCAACACTAGATTGTTTATTATTATTAGGCTGCATTTGTTGCTCAAATTCTTTTGCCACAATCTGATTTTCACTCTTAATTTTCTCCTGTTTTGCTTTATTAGCTCTATTAAGATCATCTTTCAAAATGGAATCAGGAGTCATAGGAAGCAAAGTAATATTTGTATCCTTATGAACAAGAGTATACTGATTGTTTCTACCATGGTGAATAGAATTTTTATCAAATTGCCATGGTCTACCAAGTAACAAGGAACATGCTTGCATAGGTACCACATCACAATCAACATAATCAGCATATGTAGAGATACTAAAATGCACACGAACAGTACGTGTTACCTTAACCTTGCCGCTGTTGTTGAACCATTGGATGTAGTAAGGATGTGGATGTGGTCTTTTGGTGAGAGATAGCTTCTCCACCATCTCCATGCTAGCCAAGTTGTTGCAACTCCCTCCATCTATGATCACGCGAACAGAACGTTCCTTCACAACTCCCTTTGTATGGAACAAATTATGCCTCTGATTTTGCTCAGCTTGTGTAACCTGCACACTCAAAACACGTTGAGCAACTAAACATTCATACCTGTCAGCATCTTCAGGAGCCATGTATTGCGTCTCATGATCAGAATCTTCTCCACCGTGTTCGTCACGTGTAATAAGAGCCAAAGTCTCCTCATCATAGTCACTAGCGGACTCATACCCACCATCCTCAGTAACAATCATCACACGCTTAGAGGGGCATTCTCTCGCATAATGACCTCCACCCTTGCAACATCGACAAATAATATCATGTGTTTGCCCTGTTGATGCCATGGATGAAGAAGAGCTCTTTGCAGGCCCAGAAGATGTGCTCTTGGCAGATAGTGGTGAATGTGCCTGCTTTATTGTATCACGGTTGGAGGTGGCAGCCGACGGAGGCGCCGGTGTAGCAGAACGTGTGGAAGTAGATGATGCACGTGGTGTCCATGATGAAGGTCGACCTGCAGAAAAGTTAGTCCGCGCCAATGCCTGTCGATCCTGCACTTCACGTTCAGCTTTACAAGCAAGATGGAATAAACGAGTGATATTAGTATACTCCTTATAATCTAGAATGGTCTGAATCTCTCTATTTAATCCACCCAGAAAACGTGCAAGCATAGCTTCATTCTCCTCAACAATACCACATCTAATCATGCCAGTTTGTAATTCCTGATAATATTCTTCTACAGAATTTTTTCCTTGTCTTAAGCGCTGTAATTTTTGAAGCAATTCACGTTGATAATATGGTGGAACCCAACGAGTACGCATAGCAGTTTTCAAAGCAGCCCAAGTAGCGGGAATAGGATATAATCTACAATGTTCAGACCACCATACACATGCAAAACTAGTGAAAGCACAAACAGCAGCAGCAACCCGTCTCTCCTCGGGATATTGTAAACATGTAAAACGCTGTTCAGTTTCTAACTCCCAAGTAAGATATATATCAGGAACATATCTACCCTCAAATGGTGGAATATTCAATTTCAGTTTAGGAATATGGACATCATCTCGTACCTGAGGTGGTGGTGCAGGCCTACCATTACGAATATATACCTGAGGTCGACCTGGTGGTGGTGGTGCTGGTGGCTGCACGTAGTGCTGATTTTGATCAACCTCATCCTCATAATCGCCCACATACTCATCATCCTCCTGGGTACCAGCAGCAGCAGTAGCAGGGGCCAAAGAAGCATCAACAACATGAACAGCAGCACCAGAAGTTTGGCCATCCTCAATAGGAACACGCTTCGCTCGTCCATACTGATTCGAAAGGATGCGTTGTTGTTGTTGTTGTCGTTGGAGAGGTGCGTTAGGTGCAGCGGGTGGTGGTGGTGGAAGACGCGCGAGCAATTCATTAAACTTGTTATCGAGCTTTGTTTCGAACGTCTTCTCCATGCCATCTATCTTCTCCATGGCCTCTTCAAATCTGTTTAGCACATCTTGCACCTGTCCACTCATCATTTGCTGAAATTTATCATGCAAATCCTTATTCGTCATGTTCTCCCAGTCAGTCTCGTCGGCTTGTGATCCTGGCATGGTTAGCAGCAATAGAAACACACAAGAATATGATCCTACAGACTACTAACAAGAGGTGGTGGTGGGTGTCACAAATCCGTCAAGCAAATCTCAAATTCTTACCAGTTCTTACCCAGCAGCAGGCGGTGATCGGCAACCGTTGTAGTCAAAAACTCTCAAAGCTTGGATAGAGCGATTACCAGGGAGAGTCAAACGCACGACTCAAACGCACGACGTAGATGTATGTGGAACTGGGAAGGCTTATAATATGGTAGCAAAAAGGGTCAGCAATAATCAATTCAGAGATGCAAAGTTGAATAAACGCTCAACGACGGTACTGTGCTGGTCCTAGGCTAGACTGTGCTAGAGACGCGAGCCTAGAACACTAACAAAATCACGGCGCTGCACGTAAACAAGGGAAAAGCACACTCTGGTTTTTTTTCGCTCTTTTTTTTGCGCTCTTTTTTTTTGCGCTGCTCTCTCTTTTTTTTTGCGAAAAATCACTATAATGGCGAGTGTCTCAAAACTCTTCCTAGGTCAAATTGACAGGATGGGCACGAAATTTTTTCGACCAATTTTTTTTTATCGTTTTTTCGACTGCCCGGACCCAAAAACTGGAAACGGGTCAAAAAAAACTTCCTATAATGGCACCTGTCTCAAAACACTCAAAAACACCTAAAAATAAGATAGCCAGAAAATTTTTCGAAAAATGCGTTTTCGAAAAATTTTGGGCCTAAACGGAGCGTGGTTTCCAGACTCTTTTTTTTTTCCGAAACCTACTCCGGCAAGGAAACACGAATCGAAAACTAGATGGATCCCGAAAACAAACCTAATAAGCAAGGAACTCGGATTGGTGGTGGATATATGGTTGTGGTATATGGCAGCGGTGGTGGTAGCGGTGGTAGTATATGGATATGGATCGGTGGTGGTATATGGACACGGATTGGTGGTGGTATATGGATACGGATTCGGAGTGGTGGTGGTAGATGGCAGGGGCGATGATGATGGTGCGGCGGCGGCGTGACAACTTATGACCAGAACTCGAAACTCTAAAAGACTAGACTCTAAGACCAGCAACTAGACCGACGATGCAACCGCAAATTCAACAAAGCAAAACCCTAAAAAGATTATGCAAAGGCTCAGATTGGTTCGGATATGATGAACTAACCCTAATTTTTTGATAGAGGCAAAGGTGTCCCGTCTTTCGATGAGATGATGGAAATCGCTTTGGTGGAAGTCGACTTTGACGATCCGACTACGAACGTCCGAGGACGTCGCGCCTTAGCAATCGCTAAACCAACTCCGAGAGGTTATTGACCACGCCGGAGCACGATCAACCTGACCACGAGGGTCTGTTTCCTGCGAGCAAACGAAGAACAAGCAAGAAACTAAGATTGCAATCTGGATATTGCAAATATAAGATGAAAGCTTTATTGATCAAGGTGGGGTTCTGAGACGCCTTTGTCTGGTCGTTGAACACAAACGAAGTACGCGAAGTTGCAGCTATGGCGAACTTTTAATCTAAACAAAACCCAAAGTCTAAACTGTGCCCTAAGGGCTGTATATATGGAGGAAGAGAGGGGGAATTTCGTGGCCCTTGGTGGAGGGGTCCGAAATCAACCCTATCTCTTGTTTCCCCACACATACGGACTCTAAAAATAGCCTATACTTATGTATTTCGAAATTACATGGGCCTGGCCCAATAATAAGGTGACGCAGCACCTAAAATAGCCTATGGACGAATATTATGAAGTGGCATCTTGTATATTTCGTCCAAGGCTTCATGCACTCTTATGGTGGCTTCAAAGTCCTGAAATCATCACTTGTAACTCCGTTCTTGTTCCCCTTGCGCATGGCATCATCTCCATGCTTGTTCTTGCTCCAATGTTCATCCTTCTCCAAGCTAGGCCCTTCATTTGTAAGCAAAACAAATGTATCCAATTTAGGCAGCATCATATTCTCATGAACATTAGAATCATTACCAAGAAACGAAAGTACCTGATAATTTAATTGGCGTGCGCGAGCTCTAGTAATTGGTCCTGTATATGTAACAGTAGGGGCTGTGGGTGTAACAATGGTATTGATGTCCTCATCATCAGAAGGCACCAGGTACCAGTCAACTGTTGAGGAATGGGCAAGACTGATCAATGCCCCAAAGCAAGATGAAGATGACCTGGACATTTATGCCAGGAAGAAGATGGACCACAATTCCATGGCACACATGTACAAGGAGATCCCAGACAAGGCTGTTGAAACACATAAGTTTGGATCAGTCCACTTCCTTCTGTCAGGACTGCCAACTATCAACTGGATTCCGAGGCACACTCTGTTGCCTAAGTCTGGTGACCACAACATGATCAGAGGGCATGCAATCAACATCTTGCATTTGTTTGATGTGCCACAGAAGTTTAAGGTCATGAGCCTTATGATTGAAACCATTAAGAGGACTGCAGCAGATCAGAAGAGGAGTTGTGGATATGCCCCTCAGATTCCGGAGTTGATTAACTCAAAAATGGGCACAGGGAAATATCAATTGGATAAGGAACATTTTCTACTTTATCCAGACTTTGAGGACAATGAGGTTGTCATGAATGAGAATGATCCATCATCAGTACATGCTCAAGAGAAGAAGGAGAAGGCAAGGAAGGAGAAGGCTGCCAAGATGCCAACTCAAGAGGAGGCATCTGAGTATTTCTTGAAGAACAAGCAGGAGCAGCTTGGTTACTTAATAGCATCAACACTGAGGATTGAGAAAGGACTGGCCACCCTCACTCAAAATCAAGAGAGCTTGGAAAGAATCTTGGAACTCAAATTCCATGACCTTGATGTCAAAGTAACTGAGATTCAGTCAGTTGTAGAGCAGCTGCAGGATGACATGCAGGAGAGGCAGGGCAAGACTACCACTAATGTGTTTGCCAGAGTGCCTAGAGCCTAGAGGTCAGTTGCACTGCCTGTGACAGACACCAGAGCAACATCATCTGCACCAGCTACAGCTCCTACAGCTCCAGTGCAACCAGCTCCAGCATCAACTCCAGCACCCTCTACTTCAACTAAAGCTTTCGTTCTTGGAGTTATCCGGACACCACCACCTGAAGATCAAGCCTGAGAGTCGATCTAGCACTATGCATTTTCTATGAACTTTTTGGTAACTTGTTGCCAAAGGGGGAGAAAAATGTATAGATCATAGGCTTCGAGAGAGAGAGAGTGTGTTGCTTTTGTTCTCTCTTGTTTTGATTTGGTGGTTAAAATTTGTTTGCTTTTGATTGCTTGAGATACTATGCTTGTGAGACATTGATGATCATGTATTTGATCATAAGCTACACTTATGCATGTTTGATGATATTATCTTATCTATCCTATGTGATCATTCACCTTGCTTGGTGATGAGTGCATGCATTCAATCTTTATCATTTTGAGCGCTCCACCAAGATTTATGTGACATGGAAGAGTAACCCATGAGCCTAATTCATTGTGCATTTGCAGTCCAAAGCAAATCTTAAACCATGCACAAATTTAGGGGGAGCTCTTCCTTATCACATACTTCTCAAAGCGACGATGTTGTTTAATCTTATTATCATTTGTCGAAGCTTTGATCTATATGTTGTCATCAATTACCAAAAAGGGGGAGATTGAATGTGCAACTATCCCTAGGTGGTTTTGGTAATTCATAACAACATATAGCTCATTTAGCTAATGCTATTCCAAGACTATTATTTCAGGAAAGCTCAATGACTGGCATGGCATGGATGATGAAAGTGGATCCCTCAAAATACTAAGGACAAAGGATTGGCTCAAGCTCAAAAGCTCAACACTCTTCATTTTATATTTTAGTGATCCAAGATCACATTGAGTCTATAGGAAAAGCCAATACTATCAAGGAGGGATGAGGTGTTGCTTAATGAGCCACTTGCTTCATGTGGTTAGTGATATGCTCCAAAACCCTCAGCTACTTTCCCACATCCACAAATGACCTAAACCTAAAGCCAAAATTGGTCACACCGATTCTTCCTATCCGGCGCCACCGATTTCAAAAGTCATAGCCACTACCACAAACCCTAAGCAAATCGGTTCTACCGATAGGGATCTCGGTCTCACCGAGATGGGATTGTCATCTCTCTGTTTCCCTTCGTAACGTTTCGGTCTAAACGAAGTGAGCGATCGTTCCCATCGAGATTGCATGTAAACTCTCTGTTTCCTTTTTGTAACATTTCGGTCGCACCGAAAAGAGCAAATCGGTCCCACCGAGTTACCTGACCAACTCTCTGGAAAGCTTATTACCAAAATCGGTCTCACTGAGTTTGTGTAATCGGTCCTACCGAGATTACATTATGCCCTAACCCTAACCGAATCGGTATTACCGAGTCGCATGTCAGTCCCACCGAAAATCACTAACGGTCACTAGGTGAGGGAGTCCTGGACTAGGGGGTGTCCGGACAGCCGGACTATCATTATCAGCCGGACTCCAAGATTACGAAGATACAAGATTGAAGACTCCGTCCCATGTCCGGATGGGACTTTCCTTGGCGTGGAAGGCAAGCTTGGCAATACGGATATGTAGATCTCCTACCATTGTAACCGACTCTATGTAACCCTAGCCTCCTCCAGTGTCTATATAAACTGGAGGGCTTTAGTCCGTAGGACAACATACATTACAACAATCATACCATAGGCTAGCTTCTAGGGTTTAGCCTCCTTGATCTCGTGGTAGATCCACTCTTGTACTACCCATATCATCAATATTAATAAGCAGGACGTAGGGTTTTACCTCCATCGAGAGGGCCCGAACCTGGGTAAAACATCGTGTCCCTCGTCTCTTGTTACCATCCGCCTAGACGCACAGTTCGGGACCCCCTACCCGAGATCCGCCGGTTTTGACACCGACATTGGTGCTTTCATTGAGAGTTCCTCTGTGTCGTCACCGATAGGCTTGATGGCATCTTCAACCAGCAACGCTGTCCAGGGTGAGACTTTTCCCCCCGGACAGATCTTCGTATTCGGCGGCTTCGCCCTGCGGGCCAATTCACTTGGCCATCCGGAGCAGATCGAAAGCTACGCCCCTGGCCGTCAGGTCAGATTTGGAAGCTTAAACTTCACGGCCGATGTCCGCGGAGACTTGATCTTCGACGGACTCGAGCCACAGCCAAGCGCGCCGCACTGTGACAGCGGGCATGATCTAGCTCTTCCACCGAACAGTGCCTTGGTGGCCGCACACGGATCCGCTTCGGCCATCAACCCGGAGCCGATCGCCCAGATCGAGGGCCGGTGGATAGACGCCGCCCTGGGGGCTTCAACATCCACAGCGATGGAGCCGAACACTAATCTTGTCCCCTGCGAAACTCGTGATTCTGAGGCGCCGGACTCCTCGCCGGACTCCGAACCTCCCGCGCCCCTACCAATCGATCCGGGTTGGGCGCCGGTTATGGAATTCACCGCCGCGGACATCTTCCAATACTCGCCTTTTGGCGATATCCTGAATTCATTAAAACATCTCTTGTTATCAGGAGAGTCCTGGCCGGACTATGGCCAGGATGGTTGGGGTACGGACGACGAAGAAATTCAGAGCCCACCCACCACCCACTTTGTTGCCATTGTCGACGATCTAACCAACATGCTAGACTACGACTCCAAAGACATCGACGCTATGGACGACAATGCCGGAGACGAAGAAAAAACAGAGCTTATACAGCACGACAGGACCACCTCGTCGCATGACATATATATGGTGGACACCCCAAAGGAGAGCGATAACGAGAACCAACGGGCAGCGGCAGAAGATGACCCCGCTAATAAACGACCAAAATGGCACCGCAGACGCCGCCCTAAGTCCCGCCTCGACGACAACAACGCTTCGAAGGAGCCCGCAATACGGCAGGGCTCACAAGCGGACGACGAAACATGCAGACAAGCAACCATCCGAACATGACAAGTCAGATAACCAGTCCAGGCCCAGTGAAAATAACAGTCCAGACGACCTCATGTCGGACACGCCGCCGGAGAGTAAGAACCTTCGGAAAAGACTCGTCAGTACTGCAAGAAGCCTGAAGAAGGAAAAACGGAGGCTAAATACAGCGGAGGACACACTCAGAATGAGATCGAGCAAAGTGCTCAAAACCGCAGATAAGTATGGCAATGGCCGCCAATCAAAGAGCTACCCGAAGCACAAGCTACTACCAGAATTCAACGAGGAGGCCATAGAGCCTCCACGTCCAAAAATAAAGGGGCTGCCTGGTTGGATAGACGGCCAGATGATAGGCCAAATTCTGACAGCGGCGCCACACATAAACCAACCAACGAACTTGTAAGGATAGATGGCCCAGCTAGGTCCATCTACGGGCCAAAGGAGAAGGCCCCAAGAAGCAAGGCAACACGTCACGTGCCCGATGATAGCGGCACACACAAATATAGGGGCGCCGCACACCCACTATGTTTCACTAATGAGGTGCTGGACCATGAATTTCCAGCAGGGTTTAAACCCATAAACATAGAGGCCTACGATGGAACAACAGACCCTGGAGTCTGGATAGAAGATTATATACTACATATACATATGGCCAGAGGAGACGATCTCCACGCCATAAAATACCTACCCCTCAAGCTCAAAGGGCCAGCCCGTCATTGGCTTAAAAGCCTCCCAGAAAACACTGTTGGAAGTTGGGAAGAGCTCGAGGACGCGTTTAGAGCAAATTTTCAAGGGACTTATGTCCGTCCTCCGGATGCAGATGATCTAAGTCATATAACTCAACAACCCAGAGAGTCAGCGCGGAAATTCTGGAACAGGTTCCTTACGAAAAAGAACCAAATAGTCGACTGTCCGGACGCCGAAGCCTTAGCAGCTTTCAAGCACAATGTCCGAGACGAATGGCTCGCCAGGCACCTCGGCCAAGAGAAACCGAGGACAATGTCCGCACTAACAAGCCTCATGACCCGCTTCTGTGTGGGAGAGGATAGCTGGTTAGCAAGATGCAGCACCAGCGACCCAAGTACATCCGAGATAAGAGATGGAAACGGAAAATCACGGCGCAGAAAAGAGCAGCGCCGGAATAAAGAGAAAAGCCCAAAGAGCGCGGCAGTCAACGCCGGATTCAAAAGCTCGCGGCCCAATAATAAAACACGGCCTCTTAAGGATGACAGTGATGAATTGTCCAACTTAAATAAGATTTTGGGTCGGATATGTCAAATCCACAGTACCCCCGGAAGGCCTGCAAATCACACCCACAGGGATTGTTGGGTTTTTAAACAGTCCGGCTGACTAAATGCCGAACACAAGGGGCTCGATGCATCAAGCGAAGAAGATAAACCCCACCAGCAGAGCACCGGAAAACAAAAGACTTTCCCACAAGGGGTCAAAGCAGTAAACTCACTTCATGTGATAATACGGAAAAATAGTGCGACACTTTCTAAAAAGAGCTTCGCGCGGTCCAACCCAGCAGACCGTAGAGATTGGATATCAAAACCAATCACTTTCGACCACCTGGACTATTCCAGAAGCGTTCGAAATGCGGGACGGACTCCCCTGATATTGAATCCCATAATAGACGGATTACAATTTACTAACGTCCTAATGGACGGAGGCAGTGACTTAAACCTGCTATATTCAAACACAATCCGTAGGATGGGGATAGACCCTACCAAAATCCGACACAGCCGCACTTCCTTCAAAGGAGTGACGCCAGGCCCTTGCGCCAAGTGCACAGGCTCTATATTACTAGCAATCGTGTTCGGATCGCCGAACAATTTTCAACGCGAAAAATTAATTTTTCACATCGTCCCATTTAAAAGTGAATATCAAGCACTCTTGGGACGAAAGGCTTTTGTCCGCTTCAACGCCATACCGCATTACGCGTCTCTTACACTCAAGATGCCCGGTCCGCGTGGCGCCATTTCAGTGCGAGGGTCACTTAAGGACCCCGGACTCGGATAGACGAATCCGGCCTCAGCAGGCTAGGGGCTCCCTAGCCGCATACCCCTTCACAGGGGGCTGCGCGCACAAACAACCGCGGGTTTATACAAACCCCGCTTTAATTATTTATATTTCTTATTTTACACATATTTTTCGCACGAATTGTTTCTAAAACTAAACGTTCCTCTCTTTCTACAGATGAACAACGCGCATACCTGTCCAGGATAACGGCGCAACGGAGACACAGGCACAGACGTGCAGTAGGGACCCGTTATGAACAACGTGCATACCCGTCCAGGATAACGGTGCAACGGAGACACAGGCGCAGACGTGCAGTAGGGACCCGTTGTGAGGATTCTTTTCAGATTAAGACCCTGCGTAAACCTTTTTTTACTGTCTCTTGTTGTTATTCTCCCTTGGTTCCTTCCTATAGCCAAAGCGGAGCCTGACGCTTTGGCATCGGCCGCGTCAGAAGACCATGCCCGTACCTGGACACTAGGGGCTTAGGGCATCATCCTGCCCATTATTATAAAGACCGAACACCTTAGGGAGTGTTCGGCGTCTCGAGTTAGGCATTATATGCATCAGCTCCGAATCATGTCTTTGGTCAAATGTTGGGTTTTCCCGGCTCCTGTGTTTTGCTGCCTTACATTACGTATCACCGGCTAACGCGGCACCAGGAGAACTACTACGATTGTGCCCCAGTTCGGCTGGGTGAGCACCTCAGTAGAGAAAGCTGAAAACTGACTGTCATGATACAGCGAGAGACTGGTCAACCACTCGATCGACCACCGGAATGTTTAGAATTCCCCGCTTTGACGAAGGACCGTTTCCCGGTCAGGCACATACGCACCCCGAATTCGGAGATGTGCGGTGCCACCAGGGGCTATATCGTAGCCCCACCCTCGAGCTCCACTGGCTAAGTGAAAGTGATAAAGCATTATAGTCCGGATTGCCTAGTTCGCTACACTACCACCTCCTTAAACAGGACCGAGACGTCGGATTAAGTGTGAAAATGCGCTATTTTTGCGAACACCCCCGCACCCTGTGCGTGGGGGCTGAAGCCGAAGACTGCAATCTTTCAAGTTATACAAATGTATACGCAAACGGCCGCACAGGAGAAGTTTTACTACTTGGGACGCACAAGTATAAAAAGAAGTTGTAACATAATCATCGATTTACAAGCTAATACGTTCATTTGAACGTGATATTTTTCGAGCACTGCGACTCTATTACACGAGCGCCACGCATAACTTCCCCGAAGTAGTGCTCGGCAGGGAGCCGGCTTTCATCCAAACCCTGGGCGGCAACAGCGGTGGCATCCATCTCCGGACAATGCGCCTTCACACGGGCAAGAGCCATCCGCGCGCCCTCGATGCAGGCCGACCACTTCATGTCCTTTATATGCGGCACCGCTCCAAGGAATTGCTGCAGTAAGCCGAAGTAGCTCGTCGCCTTGGACCTCTCTGGCCAGACATGGGCCACGATGTCAGTCATGGCAAGTCCGGACAATCTATTTAGCTCGGCCCATTCGGCCAACCGGTCTGTCAACGGAAGTGAGTAATCCGGACTGTGGAATTGAGACCAATATAGCTCTTCCGTCTCGTGATCCCCCTGGCTCCGGAAGTGCTTAATGGCATCGGCCGCACTTGCAACTAAGTCCATATACGGATCCTCCGGACTCCACAGCCGCTCAAATTGAGCATACTTTCCATCCATAAACCGGCGACGCAGCAGAAAAGGCTTGCCAGCCACGATCTCTCCGGCCTGGCGCAGTTCCTCCTTCATAGCCCGCATTGCAGAGCGGGCATCCTTGGCTTCGGCGGTGGCCTTCTTCAGGTCTTCCTGCTCCGATAAGCGCTCCTTTTCAAGAGCCTCATTGCGGTCGGTAGCATCCTTTAATTTCATGGCCAATTCGGCCACCTCTGCCCTGCTTCGGCAGTGCGCAGCCCTTTCGGCTTTCAATTCCTCGGCTGCCCTCGAGGCAGCCGCATCACTCCTTCGGGCTTGCTCCTTAGCTCGAGCAAGTTCAGCCCGAAGGTTCTCCACAGCAGCAGCACCGTCTGTACAACAGCATAAAATTTATAAGAGGAGGGCTTCGACCCCCTTAAATAAAGCGACTGCGGAGAATTTATTTACCTTGCGACTCGTCAAGTCGCCGGTTGACAAGTGCGATGTCCGCATCCGCCATGTCAAGTTGCCGACTTAACTCGGCAAACTCATTAGTCCGGCTGGCCCTCGGACTATCCGCCACCTGCATAGGAACAGCGGTATTCATTACTTGAGATTTCGATCCTCGGCACGCTGTCGTTCCCGACAACCTACCGAGTCCCAGGGGCTACTATCTATATAGGGCGCATTTTTATGTGCAAAACTGTTAAAAGACAAAAGGACGCGTCATTCTTGCATACCTCAAATCCCGCCAGCAAACTCATGGCGGCATTACGCAATCCGCTCTCGGTGGACGAAATCCTTCCAACCACCCTACGCATCAACGCACGGTGATCTTCTAAAATGGACGCCCTCTCAAGCAGATTCTTCAGTTCTCCCGGCCGGATACTAGTGGGTGCCGAGCTCTCTGGCCCCTCCGGACTCGGGGATACCCTCCGTGACGATACTTCAGGCTCGCCCGCCTTATCTGACGGCGCCGCAGACGGAGGCGTTTTGCTCTCCATCATCTCCGGAAGAAGGTCCCCCGAAGATGAACTCATCTGAGAAGGATGCAGATCCGAACTGCAAATATAAATATTTCGGCCACCCATAGAAGCACAAATGAAGGTATTTCCTTACTAATTAACTCCCTCTTTCATACTCAAGGCTCGCTGGAGGGCCGATCCTTTGGCGATGATTGTGCGTCCGGATTCTCTCCGGACGCCGGACCCCCTGGGGAAGATCTCTTCCCACGTTTAGGGGCTTTGGCCTCCGGATCTTCAGAGGCGGTCCTCTTCTCCCCCTAAGGGGAGGGGTTCTTGGTTCCCCCCTCTTCAGTCTCCCCTTTGGGCGAAATACTAGCTCCTCTATTTTCCCCTTCGCCCCCTTCTGTGGGCGCAACCACCAACATTCTGACCAGCACGGGCTCCAGTGCGGTCTCTGGGAGGGGGGCCGGACACCTTATCAGCCTCGATCGCGCCACCCATTCCTGTGAAAAGTAACGGGTCAGGAGGCGAACTCTAGAGAGGCATATAAACAGAATGTCCGGACTCTGAGCTTTTTACCTGAGTATCCGGGCGATTGCGGTTTAGGCCTGCGTCCTCGGCTAATTCCGGACACGCCACCTGCGGTCCGAAGAACAACTTGTACATCTCCACGGGTGTCGCACCCATAATGTGTTGGAGAATCCGAGGTCCCTCCGGGTTGAACTCCCATAGACGGAGAGGACGGCGTTTGCAGGGCAGAAGATGCCTGATTAGCATAACCTGCATCACCTTGATCAGGTCGATCTCCCTCGCTTGGAGATCTCGAATCCGGCCCTGCAGTGAGGGCACGTCTTCGGACGGCCCCCAATTGAGCCCTTGGTTGACCCACGACATTAGCTGGCATAGAGGTCCCGGGCGGAATGAAGGCGGCGGCTTTTGCCTGCTGCCCTTCGGAGCGGTGATATAGAACCACTCCTGCTGCCACAGTCCGAGTTCCTCTTGGAAGGAACCCTCGGGCCACGGGGCATCGGCCTTTTTGCTTATGGTCGCCCCGCCGCACTCCGCTTAACACCCCCCGATCATCTTCGGCTCCACCTTGAAGGTCTTCAGCCACAGGCCAAAGTGGGGAGTGACGCGGAGGAAGGCTTCGCAGATGATAATGAATGCAGAGATATGGAGGATGGACTCCGGAGCCAAGTCGTGAAAGTCCAGCCCGTAGTACAACAGGAGCCCTCTCACGAAGGGGTCCGTCGGGAAGCCTAAACCCCGATGGAGGTGGGATACAAAGACGACGTATTCACCGGGCTCGGGGGCGGGCACGGCCTGCCCTTGGGCAGGCAACCTGTGCGAAACCTCGTAGGCCAGGTACTTGGCTCCACGTAACTTCAATATGTCCTCCTCCGTGACGGAGGAGGGCATCCACCGGCCCTGGAGGTTGGAGCCGGACATGGTTGAGGATCCGAAGCGCTCGAATCTGAGGCTCTGGGTGTTGGAACTGGGAGCGGGGAAGAGATTCGATGCGAGATTGAAGGACAAAGACGAGCCTTGGTCCTCTTATAAAGGGGGCAAAATACCAAGGGCTGTCTCCGTGACCATTTGGGATTCGCCTTCGATAGAGGAGGCGTGGCGACGGGAACGGTTGGGTTACCCACGCACGTATTGATGAGAATCCCGGAATAAGGGGAACACGATCTCTGCTTCGACAAGACGTGCCAAGGAAACCGCTTCGCTGAACATGCTGAGGTGGTATGGTAAAAAACGATTCAAACAAAGGCTTGGTAGCGGTGTGATGTCACGCCACATAATACGTCAGCGGATTGAACTAAGTATACATTTTATTCTCTCTCCGGTGGAATGTGGAATTTATTTTGCAGAGCCGGACACTATCCTGGTGTTTATGATCTTCTCTGGATTATTCAAGGGAGGAACCCGCCTTGCAATGCCGAACATTATGCGTGCCGGACTTATCGTCATTGAAGCCTGGTTCAGGGGCTACTGAGGGAGTCCTGGACTAGGGGGTGTCCGGACAGCCGGACTATCACTATCAGCCGGACTCCAAGATTACGAAGATACAAGATTGAAGACTCCGTCCCGTGTCCGGATGGGACTTTCCTTGGCGTGGAAGGCAAGCTTGGCAATACGGATATGTAGATCTCCTACCATTGTAACCGACTCTGTGTAACCCTAGCCTCCTCCGGTGTCTATATAAACTGGAGGGCTTTAGTCCGTAGGACAACATACATTACAACAATCATACCATAGGCTAGCTTCTAGGGTTTAGCCTCCTTGATCTCGTGGTAGATCCACTCTTGTACTACCCATATCATCAATATTAATCAAGCAGGACGTAGGGTTTTACCTCCATCGAGAGGGCCCGAACCTGGGTAAAACATCGTGTCCCTCGTCTCTTGTTACCATCTGCCTAGACGCACAGTTCGGGACCCCCTACCCGAGATCCGCCGGTTTTGACACCGACACTAGGTTTACTAAATCGGTCTGACCGAGTCTATTGAATCGGTCCCACCGAGTTTGGTAAATTGTGTGTAACGGTTAGATTTTGTGTGGAGGCTATATATACCCCTCCACCTCCTCTTCATTCGTGGAGAGAGCCATCAGAACAAACCTACACAGTGGAAATGATTATGAATATGAGACACAATACATGTCTGCTGAAGATGCTGACAGGTATGAGAGTTTAGTTGCTCAACGTCTTTTGATTGTGCGGGTAACACAAGCTGAACAAAATCAGAGGCACAATTTGTACCATACAAAGCAAGTTGTGAAGGAACGTTATGTCCGCGTCATCATTGATGGAGGGAGCTGCAACAACTTGGCTAGCATGGATACGGTGCAGAAGCTATCTCTCATCACAAGACCACATCCACATCCTTACTACATCCAATGGTTCAACAATAGCGGCAAGGTTAATGTAACATGTAATGTTCGTGTGCATTTTAGTATCTCTACGTATGTTGATTATGTTGATTGCGATGTGGTACCCATGCAAGCATGTTCCTTATTACTTGATAGACCATGGCAATTCGATAAAAATTATGTACACCATGGTTGAAACAATCAGTACTCTTGTTCATAATGATAAACATATTACTTTGCTTCTTATGTCCCCTGATTCTATTTTGAAAGATGATATTAATATAGCTAGTACGCAAATCAGGAGCAAAATAAGAGTGAAAATTAGATTGTGGCAAAAGAATTTAAGCAACAAATGACGCCTAGTAATAAAAAATCTAGTGTTGCTTTTGAAATTAAATTGAAAAGTGGATGTTTACTTGCCACCAAATCAGATATTGATTTTCTAGATTTCAGCAAATCTGTTTTCTACGCTTTTGTGTGCAAAGAGGCATTATTTTCATTCGAGGATGTGCCTTCCTCTTTGCCTCCTACTATCACTAACATTTTGCAGGAGTTCACTGGCGTATTTCCAAAAGACGTGCAACCGGGATTACCACCTATTCGAGGGATTGAGCATAAGATTGACTTAATTCCCGGTGTGTCGCTACCAAACTGTGCGCCATATCGTACCAATCCAGAGGAGACAAAGGAGATTATCGTCAAGTCCAAGAGCTGCTCGACAAAGGTTATATACGTGAATCGCTTAGTCCTTGTGTTGTTCCTATTATACTAGTGCCTAAAAAGGATGGTACATTGCATATGTGTGTTGATTGTAGAGGCATTAATAATATTACTATTCATTATCAACATCCAATTCCTAGGCTAGATGACAAGCTTGATGAATTGAGTGGCTCTACAATATTCTCCAAAGTTGATTCACGTAGTGGACACCATAAAATTCGTATGAAATTTGGGGGTGAATGGAAAACAAGATTTAAACTAAGTTTGGATAATATGAGTGGCTAGTCATGCCTTTTGAGTGAACTGATGCACCTAGTTCTTTCATGTGATTAACGAATGAAGTTTGGACGATTTGTGGTAGTTTACTTTGATGATATGCTGATTTACAGCAGATCTTTGGAGGAACATTTGGAACATTTACGTGTTGTTTGTATTGCTCTACGTGATGCATGTTTGTTTGATGACCTTGGGAAGTGCACCTTTTGCATCGATCGAGTATCTTTTCTTGGCTATGTTGTTACTCCACAGGGAATTGAAGTTGACAAAGCCAAGATTGAAGCTATTGAGAGTTGGCCGCAGCCCAAAACAGTCACACAAGTGAGGAATTTTCTTGGCCTCGCTGGTTTCTATAGGCGTTTTGTGAGAGATTTCAACACCATTGCTGCACCTCTCAATGAGCTTACAAAGAGGGATGTGCCTTTTGTTTGGGGTACCGCACAGGAATAAGACTTCATGGTACTGAAAGATAAGTTGACACATGCTCCTTTACTCCAACTTCCTGATTTTAATAAGACTTTTGAGCTTGAATGTGATGCTAGTGGAATTGGATTAGGAGGTGTCTTATTAAAAGATGGCAAACCCATTGCATACTTTTCTTAAAAATTGAGTGGTCCTAGTCTGAAATATTCTACTTATGATAAAGAATTATATGCTCTTGTTCGGACCTTAGAAACATGTCAACATTATTTATGGCCCAAACAATTTGGTATACATTCTGATCATGATTCTTTAGAACACAATAAAAGTCAAGCAAAACTGAACCGTCGACAAGCTAAATGGGTTGAATTCATTGAGACTTTCCCTTATGTCATTAAACACAAGAAGGGTAAAGAAAATGTTATTGTTGATACATTGTCTCGTCGTTATACTATGCTTTCACAACTTGACTTTAAAATATTTGGTTTAGAGACTATCAAAGATCAATATGTGCATGATCCTGAATTTAAAGATGTATTGCAGAATTGTAAAGAAGGGAGAACATGGAACAAGTTCGTCGTTAACGATGGAATTATCTTTCGTGCAAACAAGCTATGCATTCCAGCTAGCTCCGCTCGTCTTTTGTTGTTGCAGGAGGCGCATAGAGGAGGATTAATGGGACACTTTGGCGTCTAGAAGATAGAGGACCTACTTGCTACACATTTCTTTTGGCCAAAGATGAGATGGGATGTTGAGTGTTTTGTTGCTCGCTGCACTACATGTCAAAAAGCTAAGTCACGACTCAATCCTCATGGTTTATATATGCCTTGGCCTGTACCTAGTGTTCCATGGGAGGATATATCTATGGACTTTGTTTTAGGTTTACCTCGAACAAAGAAGGAGAGGGATAGCGTATTTGTTGTCGTGGATAGATTTTTGAAAATAGCACACTTTATACCATGTCATAAAAGCGATGATGTTGCTAATGTTCCTAATTTGGTCTTTCGTAAAATTATTTGCTTGCATTGTGTGCCAAATACAATTGTTTCAGATCGTGATACTAAGTTTCTTAGCCACTTTTGGAGATGCTTATGGGCTAAGTTGGGGACTGAATTGCTTTTTAGTACTACATGTCATCCCCAAACAGATGGACAAAATGAAGTACTCAATAGAACATTGTCTGCTCTGCTTAGGGTTGTTTTGAAGAATAACAGGAAAATATTGGAAGAATGCTTGCCTCATATTGAATTTGCTTATAATCGCTCACTGCATTGTACTACTAAGATGTGCCCTTTTGAGATTGTGTATGGTTTCCTACCTCGTGCACCCATTGATTTGTTGCCTCTTCCATGTTCGGAGAAGGTTAATTTTGATCCTAAACAATGTGCTGAATTGATCTTAAAAATGCATGGGTTAACTAAGGAGAACATTGAGCGTATGAATGCTAAATATAAACTTGCTGGAGATAAGGGTAGAATACATGTCATTTTTGCACCTGGTGATCTTGTTTGGTTACATTTGTGTAAGGATAGATTTCCTTATTAGCGCAAATCAAAGCTAATGCCACGTGCTGATGGTCCTTTTAAGGTGTTAGAGAAAATAAATGATAATGCATATAAACTTGATCTACCTGCAGATTTTGGGGGTAGTCCCACTTTTAACATTGCAGATTTGAAGCCATATTTGGGTGAGGAAGATGAGCTTTGCTACCTCTTGAGCACTACGTTGGTTTTCCCTTGAAGAGGAAAGGGTGATGCAACAAAGTAGCGTAAGTATTTCCCTCAGTTTTTGAGAACCAAGGTATCAATCCAGTAGGAGGCTCCTCACAAGTCCCTCGTACCTACACAAACAAACAAGAACCTCGCAACCAATGCGATAAAGGGGTTGTCAATCCCTTCACGGTAACTTGCGAAAGTGAGATCTGATAGAGATAATAAGATAATATAAATATTTTTGGTATTTTTATGATATAGATTGGAAAGTAAAGATGCAAATAAAGTAGATTGGAAACTTATATGATAAAAGATAGACCCGGGGGCCATAGGTTTCACTAGTGGCTTCTCTCAAGATAGCATAAGTATTATGGTGGGTGAACAAATTAATGTCGATCAATTGATAGAAAAGTGCATACTTATGAGAATATCTAGGCGTGACCATGTATATAGGCATCACGTCCATGACAAGTAGACCGAAACGATTCTGCATCTACTACTATTACTCCACACATCGACCAACTCTTGCCTGCATCTAGAGTATTAAGTTCATAAGAACAAAGTAACGCATTAAGAAAGATGACATGATGTAGAGGGATAAACTCAAGCAATATGATATAAACCCCATCTTTTTATCCTCGATGGCAACAATACAATACGTGCCTTGCTGCCCCTGCTGTCATTGGGAAAGGACACCGCAAGATTGAACCCAAAGTTAAGCACTTCTCCCATCATAAGAAAGATCAATCGAGTAGGCCAAACCAAACTGATAATTCGAAGAGACTTGCAAAGATAACCAATCATACATAAAAAGAATTCAGAGGAGATTCAAATATTTCTCATAGATAAACTTGGTCATAAACCCACAATTCATCGGATCTCGACAAACACACCGCAAAAAGAGTTACATCGAATAGATCTCCAAGAAGATAGAGGAGAACTTTGTATTGAGATTCAAAGAGAGAGAAGAAGCCATCTAGCTAATAAGTATGGACCTGAAGGTCTGTGGTAAACTACTCACAACTCATCGGAGAGGCTATGGTGTTGATGTAAAAGCCATCCATGGTCGATTCCCCCTTCGGCAAAGCGCCGGCGATGGCTCCAAGATGGGATCTCGCGGATACAGAAGGTTGTGGCAGTGGAAATAGTTTTTCGTGGTGCTCCTGGATGTTTTCAAGGTATGGAGGTATATATAGGCGAAGGAGGTAGGTCAGGGGAGCCACGAGGGGCCCACGAGTGTGGGGGAGCGCCCACCCCCCTAGGGCGCGCCCTCCTGCCTCGTGGCCGCTTTGGCTGCTTCTTTACGTCCACTCCAAGTCTCCTGGATTGCATTTGTTCCTAAAAGATCGCTCCCGAAGGTTTCATTCCGTTTGGACTCCGCTTGATATTCCTTTTCTTCGAAACACTAAAGTAGGCAAAAAAAACAGCAATTCGGGTTGGGCCTCTGGTTAGTAGGTTAGTCCCAAAATTGATATAAAAGTGTAAAGTAAAGCCCATAAACATCCAAAATGGGTAATATAATAGCATGGAACAATCAAAAATTATAGATACATTGGAGACATATCAAGCATCCCCAAGCTTAATTCCTGCTCGTCCTCGAGTAGGTAAATGATAAAAACAGAACTTTTGATGTGGAATGCTACCTAGCATATTCTCAATGTAATTTTCTTTATTGTGGCATGAATGTTCAGATCCAAAGGATTCAAAATAAAAGTTCATATTGATATAAGAATAGTAATACTTCAAGCATGCTAACAAAGCAATCATGTCTTCTCAAAATAACATGGCTAAAGAAAGTTCATCCCTACCAAATCATATAGTTAGGATATGTTTCATTTTCATCACGCAAAATACTCCCATCATGCACAACCCCGGTTTCAGCCAAGCAATTGGTTCGTACTTTTTAACGCGCTTCAGCTTTTTTCAACTCTCACGCAATACATGAGCTTGAGCCATGGATATAGCACTATGGGTGGAATAGAATATGATGATGGAGATTGTGTGGAGAAGACAAAAAGGGAGAAAGTCTCACGTTGATGAGGCTAATCAATGGGCTATGGATATGCCCATCAATTGATGTCAACATGAGGAGTATGGATTGCCATGCAACGGATGCACTAGAGCTATAAATGTACGAAAGCTCAACAAAAGAAACTAAGTGGGTGTGCATCCAACTTGCTTGCTCATGAAGACCTAGGGCATTTTGAGGAAGCCCATCATTGGAATATACAAGCCAAGTTCTGTAATGAAAAATTCCCACTAGTATATGAAAGTGACAACATAAGAGACTCTCTATATGAAGAACATGGTGCTACTTTGAAGCACAAGTGTGGAAAAGGATAGTAACATTGTCCCCCCTTTTTTATTTTCTTTTTTTGGGCCTTTCTTTTTTATTTTTCTTTTTTTTATTTGGCCTTTCTATTTTCTTTTCTTTTCTTTTTTGGGACTTTTTTCCCTTTCTTTTTTTATAAGGGACAATTCTCTAATAATGATGATCATCACACTTCTATTTATTTACAACTCAAGAATTACAACTCGATACTAGAACAAGATATGGCTCTATATGAATGCCTCCGGCGGTGTACCGGGATGGGCAATGAATCAAGACTGACATGTATGAAAAATTATGCATGGTGGCCTTGCCACAAAAATGATGTCAACTACATGATCATGCAAGGCAATATGACAATGATGATGCGTGTCATGATAAACGGAATGGTGGAAAGTTGCATGGCAATATATCTCGGAATGGCTATGGAAATGCCATAATAGGTAGGTATGGTGGTTGTTTTAAGGAAGATATGAGGAGGTTTATGTGTGATAGAGCGTATCATATCACGGGGTTTGGATGCACCGGTGAAGTTTGCACCAACTCTCAAGGTGAGAAAGGGCAATATACGGTACCGAAGAGGCTAGCAATGATGGAAAGGTAAGAGTGCGTATAAGCCATGGAATCACATTAGTCATAAAGAACTCATATACTTATTGCAAAAGTTTTATTAGCCCTTGAAGCAAAGTACTACAACGTGTGCTCCTAGGGGGGAGGTTGGTAGGAGTTAACCATCGCGCGCCCCCGACCTCCACACATAAGGAAGGCAATCAAAAGAGCACCCCATGCAACTAATTTGTTACACAACTTTTACCATACGTGCATGCTTCGGGACTTTCCAACTTTAACACAAGTATTCCTCAATTTCATAATTACCCAACTAGCATGACTCTAATATTACCACCTTTATATCTCAAAACAATTATGAAGCATCAAATTGATCATAGAATCCAATTCACTTCCTATGATAGTTTTTATTATACCCAACTTGGATGCCCATCATTCTAGGACCAATTTTATAAACATAGCAAACACCATGCTATTCTAAAAGACTCTCAAAATAATATAAGTGAAGCATGAGAGATCAATAATTTCTACAAAATAAAACCACCGCCGTGCTCTAAAAAGTATAAGTGAAGCACTAGAGCAAAGACTATCTAGCTCAAAAGATATAAGTGAAGCACATAGAGTATTCTAATAAATTCCAAATCATGTGTGTGTCTCCCAAAAGGTGTGTACAGCAAGGATGATTGTGGTAAACTAAAAAGCAAAGACTCATATCATACAAGACGCTCCAAGCAAAACACATATCATGTGATGAATAAAAATATAGCTCCAAGTAAAGTTACCGATAGACGAAGACGAAAGTGGGGATGCCTTCTGGGGCATCCCCAAGCTTAGGCTTTTGGTTGTCCTTGGATTATCTTGGGGTGCCATGGGCATCCCCAAGCTTAGGCTCTTGCCACTCCTTATTCCATAGTCCATCAAATCTTTACCCAAAACATGAAAACTTCACAACACAAAACTCAACAGGAAATCTCATGAGCTCCATTAGTGCAAGAAAGAAAAACCACCACTTAAGGTGCTGTAATGAACTCATTATTTATTTATATTGGTGTTAAACCTACTGTATTCTCACTTCTCTATAGTTCATACTCCCCGATACTAGCCATAGATGCATCAAAATAAGCAAACAACACACGAAAAACAGAATCTGTTAAAAATAGAACAGTCTGTAGCAATCTGTAACTTTCGAATACTTCTGGAACTCTAAAAATCCTACCAAAATAGTAAGTCCTAGTAAATTTGTCTATTGATTTACTTCAGCAATAATCAACTAAAAATCGTGTTTCTGTGATTTATTAAAATTATTCTCCTGCGCGCAAAAGTTTCTGTTTTTCAGCAAGATCAAATTAACTATCACCGTAGGTTATCCTATAGGTTCTACTTGGCACAAACACTAATTAAAACATAAAACCACATCTAAACATAAGCTAGATGATTTATTTATTGAATAAAAGCAAGGAAAAATATTGGGTTGTCTCCCAACAAGAGCTTTTCTTTAAAGCCTTTTTAGCTAGGCATTGAGATTTCAATGATTCTCACATGAAAGACAAGAATTGAAGCATAAAGAGAGCATCATAAAACATGTGACAAACACACTTAAGTATAACATACTTCCTATGCATAGGTTTTTTATAAGCAAACAAATTATCAAGGCAACAAAACTAGCATATGCAAGGAACAAGACGATAGCAATCTCAACATGAAGAGAGGTAATATAGTAACATGGAAATTTATACAACCATATTTTCCTCTCTCATAATAATTACATGTAGGATCATAGGAAAATTCAACAAAATAGCTATCACATGACATATTCTCAACATGATCCGCATGCATGTTAAGTTGACACTCTTCCAAAATAGTGGGATTATCATTAACTAAAGTCATGACCTCTCCAAACCCACTTTTATCAAAAATACCATAAGATTGAACATTCTCCAAATATGCGGGATCTAAAGTTGACACTCTTCAAAACCCACTTTCAATATTATTTCAAACACTATTATCAATCTCATATTCATCATGGGGCCTAAATAAATTTTCAAGATCATAAGAAGAATCAGCCCAATCATGATCATTGCAACAAGTAGTAGACATAGCGAAACTAGCATTCCCAAGATTAGGGGTTTGCATACTATTAGCACAATTGACATCAAGAGAATTTATAGTAAAATCATTGCAATCATGCTTTTTATTCAAGGAGCTATCATGAATCTCTTCATAAAGTACTTCATCACAATTTTCAGATTCACAAATTTCAAGAAAAACTTCATAAAGATAATCTAGTGCATAGAACTCACTAGCAATTGGTTCATCATAATTGGATCTCTTAAAAAGATTAGCAAGCGGATGAGGATCCATAGATCTTAGGTTCTATGTTTAGCAATAAATAAACAACTATTCCAACCAAACAAGCAAACGAGTCAACTAAGACATCAAAGCAAATGAAAAGACGAACAGAAGAAGGGCGAATAAAACGGCAAGGGTGAAGTGGGGGAGAGGAAAACGAGAGGAAATTGGAAAATAATGTAATGCGAGGGAGATGAGTTTGTGATGGGCACTTGGTATGTCTTGACTTGAGCGAAGACCTTCCCGGCAACGGTGCCAGAAATCCTTCTTGCTACCTCTTGAGCACTGCGTTGGTTTTCCCTTGAAGAGGAAAGGGTGATGCAGCAAACTAGCGTAAGTATTTCCCTCAGTTTTTGAGAACCAAGGTATCAATCCAGTAGGAGGATCATCACAAGTCCCTCGTACCTACACAAACAAACAAGAACCTCACAACCAACACGATAAAGGGGTTGTCAATCCCTTCACGGTAACTTGTGAAAGTGAGATCTGATAGAGATAATAAGATAAGATAAATATTTTTGGTATGTTTATGATATAGATTGGAAAGTAACGATGCAAATAAAGTAGATTGGAAACTTATATGATAAAAGATATACCCGGGGACCATAGGTTTCACTAGTGGCTTCTCTCAATATAGCATAAGTATTACGATGGGTGAACAAATTACTGTCGAGCAATTGATAGAAAAGTGCATAGTTATGAGAATATCTAGGCATGATCATGTATATAGGCATCACGTCCACGACAAGTAGACCGAAACGACTCTGCATCTACTACTATTACTCCACACATCGACCGACTCCTGCCTGCATCTAGAGTATTAAGTTCATAAGAACAGAGTAACGCATTAAGAAAGGTGACATGATGTAGAGGGATAAATTCAAACAATATGATATAAACCCCATCTTTTTATCCTCGATGGCAACAATACAATACGTGCCTTGCTTCCCCTGCTGTCACTGGGAAAGGACACCGCGAGATTGAAACCAAAGCTAAGCACTTCTCCCATTGCAAGAAAGATCAATCGAGTAGGCCAAACCAAACTGATAATTCAAAGACAATTGCAAAAATAACCAATCATACATAAAAGAATTCAGAGGATATTCAAATATTTCTCATAGATAAACTTGATCATAAACCCACAATTCATCATATCTCGACAAACACACCGCAAAAAGAGTTACATCGAATAGATCTCCAAGAAGATCGAGGAGAACTTTGTATTGAGATTCAAAGAGAGAGAAGAAGCCATCTAGCTAATAACTATGGACCCGAAGGTCTGTGGTAAACTACTCACAACTCATCGGAGAGGCTATTGTGTTGATGTAGAAGCCCTCCATGGTCGAATCCCCCTCCGGCGGAGCGCCGACGAAAGCTCCAAGATGGGATCTCGCGGATACAAAAGGTTGCGGTGGTGGAAATAATTTTTCTGGTGCTCCTGGATGTTTTAGGTTATGGAGGTATATAAAGGCGAAGGAGGTAGGTCAGGGGAGCCACGAGGGGCCCACGAGGGTGGGGGGCGCGCCCACCCCCTAGGGCTCGCCCTCCTGCCTCATGGCCGCCTCGGCTGCTTCTTGACGTCCACTCCAAGTCTTCTGGATTGCGTTTGTTCCAAAAAGATCGCTCCCGAAGGTTTCATTCCGTTTGGACTCCAGTTGATATTCCTTTTCTTCGAAACACTGAAATAGGCAAAAAAACAGCAATTCGGGCTGGGCCTCCGGTTAGTAGGTTAGTCCCAAAAATGATATAAAAGTGTAAAGTAAAGCCCATAAACATCCAAAATGGGTAATATAATAGCATGGAACAATCAAAAATTATAGATACGTTGGAGACGTATCAAGCTTCCGTCGAGGACGACTTCATTTCAAGTAGGGGAGGATGATGAGGACATCAATACCATTGTTACACCCACAGCCCCTGCTGCTATACATACTGGACCAATTACTCGAGCTCGTGCACGCCAGTTGAATTACTAGGTACTTTCATTTCTTGGTAACGATTCTAATGTTCATGAGAATATGATGCTGCCTAAATTGGATACATTTGTTTTGCTTACAAATGAAGGGCCTAGCTTGGATAAGAAAGATGAACCTTGGAGCAAGTTCAAGCATGGAGATGATGGCATGCGCAAGGGGAACAAGAATGGAGTTTCAAGTGATGATTTCAGGACTTTGAAGCCACCATAATGAGTGCATGAAGGCTTGGACGAAATATACAAGATGACACTTCCTAAATTTCGTCCAGATAGTTTTATAGGTGTTGTGTCACCTTATCATTGGGCCAGTCCCATGTAATTTCGAAATACTTGAGTATAGGCTGTTTTTAGAGTCCGTATGTGTGGATAAAAAGAGTTAGGGTTGTTTTCCGACCCCTCCTTCAAGGGCCACGAAATTCCCCCCTCTTCCTCCATATATACAGCCCTTAGGGCACCGTATAGACTTTGGGTTTTGTTATATTAAAAGTTTCCCATAGCTGCTACTTCGCATACTTAGTTTGTGTTTAACGACCAGACCAAGATGTCACAGAACCCCACCTTCATTAATAAAGCTTTCCTCTTATATTCGCAATATCCTGATTGTAATTTTAGTTTCTTGCATGTACTCTGTTTGTGTGCAGGAAACAGACCCTCGTGGTCAGGTTGATCGTGCTTCGGCGTGGTCAATAACCTCTCGGAGTTGGCTTAGCGATTGCTAAGGCACGACGTCCTCGCATGTTTCATAGTCAGATCGTCAAAGTCTACTCCACCAAAAATGATAACCACCATCTCATCGAAAGACGGGACATCTTTGCCTCTATCGGGATAGACCCACCAATGATAGCAGGCAGATAATAGCTTCACTTGAAAAATACAGATAATGGCTCCTTTACTGTTGTTTCCCACCGAACATGAAACCCATAGTAGATACCTAAGATTAACCAGACAATAGAAAAATATTATTCATTGGTGTCCCGATATGTACCCCGCAACCATTTAAAAACTCAAGTATGAGCATTAGTTTGGACCTGACTCGGAGTCTACGAGGTGAACAGGATGATAAATTGGCGGGTAATATTAAGTGATGCATAACGTAAGCAGACATGAAAGAGTGTGGCCCCTCTTGTGAACCCGTGTAGTCCTGAAGTTCATCTACATAGTTGATGATGGTCATGCAATTGTGGTGGCTGCCGGTGGTGGGGAAGAAGATCTGAGGCGGCAAAAGACAGTCTGGAGGGAGGATTGACAATGCCATGGACCTAGGGTAGGGTCATAGGCCTAACCTATACGCCCTACCCAAGGTCACTACCCTAGAATCAAGGACATTGAAAGTATAGCAAGAGATACCGACTGTAGTAACCATGGAGTGCAATCCACTCGACCAGTTATCTCACTCGGATACCCCCAAATTCACTCGACCAAGATGAAGTCATTCTACCATACAAGAAACTACTCGGAGTACAGAAGACCTAGAGTCACCCAGGATGGAACCGGTCAGGCGTTCACTCCGTAGTCTTAAAGATCATTAATAGCACTTTATAGCTAGCGTTACCAGTAACGCCATGTCTTAGTGTACATTGAACCCTATAATGGGGGATGGCCGGGGTCCTCGCGCACTCTATATAAGCCATCCCCTCCTCTGGGACAAGGGTTCGCATCCCCGTAACACACACACCCATATTCCAGTCGACCGCCTCAGGGCACCGGGACGTAGGGCTTTTACCTCCTCCGAGAGGGGCCTGAACTCTTAAAGTCGTGTGTACAATCTCGCTGTAGTTAGGGCCTTGCCTCCTCATATGTACCCCCTACTCTTACTATGAGACTTAGTACCATGACAGTTGGCGCCCACTATGGAGCAAAGCGTCTTAGCAACTTTCGGCGAGGTTGCATTTTTTCCGATCTTGATCATCATGGTTTTCTGCAGTGGTTTGGTCATGGGCTGCGAGTTCCGACTCGGCGTGCTCACTTTCGTCGCCGACGACTCCGCTTGGCTCCAAGGAGCCCCCTCGATGTCGAGGCTCTTCCGATCCGCGGGGCGTCGCACTTCCGTGTGAGTGCTTGCGGCGTTCTCCTACGACAGTCGTCGACTCTGTATCGATCGGTCCTCGCATCATCTGCTCACTCCACTTGACGCTGCTGCAAGCGATCTGGTTAGTCGCGGCTCCAGTGGTGGGTAAAGCATGCGGTGGCCCGTCAGACGGCCACCCCTCAAGTCGCAACGATCGAGCCCGACGAATTTCTCTATGGTCCAGTCAACCTGTACAAGGTTTGGTCGACCGGAACAGAGCATACAGAGAAGGGTTGGATAGAGATCGACCCAGTGGAAGCAGAGTGCATGTTTCCGGCCCCAAGTGCTTCGGAAGAGCCATCCGAGCTGCTGAGATCCCTCACAACTTCAGGTTAGCGACGGGCGTAAGTAAGTTCACCAGAGAGTCGAAGCCCGACACTTGGTTGGAGGATTACCGAGTGGTTGTGCACATTGGTGGTGGCTACGATGAGGTGGCCTTGAAACACCTCCCTTTGATGCTTGAGAGTTCTGCCAGAGCGTGGTTGAATCAGTGGGCCCCTTGGAGTATTTTCAATTGGGAAGAGTTGGGCCGAGTGTTCACCAAAACATTTGAGGGCACCTGCAAGCGACCCGCTGGTTTGACAGAATTGTAGCATCGTGTGCAGAAACAGAATGAGACTTTGAGAGACTATATCCAGAGGTGGACTACCCTTCATCACAAAGTGGAGAATGTGTCGAAGCACCAAGCAGTTTGTGCCTTTAAAGAAGGCGTTCGCTACAGAGAGCTCAATATGAAGTTCGGTCGGACCAGAGACATGTCTCTGACTCGGATGATGGAGATTGACACTCGATACGCTAATGGCAAAGAGGAGGACCGACTCTGGAGCGGTAAAAATAAGTCAGTCGCCCAGGATACCGGAGGAGGAAACTCCAGTCGGAAGCAGAAACGAAAAGCTGAGGCGACAGGTCCTGCTGAGGCAGCAGTTTTGAATCTAGGGAAGTTCAAGGGGAAGCCTAAAGGGCCTTCGACCCCTAAAAAAGTGAAAGATCAAGCGGGAAATGATGTGCTTGATTTACCGTGTCATATACACACCAAAAAGGATGAAGAAGGAAATTTGATTCTTCCCAAGCATACCACTCGACAGTGTCGACTCCTGATTCAGAGTTTCTGAGAGAGCCAGCCCAGTGAAAAGGACAAGGAGTCCGATAAGGAGGAGGGCAAAGAGGAAGATGGTGGTTACCCCAATGTTAATGCCACTTTGGTGATTTTTGCTGACCTCGAGAGCAAAAGACGACTGAAAGTTATTAACAAAGAAGTAATCATGGTTGCTCCGGAAACGACGAGATATTTCAAGTGGTCAAAAGCCCCTATTACGTTCGACCAGTCCGACCACCCAGCACACATTGCTACCCCTGGGCGGCAAGCATTTGTGGTCGACCAAGTTGTTGGGGGCACTCAACTGACTAAGGATTTGATGGAAGGTGGCAGTGGATTGAATATATTGTATGCTGAGGCCCTCCGAGGGATGGGCATTCCGATGTCCAAGCTCAGTGAGAGTAACATGAGATTCCATGGTGTCATCCCAGGAAAGAAAGCCGACTCACTTGGTCAGATCACTCTTGATGTGGTTTTCGGTGATTCAAAGAATTACCGCAAGGAAAAGTTGACGCTTGAGGTGGTGGATTTTGACAGTGCCTATCATGCCATTCTAGGCAGACCTGCTTATGCTCGTTTCATGGCTTGACCATGTTATGTGTACCTGAAGTTGTAGATGCCTGGCCCCAATGGCGTGATCGCAGTCACTGGAAATCGGCAGAGGGCAGAAGATTGCCTCCAGAAGGGCTCAAAGATCACCGACAAATAGATGGTAGCAGTAAAAATGCAAGAATTCCAGAAGAATGCAGATCCGAGTGCTTTGTTGCATGCCAAGAGACCTGCTTCAGAGTCTGCATTTTAGTCGTCTAGTGAAACAAATCCGGTTCACAATCACCCGACCGATCCCAATGCTGCTCAGACTCATATCTCAACAACACTCGATGGCAAATAGGAAGAAGCGCTCATCTAGTTCCTCCGTGAGAACTGGGACATCTTTGCATGGAAACCATCTGACATGCCGGGTGTACCCAGGGGACTGGCTGAGCACCGTTTGCGAGTCTACCCTAAAGAAAAACCCGTTAAAGAGCATCTCCGTCGGTCCACCATGGAGAAGAGGAAGGCAATTGCCGAGGACGTGGCTCGGCTTCTGGCTGCTTAGTTCATCCGCGAGATATACCACTCCGAGTGGTTCGCCAATGTTGTTATCGTCCCCAAGAAAGATAAGTCACTTCGATTGTGTATTGATTTCAAGCATATCAATCGGGCCTGCCCGAAAGATCATTTTTCCTCTGCCCCGCATCAACCAGATAGTCGATTCAACTGCGGGATGTCAGCGATTTTCCTTTTTGGATGCTTATTCCGGGTACCATCAGATCCGACTGTATGGACCCGACGATATAAAAACACGTTTCATCACCCCATTCGGGTGTTTTTGCTATGTTACTATGCCCTTTGGCCTCAAGAACATTGGTGCCACGTTCATACGCATGATTAAGAAGTGCTTGCTCACTCAAATCAGTCGGAATGTGGAAGCATACATGGATGACATAGTGGTCAAGTCACGCAAAGGTTCTGACCTACTGACTGACCTTGCTGAAACCTTTGCTAACTTAAGAAGATATGATATCAAGCTCAATCCATCAAAGTGCACATTCAGAGTCCCAGGTGGAAAGTTACTCGGTTTCCTCGTTTCTGAACGAGGGATCGACGCAAACCTAGAGAAAGTTTGCACAATCCTCCGAATGAAACGCCCTGTGCGTGTGCATGATGTTCAGAAGCTTACTAGTTGTTTGGCAGGATTGAGTCGATTCATCTCACGCTTCGGTGAAAAGGCAATACCTCTTTACCGACTGATGAAGAAGTCTGACAAGTTCGAGTGGAATGATGAAGCTGAAGCAGCGTTTGAAGATCTCAAAGCCCTGCTTTCCACCCAGCCGGTGCTTGCCGCTCCAATCAGCAAAGAGCCTTTACTGCTTTACATCGTAGCCACTGGACAAGTTGTCAGCACAGTGCTCACGGTCGAGTGGGGAGAAGAAGGCAAAGCCTACAAAGTTCAGCGCCCTGTGTACTACATTTCTGAAGTCTTGACTCCATCCAAGCAGAGATATCCTCATTATCAGAAGCTTGTTTGTGGAATTTACTTGACCACGAAGAAAGTTGCACACTACTTCTCAGACCAATCGGTTTCAGTCGTCAGCGACACTCCATTGTTAGAAATTCTGAATAATAGGGATGCAACTAGTCGAGTGGCAAAGTGGGCGATTGAACTCCTTCCGTTGGATATCAAGTTTAAGGCAAATAAAGCCATCAAGTCTCAAGCAAGAGCAGATTTCCTCGCAGAGTGGATTGAACAACAGCAACCGACTCAGATTCACTCGGAACATTGTACTATGTTCTTTGATGGATCCAAGATGTTGAATGGCTCTAGTGCAGGAGTGGTTTTAGTATCCCCAAGGGGAGACAAGCTCAGCTATGTCCTTCAGATTCACTTTGATTCTTGAAATAATGAAGCTGAGTATGAGGCATTGTTGTATGGGTTACGTATGGCCATTTCACTCGGTGTCCGACGCTTGATGGTCTACGGCGACTCAGACTTGGTGGTTAATCAAGTAATAAAGGAATGGGACATCAGGAGTCCAGCAATGATTGGTTATTGCAATGTAGTAAGAAAGCTAGAGAAGAAGTTTGAGGGGTTAGAGCTCCACCACATACCCCGAATCAAGAATCAAGCTGCTGATGATCTGGCGAAGTTAGGTTCCACTTGGAAGCCTATCCACAATAATGTGTTCTTGGAGCGTCTCCACACCCCGTCAGTACAAGAAGATCCCTTCAAGGAAGATCCCCCGCAACCTATAAGTTCAACCAATCTGACTGAGATTGAAGTCTCAGCTGTAGTCAACTTGGTCATCGAAGTTTTAGTGATCACGCCCGACTGGACAGTGCTGTATATCACGTACCTGATTAGGTAGGAACTCCCAGAAGATGAAGATGAGGCCCGCCAGCTCGTCCGTTGATCCAAAGCTTTCACCATGATAAAAGGGCAGCTTTACAGGGAAAGTGACACAGGAGTGGCTCAGCATTGCATCTCCCCAGAAGAAGGTCGAATGATTT
This sequence comes from Triticum timopheevii, assembly GCA_963921465.1. Lineage (NCBI taxonomy): Eukaryota > Viridiplantae > Streptophyta > Magnoliopsida > Poales > Poaceae > Triticum > Triticum timopheevii. The sequence continues at coordinate 151,023,419 of OY997262.1, read as the reverse complement.
TAAATGAGATCCACTCGGGGACCTGTGGTCACCATGCGTCCTCTCGGACCATCGTGGCCAAAGCATACCGAGAGGGATTCTATTGGCCGCGTGCAAATGAGATGGCAAAGGATATAGTCGATAAGTGCGCAGGTTGCCAGTTCTACTCCAACATGTCTCACAAGCATGCATCCGCCTTGAAGACTATTCCACTCGTCTGGCCGTTCGTAGTCTGGGGGTTGGATATGGTTGGACCCTTCAAGACCGGTAGAAGTGGTTTCACTCATTTGCTCGTGGCAGTCGACAAATTCACCAAATGGATCGAAGCCAAGCCTATCAAGAACATTGACTCAAGCACTGCCATCAGTTTCATCAAGGAGTTGATATTCAGATATGGAGTCCCTCACAACATTATCACATATAATGGCTCCAACTTTGATTCTGATGAGTTCAGGGCGTTTTGTGCTTCCCAAGGCACTCAGGTCGACTACGCATCTGTTGCACATCAGCAGTCGAATGGGCAAGCAGAAAGGGCGAATGGTTTGATCCTTCAAGGGTTGAAACCCCGACTGATGCGCGACCTCAAGCACACTGCTAGAGCGTGGGTGACTGAGTTGCCTTCCATCTTATGGGGATTGAGAACAACTGCTAACCGGTCGACTGACTGAACCCCTTTCTTCATAGTGTATGGTGCTGAAGCTATGCTTCCGAGTGACTTGCTGCACAATGCTCCCCGAGTGGAACTCTTCTTAGAAGCTGAAGCAGAACAGGCACGCTAGGATGCAGCTGATCTCCTGGAGGAGGAATGTGCGATGGCTCTGATCCGATCGACCATCTACCAACAAGACCTGCGTTGATTCCATGCCCGTAATGTCAGAGGTCGAGCATTCCAGGAAGGAGACCTTGTGCTCCGAGTGCATCAGAAACGACCTCACAAGCTTGCTCCGGACTGGGAAGGTCCCTTCATCATCACCAAGGTGCTCCACAACCGGGTGTATCACCTCTACAACATAGCCAAGAAAGAAGACGAGCCACGCTCGTGGAATGCGGAGCTGCTCCGCCGTTTCTATACCTAAACCACTCGAATCGACGAGTTGTAATAAGAATCCTTCGATTTGCCTATCAAAGACAAGATTTTTGCAGTCTCTTAATGATTGTTTTCCCATAAACACATGTGTTCAAATCCCCTAGTGGGTGGCTTAGCCGCGAACATGATCTGCCTAAGTTTCAAATCCACTACAAGTGGAGAGCAATCCTCCCACTCGGGGGCTTAGCTGCGACCCTGTACTCGCCTAAGTTAAAAAACCACTCCGAGTGAAGAGCAATCCTCCTACTCAGGGGCTTAGCCGCGAACCTGATTCGCCTAAGTTTCAAATCCACTTTGAGTGGAGAGCAATCCTCCCACTCGGGGGCTTAGCTGCGACCCCGTACTCGCCTAAGTTAAAAAATCATTCCGAGTGGAGAGCAATCCTCCCACTCAGGGGCTTAGCTGCGACCCCGTACTCGCCTAAGTTAAAAAAACTACTCCGAGTGGAGAGCAATCCTCCCCCTCGGGGGCTTAGCTGCAACCCTATACTCGCCTGAGTTAAAAAACCATTCCGAGTGGAGAGCAACCCTCCCACTCGAGGGCTTAGCTGCAACCCCGTACTCGCCTAAGTTAAAAAAAACTACTCTGAGTGGAGAGCAATCCTCCCACTCGAGGGCTTAGCTGCAACCCCGTACTCGCCTAAGTTAAAAAAAACTACTCCAAGTGGAGAGCAATCTTCCCACTCGGGGGCTTAGCTGTGACCCCGTACTCGCCTAGGTTAAAAAAACCATTCCGAGCGAAGAGCAATCCTCCCACTCGGGGGCTTAGCTGCGACCCCGTACTCGCCTAAGTTAAAAAACCATTCCGAATGGAGAGCAATCCTCCCACTCGTGGGCTTACCTGTGACCCTGTACTCGCCTAAGTCAAAAAATGATTCCGAGTGGAGAGCAATCCTCCCACTCGGAGGCTTAGCTGCGACCCCGTACACGCCTAAGTCGCAAAGATCCTCTGAGCTGCGTCATAAGTACAATGTCCACTCCATCATGATCCGCAAGGATGACGAGGTGCCAACCAAACGTGTTGTCTGAGGTGCGTCACAAGTACAATGTCTATTCCGAGTGAGAAGTCAAGTTCCACTCAGAATTAAAAAATATCTAAAAGTGGTAAAGGCGAAGCCACCATATTCAAGGAAAAACCAAGTTCAGATAAACCTAGCAAAGTTCAGAACCACGGGCAGAAGTACTCAGGCATCAGGCCTGAAAGAGTTTAACGGTTACAAAACCACTCGGCATTCCGAGGCAAATAAAGGTGAGGCATAAAGTTTGTTCACTTGGCATGAGGAGGGCTTGCTGGCCCGTCGAAGCTGTCATGGTCGATGTCGTCTATGATATGAGTGGTAGCATCAATGAAGGTCTCCATGAAGGACTAGAAGAGCTTCTTGGTGTTGGCAACCTTGAGAGCTGCCAGCTTATCTTCTCTGACCTCCTTGTAGTGGACTCGGACCAAGGACAGAGCCACATTGGTGCCACAGCGAGCAGACGACTTCTTCCACTCTTGCACTCGACCAGGGATTTCATTTAGTGGAGTCATCAGGGACTCAAGATCATTCTGGAATTCCGCTCGGGGCTAGAGCTCCATGTCAATCTGTGACACTGCCACTTTTAGATGAGCAAGGTAATCCACAACACTGTCAAGATGAGACTCCAATCGCAGCACATTCATCGCAACGTCATCCTTGACGGGAGAGTTTATGGGGTCTAGATCCGTCTCGATCCACCCAGTCTCTGCCTCGAAGTCTTGACAGAATTCTGCACACCCGGAAAAATAGTGAGTCGGCAGTTATATGATGAGTCGACAGTTGCAAGTCAGTCGGACAAGAGAAAGTACCTTCAAGCTTTAGGAGCATCTTCTCAGCGAGTCTTCCCAGATAAGCCTCCAGTTCACCTCACTTTGGAGTGAGATCTCCAACCTTGTCGGTCAGGGTCTCCTTGTCCTTCTTCAGCATTGCAACTTCTTTGTTGGCTTCAGTAACAGTAGTCTTCAGCTGGGTGTTTTCCTCTTCTAACTTGCTGACTGAAGCCAGCTTCTTGTCGGCAATTTCTGTTTTCTCTCACGCCTCCCTCTGTGCTACGGCAAGGTCAAGGTCCTTCTGCTCCAGAGCCTGCTTCATTTTAACTAAAGAAATAACATTCTTCAGACGAGCTTGAAGTTGACGGTTTCCACTATGCACATCTGTTTGAGTGGAGTCACTCGGTTCAAAAAACTAAAAGGGAAAAACTATAAGGTGCACAGTCGACGAGTTATTACCTCCCATAGCAGCAGCAGCATCCTTGGCCTTCTGAAGATTCTTCTTGGCAGCTCCAGATCGAGGTTGAGACTAAACTGTTTCTTCTCCAGCTCAGCAAATTGGGCCCCGAGCTCACAAGATTTCTGTGGTCAGCAAATAAGACACGTCAGTCAACAGAAACAAAAGTTAATCACAGCAAAAAGTGTTCTAAGACTACTACTGAATCAAACATTGAACAGTAGTCTCGGGGACTACACCCAGTGGGTGCACTTGGCGTGCCCCCACTGGTCCGGTTTACCACTCGGCATGGTCTGCCCAGCGCGAGTATGTATATAAAAAAACAAGAGAGATTGTCAAATCCCGGCCGACTGCCCGTAGTCGACCGCGGTCTCGGGGACTACACCCTGTGGGTGCACTTTGCGTGCCCCCACTGGTCTGGATCCCACTCGGTTCAATCTATTCCGCCGAGTGAAAGAACAATGAAGAGACATTTGACGGACCCCTGCCAAATCAAACATCCGACGGCGGTCTCGGGGACTACACCCAGTGGGTGCACTTAGCGTGACCCCTCTGGTTCAGAGAATCACTCGACTTAACTTGGTCGACTTAAGTGGAAGAATAATTCAGCAAAAAGTTAAAACACCCGGTGGGTGATTGGATGTAAAGTGTAGACTCATGATAGATGCACATAAAAGGTTCCAAAACACTCATCCATGGACATGTTATGGATAATGAATCAGCAGATTACAACTACCATATCGTAGCAGGGCAAAAATCAAACTGGAAGATCAGTCGTAAATCAACTGACCTTGACATTAATTTGCATAGTAGAGCTGGCATTATAGGCAGCCTTGCCGGCCTCGTGCACAACCTTCATCTGCTCCATCATAGGCATGCTTGGAGTATGGCTTCCTTGGAAACACCCACCGGGTCATCTGGGGTATGATGAGTAGCAAAGAGCGGTGTTGGTAGTGTAGTCGGAGCAATCGGATCTGAGGCATGGAGCTGCGCAGATGAAACAGGGACTTGAGCAATCGACACTGAAGGACGGTCAGTCGACACAGGATTGGCAAAAGAAAGAGAGGCCTGAATCGGATCTCCAGATCACTTGACCACTGTTTCCGATGCTGACAGCGACTGAGGCACCTGGCTGACAGGCGTTCTCCAACTTGAATCCCTGCCCCTCCTTCCCGTATTCTTCTGAGACACTTCTTCATCGTCGTCTGGAATTTCAATGACGTCTTGTGGGGATGCACAAAATTCAACCATAAGAGCTCAGTCGACCGACAATTCTACCAGCAAAATAAGCACAAGATTGCAGAATCATACCTGCTTTGGAAGTAGCCGCGTCTTCAGTTTCTTCATCATCCTGAGCCTTGTCAATGTCCATGGAGGTCCCAGAAGTTGCTGCACTAAAAGATTCAAAACCCACTCGGTCAAAGCAGAAGTATGAGTCGATAGTAAAATACAGAAAGACGGAACACTTACGCAGAAGCGACGGGAATGTCCATCTTGATCCTGGGCAAGGTCTTCTGAGGCTTTGAAGGGACAACCTTGGGCTGCTTGGCGACCTTTTTCGACAGCTCTAGAGTCGAAGTTCGAGTTTGTTTATGCACTTGTGTGCTTGGAGGTGATGCCTTGTTGCGCCCACCTGCAGGATCGTGAGACTGCTTGGATCGGCACTCTGTGTGGGGTGGTGAGTCAACCTCTTGTTCATCGTCTGACTCATCACTCTCTTCCTCATCATCATCGTCGGGGGATTGCCAGTCCGTGCTCTCCGCTCCCTCCTGGGCTTGCTCCCCGTTCGGCATCGAGTACATCTCAGTATAAATCTGTAAAGCAGGAAGTTAAACAAACATAAGTCAGATTCAAAGATGGTTGCAAGTTAGATTGAAAAGACACTCGGTAATAAGGATCAGACCTTGTCCGGCTGATTTTCAGCGTCGAATGGGATGACTCTCCTGGACCCCCTAGGGTTGTCTTTGTTTACAGTAATGCCCTTCAGCCACTAGGCCACCGTATCGTCGGTGACCTCCTCTGGGTGGACCCGAGCGGTGTCATTGGAGCCCGAATACATCCACATTGAATGATCACGATCTTGGAGTGGCTGGATGCATCGACTAAGAAACACTTCCAGCAAATCCATACTAGTCACGCCCTCACGGACCAATTGGACTACCCGCTCGACTAGCAAGTTCACCTCTACTTTATCCGTTGCAGACACGATCAATGAAGAAGGTTGCTGGACTCGATCTAGGGTGAAGGGAGGAAGACTGGTCGACCGACCGAGGGTCGGAATATCTTGGCAGTAGAACCAGGTCGACTGCCATCCCCTAACTGAAAGTGCGTTATATCGACTAGAGGGGGGGTGAATAGGCGATTTTTATGAATTCTTCACTGAGGAATTTGCTGGTGAGGAAATTCCTTAGCGAAGAACTACTTGCAGCGGAATAAGTACTCAGAAGTAAACATAACAGGATACAAACATAGTCATTATGATGAAATGAAGACTAGCATAGAGTACAGAAAGCGTAAACATAGGATAACAAGATGAAGACAAACAGACTGAAGAAATTGAACTGAGGAATTTGTGAAAGTCTTCAGTCAAAGTCTTCAAGCACAGATATGAACAACATTCAACACAGTAATGAGGAAATGGAAGGGTTGAGGAAATAGAACCAGTTAGTTGGTGAAGACAATGATTTGGTAAACCAGTTCCAACTGCTGTCTCAGTTGTACGTCTGGTTGGAGCGGCTGAGTATTTAAACTCGAGGACACGCAGTCCCGGACACCCAGTCTCTGAGCCGCAACTCAGGACACCCAGTCCTCACCGTATTCTCCTTGAACTAAGACCACGCAGGTCTCGTCCAATCACTCGTGGTAAGTCTTCAGGTGACTTCCAAACCTTCACAGACTTGGTCACTCGGCAATCCACAATTCCTCTTGGATGCTCTAGACCTTGACGCCTAACCGTCTGGAAGAAGCACAGTCTTCAAAGGTAACAAGCATCGAATCCACGCAGGATCAATTTCTTCAGTGATGCTCAATCACTTTGGGTTTGTGGGGGTTTGGTTTTGGGATTTTCCTCACTTGATGATTTTCGCTCAAAGTCCTCGGAGGATGGGTTGCTCTCAAATGACAAGTGTCAAGTCTCTCGGAGCAGCCAACCAACTAGTGGTTGTAGGGGGCGGCTATTTATAGCCTAGGGAGCAGCCCGACATGATAAGACATAAATGCCCTTCAATGATATGACCGTTAGGTGGATAAGATATTTTGGACAGCCGGCGCGCAGCACAGCAACGGTCGGAAATTTGACTCTCAAATTCCTCAGGGCTATCTTGTTCCTCACTGTGTAGGCAATTCGCACTGGCGAATTCCTAACTCCTCAGTCAGAGCAAAGTCATCAGTGACCAGAAGAACTGCATCTCTGTCACTGAAGAAATTGACTGGACTGTATGAGATTTCCAATGGCTTCACTCGAAGGGATTGGTAGGTGTAGGATTTTGAGTTGAGCATCACATGGATATTTTTCCTTAGTATTTCCTCGACCCCCTTTAATAGTACGGTGTTTCCTATGACTCAAGAAAGAGAAAACGAAACTACGAAAACAAAAGTCTTCACGCTTCATGTTCCTCAAATGAATACCAAGTCTTCAAGGTCACACCAATTTCTTCACTTTCAAAGTCTTCAGAAAGTCTTCAGAATATCAAAGTCTTCAGTCGAAGAACTTCATTTTTAGGGGTCGACTTTCTCTGTAAATATCAAACTCCTCATAGACTTATAGACCTGTGTACACTCACAAACGCATCAGTCACTTAACCTATAAGTCTTCAATACACCAAAATCACTAAGGGGCACTAGATGCACTTACAATCTCCCCCTTTTTGGTGATTGATGACAACATAGGTTAAGTTTTCAACGGGGATAAACATATGAAGTGTAAATACTGATATTGAGGAATTTGATTGCAAGGTATAGTAGAACTCCCCCTGAATATGTGCATAGTGAGGAATTTGCTTTTGAAGGCAATGCACATTTGAAGAATTTGAATCATGGAGAACTCCCCCTATATCTTGTAATTCATACACACATTTGATATATAGTATGAAGAATTTGAAATGCATGATGAAATATGGTGCCTGATGTAACTCAGCATGCGTGCAATAGTATTAACGAGGAATAAGCATGCAGAATATCACATCAAAAGTATCAGAGCACAGTGCATCAAAAGTATCAGAGCACCATGCACCGTCCAAAAGTATTAGGACACCATCAGGTTTAAGAGTACAACTCGATCCAGTAAAAAGTTTCAGAAGAACGAGAGTTGTAACTTAACAAAATGCCCATAATATAAACCCACTTGAAGACTAACTCAGATTTCTCCCCCTTTGTCATCAAATGACCAAAAGGATTAAAACTGAGGACTAACGCCCCTGAAGAATTTCAAGTTGATGGAGGAGCGCCAGCGTTGTCGGGGTTGATTGTTGAAGTAGGGCCTGCCGCAGTGTCGTCCAAATCTTCATGCTCATCAGTTTCACGCGATGAAGAATAAGAGCTGGCCACCAGATCAGGAACTTTGACTCTCTTGAATTTCTTCGGAGGAGGTGCAGACCAGTCAAATGCTTCCTGAAGACCCAGAGTCTTCAGTTCTTCCGCGCTATATACATGAGTGAGAACAGCCCAGGTGCGGTTGAGGGTTTCATGAAGATGATAATGGTTTTTCTTCACTTCATTATGGGTTGAGGTCATGTTGTGAAGAATTGCAGCAAACTGACGCTTCACCCATTTGTGATTGTGATCAACCTTCTGATGAAGACTGAGGAGTAACTCACGGTCAGTCATCACCCTGGGTGCTATGGCTTGAGGCTTTTGCTTCGCTGAGGTATTTGCGGCAGTGTCATGTGTGGCAGAATCGTCATTGGTAGAATAAGATGTAGCCAGACGAAATTGACCATCCAATGGACGAGTGCCTTCATCGATCACAGCAGCTGCCTTGCCTTTATCATCAGATGATGAAACTGGTCGCTTGAGGACTTCAATGGGAGGCAGGTAGCTACCATGGTTCAGAGTGTCAGCCTTGTAATTCAGTGAAGATCTTGCCCTTATGAATCTCATAATCCAAGGTGCATAGGGCTTCAGCTCGAAAGGTGACATAGCAACATTGGCCAGAGTCCTCATGAAGAAATCATGGAAGTTGATGGGAACGCCATGAATGATGTTGAAAAGCATGTTCTTCATGATGCCAACGACATCTTCATCATTTGAGTCGTGGCCTTTGATAGGACTCATTGTCTTCGTCAGGATTCGATAGACAGTCCGAGGCACATAAAGCAATTCCTTGACGAGGAATTTGGTTCGTGGGGCCTGCCCTGGCTTCAAAGGCTTCATGAGCACTTGCATATAATGATTTGTCAGTTCACAGTCATTGTAGATGCAACGTGCACTGTCATGGGGAGGATCAAGAGGAAGGACACGAAGCAATTCAATTGCTGGTGCCTTATAGTGAGTATTTTCGGTCATCCAATCCAGCACCCATGAATTGATATCTTCAGCGTCTCCAGTGATATGCAGTGTGGCATAGAACTGAAGAATGAGTTCTTCATTCCAATCACAGATATCAGTGCAGAAATTCAGTAGTCCTGCATCGTGAATAACTCTGAGAACTGGCTCGAAGCACGGCAGAGATTCCATATCCACGTGAGGAATATGTTCATGATCGAAGATTTTGTCCTTATCAAATAGCACAGAGGAATAGAAGTTGGCTTGAGTAGCAGTCCGGAAACGTCTCTTCCTTATGCGAGCAGAGTCATATGGATTATAATCAGTGAAGAACACATGCTCAGAAAAGAAGTCCTTAGCCTTGAATTTTTGCTTGCTTGAGAACGGATTCTTCGGCTTGGGCAGAGGAGTGTCAGTGATTTGCAGCACAACCTCAAGAATCGCGAGCTCAGGCACTTCAGGCTGAGGAATTTCTGGTTCCTCCTCTTGTGCAACTTGAGGATCAGCAGCAGCAGGTTCTTCAGCACTGGCGGCTGGAATTTCTTCATGAACAGATGAGGTGGGATGAGTTTCTTCAGAGCCCATCTGAACAGTGGTTGCCGGGGACTGAGGAATCTGTTGATTAGGAGTGAAGAGAGGAGTATTGGGATGCTGACTTTCCCAAAAGTCATCGTTCATCACTGATGTAGTGCATCCAATGTCCACATCTTCATCTTCGTTTTCGATTTCCTCAACACCAGCCTCTTCAGCTGTGAACTGAGGCATGGGTGAGGAAATGATTGGCGTTGAAGGGATTTCTTCCACTTCAATTTCTTCATCAAACTGCTCTGACGTAGCAGCAGAATGATTTTCTTCATCAGATCCGCTTGGGATCTTGTAGTCTTCTCCATAAGGAACAATTTCCTTAGATGACATGGAGGAAATCGGAACTGCATCAATGGGATTTTCAAGAGAGCTGGTCATTGGCTTCATTTTCTTCGCGGCCGAAGAATTTGACGTAGCTGATGCCTTCCTTTTCTTCACTGCAGCTCGCTCTACAGCCTTGGTCTTCTTCACTTCATAGGCAGAAGGAAGAATTGGAGTTGGTGTTGGCGCGGGAGGAGCTGAGGACTGTGGTTCATTTTCTTCAGGCGCAACTGGTGCAGTTGCCCTGATCTCTTCAGTTTCTTCAGGCGCACCACTAGTGGATGCCCTGGGAATTTCTTCAGTGGCTGGGATGGAGTCATCAGCCCTGGAACTTACATTTTCATCAGCAGGCTGAAAGTCATCAGCGGTGCTGGCATGTTCTTCAGCAGGCTGAGCAGAGTCTGCAGCCTGAGGATTTTCTTGTTGCGATGGGGCTGCAACAGTTGTCATTTTTTTCGTCAGGTTGACAAATCTTACTTTGGCTCCTTGCCAATCAGCATTGTACGCATCAAAGTCTTTGCCGAGGGCTTGGATTTCAGATTGAGCCTAGAGAAGTTCCTCAGGTGTCATTCTGACAACGTTTTTCTTCAGGAGCTTCTCCTTCTTGTATTGAGCTCTCTTGATCTCTCTGGCCTTCTCAAATTTCCATTTCTCTTGGGAGATGAAATGGGTCAGCATGTGACTTTGACCGGGAGTCAGAGGAAGATCAGGCATTGGAGTGTTCGGATCCTTGTGCCATAGATCAATGTAGTCGAGGATCTTCTTCGGATCCAAAAGCAATGGCACAGATGTGCCTTTGGCTCTAGCGGCCTTAACTTGTCGGTCTCTGATGATTTCTCCAAGTTCTTCATCAGAAGCTTCATCATCAGATGGTACTTGGAATGCAGCCTGTTTCTTCCTTGGACTTGGCCGAGGACCGCGTCCAGCTGTTGCTTTAGTCTTCAACAGTGTGGGGGCTGATGAGGACATTGGTGCAGCTGAGGAACTTGCTGAGGCACCAGAAGCAATTGAGAAACCCTGAGTCCTTTGACATGTAGCTAGATGCACAGGAGTTGAGGACTTTGAGGGAGCTGCTGAGGATTTTAGTGGAGCAGTAGCAGACTGAGGAATTTGCCGTGAGGGCGCAGCTGAGGAACTTGGCCGTGAGGGCGCTGTTGGTGAAGCACTTGGCTTACGAGCAGGCTTCTTCGGCATTGATTTCCTCAGTTTGACTGAGGTCTCAGCGGCAGCAGCAGTGGCAGAATCCTCATTGAATTTCCTCACTGCCTCCTTGGCTTGTCTTGCCAATTTTGCTTGGCGCCTAGCCCACTCTTCAGGAAAATCCTCACCACGCTTGATGCTGGTGGGATCAGCTACTTGGCCAGGTGCCAGTGGAGCTCTTGGGCATGGAGGATTTAAGGCGAATTTCTTCATGTACTTTGGAGTAACATATCGATATTCCCTCCATTCTCGTGCCCATCTTCGTTCAATCCTCTGAATGCGCACTTTGCGCTCTTTTTTGTTTTCTTTGCCAAATTTGGCTTCATCAGGTGTGCAATAATCTTTGTATATGTCATCAGGGATTTCGAAAGCAGTCATGACCTCCGGTTTCTTTCCTCCTTTCTGCGGTCTCTTTCCTTCAGCCATATTCTTCAGATGAGGAATTTGAACAACTGAGCACTCTGAAGAAGTATGCAGTTTTTCTTTGAGGAACGCTGCAAATGAGTTAAGTTGATGAGAACCTAGTGATTCAGCAGCGGACATGAGTACCTGTGAACAGAGTGTAGGTGCGAGGAATTTGGAGAGGTCATATGCGTTCTCAGAAGGTTTTTCGAAAAGACAAGTTTTGAGGAATTTGACCAGTTGAGCCTTGAGGAATTTCGCTAAGCGTTCTTGTCTTAGGTTCCAGAGTTGTACAGATTGAAAATCCGCACAATTGAGGAATCTTGAAGAAAATGAGTGCTTAGAGAAATGGATCAAGAGCATAAAGTTAGTGAGGTGTTCAGATGTGTGAAGATTTGAAGAATAAAACACCTTTGAATATTTTCAGGAAAACTTGAGAATCAAAGTGAGTAATAAAAGTAACTTTTAATTACCCCAACCGAAGAACACGACGAACAGAGATGAACAGCGGTGAGGTTTGTCAAGTTAGATCTCCCACGCCCTAACTTGGCAGAGGGAGACAGCTACGGCGGCGGCGGAGTGAAGATTTCCGCAGCCGGCGCGAGTACGACGGCGACGAGGTCGAGGCAGTGAAGCTCTTCCTCACCGGCGGCGATGGAGTAAAGGTGGCGCTAGGGTTTGAGGAGAGCTCGAGCGAGAGACAGCGACCGAGCGGAGTAAATGAACTGAGGAAGGGGAGAGGGGTATTTATAGCCACGATAAAAACTGTTCGCCCGAAGATTTTGGGACGAACATGCCCCTGCCCTTTCTCCTTCACGCGACATGCATCACCCACATACTGTGCAGATGAGATCGTGTAAGATCGTGGGTGATTATAATAATGCATCGTGGGATGCGGAACGGTTTAAGCGGCAAAACCGAAAATCTGGATAAGATTTGTTTTAAAGTTTCGTTCGCAATTTCTTCAGCTGACAAGGACACAGTGAAGACTTTGAACGAGTTTTAAATAGAACGCACATGAAGAATTTGTGAATAGATTGGGTTGAGTATAGCATAGAGGGGGAAGGGTCCGATCACATTCACTTAGCAGAAATCACAACTTGAAGAAATAGCAATAAGTGAATGCTGTAGAGGACATAAACTCATATATATATATATATATATATATATATATATATATATATATATATATATATATATATATATAGCCAATGAAGAAAAACGACGGAAACAGTGAAGATTTTGCAAAGTTGAATAATTTGAAAAACTGAAGAATTTCAAAAAGAGGAAAAACTCAAATTGAAGATTTTCAACTTTTGGTGGTGGCGTGGCCCACCATATAAGAATGATGATTTCAGGCACCGCGTACAATTGTCGTAGGGTTCTGAGAATCAAATTCTTCATTAATTTCTTCACACTTAGAGTGTTATTCTTCATTGATTGAAGAAAAACGTTTCTTCATGTGTTGCACATCTAAGTCATCAATTTTGCATAAGTGTTAGGATGTGTGTCCTGTTCAAAGAACATTCAAAGATTCTAAGATATTTAGCTCACACCGCAACTTGCTAAATCTATTCTCATCCAAGGGCTTAGTGAAGATATCAGCTAGCTGTTCTTCAGTCTTCACATGCTCGATGGAGATGTCGCCCTTCAACACATGATCACGAAGAAAATGACGACGAATCTGGATGTGCTTTGTCTTCGAGTGCTGAACTGGGTTGTGAGCAATTTTGATGGCACACTCATTGTCGCAAAGGAGAGGCACATTCTTCACGTTGATGCCATAGTCCTTGAGGGTTTGCTTCATACAAAGCAGTTGAGCACAGCACGAACCAGCAGCAATGTATTCAGCTTCAGCAGTAGACAGTGATACGCAGTTCTGTTTCTTCGAGGACCAACAGACCAAAGATCGTCCGAGGAAATGACAAGTGCCAGATGTTGACTTGCGGTCCACACGATCACCAGCATAGTCAGAGTCAGAATATCCAATGAGATCAAAAGCAGATCCCTTGGGGTAGCATAATCCTAGTGTTGGTGTGTGAGCTAGATATCGAAGAATATGCTTCACAGCCTTATGGTGTGATTCCTTTGGTGCAGCTTGAAATCGGGCACACATGCAAACACTAAGCATTATATCTGGCCTAGATGCACATAAGTACAATAAAGAACCAATCATGGAGCGGTATACCTTGTGATCAAAGTCAATACCATTTTCATCAGTGCATAGATGGCCATTTGTGGGCATAGGAATTTTGACGCCTTTGCAATCTTGCATGCCGAATTTCCTCAGTACATCTTTGAGGTATTTCTCCTAAGATATGAATATGCCATTGCGCTGCTGACGAATTTGAAGACCTAAGAAGAATTTCAACTCTCCCATCATAGAAATTTGATATTATTCACTCATCATATAGGCAAATTCATGACTATAACGTTGGTCAGTACAGCCAAAGATAATATCATCAACATATATTTGGCACACAAACAGTTCACCATCATAAGATTTAGTAAAGAGAGTAGGGTCGAGTGAACCGGGTGTGAAGCCATTCTTCACGAAGAATTCCTTCAATGTATCATACCACGCCCGAGGGGCTTGCTTGAGTCCATAGAGGGCCTTATTGAGTCTGAAGACTTTGTCAGGATTCTTTGGATCTTCAAAACCTGGGGGTTGAGCAACATATACTTCTTCCTCAAGCTTACCATTGAGGAATGCACTTTTCACATCCATTTGATATAAGATGATATCATGATGGTTACCGTAAGCAAATAATATGCGAATAGCCTCAAGTCTGGCAACAGGTGCAAAAGTTTCATCGAAATCAATTCCTTCAACCTGTGTGTAGCCTTGAGCTACTAGTCGTCCCTTATTCCTCACCACAAGGCCATTTTCATCTTGCTTGTTGCGGTAGATCCACTTTGTGCCAATGATATTATGCTTACGAGGATCTGGGCGATTGACCAATTCCCAGACATTGTTAAGCTCGAACTGATGTAATTCTTCTTGCATAGCCTGAATCCACTCCGGCTCCAGAAATGCTTCATCTACCTTAGTGGGCTCTGTGATAGAGACAAAAGCATAGTGCCCACAAAAGTTAGATAAATGTGAAGCTTTTGAGCGTGTGAGAGGACCTGGTGCGCTAATGTCATCGATGATCTTCTCCACTTGCACTTCTTTTGCAACGCGAGGATGAGCTGGTTGTCGCTGAGGATTTTGATCAGCATTTTCTTCAGCACCATTTTCCTCATCATGTTCTTCAGGTGCATCAGCTCGACGTTCTTCATGAACAGGAATGAATTCTTCGGCAGATTCTTCAGTAGGAATGACATCCTCAGTTGCCTTGAGCTTGATAGCATCCTCAGGTGCTGGTTCATCTAACACAGAAGGTAGGTGCTCTCTTTGCGAGCCATTAGTTTCATCGAACCGCACATCTAAAGTGTCAACAATCTTGTGAAGAACAATGTTGAAGACTCTGTAGGTATGCGAGTCCTTTCCGTAACCAAGCATAAAACCTTCATGTGCTTTCGGTGCAAATTTAGAGCTGTGGTGAGGATCTCTAATCCAACATTTAGCACCGAAGACTTTGAAATAACTCACATTGGGTTTCTTGTCAGTGAGGAGTTCATAGGCCGTCTTCTTGAAGAATTTGTGAAGATATACTCTGTTGATGATGTGGCACGCAGTATCAATTGCATCAATCGAGAAACGCTGAGGTGTTTTGCATTCATCAAGCACACAGTGTGAGCCATCTCAACAAGAGTTATGTTCTTGCGTTCCACGACGCCATTTTGCTGAGGAGTATAAGGAGCAGATAACTCATGAGTAATACCAAGTTCATCAAGATAGGCATCAAGACCAGAATTCTTGAACTCGGTTCCATTGTCACTTCTGATATGCTTGATCTTCACACCAAAGTTGGTTGAAGCCCTCGAGGAAAATCGTTTAAGACTTCCTGCACTTCATGTTTGTAAGTAACAATGTGTACCCATGTATAACGAGAATAATCATCAACAATGACAAAACCATATAGAGATGCATCATTAGTGACTGCTGAGTAATGGTTAGGTCCGAAGAGGTCCATGTGAAGCAATTCGAATGGACGTGTAGTGGTCATGATAGTCTTCGCTGGATGTTTGGCCTTGGTCATTTTTCCAGCTTCATAGGCTCCGCATAAGTGATCCTTGAGGAATTTGACATTCTCAATGCCAATGACATGCTTCTTCTTCGCAAGCGTGTTCAAATTCCTCATGCCTGCGTGACCAAGTCGTCGATGCCATAGCCAGCCTTCTGAAGCTTTTGCATGTAGACACACGGCTGGTTGTGGTCCTGTAGAGAAATCAACAATGTGCAAATCTCCTCTCCTAAAGCCTTCGAAGACTTTGGAATTGTCAGCTTCCATAATCACAACACAGCGATACTTGCCAAAGACAACAACCATATCAAGATCACAAAGCATTGAGACTGACATGAGATTATATCCTAAGGACTCAACAAGCATGACTTTGTCCATGTGCTTATCCTTAGAGATAGCAACCTTGCCAAGACCCAATACCTGACTTTTGCCTTTGTCAGCAAATATGATATGCTTCAGAGGTGACGGTGATAAGGGAGCATCCATCAATAGATTCTTGTCACCAGTCATGTGATTTGTACATCCACTATCGAGGACCCATTCGGTGGTTTTGGGTTGATCATCCTGCAGATGAATTAGTGTAGCTTACAATCTCATATGCTTCATCAGTGAAGAATATGATATCAAGTTCATCAGATGAATTTCATCAAGCAGTAAACAGATATAGCAGTATGAGGACGTGTGAAATGAAAGTTCATTTCATCATGATTCGCCTGCGTCCTTTCAGGCATTTTGTTAGGTCCCCAGCAAATTCTTCAGACGTTAGAGCACGTCTGGAGACCTGACCCTGCAGAAGAGATTAGTTCTTTTTCTTCACCACCCACATCTGAAGGGGTGGCAAAGAGTTCATCATTCTGCGAGCACCGTGTGAGAATGGGGGCAAAGATGCCAAACCGTTTTGTTTCACATAAGATGGGTTAGGGTAAGCATATGAATAAGCAGAGTAATTCTTCGAGGACTTATGGACATAATGGTTTGAAGAATAATGCACATATTCATAGCCCTTGGCTCTACCCTGCGAGACAGAGTTGTTAGCACGATGATAATCATATGAGGACTTTGATCCTTTTGAGGAATTTGATCCATGTGAGATATTTGGTCCGTATGAGGACTTAGATCCATATGAAGAATTTGGTCCATATGAAGAATTTGATCTGGGGTTCCTGTTCTTCACAGGTGGTGTCATGAGGACATTCACCTGAAGACTTTCAACATAACTTTTGGGAACCCAGATTTTCTTCATAGGGGAACCGTTCCTGCAGTTAGTGCCAACATATCTAGCAAACACTTCACCATTCTGATTTTTGAACAGTTTATAGTTGGAGTCAAATGACTCATCAGAAGAATGAGGAGATTCACATGTAAAGCCAGATAAGTTAGATGGATCGACTGGAGGTCCCTTTGCAGCAACCCATGAGGTTTTGGGGTACTGCTCAGGCTTCCAATACGTTCCATCAGCATTAAGTTTCCTCTTAAAGGCAATACCCTCTTTCCTAGGGTTTCTGTTGAGGATCTTCTTTTTAAGCACATCACAAAGTGTCTGATGCCCTTTGAGGCTTTTGTACATGTACAATTCCTTCAGTCCTGCATTGTCAGTGATACTAGCAATGTCCTCAGATGAGGAATTAGTGATAGCAGAGGCAGATGAAGAATTTGTAACAGTTGAAGCATTTGAACATTCAGGTGAAGAATTAGCAGTTTCACGTTCAATGCACTTTATGCATGGAGGAACAAATTCTTCCTGAGAAGCGCTGATTTGTTGAGCTAGTAATGAATCGCGCTCCTTCTGAAGATCCTCATAACACACTCTTAGCTTTTCAAGATCTTCCTTTCTTTGAAGAGATTCAGAGGAAAGCTTCTCATGATCTTGCTTTTCTTGAAGAAATTCATAAGAAAGTTTCTCATGATCAGATAAGAGAGTGTTATGATGACTTTGAAGGTTGTCAAACCTAGACTGAAGTCTCTGAAGATTTTCAGTCAAGGCTTTAGTGCGATCCATTTCTTCACCCAACATATCATCACTTTTGTCTAGCATGTTTTGAACCTTTTCAAAAGCCCGTTGTTGTTTTACAGCAATCTTAGCAAGTTTAGAGTAGTTGAGCTTGATATCCTCATCAGATTCATTTTCACTAGATTCAGAGGAGTTGTATTTGAGTACCTTAGCACCTTTCGCCATGAAGCAATAGGTGGGAGCATAGCCATCATTATCTTCATCAGGCTTGTCGGTGGGGTCAGTTTCTTCAGTGTTGAAGATGGATTTGCTGACGAAGGCAGTAGCGACGGCCAGACTCGCCACACCAGATTCAGATTCTTCAGACGCCTCCTCTTCATCATTTTCCTCAGATTCAGCTTCAGAGTCCATTTCCTTGCCAATGAATGCCCGAGCCTTCTTGGAGCTGCTCTTCTTGTGAGATGAAGACTTCGAGGATTTTGATGACGAAGATTTTGACGATTTCTTCTTCTTCTTTGCATCATCAGAACTGTAATCCTTGTATTTCTTCTTCTTCATTTCCTTTTCCCACTGAGGACAATCTTCAATATAGTGACCAGGTTTCTTGCATTTGTGGCACAACCTTCTCTTATAGTCACTGGATGAAGAATCACTGCTTCTTGAGGGTTTTCCAAAGCGACCACGTCTTGAGAACTTCTGGAATTTCTTCACGAGCAGTGCTAGCTCCTGGCTCAATTCTTCAGGGTCACCAAGGCTACTACCAGAGTCTTCATATTCAGAGTCAGACACAGCCTTGGCCTTCAGGGCACGTGGTTTGCCATAGCTTGAACCATAGAGATCTCTCTTTTCAGCAAGCTGGAACTCATGAGTATTTAGCCTTTCGAGGATATCGGCAGGATCAAGAGACTTGTAATCAGCATGTTCTTGTATCATCAGTCCCAGAGTATCAAATGAGGAATCAAGCGATCTCAACAGTTTCTTCACTACTTCATGATCAGTGATGTCAGTGGCACCGAGGGCTTGAAGCTCATTTGAGATGTCAGTGAGGCGATCAAAGGTTTGTTGGACATTTTCATTGTCGAGTCTTTTGAAGCGGTTGAAGAGATTCCAAAGAACATCAACTCGAGAATCACGCTGAGTTGAGACTCCTTCATTTACTTTGGACAGCCTATCCCAGATAAGCTTAGCAGTTTCCAAAGCACTCACTCTTCCATACTGTCCTTTACTCAGATGGCCACATATGATATTCTTCGCTTTAGAATCGAGTTGCTTGAATCTCTTCACATCGGTAGTGTTCAGTGAGGGAGTGACAGAGGGGACACCATTTTCCACAACATACCAGAGATCGTTATCAATTGCCTCAAGATGCATTCGCATCTTGTTTTTCCATTAGGGGTAGTCCGTCCCATCAAAGGTAGGACACCCAGCTGAGACCTTGATCATACCTGCGGTCGACATAACTAAAACTCCAGGCGGTTAAACCAAAATCACACAGAACAAGGGAGTACCTTGCTCTGATACCAATTGAAAGTGCGTTATATCGACTAGAGGGGGGGTGAATAGGCGATTTTTATGAATTCTTCACTGAGGAATTTGCTGGTGAGGAAATTCCTTAGCGAAGAACTACTTGCAGCGGAATAAGTACTCAGAAGTAAACATAACAGGATACAAACATAGTCATCATGATGAAATGAAGACTAGCACAGAGTACAGAAAGCGTAAACACAGGATAACAAGATGAAGACAAACAGACTGAAGAAATTGAACTGAGGAATTTGTGAAAGTCTTCAGTCAAAGTCTTCAAGCACAGATATGAACAACATTCAACACAATAATGAGGAAATGGAAGGGTTGAGGAAATAGAACCAGTTAGTTGGTGAAGACAATGATTTGGTAAACCAGTTCCAACTGCTGTCTCAGTTGTACGTCTGGTTGGAGCGGCTGAGTACTTAAACTCGAGGACACGCAGTCCCGGACACCCAGTCTCTGAGCCGCAACTCAGGACACCCAGTCCTCACTGTATTCTCCTTGAACTAAGACCACGCAGGTCTCGTCCAATCACTCGTGGTAAGTCTTCAGGTGACTTCCAAACCTTCACAGACTTGGTCACTCGGCAATCCACAATTCCTCTTGGATGCTCTAGACCTTGACGCCTAACCGTCTGGAAGAAGCACAGTCTTCAAAGGTAAAAAGCGTCGGATCCACGCAGGATCAATTTCTTCAGTGATGCTCAATCACTTTGGGTTTGTGGGGGTTTGGTTTTGGGATTTTCCTCACTTGATGATTTTCGCTCAAAGTCCTCGGAGGATGGGTTGCTCTCAAATGGCAAGTGTCAAGTTCTCTCGGAGCAGCCAACCAACTAGTGGTTGTAGGGGGCGGCTATTTATAGCCTAGGGAGCAGCCCGACATGATAAGACATAAATGCCCTTCAATGATATGACCGTTAGGTGGATAAGATATTTTGGACAGCCGGCGCGCAGCACAGCAACGGTCGGAAATTTGACTCTCAAATTCCTCAGGGCTATCATGCTCCTCACTGTGTAGGCAATTCGCACTGGCGAATTCCTAACTCCTCAGTCAGAGCAAAGTCATCAGTGACCAGAAGAACTGCGTCTCTATCACTGAAGAGATTGACTGGACTGTATGAGATTTCCAATGGCTTCACTCGAAGGGATTGGTAGGTGTAGGATTTTGAGTTGAGCATCACATGGATATTTTTCCTTAGTATTTCCTCGACCCCCTTTAACAGTACGGTGTTTCCTATGACTCAAGAAAGAGAAAACAAAACTACGAAAACAAAAGTCTTCACGCTTCATGTTCCTCAAATGAATACCAAGTCTTCAAGGTCACACCAATTTCTTCACTTTCAAAGTCTTCAGAAAGTCTTCAGAATATCAAAGTCTTCAGTCGAAGAACTACATTTTTAGGGGTCGACTTTCTCTGTAAATATCAAACTCCTCATAGACTTATAGACCTGTGTACACTCACAAACGCATCAGTCACTTAACCTATAAGTCTTCAATACACCAAAATCACTAAGGGGCACTAGATGCACTTACACTAACCGACTTGGGAAGCGTCATAGGAGGAAAAGTGCTCCTAACCCTCATCTGAATCCCTAAACCCCTGCACATTTGAATCACATGCGTCCTCTCGTCAGTCGGATTCGCCTTCTTCACAGATTAGGAACGACAAGTGAATATATGTTTGACTAGACCCCAGTGCGATCTACAACCCAAGAAGTTTTCGCACAGAAAACATATGCAGCAAGGTATGTGATAGTGTTTGGAGAGAAATTGTGAAGTTGGGCACCGAAAAGGATCAGGAAGCCCAGGAAGAAAGGATGCGGAGGTAGAGAGAAGCCACGATCGACATGGGTTGCGAGGAGGACACACTCACCCTCCCATGGCTGAGGTTCGATCTCGTCCTCCGGCAGCCTCCAAGACCCGTCGGTGATCAAGCCTGCGGCGGCCAGATCCTCCAGATCTTCCTTCCGGAGCATGGACCAAATCCAGTCCCCCTGGATCCAGCCGGGCGGCAATCCGGACCTCGACAACGACCCCCGACTCATCTTCTTGCCCTCTGCCGTCGCCATCGCCTTCTTCGCACACTCCAGGGCCGCCGTCTTCTCCTTGACCATCGCGGTGGACTGCGCACGGGTGGGGCGGCGGCATCGAGAGTGGAGGAGGACGCGGTGGAGAGGCAGAGGAAGAGGAAGGGGAATGGGGCGCACTGTGCGAATGCATCGGCCTCGACGCCTTTTATGAGCCTGCTTCCGAGTGGCTGACACGTGGGCCCGAGCAATCATGTCAAATCCCGCAATAGTCGCGCGCCCGATACATGGTGAAAAAGGTGGCGCAAGAATCGAGGCGCCCCTGTCTATCCATTCTGTTTACTGCGGCGCGCTCCGTCTCGCGCACTTCCCCAAAGTTTCGAATCCCATGAGATCCGGGAACCGCAGTAAACAATCGCGCCGAAGATTTCGCACCATATCAACACTCAAAGACTAATAGTATAAGTTCACTCGATGACCTCTGAATCGATCAAGGCGACTGAAATGAAGTCGAAGTTTCAGCATGATTCTCGAACTTAGTAAGAATGCCTATGAAGCATAAGAGTCTGGACAGGATCAACTTCAACTCTCTTTTCACTCGGACCTCAATCCATTCGGGGGATAATGACGATGCCATGGACCTAGGGTAGGGTCATAGGCCTGACCTATACGCCCTACCCATGTTCAGTACCCTAGAATCAAGAATCAAGGACAGTGAAAGTATAGAAAGAGATACCAACTATAGTAACCATGGAGTGCAATCCACTCGACAAGTTATCTCACTCGGATACCCCCAAATTCACTCGACCAAGATGAAGTCATTCGACCATACAAGAACCCACTCGGAGTACAGAAGACCTAGAGTCACTCGGGATGGCAACAGTCAGGCGTTCACTCGGTAGTCTTAAAGATCATTAATAGCACTTTATAACTGGCGTTACCAGTAATGCCTTGTCTTAATGTACATTGAACCCTGTAACGGGGGACGGCTGGGGTCCTGGCGCACTCTATATGAGCCACCCCCCTCCTCTGGGACAAGGGTTCGCACCCCCTGTAACACACACACCATATTCCAGTCGATCGCCTCAGGGCACCGAGACATAGGGATTTTACCTCCTCCGAGAGGGGCCTGAACTCGTAAACTCATGTGTACAATCTCGCGTAGTCAGGGCCTTGCCTCCTCATACGTACCCCGTACTATTACTGTCAGACTTAGTACCATGACAAGGATCCCTGCTGTGGTGGACCCTTACTTTGTTGGAGCAGCTGAGCTGGGGTGGATGACGGTGCGGCACGAACAGGACAAACCAGACAATGTTTTCCTTGGAACCTATCTGTGACAGAAGTTATTCTATAAGGGCTTGTTTGAATTGTAGGACTCTAACAACGCGGGGATAGGAAATACATAGGAATAGGATAGGAATGCACGTACAAAATAGAGCATTTGCAAACACAGGATTTCTTTCAATCTAGGTTTTTTGTTCACAAGAATTGGAAGATCACGGGAATGCAAAGAAGCATGGTCAAATTAAGTCAAACCATAAGAAAATGAACAGTTATAATGCTATTATGCTACTGTCACTTAGTCTAGTTCTTCATGAATATGAATTTGAAAACGAGTCTAAGTGGATATTAAAATTCTGACGGTTTTTCTTTGAAAGAGATAGTGTAGGAACAAATCCTACACATTTCCTTTTCTCCATTCCTTTGAACCAAATGCATGAATAGTAGTACCATAGGAAACTTTCCAATTCTTGTGTTTCTCCTTCACTTTTCCTTTCAACCACTAGCGATTCTAGTAGGCAAGCTTGAACAGGCAAAAGCCTACACTCCAAAAATAGTTTTGTGCTACTTCTACTACTTTGGATCTAGGCTACTGCCCTAATAGCTCAAGTCCCAGGCCCATCTATACATGCACAACTCCAACCCGTAGAAATAAATAATGATGGCTTTCGGGAGAGTCCATCACGGATAGCTAGCTTGCTTAGTACCTCACTACTTGTCATATAGGAGAAACAAATCGTATTTCACATTACTATGCGTGCTCAATGGACAATATGTATAACATGTAGAGTAAAAAAGCGATGCAACAAATGTACAACCTCTTTGGCGAAGCCATGTTGATCTCAGCATCATTGGGTTGGTCACTAAGGATGTTGCGGCTGATGTGGCTGTCGGAGGAGGGGAAGAAGATCATAGGCGTCTGGAGATGGAGACAAGGGTACTGGTCCGCTGTGATGGACGGTTTCTTGGAGCAGCTCAGGTGAGGTGTATCTTTGACATGCGCAGACACAATTTTGCTGGGTCTCTTCATCGATCTCGCACCCACACACTTGATCCTCCCTTTGATTATATTGATATCTCGATCCCTCCCTCTCTTCTCATGGATTACCCCCTCTATATATGCTATAGCTAGGCCTCTATTTCATAGACATAGCATGTATCCCATTTTTTGAGTGACTGTCGATGTACAAAACAGGGGCTCTCCTTTGTACCCCTTTACTTGTGCGCGGGTAGTCAGAGCCGCGCCCATGCCACACTTCGCAGGGCAGAGGAGAGAAGTCAAAGCCACAAGATGATCAAAGCCACACCAAGACAGAGACGCAAGAAGCAAGAGGGCGAGGTAGACTCCCCCTGGCAAGACCCTTGCCGGGGCGGCCTCCACAGCCCCAGCAAGAGCCTTGTCGGGGCAACTTGCCCAACGCCAGCAGAGCACGCCACCCTTGAGCCTGAGGGTTTCAACACCATCAACCACATTGGAACCAAGGCTCGGGAGGCACCTCCATGGTGGCATGCTAATCTTCGTGAAGATCATAAACACACAAGATCAGATAAGGACCAGAAGATGACGATCCTCGGCAAGATCCTTGCCAAGGTAATCCACGAGACCTCTGGCAAGATCCTTGCCGGGGATGACCACGGTGTCGCGGCAAGACCCTTGCCGAGGACATCAGTGGGGCCACAGTCAGGCCCGCGTCTGCCAAGACTCCACCACCATTCCCATACAGCTACCAGCCCAGCCAGCCAGGAGAGCACCTGCGTGGCAACGTGCGGCCTCTAGACCAACTCAGCAAGCACCTGTGTGGTGGCATGCAGATCTTCGTGAAGACCCTTCCACCGCACCAGCTCAGCAGCCTGCCAGCTTACATGGCACCGCATGCCTCGTTGGCTCGGACGCGCATCGAAGCCAGGGAGGCGGTGACGGACAGGACGGGCCTCGTTACCGTCCCCAATAAAGCAAGGGGACACCTAAGGAGCGCATTTAATGTGTTTTGTCCCATAATGGTGGGCGATAAGCTCAGCCACTGTACACTTTCCACCTCCCGTGTGCCACTGTGGCGTCCCCTTTTTCTATAAAAGGAGGCCCGAGGCATACTGGAGGAGGATTCGGCTTTTTGGACTACGCACGCACAGTAGCTAGTTCAAGAACACAAGAACACTCCAATATACACCAAAGCAGGACTAGGGTATTACGCATCCTCGCGGCCCGAACCTGGGTAAACGATCTTTCTGCTGGCTCCTAGACCCGCTCTTTCCACAACCTCGCACTCACCAACGGTAGTAGGGATTCCAGTGATCCCATAGGTGTTGTTCCCACCGACATCTTTGGCACGCCAGGTAGGGGGCGCAGCTGTGAAAATCCGGTCTAGCAGCTAGTCTAGCAGTCTTCATCGCCATGGCTCCCAAGAGGAAGACGACAACGGCGATCGGTTCATCCGGAGCCGGACTGCCCGTACCAGTGTGGGGCGATCGCGGACAGAACCCGGGGTGCAGCCCGCGAACACCCACATTGCTCTAGCAGTCAAAGCATGGCGAGCGGCATCATTCATGCACAAGACGACGGGCCGCACGCCGCCAAATCCAAAAACGGAGTTGGGCCCCCCGCAGGCAGCGCGGGGCCCTCCAAGGGCGTCGACGTGCCACCTACCGGCGGTGCGGCGACCTCCAAGACACCTACGCTAGCGCCCATGACGCGCTCTTCCCAAGTTGTGCGTGATGAGCAGTGTCACCATGCTGGTGACCCTGGGCGCCGCCATGGGAAGAGTCCAGTGCATTCGCAGGACGAAGGAGGCCAGCATGCATGCTGAGGTGCTGGCGAAAATGGCGTATGGCTACAAGGCCATGATAGAGGTCCTTCTAACATCGTTAGAAGTCGGAGCGCGTCTCGGTCCACGCAGCTTTCGCCGCCGCCCACGCCAGCAGAAGCTTTGGCGTGCGCGCAGCTGCTCCTAAACTTTCCTCCTGCTGCGGAGAAGCTCGACGAGTGGAGGGCCACCGTCCGGAGCCTCATCGGCATCGCCAACAAAGATGAGCCGCGACCAGTAGAGCCCGT
Organism: Triticum timopheevii; assembly: GCA_963921465.1. Classification (NCBI taxonomy): domain Eukaryota; kingdom Viridiplantae; phylum Streptophyta; class Magnoliopsida; order Poales; family Poaceae; genus Triticum; species Triticum timopheevii. The sequence continues at coordinate 150,998,152 of OY997262.1, read as the reverse complement.
AGACTGACTCTTCGTCGAGCCACCACATGCCAGTGGTGGAAGGGTCAGAGGTGATGCAGCCACGGTGCATTCTCCTCCCCCACACTGGTTACCGTGGGTGTCGATCCGTCATGACAACGCTTGTGATAACATTTCCATACCGTCGTCCGATCCACAAACCCACCGCGATCAGCACCAAGTTCTTTGGGAGCGAGCCCTTGAAGATGCTCGAACCACCATCGAATGCCGGCGTGATGCACGCCACCAGTCAGATAGGCGGGCGGGGCCCACTATGGACCACCCGGCACCGAGAGGCTATGGTGGCCTACCCTACGAGGTGGGTTGTCCAACCTTTACCCATCAGTCGCGGCAGTTCCAGTGGCCCTCCCACCGCATGTTCAAGCCCGACGTTGGCAAGAAGTACAACGGCAATACTCACCTGTCAGAGTTCCTCAGCATCTACACCATCGCGATGCAAGCTGCTGGAGCCTGCGATGACAAGGTTCTTGCCAATTACTTCTCGTTGGCACTTAAGCCCAACTTCATGTTATCGTTGATGCACTTGCCGGCGGATTCCATTTCCTCTTTGGTCAGATTTGTGTCATGAGTTCGTTGGCGCCTTCACTGGGGGCCATCAAGATCATGGCCAGGCAAGCGATTTTCATATTATCCCCCAGAAGGAAGGTCAAAACCTGCGCAAGTACATACAGAGGTTCAGCCGGGTGCAGTAAAACATCCCAGACGTTCACCCCGCCGTCGTGATCAGTGCATTCCGTCAGAATGTGTGCAACCGCAAGATGCGTGAGGAGCTGGCGATGAACAAGGTCAAAGATGTGTTGGGTTCTATGGTAGGGTGCGTCGACTGCAAATTAAAATTTTCCTACCCGCAGAACAACCAGGAACATGATACGGGAGATGGATCACAGATCGTTACCACTAGACGCACAGTGCCGTGTAGCGGAAGAAGAGTTGGGGCAGCGCGTCCGCGTGGATCGTCTCCTCCTCGTCCGATCTCCCTCAAACAGGTTCGTCGGAGCGGCGCAAGTGCACCGCCTCTAACGGTATCCGCGCGTGCAGGAGGAACACCGTGCGGCGGACTACTAGGTCCGATCACACAGTCGGCAGCGAGTGGAGGTGGCTATTCGCAACACATGCAAACCCTAGTGACAGCGCCGAAGCAATCAACCGCATGAGTGTGCCGCACCTCCACTTTATATAGGCGTCCGTTGCAGACTCAACACTTGGGCGTCGCACGGACCCTAAAGCACAAAGTCTACTCGGTCGCGTTCCAAGTCCAGCTCGGATTACATCCGACCAGTGTCCTCCAAACCGACCTCGTAGGTTCCTTCCCTTAAGCGCGCGACCCCTTAGGTTCAAGTCGGCTTGGTCGCAGTTCGGATCACCTCCGAACTGCAATGTTGGTAGCGGCCTCTAGCAAGGCATGCCGAACACCAAGCAGACCATGAAGCTGGTTAAGCGAACCTGTACATCATACTTCTGTTCCCTTTGCCACACGATATATGTTGTCGGGCTCAAGGCGAGTCTGTCATCCTTGTGGTAGCCCGACCTCTTTCTCGTTCCAGTGATGCCGACCACTATCCAGATTATCTCATAATCCTTGTCGCATGGCCATGCTTATCCTGGTCGGATCACACAAGGGGCCCAAAGTATATCTCTCCTAATCGGAGGGGCAAATCCCATCTTGATCAACCATGTCTCGCAGCATGGGTCTGGACAAGCCCGAAACCTACCTTTGTAACTACCCAGTCACGGAGTAGCGCTTGGTCGGCCCAAAGCAAGTCTGTCACCATCTCGAGTACATGTGTCAGCTCAGGTCTTAGGACATAGAACGTATGTTGCACTAGAGACTCACAGATGACATATCACTGCGTCTCATAGTTGGGTCTGTCCGACTCAGACCTTATCTCGACTTGGATCCGACTACGTCGAATCCGACCAGACCTTTCCAAGTCCATATTATCCGGTTAGCATCCAATGCTCCATGGCTAGTGAGACCGAGCCATCGACCGTGTCATATGCCAGTCTAGTTGGCTCTGCGTCCATACAGCCCTTTCGACTAGGTACCTTTTAGGACAACCATCACACAATGCATAGTCCAACAAACAAGTCACGTACTTGCTGATACACATCATTGATAATGTCCAAGGACTATCTTTATTCATAAACACATAGGAAATATCATCATACATGTTTTCCTCTAGGGCATATCTCCAACAGTCTCCCACTTGTACTAGAGTCAATCAAATAGACATCGGATGCCCATAGCTCTAACGTGCCCCTCATGCTTGAGTTGTGGAAATGGCTTAGTCAACATATCTGCAACATTTGCATCCGTGTGAATCTTGCATAACTCTACATCACCATTCTTTACAATCTTTCATATCATAGTGATATTTCCGATCTATGTGTCTGACCTTGTGGTGATTCCTCGGCTCCTTGGCTTGTGCGATGGCACCAGAATTATCACAATAAATGTCCAACGGTTTCACCGAGGCTGGGAAAATACCAAGATCATCCAGAAAACGCCGGATCCAAACACCTTCCTTTGCAGCTTCAAAAGCCGCAATGTATTTGGCTTCTATGCTTGGAACTCATCCAGTGCACTGCCCCTCAGTTCAGGACGTACACGAATCCGGACTGTGATCGACAATCATCTCTGTCGGTTTGGAAACTAGCATCGGCATAACCCCTTACGACGAGCTCTTCCTCACCTCCATAAACTAGGAACATCTCTTTAGTCCTTCTCAGGTACTTCAAATAGTCTTTACCGCTGCCCAGTGACTCTCATCTGGGTTGGCCTAGTATCTGCTTGTTAGGATTATTGCAAAAGCAACATCAGGCCTTGTACATATCATGGCATACATGATGGATCCGATTGCCGAGGCATACGGAATCCTACTCATCCTGCTTCACTCATCAGATGTCGAAGGACTCTGAGTCTCGCTTAGCCTTATACCATGTGAGAGTGGCGAGAACCCTTTCTTCGCCTCACTCATGTTGAACCGCTTCAACACTTTATCTATGTACGTGCTCTGGCTTAAGTCGAGCAGCCTCTTTGATCTATCTCTATAGATCTTAATGCCTAAGATATACACTGCCTCACCAAGGTCTTTCATCGAAAACTTGCCATTCAATGATTCCTTGATCGAGTTCAACATTGAAACGTCATTTCGGATCAATAGTATGTCATCCACATACAAGATCAAAAACACTATCGACCTCCCACTTAACTTCTTGTATAAACAAGCGTCCTTTTCACTTTTGATGAAACCGAGACGAGTGACGACCTCATCAAAACGAATATTCTAGCTCCAAGATGCTTGCCACAACCCATAACTGGATCTCTTGAGCTTGCATACCTTACTAGTGCTAGTCGGATCAACAAAACCCTCGGGTTGTATCATATACACGTCCTCGGTTAAATTTCCGTGAAGGAAAGCCGTCTTGACATCCATCTGGCATATCTCGTAATCGAAATATGCAGCTATAGCTAGTACGATCCTCACCGATTTCAGCATCGCTACCGGCGAGTAAATCTCGTCGTAGTCAATTCCTTGAACTTGTCCATAACCCTTAGCGACAAGCCGAGCTTTGTGGATCTGAACATTTCCATCCACATCGGTTTTCTTCTTAAAGACCCATTTGCAACCAATGGCCGTTACGCCAGGCGGCGGATCAACCAAGTCCCAGACTTGATTCTCATCCATGGACTTTAACTTGGATCTCATGGCCTCCAGCCATGCCTCGGAATCTGGGCTCGCCATCGCTTCCGCATATGTGGCCGGCTCGTTGCTTTCTAGCAACAATACATCACGCACTCTGCGCAATCTTTCCGACCTCCATGGATCCGGTGCCGCTTCCACTATGGGTTCCCTGACTGACTCCGGTATGATCTCATCACCAGCCGAGCCATCCCCGAGTGGTCCTCGAATTTCTTCGAGTCGAACCGTCCTCCCACTGGCCTCCCGGCTGAGAAACTCTTTCTCAAGGAAAACCCCATTCCGAGCAACAAACACTTTGTTCTCTTCCCGGTTGTAGAAGCTATATACCAAGGTTTCCCTTGGATATCCCACGAATATACATTTATCCGACTTAGGTGTAAGCTTGTCTGACATGAGTCGCTTGACAAATGCTTCACAACCCCAAATCTTTAGGAAAGACAAACTGGGACTCTTCCCGGTCCACATCTCATGTGGTGTCTTGTCTACGGATTTTGATGGTACCCTGTTAAGTGTGAAAGACGCAGTTTCTAGAGCGTATCCCCAGAATGACAAGGGTAAATCCGATTTGCTCATCATTGACCGGACCATGTCCAACAAGGTCCTATCCCTCCATTCCGACACACCGTTTCTCTGTGGTGTACCCGGAGGTGTGAGATGAGGTACTATACCTCGGCTTTTCAGATGATCATCAAACTCTTGGCTCATGTACTCACCTCCATGATCTGATCACAAAAGCTTTATTGTCATGCCCAATATGCGACCCTATCCTAAAGGAACTCGAAGGTCCCACTAAGGATAGAAGCGCATATTGGAGACGCTTTTGCAAGGTGGATATCATTACATCAACATTACATAATAGATGGGGATACATACAAGGCATACAAATGCCGCAAGAATACATCAATACATCATCCATAAGATCAACATCCGACTATGGATGAAACACAAACAGAAGCTCAAACGACATCCACCCTGCTAGCCCAAGCTGCCGACCTGGAACCTATCCCCTGATCAAAGAAGAAGCAGAAGAAGAACTCCAAAACAAGCAAACATTGCTCTCGCGTCAAAATCATCGCATAACCTATACCTGCAACTGTTGTTGTAGTAATCTGTGAGCCACGAGGACTCAGCAATCCCATTACCATGGGTATCAAGACTAGCAAAGCTTAATGGGTAAGGAAGGGGTAAAGTGGTGAGGTTGCAGCAGCGACTAAGCATGATATGGTGGCTAACATACGCAAATAAGAGCGAGAAGAGAGCAAACGGAACGGTCGTGAAGCTAGCAATGATCAAGAGGTGATCCCGAACTCCTACTTACGTCAAACATAACCCAAAACCGTGTTCACTTCCCGGACTCCGCCGAAAAGAGACCATCACAGCTACACACGCGGTTGATGTGTTTTAATTCGAATCAGGTGTCAAGTTATCTACAACCGGACATTAACAAATTCCCATCTGCCACATAACCGCGGGCACGGCTCTCGAAAGTTTATACCCTGCAGGGGTGTCCCAACTTAGCCCATGATAAGCTCTCATGATCAACGAAGGATATTCCTTCTCCCAGGAAGACCCGATCAGCCTCGGAATCCCGGAATACAAGACATTTCGACAATGGTAAAACAAGACCAGCAAGACCGCCCGATGTGTCGACAATACCGATAGGAGTCGCACGTATCTCGTTCTCAGGACACACCGGATAAGCTAAGCGTACAGGTACCGACGTAACCCAAGTTGCCAAGGGATGGTCCCGCACGGTGCTCTAGTTTGGACCAACACTTAGACAAGCATTGGCCCGGGGGGCTAAAATAAAGATGACCCTCGGGTTAATTACTCCCAAGGGAAAGGGATAGGTGGTAGGCAAATGGTAAAACCAATGTTGGGCCTTGCTGGAGGAGTTTTATTCAAGGCGAACTGTCAAGGGGGTCCCATAAATCACCCAACCGCTTTAGGGACGCAAAATCCGGGAACATAATACCGATATGACAGAAACTAGGGCGGCAAGAGTGCAACAAAACACCAGCAATAAGGCCGAGCCTTCCACCCTTTACCAAATATATAGATGCATTAATAATATAAGAGATATTGTGATATCCCAACATAATCCTGTCCACCATGGAGCAATCTTCAACTTCACCTGCAACTAACAATGCTATAAGAGGGGCTGAGCAAAGCGGTAATATAGCCAAGCAACGGTTTGCTAGGAAGGGTGAAAAGGTTAGATGCTGACATGGCAATTTGGGGAGGCTTGAAGAACAAGTGATAGGAAGCACATCAAAGCGATAGAACGAAGCAATTAGCATAGCAATGATAGTAGTGAGATCCAAGGTGGCGGTCATCTTGCCTGAAATCCCACAAGGAAGAAGAACGAGTCCGTGAAGAAGACAAATGGACGAAGCCGAACCAAGCGTAGACGAACGAATCCTCACGATCGCAACGAAACGGGAACTATCAAGGAGAAGCACACAACATGGTAAACACACCACACATATACATGACATGATGCACAACCAAGCATGATGCATGACAAGGCTACATGAAGCTACCCATGGCAAGAGATGATGCAAACGAGAACAACACATCAAAGCAAGTTAAATGAGGCCGGAAACAACATATAACAATTCCGGTAAGTCCTCATATGCAAATTTAGAAATTGGTCCAGAACTGAATAAACCTTATGTTCAAGTAGTTAAACAGAAAGTTAAAACGCACCATGATGATCTACACAAAATTCTAGTCAAGTTACATATAAAGTTCATTTAATTCGGAGCTACGGCCTAGAAGATATGAGCAAAACAAGTTAAGCATGGCATTGGTGCAAAATGCATACAAACATCAAGCAAACACTCTCAAACATGGATGCAACATGATAATATGAAACTTCATGCAAAATCAAGCAAGTTTCATATAGAGCACACTCAAAACGGAGCAATGGTTCAACACATACACTCTACAAGTTTAAAGGACAAGCTGTCCAAAACAGCAACTAGGCATCTAGCAAGCATCAAAAACAATATGCTACATCACCTCAATATAAGAACAAAAGGCATGGGCATGAAGTACAGGTAAAGCATGACAAAACATGAACACTTAGCTATCTCCAGAAAACACTAGATCATGCTCAAAAGAACATGGCAAGATTGCAAATAATAACAGTTTCAGACTTAGCAGAAATAACATCAGGTTGCAATGTTTAGAGCTATCAAACAACGTGTTACAGGAACTTAACATGGAAAACAAAGGCATGTCATGCTTATACTAAAGACAAACAACAAAACTCCCTTACTGAACTAATTCTGAAGATCAACAGAAAAGATGGTATCATCCATGCAAACATGGCAAATGATGACAGATTCAGACATGGCGGGAACAACAATAAGTAGGCATGTTGGTGAGCTTGTACCACTCACCACAGAGCAATACATGGCATGGAAAGGTAACAAACAGTACGAAGACATGTTTATGAATCTAAGAATGGCAAGAACAAGTTCATAGGGTGCATGGATCACTAGCAAAGCTCATAGCAAAACTGAACTTAATGTTACCAGGCTGACAACAACATTATTTAGCAATTTGAGAGCAAGATAACAACAAGCTACAGCAGGCCATAAATGCAACCAGGGGCACTGATGGATAGAGCATGACATGTATAACAAAACATCCTTAGTGAACATCTCCAGATTATGCATAGAATGACTTGCAGAGCAGGTTTACATAGCATCATGATATAGCAGATTCAGCCTAGCAAAACAGTAACAGCAAGTACCCTACTTCACGAGCTCGATGCACTCACTCCAAGACTCACAAAAATAGATGGATCACACCACTTTAAATATGGCATGATGTATCTCAAAACTCATGTAGACATCAAGCTCATAAGATGCACACACAAAATGCAATGAAAAAGACAAAACAGCAAGTTATAACAGTTTCAGCAAGTTAACATCATACAGCACTCTTGCAATGATGATTTGGGCATCAAGATGAACTCAAACAAGCAAGGCACAATGGAAATAAATGAAGAGCATCTCATGATGAACATTTTGATATATTACACGCACAAAACGGAGCAGCACACACAAAGTTATGGCATGATGAATATGGGCACATAATGATAGAATTTCGGGACTTGGCAGTTTTTCTGGAAAAAAAGGAATGCTCACGGGATAGCTAAATCACGCACAGGCGGGGTTGACCACCGGGGCTCACCATGGGCTTCGCCCAGGAAGGACGAGGAGGCAGGCCGGCGGGGAGGTGGGCTGGGCTGTCGGCGGAGGTGGGTCGGTGAAGGGAGGTGGCCCACGCGGGAACGGGGCCGGTCAACGGGCGCTCGTCCTCCTCCCGCTCGAACAGGGAGGAGGCGGCCATGGCAGGGGGCGGCGCCACCTGCAAGGAGGGCCGACGGAGGCTGAGGCGAGGCTGATGGGGAGTGGATCCAGCGGATCCCGGCCGGATCCATCCATTCCCGGTTGGCGGCGGCGGCAGGACAACTCCGGCGAGGAGCTCCAAGGCGGCGGGGTTCCTGGAGAGAGAGAGAGAGAGAGAGAGAGAGAGAGAGAGAGAGAGAGAGAGAAGCAAGAGGGAGAGGGGCGACGGGGAGGAAGGAGGAGATGGGAAGGCGCGACCTGGTCGGGGGCGCTCGCCGGCGGCGGGGCTCCGGTGGCCGGTGGGTGAAGGGCGGCATCAAGCGGTGCTCCTGATCCCGCTCGGGATCGAGCGAGTGGGGAGCGAGGCGCTCGGGGGAGCGAGGCGGACGGGCTGCTCGGGGCCTAGTCGTGGCCCGGGGCGGGCTCCCCATGGGCTTCACGGGCCGCGGCGGCGGGAGCTGGTTGGGGGGGACGTGGCACGTCCGGGTTGGCCGCGGGCGCGTCTGGGCGGCGAGGTGGCGGCACGGGAGGAGGCCAAGTGTCGTGCAGGGGCTAGAGAGGCACGGAAATGGAAGGGAGTGGCGGCTGGCGGCTGCGGGGATCCCGAGGAAAAGGCTAGAGGTAGGTGGAGGGGGGTTAGGGTTCCAAAATGGAAGGGGAAGGAGATTATATAGGGAAAGGGGACTAGAGGAGGGGGGTTATCATCCCTTTTCGGGCATCGGATCTCGATCAGAGGGTCCGGAGCGGAGGGGTTCTTAGGTGGCTGTGCAAAAGGCCATTGGCTGAGAAGAGAGGGAAGATGGAAGCCCGGCAAGGGTTTTCGGAGACCGAAAACGTCCGGCGGATACACCGGCTATATTGTGGCTGTACGTTTAACGGTTGGGCTATCAAACGAGCTCCGAATGCGACGAAACTTGACAGGCGGCCTGTCTACACTATAATAAGACTGCACGCCAACTTTCAACCCATTCCGAGAACATTTTTGTGCCACTTATAAAATATATTTCAGAGGTGTCGCGGGCGCGTGCGAGTGTGTCTGGACTCCGAATGGACAACGGAGAGAACCGGCGGAACCCGAACGGATGCAAGTTTTGAAAAACATGCAGATGAAAAGCAGACCATGACATGGCAAAGTGCAACACGCAAGCAAATGACATGGCAACGACAACGAATAACTGGAACGCACATGGCGCATCGAATCCGGGACGTTACATTTATAGTCTTGCCAAGTTGATTCTCAACCTCATTCTGAAACTCTTTGAACTTTTCAAAAGATTCCGACTTGTGCCTCATCAAATAGATATATCCATATCTACTCAAGTCGTCGGTAAAAGTCATGAAGTACTGATAGCCACCTCTGGCAGTTGTGCTCATTGGACCACACACGTCACTGTGTATAAGCTCCAATAGCTCGGACGCCCTCTCACAACTCTTTGCTAAAGGAGACTTAGTCATCTTGCCGAGCAAGAATGATTCACATGTCTCGAACGACCCGAAGTCGGATGAAGTTAGGAGCCCATCATCATGGATCTTCTTCATGCGTTTCAGATTAATATGTCCAAGCCGGCAATGCCAGAAGTATGTCGGATTTATCTCATTTGGCTTATGCCTCTATACGTTATAGACTGGTTCCTGTTCTAGATTCAAAATAGCCCATCAACAATGGGTGCATAGCCGTGGAACATACCATTTAAAAATATCAAACAACCATTGTCCTTTAAATTGAATTCATAACCTTGACTCATCATACATGAGGCAGAAATAATGTTCCGACTAAGTGCAGGAATGTAATAACAATTATTCAATTCCATAATGAATCCAGAAGGAAGCTGGAGCTGCATCGTGCCGACCTCCAATGCAGCAACTCTTGCTTTGTTGCCGACCCTGATGTCAATCTCCCCTTGTGCCACACGCCTAGTTCTTGCCAGCCCCTGCATCGAGTTGCAAATATGAACAACCAATCCGGTATCAAATACCCAAGAGCTACTAGGTATGTCAGCAAGGTAAATGTATATAATGTATGCAACAAGTGTACATTTGCTCAAAGAAGCATTTTCCGGCCTTCTTGCCATGCTCTGCAAGCCACTTGCTATAGTTCCTCTTCCAGTGACCGGTCTCCTTGCAGTGATAGAAAACGGTCTTCCAGTCCGGTCCAGACTTTGGCGCAGCGGCGGAGGTTACTGTCTCCTTGCCCTTTGCCTTAGCCTTTTTCCTGGACCAACTCTTCTTGAACTTAGCTGATTTCTGCACCATCAACACATGATGTGTGCCTTTCTGAATATCCTGCTCTGCCACTTTGAGCATTCCATGTAATTCAGTGAGCTTCTTCTCCATGCCATGCATATGATAGTTCGAGATGAACGTCCCATATCTATGCGGAAGAGAACCCAGAACTGCATCAGTAGCCACCTCATCCAAGAGCGGGAAGCCCAACCGATCCAAAGCTTGCACATATCCGATCATCTTGATCACATGTGGGCTCAGTGGATCACCTTCCTTCAGCTTGCAATCCATCAAGGATCGCTAGACGTTGAACCTTTCGGTCCTAGCCTGTGTCTGAAACATGCTCTTGAGACTCGATCATATTGTAAGCCTCAACATTTTTGAAATGCTGTTGCAAATTGGGCTCCATACAAGCCAGCATCAGACAGCTGATCTTCGATTCATCAACGAGTTTCTGGTAGGCATTCTTAGTTGTGGCATTAGCATTATCGGCAGGTTCCTCTGGAAGTGGATGCTCTAGAACATGTTCCTTTTTATCATGCTTGAGAACAATTCTCAAATTTCTATACCAGGTGGTAAAGTTTGTTCCATTCAGTTTATCCTTTTCCAGAATTGATCTCAATGCAAAGTTGGGTTGATCAGGTGGTGCCATTGATCTACAACAGAAAATATGCAATCACTAAGCAATGTGTTTATGTAGAGTAATTCAAGCCTAAACAGAAATACTCCCACTGAAGTCAGCATCCCTCCGCAAACTCTCAGTGATTCAGGATCCTACTAGCGCATGCGACTAGTGAGCTTTAGCATCACTGCTAGCCAACATACCTATCCGGTAAGCAACTCCTTTCTAATCGTATCTCTATACGACTCGTCGGTCGGGGAGGTATCTCATACCCCGGCTCCCAACCTTCTTTTCCACAAGGCCCAAAACCGTTTTGATAGCCTTGTCAAGTTAACCTGATGCAGTGCATGTCCGTGTCTGACACGAACCCTTCAGTTCAAGGACACCCAGTAGCACCCCAATTTTACGAGCCCACTACTAGACGTACTTGACGTGCGAAGGTGCAACATCGGGGATGGCAATTTGCTTGATATTCATGAGGTATCATTCTACCATTCTAACATGCATAGAAACAAAGAAGCACAACAATCACAAATAAACACATATTGTGAAATAGTATGGCTCCTTCATGGATGTTCTTCCAGGTCGGCTCCGACTCCGATGACCATCTAGGAACTCCATCTTGTTTGTCACGCCGGGACGCCAAGCCACCAACCTGATCTCTATTATCCAACTACTACAACTAGTAATGAATTTTACATAGAGTCACAAGTCGACACGCAGGTCGTTATAAAATATAATGACAACACTCTGGCTCCTGCCGGCTAACAAACATGACACGCAGGCCATGTATAAATTACACACATGCATCACATACACATGAGCCATACTATTCACATCAAACCTGCAAAACAAAGTTATCCATAGAATCGCATTCTACCGGTTTGTGTGTCGGGTACAAAATACACGGAGCTACGCACACGGTGGTCCCGCTAGCCGGTTAGCAGGCGGGGTTCGAAGGGGCAGCGCCCCTCGCGGGTGCAGGCAATGCCCGACGTTTTCGGAAATCACAGATCACATCTAAACTCCGATCACGCCGAATTTTCTAATCTAACCGATCTTATCAATCATCGCGAGTCCGATTCGGGTTTACATTTCACTGTTAACCCCGATGGCGGATACCGACCGGTAGGGGTAGGTTGTGTCACGACCTCATCGACTCCGATCATCAGAAAACATAGCCTCTTCAATCCCCATGTGCAATTGATCTCATCAACCGTGCACATAGCCGATCTCATCAAGGACAACAAATCTCATCTGCCGCCTCCACCTATCTAATATGCATACGATCTGAATCCAAATCCTATAACCTGGCTTTGATACCACTATTGGGTTCTACGGTAGGGTGCGTCGACTGCAAATTAAAATTTTCCTATGCGTAGAATAACCAGGAACATGCTACGGGACATGGATCACACATCGTTACCACTAGACGCGCAGTGCCGTGCAGCGGAAGAAGAGTTGGGGCAGTGCGTCCGCGTGGATTGTCTCCTCCTTGTCCGATCTCCCTCAAAAAGGTTCACCGGAGCGGCGCAAGTGCACCGCCTCTAACGGTATTCACGCGTGCAAGAGGAACACCGTGCGGCGGACTATTAGGTCCGATCACACAGTCGGCGGCGAGTGGAGGTGGCTATTCGCAACACATGCAAACCCTAGTGACAACGTCGAAGCGATCAACCGCATGAGTGTGCTGCACCTCCACTTTATATAGGCGTTCGTCGCAGGCTCAATACTTGGGCCTCGCACGGACCCTAAAGCACAAAATCTACTCGGTCGCGTTCCAAGTCCAGCTCGGATCACATCCGACCAGTGTCCTCCGACCCGACTACGTAGGTTCCTTCCCTTAAGCGCGCGACCCCTTAGGTTCAAGTCGGCTTGGTCGCAGTTCGGATCACCTCCGAACTACATGGTTGGTAGCGGCCTCTAGCAAGGCATGCCGAACACCAAGCAGACCGTGAAGCTGGTTAGGCGAACATGTACATCATACTTCTATTCCCTTTCCCACACGATATATGTTGTCAGGTTCAAGGCTAGTCTGTCATCCTTTTGGTAGCCCGACCTCTTTCTCGTTCCAGTGATGCCGACCACTATTCGGATTATCTCATAATCCTTATCGCATGGCCATGCTTATCCTGGTCGGATCACACGAGGGGCCCAGAGTATATCTCTCCTAATTGGAGGGGCAAACCCCATCTTGCTCGACCATGTCTCGCAGCATGGGTCTGGACAAGCCTGAAACCTACCTTTTGTAACTACCCAGTCATGGAGTAGCGTTTGGTCGGCCCAAAGCAGGTCTGTCACCATCCCGATTACATGTGTCAGCTCAGGTCTTAGGACATAGAACGTATGTTGCACTAGAGACTCACAGATGACATATCGCTGCGTCTCATAGTTGGGTCTGTCCGACTCAGACCTTATCTCGACTCGGATCCAACTACGTCGAATCCGAACAGACCTTTCCAAGTCCATATTATCCGGTTAGCATCCAATGCTCCATGGCTAGTGAGACCGAGCCATCAACCGTGTCATATGCCAGTCTAGTCAGCTGCGCGTCCACACAACCCTTTCGACTAGGGACCTTTTAGGACAGTCATCATACAATGCATAGTCCCACAAACAAGTCATGTACTTGCTGATACACATCATTGATAATGTCCAAGGACTATCTATATTCATAAACACATAGGAAATATCATCATACATGATTGCCTCTAGAGCATATCTCCAATGAGATGTGGCCGAACTTTATGTTCTGGCCGATAGGTGCGCTCGAGCTGAAGAGGGGAGGAAGTACCCCAGTGAGGACGCCGGTGCGGAAACTGACTCAACAGACGACGACACAGCCGCCCCGATGGAGAAGGGTCGGCACCATAACAGAAAGCGCAAGGGCAAGGTTGTGCTTGCCGTCGAGGGATCCGATGACACCAGCGCTGCCAAGAAGGCCAAGGCGAGCGACCCTGGCAAGTAAGTTGCCGGGATTGCTGCTTGTCGGACCTTGGCGGTTGCCGACAAGCCAGGAAGCTCCAACAAGCAGTATTGCAAGATCCACCGGACCAAGGGCCATGACCTCCAAAACTGACGACAAGTTGAGCTCCTTGCTAAGAAGCAAAAAGCTGAGTATGAGAGGCGGGACAAGGAGAAGGGTCAGGACGGTGCCGAAGGTTCCGGCAAGAAGTGTGGCGGTCAAGGAGGCCGCCGCGGCAAGGATAACCAGCAAGAGAGGCCCGCCCGGGGCCACGACAAGAAGCAGGAAGATGATGATCATGACGAGGAAGATGAGTCCGGCGACCACGAGTTTCAGAAAGCTACGGAGGCCATGTGCGTCGACGGTGGCACCTCACTGCACACCTCTCACTACCAGCTCAAGAAGTGGGCGCGTGAGATCACAGCGGCAGAGCCATCATTCAACACACAGAATCAACTGAAGTGGTCCAGCACGCCTATCATCTTTCACACTGAGGACCACCCTGATCGCACAACTGCGGTCGGGTGTCTGCCATTGTTGGTTTCACCAACGATACGCAACCTCAATGTGACAAAGATGCTAGTTGATGGCGGGCCGGTGTGAACTTGATCTCGCCTGTTGTGATCAAAAGGCTGCAAATTCTTGATGGAGACCTCGAAGAGACGGGCACATTTCAAGGGGTCAACCCGGGAAGGAGTCAGCCGAAGGGTAATGTCACGCTACACGTGACATTTGGAGGCGAGTTCAACTACAGGACTTAGAGGATTGTCTTTGATGTGGACGAGATCCCCTTTCCCTACAACAGGATCGTCGGTCGTCCAGCACTAGCCAAGTTCATGGCAGTGTCGCATTATGCCTACAACACATTGAAGATGCCTGGGCCGATGACCATCATCACCGTCCCCTCCGACAAGAAGGACGCGCTGATTTGTGTTGACCGACTCTACCGAGAAGCAGTTGCAGCAACTGCCGCCAAGGCACTTGCTCCTGCCGCTGAAGCCCCGGGAGGGAAGAAGACCGGCAAGACCTCTCGCACCCACTCTGGCAAGTGCACCTCTTCGGAGTGTTGTGCTCCCGTCGAGGACATGCCAGAGAGCTCCACCGGCAAGAGCAAGAAATCCAGAGCTGCACCGCCAGAGACCAAGAAGGTGTCCGTCAAGGAGGATGGCATGAGGGGGAGCTTTCACCATAAGCTCCACCCTCGATAGCAAATAGGAAGGCGAGCTCGTCACTTTCCTGCGGGCAAATGTCGATGTGTTTGCATGGCAAGCATCTGACATCCCCAGCGATCCCAGGGAGGTGACTGAGCACCATCTTGTTGTATGTCCTCATGCGCGGCCCGTCAAGCAGAAGGTCAGGAAGCAAGCTTTGGAAAGGCAGGAGTTCATTATAGAAGAGATCAGAAAGCTAGAAGCGGCAGGCTTGGTGAGAGGAGTACTCCATCCAACGTGGTTGGACAATCCGGTGGTGGTGCGCAAGGAAAATGGGAAGTGGAGGTTGTGTGTTGATTACACAGATATTAATAAGGCCTGTCCAAAAGACCCTTTCCCGTTGTCGCGCATTGACCAGATTGTTGACTCCATGGCCGGGTTTGACCTGTTATCATTCCTCGACGCCTACTTAGGATACCATCATATTTTCATGACGAAAGAAGATGAAGAGAAGACAACATTCATCACCCCATGAGGTATGTATTGCTTTTTACGGATGCCTTTCGGGTTGAAGAGTGCTGGCTCGACATTTGCAAGAGCAGTCCAAATTGGTTTTGAGCCCCAACTAGATAGAAATATGGAAGCTTATATGGATGACACAGTGGTCAAAACCAAGGACAAGGCAACACTTATGCAAGATTTGGAAGAGACGTTTGCAAAACTGCGCAAGATCAACCTCAAGTTGAACCCTGAGAAGTGTGTCTTCGGCGTTCCGTCCGGCAAACTTCTCGGGTTCTTTGTGTCACAGCGTGGGATCAAGGCGAATCCTAAAAAGATCAAGGCCATTGAGCAGATTGAGGCGCCTAGGCGGATCAAGGATGTGCATTGGCTCACTGGCTGCGTTGCCGGGCCCGATGGAGTGGACCCCAGAGGCCGAAACAGCACTGCAGGATTTGAAGAAATACCTCTCCTCCTGTCACACCCTGATTTTTATGCCACAACACTTAAGCTAATAAATCATGATAAATCGTGGTTTGACAAAAACTTTTGTGTGTATTGGTCTTTGCTTGATTTGATTTTTGTCTGCTGTTTGCAAGTGCTCTAAAACTCAAATAAATCCTCCAACTCTTATACTCCTTCTCCTTGATCCAAAAACCTTGCCTAATTATCATGCCATGTGTATAGGACATAAAAATAATTTCTTAAAAAAATAATTTGGCCAAATAGTATTTTCAAAAATTAGTTTTCCAAAAACCCCTGAATTGAGATTTGCACTGCAAGTACTTAATTAAGGGTAGTAAAAATCTTTCCAAAAATATATTTGACTCCTATTAGATATAGGATACCTAGAAACCATAAAAGTATAATTTTATAAGTTATTTTCCTATTTTATTTAAAGGCTTTTTCTTCAGGCCAGAAATGGTCTTTAATAGGTTAAAATTATTTTTATGCTTTAAAAATATTTGGGAAAAATCTAGGGAAACTCAGTGGACATATATTGTCCATATATAAGAGTTCCAACACATGGTCATGTTCAAAATATTGGTCAAATCCCTCAAAAACCCTTTCTGGATATTTTGAAGTTTGAGCAACTTTACATTGCCAAACATTTCCAATGATCTCAAACCTTGTGAACATGCTCAAATGGTCTAATAATTCATCTAGACCTAATGGCACAAGTTGGAGAACAAGTTAACTTGATCAAAGAGCCCCAAAACCCTTCCTGTCCAGAACCAAATTTGAACAACTTTACATTGGCAACTTTCTCCTTTTGATCTCAACTTTTGTGGACATGTTCAGAACCTCAAATGATGACACTACACCAAATGGTGCATCAAGGAGAATAGATTTGCATGGCTAAATCTTGGAGAGTCCATTTTTGTTGATTTCTAGGGTTTACCAAAGTTGCATTGTCAACTTTATTCAAATGAGCTCCAACTTGGTGATCAACCTCATTTATATATGACACTTGATCCTGTTAATCTTCATATCATTTGGAATCCATTTGCTTGGCCAAACCACCATCAAACACCTTCTGGCAGAAATTTAAAATGCATGTTTTGGCCATTTCCACTAATCTCCATGAGCTAAGCTTTCTCCCACGACATCATATGGTCCTCCCCTAACCCCTGCATCTTTCCCTGCCCGAGGAGCCATGATTATGGGGGTGAAACGCTCTTTTTCCCTCTCTGTACAGCACCATTTCTCTCTCTCAACCTCCCTCCTCACTCCAGTGGATCCCCAAGGCATCCAATGCCCTTGCCACTTTTTTTACTACCCCCTGCAGCCACTAGACACAAGTGGACGCGCGAGTGCGCGCGGAAAAGCCGCACATGCCGGCCAAAGACGCGCTCTGGAGCACGCTACCGTGCTCCTGACCGTTGAAACGGTGCTCCCGTCCACCTCGAGCCTCCCCCTCGCGCCAGTCGAGGTGCCTCGACATCCGCAACACGCCACCGAGCTGGCCCCCTCCTCTCTCTTCCTCCTGCTGCCTCCTCTCGCACGCGCACCGGCCGCCTGAGGGCTCCAATGGGCAGCCTCACATGCGCGATGCCTATGACCCGTCCCCGCTCCTTCTCTCTCTTCCCGGCGCCCTACTCCACCCCCACGAGCACCGTAGACAACCCCTCGCTCTCTCCCCTTGCCGCCCGAGCCGTTACCACGGCCACCCGTGCGCCACGTCCACGGTAAGCCACGGGTCGGCTACTTAAGGCCACCCCCGAGCCCCCTCTCTACTCCTTTGGCTCTATCTCTCCCCCAGCAACCTCCCAGACAAGCTCTCTATCCCCCTCGTGCTCTCCTTGCCTCTCCATCGCCGCCATGGTCGCCGTCGGCCTCCACTCGGCTCCGGCAAACTAGGGCCTCCCCGTCCCTCCTTTGGCCACCAGTAGAACTGCAGATGACCGGCGGAGCTCTCCCCCTCCTTTTCTCCTGCTCTGGTGCCCCATGGCGCCACATCCATCTTCCCCCCAAAGCCCCGTCCGCTGGTGTCAAGGCCACCATTGTCGCGGTCCTCCCCAGCCTGCGTGAGGCCCATGGATGGGTGCGGCTCAGCCTCCCGAGTCCGTCGGTATGCCGAACGTCGCCGGGGACGGCCGGAGTCGCCGGGAAGAGCGCCGGTGCCGTCCGGCCTCACTCTCTCTGTCTCCCGTCGCGCCGCGCGGGAGGTTGGATATGGACCTGCAGGCGGGCCCCGCTTGTCAATGACCCAGCCTCCAGGCCACGCTGGCAAGTGGAGGAGAGCTGGGAGAAATCCGCCTCCGACGTGGCCCTTGCGCGCGTGCGGCCGAGCCACTGGGCCGGCCCAGTGGCACCCTGCTGCTAAACCTCGCCCAGTGCGCGCCGCCGCCGCCCAGACCCAGCCCGTTTCGGTAAATCCTTTGTCTTTTTCTTTTTCCAGTCAACTTCTAAAATCCATAATCGATTCATTTTAACTCCAAATTTGTTGATTCAAATTTCTAGTGACTCCATAAATCACTCTCTATCACATGGTACTATTGTCACATTTTTACAGAAGCGTTTCCTTCACAAATATTTATCAAATCCTATTTTTCCTATTTCTGTGATGAACTTTAGAAAATCACAGAGAACTCAAAATTGATCCAAATGCCATGATTAAAATTCCTAGATGCTTCTAAGTTCATAACTTAGTTTATGAACATTTTTATTAATACTTTCTGTACCCCACAAAATAATGAGCCATTTCTTCATATTTGTCTACTTTGCCAATCCATAGAATATTCATTTGAACTCCAAATCCAGTGAAACCAATTCCTAGATGCTTCTAAAATCATCATTTGTTAAATGGGTGCCTCTGCTCATTTTTGAAAATAATGTTTCTATACACTTCTTGCAAATCCATTAATCCCTTGATTCCATCATATTGAAATGTTCAGAGATGTCCATTGATCAAATCCTAATGATACCACTTTGGTCATCCCTCATATGACCAGAGGTATCCTAGAAAAGTCCAACTCATATTTTTAGAGCACTTTTATTTTCTGCCTTGCTGTGTTGCTTATTATGATTGTTTCGGCGTTAGTTGACGAAGTAGACGGAGTACTTGGAGAAGAACGAGAAGATCTCAAGACTCTGATGAACCAGGCAAGCAGCCCTTTGACCATGTTTGAGAAACCCTTTTTATGCATGTCATATAGCACCATATTGTTGTTGCAACGGAATCACGATGAGGTGGTAACCACCTTGATGGTTTGCCACCGTTACTTCCTCATTGATACTTGCATTGTGCATGACCCTACCTTCTTATGAGGGTTATGCCGGTGGGAGTAGATAGGATGCTAAAGTAGATGCTACGCAAAAAGGGACGGGTATATGCATGATGAAGAAGACAAGTATTTTCAAAAGACTTTTCAAAAACTCCGTCGGGTGCCACTTATGCCCGAGGGAGATGATGAGATGGGTAACCACTTGATGACGAAGTGGTGTACCGAGGCAAGTGTGTGTTGTTTTTGAAAACGGATTAGATTTAAGATTTGTTGACTGTCCCAACCTTACATGAGCAACCACTCTACCCTTATACGGGAAAGGGCATTATTGATTACCTAGGCCGATACTAGCTGGGAGCCCGCATTACTAGTGACGGGGGAGAGTTGGTGCTCTCTCTCGGGATGGGGTCGTGCCAGGTAGGGCGGCCATGACTGTTTTCACAGGGCACCGGATACACCGTTGTGTCCCCTCTCGGATGTTACGATCTCGAGTGAGTCTTGTATGATATACATCGTGAGGATACGGAACAATGAGTGGACTCCTTGTTAGTGTCGTCTAGGGAAAGATAGTGATCGGGTGCTTACCCCGGGTACTTGAGGTATCGCGGGTCGTGGATGACACGAAAGTTCCCCGGATCTTGTGGGTAAAGTGTGCTACCTCTGCAGAGTGTAAAACTATTCGAATAGCCGTGTCCACGGTCAAGGACAGTTGGGCGGTGCTGCTTAAACTATGTCCAGAGTTTTACAACCGTGTGTGTGAGTTGATAAAACTACTCGGGTCAAGTCAAAGGACTTGACATGATTGAGTTGGGTTGGTGCCCACTCTATTTATGTTGATATCTGTAACCTCTCCTCATGGTTACTTGAATTCTCCTGATGCATGTCTTACAAGTTGTTGAACATGTCATTGCACTCAAAACTAGCTTTCTGCAAAAATTTACCTATATCATATATTGTTACATCTTGGACCTAAACATGGGTTGCTTGCGAGTACATTCAAAGTACTCATTGGCTTGCCACTGGTTATTTTATTGGCCAGGCATGAAAGAACAGGATGTAATGAAGAGTACCTTGGTGACGAACATGCGAGCTAGGACGCTTCCCAGTTAGAATGCCTGTAGGGTTACGGCAGATGGCATGGGTCCAAGTTGTTATTGAAGATTTCCGCTGCGATGATGTACTCAAGACTTGACCATAATGTTCCTACTTGTGTAAAACGGTATGTATGGATGTAAGACTCTTGTTATTTCATCTTCTGTGTGTTCGGTGATCATTGATCTCTGGGATCACTGTACACGTGCATTCGGTGATCACGACCTATGAGTCGGGGTCCCCATAGAGCTGGTATCAGAGCCATCCTGACTGTAGGAAGCCTTAGTTAGCATGGTCATTAGTTAGGGTAAAACTATTTCCAAAACTACTACTAGTTTTCAAAACTATCTGTACGTCTCTTCCCTTCTCAGTTTTTCGAAAACTAAGGTATACTTTCCTTATTGATCTCTTCCCCTTCAAAACCTTTGGTCGCTAGTACCCTCATGCCCCTGACCACGGGATTCCTTGCAATCCTTGTGGATAACCTAGAAGTCGGACACCTTGCCATACCTTCGCCCACATCTTCTGAACACAGATTTGGCGATGCCACGACAAGACGGAAGATACCTTCTCGAGGAATGAGGAAACCAAGACTCAGAAGATGGTGACACCCTCGACACCGCCCTAGGATGATGTAATCTTGTCCTAAGACGATCAGGGTGTAAGATATGCAAGATCATGATATACATCTCTAATAGAGCAACCATGTCCTTACCATTATTGTATCGGCAACCACCGGTGATTGAGAACCTCGCCATTAGGTCCGCCTCACTAGAGTGAGCAGGAAAACGATTCTCTTCATCCCCCGCCCTCAGTGTCGATGTTATCATCAATGAAGCCGACATGTTGGACCTCTACTATGCCTTGTTAATGTCATTGCATAAAGGATTACCTACCTGGTACCATCGACGGCTTAGAACACAAAAAGGGATCGTCGTGATTAAGAAGACAATAGAAGACCAAGTCAGTGCCAGTTACGAGGAGCCACCTTCACCCCATCTTATTCACAGACGAGAAGTTGTTGAAGAATCTTCAGGCTCAACCCGGATTGCTTCATCGAACAACTACAACAGACGTAGCAACACCTGAGGAAAACTCAGAAGACTGACGAGGCACAAGGCACGACTACTGAGTCCGAGAACCCCTAGGGTAGGATGAGTCGTGTACCCCCTATGCGCAATCGAGTCCGTATGATGGTTCGAATAGAACCATGATTGTGTGTTGCTTGTTTTCATTTGTTTGTGTTTTGATATAAGTCACACTTTTGCCCTAGGCAACTAGTACGCGACTATATCACCTGCCTTATTTTATTGTTTGTGTTTGGCCCTTCGGCACCCGTTTGTTTGCACTTGGACTATAGAACCCCCTTTAGGCATCCCCCTCCTCTACGCTACTTTTCCCTCTCATCTCTCTCTCCTCAACTAAAGGCTAACAAGACAAGATACACCAAGGATTCTACTTTGGCAACCGACCAGCACTGAAGACTTTTGCTACAACCTCCTCGACCAAGTGCAGCCCCTTAGAGTTATGGTTGCCTCTCAAGATTAGAAACCCATTCCTAGACCCTTCGAGACTTCATAAGATACCCCAGCTCGAACCCTTAACCATGTGCTTAACCCACATAATTGCAAGAGAACCTGTTAAAGCCTACGTAACCTTGCTTATCACTGGGTTCATTAGGGAACTAGTGGACATAGTGAACGAGCACATTATCATCCTAAGATAGCACCGAAACTGACGATGCCATAGGGAAGACCAATTTAAGGATATAGGAACAGAGGACAAATGACTTGGTGAGTTTATATCAATGACTTTGAGGAATTATCTGAGACTCTTTGGTGGATTATAAGGCTACCATGTTGGTAGATGAACTTGGTGGGATCATGATTATAGAGTAGCATAGCTTTCATTACCCCTGAGTAAATTGGATTTACAGGACAATTATGATCGCAAGCTAAAACTCATGGAAGTGCAAGGATTTGAATTGATCAGATGACATTGATAGGAGACAGTTGATATTACGTAAATAACTTGAGGGAAACATGTAGGAATCCTCGTTGGACAAGACATTTGGATTTAAGTAGGTGATTCTAGTTGAATATAGATGCTGAGTATGTCTACATGGTTCGGAGTAAATTGGATTTAGACTGATGATCTCGATCATGATAGCATGTTTCTCGGTGGATGATAAACTGGGAGATTGGACTAATTGTCGGAGTTTATTTAGGCATCTTTGTGAGCTTGACCTTGGAGTATTACTAGATCACAATAACGGGAATTGGTGGACTGACTATAGTAAGGCAGCCCTTTCAAGTATCTGGGGATTATAGGACATTAGGAGATCATGTGGAACACCATAAACATTGGATTTTTAGGGTTAATGGATTATGTAGTGATTGATGGTAGATGATGGGCTATTAGACTTGATTCATAGGAAGGAAACAAGATCTTGGAGTGGAATATGACGTGTTTCCTTAGGGTAGAAATGCCTTAGACCTTGGAAGAGTAGGATAAGCACTTGGAT
Source organism: Triticum timopheevii (assembly GCA_963921465.1). NCBI lineage: Eukaryota > Viridiplantae > Streptophyta > Magnoliopsida > Poales > Poaceae > Triticum > Triticum timopheevii. The sequence goes on along the minus strand of OY997262.1, from coordinate 150,975,263 downwards.
TGTCATGTTTTATTCCAGCTTGGAAGCTTGTGTGCTCTACCCATGGATTTTTAGGGGTAGCCATACATATGAGTTTGGGGATCGTAGGCATATATGATTTTGTTAGACCTCCTCTTAGGAATCATGATGATATGAATAGCATGAGTGATGATTGGAGTTGACCTATAGGACATGATGCTATTGGTGATATGATGTGATTTGTTTAAAGGACTAGATAGAACAATCGGCATCTCAGAAACTGTGTTCAAGGATGGGATAATAAACATTCACTCGCACACTAGAATCCTTGAAACCCTTACGCCCTACCAAGCCACAACATGGTCAGATCCTGACCTTGGGCTTTGTCTCTAGATCGATAAGACCTTGGCCAATACTCAACCGTGACCATCACCAATGCCTTAGCCCACTTTACGTACCCCATAGACTTCATGGAGTGCTTAGACAAGATAGTTGTCATCATCATTTGGTGACCTACTTGTCCACCCGAAGACGGAAGAAGAGTCATTCAGCTAGTCCAGGAACATTTGAAGACCGCCATGCCAAGGAGGAAGAACTACCACCATTATCAAGAAGTAAACATCCGCATCGAAGACCAGGTGTATCTGCAAGCCACTTCTCTCTAAGGAACCCAGCATTTCCATGACAAGGAGACCCACACCAAGATTCATCGGCCCTCTTCGAGATCACTCCAAGGTTTAACAACCCCCTCCGAGATCACTGCAAGATGAAGAAAAGACGATTACCAACTAGAGTTACCACCTGAGTTAAGCACTGTGCACAGCGTTTTCCACGCGACACACCGCCGGAAGTGTTTTCGACTTCCTAACTAGCCCGATCACTAACAAGGACATCGATCACAGAGCCATCGACCTCCAGCCCGATCCAACCTGACCTAACGCGAGAGACCCCTTAGCAACCTGGATCAACCGAGAGCATCATACACGAAGCTACAACAACCGGGTACCTCAAGATTCAATGGAGCACCAAACGGAAGTAGAAGCAGTATGAGGACGTGAAGACTACCCCAGATCCAAGTTTCTGTATCCCTTTCCGCGCCTAGTTTGGGAATCTTGGGGACGAGATTCTGGTAAGGGGGTAGGTCTGTCACACCCTGATTTTCATGCCACAACACTTAAGCTAATAAATCATGATAAATTGTGGTTTGACAAAAACTTTTGTGTGTATTGGTCTTTGCTTGATTTGATTTTTGTCTGCTGTTTGCAAGTGCTCTAAAAATCAAATAATCCTCCAACTCTTATACTCCTTCTCCTTGATCCAAAAACCTTGCCCAATTATCATGCCATGTGTATAGGACATAAAAATAATTTCTTACAAAAATAATTTGGCCAAATAGTATTTTCAAAAATTAGTTTTCCAAAAACCCCTGAATTGAGATTTGCACTGCAAGTACTTAATTAAGGGTAGTAAAAATCTTTCCAAAAATATATTTGACTCCTATTAGATATAGGATACCCAGAAACCATAAAAGTACAATTTTATAAGTTATTTTCCTATTTTATTTAAAGGCTTTTTCTTAACGCCAGAAATGGTCTTTAATAGGTTAAAATTATTTTTATGCTTTAAAAATATTTGGGGAAAATCTAGAGAAACTCAGTGGACATATATTGTCCATATATAAGAGTTTCAACACATGGTCATGTTAAAAATATTGGTCAAATCCCTCAGAAACCCTTTCTAGATATTTTGAAGTTTGAGCAACTTTACATTGCCAAACATTTCCAAATGTTCTCAAACCTTTTGAACATGCTCAAATGGTCTAATAATTCATCTAGACCTAATGGCACAAGTTGGAGAACAAGTTAACTTGATCAAAGAGCCCCAAAACCCTTCCTGTCCAGAACCAAATTTGAACAACTTTACATTGGCAACTTTCTCCTTTTGATCTCAACTTTTGTGGACATGTTCAGAACCTCAAATGATAACACTACACCAAATGGTGCATCAAGGAGAATAGATTTGCATGGCTAAATCTTGGAAAGTCCATTTCTGTTGATTTCTAGGGATTACCAAAGTTGCACTGTCAACTTTCTTCAAATGAGCTCCAACTTGGTGATCAACCTCATTTATATATGACACTTGATCCTGTTAATCTTCATATCATTTGGAATCCATTTGCTTGGCCAAACCACCATCAAACACCTTCTGGCAGAAATTTAAAATGCATGTTTTGGCCATTTCCACTAATCTCCATGAGCTAAGCTTTCTCCCACAGCATCATATGGTCCTCCCCTAACCCCTGCATCTTTCCCTGCCCGAGGAGCCATGATTATGGGGGTGAAAAGCTCTTTTTCCCTCTCTGGACAGCACCATTTCTCTCTCTCTCTCAACCTCCCTCCTCACTCCAGTGGATCCCCAAGGCATCCAATGCCCTTGCCACATTTTTTACTCCCCCCTGCAGCCACTAGACACAAGTGGATGCACGAGTGCGCGCGGAAAAGCCGCGCATGCCGGCCAAAGACGCGCTCTGGAGCACGCTAACGTGCTCCCGACCATTGACACGGCGCTCCCGTCCACCTCGAGCCTCCCCCTTGCGCCAGTCGAGGTGCCTCGACGTCCGCAACACTCCATCGAGCTGGCCCCCTCCTCTCTCTTCCTCCTGCTGCCTCCTCTCGCACGCGCACCGGCCGCCCGAGGGCTGGGCAGCCTCACACGCGCGATGCCTCTGACCCGTCCCCGCTCCTTCTCTCTCTTCCTGGCGCCCTACTCCACCCCCACGAGCACCGCAGACAACCCCTCGCTCTCTACCCTTGCCGCCCGAGCCGTTACCACGGCCACCCGTGCGCCGCGTCCACGGTAAGCCACGGGTCGGCTACTTAAGGCCACCCCCGAGCCCCCTCTCTACTCCTTTGGCTCTATCTCTCCAGCAGCAACCTCCCGGACAAGCTCTCTATCCCCCTCGTGCTCTCCTTGCCTCTCCATTGCCGCCATGGTCGCCGTCGGCCTCCACTCGCCTCCGGCAAACCAGGGCCTCCCCGCCCCTCCTTTGGCCACTAGTAGAACTGCAGATGACCGGCGGAGCTCTCCCCCTCCTTTTCTCCTGCTCTGGTGCCCCATGGCGCCACATCCATCTTCCCTCCCAAAGCCCCATCCGCTGGTGTCAAGGCCACCATTGTCGCGGTCCACCCTAGCCTGCATGAGGCCCATGGATGGGTGCGGCTCGGCCTCCCGAGTCCGTCGGTATGCCGAACGTCGCCGGGGACGGCCGGAGTCGCCGGGAATAGCGCCGGCGCCGTCCGGCCTCGCTCCCTCTGTCTCCCGTCGCGCCGCGCGGGAGGTTGGAGATGGACCTGCAGGCGGGCCCCGCTTGTCAGTGGCCCAGCCTCCAGGCCACTCTGGCAAGTGGAGGCGGGCTGGGAGAAATCCGCCTCCGTCGTGGCCCTTGTGCGCGTGTGGCCGAGCCACTGGGCCGGCCCAGTGGCGCCCTGCTGCTACACCTCGCCCAGTGCGCGCCGCCGCCGCCCAGACCCAGCCCGTTTCGGTAAATCCTTTGTCTTTTTCTTTGTCCAGTCAACTTCTAAAATCCATAATCAATTCATTTTAAGTTCAAATTTGTAGATTCAAATTTCTAGTGACTCCATAAATCACTCTCTATCACATGGTACTATTGTCACATTTTTACATAAGCGTTTCCTCCACAAATATTTATCAAATCCTATTTTTCCTATTTCTGTGATGAACTTTAGAAAATCACAGAGAGCTCAGAATTGATCCAAATGCCATGATTAAAATTCCTAGATGCTTCTAAGTTCATAACTTAGTTTATGAACATTTTTATTAATACTTTCGGTACCCCACAAAATAATGAGCCATTTCTTCATATTTGTCAACTTTGCCAATCCATAGAATATTCATTTGAACTCCAAATCCAGTGAAACCAATTCCTAGATGCTTCTAAAATCATCATTTGTTAAATGGGTGCCTCTGCTCATTTTTGAAAATAATGTTTCTATACACTTCTTGCAAATCCATTAATCCCTTGATTCCATCATATTGAAATGTTCAGAGATGTCCATTGATGAAATCCTGATGATACCACTTTGGTCATCCCTCATATGACCAGAGGTATCCTAGAAAAGTCCAACTCATATTTTTAGAGCACTTTTATTTTCTGCCTTGCTGTGTTGCTTATTATGATTGTTTCGGCGTTATTTGACGAAGTAGACGGAGTACTTGGAGAAGGACCAGAAGTTCTCAAGACTCTGATGAACCAGGCAAGCAGCCCTTTGACCATGTTTGAGAAACCCTTTTTATGCATGTCATATAGCACCATATTGTTGTTGCAACGGAATCACGATGAGGTGGTAACCACCTTGATGGTTTGCCACCGTTACTTCCTCATTGATACTTGCATTGTGCATGACCCTACCTTCTTATGAGGGTTATGCCGATGGGAGTAGATAGGATGCTAAAGTAGATGCTACGCAAAAAGGGACGGGTATATGCATGATGAAGAAGACAAGTATTTTCAAAAGACTTTTCGAAAACCCCGTCGGGTGCCACTTATGCCCGAGGGAGATGATGAGATGGGTAACCACTTGATGACGAAGTGGTGTACCGAGGCAAGTGTGTGTTGTTTTCGAAAACGGATTACATTTAAGATTTGTTGACTGTCCCAACCTTACATGCGCAACCACTCTACCCTTATATGGGAAAGGGCATTATTGATTACCTAGGCCGATACTAGTTGGGAGCCCGCATTACTAGTGACGGGGGAGAGTTGGTGCTCTCTCTCGGGATGGGGTCGTGCCAGGTAGGGCGGCCATGACTGTTTTCACAGGGCACCGGATACACCATTGTGTCCCCTCTCGGATGTTACGATCTCGAGTGAGTCTTGTATGATGTACATCGTGAGGATACGGAACAATGAGTGGACTCCTTGTTAGTGTCGTCTAGGGAAAGATAGTGATCGGGTGCTTACCCCGGGTACTTGAGGTATCGCGGGTCGTGGATGACACGAAAGTTCCCCGGATCTTGTGGGTAAAGTGTGCTACCTCTGCAGAGTGTAAAACTATTCGAATAGCCGTGTCCACGGTCAAGGACAGTTGGGCGGTGCTGCTTAAACTATGTCCAGAGTTTTACAACCGTGTGTGTGAGTTGATAAAACTACTCGGGTCAAGTCAAAGGACTTGACATGATTGAGTTGGGTTGGTGCCCACTCTATTTATGTTGATATCTGTAACCTCTCCTCATGGTTACTTGAATTCTCCTGATGCATGTCTTACAAGTTGTTGAACATGTCATTGCACTCAAAACTAGCTTTCTGCAAAAATTTACCTATATCATGTATTGTTACATCTTGGACCTAAACATGGGTTGCTTGCGAGTACATTCAAAGTACTCATTGGCTTGCCACTGGTTATTTTATTGGCCAGGCATGAAAGAACAGGATGTAATGAAGAGTACCTTGGTGACGAACATGCGAGCTAGGACGCTTCCCAGTCAGAATGCCTGTAGGGTTACGGCAGATGGCATGGGTCCAAGTTGTTATTGAAGATTTCCGCTGCGATGATGTACTCAAGACTTGACCATAATGTTCCTACTTGTGTAAAATGGTATGTATGGATGTAACACTCTTGTTATTTCAGCTTTTGTGTGTTCAGTGAGCATTGATCTCTGTGATCACTAAACGCGTGCATTTTGTGATCACGACCTATGAGTCGGGGTCCCCACACCTCCATGCGGATACTAGTTGCGCCTAGACCACAAGAGCCGCTGCTGCTTTATCTAGCGGCAACGAATCAAGTGTTCAGCACCGCGCTAGTGGCACAGAGGGAGGTTGACGAAGGGGCAGTGGCAACGGCGGGACTGGCGGATAGTGAGCCAGAGCTCCCCCCGACAAGGCCCGGTACCGGCAAGGCGAGGCCCCCGGCAGGGCCTGACGCCGGCGGAATGTGGCCGGCGCAACCAAATGAGGTGGTGCAGAAGAAGAAGATGATGCAGCACCCAGTTTACTTTGTCAGCTCCCTCTTGCAGGGGGCTAGGTCAAGGTACTCCGGTGTATATAAATTGCTCTTCGGCCTCCTTATGGCCTCGAGGAAGTTGCATCATTACTTCCAAGCGCACGAGATCGCCGTCGTCACCCGCCACCTGTAGCAACGGATACTACATAACCTGGACGCAACCGGGAGGATTGTGGAATGGGCCTTGGAGCTTTCGAGCTTTGGTTTGAAGTTTGAAAGTACTTCGACAATCCAAAGCAGAGTCTTGGCAGAGTTCATTGTAGAATGTACCTCGACGCCTGATGAAGAGATCCAGGAGACCACTCTTCCCGGCAAGGAAACAAGCCGCAACTGGATTATGTACTTTGACGGGGCTTTCTCGCTGCAAGGCGCCGGTGCTGGTGTGCTGCTCGTCGCACCCACCGGAGAGCACCTCAAGTATGTAAGCCAGATGAACTTTCCCAGGGAGATGTCGACGAATAACACTGCCAAATATGAGGGATTGCTTGCCGGTCTCAGGATCGTGGCAGACCTCGGGGTTAAGAAGCTCATCATCAGGGGTGATTCGCAGCTTGTCGTTAGACAAGTCAACAAAGATTATCAAAGCCCGTTGATGGAGGCCTACGTGGATGAGGTGAGGAAGCTGGAGGAGCACTTTGACAGTATATAGGCGGAGCATGTTTCCCGAGTGGAGAACGAGATCGCCGATTATCTGTCGAATCACGCTGCCCTCAAACTACATGTGGAACCAGGTACTTTTGTGCTTCGGTTAACTCAACCATCCGTTGAACCATCAACAGAGCAGAACAAGTGGAGGAAATCAGGCACCGGCAAGTACTTTCCCGCCGAACTCCCAGGAGCCGCTAGCAAAGATGCTGCCGTGGACACTGAGCCTGCCGTGGGGCAACCGACTCCGACAGGGCGTCAAGCCCTGGCCATAGAGACAGTCGCTCCCATGACAGAGGAAATGCCTTTAGTCCTTGCCGTTGATCCCTAGGCTCTGACATGGGCGCAGCATACCGTCTGATTCCTCCAAACAGGGGAGCTTCCTGAGGAGCAGGAAGAAGCAGAGAAAGTAGCCTGTCGGTCTACCATGTACCAGTTCGTTGACAACATCTTGTACACAAAAAGACCAAACGGCGTGAAATTGAAGTGCATTCCCCAGGAGAAAGGACTGGAGCTGATGGCAGAGATACATGGAGGCATATGTGGCTACCACATAGGGTCAAGGGCCCTTGCCGGCAAGGCTTTTCGGCAAGGTTTCATCTGGCCCACTGCCCTCCAGGATGCAACGGCACTAGTAACCAAGTGTGAAGCGTGTCAGTTCCATTCAAAGAAGCTTCATCAGCCAGCTCAAGCCCTTCAAACAATCCCTCTCTCCTGGCCATTTTTGTCTGGGGGCTCGACATACCGGGCCCTTTCTCCCACGCTGTTGGGGGCTTTGAGTACTTGTACGTTGCAATCGACAAGTTCACAAAGTGGCCGGAGGTGGAAGCAGTGAGGAAGGTGGCAGCGCAGTCAGCTGTCAAATTCTTCAAGGGGCTAGTCTGCCATTTTGGTGTACCAAACAGAGTCATCACCGACAACGGCACACAGTTCACAAGCCGCCCCTTCATGCAATACATCGACGACCTCGGCAGCAGGGTCTATTTCGCTTCCGTGGCACACCCACGGAGCAACGGCTAGGCGGAGAGGGAAAATGCTGAAGTGCTGCAAGGCCTGAGGACAAACACTTTTGACAGGCTGCACAAAAGCAGAAGACGCTGGATTGATGAGCTGCCGGTGGTTCTTTGGTTGATCAGGAAGACGCCAAATCTAGCCACCGGCCAGACACCCTTTGCCCTGGTATACGGAGCAGAGGTTGTTCTCCCCACGGAACTCACATACGGGTCACCTCGAGTGCTCGCTTATGACGAGCTTGAGCAAGAGCGATTGCGGCAAGATGACGCAACGCTCCTCGAGGAAGATCGTCTTTGGGAGGCTGTGAGAGCAGTGCGCTACCAGCAAGCCTTACGTCGCTACCATAGCCGCAAGGTTCATGCCCGAAGCTTTGAGGAAGGCGACCTTGATCTTCGGCGCGTTCAATCGGCCAAGAATTCCAACAAGTTGACGCCAAAGTGGGAAGGCCCTTATCGGGTAATACAATTCACCAAGCCCAGCGCAGTCCGCCTGGAGACCGAAGATGCCATTCCGGTGAGAAACTCCTGGAACATCGAGCATCTTCGCAAGTTTTACCCATAAGGCGCGGCTGCCGGGCCCCCGGCAGACCACCTTTTGTACAAGCCTTGCCTGCAAGGCATGTAACCCTCTGTACAAAGCCAGGCGCAGACCCTGAGCATAAATAAATGAAGCGCTGGCGCCCTAAGTTATAGCACGCATGCTAGGTTGAGTCTCACCCTCGGTTAGGGTTGATAGTTCTTAGCGGAGACTAACCCCTAGCATAGAGGTCGAGTGCGCGTCTCTCTGTTCCTTTCCGTCCTCTTTGGTTCGCATGGTACATGGACATTTCTGCTGAGCTATTTGGAAGAAAGAGAACAAGTCGGTGCTCCGGTCCCGGCCAGCCAAGGTTGCCGGGGGCTGAAGACACAAGGGTCCAACCACGGCAAGCCAAGGTTGCCGGGGGCTGCAGATTCAGATAAGTTCTTTACCCCCTGTTGTGAATTTCCGTACGGGATTGGGACGTGTGAAACCTTGTTTTATTCCTAGGCTATCCTGCTCCCCTTTTACTGTACCCAAGAACTATCCCTTGGATCAGAATTTGGTTGTAGCCACGGTGACAAGGAAGCAAGCATAGGGCCTAACCCTACTTCGCCCCTGCCTCCGCCAAGAGCGTGAGTATGGTCGAACGGAGTAAGGGGACGGCAAGGCCTGTTGCCGGGCGACAATGTTTATCTTAAAAATAACAAGGATTCGTTCCTTGGTATGAGCTTCGCTCACGCACAAAGAACCCGGCAAGCACCCTTTTTTTCATTAACACGTCCCATACAGGTACAGTTCGTACGGAATGAAAACATGAGCAAGGGGATTACAAGTTTTAAATTTAACTAAGGCCCGTAGGCTTACAAACTAAAAAGAGATAAGGTGCCCGTAATCCCTTTCTTGTCCCTCTCCCCAGGAAACAGAACAAGATGGCAGGAAGGCAAAAGGAGTGCCTAGGCGAGGTACGAGCAGCAGAAGACACCAAGAGAACATCCCGGTGGCCGTCCGGAAGAGGGCTGGTTATGATGGTGCCAGGAGAAGGGCCAAAAGATGAGGCAGCGGGCTGGCAATATGCTATGAAGGCATTGGTGTCATCGTACTCCGACTTGACGGCCCGCCACCCGCCTTCTCCGGCCTTCCCAGATCAGCCACCCAAGGAGGCAACCCCGAGAAGTTCAAGGAGCTGGTCCCACCCCCCGCAAATTGCTCTGCCAGGTGGAAGGGCCAGGTGCAGATGCTGCTGCTGCCAGCGCCGCCCAGGGACGGTGTGTCCGATGCCTAGTCGGACCCGTCATCCTCCCGCTTGACGCCCTCATCATCGCTGTCGCTGTCCTCCTCGCCACTCTTGCTTGAGGAGGAGTCTTCATCATCGGAGGAGCTCTCCATGCAACACCTCAGGTGAGTTCCAAAGTGCTCGAAGACCTTGACGGAGAGCAGGCCGTTCTCCATTAATTTGAAGTGGATAACGAGCCCCTCCGACAGGCTGTGGGCACGAGCGAAGGCCTTCCATCCGCGACGAAGATACATGACGTGAGGGGCGGGGAAGTCAACATCGACCAGCATGCTGCCATTCCCGCAGCCCCTCATGTGCAACCTCAGAGCCTGTTGCGGGTCGAGCTCCATCTCCCTAGCAAACAGAGTAGGGAGACAAAGATGACGGAGCACTGGCCGGTACAACCTGATGATGAGCTCGCGGGGCTGATCTCCGACATGGCCCTCCATTAGGGGAGGGGGCGTTGGCAGAGGCGAGGCCGGTGCGCCGCCCCGTCCTCCTCTCCCCCGAACACCACGGCGGCCTCGGCTTCACCCCCTCCCCCTTCCCCTCGCGGCCGGCTCTGCCGCCATGTGGTCTTGGGAAGGAGGGGCACGCTGTCGAGCAGAGACCCTCGTCGCCGCCATCGGATCACCGGCGCGCCCTCTCGCCATAGCAATGGATGGAGAATGGAGACGAAGGGGAGACGCGAGGAGATGCTTTTCCTCCTGCCCTTGAGTCCCTTTTTATAGTTGGGAGGGGGAGGCCGAAGGACTAGCCCCACGCTCCTGAAGAGCCCGCTCGGATCCGGCTCATAAAAGTGGCAGCAGGTGAGGTCATCGACCGCCCTCCTCTCCCAATCAAGGGCGCATGAGTATCGGCCCGCGCATGCCTTCCCATATTCCATGCGTCTGTCACCTACCCCGCACCGTACATGCGGCGTACGTGGTGCAAGGGGCGGGCATAGTGGGAAACGTGGAAGGACGGTTCCAAGGCGGAGAAAGTAAATGAGCAGCGGCCCTGCAGTCTTGAAGGGACACGCGAGCCGCCTCTTTACTATTCACCGCAGGATGATGCAGGCATGCTTCGGTCACCCCGCGCACGATCCCCACGTCACGCTTTCAACGCAGGTCGTGGGGAAGCGCAGTGGACGAAGGAGTTACTGCAGTAAAAATCTGCCCCGCCTGCCCGCGCACCGTTCTGGGCCTAGCCCAACAACGCGTCGCGCTTATGTGTGGCCCAGGCCCGGGGGCTCCTGTCAGTGTACAAAAGTAGGGGCTCTCCTTTGTGCCCCTTTACTTGTGCGCGGGCAGTCGGAGCCACGCTCGTGGCCACACTTCGCAGGGCAGAGGAGAGAAGCCAAAGCTACAAGACGATCAAAGCCACGCCAAGACAGAGACACAAGAAGCAAGAGTGCGAGGTGGACTCCCCCCGGCAAGACCCTTGCTGGGGCGGCCTCCACAGCCCCGGCAAGAGCCTTGCCGAGGCAACTTGCCCAACTCCAGCAGAGCGCGCCACCCTTGAGCCCGAGGGTTTCAACGCCATCAACCACATTGGAACCAGGGCACGGGAGGCACCTCCATGGTGGCATACAGATCTTCGTGAAGATCATAAACACACAAGATCAGATAAGGACCAGAATACAACAATCCTCGGCAAGATCCTTGCCAAGGAAATGATGAGGACATGAATACCATTGTTACAGTTTTTCGTAGTTTAGATCGAGTATGTTCTTCATACCTATAGTCCATGAAAAAGCCAAAAAAAATTAGGGTTAGTTCATCCCATCCGAACCAATCTGAGCCTTTGCATAATCTTTTCTGTATTTGCTTTGTTGAATTTGCGGTTGCATCGTCATGTCAAGTTGATGGTCTTAGCGTCTAGTCCTTTAGAGTTTCAAGTTCTGTTCACAGGTTGTCACGTCGCCGCTGCCATATATCACCACCGCATCATCATCGTTGCTCCTGCCATATACCACCACCACATATTCACCGCCAATCCGAGTCCATATACGCCACCACATATCCGTCGCCATCACGCCAATAAGAGTCCACCTGCAACATATATCTGCCACCAGTCCAAGTTCCACCACATTCATCTCCGCCACCAGTCTGAGTTCCATTAGTTCCATCTCCGCCACAAATCCTATTCCGAGTCCAGTATTTTGTTACTCTGTTTTGGATTTCCAGATCACGCCATACTCCGAGTCGTGACAGAGAAGGACTCCCCAACTTCCGTGCTACCCGCAATAGAGAAATAGTTCCAAACTCAAAAAAAACTAAGTCTGGAAAATTCTGGCTAGGCAGTTTTTAGACCATTTGTAGACTTTTTCAAAAAAAAAAATTGTTGCGGAGCAAAAAAAAAGAGGAAAAAAAGTGCAAAAAAAGTAAAAAAAAAGAGAAAAAAATTCAGAGTGTGCTCCTCCCTTGTTTACGTGTCGCGCCGTGATTTTGTTGGTGTTCTAGGCTCACGTCTCTAGCACAGTCTAGCCTAGGACCAGCACAGTACCGTCGTTGAGCGTTTATTCAACTTTGCATCGCTGAATTGATTATTGCTGACCCTTTTTGCTACCATATTATAAGCCTTCTCAGCTCCACATACATCTACGTCGTGCGTTTGACTCTCCCTGGTAATCGCTCTATCCAAGCTTTGAGAGTTTTGACTACAACAGTTGCCGATCACCGCCTGCTGCTAGGTAAGAACTGGTAAGAATTTGAGATTTGCTTGACGGATTTGTGACACCCACCACCACCTCTTGTTAGTAGTCTGTAGGATCATATTCTTGTGTGTTTCTATTGCTGCTAACCATGCCAGGATCACAAGCCGACGAGACTGACTGGGAGAACATGACGAATAAGGAGTTGCATGATAAATTTTAGCAAATAATGAGTGGACAGGTGCAAGATGTGCTAAACAGATTTGAAGAGGCCATGGAGAAGATAGATGGCATGAAGAAGACGTTCGAAACAAAGCTCGATAACAAGTTTAATGAATTGCTCGCGCGTCTTCCACCACCGACACCCGCTGGACCTAACGCACCTCTACAACAACAACGACTACCTCCATGTCGCGAAAAGCCCTCCGCCGAGCGAGCCGTGTCCCTCTTGCGCTTGGCCAAAATGTTGGTGCTGCTGTTGATACTTCTGTGGCTCCTGCTGCTGATGCGGAGGAGGATGATTATGTGGGAGATTACGAGGATGAAGTTGATCAAAATCAGAACTACGTGCAACCACCACCACCAAAACCACCAGGTCGTCCACATGCAAATAATGGCAATGTTAGGGCTCCCCCTCAGGTACGAGATCATGACCATCTCCCTAAACTGAAATTGAATATTCCACCATTTGAGGGTAGATATTTTCCTGATATATATCTTACTTGGGTGTTAGAAACTGAACAATGATTTACATGTTTACAATATCCTGAGGAGAGACGTGTTCCTGCCGCAGTTTGTGCTTTCACTAGCTTTGCATGTGTTTGGTGGTCTGAACATTGTAGATTATATCCTGTTCCAGCTACTTGGGCTACTTTGGAAACTGCTATGCGTACTCGTTGGGTTCCACCATATTATCAACGTGAATTACTTCAAAAATTGCAGCGCTTAAGACAAGGAAAAAATTCTGTACAAGAATATTATCAGGAATTACAAACTGGCTTGATTAGATGTGGTATTGTTGAGGAGAATGAAGCTATGCTTGCACGTTTTATGGGTGGATTAAATAGAGAGATTCAGACCATTCTAGAGTATAAGGATTATAATAATATCACTCGTTTATTCCATCTTGCTTGTAAAGCTGAACATGAAGTGCAGGATCGACAGGCATTGGCGCGAACTAACTTTTCTGCAGGTCGACCTTCATCATGGACACCATGTCCATCATCTACTTCCACTGCACCATCACCTCCTTCAGGTGCCACCTCCAACCGTGATACAAGAAAGCAGGCACAACCACCACTATCTGCCAAGAGCACACCTACCGGGCCTGCACAGAGCTCTTCTTCTTCCATGGCGTCAACAGGGCACACAAGTGATATTATTTGTCGTCGTTGTAAGGGAAGAGGACATTTTGCGAGAGAATGCAAATCTCAGCGTGTGATGATTGCTACTGAGGATGGTGGGTATGAGTCCGCTATTGACTATGATGAGGAGACTTTGGCTCTTATTACACATGAAGAACACGGTGGAGATGATTCTAATCATGAGACGTAATACATGGTTGCTGAAGATGCTGACAGGTATGAATGTTTAGTTGCTCAACGTGTTTTGAGTGTGCAGGTCACACAAGCTGAGCAAAATCAGAGGCACAATTTGTTCCATACCAAAGGAGTTGTGAAGGAACGTTCTGTGCGCATCATCATAGACGGAGGGAGCTGCAACAACTTGGCTAGCATGGAGATGGTGGAGAAGCTTTCTCTCACCACAAGACCACATCCACATCCTTACTACATCCAATGGTTCAACAACAGCGGCAAGGTTAAGGTAACACGTACTGTTCGGGTGCATTTTAGTATCTCTACATATGTTGATTATGTTGATTGTGATGTGGTACCTATGCAAGCATGTTCCTTATTACTTGGTAGACCATGGCAATTTGATAGAAATTCCGTACACCATGGTAGAAACAATCAGTATACTCTTGTTCATAAGGATACAAATATTACTTTGCTTCCTATGACTCCTGATTCCATTTTGAAAGATGATATTCATAGAGCTAATAAAGCAAAATAGGAGAAAAATAAGAGTGAAAATCAGATTGTGGCAAAAGAATTTGAGCAACAAATGAATCCTAATAATAAACCATCTGGTGTTGCTTCTGAAATTAAATAGAAAAGTGCATGTTTACTTGCCACCAAATCTGATATTGATGAGCTAGATATTAGCAAATCTGTTTGCTATGCTTTTGTGTGCAAAGAGGCATTATTTTCATTCGAGGACGTGCCTTCCTCTTTGCCCCCTGTTGTCACTAACATTTTGCAGGAGTTCGCTGACGTCTTTCCACAAGACGTGCCACCGGGATTACCACCTATTCGAGGAATTGAGCATCAAATTGACTTAATTCCCGGTGCAGCGCTACCCAACCGTGCACCATACCATACCAATCCAGAGGAGATGAAGGAGATTATGCGTCAAGTACAGGAGCTGCTCGACAAAGGTTATATACACGAATCTCTTAGTCCTTGTGTTGTTCCTATTATACTAGTGCCTAAAAAGGATGGTACGTCACGTATGTGTGTTGATTGTAGAGGCATTAATAATATTACTATTCATTATCTTCATCCTATTCCTAGGCTAGATGATATGCTTGATGAATTGAGTGGCTCTACAATATTCTCCAAAGTAATTCGTATGAAATTGGGAGATGAACGGAAAACAGCATTTAAAACTAAGTTTGGTTTATATGAGTGGTTAGTCATGCCTTTTGGGTTAACTAATGCACCTAGTACTTTCATGAGACTAATGAACGAAGTTTTACGTGCTTTCATTGGACGATTTGTGGTAGTCTGTTTTGATGATATACTGATTTACAGCAAATCTTTGGTAGAACATTTGGAACATTTACGTGCTGTTTTTATTGCTCTACGTGATGCACGTTTGTTTGGTTACCTTGGAAAGTGCACCTTTTGCACCGACCGAGTATATTTTCTTGGCTATGTTGTTACTCCACGGGGAATTGAAGTTGATAAAGCCAAGATTGAAGCTATTGAGAGTTGGCCGCACCCCAAAATGGTCACACAAGTGAGGAGTTTCCTTGGCCTCGCTGGTTTCTATAGGCATTTTGTGAGAGATTTCTGCACCATTGCTGCACCTCTCAACGAGCTTACAAAGAAGGATGTGCCTTTTGTTTGGGGTACCGCACAGGAAGAAGCCTTCACGGTATTGAAAGATAAGTTGACACATGCTCCTTTACTCCAACTTCCTGATTTTAATAAGACTTTTGAGCTTGAATGTGATGCTAGTGGAATTGGATTAGGAGGTGTGTTATTACAAGATGGCAAACCTGTTGCATACTTTTCTGAAATATTGAGTGGGCCTAGTCTGAACTATTCTACTTATGATAAAGAATTATATGCTCTTGTTCGGACTTTAGAAACATGGCAACATTATTTATGGCCCAAAGAATTTGTTATACATTCTGATCATGAATCTTTGAAACATATTAGAAGTCAAGCTAAACTGAATCGTAGACATGCTAAATGGGTGGAATTCATTGAGACTTTCCCTTATGTCATTAAACACAAGAAGGGTAAAGAAAATGTTATTGCTGATGCTTTGTCTTGTCGCTATACTATGCTTTCCCAACTTGATTTCAAAATATTTGGTTTGGAGACCATCAAAGATCAATATGTGCATGATGCTGAATTTGAAGATGTATTGCAGAATTGTTAAGAAGGTAGAACATGGAACAAGTTCGTCGTTAACGATGGATTTGTGTTTCGTGCTAACAAGCTATGCATTCCAGCTAGCTCCGTTCGTCTTTTGTTGTTGCAGGAGGCGCATGGAGGAGGACTAATGGGACACTTTGGCGTGAAGAAGACTGAGGGTATACTTGCTACACATTTCTTTTGGCCAAATATGAGACGGGATGTTGAGCGTTTTGTTGCTCGCTGCACTACATGTCAAAAAGCAAAGTCACGACTCAATCCTCATGGTTTATATATGCCTTTGCCTGTACCTAGTGTTCCTTGGGAGGATATATCTATGGACTTTGTTTTAGGTTTACCTCGAACAAAGAAGGGGAGGGATAGAATATTTCTTGTCGTGGATAGATTTTCGAAAATGGCACACTTTATACCATGTCATAAAAGCGATGATGCTGTTAATGTTGCTGATTTGTTCTTTCGGGAAATTATTCGCTTGCATGGTGTGCCAAATACTATTGTTTCAGATCGTGATACTAAATTCCTTAGCCACTTTTGGAGATGTTTATGGGCTAAGTTGGGGACTAAACTGCTTTTTAGTACTACTTGTCACCCCCAAATTGATGGACAAACTGAAGTAGTCAATAGAACATTGTCTACTATGCTTAGGGCTGTTTTGAAGAATAATAAGAAAATGTGGGAAGAATGCTTGCCTCATATTGAATTTGCTTATAATCGTTCATTGCATTCTACTACTAAGATGTGCCCTTTTGAAATTGTGTATGGTTTCCTACCTCATGCACCTATTTATTTGTTGCCTCTTCCATCTTCGGAGAAGGTTAATTTTGATGCTAAAGAATGTGCTGAATTGATTTTAAAAATGCATGAGTTCACTAAGGAAAACATTGAGCGTATGAATGCTAAATATAAACTTGCTGGAGATAAGGGTAGAAAACATGTTGTGTTTGCACCTAGAGATCTTGTTTGGTTACATTTGCGTAAGGATAGATTTCCTAATTTGCGCAAATCAAAGCTAATGCCATGTGCTGATGGTCCTTTTAAGGTGTTAGAGAAAATAAATGATAATGCATATAAACTTGAGCTACCTGCAGATTTTGGGGTTAGCCCCACATTTAACATTGCAGATTTGAAGCCTTATTTGGGTGAGGAAGATGAGCTTCCGTCGAGGACGTCTTCATTTCAAGAAGGGGAGGATGATGAGGACATCAATACCATTGTTACACCCACAGCCCCTACTGTTACATATACCGGACCATTTACTAGAGCTCGCGCACGCCAATTAAATTACCAGGTACTTTCGTTTCTTGGTAATGATTCTAATGTTCATGAGAATATGATGCTGCCTAAATTGGATACATTTGTTTTGCTTACAAATGAATGGCCTAGCTTGGAGAAGGATGAACATTGGAGCAAGAACACGCATGGAGTTGATGGCATGCGCAAGGGGATCAAGAACGGAGTTACAAGTGATGATTTCAGGACTTTGAAGCCACCATAAGGAGTGCATGAAGCCTTGGACGAAATATACAAGATGCCACTTCATAAATTTCGTCTAGAGGCTATTCTAGGTGCTGTGTCACCTTATTATTGGGCCAGGCCCATGTATTTTCGAAATACTTAAGTATGGGCTGTTTTTAGAGTCTGTATGTGTGGGGAAACAAGATTAGGGTTGGTTTCAGACCCCTCCTCCAAGGGCCACGAAATCCCCCCCCCCCTCTTCCTCCATATATACAGCCCTTAGGGCGTCGTTTAGACTTTGGGTTTTGCTTAGATTAAAAGTTCTCCATAGCTGCAACTTCACGCACTTCGTCTGTGTTCAACGACTGGACCAAGGCGTCACAGAACCCCACCTTGATCAATAAAGCTTTCCTCTTATATTCATAATATCCAGATTGCAATCTTGGTTTCTTGCTTGTTCTTCATTTTCCTGCAGGAAACAGACCTTCGTGGTCAGGTTGATTGTGCTCCGGCGTGGTCAATAACCTCTCGGAGTTGGTTTAGCGATTGCTAAGGCGCGACGTCCTCGCACGTTCGTAGTCGGATCGTCAAAGTCGACTTCATCCTAAACGATAGCCACCATCTCATCAAAAGACGGGACACCTTTGCCTCTATCAGGAAATCCACGAGACCTCCAGCAAGATCCTTGCCGGGGACGACCATGATGTCACGGCAAGACCCTTGCCGGGGCCCCGGCTAGACCCTTGCCGAGGACATCAGCAGGGCCGCAGTCAGGCCCGCGTCTGCCAAGACTCCACCGTCATTCCCATACAGCTGCCAACCCAGCCAGCCAGGCGAGCACCTGCGTGGCAACGTGCGTCCTCTAGACCAACTCAGCAAGCACCTGCGTGGTGGCATGCAGATCTTTGTGAAGACCCTACCACCGCACCAGCTCAGTAGCCTGCCAGCTTACATGGCACCGCATGCCTCGTTGCCTCGGACACGCGTCGAAGCCAGGGGAGGCGGCGACGGACGGGTTGGGCCTCGTTACCGTCCCCAATAAAGCAAGGGGACACCTAAGGAGCACATTTAATGCGTTTCGTCCCGTAATGGAGGGCGATAAGCTTAGCCACTGTAACACTTTCCACCTCCGGTGTGCCACTATGGCGTCCCCTTTTTCTATAAAAGGAGTCCCGAGACATACTGGAGGAGGATTCGGCTTTTTCGACTACGCACGCACAGTACCTAGTTCAAGAACACAAGAACACTCCAATATACACCAAAGCAGGACTAGGGTATTACGCATCCTCATGGCCCGAACCTGGGTAAACGATCTTTGTGTTGGCTCCTAGACCCGCTCTTTCCACAACCTCGTGCCCGCCGACCGTAGTAGGGATTCCAGTGACCCCATAGGTGTCGTTCCCACTGACAGTGATCATCGACACATATTCCCTATCTATATCTCACGCACACAAATACACGCACGAAATCACACCCCCCCCCCAAAACACTCACAAATGCACACACCATCTCTCTCTAGGTTTGTATCTCTCTCGCACACACCCATGTAGGTGGGGTACGTGCACGAAGAGAAGAGGTGCTCTTTTAGTCGAATAGCAAAAATAATTCCAAAATTTGCCGTGTGAGTATTAGAAAAGTTGTTGTTAGAATTTTTGCCATGCTTCTCTACAAATCAAAATGTTTTAAGCTTGTCATTGTAAGTACAATGGCCTCCTCTTGCTTGTCCAACTCGATCTTCTACCCCTCAATTTCCAGCTTCTTCTCCACTCTCTTCTGGTCCCAATCCATCATCTCCTTTTGTTTATCCAACATGAGCTTGTACCTCTCCTCTTTCTGTTTTTCCCTAGCCGAAAAAATGCCTGTCAATGTGGGGGACATTTTTGTAGTCGCGGCATCACGGGAGGCCCTTTCCTTCTCGCACTTGTTTCCCAAGAATTGTCGGTTATCCTTTGGCACGGTGGCTCTTCCATTCTTGATGACAATATCTTCCTCTTATTCTTGTCCAACCCAATTGATTAGTGGGAGCTTGAGCCATCAGACCTCTTCTTGCCATCCTTGAGATCGACCACAAGTTGTGTCCACTTTGATTTTTCATTCAATATGACCCAACAATTTAAATGTCTTCTTCTTATTTTCTTGATGCATAGCTGCCGCCACCACCGACTAGCAAACAAAATATGTGGAAGCTTGAGAATGCAACAAAAACAAGCACACACAAATGATGACAAGATGAAGTGATTTAGCTTACGTGAGGTTCCACTCCCGTCCCACTTTGAGGGCGGCCGGTCAGTTATGATTAGTAGCCGACATACTTGTTCACATCCCCTTGAATGATCCCCCGTCAATGTTGGAGAGATGCCACATTACAGTTGGTCATGATAGGATGTGGCGGCTCCACATATTCCTTTTGTTCATGATACTCCTTTCAAATCTTCTCCCAATACTTGTTCCCGTTTTGCTTGGTGTCGCATATTGGATCCATTGTTGTGGACGACCTAGTTTTGAACAACAAGGTGTCCCAAAAACTTGAGAATATCGGCCTCTTGCCTTTGCCATCTTTTCCTTCTTCTTCTTCTTCTTGCTCGGTTTGGGGTCGGATGATGTCCCAACTTTAAATGTGGTGCAAGATGTGTCCCCCAATTCGTAGTCCATTTGTGTTAGACCTTGATTGTCATTGATCATGTCCAATGGATACATCTCCTAAATGATCATGGTTTACAAGCATTCATCATGTCTAAAATGAACTAATGGCATATGCAAAGTTGATCGGACAGGAGCAAAAACACATCGACTATTGTTGTGTTATTCCGTCGAACAGGTTGTGGGCAGACCGGCCGCCGCCGGTGTCGTGCTCATCCACGCCCAAACGTGCTGCGGCTAGTGGCATAAGTCCATCACCGGCATCTACGTGGGAGAAAAGCTCTCTGGAATGCCCCAAACGGGCGTCGGATTCTCCTCTTTCCCAATGTGGTTCGTCGGTGCAATCCGCGTTGGCGGACGGATGGATGGGATGCAGGGTCTCGGGCGCGGCGGGGGAGGGGGGACAGCTACACATCCATGTACGCACCTCCCTGCGGCATAGTAGCTGCTTCCCTCTCTTGCTGTCGGCGTCGCCGCATCTTCTGGGCGATGTTATCCGGCTTGCACGACAAAGTCGGGGATGGCACACCGACGGAACAAGCGGAAACAGTCTCCGTCGCGGCGGTCGGGGACAGCCTGGACGACATCTAGGGCAGCGGGTCGGGACTGGCGGTGAGGATGGGGAGTAAGGGTGGCGATTGGCGAGGGCTCCAACCCAGGAAAGGTAGGAGGGAGGCGGAAGGAGGAGGAAGGATTTGGTGGATTTGCTGCAAATTGTGATGGGGCGGGGCTGTCGGGGATGACATGGTGTACGAGCCGGGGGGCCCCCTTATCTACCACATATTTGGGCTGGATTTGAGGGGTGTCGGTCAGCCCGGGTGTTTGAGACCCGTTTAAGGAGCCCATATAGGTCGCATTTTTGTAACCGGGCAGTTCCGCGGATGTTTGAGGCGAGTTTAGGGCGTCTGGTTGTAGATGCTCTAAGCAACTGGTATTGTACTCCCTCCATTTTTAAATATAAGTCTGTTCAGAGATTTCAATATGGACTACATACGGAACAGAACGAGTGAATTTACACTCTAAAATATGTATATATACATCCGTATGTACTCCCTCCGTTTTTATTTACTCCGCGTATTAGGTTTGGTCAAAGTCAAGATTTAAATTTTTTGACAAAGTTTATAGACAAAAATATTAACATATACAATAACAAATCAATACCAGTAGATTTATTATCGAATGTACTTCCACTTCATATAGATTTGTTATGGTAATATTTATATTCCTTTCTATAAACTTGGTCAAATTTTAGTAAGTTTGACTTCAATCAACTCTAATATGCGGAGTAAATAAAAACGGAGGCAGTAGTTCTTATTGAAATCTTTTAAAAAGACTTATATTTAGAAATGGAGGGAGTACAATGGTGGCTTCATTAGTGCATTGTGCACATGTGTACAAAAATTGATGTATCAAATCTCCTGAACTGTAGTTGGTGTGCCAAAGTGTAAGTGTGGACGTGGAACAATCCTGGTATTTCGAGTCGATTGTGCTGCATTAGGCGGGGACCCGATGTTGTTTCATGGCGTGATGGAACAGCGCATACTGTGCAGTGAGTGTGCACCAGAATCCTTTCATATGTACTAATAATGCCTTGCGTACAACAGCATATACGGCGTTCAATACGACCCCAGTCTCCGATTCTAATGACAACGAGCGCGCGACGATAACGTGAGCACATGACGACGAGCGCTCCGAAGTTGTAAAGAGGAGCCGGGAGGAAAGAAAAGAGGAGAATCTAAGCCTAGCCCCTCCCTCTGCCTAGCCCCTCCGCCGGCCACCCGGCCGCGGAGGCCTCACACTGTGCCCACTCCGGTCACGGCGTCCACCATAGACGTCCCGATGGCTCTCGCAGATCTGAATTTTGACATAGGTCAAGATTTCGCCGCCGAAGTGTGGAGGAAATGGGGAGTACCCATCAACTTTGAAGAATGTAAAGATATGGAGGAATTCGTTTTGGTTGCTGAGTTCACCCGTTCGCGGATCACGCTCACGATGGAATCTGTTGCCACTATCCTCCTGTCCTATTTCAGTGGCCGAGCATCCCTGTTCAAGGTTCAATTGCTTCAAAATTGGTCTTCTCGGTTCTTGGTTTCATCCAAAGAAGTGGGTTTCTCTATCATTAAAGGAGGTAACATCTCTCTACCTCTTCTCAATATCAACTTTCTCCTATGGGGCTCTGGAGGCCCTAATTCTTCCTGGGAACTTGATCAATATCTCCAAGGAAAGGAAGATGAATGGACTCATGTCTTCCGCAATCACCCTATAAAATCTTACCTTCAGGCTCTTAGATCCCCCACTTCTTACATCCTAAAAGCTCCCACCCCGATCAGATCTCTAGATCGATCTCACCAGCATCATGTTGCTCATTGTTCCGACCGTGATCGTCGCCCGGATTCATTCAAGGATAGTAATGCGAGGGCGGGCATTCCGTCCATTCAAACCGCGTTTAATGGGCTTTATTGCGTCAGGTGCCTCATGCATGGTCATCTCAGGCCCAGCTGCACTAATAGAATTAAATGTAGCACATGTAAGCATTGGGGCCACATCGCCCGGGACTGTTTCTCTGCTAAGCAGCCCAACCCAAGCCTAGTTCTTCAGCCCACTATGTCTTAGCCCACCGCCAACGCGACACCGAATCTAGTGATTTCGAGGCAAACCTCCACTGTTGCCGCGAATGAGACTAATCAGCCGGTCAGAGGGGCAGTCATTACCCCTGCCTACCAAGGAAACAGAGGAGACGCCTCGATTTCCACCGAAGAGGGCATCCGCCATTACAATCCTGCCACTCCATCCATCGCCCAAAGATTGAGAGCTGCGACCATCCAAGGCAGTTCTCATTCCCCTTCTCTCCACCTCGCAATCTACCCTTCTTCCCCCTCAACCGCGCAATCCATGGCTGCCTTCCCGTTCGACCCTAGCCCCTTCATCCCTGCCGGTCACCACCGCGTTGACGTCGCGGGTAGGCCGGCGCGCATTCATATCCTGACTGGAGCGGTCCCTGCGGCGCATGAAGAATGGGGCCATTGCTACCATCGTGCTGATGCCCAACCTGCCGGTCCAGTTTGCTACTGAGGTACTCTCTGAGTTTCTTACTGATGTTAAGCACCTGGGGTTTTCTGAGATATCGCCCTGCCCATTTGGACAAGCCTACGTCAAGCTCGATAGTGTGTTTGATCGGGATGAGCTAGTCAACAGCAGCCCGCACCCCTTCACAGATGTGCATGTCATTTTTGAGAAACACAATCAAGGTCTGAATTGGCGTAAACTAAATCTTAGCAGAGATGTGTGGATTTTGTTATGTGGATTTCCTTTGGACCACTGCGGCATTCATGAGATTAGCAATGCTATCAGTAAGTTTGGCAAGTTTGTGATGTGGGATAGGAACAGGAGTACTCGAGCTAATCTTATGGTCAAAATAAAGCTGGAAGAACTGCGAGATATTCCTTCCAGCATCACTATTGGAGAAGGAGATGATACTGCTACCCTCTCGGTACCTGTGGTGATACTGCAAGACACTCCATTAGGAAGAGAAGCACCTGATGAAGACCCGATTCCTGCATTTGGTAACCCTCACCCAGTTCCTGCTCAAGCTCATTTCCATCAGAACCAACATAATCACTTTCTGGGGCCACTGCAATTCCATGAGCAAGATGCAGTACAAGCACCAGTTCAGAACCCGATTTTGGATCTTTAGTTAGGAATTCAGGTTGACGAGGAGGAAATGGAAGAGCTTCCTGGATGGGGACACTGGGCCATGCCGGCAGAACAAGGACTTGCTGACCAGGAATTACATGATGGAGAGTTTTTACATTTGCATGATCTGATAGAGCCCATGGAAGAAGACCATGTCCACCCTGATGTGGAGCAGCTACCAGCTAACAGTAATGTCACTGTCTCCGATGTGCCACCAAATATTAGTGCTGAAACTGCAAACTCTGTTGTTGGGCCTTTCGCGCCTCTTGCCCCTCTGCTACCTGATTTGAATGATGATATTGGACAGTTTGGGCCTGAGGAACCTGTTGGGCCCATTATGGCCCAGGTTCTTCCCAATGTGGCAGTTCTTGATGAGATGAGCCTGGTTGTGCCACCACATGAAGATCTGCATATCTCTGCCATCCTGAATAATCAATCTGTGGTCCTCAACTCCCACATGGTGGATCCCATGCATTTAGAGAGTTCTCTGCCTCCAAAACCCAATCTTAATCCTGAGGATGTCAACTCTAATGAATTGGTTAAACCCCTAGTTGAATCTTTTACTGTGGAAGCTTCTCAGTTGGAGGCCACTCTACCTGTGATACAAAACCAAGTTGCTCCTATCATCAGCAGGGAGGAAATTAATTCAACTATGCAATCTCACCCCCTGTTACCAATCAACAGAATGATAATCCTGATCTCGTGATGCTTACTCAATCAGTTGATCCCATGATTTATGCTAAAGGGCAAGGTGAATCCTCTTCTTCTGATGTCTCTGCTCCACCAGGTTTTCCTATTCCTATGTTTAAGTCTGATCACTTGACTATCTCAGGGACAGGGATGCCCTCTCCCTCTGTTCAAGAGATTGCCATAGTAGTGAAGAGAAGTACCTTGGAAAGGAAGGAGCTCAAATATGGTCCAAGCATTTTGCACCTAAAGATACCAGTAAGGACATCATTCAGGTACCAGTTGACTGGGTTAATTTCCTGTCTGTTACTTTCCTTTCACCTGAGAAGTATGATTGGGCCAAGCAGTTCATTACTTCTAAAGTTTGGGATATTATCTCTCAAAACAAGAATGAGGAGCTCTGTCTACCTTTTGCCTTGCCAGATTCATGTCCTGATAGCTCTAATATTTCTGGTATCTTGGTTACTTCCCAGGATCAGGAGAATACACCTATTGTGTTATGTGGCTCCCAAGAAATCATTTCATCATCCACCTCTGCTATTCATCATAACAGGAAGAGGAAAGACAAGGGGCCTCTAGTGGAGACAGAGGTAAGGAGGAGTTGTCGTCTCCAAAAACTCAATAAGGGTTATAAGAAGTCTGTTTGCATGGATAAAGATTGTTTAGCTTGTCACTCTTTCCCACATCCATTACCTGCTAAGGTTATTAAGAATCTGAACACTACTTATTGCAAGGTCAATGCACAAGATACTTCAGAAGAGAAGCTTTCCACTAAGATCAAGAAACCCAAGGTTGCTGCCAAGGCAAAGGAGGGGGCCAGCAAGTCCAAGGAGGGGGCCACCAAGCCCAAGGAAGGGACCATTAGTGGGAAGAGTGGACAGTAATTATGCTTAATCTCTTTAGTCAGTGTTTGTACCTGAACTTTTGGGGTAATGAGGATATTTTTGTGTGTGATGTATATCTGGGCCTTTCAGTCTATGGTTTCTATGGATCAGACTCTATATATGAGATTCCAGTATGTTATGACTCTATGGATTGATGTCTTTTTCTCTCACCTGCTTATCTTGGTTGATCTGATATTTATCTGCTGTCACTCACACTGCAAATCCCAGCCTCCCACCCTTCTACTCCCAGTTTTCTATAATCCTCATGAAGAGAAATTGGAATATTTTGAATTGGAACATTAGGGGTATCAATGACCCAAAGAAATGGGATGCTCTATCTAATAAAATTGCTGAATCCAATTGATCCATGCTATGCCTCCAGGAAACAAAGAGAGAGTTATTTGACACTTCTTATATTCGGAAATTATGTCCCAAGAACATCTCCAAATTCGAATTTCTTCCATCCATTGCTGCTTCTGGAGGATTGCTGATTGCCTGGAATGACAATCTTTTCTCAGGACAGTTGGATCACCACAATGATTTCTCATTGACCATTAAGTTTACCTGTAAACTGTCTGGGACAATGTGGAAGCTCACCAACATTTATGGACCTTGTCAGTAGGATGCAAGAATTGCTTTCCTTGATTGGTTTAAGAACTTTCATGTGGGGGGTGATGTCAATTGGCTTCTGCTAGGTGATTTTAACTACATCAAATATCCTCATAATAGAAATAGAGAAGGAGGCAACCTGAATGACATGCTCTTATTTAATGAAGCAATCAATAACCAAGCACTTGTTGAAATTCCTCTGAAAGGCAGAAAGTTCACATGGAGCAATATGCAAGATGCTCCTCTTTTGGAAAAACTGGACTGGTGTTTCACTTCAGAAGATTGGACCCTCATGTTTCCTTCCACTCAAGCCATCCCTCTTGCCAAAACTACCTCAGATCACCTCCCTATTGTTATTCAAGTGGGTACCTGCATCCCTAAAGCACAGGTTTTCAGATTTGAAATTTTTTGGTTGAAACACCCTCAATTCAAGGATGTGGTAAGAAGCATCTAGGAGCAAGATGTTCATGAAGAGGATAGTGCCAAAAGCATTGCTGCAAAATTCAAAAGGCTGAGAAAAGGTTTAAAGAACTGGGCCAAAACTATCTCAAACCACAAGCTAATTATTCAGAACATCAACTACATGATCCTCTTTTATGATGTTATTGAGGAATTCAGAGATTGGTCTATTGAGGAAACTAATGGCAGAAAGATTCTGATTGAGCATTTGAGTCTTATTAATGAGTAGCAGAGAATATATTGGAAACAAAGAGCCACCATCAGAAACATCAAAATGGGGGAGGCAAACACCAAGTACTTTCAAGCTAAAGCCACTATCAAGCACAGATTTAATCATATTACTGTTTTGAGGGATGAGGAGGACTAAGAACATACAGATCACCAAGCTAAAGCTGCTATCCTTTTCAGAGCTTTTAAGAAGAGATTAGGCTCTGTTTCAAAAACTGAAAACCCACTCATGCTTCAGCATCTACTTTTGCAACATGATGATTTATCAGACCTGGAACTCCACTTACTAAGCAAGAAATTGATGATGTCATTAAGAAGATGATAGAGGCAAAGGTGTCCCATCTTTCGATGAGATGATGGATATCGCTTTGGTGGAAGTCGACTTTGACGATCCGACTACGAACGTGCGAGGACGTCGCGCCTTAGCAATCGCTAAACCAACTCCGAGAGGTTATTGACCATGCCGGAGCACGATCAACCTGACCACGAGGGTCTGTTTCCTGCGAGCAAACGAAGAACAAGCAAGAAACTGAGATTGCAATCTGGATATTGCGAATATAAGATGAAAGCTTTATTGATCAAGGTGGGGTTCTGTGACGCCTGTGTCTGGTCGTTGAACACAAACGAAGTACGCGAAGTTGCAGCTATGGTGAACTTTAATCTAAACAAAACCCAAGGTCTAAACGGTGCCCTAAGGGCTGTATATATGGAGGAAGAGGGGGGGGAATTTCGTGGCCCTTGGTGGAGGGGTCCGAAATCAACCCTCTCTCTTGTTTCCCCACACATACGGACTCTAAAAATAGCCTATACTTATGTATTTCGAAATTACATGGGCCTGGCCCAATAATAAGGTGACGCAGCACCTAGAATAGCCTCGGGACGAACTTTATGAAGTGGCATCTTGTATATTTCGTCCAAGGCTTCATGCACCCATTATGGTGGCTTCAAAGTCCTGAAATCATCACTTGTAACTCCGTTCTTGTTCCCCTTGCGCATGCCATCATATCCATGCTTGTTCTTGCTCCAATGTCCATCCTTCTCCAAGATAGGCCCTTCATTTGTAAGCAAAACAAATGTATCCAATTTAGGCAGCATCATATTCTCATGAACATTAGAATCATTACCAAGAAACGAAAGTACCTGGTAATTTAGTTGGTGTGCGCGAGCTCTAGTAATTGGTCCAATATGTATAGCAGCAGGGGCTGTGGGTGTAACAATGGTATCGATGTCCTCATCATCCTCCCCTTCTTGAAATGAAGTCATGCTCAACGGAAGTTCATGTTCCTCACCCAAATAAGGCTTCAAATCTGCAATGTTAAAAGTGGGACTAAACCCAAAATTTGCAGGCAGCTCAAGTTTATATGCATTATCAATTATTTTCTCCAACACCTTAAAGGGACCATCAGCACGTGGCATTAGCTTTGATTTGCGCAAATCAGGAAATCTATCCTTACGCAAATGTAACCAAACAAGATCTCCAGGTGCAAACACAACATGTTTTCTACCCTTATCTCCAGCAAGTTTATATTTAGCATGCATACGCTCAATGTTTTCCTTAGTTAACTCATGCATTTTTAAAATCAATTTAGCACGTTGTTTAGCATCAAAATTAACCTTCTCCGAAGATGGAAGAGGCAACAAATCAATAGGTGCACGAGGTAGGAAACCATACACAACTTCAAAAGGGCACATCTTAGTAGTAGAATGCAATGAACGATTATAAGCAAATTCAATATGAGGCAAGCATTCCTCCCACATTTTCTTATTATTCTTCAAAATAGCCCTAAGCATAGTAGACAATGTTCTATTGACTACTTCAGTTTGTCCATCAGTTTGGGGGTGACAAGTAGTACTAAAAAGCAGTTTAGTCCCCAACTTAGCCCATAAACATCTCCAAAAGTGGCTAAGAAATTTAGTATCACGATCTGAAACAATAGTATTTGTCACACCATGCAAGCGAATAATTTCACGAAAGAACAAATCAGCAACATTAACAGCATCATCGCTTTTATGACATGGTATAAAGTGTGCCATTTTCGAGAATCTATCCACGACAACAAATATGCTATCCCTCCCCTTCTTTGTTTTAGGTAAACCTAAAACAAAGTCCATAGATATATCCTCCCAAGGAACACTAGGTACAGGCAAAGGCATATATAAACCATGAGGATTGAGTCGTGACTTAGCTTTTTGGCATGTAGTGCAGCGAGCAATAAAACGCTCAACATCCCGTCTCATGTTTGGCCAAAAGAAATGTGTAGCAAGTACGTCATCCATCTTCTTCACGCCAAAGTGTCCCATTAGTCCTCCTCCATGCGCCTCCTGCAACAACAAAAGACGAACTGAGCTAGCTGGAATGCATAGCTTGTTAGCACGGAACACAAATCCATCATTAACGACGAACTTGTTCCATGTTCTTCCTTCTTTACAATTCTGCAATACATCTTTAAAATCAGCATCATGCACATATTGATCTTTGATGGTCCCCAAACCAAATATTTTGAAGTCAAGTTGTGAAAGCATAGTATAGCGACGAGACAATGCATCAGCAATAACATTTTCTTTACCCTTCTTGTGTTTAATGACATAAGGGAAAGTCTCAATGAATTCAACCCATTTAGCATGTCTACGATTCAGTTTAGCTTGACTTTTAATATGTTTCAAAGATTCATGATCAGAATGTATAACAAATTCTTTGGGCCATAAATAATGTTGCCATGTTTCTAAAGTCCGAATAAGAGCATATAATTATTTATCATAAGTAGAATAATTCAGACTAGGCCCACTCAATTTTTCAGAAAAGTATGCAACAGGTTTGCCATCTTGTAATAACACACCTCCTAATCCAATTCCACTAGCATCACATTCAAGCTCAAAAGTCTTATTAAAATTAGGAAGTTGGAGTAAAGGAGCATGTGTCAACTTATCTTTCAATACCGTGGAGGCTTCTTCCTGTGCGGTACCCCAAACAAAAGGCACATCCTTCTTTGTAAACTCATTGAGAGGTGCAGCAATGGTGCTGAAATCTCTCACAAAACGCCCATAGAATCCTGTGAGCCCAAGAAAACTCCTCACTTGTGTGACCGTTTTGGGCTGCGGCCAACTCTCAATAGCTTCAATCTTGGCTTTATCAACTTCAATTCCCTGTGGAGTAACAACATAACCAAGAAAAGACACTCGGTCGGTGCAAAAGGTGCACTTCCCAAGGTTACCAAATAAACGTGCATCACGTAGAGCAATAAAAACAGCACGTAAATGTTCCAAATGTTCTTCCAAAGATCTGCTATAAATCAATATGTCATCAAAGTAAACTACCACAAATCGTCCAATGAAAGCACGTAAAACTTCGTTCATTAATCTCATGAAAGTACTAGGTGCATTAGTTAACCCAAAAGGCATGACTAACCACTCATATAAACCAAACTTAGTTTTAAATGATGTTTTCCATTCATCTCCCAATTTCATACGAATTTGACGGTATCCACTACGCAAATCAACTTTGGAGAATATTGTCGAACCACTCAATTCATCAAGCATATCATCTAGCCTAGGAATAGGATGACGATAATGAATAGTAATATTATTAATGCCCCTACAATCAACACACATACGTGATGTACCATCCTTTTTCGGCACTAGAATAATAGGAACAGCACAAGGACTAAGGGATTCGCGTATATAACCTTTGTCGAGCAGCTCTTGTACTTGACGCATAATCTCCTTCGTCTCCTCTGGATTGGTACGGTATGGCGCACGGTTTGGCAATGAAGCACCGGGAATTAAGTCAATCTGATGCTCAATCCCTCGAATAGGTGGTAATCCCGATGGCACGTCTTGTGGAAAGACGTCAGCGAACTCCTGCAAAATGTTAGTGACAGCAGGAGGCAAAGAGGAAGGCACGTCCTCGAATGAAAATAATGCCTCTTTGCACACAAAAGCATAACACACAGATTTGCTGAAATCTAGCTCATCAATATCAGACTTGGTGGCAAATAAACATGCAGTTTTCAATTTTATTTCAGAAGCAACACTAGATGGTTTATTATTAGGCTTCATTTGTTGCTCAAATTCTTTTGCCACAATCTGATTTTCACTCTTATTTTTCTCCTGTTTTGCTTTATTAGCTCTATGAATATCATCTTTCAAAATGGAATCAGGAGTCATAGGAAGCAAAGTAATATTTGTATCCTTATGAACAAGAGTATACTGATTGTTTCTACCATGGTGTACGGAATTTCTATCAAATTGCCATGGTCTACCAAGTAATAAGGAACATGCTTGCATAGGTACCACATCACAATCAACATAATCAACATATGTAGAGATACTAAAATGCACCCGAACAGTACGTGTTACCTTAACCTTGCCGCTGTTGTTGAACCATTGGATGTAGTAAGGATGTGGATGTGGTCTTGTGGTGAGAGAAAGCTTCTCCACCATCTCCATGCTAGCCAAGTTGTTGAAGCTCCCTCCGTCTATGATGACGCACACAGAATGTTCCTTCACAACTCCCTTGGTATGGAACAAATTGTGCCTCTGATTTTGCTCAGCTTGTGTGACCTGCACACTCAAAACACGTTGAGCAACTAAACATTCATACCTGTCAGCGTCTTCAGGAGCCATGTATTACATCTCATGATCAGAATCATCTCCACCGTGTTCTTCACGTGTAATAAGAGCCAACGTCTCCTCATCATAGTCACTAGCGGACTCATACCCACCATCCTCAGTAGCAATCATCACACGCTGAGATTTGCATTCTCTCGCATAATGACCTCTTCCCTTACAACGACGACAAATAATATCACTTGTGTGCCCAGTTGATGCCATGGAAGAAGAAGAGCTCTGTGTAGGCCTGGCAGGTGCGCTCTTGGCAGATAGTGGAGGTTGTGCCTGCTTTCTTGTATCACGGCTGGAGGTAGCAGTTGATGGAGGTGCTGGTGTAGTGGAAGTAGAGGATGCACGCAGTGTCCATGATGAAAGTCGACCTGCAGAAAAGTTAGTTCGCGCCAATGCTTGTCGATCCTGCACTTCACGTTGAGCTTTACAAGCAAGATGGAATAAACGAGTGATATTAGTATACTCCTTATACTCTAGAATGGTCTGAATCTCTCTATTTAATCCACCTATAAAACGTGCAAGCATAGCTTCATTCTGCTCAACAATACCACATCTAATCATGCTAGTTTGTAATTCCTGATAATATTCTTCTACAGAATTTTTTCCTTGTCTTAACCGCTGCAATTTTTGAAGCAATTCACGTTGATAATATGGTGGAACCCAACGAGTACGCATAGCAGTTTTCAAAGCAGCCCAAGTAGTTGGAATAGGATATAATCTACAATGTTCAGACCACCATACACATGCAAAACTAGTGAAAGCACAAACAGCAGCAGCAACCCGTCTCTCCTCGGGATATTGTAAACATGTAAAATGTTGTTCAGTTTCTAACTCCCAAGTAAGATATATATCAGGAACATATCTACCCTCAAATGGTGGAATATTCAATTTCAGTTTCGGAATATGGTCATTATCTTGTACCTGAGGTGGTAGTGCAGGCCTACCGTTGTGAATATATACCTGAGGTCGACCTGCTGGTGGTGGTGCTGGTGGCTGCACGTAGTTCTGATTTTGATCAACCTCATCCTCATAATATTCCTCCACCTCTGCAGTAACAGCAGGAGCTACAGAAGCACCAACAGCAGTAGCAGCGGCACCAGAATTTTGTCCTGGCTCAATAGGAACACGTTGTGCTCGTCCATACTGATTCGGAAGGGGGCGTTGTTGTAGTTGTTGTTGTTGCAGAGGTGCAATAGGTGTAGCCGGCGTTGGTTGTGGGAGACGTTTGAGTAATTCATCGAACTTGGCGTCCAACTTGGTGTCAATTGTCTTCTCATTGTCATCCATCCTCTCCAATGCCTTTCCAAAGCTGGCCATCACGTCTTCCACCTGTTGACCCAACATTTGATGAAACTTATCATGAAGGTCCTTGTTCGTCATGTTCTCCCAGTCAATCTCGTCGGCGTGTGTTCCTCCCATAGTTAGCAGCAATAGAAACAGACAAGTATATGATCCTACAGACTAATAGAATATGGTGGTGGTGGGGAGTCACAAATCCTTCAAGCAAATCTCAAATTCTTACCAGTTCTTACCCAGCAGCAGGTGGTGATCGGCAACCGTTGTTGTCAAAACTCTCAAGGCTTGGATAGAGCAATTACCAGGGAGAGTCAAACGCATGACGTAGATGTATGTGGAGCTGGGAAGGCTTATAATATGGTAGCAAAAAGGGTCAGCAATAATCAATTCAGAGATGCAAAGTTGAATAAACGCTCAATGACGGTACTGTGCTGGTCTTAGGCTAGACTGTGCTAGAGACGCGAGCCTAGAACACTAACAAAATCACGACGCTGCACGGAAACAAGGGAGAAGCACACTCTGAATTTTTTTTTCACTCTTTTTTTGCGCTACTTTTTTTTTGCCGAAAATCACTATAATGGCGAGTGTCTCAAAACTCTTCCCAAGTCAAGAGAACAGGATAGGCAAGAAATATTTTCAACCAATTTTTTTTTCGACTGCCCGGACCCAAAAAACTGGAAATGGGTCAAAAAAACTTTCTATAATGGCGACTGTCTCAATACGCTTAGAAACACCTAAAAATAGGATAGCCAGAAAAAATTTTGTCCAGTGCGTTTTTGGAAAATTTTGGGCCTAAACGGAGGGTGGTTTCCGGACTCTCTTTTTTTTTCTTTTTTTGGAAACCAACCTCTTCTACGAACGGCAAAAGATTGCTAGAATCTGAAACCTACTCAGACAAGGAAACACAAATCGGAAATTAGATGGATCTCGAAAACAAACCTAATCTGCAAGGAACTTGGATTGGTGGTGGATATATGGTGGTGGATATATGGTGGTGGTATATGGCAGCGGTGGTGGTATATGGCAGCGGTGGTAGTATATGGATATGGATCGATGGTGGTATATGGATACGGATTGGTGGTGATATATGGATATGGATTCGAAGCGGTGGTGGTAGATGGCAGGGGCGATGATGATGGTGTGGTGGCGGCATGACAACTTATGACCAGAACTCGAAACTCTAAAAGACTAGACGCTAAGACCAACAACTAGACACGACGATGCAACCGCAAATTCAACAAAGCAAAACCCTAAAAAGATTATGCAAAGGCTCAGATTGGTTCGGATATGATGAACTAACCCTAATTTTTTTTTGTGGCTTTTTCGTGGACTGTAGGTATGAAGAACAGACTCGATCTAAACTACGAAAAACTATAAAATCTCACCAAGCAACCTGGAAATCTGATACCACTTGATAGAGGCAAAGGTGTCCCGTCTTTCGATGAGATGATGGATATCGCTTTGGTGGAAGTCGACTTTCACGATCCGACTACGAACGTGCGAGGATGTCGCGCCTTAGCAATCGCTAAACCAACTCCGACAGGCTATTGACCACACCGGAGCACGATCAACCTGACCACGAGGGTCTGTTTCCTGTGAGCAAACGAAGAACAAGCAAGAAACTGAGATTGGAATCTGGATATTGCGAATATAAGATGAAAGCTTTATTGATCAAGGTGGGGTTCTGTGACGCCTTTGTCTGGTCGTTGAACACAAACGAAGTACGCGAAGTTGCAGCTATGGCGAACTTTAATCTAAACAAAACCCAAGGTCTAAACGGTGCCCTAAGGGCTGTATATATGGAGGAAGAGGGGGGGAATTTCGTGGCCCTTGGTGGAGGGGTCCGAAATCAACCCTATCTCTTGTTTCCCCACACATACGACTCTAAAAATAGCCTATACTTATGTATTTCGAAATTACATGGGCCTGGCCCAATAATAAGGTGACGCAGCACCTAGAATAGCCTCGGGACGAACTTTATGAAGTGGCATCTTGTATATTTCGTCCAAGGATTCATGCACCCATTATGGTGGCTTCAAAGTCCTGAAATCATCACTTGTAACTCCGTTCTTGTTCCCCTTGCGCATACCATCATCTCCATGCTTGTTCTTGCTCCAATGTCCATCCTTCTCCAAGCTAGGCCCTTCATTTGTAAGCAAAACAAATGTATCCAATTTAGGCAGCATCATATTCTCATGAACATTAGAATCATTACCAAGAAACGAAAGTACCTGGTAATTTAGTTGGCGTGCGCGAGCTCTAGTAATTGGTCCAGCATGTATAGCAGCAGGGGCTGTGGGTGTAACAATGGTATCGATGTCCTCATCAGAAGATGCCTACTAATAAAGCTCCTGGACCAGATGGTTTTAATGCAGCTTTTCTCAAAGCTTGTTGGGACATTGTGGCTCCAGATTTCTATAAACTTATTGAGGACTTCCACATGGGTAATGTAAATTTGCAGAGTATCAACTATTCTTTCATTACTCTGATCCCCAAGAGAGATGATGCTGTGCTACCAAATGATTTTAGACCTATTTCCCTTTTGAACTGCACCCTGAAGATCTTAACCAAGCTTCTGGCCAACAGACTACAGAGTAAGATGCTCAAACTCATTCATCCCAACCAATTTGGGTTTCTATCCAACAGGTGCATTCAAGATTGTGTAGCTTGGTCCTATGAATACATTCATCAATGCCACCAATCTAATGAAGATGTCATTCTCCTGAAATTGGATTTTGAAAAGGCTTTTGATATGCTCGGTCATGATACTATTATTGAGATTCTACAAGCCAAAGGTTTTGGAAATAGGTGGCTTAATTGGATCAAAATGATTTATGGCACTGGATTTTCTTCTATTCTTCTCAATGGGGTACCTAGAAAGCAGTTTCTATGCAAATGTGGAGTCAGACAAGGGGACCCTCTTTCCCCTCTCATTTTTGTGCTAGCAGCAGACATACTACAATCTATGATGAATGAGGCAATGCTTAATTCTATGATCCAACCCCCTCTAGTCCACCAATCAAGCCCTGATTTTCCTATCATCCAATATGCTGATGACACCATTTTAGTGGTCAAAGCTGAGGCCTCCCAACTGATGCATATTAAGAATCTGCTCCTACACTTTGCTGCTTTCACTGGGCTGAAAGTCAACTACAACAAGTCTATTATGATTCCCATCAACACTTCTGAGGAACAGATGCAATATCTGTCAACTATCTTTGGCTGCCAGATCGGAAGTCTTCCTCACACCTATTTGGGTTTGCCTCTCAGCTTACACAAACCTAGAGTGGAAGATTACTTACCCCTGCTCAAGAGAGTGGAGAATAGATTGCTTGGTTGTGCTACTCTGCTTTCCACTGGAGACAAATTAACTCATTAAATCTGTATTCTCCAGCCTGCCAACTTTCTTCATGTGCTCTTTAAGGATACCAGCAACAGTGGTAAAACAACTGAACATTTATCTAAAAACTGTTTTTGGAGGAAATATGGTTCATTAGAGAGGGGTGCTGCACTCATAGCTTGGGACACTGCATGTCAACCTAAGGTCAATGGAGGACTAGGGATATTGGATATTGACACACATAACCAGGCACTTCTGATAAAACAGCTACATAAATTCCTTAATAGAGTTGATACTCCATGGATCAATATCATCTGGGAAACTTACTACTCCACCTCCCTGCCTGGTGAGAGATTGGTGGGTTCATTCTGGTGGAAAGCAATACTCAAGTTGCTGCCAACCTACAAACAATTTGCAGTTTGCAAGGCCCATTCTGGTGTCACCACTTTGCTATGGTCTGATAACTGGTGGGATCAACCACTTAGATCCAAATTCCCTAAGCTGCACTCTTATACAAGGAATGAATATTTAACCCTGAAGACTGCTATGGAAGAACCTGACCTGTCTGAACTCTTTCACACTCCTATGTCTGCACAAGCCTTCCAGCAGTATACTTTGCTACTCCAGCACCTGCAGCATAGACCACAATCCAATAACCCAGATGAATGGCAAGTTTTGGGAGCCTCCAAAGGATACTCTTCTATCAAGATGTACCATCATATGTGTGGACCCAGTTTGGTGCACCCGATTTTCAGACAGATTTGGCATACAAATTGCAGACTGAGACATAAGATTTTTATTTGGCTTCTACTTCATGATAGGATCAACACAAGGAACCTCCTCAATAGAAAATCTATGCATCTCACCAGCAACAACTGTGCACTCTGCTCAGATAACACGGAGGAGACTCTGCTTCACTTATTCTGGAACTGCCCTTTTGCTATCCAATGTTGGGATACCATCATCCCTTCCAAGCCTAGAGGAATATCTGACTTTGATGACTTTCAACTAGCCTCAGAGCAACTCCCTCCTGATATTGCACTGGATATTATTTTGATGGGTTGTTGGTGCATTTGGTCCATCAGAAATGATAAGATCTTTCGAGCAGTAGTTCCTCATGTTCAGGGTTGGAAATACTACCTTCAAGATGGTCTATGGGCAGCACAGATAAAAGCAAAGCAAACAAAAGTGGCCAAGATTAGCTCCTGGGTCTTGCAGAACTTATAATTTCCTCCATGTTTCACAAAACTGGTATTGGGTGATTGATGTGATGTAACCGGATTGCTTGTATATAATTTTATTAATATAATTTACCGTAGAACCATTGTTCTATGGTTTCCTGGTCAAAAAAAAGGACGAGCGCTTCTGTGAATTTTCAAGATCTTACTGTATCAAACCTTTTCAGATTAACCCATTAACCAATTTACTCGCGGACCACCCTGTTCTCAAATGCTAACTCCGCCACCACTACAAGTTGTAGTAATATTCAGCACATGTAAATGACTGCATATTCCTTCATTGTATTAATGAGAATGGCATTGTAGGAATCTTCTCTACTGTTTGTGCTAAAATATATATTTAGTTTTTTTAAAATGGATGCATATGTACTCTCACTCGGTTTCCATGGCACTGTTGATGGTGCCATGAAAATAATAATAATAATATCTTCTTACTTTTACTTTTACTACTCACATCGTCTCATTGTAGACAAGGAATAGTCATTCTGGCATCCAAGTTTAAACAACAAGATATGGATTATGCACCTAGGAAACTACTCCATCAGATTCATAATCGAGATATGTACTATTCCTAAATGGTTGATCCCACTAATTCTAATTCTCTCAACATGCGGCCCTCCACCTCACCAAGTATCTTGTATGCATCCACTAACACTATTTTACAGCCCTATGCAAACCATATGCATACTCTTTGTTCAACACGGTGCAAGTGTGAAAGATTTCTACATGAAAAAAATAGTAGCTTTTGATTTAGATCATTTTCTTCATATGTTATGACCGGCTATAGCCGGAGAAGGCCTCATGGCGCAAGCACTTAGGCGCCCAGCCCAACTTATCTTATCGTGTTAGGGGCTTAGCCCAATTATATTATTAGGAGGATTATATAAACTCATGTAAGGACCCGTTTTGAGATTAAGCAGAAGCAATTATATTTGCTCGGCTTCCTGAAGGGCCCCGGGAGACCTAACCCTAGCCGCCGCCCCCTGCGCCCACTCCCTCACGCGCATGCGTGACGACGGCGCCTCTGCGCCGGCGGAATCGACTTCTGATACATCTCCAACGTATCTATAATTTATGCTATTTTATATTATTTTTGGGACTAACCTATTAACCTAGAGCCCAGTGCTAGTTTTTGCTTTTTCCTTGTTTTTGAGCTTCGCAGAAAAGGAATACCAAACGGAGTCCAAACGGAATGAAACCTTCGCGATTTTTTTTCTTAGACCAGAAGACACCCAGGAGACTTGGAGGTCAAGTCGGAAGAGCCACGAGGCGGCGACAAGGGGGAAGGGCACGCCCAGGGGGTAGGGCGCGCCCCCTGCCTTGTGGGCCCCTCGTGACCCCCCCCCCCCCTGACCTAATATTTTGCCCTATATATTCCCAAAAATCCCCAAACCACCAGAAGCATCCACGGAAACACTTTTCCACCGCCACAACCTTCTGTACCCGTGAGATCCCATCTAGGGGCCTTTTCCAGCATCCTGCCGGAGAGGGATTCGATCACGGAGGGCTTCTACATCAACTCTATTACCCTTCCGATGAAGCGTGAGTAGTTTACCTCAGACCTACAGGTCTATAGCAAGTAGCTAGATGGTTTCTTCTCTCTCTTTGCTTCTTAATACCATGTTCTCCTCAATGTTCTTGGAGATCTATCCGATGTAATCTTCTTTTGCGGTGTGTTTCTCGAGATCCAATGAATTGTGGATTTATGATCAGCTTATCTAAGAATATTATTTGAATCTTCTCTGAATTCTTATATGCATGATTTGATATCTTTGTAATTCTCTTTGAATTATCGGTTTAGTTTGGCCAACTAGATTGGTTTTACTTGCAATGGGAGAAGTGCTTAGCTTTGGGTTCAATCTTAAGGTGTCCTTTCCCAGTGACAGTAGGGGCAGCAAGGCACGTATTGTATTGTTGCCATCGAGGATAAAAAGATGGGGTTTACATCATATTGCTTGAGTTTATTCCTCTACATCATGCCATCTTACTTAATGTGTTACTCTGTCCTTCATGAACTTAATACTCTAGATGCAGGTAGGAGTCGATCGATGTGTGGAGTAATAGTAGTAGATGCAGGCAGGAGCCGGTCTATTTGACACGGACGTGATGCCTATAGTCCATAATCATTGCCTTAGATATCATCATCACTTTGCATTTTTCTATCAATTACTCGACAGTAATTGTTCACCCACCATGTTATTTGTTATCTTGAGAGATACCACTAGTGAACCCTATGGCCCCCGGGTCTATTTTCCATCATATAAGTTTCTATTATTTTGCAATCTTTTACTTTCCGATCTATAAGTCAAAAATAGCAAAAATATTTACTTTATCTTTTGTTTAGTTTCATCTATCTCTATCAGATCTCACTTTTGCAAGTAACCGTGAAGGGATTGACAACCCCTTTACCGCGTTGGGTGCAAGTTGTTTGATTGTTTGTGCAGGTCTTGGTGATTTGTGCATTGTCTCCTACTGGATTGATACCTTGGTTCTCTAACTAAGGGAAATACTTATCTCTACTTTGTTGCATCACCTTTCCTCTTCAAGGGGAAAACCAAATCAAGCTCAAGAAGTAGCAGGAAGAATTTCTGGCGTTGTTGTCGGGGAGATCTACACCAAGTCAAGACATACCAAGTACCCATCATAAAACTCTCATCTCTTGCATTACATTATTCGCCATTTGCCTCTCGTTTTCCTCTCACCCACTTCTAAAACATTTTTTGTAAAGATTCACCATTTTTTCGCCCCTCTTCCGTTCATCTTTTCGTTTGCTTATTGTGTGCTCGTGTGTTGGATTGATTGCTTTGTCACGATGGCTCAAGAGAATACCAAATTGTGTGATTTTTCCAACACTAATAACAATTATTTTATCGGTACTCCAGTTGCTCCCGCCACTAGTGTGGAATCTTATGAAATTAACGTCGCCTTGCTGAATCTTGTTATCAAAGATCAATTTTCCGGCCTTCCTAGTGAAGATGTTGCATCCCATCTAAATAGTTTCATTGAGTTGTGCGATATGCAAAAGAAGAAAGATGTGGATAATGATATTAACAAAATCGAAGCTATTTCCGTTTTCACTTAGAGATCGTGTAAAACTTGGGTTTCATCTTTGCCTAAAAATAGTATTGATTCATGGAATAAGTGTAAAGATGCTTTTATTTTCAAGTATTTTCCTCCCGCTAAGATCATCTCCCTTAGGAACGATATTATGAATTTTAAGCAACTTGATCATGAACATGTTGCACAATCTTGGGAGAGGATGAAATTGATGATACAAAACCGCCCTACTCATGATTTGAATTTGTGGACGATTATACAAAAAATTATGTCGGATTGAATTTTGCTTCTAGAAATCTTTTAGATTCGGCTGCGGGAGGCACTTTTGTGGAAATTACTTTAGGAGAAGCTACTAAACTCCTAGATAATATTATGGTTAACTATTCTCAATGGCACACCGAAAGATCTTCCACTACTAAAAAACTGCATGTGGTTGAAGAGATTAATGTTTTGAGTGAAAAGATGGATGAACTTATGAAATTATTTGCTAGCAAGAGTGCTTCTATTGATCATAATGATATGCATTTGTCTACTTTGATTGATAATAATAATGAATCAATGTATGTGAATTTTGTTGGTAGGAACAATTTTGGTAATAATGCGTATAGAGGTAGTTTTAATCCTAGGCCGTTTCCTAGTAATTCCTCTAATAATTATGGAAATTCCTACAACAATTCTATGAAAATTATAATAATATGTTCTCTGATTTTGAGAATAGTGCTAAAAAATTTATGATTTCGCAAAAGAGTTTCGATGCTTTGGTTGAAGAAAAATTGCTTAAGATTGATGATTTGGTTAGGAACGTGGATAGAATTTCTCTTGATGTTGATTCTTTGAAAATTAGTTCTATTCCACCCAAGCATGATATCACTGAATCTCTAAAGTCTGTGAGAAGCACCATTGATGAGTGCAAAGAAAGAACCGCTAAGATGTGTGCTAAACGAGATTTGTTTGTAAAAGCGTGTTCTTCTAGTTTTCGTGAAAATAGTGATGAAGATCTTAAAGTGATTGATGTGACTCCTATTGAATCTTTGTTTCCAATATAAATTTTGATAAAGATGGGACTAGGGATGAGTCAACTTTAGTTAAAAGGCGTCTCAACGATTCTGAGTTTTTAGATCTTGATGCAAAAAATTGATAAAAGTGGGATTGGAGACGTCAAGACTTTAAGTAGCTTTGAACCCACTCTTTTGGATTTCAAGGAATTTAATTATGATAATTGTTGTTTAATAGATTGTATTTCCTTGTTGCAATCCGTGTTGAATTGTCCTCATGCTTATAATCAAAACGACGCTTTTACTAAACATATTGTTGATGCTATGATGCAATCTTTTGAAGAAAAGCTTGAATTGGAAGTTTCTATCCCTAGAAAACCTTATGATGAGGGGGAACCTACTACTAAGATTAAGATTAAAGATTATGAGTGTCATGCTTTGTGAGATTTGGGTGCTAGCGTTTCCACGATTCCAAAAACTTTATGTGATGTGTTAGGTTTCCGTGAATTTGATGATTGTTCTTTAAATTTGCATCTTGCAGATTCCACTATTAAGAAATATATGGGAAGGATTAATGATATTCTTATTGTTTCAAATAGGAATTATGTGCCCATAGATTTCATTGTTCTTAATATAGATTGCAATCCTACATGTCCTATTATTCTTGGTAGACCTTTCCTTAGAACGATTGGTGCAATTATTGATATGAAAGAAGGAAATATTAGATTTCAATTTCTGTTAAGTAAGGGCATGGAGCACTTTCCTAGAATAAAATGAAGTTGCCATATGAATATATTATGAGAGCTACTTATGGATTGCATACCAAAGATGGCAATACCTAGATCTATTCGTGTTTTTATGTCTAGCTAAGGGCGTTAAACAATAGCGCTTGTAGGGAGGCAACCCAATTTTATTTTTACTCTTTGCTTTTTGTTCCTTTTTTGATTTGAATAATTCATCTAGCCTCTGGTTAGATGTGGTTTTGTGCTTAATTTAGTGTTTGTGCCAAGTAAGACTTTTGGGATGGCTTACGGTGATAGTTGTTTTGATCTTGCTGAAAAACAGAAACATTTGCGCCCAGGAAAATAATTTTCATAACTCACAGGAGGGTGTTTTTCACCAGATTCTTTTTGCACAAGATTGGTACACAAATTGCACAGGTTTTCCTATTTTTTTAGAATTTTTGGAGTTACATAAGTATTCGAAGTTTCCAGATTGCTACAGACTGTTCTGTTTTTGACAGATTCTGTTTTCTTTGTATTGTTTGCTTATTTTGATGAATCAATGTGTAGTATGGAGGGTATGAACCATGTAAGAGTTGGAATACAGTAGATATTAAACCAATATAAATAAATAATGAGTTCACAAAAGTACCAAAAGTGGTTATTTATTTTCTTATACTAACGGAGCTTATGAGATTTTCTGTTGAGTTTTGTTTGTGAAGTTTTCAAGTTTTGGGTAAGGATTTGATGGACTATGGAATAAGGAGTGGCAAGAGCCTAAGCTTGGAGATGCCCAAGGAAACCCAAGGTAATATTCAAGGACAACCAAGAGCCTAAGATTGGGGATGCCCCGGAAGGCATCCCCTCTTTCGTCTTCGTCTATCGGTAACTTTACTTGAGGCTATATTTTTATTCATCACATGATATGTGTTTTGCTTGGGGCGTGTTGTATGATATGAGTCTTTTATTTTTAGTTTTACACAATAATCCTTGTTGTACACACGTTTTGAGAGGGGCACGCATGAACCGTGATTTATTAGAATACTCTATGTGCTTCACTTATATCTTTTGAGATAGGCAATTTTGCTCTAGTGCTTCACTCATATCTTTTTAGAGCACGGCGGTGGTTTTATTTTATTTTATAGAAATTGTTTAACTCTCATGGTTCACTTATATTATTTTGAGAGTCTTTTTAGACAACATGGTAATTTGCTTAGGTTATAAAAAATTTCCTAATATGATAGGCATCCAAGAGGGATATAATAAAAACTTTCATATAAAGTGCATTGGATACTATGAGAAGTTTGATTCCTTATGATTGTTTTGAGATATGAAGATGGTGATATTAGAGTCATGCTAGTGAGTAATTGTAAACTTGAGAAGTACTTGTATTGAGGTTTGTGATTCCCGTAACATGCACGTATGGTGAACCGTTATGTAACGAAGTTGGAGCATGAGGTATATATTGATTGTCTTCCTTATGAGTGGTGGTCGGGGACGAGCGAGGGTCTTTTCCTACCAATCTACCCCCCCCTAAGAGCATGCGCGTACTACTTTGTTTCGATGACTAATAGATTTTTGCAATAAGTATGTGAGTTCTTTATGACTAATGTTGAGTCCATGGATTATACGCACTCTCACCCTTCCACCATTGCTAGCCTCTCTTGTGCCGCGCAACCTTCGCCGGTACCATATACCTTCCTCAAAACAGCCACCATACCTACCTATTATGGCATTTTCATAGCCATTCCGAGATATATTGCCATGTAACTTTCCACTGTTCCGTTTATTATGACACGCTTCATTATTGTCATATTGCTTTGCATGATCATGTAGTTGACATCGTATTTGTGGCAAAGCCACCTTTCATAATTCTTTCATACATGTCACTCTTGAGTCATTGCACATCCTGGTACACCGCCTGAGGCATTCATATAGAGTCATATTTTTGTTCTAAGTATCGAGTTGTAATTTTTGAGTTGTAAGTAAATAGAAGTGCGATGATCATCATTATTAGAGCATTGTCCCATGTGAGGAAATAAAAAAAGGCCAAATAAGCCAAACAAAAAAATGAGAGAAAAAGAGAGAAGAGGCAATGTTACTATCCTTTTTCCACACTTGTGCTTCAAAGTAGCACCATGGTCTTCATGACAAAGAGTCTCATATTTTGTCACTTTCATATACTAGTGGGAATTTTTCATTATAGAACTTGGCTTGTATATTCCAACGATGGTCTTCCTCAAATCTCCCTAGGTCTTCATGAGCAAGAAAGTTGGATGCACACCCACTTAGTTTTTCTTTTTTACCTTTCATAAACTTATAGCTCTAGTGCATCCGTTGCATGGAAATCCCTACTCACTCACCTTCATATCTATTGATGGGAATCTCCATAGCCCGTTGATACGCCTAGTTAATGTGAGACTATCTCCCTCTTTTTGTCTTCTCCACAACCATCATATTCTATTCCACCTATAGTGTTATGTCCATGGCTCACGCTCATGTATTGCGTGAAAGTTGGAAAGGTTTGAGAACGCCAAAAGTATGAAACAATTGCTTGGCTTGTCATCGGGGTTGTGCATGATTTGAATATGCTATGTGATGAAGATGGAGCATAGCCAGACTATATGATTTTGTAGGGATAACTTTCTTTGGCCATGTTATTTTCAGAAGACATAATTGCCTTGTTAGTATGCTTGAAGTATTATTGTTTTTATGTTAATATTAAACTTTTGTTTTGAATCTTATGGATATGAACATTCATCCCACAATAAGAAAAATTACATGGATAAATATGTTAGGTAGC
Organism: Triticum timopheevii; assembly: GCA_963921465.1. Lineage (NCBI taxonomy): Eukaryota > Viridiplantae > Streptophyta > Magnoliopsida > Poales > Poaceae > Triticum > Triticum timopheevii. The sequence continues at coordinate 150,930,742 of OY997262.1, read as the reverse complement.
ATTCCACATCAAAAATTCTGTTTTTATCATTTACCTACTCGAGGACGAGCAGAAATTAAGCTTGGGGATGCTTGATATGTCTCCAACGTATCTATAATTTTTTATTGTTCCATGCTATTATATTATCTGTTTTGGATGTTTTATATGAATTAATATGCTATTTTATATTATTTTTGGGACTAACCTATTAACCTAGAGCTCAGTGCTAGTTTCTGTTTTTTCCTTGTTTTTGAGCTTCGCAGAAAAGCAATACCAAACGGAGTCCAAATGGAATGAAACCTTCGTGATGATTTTTCTTGGACCAGAAGACACCCAGGAAACTTGGAGATCAAGTCGGAAGAGCCACGAGGCGGCGGCAAGGGGGGAGGGCGCGCCCAGGGGGTAGGGCGCGCCCCCTACCTTGTGGGCCCCTCGTGACCCACCTGGCCTAATTCTTCATCCTATATATTCTCAAATATCCTCAAACCACCAGAAGCATCCATGAAAACACTTTTCAGCCGCTGCAACCTTCTGTACCCGTGAGATCCCATCTAGGGGCCTTTTCCGGCGTCCTGCCGGAGAGGGATTCGATCACGAAGGACTTCTACATCAACTGTATTGCCCTTCCGATGAAGTGTGAGTAGTTTACCTCAGACCTACGGGTCCATAGCTAGTAACTAGATCGCTTCTTCTCTCAATTTGCTTCTCAATACCATGTTCTCCTAGATGTTCTTGGAGATCTATCTGATGTAATCTTCTTTTGCGGTGTGTTTTTGTCGAGATCTGATGAATTGTGGATTTATGATCAGCTTATCTGTGAATATTATTTCAATCTTCTCTGAATTCTTATATGCATGATTTGAAATATTTGTAATTATCTTCTAATTATGGTTTATTTTGGCCAACTAGATTGGTTTTTCTTGAAATGGGAGAAGTGCTTAGCTTTGGGTTCAATCTTGTGGTGTCCTTTCTAGTGACAGTAGGGGCAGCAAGGCACTTATTGTATTGTCGCCATCGAGGATAAAAAGATGGGGTTTACATCATATTGCTTGAGTTTATTCCTCTACATCATTTCATCTTACTTAATGTGTTACTCTGTTCTTCATGAACTTAATACTCTAGATGCAGTGGGCAAATAAAAAGATTGGGAAAGAGAGGGCAAATAAAACGGCAAGGGTGAAGTGGGGGAGAGGAAAATGAGAGGAAATTGCAAATAATGTAATGTGAGAGATAGGGATTGTGATGGGTACTTGGTATTGTTGACTTGCTTGTGTGAGCCTCCCCGGCAACGGCGCTAGAAATTCTTCATGCTACCTCTTGAGCACTGCATTGGATTTCCCCGAAGAGGAGAGGATGATGCAGCAAAGTAGCGTAAGTATTTCCCTCAGTTTTTGAGAACCAGGGTATCAATCCAGTAGGAGACCACACACAAGTCCCTCGTACCTACACAAAATGATAGCTACTCGCAACCAACGCGATTAGGGGTTGTCGATCCCTTCACGGTCACTTACAAGAGTGAGATCTGAAAGAGATGATAAATAATATTTTGGGTATTTTTGGTGGATAGATGAAAAGTAAAAAGTAAAAGGCAAAGTAAAAACAAAGCAAGTAAATAAAGTGATAGATATTGATATGATGAGAATAGACCCGGGGGCCATAGGTTTCACTAGTGGCTTCTCTCAAGAGCATAGATATTCTACGGTGGGTGAACAAATTATTGTTGAGCAATTGACAGAATTGAGCATAGTTATGAGTATATCTAGGCAATGATCTTGTATATAGGCATCACGTCCAAAACAAGTAGATCGAAACGATTCTGCATCTACTACTATTACTCACTCATCGACCACTATCCAGCATGCATCTAGAGTATTAAGTTAAAAACAGAGTAACGCCTTGAGCAAGATGACATGATGTAGAGGGATAAATTCATGCAATATGATAAAAAAACCATCTTGTTATCCTCGATGGCAACAATACAATACGTGCCTTGCAACCCTTTCTGTCACTGGGTAAGGACACCACAAGATTGAGCCCAAAGCTAAGCACTTCTCCCATTGCAACAACTACCAATCTAGTTAGCCAAACCGAAAAGGATAATTCGAAGAGACTTGCAAAGATAACTCAATCATACATAAAAGAATTCAGAGAAGAATCAAATATTTTCCCTAGATAATACTGGATCATAAACCCACAATTCATCGGTCTCAACAAACACACCGCAAAAAGAAGATTACATCGAATAGATCTCCATGAGAGAGGGGGAGAACATTGTATTGAGATCCAAAAAGAGAGAAGAAGCCATCTAGCTACTAGCTATGGACCCGAAGGTCTGAAGTGTCGTGGTTCTAAGTCTAACAGTAGAATAGGGGGTAGGTATGGAGAGGCAAGATCCTAGCTATGGAGCAGTTGTATAGACAAGGGATTTACGAGTTTGGGTCCTTCTCGGAGGAAGTAACAACCCTACGTCTCGGAGCCCGGAGGCGGTCGACTGGATTATGCGTGTGTAGGTTACAGGGGTGCGAACCCTTTACACTGAGGAGGGGGGTGGCTTATATAGTGTCCGCCAGACCCCTCCGGCCCTCAGTTATGCAGGGTTTAAAGTACATAAAGGTTTGGCGTTACTGGAAACGCCCTATATAAAGTGTCATCAATGCCATAAAGACTACTTAATTACAGACCGTTTGGATGCAGAGTGGCTCTTGATCTCCTAGTGGTCGAGTGAGTCTTCATGGTCGAGTCCTTCGAGTCCGTCGAGTGAACTCTCTCTTGGTCGACTGGAAGGCAGCTTCTTCTGAGGATGTCCTTGGGAAAGGTACTTAGGATAGGTCCGTGACCCTACCCTAGGTACATGACTTCATCATTAGCCCCTGAATGGATCGAGGTTTGAGTGAGGAAGGAGTTGATAATCTTTCCGACCTGTTTTTCGTGTTCTGAACATGTCTCATCTTGGACCAATAATAAATTTATTTTTAATGATGACAACAACTTTTCTTTCAGTCGCCTTGATCCATTCCTTTCTTCTTGTCGAGTGAACTTTTGAACTTAGTAAACTTCCGAGCGATGGATCGCAGGAAATCTACTGTCTGACAGATTGATCTGCTGTTAGCGGATTTTGTGGGATCCGAATTTTAGGAAGCGCGTGAAGCGGGGCGGACCGCGGTGCTCGGATGGGATAAGGCGTAGACGCCTCGATTTCTGCGCCACCTTTTTCGCCACGTATCACGCGTGCGTGACTGTTTTGGGATGTGACAGGATCACCTAGGCCTACTTGTCAGCCATTCAGAAGCGTCCTTATATAAGGTGCCGGACGAGGGTTTTTGAACAGTGCCTCCCCATTTCTCCCTCTGCCCTCTTCACCTCCGCCCGCAGTGCCTGCTCTCGCCTCTGCTCATCCACCCCTTGCGTGCTTCGCCGGCGACAATGGTGAAGGAGAGGACGGCGGCCTTGGAGCGTGCGAAGAAGGCGACGGCGACAGGGAAAGCAAAGGGAAGAGCGTCCAGTCGGGGCGGATCTTCGTCGAGGTCTCGCCTGCCGCACGGTTGGGTCCAAGGGGATTGGATCCGCTCGACCATCACCGAGGCGGATCTCAACGACCTGGCCAATGAGGGTCTGATCTCCCACGGGTCAGCAAGGCTTCCGGGGTCCGAGTGGCAACCGCAGCCGCAGGAGGGTGAGTGTGTTCTCCTCGCCACTCATGTAGATCATGGATTCTCTCTGCCGCCGAGTGTTTTCTTTCGAGGGTTTCTGAACTTCTTTGGGGCGCAACTCCACCATTTCACTCCCAATTCCATTGCCTATCTTTCCGCTTTCGTGTCCATGTGCGAGAACTTCCTGGGTTGTCGACCGCACTGGGGTCTCTTTAAGCACATATTCACCTGTCGCTCACAGACGGTGAAAAAGGCGAGTCCGGATGATGAGAGGACTAAGGTTATCCAGATGTGCAGGGGACTTGGGATTCAGATGAGGAGTAAGAGTACTTTTCCGGCCATGACCCTTCCTGAGTCGGTTAGAGGGTGGCAGTCGACCTGGTTTTACTGCCAAGACGAGTCAACGCCGGGGCAGTCGACTGGTCTCCCTCCGTTCTCCATGGACCGAGTGAACAAAACCTCTTCTCTGAAAGTGCTTCCTGAGGAGAAAGCCCAGGTAAAAATGTTGATGGAGCGCGTAGTCCAGCTCGTCCAAGACGGAGTGACGGGTATGGACCTTCTGGAGGTCTTCCTTAGACGACGCATCCAACCACTTCAGTACCGAGGCCACCCGATGTGGCTGTACTGCGGTACCGAAGACGCCACTCGGGTCCATCCAGAAGCGGTCAGCGACGCCACACTGGAGAGGTGGATGGCAGCCATCACAGGGAATAAGGACAACCCTCGAGGAGCTAGGAGGATCCCACCACTCGACCATTCCTACACACCGGACACGGTATGATCGCTTATCTCCGATTGTAATCTTGCTTTATTCATTCTGCTTCATTGCAAATTGGTCGATTGACCTTTGTCTTGTTTTGTTGTCTGTCAGGCCACCACCGAGCTGTACTCGATGCCCAATGGAGCGCAAGCGCCGACTGAGGAGGAGGAAGGAAGTGGGGGCGAAAGCCAGGAGGAGTGGGATTCGGATGTGGATGACAATGATGAGGGTGATGACTCTGGTGAGGAGGAAGAGGAGGAGGAGGAGGAGGAAGTTGCACCTCCTCGCTCGGAAAGACGCTCGAAGCTTGTCCATGATCCTGCAGCCGAGCGTGGTAAGGGGGTCACGACTGTCGCGCAGTCGACTAAGCGCCCTCGGACAACTTCTCCGGTGCCGACTGAGAAAGCTCCGAAGCAATCTCGAGTGGCGCCGTCGAAGCCGGCGAAGGTCTTGCCGAAGATGAAGATGGTGATCCCCACTATCTCAGGGTAATTGTGCTACTTGAGTTTTCCTATTCCACATGAACTTATTCTTGGTCGACTCATGAGTCAACCGACTGATTTCTGGAATTGCAGCGCTGCTACTTCTGATACCTCGGCCAGGGCTGAAGATCATGAGATGGAAGACGCTGCCACTTCTAAACCTGGTATGACCTTTATAGTTCCGTCTTCAGTTGATTGGCTCCTTGTCTCTAATTTTGACTCTTTTCTGCAGCTCCATCTAACGTCGTTATTAACCTTCCTGACGACGACGATGAGGAACCACTGAGGCAGAGGAGGAACAGGAAAACGTCTGCTGGCAAGGCGACTCAGGACGTGCCAGCACTCGAGACACTGGTCGCTGAGGGAGAGAACGTCACTCGGCCTACTATATCTTTTGCGGTGCCGTTGACGAGTGCTCGCCCCTCATCGTCGAGTGCTGCACAGCCTTCACTTTTCTCGACTCACCACGTCCCCGAGGACCAAGCCAGTGCTGCGAAAGAAGCAATACGCCAGGCAGGAGTCATGATGGAGCAAGTGAAGGCACTCCAAGACGCCAGTCAGGCAGCATATGATGCCAGTTCAGCTCTTCAGAGTAACGTTTAGGTCAGTCGGTCACCGCCTGTTCTGTTAGGATATGATATCTGAAAATCTTTCTCTTTGAAAATTGTAGTATCTGTCCTACACCCACTGGGTGTGTTGTTTGAAATTCTGGGTTAGTGGGGGCACGCTGAGTGCACCCACTGGGTGTAGTCCCCAAGGCTATGGTGGACTGCTGGCGGTCGACCATAGTCTTTATGTCTTAAGCTCTTTCTTTACTCGATCAGGTCGAATGGATTGAGAAACCGGTGGGGGCACGCTGAGTGCACCCACTGGGTGTAGTCCCCGAGACTGTGGTCGACTGCTGGCAGTCAACTATAGTCTGAAGAACATCTTCCCTTTTTTTTGTTGGTCGACTGGTCGACTCTAACTGATAAAACTAGTGGGGGCACGCTGAGTGCACCCACTGGATGTAGTCCCTGAGACTATGGTCGAATGTTTGTATTCGGCCGTAGTCTTAGAAACGTTATGATTTTCCTTTAGTCACTCGGAAGTGAATTGTCTTTGACATATGTCGATTGGTTCTTCGTAGAAATCCTGTGAGCTTGCGGCTCGTTATACTGAGTTGGAAAACAAGCACATCCAGCTCGAGCTTGATCTGAAACTGGTCCAAGAGAACTTAACGAAGGCGAAGGAGGAAGCAAAGGGTATGTTTGGTGAGACTCTCGACGACTGCCTTTGTCTCTCGTCCGCTTCAGAGTCTGATCTCACTGTAACCTTGCAGATAAAGTGAGGGATGCCCAGAGGAAGAAAGACCTTGACTTGGCTGAGATGCAGAAAGCGGCTTTAGAGAAGACCAAGCTCGCAGATGAGAAGCTGGCTTCAATCACCAAGCTTGAAGAAGAAAACACCAATCTGAAAGCTGCTCTTGACACTGCCAACAAGGAGGTCGGTCGACTGAAAAGTGATAAGATTGCCCTGAGTGACAAGGCCAGTGAGTTGGTGGGAAAGAAGAACGATCTGGAGGCTTATCTGGGTGGACTTGCCAAGAAGCTATTCCTCATGCTTGAAGGTAATCTTTTGTATTAAACAGACATTTTAACTGTGATCTTTCCATCCGACTGTTGTCTTAACTCGGTGGTTGCGCTTGCAGAATTTTGCCAGAACTTTGAAGAGGAGACTGGTCGACTGGAAATAAACCTGGATCCCATCAACCCTCCTGTGAAGGATGAAGTCCCCATGAATGTGCTCCGGCTCGAATCTCGTGTTGCAGCCGTCGTCGATTATCTCGCAAGGCTGAAGGTCGCAACTTCCCGCATCGACACAACACTCTGGCCAAGGGAGACGCTCCAGAATGACCTCGAGTCTCTGATGACTCGACTAAACAAAGTCCCAAGTCAAGTGCAGGAGTGGAAGAAGTCTTCTGCCAGGTGTGGCGCAGACGTTGCTCTATCTCTGGCCCGCGTTCACTGCAAGGATGCACGAGAGGACAAGCTGGTGGCCCTTAGGGTGGCTAACACCAAGAAGCACGATTTACGATCTTTCATGGAGACCTTCATCGCCGCTGCCACTCGGATTGCAGATGGAATCGACCTGGATGAGTTTGTTGCACCTTCCAGCCCTCCACAGGAGGGGTAAAAAACTTCTGAGCTTGATACTTTAAATTTGCCTCGGTATGCCGAGTGATTTTTGTAACCGTCAAACCTTAACAGGCTTAGCACCTGAGCACTTTCAGTTCCGTTAGGTGTTATCCGAACTTGGATTCGACGTTGAATATGTTTGCATTTTGGTTTGAGGTGTCTTTTGCAGGCTAAAGGGTGGTGCTTATTGCAATCGACTTGTTCCCCAAGGCACTTAGGCGAGCACTGGGTTGCAGCTAAGCCCCCGAGTGAGAGGTCTGTTCTCCACTCGGTAGGATTTTCAAAAACTTAGGCAAGCACTGGGCTGCAGCTAAGTCTCCGAGTGGGAGGTCTGCTCTCCACTCGGTAGGATTTTCAAAAACTTAGGCGAGCACTGGGCTGCAGCTAAGCCTCCGAGTGGGAGGTCTGCTCTCCACTCGGTAGGATCTTTAAAAACTTAGGCGAGCACTGGGCTGCAGCTAAGCCTCCGAGTGGGAGGTCTGCTCTCCACTCGGTAGGATTTTTAAAAACTTAGGCGAGCACTGGACTGCAGCTAAGCCCCCGAGTGGGAGGTCTGCTCTCCACTCGGTAGGATCTTTAAAAACTTAGGCGAGCACTGGGCTGCAGCTAAGCCTCCAAGTGGGAGGTCTGCTCTCCACTCGGAAGGATTTTCAAGAACTTAGGCGAGCACTAGGCTGCAGCTAAGCCCCCGAGTGGGAGGTTTGCTCTCCACTCGGTAGGATTTTCAAAAACTTAGGCAAGCACTGGGCTGCAGCTAAGCCTCCGAGTGGGAGGTCTGCTCTCCACTCGGTAGGATTTTTACGGCGTCTCTCTGGAGGATAAGGCGTTAATCGACCTTGTCTTTCTTATGGAGAGCACATTATACTTCTGGCGTAGCTCGGAGGAAGAGGGTAGCAGTCGACCTGCACCTCGTCCTCCTTGCGGAGCGCACGTTGTACTTGTGGCGTAGCTCGGAGGAAGAGGGTAGCAGTCGACCTGCACCTCGTCCTCCTTGCGGGGTGCACGTTGTACTTGTGGCGTAGCTCGGAGGAAGAGGGTAGCAGTCGACCTGCACCTCGTCCTCCTTGCGGAGCGCACGTTGTACTTGAACTTAGGCAAGTGCTTAGACTGCAACTAAGCCCCCGAGTGGGAGGCCGGCTCGCCACTCGGTAGAATTTGATTGAAACTTAGGCGAGTACTTAGACTGCAGCTAAGCCCCCGAGTGGGAGGCTGGATCACCACTCAGTAGGATTTTATTGAAACTTAGGCGAGTACTTGGACTGCGGCTAAGCCCCCGAGTGGGAGGCTGGCTCACCACTCAGTAGGATTTTATTTAAACTTAGGCGAAAACGGATTCACAGCTAAGCCCCCGAGTGGGAGGCTGGCTCTCCACTCGGCAAGGATTTTATTGAAACTTAGGCGAAATCGGATTCGCTGCTAAGCCCCCGAGTGGGAGGCTGGCTCTCCACTCGGCAAGGATTTTATTGAAACTTAGGCTCGCAGCTAAGCCCCCGAGTGGGAGGCTGGCTCTCCACTCGGCAAGGATTTTTTTTTTAACTTAGGCGAAACGGATTCGCAGCTAAGCCACCCACTGAGGGGAAATTTTATTGAACAAATAAAAGTGACAACAATCATTGGGGAAATTATGACACTATTATCTTGTGAAACATGAACAATAGAAGTACTTTTATTACAACTCATCCGAGTGAATACTTAGGTGTAAAAGGGGCGGAGCAACTCCGCGTCCCAAGCTCGGGGCTCGTCGATGTTGTGCTCGACGTTGTAAAGACGGTACGCTCTGTTATGGAGAACCTTGGTGATGATGAAGGGACCTTCCCAAGAAGGAGCAAGCTTGTGTGGTTTCTGCTGATCCACTCGGAGAACCAAATCTCCTTCCTGGAAAGCTCGACTCTTCACGTTTTTGGCGTGGAAGCGACGCAAGTCTTGTTGGTAAATGGTCGATCGGATCAGAGCCATCTCCCTTTCTTCCTCTAAAAGGTCGACTGCATCCTGCCGTGCTTGTTTTGCTTCAGCTTCGGTGTAGAGCTCGACCCGAGGAGTATTGTGGAGCAGGTCACTTGGCAAGACCGCTTCAGCTCCGTAGACCAAGAAGAATGGAGTTCTTCCAGTCGACCGGTTAGGCATGGTCCTTAGCCCCCAAAGCACCAAAGGAAGTTCGTCGAGCCATGCTCCAGCCGCATGCTTGAGATCACGCATCAGTCGGGGTTTCAACCCTTTGAGAATCAAGCCATTAGCCCGCTCTGCTTGTCCATTCGACTGAGGATGGGCGACTGAAGCATAGTCGACTCGTGTGCCCTGAGATGTGCAGAACGCCCTGAATTCCTCCGAATCGAAGTTTGACCCATTGTCAGTGATGATGTTGTGCGGGACTCCATATCTGAATATCAATTCTCTGATGAAGCTGACAGCAGTACCGGCGTCAAGGTTCTTGATGAGTTTAGCCTCGATCCACTTGGTGAACTTGTCGACTGCTACCAGCACATGAGTGAAACCGCTTCGGCCTATTCTCAAGGGCCCAACCATATCCAATCCCCATACTGCGAAGGGCCAGACGAGTGGTATGGTCTTCAGAGCTGATGCAGGCTTGTGTGACATGTTGGAGTAAAATTGACATCCCTCACACTTGTCGACTATCTCCTTTGCCATTTCATTCGCCCTTGGCCAGTAAAATCCGGCTCGGTATGCTTTGCACGATGGTCCGAGAGGACGCATGATGGCCACAGGTCCCCGAGTGGATGTCATCAAGGATTATCCGACCTTCTTCTGGCGTTATGCACTTCTGACCAACTACAGTCGCGCTCTCTCTATACAGCTGCCCCTTGATCGCAGTAAAGGCTTTGGATTGGCGGACGATCTGTCGAGCCTCTTCCTCGTCCTCCGGGAGCTCTTTCCTCAAGATATACGCGATATATGGTATTGTCCAATCGGGAGTGATCACTAAAGCCTCCATGACCAGGTCGACCACTGCTGGAACTTCAACCTCAGTCGGATCTGTGACACTCTTGGGCTGCGGAGCTTCTTCGGTAAAAGGATCTTCTTTAACTGATGGAGTATGGATATGCTCCAAGAACACAGCACTAGGAATGGCTTCTCTCTTGGAACCTATCTTTGCCAAGTCATCAGCCGCTTGATTTTTCAGTCGGGGTATATGATGGCGCTCTAACCCTTCGAATTTCTTTTCAAGCTTCCTCACTGCATTGCAGTATCCAGTCATGGCTGGGCTTCTAACGTCCCACTCCTTCATCACCTGATTGACCACCAAATCTGAGTCGCCATAAACCATAAGGCGACGGACGCCGAGTGAAATGGCCATGTGCAACCCATATAAAAGTGCCTCGTATTCTGCTTTATTGTTGGAGGAATCAAAGTGAATCTGGAGCACATATCTGAGCTTATCTCCTCAGGGGGAAACCAAAACTACCCCAGCACTAGAACCATTTAACATCTTAGAGCCATCAAAGAACATGGTCCAATCCTCCGGGTGAACTTGAATCGGCTGCTGTTGTTCAATCCACTCGGCAAGGAAATCTGCTATTGCTTGGGACTTAATGGCTTTCTTTGCCTCAAACTTGATATCAAGGGGAAGGAGTTCAATCGCCCATTTCGCCACTTGACCAGTTGCATCCCTGTTGTGCAGAATCTCTGAAAGTGGGGCGTCGCTGACGATTGTAATGGAATGATCAGAGAAATAATGAGCAACCTTCTTCGTGGTCATGTAGATCCCATACACAAGCTTCTGATAATGAGGATATCTTTGCTTCGATGGAGTCAAAACTTCAGAAAGATAATACACTGGGCGCTGAACTTTGAAGGCTTTCCCTTCTTCTTCCCGCTCGACCGTAAGCACTGTACTGACGACTTGTCCTGTGGCTGCAATATAAAGCAACAGAGGCTCTTTGCTGATTGGAGCAGCAAGCACCGGCTGGGTGGAGAGCAGAGCTTTTAGCTCGGCAAACGCTGCATCAGCTTCTGGAGTCCACTCGAACTTGTCTGCCTTCTTCATCAGTCGGTAAAGAGGTAATGCCTTTTCACCGAGACGAGAGATGAATCGACTTAACGCGGCCAAGCATCCAGTAAGCTTCTGGACATCGTGCACCCGCAGAGGGTGTTTCATTCGGAGTATAGTGCCAATTTTTTCTGGGTTAGCGTCGATTCCTCGTTCGGAAATGAGAAAACCGAGTAACTTTGCACCAGGAACTCCGAATGTGCACTTTGATGGATTGAGGTTGATATCATACCTCCTGAGATTGGCAAATGTTTCAGCAAGGTCAGTCAACAGGTCGGAACCCTTTCGCAATTTGACCACAATATCATCCATGTATGCTTCCATGTTCCGACTGATTTGAGTGAGTAAACACTTCTAAATCATCCTCATGAACGTGGCTCCGGCATTCTTGAGGCCGAATGTATCGGTGTACTAAAGTAGGGGTACCTTAGTACCCCGAACTTGTGCACGGGCAGTCGCAGCGTCCCGCGGCAAGGCTTGCCGGGCGTCCGCCAAGATCCTCCGCTATTCCTATTTGTTGCCATTCAAGAACAAAGTGTTAACTGAGAAGACAAGGCCCCGGCAAGAGGAGCTTGCCGGGAAGGGCAAGACCCCGGCAAGAGGAGCTTGCCGGGAAGGACAAAGACCCCGGCAAGAGGAGCTTGCCGGGAAGGCCAACCAAGGCACTTCAGAAAACTTGCCGCGACGCCCCGCGCATCCCGGCAAGGCACGGCGAGCGGCAAGCTTGCGGGTGCGACAAGACAACGGCCGCGGTAAGGCGCTTGCCGTGGCAGGGCTGCCACTCTGCACCCGAGCTCCAGCGCACCCGACATCGTGTCACCACAGGATCGCTCCTGGTGCACGTGGCGGGTAGCTGCGCAGCCGAGCAGTGCGAGGTGGCAAGCGAAGCTGACAAGGAGGCCATCGTGGCGATCGGTGGCGCCCCTAACGGTCGCTTCCTTGCACTGTTGGGGCAACCGGACGGGCATTAAATGCCCTTGTCCCCTGCCGTCAGAGTTAGGTAGGGGGCACTGTTGGTAGTAGTTGTACCAACCTGCGTTTTTACTTTCTTACCCCTCTTTCTACGCTCCCACCTGTCGGTGACCCCTTTAGACTATAAAAAGGAGGCCCATGCGCACGTAGAAGGGGTTCGGCGGTTCGGCCAGTTCGACTCATTCGACACCACAACCCACATACGTTCTTGAACAAGAACAGAATATAGACACAAAGCAGCAGTAGGAGTCTTATCTCTCCAGAGAGCTCCGAAGCTGGGTAAAATCCCCCGCGTGCTCTCGCCTCGATCCGCTCTGCGTGCGCCCTCCGCTCCCTTGCCGGACAAGAAGGGGCCCCCTGCCCCATAGGTGCTCGTCCCCCACAACATCTCTGGCGCGCCAGGTAGGGGGCGTCGAGGTCGTGCGTATCTGATCCGGCGTCTGCGCGCGCTACATCAACATCTTCATCGACATGCCACCGAAGAAGAAGGCTTCGGAGGTGGCCGCTCCGTCTGCGACTATCCTACCGCCACCGGAGCAAACTGGCGGTGGGGTGGACGCCGGCGGAGGAGCGGGCGCCGACGGTGGGACTCACGTCGTCACCAGGTCCAAGGACAAGGCCCCGCAAGCTTCAACATCTGTACATCCACCACAACCCTCCCAGGGGGTGTAGGACCGACAGCGCCACAGTGCTCCTAGTACCGTGCTCGCGTTAGAACAAGGCCAAGCTGGTGGGTCGCGGGACGCTCAAGGCCAATGTGCGCGTCAACACACCGGCACGAGCGCAGTGCGGTCGCCTGGACGAGATGTTGCTCCTTCTAACACTGTTAGAAGTTTGAGCATATCCCGTACCTCGCGCCGCTCGCCACCACCACCCAAGACTCCAGAGGAAGCGCTGGCCCGAGCCCAGCTGCTTCTAGATTACCCTCCAGCGCCAGACAAGATCGACGACTGGAGGGCCGCCATTTATAGCCTCATTGGCTTCGCCAACGGCGACAAGCCCCGGCAACCGAGCGCATCGAAGCCCCGGCAAGACGCCCAGGCGCAAGCCGACGCCGACAAGACCGTTGGGGGTGCCACCACCGTGCACTCCCCGCCCCGAAGGCCAAGATCGCCGACTCGCCGGGCCAACCTCGACACCGACTCCACCGTGTCGTTGGACCCGCAAGCTCGCCGCGATCAACGCCAAGTTCTCCAAGAATGACGACACAAGGACGCTCGTACTCGCATCGAGCGCAGAAGAGAAGCGCGACGTCAATCAGACCAGCGCGCTGGGCCCACTATCGATATGCATGCGCCAGGGGAACCAGGCGACCTGCCGTACGCGGTGGGTTGCCCTGCGTTCACCCGTGAGCTGCGGTAAGTCCAGTGGCCCAGCACCAAGAACTTCAAGCCAGACGTGCCCGAGAAGTACGATGGCAGGATACACCCGTCGGAGTTTCTCAGCGTCTACACCATCGTGGTGCAGGCTGCCGGGGGGCGCGACGAGAAGATCCTCGCCAACTACTTCCCGCTGGTGCTCAAGCCCAACGTCAGATCTTGGCTCATGCACTTGCCGGACAACTCCATCTCTTCATGGGCGGACCTGTGTCATCAGTTTGTCGGTGCCTTCACAGGCGGCCACAAACCCCATGGCCAGGAGAGCGATCTTCATCTGCTCGTCCAGAAGGAGGGAGAACCCCTGCGCAAGTACATACAGAGATTCAGCCAGGTTCAGCGCAACATCCCAGACGTCCATCCTGCCGTGGTTATTAGCGCGTTCCATCAGAACGTGCGTAACCGCAGGATGAGGGAGGAGATGGCGATGTGCAAGATCAGAGATGTCAGCGAGCTATACGCTCTAGCCGACAAGTGTGCACGGGCTGAGGAGGGAAGGAAAATCCCCGGAGAGAATGCAGGAGCAGAAGGGTCTGACAGTGAGGATGCCCCTCCGGCAAAGAAGAACCGGAGACGGAATAACAGAAAGAGAAAGGCTAACGATGTGCTAGTCGTTGAGCAGTCCGGCAACGGAGGCGGCACTGACAAGGCCAAAGCTGGCGACTCCGGCGAGGCTGTGGTGGCTGCCGACAAGCAGGATGGCTCCGGCAAGCAGTATTGCAAGATCCACCGCACCAAGGGCCATGACCTCCAAGCCTGCAAGAAAGTTGAGCAGATGGTGGAGCTACAGAAAGCTGAATACGACCGCCGCGACAAGGAGAAGGCCCGGGAAGGTGGCAGAGGATCCGGCAACAAGCGTCCCGCCAGGGGAGGGCGCCGTGGCAAGGCCAAGCAGCAGCAAGGAGACAGCCTCCCTGCGGCCGCGACAAGGACGAAGACGAAGATGAGGATGATGAGATGGAGGAGGATGAGACTGACGAGCAAGAGTTTCAGAAGGCAACAGAGGTTTTGTGCGTCGACGGTGGTGCTTCTCTGCACACCTCGCACCGCCAACTCAAACAGTGGGTGCGGGAAGTGAACGCAGCAGAACCATCCGTCGAGTCGCGCAAACCCCTGAAATGGTCCAGCACGCCCATCATCTTCGATGTTGAGGATCACCCTGATCGCATCACTGCGGTCGGGTGCTTGCCGATGTTGGTTTCGCCAACAATCCGCAACCTCAAGGTCACGAAGATGTTGGTTGACGGCGGGGCCGGCCTGAATCTGATCTCCTCCGCAGTGCTCAAGAAGCTCCAGATCCCCGATAGCGAGCTCGAAGAGACTGGTACCTTTCAAGGAATAAACCCGGGAAGGAGCAAGCCGAAGGGGAAGATCACACTGCCGGTAACTTTTGGCAGCGAGCTGAATTTCAAGACAGAGAGAGTCACATTTGACGTTGCTGATTTCCCATTGCCCTACAATGGGATACTTGGCCGTCCAGCGCTCGCCAAGTTCATGGCAGCCTCTCACTACGCCTACAATGTGCTCAAGATGCCTGGTCCGATAAGTGTCATTTCCGTCCAAGGCGACAAGAAGGATGCACTCATCTGTACCGACAAGATCTACCGGGAAGCAGCAGCCGCAGCAGAGCGCAAACCACTTGCCGCTGAAGCTCCCGGAGGGAAGATGAAGAAGACCAAGTCCGACAAGAGTAGCTCTGATGCATACTCCGGCAAGCGCACCTCTTCGGAGTGCTGCGCTACCGTCGAGGACGCACCATCGAGCTCCACCGGCAAGTGCAAGAAGGCAAAGACAGCTTCACCAGAGACCAAGAAAGTGGCTGCCAAGGAGGACGGCACTGGTGGTACCTTCACCATCAGTGCCACGCTTGATCCTAAATAGGAAAGCGCGCTCGTTGCTTTCCTGCGGGCGAATGTCGATGTGTTCGCATGGCAACCATCTGACATCCCCGGTGTTCCCAGGAAAGTAATTGAGCACCACCTTGCCGTCTGTCCTCACGCGCGGCCCGTCAAGCAGAGAGTTAGGAAGCAAGCAGTGGAGCGTCAAGAGTTCATTGCAGAGGAGATCAAGAAATTGGAAGCAGCGGGCCTGGTCCGAGGAGTACTCCATCCAACGTGGTTAGCCAATCCAGTAGTCGTGCGCAAAGCAAACGGGAAGTGGAGGCTTTGTATTGACTTCACTGATGTTAATAAAGCTTGTCCCAAGGATCCATTTCCCTTGCCGCGCATTGACCAGATTGTCGACTCCACGGCAGGATGTGATCTGCTTTCATTCCTTGATGCATACTCAGGATATCACCAGATCTTCATGGCAGAAGAGGATGAAGAGAAAACCGCATTCATTACTCCATGTGGCACGTACTGCTTTGTACGGAAGCCCTTCGGACTAAAGAATGCCGGTTCAACATTTGCAAGAGTAGTCAGCCATGCTTTTGAGCCACAATTGCACAGAAATGTAGAAGCTTACATGGATGACATAGTGGTCAAGAGCAAGGACAAAGAGACTTTGATCCAAGATTTGGACGAGACCTTCACAAATCTACGCAAGATAAATCTCAAGTTGAATCCCGAGAAGTGTGTGTTTGGAGTTCCTTCCGGCAAGCTTCTTGGATTCTTTGTGTCCCAGAGGGGGATTGAAGCCAGTCCCGACAAGATCAAGGCCATTGAGCAAATCGAAGCACCAAAGCGCGTCAAGGATGTGCGAAGGCTTGCCGGCTGTGTTGCTGCTCTCAGCAGGTTCATTTCCAAGTCTGCCGAACGCGCCCTGCCGTTTTTCAAAATTTTGAAAAAGGCGGGTCCAATGAAATGGACTCCGGAAGCGGAGGCTGCGCTGCAAGACTTGAAGAAATATTTGTCCTCCACTCCAACACTTGTCGCACCTAAGCCACAAGAGAAGTTGCTGCTATATCTGGCGGCAACCAATCAAGTGGTTAGTGCTGCGTTAGTTGCGGAGAGGGAGGCGGATGATGAGCCGGCGGCCACGGCAAGCGAATCCAGCGACAAGCAGGGGGCTTCCCCGACAAGTTCTGGCTCCGGCAAGGATGGATCTGTACAGTTGCCGGAAGAGAAACAGAAGAAGATGGTGCAGCGCCCAGTTTACTTTGTCAGTTCCCTTCTGCAGGGGACTAGATCAAGGTACTCTGGTGTGCAGAAGTTGCATTTCGGCCTTCTCATGGCCTCGAGGAAGCTGCACCATTACTTTCAAGCACATGAGATCACAGTGGTCACTCGTTTTCCGTTGAAGAGGATATTGCAAAATCTAGAAGCAACAGGCAGGATTGTCGAGTGGGCACTGGAATTGTCAAGCTTTGGCCTCAAGTTTGAAAGTACTTCAACTATTCAGAGCCGAGCATTGGCAGAGTTCATAGCAGAATGGACGCCAACACCCGATGAAGAAACTCCGGAAAAGAGCATCCCCGTTAAGGAAGCAAGTAAAGAATGGACCATGTACTTTGATGGTGCCTTCTCGCTGCAAGGCGCCGGTGCAGGCGTACTACTCGTCGCACCCACCGGAGAGCACCTCAAGTACGTGGTCCAGATGCACTTTCCCAAGGAGCAGGCTACAAATAATACTGCAGAGTATGAAAGCTTGCTTGCTGGACTCAGGATCGCGGCAGACCTTGGGATCAGGAAGCTTATTGTCAGGGGTGACTCGCAGCTTGTCGTCCGTCAAGTAAACAAAGATTATCAGAGTCCGTTGATGGAAGCCTACATCGATGAAGTGAGGAAGCTGGAAGAGCATTTTGACGGCCTGCAAATGGAACATGTTCCAAGAGCCCAGAACGACATTGCAGACGGCCTGTCAAAGTGCGTCGCACTCAAGTTACCTGTGGAACCAGGGATTTTTGTGCTCAAGCTGACTCAGCCATCTGTAACACCATCAACTGGACAGAGCAAGAAGAGGAAGTTGATTACTGGCGACTACTTTCCGGCAGAGCTCCCCGAAGCCGCCGCCAAGAAGGTCCCCAGGATCAACACAGAAAGTGCTGAGGAGCAGTCTGCTCCGACAAGCCCTAGGGTTTGTTTCGTTGAAGCAGATGCTCCCGACAAGCTGTGTCCCGACACGCTTGCCGGGGAGCATCACGCTCCGGCAGGATCCCAGATTCTTGCCGTAGAAGCGGATGTTCCCGCAGCAGCATTTGCGCCTTTAGTCCTTGTCGTCGAGCCACAAGCTCCAGCATGGGCACAGCAGATCGTCCATTTCCTTCAGACAGGAGAACTTCCCGAGGAACAAGAAGAAGCGGAGAGAGTAGCCCGGCAATCAAGTATGTACCAGTTTGTCGATGACATACTGTACAGAAGAAGATTCAACGGAGTGAAATTGAAGTGCATTTCCCGGGAAGATGGACAGGAGCTGTTGGCGGAGATACATGGAGGCATATGTGGTCACCACATTGGCGCAAGAGCACTTGCCGGCAAAGCCTTCCGGCAAGGTTTCTTCTGGCCGACAGCCCTCCAGGATGCAACTGCACAAGTAACCAAGTGTGAAGCGTGCCAGTTCCACTCCAAGCAGATACATCAACCAGCTCAAGCTCTCCAAACAATCCCTTTATCCTGGCCATTTTCGGTCTGGGGGCTCGATATCCTCGGCCCCTTCCCCCGAGCTGTCGGGGGCTTTGAGTACTTGTACGTTGCAATCGACAAGTTCACAAAGTGGCCTGAAGTGGAAGCAGTGAGGAAGGTGACAGCACAATCAGCAGTCAAGTTCTTCAGGTCAATTGTTTGCCGTTTCGGAATCCCTAACAGGATCATCACCGACAATGGCACACAATTCACGAGCCGCACCTTCATGCAGTACGTCCAAGATCTTGGCACCAAGATCTGCTTCGCTTCTGTTGCTCACCCGAGAAGCAACGGTCAAGCGAAGAGGGCAAACGCTGAAGTGCTGCGCGGGCTCAAGACCAGAACTTTCGACAGGCTGCGCAAGTGCGGAAGAAATTTGATTGAGGAGCTGCCGGTGGTTCTTTGGTCGATCAGGACGACGCCAAATCGAGCCACTGGCCAGACACCTTTTGCTCTTGTCTATGGAGCAGAAGCAGTTCTCCCCACAGAACTCGTATACGGATCGCCTCGAGTGCTCGCTTATGATGAGCTTGAGCAAGAGCAGCTGCGGCAAGATGACGCGCTGCTCCTCGAGGAAGATCGTCTTCAGGCTGCTATACGAGCTGCTCGTTACCAGCAAGCTTTGCGTCGCTACCATAGCCGCAAAGTTAATGCCAGAAGCTTCAAGGAAGGCGACCTTGTTCTTCGGCGCGTTCAATCCGCCAAGAATTCCAACAAGTTGACGCCAAAGTGGGAAGGCCCTTATCGGGTGAAACGAGTCACTAGGCCCGGCGCTGTCCGCCTTGAGACCGAAGATGGCTTTCCGGTGAGCAATTCCTGGAACATAGAGCATCTTCGCAAGTTTTACCCATAAGGCGTGGTTTCCGGAATCTGTTCCGGCAACCACCTTTTGTACAAGCTTTGCCGCTGTTGCATGTAACCCTTTGTACAAAGCCGGGCGCAGATCCCGTGCATAAATAAAGTCCATATGTGCTTCGCACATCTTGTCAAATTTCATGCATTCTTTCTTTTTTTGCATGTTTTATCTGACACTTTGTGCAGCACTTCTCCTGTTCACCGGGGGAGGAGAGGATAAAGGTGTGGACCAGGCGTCGTTCAAAGAAGTATGGCCTTGCCGGGATCCAGACGACAGAAAAGCTAAGTTGCCAAAGTTTGAGCAGTGTCAGTTTTAAATTTTTAAGTTATATTCCTTGAACGACCGTGCCTTGTATGGAAAACCTGTGCGCGGAGGAACCGGTTCGTGGCAAAGTTGCGCCCTTACTTTGTTTCGAGTCCGCTCAACAATGAAAAGCGTGCTGCAACTAGTCCCGACAAGGTTTCTTGCCGGAGGCAACATCGCCAGCGGGCTGCTGATGTTCCGCACTCAGCGCTCGCGGCAAGCGTGCTTGCGCCGGCAAGTTCCCTAAAAGCGTAGGGTAAAAACATACAAGGGATGGAGTCGAAGAAAGGAAGTAACATAGCAGATAGTGCCCAGAATAGAGTTATATTACAAAAATAGCTTGTTGCGGCACTGACTAAATTGTTCTCATGACTTAAATAAACAGCGACAAGGAAAGGAGAAGAAGGATGGCCTAATCCACGTGCTCGCCATCGATCCTCCTGACTTCGTTCACCTTGTCCACGATGGGTGCGACGATGGCTTTGAGCTCCTCAAGATCAGCACCCTCCGGCAGCTTCTTGAGGACGCGAGAGAGGTCGAGGCCTGGATTGCGGAAGAGGATCTTCACTAGTACCTTCTCCAAGACCTTGGCGCAGATTGCGCGCGACTCATCCGCCAGCTTCTTCGGGATCCTTTCCTGGAGTTGCTGAAGGGCCGTCACCACGCCCATGAAGAAAAGAGTAAGCTTGGCGCTGGGCTGGAGGTTTTCCTCGGTGGAGTACCCGAAGCCCGCCAAGTCCAGCTCCGCCAGCTCCTCGTTGATGGCCGCAACGATGTTGACGAGGCCCTCCGTCCAGAGCCCCACTGTGGCCTTGAAGGTGTTCTGGGTCTCGGCGGCCCTCGTCAGCAGCTCTGCGTTGCCCTTGACCTCTTTCTTCAAGTCATCTTCTCGCTTCTTGGCGGCGTCCAACGTCCCCGTCAAGGTGGCCAGCTTCATCTCCAGATCAGCGCTCGAGTCCTTGGTGGCGTTCAGTTCCTTGATCTTGTCGGCGAGCTGAACTTGCAGATCACCATGGGCGCGGGCATCCTTCTCGCGTTCACGCTGGAGTGCGGCAAGCTCTTCATTTTTCCTTTTCATGTCCGCCTCCAGCTGCGTCACCTTCACCTCTAACTCCTTCTTGGCGGCCTCGGCAGCCGCGGCGGCATCCTTCGCCTCCTTGAGTGCCCCGCCAAGTGATTGCTCCCGGACGGCGAGCTCCTCCTCGTGGCTGTCCAAGTTCACCTTCTTCTGTATCAGCTCACCATCCCGCTTGGACAGCTCCTCGGCGGCGAGCCTCTGCTGCTCTTCGGCTTCAGCCTTTTCCAGGATGAACGCCTTCTTCGCCTCGTCGAGCTGCGCCCTCTCCTCAGCAATGGACCGGAGGGCCTCCTAGTTGCGCTTCCGGAGCACCTCCGCGTGTTTCTCCATGTCAACTCCCGCCTACGCGACAAGCGCTTCCCGGGACTCAAGCTTCGCTTGCCGGGCGCGGTAGAGTGACACCAACTTCCGGAGCAGCTGCTCCTCCTCGGACTCGCCACTGCTGCTGCTGGGCGCATCAACCACTGCCAGCCCAGCAGAGGCGAGCACTTCCCCGTCAAACTCCTCTCCTTCAACCGGTGCCCTGGAGCTCGACGCCCATGGAAGCTTGATGTATACGCCCTCGCCGGCCTTCAGGTATGCGCCTGGCTGGGGCTCCTCGGAGCCCGGCGCTGCATCAGCGGCGGAGGGGTTGGCAGACGGTGCAGCGCCTTGCGCTCCTGCGCCCTCCGGGTCATCAGTACGATCGCCAGACCCCTCGCCGGCTCCTGCACCAGCAGCCTTGGCGGCTTCCTCGTCGGCGGGCTCATCAGCGCCGGCCTCTTCCTCGCCAGCGGCGGCACCTTCAGTGTTGCCGCATGCGCCTTCCTCGCCGGTGGCCTCGGTCTCCATCGGGTCTACGAGAGGGGGATCTGAGGATAGGAAGAGGAAGGAAAAGTCAAGCAAATATCCAAAAAAAGAAGAAAGAAGATCAGAAGAAGAACCCAAGGGAAGATTTCTGACAAGAAAGGTTACCTGTGCTGGGCTCTGTGATCACGGGCTCCTCCACCAAGGGCTCGTTGGTTCCTTCCCTCGCCGGAGACCCCTCCCTTGCCGGGGAGCGCTCCCTTGTCAGGGAATCGCCCCTTGGCGGCGTAGTCGAAGCAGACAGCACCTCCGGGGTGGTTTCAGATTGCCCCTGATGGACCTGCTCTGCTCCTACATGAATGAATCAGCAATCAAGATATCAGCAAAAGAAGAAGCACCCATGCGCACCCCACAACAGAAAGTGAACCAAACACTTACGCTGGGGGCTGTGCTGGGGGCTGCTGCGCGGAGAAGGAACTGGGTCTGTCAAGGTAGTCTCGGACGTGTCCTCTGCCATCACAGTAGGATCGTCCTCGATGACAACCACAGGGACCTTGGCCCTCTTCACCGCTCTCTCGGCCAGAGTCCTGAAATAGAACAAGGATTCAGAGGGAAGCAAATCAGATGCAAAGCCAGAAACAACAAAGATTGAAGAAATACAAGTACAGTGAGAAGAAAGCCTTACTCCTCCTCCCCTTCTTCCTCCTCGTTGGAGCTCAGCGCAGAGAGGTCGAAGTCTGGTACCATTTCTGCGCGGCAAGGCGGAGGAGTGGGCTGCCTTGGACGTTTGCCGGGAGCTGCGGCAGGATCGGGTGTGGCAGCCCGGGAAGACCCCGCCTCAGTTGCCGGCACGGCCTGGGATGCTCCTGCGGCAACCGTACTTGCCGCGGTGGAGCGCGTCCCACGACGCTGCGGCTGCTGGCCTGCTTGCCGCCCTGCTGGATCTCCAACTCGATGGAGGCGCCTCCTTGGCTGGAATTGGGGCTGCGCTGGGGGCTCCGCCTGCGGCAAGCCACTCGAAGACGGCTGGCCGCTCGCGCCCCCAGCGGGCTCGCTCGCTTCGGCCTCGGGCTCCCTCTCGCCAACGACCTCTTCGGCAAGGTCTTCCCGGTCGGCAAGGCTTGCCGCCTCGGCCGCATCCGCCTCCTCCAGCGTGAAGCCAAACTCGCCCGCGGCGGCGGCTGCCGCCACCTCTTCGGCCCTGTGGCAATGTACCGCATCTCGTCGTCGGTGGTGGCGCGGGTGAGGAGTTTCTGCTCGTCGGAGTTGACTGCCACCTCCGTCAAGCTATCGAAGAATTGCTGCATGACCTCGTTGGCGGGCTCTATCCAAGTTGCACTTATCCCGTGCGAGTCGCACTCTGGCATCATTGCGCAGATGCGATCGCGCTGGGAGTTGTTGCACAAGGGGACGACGCCCTGCGGCAACCTGAACCACTCTGGATGGTTGGCGTCATGCTTGAACAGCTCCCTCAGCATCCCGTCAAGCTCCAGAACCGTGAAGTTGAAGTTGAGGCCGGGACGCAGCCTCATGATATCCGCTGGGCCGCCAAACATCCAGGCGGGCCTCCCCCTCTTCTGCAGAGGGGCGATGCGACGGCGGAGGAAATCCGCGCCAACCGCCCCTGCTGTGAGCCCGGCATGCCTGAGCCAGAGGATTCGGGTGGTGGCAATCTTCAGCTTGGTGTCGTCCGGCGACAGAGCGCTCCAGTCACCGCCACGCACCACCCGGGTCTGGCGCAGGTTGGTGAATGGCTGCAGATTGGCATCACAGATCCAGCACCACTCCGCCCTCCACTCATCCCACTTGCTGCGGAGCTCTCCCATCAAGTACACCTCCTTCATGCCGATCTGGGAGGTCCAGGCGATTCCGCCAGCCAGTGGCTCCCCTTTCTCGGCCCGGGGGGTGAAATAATGACGAAAAAGAGCGACATTGGGGAGAATGCCAACGAAGTTCTCGCAGAGGTGTGCGAAAACCGCCATTGTCAGAACGGCGTTGGGGGTGAAATCAAGAAGATGAAACCCGTAGGTATTCATGATGTCGCGGAGAAAATCGGAAAAAGGTGAGCAAAGCCCGCAATAGAAGAACACAGGAAAGAAATAGTACCCTTTCGGGCACCGCTTCGATTTGGAAGCCTCAGCGGAAAGCACCGGCGTGCGCGGATGCGCCCGCGTCTCCGTCGACCAAAAGAGGTAGAACTCCTCCCGCAGCGCCTTCGGGGTGAGCTCGGGGGAGAAAAGTGCTTGCTTCTTGCGCAGCGCCTCAAGCTGCAGCGCCTCGGCCGATTTCGCAGCCTTCCCGCCCTTGAGAGCCATGGCGTAAGCGGTGGGGGAGGGCGAAGGCGACGGCGGCGGCGGTAGCGGCGAAGGTGGAGCGCAGCTCTCTTTCGACTTGGGAAGCGGAGGGGAGCGGCGGAGCTTTCGGAGGAAGGAACTGCAAGTGGCGAAGGTGGGGGAACGGCCCTGTTCCCTCTGCTTATAAACAGGGGATGTGAACGTTACGCATTTCCTGGAATTAGGTATTGCCCACGTTCTCTCCCACGACGCCGCGATTGACGCGTGCCGTTGCGGGAGGGCGCGGTGGACACGGAGTCAGATTTAATGTGGACCCAGGCCACGTGTGCCCGTGCCCTGTTTTGGGCCTGGCCCAACAGCGCTCGGCACCGTGTATGGCCCAGGCCCGGGGGCTCCTGTTGGTGTACTAAAGTAGGGGTAGAACTTGTGCACGGGCAGTCGCAGCGTCCCGCGGCAAGGCTTGTTGGGCGTCCGCCAAGATCCTCCGCTATTCCTATTTACTGCCATTCAAGAACAAAGTGTTAACTGAGAAGACAAGGCCCCGGCAAGAGGAGCTTGCCGGGAAGGGCAAGACCCCGGCAAGAGGAGCTTGCCGGGAAGGACAAAGACCCCGGCAAGAGGAGCTTGCTGGGAAGGCCAACCAAGGCACTTCAGAAAACTTGCCGCGACGCCCCGCGCGTCCCGGCAAGGCACGGCGAGCGGCAAGCTTGCGGGTGCGACAAGACAACGGCCGCGGCAAGGCGCTTGCCGCGGCAGGGCTTCCACTCTACACCCGAGCTCCAGCGCACCCGACGTCGTGTCACCACAGGATCGCTCCTGGTGCACGTGGCGGGTAGCTGCGCAGCCGAGCGGTGCGAGGTGGCAAGCGAAGCTGACAAGGAGGCCATCGTGGCGATCGGTGGCGCCCCTAACGGTCGCTTCCTTGCACTGTTGGGGCGACCGGACGGGCATTAAATTCCCTTGTCCCCTGCCGTCAGAGTTAGGTAGGGGGCACTGTTGGTAGTAGTTGTACCAACCTGCGTTTTTACTTTCTTACCCCTCTTTCTACGCTGCCACCTGTCGGTGACCCCTTTAGACTATAAAAAGGAGGCCCATGCGCACGTAGAAGGGGTTCGGCGGTTCGGCCAGTTCGACTCATTCGACACCACAACCCACATACGTTCTTGAACAAGAACAGAATATAGACACAAAGCAGCAGTAAGAGTCTTATCTCTCCGGAGAGCTCCGAAGCTGGGTAAAATCCCCCGCGTGCTCTCGCCTCGATCCGCTCTGCGTGCGCCCTCCGCTCCCTTGCCGGACAAGAAGGGGCCCCCTGCCCCATAGGTGCTCGTCCCCCACGACAGAATGGCATGGTGACATAGCAGAAGCACCCGAATGGAGTGATGAAAGTTGTTTTGATCTCATCGGGTCCATACAGACGGATCTGATGGTGTTCGGAATAAGCGTCTAAAAAAGACAATCTCTCACATCCCGCAGTCGAGTCGACAATTTGGTCGATGCGAGGGAGAGGAAAATGATCTTTCGGGCAGGCCCGATTGATATGCTTGAAATCAATGCACATGCGAAGTGACTTGTCCTTCTTGGGGACCATGACGACATTGGCGAGCCACTCGGAGTGGTATATCTCTCGGATAAACTCTGCTGCCAACAGTCGAGCCACCTCCTCGCCAATGGCCTTTCTCTTCTGGACGGCGGACCGTCGAAGATGTTCTTTGACAGGTTTTGCTTTTGAGTCGACTCTAAGACGATGCTCAGCCAGCCCCCTGGGAACACCCGGCATGTCAGCAGTCTTCCATGCAAAGATGTCCCAGTTCTCACGGAGGAACTGGATGAGCGCTTCTTCCTATTTAGGGTCGAGTGTTGTGGAAATATGAGTCGGAGTTGCGTTGGGGTCGGTCGGGTGAATGTGAACGGGCTTCGTCTCGCCAGACGACTGAAACGCTGATTCTGTGGCAGGTTTCTTGGCCCGCAACAAATCACTCGGATCTGCATTTTTCTTGTACTCTTCTAGCTCTACCACTGTTATCTGGGAGTCGGCAATCTTCGAGCCTTTCTGAAAGCACTCTTCTGCCTTCTTCCGATTGCCAGTGATAGTGATCACGCCCTTGGGGCCGGGCATCTTCAGTTTGAGGTACACGTAACATGGTCGAGCCAAGAACCGTGCGTAAGCTGGTCGCCCCAAAATAGCATGGTAAGCGCTCTGAAAATCCACGACTTCAAATGTCAGCCTCTCTTTGCAGAAATGCTTCGAGTCACCGAACACCACGTCCAGAGCTATTTGGCCGAGTGACTCGGCCTTCTTTCCAGGTATAACTCCATGAAAACTCATGTTGCTGGCGCTTAGTCTGGACATCGGAATGCCCATTCCTTTCAGTGTCTCCGCATACAATATATTCAGTCCGCTACCACCATCCATTAGCACCTTCGTCAGTCGAGTGCCTTCAACGACCGGGTCGACCACCAAAGCTTGCCTCCCAGGGGTGGCTATATGAGTCGGGTGATCGGACTGGTCGAATGTAATGGGAGTTTGAGACCATCTCAGATAGCTTGGTGTCGCTGGGGCGACCATGTTTACCTCACGGTTGATAACCTTGTATCGGCTTTTGCTTTCCACATCAGCAAAGATCATCAGAGTGGAATTAACATGAGGATAACCTCCATCGCTGTCCTCCTTGTCCTCAGCTTTGTCCGACTCCTTTTCCTTGTCCTTGGGCTGTTTTCCTTGGAACTGCTGGATCAAGAGCCGGCATTGGCGAGTGGTATGTTTCGGGTAGATGAAGTTACCCTCTTCGTCTTTCTTCGTGTGAATGTGACACGGCAGATCCATCACGTCATTTCCTTCTTTATCTTTCACCTTCTTGGGGTTCCAAGATCCTTTGGGCTTTCCTTTGAATTTACCCTAAGTCACGGCCAGAGCCTCTCCAGGAGCCGCTGGCTCGGCCTTCCGCTTCTGTTTCCGACTGGAGTTTCCTTTCTCCGACTGACTTGGCTTGTACTTGCCACTCCGGAGTCGGTCCTCCTCTTCACCATTGGCGTACTTGGTGGCAATTTCCATTATTCGACTCAGGGTCATATCTCCGGTTTGACCAAACTTCAAACTCAACTCTCTGTTCTTAACACCATCCTTGAAGGCGCAGACTGCCTGATGATCTGACACGTTCTCCACCGTATGATGCAAAGTAATCCATCTCTGAATGTAATCTCTTAAGGTTTCATTCGACTTCTGCACGCAGACTTGCAGCTCTGTCAATCCAGCTGGTCGCTTGCAAGTTACCTCGAATGTCCTGACGAACACTCGGGAAAGATCTTCCCAAGTGTAAATGCTGCTAGGAGCTAACTGATTAAACCACGCCCTGGCCGAACCTTCCAACATGAGTGGTAAATGCTTCATAGCCACCTCATCATTCCCGCCCCCAATCTGTACCGCCACTCGGTAGTCTTCAAGCCAGGTTTCAGGCTTGGACTCACCGGTGAACATACTTACTCCAGTCGCCAACCTGAAGTTGGCGGGAATCACTGCAGCTCTGATAGCCCTGGTGAAACATTCTGGACCTGAAACATGGACGCGACTACTAGTGGGCGCATCTCTGTCATGGCCACCTCGATGAGCTCTGTTCCGATCGATCAGACCTTGCACGATGATGGAACGCGCGTCAAAGCCTGGTTCCCTGGGGTCGACCGGAGCTCTTCGCCCAACACTGAGCTGGCGCCTGTCATCTTGCTGTCGATGGGCGTAAGACCCACCTCTTGGGGGAGGAGTGGGCACTCGACGCCTATCATCTCGATCGAATCGGTCACTGTACTGGTCACGTCGACCTTTGCGTCCCTCACGCCGCGGAGGTGATCTTGGGTTGTGGGCCGACTGAACTGTATTCGCAGCGACGGATCGACTGTGAATCCTGTTGCGTGACTGTGACACAGCTGAATTCTGATCTCCTGCTGCTCAGAGCAAATCCCTGATCTGCATCAAGCCTCTGCCAGCCTCCGACTGAGAGGGCCGAATTGACTCTGCTATACAGGCTGCAGCTGCTAAATTCTGAATCGGGGTTCGATATACCTGAGTCGATTGCGGAAAGATTTGACATCGACTGGAGTCGGGTACTCGTTGCCGCGCGCGTTCGTCGAGTGCTCGCTGGAGGTTCTCCAGTCGAGCGCGTTCAGCCAAGTTGGCCAAACGTGCCTCCTCCAAGGCGCGAGCCTTGGGGGTTTCTCCTGCGATGGGAGTATGCAGGGCATCCATGTTCTGGCGACGAAGATCTTCTCTCTGCAGGGAAGTGAGTGGCTCGGGCTGATATTCCTTGTGGGCCTGAGCGGGGTCGCCTCCACCGTCTACCCCGTCGGTGCAGGGGAAACCGGGAGGACTACGAGGCCCATTGACCATCAGAACCTCAGCCGCCGGATCGCTGTTGTCGCACTCGGATGCGGTCTCTACGGAGCCAGTCGACATATCGAACAGGTCGTAGAGAGATTCGTCGGGCTCGATTGCCGCGACTTGGGTGGTGGCCGATTGGCGAGCCACTGCATGCCTCACCCACCGCTGGAGCCTCGACTGACCAGAGCGCTTGCGCTGGCGGGAGACAGGGAGGGGCGACGACACGGGAGTCGACCGATATGGAGTCGACGGTTGCCGCAGCAAGACGCCGCGGAGACACGCCTGGAAATGCGTCGCGCCGCGGACGGGGAGCACGTCGATGTCGAGTGGAGCTTCCTGGAGCCAAGCGGAGTCGTCGGCGATGAAGGTGAGCGCGCCGAGACGGATCTCGCGGCCCTCGACCAAAACTCCACCTGAAACCATGATGAAAACAATCAGAACAATGGCAACTTCTCCAAAAATCGCTAAGACACCTGCCCCACGGTGGGCGCCAACTGTCGTGGTTCTAAGTCTGACAGTAGAATAGGGGGTAGGTATGGACAGGCAAGATCCTAGCTATGGAGCAGTTGTATAGACAAGGGATTTACGAGTTCGGGCCCTTCTCGGAGGAAGTAACAACCCTACGTCTCGGAGCCCGGTGGCGGTCGACTGGATTATGCGTGTGTAGGTTACAGGGGTGCAAACCCTTTACACTAAGGAGGGGGGTGGCTTATATAGTGTCCGCCAGACCCCTCTGCCTCAGTTATGCAGGGTTTAAAGTACATAAAGGTTTGGCGTTACTGGAAACGCCCTATATAAAGTGTCATCAATGCCATAAATACTACTTAATTACAGACCGTTTGGATGCAGAGTGGCTCTTGATCTCCTGGTGGTCGAGTGAGTCTTCATGGTCGAGTCCTTCGAGTCCGTCGAGTGAAGTCTCTCTTGGTCGACTGGAAGGCAGCTTCTTCTGAGGATGTCCTTGGGAAAGGTACTTAGGACAGGTCCGTGACCCTACCCTAGGTACATGACTTCATCATGAAGTAAACTACTCACACTTCATCAGAGGGGCTATGGTGTTGATGTAGAAGCCCTCCGTGGTGGATGCCCCCTCCGGCGGAGCTCCGAAACAGGCCCCAAGATGGGATCTCGTGGATACAGAAGGTTGCGGCGGTGGAATTAGGTTTTTGGCTCCCTGTTCTGATCGTTCGGGGATACGTAGGTATATATAGGAGGAAGGAGTACGTTGGTGGAGCGTCAGGGGGACCACGAGGTAGGGCGCGCCCCCACCCTCGTGACCGCCTCTGGCACTTCTTGGAGTAGGGTCCAAGTCTCCTGGATCACGTTCGGTTGGAAAATCACGTTCCCGAAGGTTTCATTCCGTTTGGACTCCGTTTGATATTCCGTTTCTTCGAAACACTGAAATAGGCAAAAAACAGCAATTCTGGGTTGGGCCTCCGGTTAATAGGTTAGTCCCAAAAATAATATAAAAGTGGAAAATAAAGCCCAATATAGTCCAAAACAGTAGATAAAGTAGCATGGAGCAATCAAAAATTATAGATACGTTGGAGAGTATCAGGCATCCCCAAGCTTAATTCCTGCTCATCCTCGAGTAGGTAAATGATAAAAAAGAATTTTTGATGCGGAGTGATACTTTGGCATAATTTCAATGTAAATCTTCTTAATTGTGATATGAATATTCAGATCCGAAAGATTCAAGACAAAAGTTCATATTGACATAAAAAATAATAATACTTCAAGCATACTAATCAAAGCAATCATGTCTTCTCAAAATAACATGGCCAAAGAAAGTTATCCCTACAAAATCATATAGTCTGGCTATGCTCCATCTTCCCCACACAAAATATTTAAATCATGCACAACCCCGATGACAAGCCAAGCAATTGTTTCATACTTATGACATTCTCAAAACTTTTTCAATCTTCATGCAATACATGAGCGTGAGCCATGGATATAGCACTTAGGTGGAATAGAAGGGTGGTTGAGGAGAAGACAAAAAGAGGGAAGATGGTCTCACATCGACTAGGCGTATCAACGAGCTATGGAGATGCCCATCAATAGATATCAATGTGAGTGAGTAGGGATTGCCATGCAACGGATGCACTAGAGCTATAAGTATATGAAAGCTCTATAAAAGAAACTAAGTGGGTGTGCATCCAACTTGCTTTCTCACGAAGACCTAGGGCATTTTGAGGAAGCCCATCATTGGAATATACAAGCCAAGTTCTATAATGAAAAATTCCCACTAGTATATGAAAGTGACAAAATGAGAGACTCTCTATCATGAAGATCTTGGTGCTACTTTGAAGCACAAGTGTGGTAAAAGGATAGTAGCATTGTCCCTTCTCTCTTTTTCACTCATTTTTTTTATTTGGGCCTTTCTCTTTTTTTATGGCCTCTTTTTTTTTATTTACGTCCGGAGTCTCATCCCGAATTATGGGGGAATCATAGTCTCCATCATCCTTTCCTCACTTGGGACAATGCTCTAATAATGATGATCATCACACTTTTATTTTTCTTACAACTCAACAATTACAACTTGATACTTAGAACAAAGTATGACTCTATATGAATGCCTCCGGCGGTATACCGGGATATGTAATGAATCATGAGTGACATGTATGAAAGAATTATGAACGGTGGCTTTGCCACAAATACGATGTCAATTACATGATCATGCTAGCAATATGACAATGATGGAGTGTGTCATAATAAACGGAACGGTGGAAAGTTGCATGGCAATATATCTCGGAATGGCTATGGAAATGCCATGATAGGTAGGTATGGTGGCTGTTTTGAGGAAGGTATATGGTGGGTGTATGATACCGGCGAAAAGTGCGCGGTATTAGAGAGGCTAGCAAAGGTGGAAGGATGGGAAAAAGTGCGTATAATTCATGGACTCAACATTAGTCATAAAGAACTCATATACTTGTTGCAAAAATCTAGAAGTTATCAAAGCAAAGTATTACGCGCATGCTCCTAGGGGGATAGATTGGTAGGAAAAGACCATCGCTCGTCCCCGACCACCACTCATAAGGAAGACAATCAATAAATAAATCATGCTCCGAGTTCATCACATAACGGTTCACCATACGTGCATGCTACGGGAATCACAAACTTCAACACAAGTATTCTTTGAATTCATAACTACTCAACTAGAATGACTCTAATATCACCATCTTCATATCTCAAAACAATTATCAAGCATCAAACTTATCTTAGTATTCAACGCACTCAAAAGAAAGGTTCACATATCTTGAACACCAAGTATATTAACATTAAGCGAATCACCATGCTATTAACGACTCTCAAAATAATCTAAGTGAAGCATGAGAGATCAATAGTTTCTTTAAAACAAATCCACCACTGTGCTCTAAAAGATATAAGTGAAGCACTAGAGCAAAAATTATCAAGCTCAAAAGATATAAGTGAAGCACTATGAGCAAAACTATCAAGCTCAAAAGATATAAGTGAAGCACTATGAGCAAAACTATCAAGCTCAAAAGATATAAGTGAAGCACGTAGAGTATTCTAACAAATTCCAATTCATGTATGGCTCTCTCAAAAGGTGTGTACAGTAAGGATGATTGTGGTAGACTAACAAGCAAAGACGCAAATAATACAAGACGCTCCAAGCAAAACACATATCATGTGGTGAATAAAAATATAGCTCCAAGTAAATTACCGATGGAAGTGGACGAAAGAGGGGACGCCTTCCGAGGAATCCCCAAGCTTTGACTTTTTGGTGTCCTTGGATTATCTTGGGGGTGCCATGGGCATCCCCAAGCTTAGGCTCTTGCCACTCCTTGTTCCATAATCCATCGAAAGAATTCACCCAAAACTTGAAAACTTCACAACACAAAACTCAACAGAAATCTCGTGAGCTCCGCTAGAGAAAGAAAACAAAAGACTACTTCAAGGTACTTTAATGAACTCATTCTTTATTTATATTAGTGTTAAACCTACTGTATTCCAACTTCTCTATGGATTATAAACTATTTTACTAGCCATAGATTCATTAAAATAAGCAAACAAGACACATAAAACAGAATCTGTCAAAAACAGAACAGTCTGTAGCAATCTATAACTAACGCAAACTTCTGGAACTCTAAAAATTCTACCAAAATAGGAAGTCCTGGAGAAATTGTTTATTGAACAGAAGCAAAAAAGAATCAACGCAAAAGAACATTCCTGTGATTTAACAAAATTATATTCGTGCGTGCAAAGTTTCTGTTTTTCAGCAGAATCAAATCAACTATCATCGTAGGTTATCGTATAGGTTCTACTTGGCACAAACACTAATTAAAACATAAAACCACATCCAAACAGAGGCTAGATGGATTATTTATTCCTAAACAGAAACAAAAACAAAAAACACGAAATAAAATTGGGTTGCCTCCCAACAAGCGCTATCGTTTGACGCCCCTAGCTAGGCATAAAAGCAAGGATAGATCTAGGTATTGCCATCTTTGGTAGGCAATTCTTCAATGAGGCATCTACCTCCTTTAGAATTTTCTTTCTTCCTAGTAATTGTCAACTTTCAGGCAAACGATCGAAAAATTCATCTATAGCAAATGGTTCCTTAATGATGGTAAAAAGATTGGGATGAACACTTATAGATTTAAGATCCGCGGTTTCCTTACTAGATGATTCACCCTTATTCTTAGGAACATACATAAGCTTAGTATTTTTAGTAGAAGAACTTGGAGTGTTTTGAACGGAAGAAAAAGCGGTTCCCAAGTTGGTGATGATACCCTCAAGTTTATCGATTCTTGTGGAATCTCGATTTATTTTCTCATTAACTATGGATTCTTTTTCTTTAATATTTTTCAAAGTCATTCCTACCTTAGATCCATATTGGGTAATTTGACTGTGGATCTTTTTATCAAGATTTTCAATTGATTCAATGGTAGCAACTTTATTTTCAATAGTTTCAAGCCTTTGCATAACATGCTCCAAAGTTAACGTAGTCCCATTAATCAAAAGGGGTGGTGAGCCAAATATATCTATTAAAGCATTATAAGAATAAAAAGTATGGCTACCCAAAAAGTTCCCTCCGGTAATGGTATCAAGGATATATCTATACCAAGGATTAGCACCTACGTAAAAATTGCGAAGAAGGACTGAAGTAGATTGCTTCCTGGTAGATCTATTTTGAGCATTGCAAATTCTATACCAAGCATCTTTTAGATTTTCTCCCTCCCTTTGCTTAAAATTTAGAACTTCATTCTCGGGAGATAACGGAGAAGATAAGAGACTAGTCATGACGACAAGCAAGCAAACTAGCACACGAGCAAACAGAAAGGCAACGGGAAAAAGGCAAACGGGAAAGAGAGGAGGAGATTGAGAAAGAGAGGGCAAATAAAATGGCAAGGGTGAAGTGGGGGAGAGGAAAACGAGAGGAAATGGCAAATAATGTAATGCTAGAGATAGGGATTGCGATGGGTACTTGGTATTGTTCACTTGCTTGCATGAGCCTCCCCGGCAACGGCGCCAGAAATTCTTCTTGCTACCTCTTGAGCACTGCATTGGATTTACCCGAAGAGGAGAGGATGATGCAGCAAAGTAGCGTAAGTATATCCCTCAGTTTTTGAGAACCAAGGTATCAATCCAGTAGGAGACCACGCACAAGTCCCTCATACCTACACAAAATGATAGCTACTCGCAACCAACGCGATTAGGGGTTGTCAATCCCTTCACAGTCACTTACGAGAGTGAGATCTGATAGAGATGATAAATAATATTTTTAGTATTTTTGATAGATAGATGCAAAGTAAAAAGTAAAAGGCAAAGTAAAAAACAAAGCAAGTAAATAAAGTGATAGAGATTGATATGATGAGAATAGACATGGGGGCCATAGGTTTCACTAGTGGCTTCTCTCAAGAGCATAGATATTCTACGGTGGGTGAACAAATTACTGTTGAGCAATTGACAGAATTGAGCATAGTTATGAGTATATCTAGGCAATGATCATGTATATAGGCATCACGTCCAAAACAAGTAGATCGAAATGATTCTGCATCTACTACTATTACTCCACTCATCGACCGCTATCCAGCATGCATCTAGAGTATTAAGTTAAAAACAGAGTAATGCCTTGAGCAAGATGACATGATGTAGAGGGATAAATTCATGCAATATGATAAAAAAACCATCTTGTTATCCTCGATGGCAACAATACAATACGTGCCTTGCAACCCTTTCTGTCACTGGGTAAGGACACCGCAAGATTGAACCCAGAGCTAAGCACTTCTCCCATTGCAAGAACTACCAATCTAGTTGGCCAAACCAAAAAGGATAATTCGAAGAGACTTGCAAAGGTAACTCAATCATACATAAAAGAATTCAGAGAAGAATCAAATATTTTCCATAGATAATACTGGATCATAAACCCACAATTCATCGGTCTCAACAAACACACCGCAAAAAGAAGATTACATCGAATAGATCTCCACGAGAGAGGGGGAGAACATTGTATTGAGATCCAAAAAGAGAGAAGAAGCCATCTAGATACTAGCTATGGACCCGAAGGTCTGAAGTAAACTACTCACACTTCATCGAAGGGGCTATGGTATTGATGTAGAAGCCCTCCGTGGTGGATGCCCCCTCCGGCGGAGCTCCGGAACAGGCCCCAAGATGGGATCTTGTGGATACAGAAGGTTGTGGCGGTGGAATTAGGTTTTTGGCTCCCTGTTCTGATCGTTCAGGGATACGTAGGTATATATAGGAGGAAGGAGTACGTCGGTGGAGCGTCAGGGGGCCCACGAGGTAGGGGGGGCGCCCAAGGGGCGCGCCCTCCACCCTCGTGACCGCCTCTGGCACTTCTTGGAGTAGGGTCCAAGTCTCCTGGATCACGTTCGGTTGGAAAATCACGTTCCCGAAGGTTTCATTCCGTTTGGACTCCGTTTGATATTCCGTTTCTTCGAAACACTGAAATAGGCAAAAAAACAGCAATTCTGGGCTGGGCCTCCAGTTAATAGGTTAGTCCCAAAAATAATATAAAAGTGGAAAATAAAGCCCAATATAGTCCAAAACAGTAGATAAAGTAGCATGGAGCAATCAAAAATTATAGATACGTTGGAGACGTATCAAGTACGCATAGCAGTTTTCAAAGCAGCCCAAGTAGCTAGAATAGGGTATAATCTACAATGTTCAGACCACCATACACATGCAAAACTAGTGAAAGCACAAACAGCAGCAGCAACCCGTCTCTCCTCGGGATATTGTAAACATGTAAAACGTTGTTCAGTTTCTAACTCCCAAGTAAGATATATATCAGGAACACATCTACCCTCAAATGGTGGGATATTCAAATTCAGTTTAGGAATATGGTCATTATCCCGTACCTGAGGTGGTGGTGCAAGCCTACCATTGCGATTATTTGCTGGACGACCTGGTGTTGGTGCTGGTGGTTGCACGTAGTTCTGATTTTGATCAACCTCATCCAAATAATCGCCCGCATAATCATCATCCTCCTTGGTACCAATAGCAACAGTAGCAGGATTCAAAGAAACATCAACAATAGGTATAGCAGCACCAGAAGTTTGGCCATCCTCAAGAGGAACACGCTTCGCTTGTCCAAACTGATTCGGAAGGGGGTGTTGTTGTTGTCGTTGCAGAGGTGCAATAGGTGCAGCCGGCGGTGGTTGTGGAAGACGCGCGAGCAATTCATTAAACTTGTTATCGACCTTTGTTTCGAACGTCTTCTCAATGCCATCTATCTTCTCCATCGCCTCTTCAAATCTGTTTAGCACATCTTGCACCTGTCCACTCATCATTTGCTAAAATTTATCATGTAGTTGTTTGTTCGTCATGTTCTCCCAATCAGTCTCATCGGCTTGTGATCCTGCCATGGTTAGCAGCAATAGAAACACACAAGAATATGATCCTACAGACTACTAGGAAGTGGTGGTGGTGGTGTGTCACAAACCCGTTAAGCGAATCTCAAATGCTTACCAGTTCTTACCCAACAACTAGTGGTGATCAGCAACTGTTGTAGTCAAAACTCTCAAAGCTTGGATAGAGCGATGGCCAGGGAGAGTCAAATGCACGATGTAGATATATGTGGAGCTGGGAAGGCTTATGATATGGTAGCAAAAAGGGTCAGCAATAATCAATTCAGAGATGCAAAGTTGAATAAACGCTCAACGACGGTACTGTGCTGGTCCTAGACTAGACCGTGCTAGAGATGCGAGCCTAGAACACTAACAAAATCATGGCGCGACACGTAATCAAGGGAAAAGCACACTCTGGAAAAAATCGGTTTTTTTTTCACTCTATTTTTTTGCGCTCTTTTTTTTTGCAAAAAAAACACTATAATTATGAGTGTCTCCAAACTCTTCCCAAGTCAAGGTAATAGGATAGGCACGAAATTTTTTGACTTTTTTCGGAAATCAGGGCAGCGACGACGAAAAAATGCGACAAAAAATCACTATGACGGCGAGTGTCTCAAAACGCTCCTTGGAACCTAAAAATAGGATAGGGAAAAAATATTTTCGGTCGCTGAAATTTTGGCCTAAAAACTGCCCGGGGGTCTCCAGACTTCTTTTTTTCGAAACCTACTCAGGCAAGGAAACACGAATCAAAAAATAGATGGATCTCGAAAACAAACCTAATATGAAAAGAACTCAGATTGGTGGTGGATATATGGTGGGATATGGCAGCGGTGGTAGGATATGGCAGCGGTGGTGGTACAGCGGTGGTAGGATATGGCAGCGGTGGTAGGATATGGCAGCGGTGGTGGTATATGGCAGCGGTGGTAGGATATGGCAGCGGTGGTAGTATATGGCAGCGGTGGTATGATATGGCAGCGGTCGTGGTATATGGCAGCAACGATGAAGATGGTGCGGCGGCGGCGTGACAAACTGTGACAGACCTCGAAACTCTAAAGGACAAGACGCTAAGACCAGCAACTAGACACGACGGTGCAACCGCAAATTCAACAATGCAAAACCCTAAAAAGATGATGCAAAGGCTCAGATTGGTTCGGATATGATGAACTAACCCTAATTTTTTTGTGGCTTTTTCATGGACTATAGGTATGATAACAGACTCGATCTAAACTACGAAAAACTGTAAAATCTCACCGAGCAATCTGGAAATCTGATACCACTTGATAGAGGCAAAGGTGTCCCGTCTTTCAATGAGATGGTGGCTATCGTTTTGGTGGAAGTCGACTTTGACGATCCGACTACGAACGTGCGAGGAGGTCGCGCCTTAGCAATCGCTAAACCAACTCCGAGAGGTTATTGACCATGCCGAAGCATGATCAACCTGACCACGAAGGTCTATTTTCTGCAAGCAAACGAAGAACAAGCAAGAAACTAAGATTGCAATCTGGATATTGCGAATAATTATTAATGAAGGTGGGGTTGTGTGACGCCTTTGTCTGGTTGTTGAACACAAACGAAGTACGCAAAGTTGCAGCTATGGCGAACTTTTAATATAAACAAAACCCAAAGTCTAAACGACGCCCTAAGGGCTGTATATATGGAGGAAGAGGGGGGAATTTTGTGGCCCTTGAGGGAGGGGTCCGAAACCAACCCTAACTCTTGTTTCCCCACACATACGGACTCTAAAAACAACCTATAATCAAGTATTCGGAAATTACATAGGCCTGGCCCAATAATAAGGTGACACAGCACCTAGAATAGCCTGTGGACGAAAATTGTGAAGTAGCATCTTGTATATTTCGTCCAAGGCTTCATGCACCCATTATGGTGGCTTCAACGTCCCGAAATAATCACTTGTAACTCCGTTCCTGTTCCCCCTGCACATGCCATCATCTCCATGCTTGTTCTTGCTCCAATGTTCATCCTTCTCCAAGCTAGGCCCTTCATTTGTAAGCAAAACAAATGTATCCAATTTAGGCAGCATCATATTCTCATGAACATTGGAATCATTACCAAGAAACGGAAGTACATGGTAATTTAATTGGCATGCACGAACTCTAGTAATTGGTCCAGTATGTATAGCAGCAGGGGTTGTGGGTGTAACAATGGTATTGATGTCCTCATCGCCTTCCGACGACGGCGACCGGGGTTCCCATCCACTAGTTGTGGTTCCCCCATCGCCGTCCCCGTTACCGGCCTGGTTGGCCGGGTCGTTACCGCCGTTCTACACGGAGGCGCAGGGTCAGCCGCACGTCCCGCCTATGACGGTGTCGCCCTTGCAGTTCGAGTGGCCATCCAGCGCCATGGGGCCCTACGGCGGCGTCGACGGGCCGCTGTTCTAGGGGGGGCCTTAATGCCCACCTACTCGGCGCTGTCCTCCTCGCAGCTCCGCGCCGATGAGGCGTACCCCCCCCCCCCCCATCGGCCACAGCAACATGCTGCCATGCTTCTCCAAGCTCGAGTTCGCCACCTACAACGGCACCAAGGACCCCCTGAATTGGCTTAACCAGTGTGACTAGTTTTTCAGGGGGCAGCGCATGCTGGCGTCCGACCGCACCTGGCTTGCCTCCTATCACCTCCGAGGTGCTGCGCAGATGTGGTATTACGCTCTCGAACTGGACGAGGGCGGCATGCCCCCATGGGAGTGTTTTCCGAGCTATGCCACTTACGGTTCAGGTCGCCGATCTGCGGGAGCTGCCTGGCGGGGCTTGGGCATTTGCCTTTCACTTCCATGGTGCAAGACTTCGCCGACCGCTTCCATGCCTTGGCTTGCCACGCGCCCGGCGTTACAGCTCGCTAGCGGGCCGAGCTATTTGTTGTCGATCTGCCAGATCATATCCGCGTGGACGTGGAGATGCGCGGGCCATAGGACTTCCAGACGACCATGTATTACGTCCGTGCCTTCGAGCAGCGCATGGCGGCCATGCAGCAGGCACTGCCGTCCCGGGGCACTCGCCAGCTCCCCCCCCCCCCCGGCCACCGCCACCACCAGCACCGGGGCGCCCTGCCCCGGCTGCGCCTCGCTCGTTCTGTCGGCTCACACCATCTAAACAGCTCGAGCGTCGTCGCGAGGGGCTATGCTACAACTGTGACAAGCCTTGCGTGGCAGGCCACGTCTGCCCGTGGCTCTTCTATTTGGAGGTTGCGGACTACATCGAGGAGGACACCACCGAGGTGCTTGACGCCTTGCCCACCCCTGAGGCCGCGGGAGTCGTGCCGGCCTCCGCTCCTGCAACTGCACTCATCATCTCCCTCCATGCCCTAGTAGGTATACGAGCGGAGAAGACTATGCTGCTGCCGGTGATGATCCACAGCGAGCATCTCCTGGCTCTGCTGGATAGGGGCTCTACCCATAACTTTCTACCCGCGTCGACCATGTGCCGCCTGGTGCTCCAGCCGACGGGCGAGGAGCAACTCCGGGTTACCGTCGCTAAAGGTGATCGCCTCCACTGTCGCAGGATTGTGCGGTATATCCCCATCAGCATCGGCGATGAGCATTTCACCATCACGTGCGTCGGCATCGACTTGGGGTGATTCGACTTCATCCTCGGCGCCGATTTTTTGCGGACTCTTGGTCCCATCCTCTGGGACTTCGACGCCATGACGATGGCCTTCTGGCGCCTGGGTCGCCATGTCCGGTGGGAGAGCATGGGTGGCCCCTCCTCAGCGGCGCTACACCCACAGCTGACGGCGGCCGCCGCCGAGCCCGAGCAGCCCCTGTTCGCTCGTCTCTTGTAGCAGCACAGTGACCTCTTCGACGAGCCCCAGGGTCTCTCGCCAGCCCGGGTCTACGACCACAGCATCCACCTGCTCCCTGGCATAGCTCCCGTGGCGGTCCGTCCGTACTTCTACCCGCAGCTGTAGAAGGACGAGCTGGAGCGGCAGTGTGTGATCATGCTTGCCCTGGGCATCATTTGAATCTCGACCTCGCCGTTCTCGGCACGGTTCTCCTCGTCCGCAAGGCGGACGACACGTGGCGCTTCTGCATCGACTATCGTGCTCTTAACACCAAGACGCTCAAGGACAAGTTTCCCATTCCGGTCGTGGACGAGCTCCTGGACGAGCTACACGGGGCACACTTCTTCACCAAGCTCGGCCTACGTTCGGGATATCACCAGGT
This sequence comes from Triticum timopheevii, assembly GCA_963921465.1. Taxonomy (NCBI): domain Eukaryota; kingdom Viridiplantae; phylum Streptophyta; class Magnoliopsida; order Poales; family Poaceae; genus Triticum; species Triticum timopheevii. The sequence continues at coordinate 150,891,077 of OY997262.1, read as the reverse complement.
GCGCATGCACCCGAATGATGTCATGAAGACGGCCTTCCGCACTCATCACGGCCACTTCGAGTTCTTAGTGATGCCCTTTGGCCTCTCCAATACGTCGGCGACATTTCAGGCTTTGATGAATGATGTCCTCCGCCCCTACTTGCGTCGGTTTGTGCTTGTTTTCTTTGATGACATTCTTATCTACAGTTCATCTTGGGCGGAGCATCTACAACACGTGGCCATTGTCTCCAACGAGCTTCGAGCGCACCATCGGCGGAGGGTGTTGCTATGGATGCCGACAAGGTGGCGGCTGTCGCGGCGTGGCCAATGCCGCACTCACCGCGGGCTCTCCGCGGTTTCCTCGGCCTCGCGGGCTACTACCGGGAGTTCATCCGGGAGTTTGGCCTCATCGCGGCTTCCCTCACGCGCCTGCTACGCCTTCTGTTGGGATACTGAGGCGACCGAGGCATTCATGACCCTCAAGCAGGCGCTCACGACGGGGTCGGTCCTCCAGATGCCTGACTTCGACAAGCTCTTCGTGGTGGACTGTGACGCCTCGGGCATGGGGTTTGGCGCCGTCCTACATCAGGGTGACGGGCCCCTCGCGTTCTTCAGTAGGCCCTTCGCCGCGCGCCACCACAAGCTCGCGGCCTATGAGCGGGAGCTCATCGGCTTGGTGCAGGCGATGCGCCACTGGAGGCCATATTTATCAGGGCGGTCGTTCCGTATCCACATGGACCACTACAGCCTCAATTTTTTGTTGGATCAGCAAGTTCTTCGGGTTCGACTTCACCGTTGAGTACCGTCCGGGTCGCCTCAACATCGTGGCGGACGCGCTATCCCGCCGCGACACCGACCTCGACACGGATACGTCGACTCCACAGGGGCGGCCCTCTGCATCCTCTCAGGGCCCTCCTTCACTTCATCGACGACATCCGCCGCACCACCGCTAGCGCCGCCGACGCGCAGCTCCTCCGGCGCCTTGCGGACGGTGACCTGGAGGAGCTGTGGCAGCTGGCCGACGGGCTGATCCTGCACGGGCACCGACTTTTCATGCCGGATCATGACGACCTCCATCACCAGGCCCTGCTGTTGGCCCACTTGGCCGGCCACGAGAGCGTGCAGAAGACCCTCCACTGTCTCCACGTAGATTTCTACATCCCTGGCGATCGTGCGTTGGTGCGCGACTGGGTGCGGTCTTGCGTGACATGCCAGTGCAACAAGACGGAAACACTACAGTCGGCGGGGCTACTACAGCCCCTGGAGGTGCCCTCTCATGTCTGGGCTGACATCTCCATGGACTTCATCGAGGGCCTCCCAAGGTGGGCGGCAAGTCCGTCATCCTTACGGTGGTCGACCGCTTCTCCAAGTATGCACACTTCATTGCGCTCGGCCATCTCTACACCGCCACCTCCGTCGCGCGGGCCTTTTTCGACGGCATCGTCCGCCTTCACGGGTTTTCGTCCTCGATCGTCAGCGACTGTGACCCGGTGTTTAGGGGACATGTCTGGTGCGACCTGTTTCGGATGGTGGGCATGAAGCTCCGCCTAGTACGGCTTTCCACCCCCAAACGGACGGCCAATCCGAGGTGGTCAACAAGGTGATTGCCATGTACTTACGTTGTGTTACAGGTGATCGCCCACGTGCATGGGTCGACTGGCTCTCTTGGGCGAGTACTACTACAACACCTCCTACCACTCTGCCCTACGTGCCATGCCATTTGAGGTGGTCTATGGTCGTCCTCCGCCACCCATCTTGTCGTTCCAGCCGGACACGACACGGACCGAGGCGGCGGCCGAGCTTCTCCGCGGCAGGGATGAGATCCTTGCCGAGGTGCGCCAGCGTCTTCTCCAGGCCCAGCAGCTATCCAAGAAGTACTACGACGCTCACCACTGTGAGGCGGAGTTCGCGGTGGGCAATTAGGTGTGACTGCGCCTACTTCACCGCTCTACGCAGTCACTAGACCCGCACGCTAAGCGCAAGCTGGGTCCCCGCTATGCTGGGCCGTTTCAGGTGTTGGAGCGCATCGGCCACGTCGCCTACCGCCTTCAGCTGCCAAGTGGTGCTCGCATCCACGACACCTTCCATGTGGGCTTGTTGAAGCCTTTCCACGGCGAGCCACCGGCGGCCACGCTGGATCTGCCTCCGACCTCCGAGGGTTGTCTACTTTCCGATCCAGCGAAGGTTTTGAAGGCCCAGCAGAGCCGGGGTACGTGGCGCTTGCTGATTCAGTGGCAGGGATTTTCGGAGGAGGACACCACTTGGGAGCACCTCGACGAGTTCCGCCAGCACTTTCCCGACTTTCAGCTCGAGGACGAGCTGTTTCCGCAGGCGGGGAGAGATGTTATGACCGGCATACACTATAGCCGGAGAAGGCCTCATGGCGCAGGCACTTAGGGGCCCGGCCCAACTTATCTTATCGTGTTAGGAGCTTAGCCCAGTTATATCATTAGGAGGATTATATAAACTCATGTAAAGACCTGTTTTGACATTAAGCAGAAACAATCATATTTGCTCGGCTTCTGAAGGGAGCCGCGAGACCTAACCCTAGTCACCGCCCTTGCGCCCTCTCTCTCGCGCGCGCGCGACGACGGCGCCTCAACGCCGGCGGCCTCGCCTTCCTCCACGCCAAACCCCCTTCTACCCCTACAACCTACGAGCTAGACCTGGTAGGATCCCAGCTCCTATCAGCATATGTAATTCATCTGGAATTAATCTTTAAATTCCCGTCGTAACACACAGGGAAATCACCTAGTTCTTAAAGTTTTCAAAGATATAATTTTGTCATATATATTACTGGCCTAATTGATTGTGAAAATTAAATCACAAAATATAAGAACGCAATGAAATGGCGTAAAAAGAATTGATGCGTTGCAAAAGGAAAATAAGAATGGCCAATTAAATAGATACTACTATAATTGTGATTATTATAAACGAACATAGCAGCAAGAGGGAGTAGGAAACCAGAAATAACGAATGTTGAGACAAAATGTACTAGCGCTTCAGGATTACACACAATACCGGAAACATATCTGATTACCAGAACAAGACACATTGTGCTCCTCGTAATATTTACTGTTTGTAAATAGTACAATGTATACAGTTCTCAACATTTCATATATCACAGCTTTACAGGTTACATTTCTACCCCTTTCGCAAACAGAATTCTGCTAGCATGCAAAACTTGCAAGCTCGAATTAAACCAAAACGCATTCACTTTTGTAAAAAAATGTTACCAAATTTACATTACGCAAGTCAATAGCGAGATGTGGTCTGGCACTTCAGGGTTCGCAGGAGCAGATTCCTCCAGCTATATTTCTTTCTGTTGCAAACTTATGCAATGCTGCAACTGACCAGCTCTCAACATATGCATGAACGGAATGGTTGCAATGAGATAATTTTCACAAACATTCTCAGCATCCTCATTCCACACAGGGAAGATGGTGCCACATCATAAAGAACAAAGGACTTCCACCTGGACTTTTCTTATAGCCAATTGCTTGTGATCGATTGTTATGTGTTAGGGTTTGCCATTTGGGCTCTAAAACAACTGGAAGAAGAGACTTGTAGAACCATCACCAAATGACCGAATGTCAGCAGGCTTTACCAATGCTCTACACAAAGGGCAAGTTCGTTCTCGCTCAAACCTAGAACAGAAACAGAATAAAACTATCATTAGTTGAAATTTCCAGATGTGGATAAAGGTAAAATTAAGGCATAAACATATACATTGAAACACGGTACTGAAAAGAAGAAAAGAAAATCCCATTGCACTCCTAATTATACAAAATCAATAGAACATCTGCACTGCCATGAAAAGGCCTTGCTCATATGAGCTCTAGAACCCCTGGTCGTACTAAGAGTTACAATGTGGTTCATTATCCTGTAAACCATACCCCTTGCAAGTTCATTCAAGCGCAACAAATATGCAAGAACACATTGCCAAATGTAAAGAAAATGCAAGAATCAATTGTACAACAAACTAGATGCATTACGCATTCAACCAACAAAATAAAGCACAATAAAAGAACATATAAGAAGAGAAAGCTACCATTCAGAGACACAGTCCTCGCAGAAAATATGTTTACAGCGAAGGAGAACAGGAACGTGCATCTTTTCCTGGCAGATGGCACACATATCACCGGCAGCGATTGCCTGCAGTGAGTTCCACCAACACACAGATACATTAGCAATCGGAAGATTCTTAGCTCCTAACTGAAATGGTAAAACAGACAGAACTAATCTTATCCATATTCACTAGACTGTGGACAACTGACAACTTATATACTGGAGTAGAAGGTAAATAACAAAATAATAATGTGATGTAGTCATCTTTAAATAATATAAGAAGAGCAACACAGAATTAGAAACTTCCTCAGGTTAGTATGCAATTAAAAATAAACCAGAGTTAAGTGACACTGAAACTCCTGTTAGCAATCGTTTTTAACTCCACAAAGGAGACAGAAAAAAAAAACTAATCACAACAAGCAAGAATTGGGTTAATTCGATATACGACACTGCCAACTTCGCATATTCGAAAAACGCCATTGCAAAAGACGACTTGTAAGAAGCGTGCCAACATAGTTGAAGGCAGGGAGTTGTCGACATTATTCTCAGAACCATAGTATCCTCAATGTAATGAGTATTCACAGCATACTGCATTTTTAGTTCAGGCACTTGAGAACAAATGATATTTTCACCTGTTCTGCTGTCGCATAAGACCCATAGTGCACATCTTTACGTGACAATGCTTTCACTGCAGATAAGAATGATTGAACCTGGAGGACACATGGCCAAAAATGAGAAGATGTTAAAAATGTCACATGCACAAGACAAGTTTTTATGGTTTTGACCAACTGCATCAGCATGCAAAATGCAATAAGCAAGAAGCAAAAGTACCTTCTCAACTACCGAAGTCAACTTGAAAGTCAGGTATAGCCCAGTAGTTAAAGATGAGAACAGACTGCCATATTCCTTGTTCAGAAAGAAACGGTACCAAACAGGAGTCGGCAATAAAGCACGATATAGAAGCAGAAGGTACTCCACAAGTGTTAGCATTTGTCCCTAAAATAAGAATAGGAAAATCCTCAGAACCAGGTAAAGGCCCATCAGTACTTAAACAAAGGATCAAAGGAAGTTGCAAGCTTCTAATAACAGAGAGAATTTACACAAAAACTTAACTAGCATTCGAGATATGGCTCGTCCCATAGCACCAAAATCACAATGATTGAAAATCCAATATTTGGAAGCATTATCCCATTTATGCATGAATGAAGCCCCCATAACCAGTTGTTCTAAACATGAAAGTTGGTCCATGTTACTCTTACTCCAGAACAAATAGCGGATGAAGCCAACAGCAGAATAACAAATGATGAATTTTCAACATTATTCAGTAAGCGGCATACCGTCAGAAACTTGTGAGAGATGCTTGCAATTATTCCTAGGTGTGAGAATGTTAAAAACTACTCCCTCCGTCCCATGATATAAGAGCGTTTTTTACACTAGTGTAGTGTAAAAAACACTCTTATATTATGGGACGGAGGGAGTATCTGCTACTAAAATTTGCATATTGTGAGAACACATGAAGCATTCAGCAGCTGCGCACACTAATTCAGTAGAGATTTTTGGTACTCCCTCCGGGGGGATTGTAAGTCGGCAGGACCATGGCTCCGCGATCAAGATGCGTATAAATATCCTCCCTAACTGAATCAGAATTTAGCGGTTCATTGCCATCATTATTGCACGCTTGTTGGCCTCCCCATGCAGCCCTATCATCAAGTAGAAACCGAAGCATGCATTGGCTAGACGTTCTACAAGGGCTGGAAAGGAGGGCATACAGGCCAGAAATGAGGGCATGCAGTTTGGCCCTTACAATTAATTAGGCACCCGACTTCAATGATTACGAGTATAACGACTAGTTAGACTAGTCTAGTAGTCTCAATCTGATTGTCGACTAACTTCTTCGTATAGACTAGTCTGTTGAGCCGAACAGTGGAGCAACTAGTCTAGACTAATCTGGGTGTTTGAGTCAATCGACTCGATTTGGGAGGGATAAGTGAGAGCTTAGCCCACGGGAGAGAAAAAATTGTAGCCCTAGCTTTCCAGGCTCGCTCCACAACGAGCCACCGCACCTGGGACTAGGCCGCCGGCACCGCTGCCACCCACCACCGCCACCAGCAGTGGCCAGGAGCATTACAACGCTCTCCTTCCGCTGGTTCGGCTCCTCCCCTGGATCCACCCCTCTGCTGTTGTGCTCCTCCCCTGGCTGTTCTCCTATGCTGTTGTGATCCTCCTCTGAATCAACTCAAATTTTATTGTATATTGTACTGTAATATATACTAGTATATAATACTTCCTCTGTATATATGTTTACAGAGGGAGTACATACTAGATATTAGTAGTTGAGTACTACAGTACCATGTCGACTAGTTCAGCAGTAGTCATGATTAGTCTATGAGTCTCAACCTCGGCTCGACTCGTCGACTCGCAATTCTTGCCCGACTTGCACTTCAGGAATATCTGGGGATGACCAGCCGACTAAAATACCAGTACAGAGGGAGTAGTATCTGAGGGAAGACCAGTACTATTATGGACATGGACAAAATTTCTCTTACAACAAAGATTGTGCAGTTTGGGGACAGAAGGGAATTTCATGCCAACAGTATAGCTTCACGCTCCATGGGGCGTAACTGTTATGACCGGGCAGACTTATGCCCGTAGGAGGGGCAGACTTATGCCCGTAGGAGGCCCACTGGGCAGGCTTAATTAGGGGCTTAGCCCACAAGTTATCTTAGTTTTATTTCACATCGTGGTTATATAAACAAGTTGTAAGACTCTTTTGAGAATTAAGCAATAAGACAATTCTATTGCCCGGCTCCCAAAGAAGCCGGAAACCCTAAGCCCTAGCCGCCTCCTGCTTCCGCCGCCGCCGCACCAGCCGCAAGGACAGCGCCCTGCCGCCGGCCGCCGCGCACCAGGCCTCGCCTTCCTCCCTCCTTCCCCTACAGGCTACGCCCTAGACCCGGAAGAACCCTAGCTCCTACCACCTTGGTATCAGGTAGCTCGGTTTCGACCATGTCGGCACCACCACCAATCCCGCCGCTGCCCACCACCACCGCGCCGCCGCCGATCCTCTACACCGCGCCGCTGGCCCTCACCACCACGCCGCTGGGCTCCACCGGCCAATCTCCGCCCCCCTCCACGGGTTCGCCGCCATCAACCGCCACCGCACCGCTGGTCTACTCCCCGAAGGCGATGACCGGCGTCCTCAACGACCTCGTCACCGCCGTCCAGGGCATCCGGCTGTTCTTGGCCAGTCCGTACGGGCCGCCGCCACCTCTGCCGCCGGCCGCCTCCTCCGGACCGCCCGCCCTGCCATGGTACTCGGTACCCGCGGCACTCGCCGGGGCCCAGCCGTCGCTCCAGCAGCCGCCCACCACCGCGCCACAATGGCCGCAGTGGCCGACGCCGGCCCTCGCCGTGCCCCCCGCGCCGGTCCAGCAGCAGCCGACGCTGCAGGTACCTCCGGCCCCGGGCAGTCCGCGCCGGGAGGCCTCCCCATCCAGCACATCCGCTTCCCGCCGTCGCCATCCCCGATTCCGGCCTGGCTGACCGCGATGTTACCGCTACCGGTCTACACGGAGGCCGGGGAACCGCCGGTACCCACGCTGCAGTACGACGAGCCGTTCGGTTCCGCAGGTCCCTACGCCGGCCGCTCCACCATCAACCGGGCGTCGTCATCCTCGCTGCTCCGCACCGCCGAGCTAGTCGGCCAGGGCGCTCCGACCCAGACGCCGCCACGGTTCGCCAAGATTGACTTCGCCACATATGACGGCACGGAGGACCCCCTCAACTGGCTCAACCAGTGCGAGCAATTCTTCCGGGGACAGTGCACACTCGCGTCGGATCGCACCTGGCTCGCTTCTTACCACCTCCACGGAGCGGCCCAGACGTGGTACTACGCCCTCGAGCAGGACGAGGGCGGCATGCCCCCGTGGTAGCGCTTTCGCGAGTTGTGCCTCCTTCGTTTTGGGCCACCGATCCGCGGAAGCCGCCTACCCTTCACCTCCACGGTGCAGGATTTCGCCGACCGCTTCCAAGCCCTAGCGTGTCATGCACTAAGTGTGACGGCACTTCAGCGGGCCGAACTCTTCGTGGGCGGCCTCCCAGACCACATCCGTGTGGACGTCGAGCTGCGGGAGCCCCAGGACCTCCAAACGGCCATGTACTATGCTCGGGCCTTCGAGCGTCGCGCCCAAGCCTTGCAGCAGGCGACACCGACTCGAGGGGGCCGGCAGCTCCCCCCCTCCCCCCCACACACACACCCGGCAGCACCTGCACCTCCGGTCGCTCCACCAGCAGCCGCCCCGGCCGCGACGCGGCCTTTTCGTCGGCTCTCTCAGGCGGAGCAGCTCGAGCGCCGCCGCCTGGGACTCTGCTTTAACTGCGATACGCCCTACGCGCCGGGCCATGTCTGCCCGCGCCTCTTCTACTTGGAGACGGCCGACTATGTCAAGGAGGACACACCCGTCGACGGGTTCGACGACCCCGCCGCGGCAGAGCCCGCGCCTGCGCCCGCTCCGGCGACGGCACTCGTTGTCTCGCTCCATGCGCTGGCCGGCATCAGCGACGAGCGAACTATGCTCTTACCAGTGACGATTCACGGCAAGCGCCTGGTGGCCCTCCTGGATACGGGCTCCACCCACAACTTCCTGCCTGAGGCTACGATGCGGCGCTTAGCACTTTAGCCGACAGGCGGGGAGCAACTTCGGGTCACCATGGCTAACGGCGACCGCCTACGGTGCCATGGGCTTGCACGGGACGTGCCCATCACTATCGGCGACGAGCACTTCACCATCACATGCGCCGGCATCGACTTGAGCTGCTTCGACTTCATCCTTGGCGTCGACTTTTTGCGGACTCTCGGACCCATCCTCTGGGTCTTCGACGCTTTGACGATGACCTTCTAGCGTCTCGGCCGCCGCGTCCGGCCGGAGGGCATTGGCGGCGCCTCACCAGCGACGCCCCAGCTCCAGGTGGCCGCGGCCACCTCTGAGGCCGAGCATCCTTTGTTGGACCACCTTCTGCAGCAGCACCGCGACCTCTTCGACGAGCCGCGGGGCCTTCCGCCGGCTCGGGTCTACGACCACCGCATTCACCTGCTGCCGGGCTCGACACCGACGGCAGTCCGACCCTACCGGTATCCTCAGCTGCAGAAGGACGAGCTGGAGCGGCAGTGCGCGCTCATGCTCGCCTTGGGCATCATCCCGATCTCCACATCACCGTTCTCGGCGCCGGTCCTCCTCGTCCGCAAGTCGGACGGCACATGGCGCTTCTGCATCGACTACTGCGCTCTTAATGCTCTGAATCTGAAGGACAAGTTTCCTATTCCGGTGGTCGATGAGCTCCTGGACGAGCTACATAGGGCGCGCTTCTTCACCAAGCTCGATCTCCGGTCGGTCTACCACCAGGTGCGCATGCACCCCGATGATATCGCCAAGACGGCGTTTCGGACCCACCACGGCCACTTCGAGTTCTTGGTCATGTCGTTCGGTCTCTCCAACGCCCCGGCGACGTTTCAGGCTCTGATGAACGATGTCCTCCGCCCCTACCTGCGTCGGTTTGTGCTCGTTTTCTTTTATGTTATTCTTATCTACAGCGCCTCGTGGGCGGAGCACCTTCAGCACGTCGCCATCGTCTTCAACGAGCTTCGAGCGCACCATCTTCATCTTAAGCGCTCGAAGTGCTCGTTCGGGACGCCTTCCGTCGCCTACCTCGGTCACGTCATCTCAGCCGAGGGGGTGGCCATGGACGCCGACAAGGTGGCGGCCGTCGCCGCCTGGCCGATCCCACATTCACTGTGGGCTCTTCGCGGGTTTCTTGGCCTGGCGGGGTACTACCGGAAATTTATCCGGGAGTTTGGCCTCATCGCGTCCCCGCTCACGCGCCTGCTCCGTCGCGATGCCTTTTACCTGGGATGAGGAGGCGACCACGGCATTCGAGGCCCTCAAGGGGTCCTCACGACGGGCCCCGTCCTTCAGATGCCTGACTTCGATCGCCCGTTCGTCGTCGACTGCGACACCTCCAGTGCGGGGTTCTGCGCGGTCCTTCATCAGGGCGATGGACCCCTCGCCTTCTTCAGCAGGCCCTTTGCCGCGCGCCATCTTAAGCTCGCGGCCTATGAGCGCGAGCTCATTGTCTTGGTGCAGGCGGTGCGTCACTGGCGGCCCTATCGGTGGGGTTAGTCTTTCCGGATCCGTACGGACCACTACAGCCTCAAGTTCTTGCTGGACCAAGGGCTGTTGTAACGCCCCGAGACCGATGCTCCAGAAGACTTCCAGCTATTTCGAGTTTTATCGTGGGATTTGTTTTGTTTGTGCATTCATCATGCCATCTCTTGCATTGCATCATGTCATCATGCCATCATATCATTAATTTTTTTTAAAACCTCAACTAAATAAATTGCATAGATCTTTTGATCTATTTAAATCGAGGGAATTCACATGGTGATTTCTCTTTATAACATATCCTCCCAATATTTATGGAGCTATTTTAACTATTTCTTTAATTTGGAATTCACCATAACACACTTGCAAATAAATATCCCATGCCGTTGTTATCTCAATTCTTGGTCTCCAACCTTGCCCGTAATTTCTTTCATCATTTTTCGGAGCTCCACCAAAAATCCGAACATTTTTGGACCTTCCTTTTATCAAGTCCTAGTTCAAACCCATTTGAATTAAATTCAAATGAGTTTGAATTCTTATCGTTCGATCTTGGCCATTTCTATTTCCTTGGAACCAGCGCATTTTTGCGAGTTCGGGAAAATATCCCCATGCCCAAACTCTCTTCCTAGTCTTTCTTTTCTTCTCCTTTTTTTTCTTTCTTTCTTTTCTGCTAAGAGTTTAGAGAGAGAGAGATGCAGCCAGTCCATTAGTCCGCAGCCATCCGCAGCCCAGTCCTTTTGGCCCAAGGCCCAGCCGCCCCTCCTAAACCCTAGCCCGACCTCCTCCTCACTCCCATCGGTCTCCATCTCTCCCTCGTCCTCCCTCTAGCGCCGCAACGCTCGACCCCCTTCTCTCCTCGATCCCCATCTCCTTCCCCTGCTCGCGCCGCCAGAGAGGAGTGAGAGCCTCTCGCTCGATCCCGCACGCAGGAGCCGCGCAGCCCTCGATCCCCCTCGCTCCCTCGCCCCGTCCCTCCAGCGCCATCATCGCCCCGCCTCCGTTCGGCTCCCACGCCGAAGTCCGCCGCCGGGGCCCTGCCGTACGTTGGTGACCTCGACGCGCCCGCACCCGATCTGCTCCGGCGCCCCCAGCCTCGTCAACGCCTGTGCCTTCTCCTCCCTCCGTTCGACCTCAACCTCCAGGCCACCGCCCGCTCCGGTGACCCATCGCCACCCGCCGCCGTCGGCGACCACCAGGAGGGCCACCCCACGCATGGCCCCGAGCCTCTCCACGCGCGCCCGTGCCCATCGCTTCGCTCCCACAGGCGCGCAGGCGCCTCGTGGCCCCTGCGTTCCTCGCCCCGCTGCCGCACCATCTTCTTCACTTCCTGCCATCGAGCGCAGCTCTGCCCTTGCTCTGCCCTCTGCTTCGCTTCTGCACCATCGCCCTTCAAGCTCAACGCCCGTCCCGGCCTTCTCCTCCTGCTGCCTTGAGCAGCCCCTTCACGGCCAACTTCCACGAGACCACCACCACCTTGCTGCGCGATTGGCTTTGTTTCCCCTCTTGTCGCTGCCAAGAACCGGCAACCAAGGACGTCAGGGACGCCTTCATGGATTCCTCTCACCAAGTACCACGACGCCCGGAGCCCTGGATACTTCAAGGTTGACTCCATCGCCACGAACGACTACGTGACGACCCTGGATATGGAACTGCAAAACACAAGTACCCCTTCGAGTTGACAAGACCGGCAAGCCCGTCGACCCCGAACATCTACAGGAAAACGTGTACCACTACCGTTGCCGAAGACCGTCAAGTGTACAACCACCGCCGCCGTTGATTCGACAAGACAACGTGTACCACTACTTCCACGACGTCCCGTGAACGCCTACTTCCTCTACACCGCTCCGAACTCGAACCGCTCCGAAAATGCACGCTTCAAAGGTATAACCCCGAGACGACGTCCGTGGACCGAATGCATGTGTTGTATGAGATGCTCGAGTTTTGCACCGTGATCGAATTGTCTTTGCACGTTCCTCGTTTGCCATGCCGCCGTCCCGTGGGAACCCGGAATCCGGGATCACCCCACCATCTTGCATGACTCGCTCACGTCACACTTCCTTTTGCACCGGTATCTCCATGAGCTACCGGAACCGAAATGTTGCCGTGGCACCATTTCCGTTTCACCGCCGTGGCACCCTTTTCCTTCCGCCACGGTGATAAATGCTTCATAACACGCTTATGTCAACATTTTCATAAAATTGCATAATACTTGTATATGTCATCCGCATCATGATAACAACAATTAAAATGTTTAAACTTGTTGCATTAAATTACTAAGTGACATGTGGGGATTTTCCGGAATTGTTGTTTCTTGTTTCCGGCCTCACTTAAACTTGCCTGAATAGTTAGTTTAATTATGCTTCACCCCTTGCCATGTTTAATAACACTTAATATTGTTTGGTAGCATAACCGAGAGAGAACTAAATAATTGATGTGGTGTTCCGTCAATATGCAACTCGTTGCATATTGAGCTCCACTTAATTTGTAGTATTGTTTGTGCACTTTGCCATGCCATGTTTCTTTAAACCGGACATGCATCATACTTGGTTGTGCATCATGCCATGTTTATGTGATGGTTGTTTACTATGGTGTTTGTTTGTTTCCAGGGTGCTTCTCTCGTTAGCTTCGGTTTCGTTCCGGAGTGTGAGGATTCGTTCGACTACGTCCTTTTGTCTTCTTCATGGACTCATTCTTCTTCCTTGCGGGATCTCAGGCAAGATGATCATACCCTCGAAATCACTACTATCTTTGCTATGCTAGTTTGCTCGCTCTTTTGCTATGCCAATGCTACGATGCCTACCATTTGCTTGTCAGCCTCCCAAATTGCCATGTCAAACCTCTAACCTTTGACACCATTCCTAGCAAGCCATTGATTGGCTATGTTACCGCTTTGCTCAGCCCCTCTTATAGCGTTGCTAGTTGCAGGTGAAGTTGAAGATTTCTCCATGGTGGACAGGGTTATGTTGGGATATCACAATATCTCTTATATTATTAATACATCTATATACTTGGTAAAGGGTGGAAGGCTCGGCCTTATGCCTGGTGTTTTGTTCCACTCTTGCCGCCCTAGTTTCCGTCATACCGGTGTTATGTTCCCGGATTTTGCGTTCCTAACGCGGTCGGGTGATTTATGGGACCCCCCTGACAGTTCGCTTTGAATAAAACTTGTCCAGCAAGGCCCAACCTTGGTTTTACCATTTGCCTCACCTAGCCCTTTTTTTCCCTTGGGTTTCCGGAGCCCGAGGGTCATCTTTATTTTAGCCCCCCCCCCCGGGCCAGTGCTCCTTCGAGTGTTGGTCCGAAACGGGCAGACTGCGGGGCCACCACGGGGCAACTCGAGGGCTGGTTTTACTCGTAGGCTGACCTATCCGGTGTGCCCTGAGAACGAGGTACGTGCGACTCCTATCGGGATTTGTCGGCACATCGGGCGGCTTTGCTGGTCTTGTTTTACCATTGTCGAAATGTCTTGTTGTACCGGGATACCGAGTCTGATCGGAGTGTCTCGGGTGAAGGTCTATTCCTTCGTTGATCGCGAGAGCTTGTCATGGGCTAAGTTGGGACACCCCTGCAGGGTATAAACTTTCGAGAGCCGTGCCCGCGGTTATGTGGCAGATGGGAATTTGTTAATGTCCGGTTGTAGAAAACCCGAAGTTGATCTTAATTAAAATACATCAACCGCGTGTGTAACCGTGATGGTCTCTTCTCGGCGGAGTCGGGGAAGTGAACACGGTGTTGGAGTTATGCTTGACGTAGGTTGCTATAGGATCACTTCTTGATCATACTTTTATCAACCCTGCTTTGCCTTCTCTTCTCGCTCTCATTTGCGTATGTTAGTCACCATATATGCTAGTCGCTTGCTGCAGCTCCACCTCATGCCTTTACCTTACCCACAAGCTTAAATAGTTTTGATCGCGAGGGTGCGAGATTGCTGAGTCCCCGTGGCTCACAGATACTTCCAAAACCAGTTTGCAGGTGCCGATGAAACCGTGCAGGTGACGCAACCAAGCTCAAGGAGGAGCTCGATGAAGATCTTGCCCTTTGTGTTGTTTCGTTCTAGTTGATCAGTAGTGGAGCCCAGTTGGGGTCGATCAGGGACCTTTGTCGCATTTGGGGTTCTTCTTTTAATTTGGTTCCGTAGTCGGACCCTGATTGTATCTGGATGATGTAATGCTTTATTCATGTAATTGTGTGAAGTGGCGATTGTAAGCCAACTATGTATCTCTTTCCCTTATGTATTACATGGGTTGTGTGAAGATTACCTCACTTGCGACATTGCTTTCAATGCGGTTATGCCTCTAAGTCGTGCTTCGACACGTGGGAGATATAGCCGCATCGAGGGCGTTACAGCTGTCTACCATCCCGCAGCACCAGTGGATCAGTAAGCTCTTCGGCTTTGACTTCACCGTCGAGTATCGTCCGGGCCACCTTAACACCGCCGCCGACGCCCTGTCTCGGCGCGACGCCGACACCGCCATCGGTGACTCTGAGGGGGTGGCACTCTGCATCCGCTAGGGGCCCTCCTTCGCCCTCTTCACCGACATCCGCCGGGCGACCGCGGCCGCACTGGAGGAGCCGTGGCGCCTCGCCGACGGGTTGCTCCTACATGGGCGTCGGGTCTTCGTTCCCGCGCACGACGATCTCCATCACCAAGTGCTCTTACTGGCCCACTCGGCGGGCCATGAGGGTGTGCAGAAAACCCTCCATCGTCTCTGCGCCGCTTCTACATTCCAGGTGATCGGGCTCTGGTCTGTGACTGGGTGCGGTCTTGTGTGACGTGCCAGCGTAACAAGACGGAGACGCTGAGGCCAGCTGGTCTGCTGCAGCCATTGGAGGTGTCGTCTCGGGTCTGGGCGGACATTTCCATGGACTTCATCGAGGGCCTCCCCAAGGTGGGCGGCAAGTTGGTCATTCTCACGGTCGACCGCTTCTCCAAGTATGCTCGCTTCATCGCGCTCGGTCATCCCTACACGGCGGCGTCCGTGGCCCGGGCCTTCTTCGACGGTATCGTCCGCCTCTACGAGTTTCCCTCTTTGATCGTCAGCGATCGGGATCCCGTGTTCACGGGGCATGTGTGGCGCGATCTCTTCCGGATGGCGGGCGTGAAGCTCCGGTTGAGCACGGCCTTCCACCCTCAGACGGACGGCCAGTCCGAGGTCGTCAACAAGGTGATTGCCATGTATTTGCGTTGTGTCACAGGTGATCGTCCTCGTGCATGGGTGGACTGGCTCTCGTGGGTGGAGTACTGCTACAACACCTCCTATCACTCCGCCCTACGCGCCACGCCTTTTGAGGTGGTTTACGGCCGGCTGGCCCTGGCGATTCTCCCTGTTGATCCGGCCATGGCTCGGACCGAGGCGGCCGGGGACATTCTACGGAGCCGTGACGAGATGCTGGCGAAGGTCCGGCAACGCCTCCTTCAGGCCCAGCAGTTGGCCAAGCACTACTACGACGGCCATCATCACGAGGCGGAGTTCGCAGTGGGCGATTGGGTGTGGCTGCGTCGTCTTCACCGCTCTACGCAATCACTAGACCCACGCGCGAAGAAGCTGGGTCCTTGCTATGCCGGGCCCCTTGCTGTCCTAGAGCGCATTGGGAAGGTGGCTTACCGCCTTCAGCTTCCGGCGGGTGCTCGCATCCACGACGTCTTCCATGTGGGGCTGCTCAAGCCCTTCCGTGGGGAGCCACCCGCGCTTCCTCCGACCGCCGACGGGCGTCTTCTTCCAGGACCGGAGAAGGTCTTGCAGCCCAGCTACGTCGAGGAGTGTGGTATGTGTTGATTCAGTGAGCTGGACTTCCGGCGAAGGACACCACTTGGGAGCAGCGCGAGGAGTTCCGCCAACACTACCCAGGGTTTCAGCTCGAGGACGAACTGTTTGCGCAGGCGGGGAGAGATGTTATTACCGGGCAGACTTATGCCCGTAGGAGGCCCACCGGGCAGGCTTAGTTAGGGGCTTAGCCCACAAGTTATCTTAGTTTTATTTCACATCGTGGTTATATAAACAAGTTGTAAGACTCTTTTGAGAATTAAGCAATAAGACAATTCTATTGCCCGGCTCCCAGAGGAGCCGGAAACCCTAAGCCCTAGCCGCCTCCTGCTTTCGCCGCCGCCGCACCAGCCGCAAGGACGGCGCCCTGCCGCCGGCCGCCGCGCACCAGCCCTCGCCTTCTTCCCTCCTTCCCCTACAGGCTACGCCCTAGACCCGGAAGAACCCTAGCTCCTACCGGTAACACTACACACAGGATTTATTTTATTTTATTTTTGCAGAAAACTACACACAGGATGTTATAAATATGATGACTAAAAGAGCATGACTAAATAAGAAGTTTAAGTACACAGACACACAAGAGATTTATCACCTGCCTACGGTAGTTACGGCCTCTGCTGTTCTTGTAGTACATAAGTAGCATGCACTTGACGGTCATCGCTGCCTGGCGTACCATTGTATCTGCAGGTAATTCTTGTTTATGAATGTGGATGCGGAAGAACCAACTATGCTAATAGTTATGAAGAGTTCCTTTTGGCTGAAGTTAAAATATGAGTTGCCAATAAGTGTAGTCTTCTCAAACTCCACAGTGAAATTGTTGGACACAATCAAGTTAATGTCGTATTTCTAGCATTCCCAGATTTCTGGTGCAGATAAATACTGAAATAAGTTTTCCAGCATACTTATTTTTCTTTTGTGTATTTTACTGAAACTTTTTACAATTGCTGTGAAGGTGAATATCAATCGAGAGAAGTTGACAAACTCAAAGGAATGAAGGCACAACAAGAGCATTATTTCTGTTGTACCACGTAAAGTTCTAACAAGCTAACGGGACAAAACAACAATGCTAACTCCAATTATACATCTTCTATTCTTAAATAGTTGCAACCCACTAACTATTTTTCCTAAGCATGCAAGGCTTCCAAATCAACGAACAACACATGTTCGCTGTTCGCCATGTCATTAGTCAACTGTCCCACTAACTATTTCTTTTCCATGCATGTAAGCCTTTCACATCAACCAATTAGCATGGCTGCCAAATCATTTGCCTCACATCATAATTAATCTTCTATTTTTAAATAGCTGCAACCCACTACCTATTTTTCCTAGCTATGTAACCATGCCACATAAACAACTAATGCATGCAAGCCACAAATTACTTTTTTTTGCATTACTCTATGTATGCAATGATACCACAACATCAATTTGTGCATGTTAGTCGTAAGTTATTTTGTTGCATTAGAGTTCACTCACCTTTCACAGTTTGTTAGAAATGACATTCTTTTAACTCCAATTCATTTTTTCCTCCTTTTATAGGTTTGTATTTTTAATTGTCTTTAAGCTTACATTTGCTTTCCATTAGTTTTAGACCCTGTTTTTTGGGCTTTTGCTTCTACTTTTGCAGCTTTTCCACTTTGGCCAAAAAGCCATAAAAGCTCCTAAATAGGTGCTTTTGGAGCTTTTTTGGCTTTTGATGAATCAATATAACAATACTGAGCTCCAAAAGCCATAAAAGCTCCAAAAGCACCTATTTAAGAGCTTCTATGGCTTTTTGGGCAAAGTGAAAAGGCTGCAAAAGCAAAAGCAAAAGCCCAAACAAACAGGGCCTTGGATGTTTTCGTAGCAATTATTTATTTACCTTTTAGCAAGGTTCCCGCAGCAACACGCAGGGCATCATCTAGTTTATACTATATTAGTAGCCAGTCAAAGTTTTTTTTTTTTGAGAAAGCGCAAAACCTTTGTGTTTCATTGTATTGAAAAGGAGTTTGGTACAATCCTCCTAGGAGGCCAGTTACAAGGCAAGTACAGGAACATTAGTGAACATCCCAGGTTTGTGGTAGGATGACGCGGAGGCCTATGGCCCCAGCTCTGGCCCAAAGTGCAGCCTCGGCCTTTGATCGAAGCGATCAGTGAGGTGACCGAAGGGCGAGCCCCCTCGAAGAGCAGCCATTGCGATGCTTCCAAATCATCCATGGCACGAGCAGGGCAGTGGAAGCAAGACACATAGGCTTGGGCGTGTTCTGTCTTGCCGATTGCCACCAATCGTGGAGTGTGGCGTCGTTGTCGGGCGGCGGGCGGACAGGGGAGGCGCAGCCATAAGAGGATCGCGTGCCACACCTGTCTAGCGAAGGGGCATCCCAGGAGAAGGTGATGTAGCGTCTCCGGGACCTGCTCGCAAAAAAGCAGACAACATGGTGGGTGTGGCAGGTTGCAGCGCGCGAGGCGGTCAGTAGTGCAGCAGCGGTCAAGGTATGCAAGCCAGTGGAAGAAACGCACCCGTGGCGACACCCAACACTTCCAAGTTAGCCTCCAAGCCTGGCAATGGGTGGAGCCGTGGAAGGTGGCGAGGTATGCGGACTTGGCAGAGTACACTCCATTCGCAGTCCACTTCCAGCGTAGGCCGTCCGGCGCATTGCTAAGGTTGGTTTGGGCAATCATGTGCCAAAGGCAGAGGTATTCGCCAATCTCCGGGATGCCAATCGAGCCATGGATGTCGGTAGCCCATTGGTTTTCATGTAGGCCGTCGGCGACTGTTCTGGACTTGCGGCGTCGTTTGGGGATGCAAGCGTAGAGGAGAGGCACCATCTCACTGGCGGCGCGGCCGTTAATCCACCAGTCTTCCCAAAAGAGGGCGCGCAGGCCGTTCCCTATCGTCGTTGTTGTGGACACGAAGAAGAACGCACATTCCTCGGGCGAGAACTGCAGGTCAAGGCCGTTCCAGGCCCTCCCGTCACCGACGCGGCTGAGCCATAGCCAGCGCGTGCGCAGGGCAAGTCTGGTACGCTCGAGGTCGTGCTCGCCAAGGCCGCCAAGCGGGATTGGCCGACAGACGCGCCGCCAGTTAACATGGCAGTTGCCCCATTGGCCTCAGCACGGCCTGCCCAGAGGAATCCTCTCTCGATTTTTTTCTAGTAGTTTGAGGGTCTTTTTTGGCGGCGCGAGCACAAGGAGCTAGTGGATGGGGATCGCCTCGGGACGGCTTTGACGAAGGCCAGGCGGCCAGCCTTGTTCATGAGCCAAGCCTTCCAGGAGGGCAGCTTCCCGGCCACTTTGTCGACGACGGGCTGGAACTGGGCAGTGGTAGGGCAACGCAGTGTGAGTGGGATGCCCAAATAGGTGATCAAGAAATCAACGATGGGGCACCCAAGGTGCTCGACGACATGGGCATCATCTTCGATGTCGCATCGGATCAGAGCCACGACACTCTTCCGGAAGTTCACCTGGAGTCCAGATGCGCGCCCAAAAAGGTGCAAGATTTCCTTCACCGCCGTGATGTCGCCAGGCGAGGGGTGGCAGAGGGGGATTGCGGGCCTGTTTGGATGGCTGCCAAAGGCTGCCTTTCCAAAATTTTGGTCGTTGACCACAAGGTGGGTAGCCGTTTGGATTGCAGCCGAATCTCCCGATGGCTGCCAATTTTTTGGCCAGCCGTTGTGATTCTGTACTAGTACATGGGCGAGTTCTCGGCGGTGATTTCCTTCGCCAAAAATTTGGCAGGCCATCGTTTTGGCAGGGCTGGTTTGGGTTCAATCCAAACAGCCCCTACATCATCTGCTTATAGGGAGATGGCTGGTATGGCGCGACAAGGGTGGAGCTGTTGCATGACGCGAAGCCCGATGGCGCAGTGGAAGAGCCTGCCCAATACAGCCAAGACGAAGAGCTTTGGGGACACGGGGTCGCCTTGACGCATCCCACATCTGTGCCAGATCGCAGGTCCTGGGGCACCGTTTAGGAGAATCTTGGTGCTGGCCGACGACAAGAGAAGGGCGATCCAGTCAAGGAAGCGGTTGCCGAAGTCGTGGCACCGCAGTACGTCGAACAGGAACGGCCACGAGATGAAGTCGAAGGCGCGCGCCAAGTCGAGCTTGAGTAGCACGCGTGGGGCACCAAGTTGGTGTAGGAGTCGCACGGACTGATGCACCAGGATGAAATTGTCATGAAGGCTACATCCGGGGATGAAGGCATTCTGGACGTTGTTGAAAAGGCCATTGAGCTTGGGCGCGAGGCAGAGTGACAGCAGTTTGGCGAGGATCTTGACGACAAGATGGATGAGACTTGTGGGCCTATAGTCGCCAAGGCTGCTAGCATCAACGCGCTTAGGGAGAAGCGTGATTAGCGCCTGGTTAAGGCAGCTGAAGCCTCGTCCGCAGAGCGCGTATACTTGCTCAAAGACGTTCAGGAGGTCCTGCTTGATGATGGGCTAGCTGGAACGGAGGAATTCCATGGTGAATCCGTCGGGGCTGGGTGCCTTGCGCGACGGCAAGCGCTTGATAGCTTGCCAGATCTCATCCTCGCTGAAGGGCGCGTCAAGGTCATCCAGGCATGAGGGCTCAATGAGCCGTGACAAGTCGATGGTGCAATCCCGGGGCACGTCAGCCCCAATCAAGGTGTCAAAGTGCTCAAAGGTCGCCGCTGCCATGTCGCAAGGGTCGGTGAGCACGGCGCCATCAACCGTGAGGGAATGGATCCAGTTCTTCTGCTTGCGGTAGGTACACTGACGGTGGTAGAACGATGTGTTCACGTCGCCGTCTTTAAGAGACGCGATGCGCGCGCGCTGACGGGCGATCGTACGCTCGAGGGAGGCAAGGCCCAAGTAGGAGAGCTTTATCTGGTGACGTAGCCAGTCTTCATGCGGCGATAGCGTCCTATGCTCCTGCGCGGCGTCAAAGCGGAGCAGCTCACGGGAGATAGCGAGTTGGTCGCGCACGTTGCCAACCGAGCGCGCGCTCCAGCTTGTGAGCTTGCGCGCTATGGCATGCATGCGTCGCATGAAGCACCGGAAAGGGTCAGCATCCTCCAGCGAGTTCCATGGGCTTGACACAACCTCTTGGAAACCGGCGAGACACGTCCAATACTCCTCGAAGTGGAAGCGTTGATGCACCGAAGGCATTGGCGAGCAGTCAAGCATGAGGGAGTGGTCTGAGACGACCGTGGCCAAACAGCGTAGGTGGCATTCGTCGTGTAGCTCCTCCCAGTCCGCGGAGCACATCACCCGATCGAGATGGACCAAGGTAGGCGGGTTCTGCTCGTTCGACCAAGTATAGCGCCGGCCTTTGAGGTAGACCTCCTTGAGCGCGAGGTCGTTGAGCACACGCCGAAATCCCCATCATGCGTCTGTTGAGGATGTCGTTGTTCTTATCCTCATCACGGTAGATTAGGTTGAAGTCGCCGCAGACGAGCCATGGTCCGGAGCAGGCGGCACGCATGTCGCGGATTCCCTGAAGGAACGCGATCTTGCCATGGTCATCTTGGGGCCCGTAGAAAATGGTGAGCCAACAGGGCGCGCTGGAGCCATCGGGAGTCGCCAACCGGGCGGAGAGAGTGTTGGTGGTGAACATCGTGTCCGTGATCGACACATCCCGGCTCTTCCAAGCCAACAAGATCCCGCCATGGGTGCCGCTCGCAGGGAGGTAGGCGTAGTCGTCAAACTCTGACCCCAACGTCTCGAGGATCGTTGACGAGTAGATAAACTCCATCTTTGTTCCCTGGAAGCAAGCGATCGTAGCGCTGGAGGCTACAACAAGTGAGCGGATGGCAGTACGCCTGGCGCGGGTGTTTAGGCCGCGGACGTTCCAGTTAATGATTCGGAGGCTGTGATCCATTGGATAAAGGTCAATGGTTGGGCACGCAGCAGAGCGGCTATGTCACGATCAGGCTGCCAGTGATCACCATGGTGATCGGTGCCGTGGATGGATCAGATGGCAGATCGCGACCGATGGCCCGGCGATGGCCACCGACAGCATGCGGGAGGAGTGCGGCAAAAACCCCATCATAGGCCTTCATGGCTTCGGCGAAGATCACCTGGTCGATGTCGATAATGCCCAAGGTGCACATAAGCTGGACTTGTGCACAGCGCTCGGCGGTAGGTGGGGCACCAGTCTTTGCTTTCTCGGTGGTGGCGGAGCATCCACGTTGCGGCCAGAAGTTCAGGGGCTGCAGGCGTTGTCTGTGTCCTGGATAGGGGAGGGCAGAGCAAGTTTGCTTTGTGGCGGCAGCGGGGAAGTCTCCCAAGGTCCAGGAGCTGACGGGGTTGACGCGCTGGCGGGATCAACGCAAGGTGACTGGCGGCAAGGCGAAACGTGCAGCGTTGCCCAGGTGCGGTGCGTGGGATGTTGGGGTTGGAGCAGGCAACGATGGGCCTGTGGAGGCGGGCCCGTCAACGTAGCAACCTGTGGGCTGGAGCCTCTGCAGAAGGCGCCTAGGTTCCTAGGCCAAGGGGGAAAGGCGGCCCGTTTCGAGGGCATCGTTGGCGGCCGCAGAGGTCGAGTGGGCGGCATTTTGAATTTCCAGCGCGCTTTCCCACGGCGCACAAGTGGGGCTGGATCGCAGGTCAGCCTGGTCCGCAACAGCAGCAGGGGCTGACGAGGGCAAAGCACTGCTTTGTCCCGACAGCGGATCAGCATCTGGGGCGGTTGGGCGCTCCTCTGGAAGCGAATCTAGGACCTCACTGGTGGAGGACAGGTCGTCCTGATCCCCAAGCGCGTGTGGACTGGTCGTTGGTGGCCCTGCCCTGGTTGGGTTGCCCCCCTACGCGCACGGCGACACGCGAGACTAGCTCTGAGCGGGCCCGACAACAAGAAGGTTGTGGTTTGGCACCAATGGGCTGGGGCTAGCTGGCGAGTTGGCAGGCACCAGCACTGAGTGGGCGTCATGGTCAGCCTCGGATCCGCCACGGCTGCAGCTTTTGCAAGCGCGGCGTGAGTCCTTGCACGCTTTTTCTTCCCCCTCGCTTTCCTCTTTTGGCTCTGCGACGAGGGAGGCGGCCCCCCTCCTGAGTGGGCCATGCATCCATGCATCTCGCAGACCCCTGTACGGGCTGTGGCGCAAGCGCAGCCATGGCAGCGCGGGATCCCGGCCAGCCGCGGTCAACCGCCACACCGTCGTCGCGCTGGCAACTATTGGAGCGTGTCCAGCCCGCCGAGTCGACCGCCATGCCATCCGCGCGTCCGCCGGGTGCGGTGGCCGTGCGGCAGCGCTTCCAGCCACGCCATCGTTGATGACCGCGCCCGGGGCCATGGACCGCGGAATCTTTTGTCGTTGCCGTTAGCGTTGCCGCCACTGTTGGCGGCTCCATCAGTGGGGAGGGGTTCAGACCTAGTGAGCCGGACAGAGAGCGGTACTCAAGGGTGCGGACGACAAGGGGCAGACCGGGGCGGGGTGCGGGGACTTGCTCCACAATCTCCAAGATGGCCGCCTGGCGAATGGTGGCCGGGTCTCGCACACGCCCAGCGAGCCGGGACGTGGCGAGGTCAACGCAGGAGCGCGTATCCGGATGCAGCCGCTCAATCCAGCAGCCAGCCCCCAGAATGTGCTCAACGATGGACAAATGCCATGCCTGCGTTGGGATGCCGCGAAGCTCGAGCTGCACAGAATACACAAAGCTTCCAGCGGTGGGGTGGACGAGCTTGCACCATGGGCGGAGGAGCAGGGTGAAGTTGTCGGCATTGATGAGATGGTCGCCGGCCATACTGTCCATAATCTGCCATGAGGAGAAGATGAGGAAATCTTCCGGGGCATGTAGGTGCATGGTGAAGTCACCAGGCTGCAGGTCAAACATGGTGTGCAGGGTTGTCTCCACCTTGGCCGGGGAGATGGAAGGCCTGGTGCCAGTGATGGTGGCCCCCATGCCGTGCGTCAGCACCTCTTCCGCCTCCATCTCGATGGAACGGGGGATGGTGACCCGCGCCGGCACGACGGGGGCGGCGGGGGCGGGGCCAGAGGCGGGGTGTATCGCGGCGGAGTCACGCGCGGGCGCTGAAGGGCGGCGGCGGGGCCGGCCTGAGGCAGCGCCGCGGCGGTCGCCGGGCAGGAGCGTTTCGCGGCCGCTGGACTCGTGGCCGGAGATGAGGCGGCGGCGGCAACGCACGGGGTTGGTGCAGTCCCGCACCCGGTGCCGCGTATCGAGACATCGGAAGCAGGGCCCAGCGACTTCTTCGGGGAAGGGACTGCGACGACGGAGTGGGGGGTTGGGGCGGCCGGGCGCCGCTCGTGCCGGCGGCGGTTCCTGTGCCGCGGCTGCTGAAAGCCTTCGGCGTCCAGCACGAGTTCTCCATTGACGTGGTGGACCTCCGAGCGAGGGCCCAGGCAAGCAGAGGCGGGGCCGCAAGCGGCCGGCGCGGTCGAGCGGTGGGGCACCAGGGCCGCGGGTGTGGGGGCGGGGCTTGGCGCGGACAGCGTGGGGCTACGCGGGGTCGGCGGGGTTCTCACGACGTCGCGGAAGGACCGCGAGCCGGAGGACTCACCCGCATAACCGTGTCAGCGGATGCGGCCGTCGGGGCTGGAGATGCATCCGTCGGGGCTGGAGTCCCCGAAGTAGGTGCCGGCGGAAGGCATGGCCGCGGGGGCGGGCACGGGTGGGGAGGGCGACAGCAGGAGAGGAGGGCTACCGGAGAGAGTTCGACGGCGGCGAGGCTGGTGGAGGAGCTTAGGCTAGGAGCGGGGGAAGGGAGGAGAGCGGAGCGGAGTCATCCTCTCAAAATGCTATTGTTCCTGTTCGTCAGTCTAGCGAGTCAAAGTAACAAGCTGAATAAGTAAATTCGCAGTTCCAAAATGAAATTACCTAGAATAAATAAGAAATATAAAAATGATTCAGACATGACAGAAGAGCCAACAACTCAAGGAAGACAATTCTATGCAGCTCGGACAAGATTCAGCTATTGTACACTAGATAGCATTGTGAATATGTGAGAACAAATTTTACAAGTGTTTCAGGCAGTAGCAATACCGTTGACCATGATGATAAAAATTGCATGCCAGAATGGTGGTATATCTTTTGGAGGAACCATGAACAGAGGTCTAAGAAGATAATCGTTCCTGTACCACCAATAGACGCCAAACACATGGACCATGAAGATTATGGTGATTCCAACAAGCATAGCAACTTTTCTCTCGCCCTGTAAAAGAGTTAAAATAAGAGTTAGGTATATCAAGATGCTGACACTGGCAAATGTTTTCATGATCTAGCTAATGGGTTTCCAACATGTTTGACCACAAAATGTATAGCACAATCCGAGCCACATGCTATTTGATGACCTAATGTAATGGCAAAAATATAAATCAACATCAACTGCATTAAAATCTTCATTTCTTCTAAAAATTTCCACACTAAACAGAGGATAAAAGGGAGGCCATTATGACTAAAAGCTCTCGAGAGTCTACATAGTTAAAAAAAAGGCACACCTAGGCGGGCGTTTAAGTGCACCAAAGGCTCTAGGCAATAGCAAAACGCCTAGCGCTTAATCTGCGTGTAAGCGTGTGCTTTGATCAGAAAAGCACAAAGCAGTTGCAAAACGCACAATTAACGCCTAGACTTTTTTTAACTACAAGAGTTTATGAATGATGGCCTCAGGAAATTCATTATTTGAAAATGTGTTTATGTTCATGAAGCTAGTAACAAAGACCATCAGTGGAACCTCGCTTTATTTCAGACAGTCATCATGGTCCGTTCAAATTCATGAGGATGACAGAAAGGAAGGACTTTCTTAGTAGACTTCCACATATTTCATACTAGAACTGAGTTTCTTATGATATGCTAAATTTGGTATATATACTATCATATAATATCATACCTTCAAAGCAGTTTGCTTCTTCAATATATCATTTGACTTGAACATTACAGCAGCAATCCAAATTGTGACAAAGAAACCTGCAGATCAATCCTTGCATTATTGTGGATGCAAATTGCACCATTGCCAAAAAGGCAACAGGAATATACTCCCTCTGTTCCAAAATAGATGACCCAACTTTGTACTAACTTTAGTACAAAGTTAGTACAAAGTTGGGTCATCTATTTTGGAACGGAAGGAGTACAACTGAAGCAGGAAATTTACATCCAACTCAGTATGATTCTTACAACTTTCCTAGTAGAAAAAATAGATTTGTTGTCCTTACATTACTAGTAAATGCACACGTGCAACGCACGTTAATATTTAGGCAATATATTAATTGCACGCGGATATTAGGTGTGCTATTATTTGTGTGTTAATTCTGTGATTAGTGCAATATTTGGTATGATATTAATTGCACGTTAAACACTACTAAAGTTAGTACAAAGTTGGGTCATCTATTTTGGAACGGAGGGACTACAACTGAAGCAGGAAATTTACATCCAACTCAGTATGATTCTTACAACTTTCCTAGTAGAAAAAATAGATTTGTTGTCCTTACATTACTAGTAAATGCGCACGTGCAACACACGTTAATATTTAGGCAATATATTAATTGCACGCGGATAGTAGGTGTGCTATTATTTGTGTGTTAATTCTGTGATTAGTGCAATATTTGGTATGATATTAATTGCACGTTAAACACGTTAAACGCTCGCCATTGGAGCAGTCTAGGTCATTGGATTGACTTAGTTTGATGGCCGAGATCAGTTGGATCTGCCCCTTTGGGTCTTTTTATATTGGTATAGATATAGATACGGGCAAAGGATTAATATAAATGGATAAGATAGAAATGAAAAGGACCCAACAAATGAAACTTTATATAGGAAAATGATAGCTACACCGCTATTAATGATACACAGATACAGAGCTTTGTTACATTTGTATCTAATTGAAGTAATGCATAAAGGCAGACTATTTTGGAAGACCTTAATTTTAACATATTGGCATAAATAAAATGCTAGCTCTAGGCCTCCAGATGCAGATCTCTTATTGTATTGAAAAAAGAAGGTTGGCATAGGCTCCCCTGCCAGAAAAATTAAATCCTAAGAGACTGTGCTAAATATACCAATCTTAAGTATAACTGCAAAACCATGAAAACATAAACACACCATACAAGAAAGTTCTAGTTATTCATAGGTGATGATATATTTCTTCAGTCATCACTTAAGGCAGGAAGAAAATGCATTTATTTGGAAGCATAGAAGACTGATTGGAATACTTCATCAACTAATCTCAAGCTCCACCAGATTGGGGAAAAAAAGCTCCTCCAGACAAGGAAAGAGAGGGATGGCTCTCAGCTAATAGAGGGGCGAGCCAGAACAATCTTTCTTTTTTTTTTTACGGGACAAGCCAGAACAATCTTTACTATCAAAGGGCAATTGGTAGCGTCACCTCCACCTCCTCCCCTGGTTTTTTTTCTCCCCGGTCCCCGCGCCTCCTCCTCCACTTTGGTTTCCTTTTGGGTTTTGTTAATCTCAACAGATGCCGCACAAAATAAAAAACCAACATAAATATAGTAACTTGAAATAACCAAAATAAAATCGGTACTTTCCAAAACCACGTCATGCATTAACTCAGTCAAATCAAATAAAATCAATTCTTACCAAATCTCAGCTCAATCAAAACTTTCTTTGCCTTCCCCTACCAATGCCCAAATCAAATCAAAACTTACCAAAACCTCAACTAACCAAAACTTTCCATGCCTTCCCCTACCCTTACTCAAATCAAATTAAATCTTATCAAAATCTATAATACGGTGACTGTAAGGTATACGTCGGACATGATTGATGTTGAACCACTAGAATATTTATGCCCCTGTTGCAACGCATGGGAAATAGCTATAGTAAGTAATGAAAGCTAACTCCCAAGACCTGGCTATGAGTACATTCAGCATTGCATCTACGTCACTAAACGGTAAATAAAAACCATAATATCTCTCTTACCATGATGACCTAAAATTAACCAAAATAATACCCCGCAACATTAGAAAGTGAATAGCTGCTGTGAAAAATGGAACTTTAACATGTTACATCATACTAAGATCTTGTATTTCTAACAAAAAAGTAACTAAATGATCCCCCATAACAACAAAAAGTCAAATGGACGCCATGACAAAACAGAATGCAACATATCACAACTTAAATCAAGCATGAATCATGAGAAATAAGTACTTGTACACCTAAAACAAGTTGTATTTTGTTTAGCATCCACATTAGAATGCACCAAAGCTATCGCAACCATTAATACAGCCTAACTATGTTCTTGTGGACTTGTGCCCTAAAAGGCATCCATTTTGTTTGACAACATATTCTTGGGAAGTTACACAGCTCATGATCGTAACCACATTAAGACACAGAGCATGCCATTTCCGTAGAGAAAACATCTTTTAAACCGGGAGGGAAATGAGTATCAAACCTTGGAGATGCTGCCGAATGAAGACGACGAGCAACAGCAGCGAGAATGGTAGTATCTGCTCGATCCACCGAGCAACGTGGTGCACGTCGTAACGCTGATATGGGCGGTCCCCAGCCCCATTCCCCGTAGCACCGCCACTGCCACCGCCGCTTGCCTCCGCATCAGCACCGCTTCCCCTTCCCGCCACGGAGGCCGGGTCAAAGTTGGAGGAGGCGCCCACCTCAATCGAGTCCTGCGGCGAGGCACCTGTAGCCGTCGCGCTCGCCGTATCAGGGTCGCCGGGGCCACCCTGGATCCGAATCGAGACCTCTCCATCCCCAGCGGCGGCGGCAGAAAGTAGACCGTCAGCCTCAGACGACGATGAAAAGGAGGGTACCGCCTGCTGCACCGTCTGCGGGACGGGCCCGGAGGGGACAACGCCTGAGTACTCGAGGAGCGCGGCGAGCGGAGCCTGGAGAAGGCTGGAGGCGGAGAAATTGAGACCGTAGCGGCTGAGGCCAGAAGCCGCAGCACCGGCGGAGGCGCCAGACCCGGTTACCCGGCGATCGGCGGAACCTCCCGCCGGTGTCTCCATAACCGGCGGCGGAAACCTAGAAAGGCGAAGCCGACGGCGCACGCGGAGGCGGAGGCAGAGACCCTGAAATGGGAAGTTCGGGAGATCCCCACTTTGCTTGGGTTGTTTACATTGCTTTTATTTTCCTTTTTGGCCTTTCGTCGAGGCGCCCCTCCCCTCCTTGTGTGCTTTAATTTGTTTTCAGAAATCGAACCTGTGGATTTTATTTTATTTTTAAACACAAGGAAGGCGCCATCCCATGCCACTTTTTCATTCAACTCGTAACAATGTACAACATGAATTACCTTGGAGATCTACCTTGAATCTGAAAGTTGAGAAGGAATTGCAGAAAAATGGCAAGATACATTGATATTGAAATAATTACTCCTATAAAATCTGCCACTCTAGGTTCCTCACCGGAGACGAGAGCCTCTTGGCCGTCCATTGTCGAGTGGCTTGCCGCACGAGCCTCTCGGGGTCACTCCGAGCCGTTGATAACCCACAACCATAGGGGGTCATTTGTAGCATTTTTCGATAAGTAGGAGTGTCGAACCCAACGAGAAATTAAAGGTAAAATTTATATTCTTTTCAAGTTCTATCGACCACCGATACAACTCTATGCACACGAGCGTTTGCTTTACCTAAAAACAAATAGTAAAATTAGAAGTACTTTGTAGGTGTAGTGGGATAAGTTTGTAAGATGATAAAGAACGTGAAAGTAAAAGTTAGATATCGTTTTAATAAAAGAACAATTTAGTTAGTATAGCGAGTGTAGAAAAGTGATGGTAGGATTTGCGAGATTGTCCTAGGCAATTGATAACAAAATCGATAGATTACTATTGCAATTTAATTCGAGGGAGAGACATGAGCTAACATACTTTTCGTACTTGAAACATAAGAACATGTGATTGGACCTCTAGCAAGCATTCGCAACTACAAGAAATAATTAAGGTAAACCCAACCATAGCATTAAGTAACAAGTCCCCTTTACTCCCATGAGCAACAACCCCCTTACTCGGATTTAAGTTTCTGTCACTATCGCAACCCCACTATAAACGAATCATGAATGTGTTGCGACACTCTATAGCGGAAATCCCCCATGTGTGTGCGGCACGGAAGGCTCCATAGGACAGCACCAAAATAAAACACGCAAGTCAAACCAATCAAGATTATCAATCAACCCATAGGACAAAAGAAATCTACTCAAACATCATAGGATGACTACATATCATTGGGTAATAATGTATAGCATAAAGCATCATGTTCAAGTAGGGGGTACATCAGGTTGCGTAGAGTGGACCACTGATAATAGATGAGGCAAGGTGATGGAGGTGTTGATGAAGATGATGGAATTGTTGGAGTAGATCGTCGTTACACGATGCTTCCCTCAGCGGCGTTCCGGCGCCACCGGGAGAGAGGGGGAGATCCCTCCTCCTTCTTCTTCTTCCTTGGCCTCCCCCTAGTTGGGGGGAGGGTTTTCCCTTTGGTCCATGGCCTCATGGCTCCCGGAGAGCGGGAGCCCCTCCGAGATTGGATCTCTCTTTTTGTTCTCTTCTGTTTCGTGTTCCTGTTTTCTGGCCTTTCTTTGTTTCTTATATTCTCGGAGATCCATAACTCCGATTGGACTGAAGTTTTAACATGACTTTTATCCGGATATTAGCTTCCTTACAACCGAAAGACACCTCCAACTGACTTACGAGGTGGCCACAAGCCTGCCTGGCACGCCCCAGGGTAGGACACATTGTGTGAGCTTGTGGGACATGTGGGCCACCCCTTGCGTTGATTCCTTTTCCCAAAAATCACATATATTCCAAAAAAATCTTCATAAAATTTTATTGCATTTGGACTTTGTTTGATATGGATTTTCTGCGAAACAAAAAACATGCAACAAACAGGAACTGACACTGGGCACTGGATCAATATGTTAGTCCAAGAAAATCATATAAAAGGTTACCAAAAGTATATGGAAGTAGTAAAATATTGGCATGTAACAATCAAAAAATATAGATACGACGGAGATGTGTCAGCATCCTCAAGCTTAATTCCTGCTCGTCCTCGAGTAGGTCAATGACAAAAAGATATTTTTTGATGTGGAATGCTACCTAGCATAATCTTTATCATATAATCTAATGATGGCATGAATATTATGATACAAGTGATTCAAGGCAATAGTCTATCAATTTGATACAAAGAGATCAATATTCAGGCATACTAACAAACTAGCATGCCCTTCAAACGTCAAAGTAAAGAGTGATAAAGAACGCTATCCCACTACTGCAGGTTGGTCCAAACGTGACAGTCCAATCAGATACCCTTCGACGAAACTGTGTGCGGTGCATTAATCACAAACGGTGATGTAATAAAACCGTCGAAAAAGATACAAAACTTTTGCGATGGCAATGACATCAAACACGGTTCAGATTAGAGTTGCGTGTGCAATGCGTGGCATACGGTTAATCCAGGTGAACCATTTGCGATGAGGCAGAACAACAAAAATAGACAGCCATATGAGGGTGTGTGCGATATACGACATATAGTTTACTAGGATGAACTGTGTGTGATTAGGCAGCACAATAGAAACGGTCAGCCAGATTAAGATGTGTGCGATGGAGGGCATACAGTCACTCGAATGAACTGTTTGTGATGAGCCAAGACAACAGAAACAATTCGACTGAATAAGATGTGTGTGATACGCGGCAAACAGGTCCGTAATCAGAAATATGCGAAGACCAATAATAACACAAACGATTGCTGCTAATGAGCCGTGTGATTTGCTCTGTCTACAGAAGAATAAGATATATATATATATATATATATATATATATATATATATATATATATATATATATATGAAATAAATATCCAATTACATAAGTGACCATACAGATCATTCACACACACCTCAATAAACAATTGCATGCATTCTAAACTAGGAGAAATGATCATCTAGTCATCTACTTCTTGTGACGCTCCCACCACTGCTGTGTGGCTCGATCCCTCATCTGGAGCAGGAAGAAGACACTTCCTCATGTCAACGGTCCGCCTGTACATCTCGTAGGTTGTGTACGCGTCCTTGGTCGCGTACTTGACGTGTTATTCATCCAGTCTCTGATACCAGACACTGTGCCAGACGTTCTTGTCCTTCTTGCTCTCATCCTTCATCTTCATGTAGTAGGGGTCGATGATGGCCGAGGTGAGGTCAACCAGGGAGTTCTGTTTGTTGTTGTCGCTGCCCTAGACCTTGTAATGGTTCTGAATGTTGACAAGATTCTGACATTTCAAGCCCGAAACCTTGAGCGCTTTTAGATCGTTGGTGGTGTCCACCGTAGCGAAACTGTAGTCGGAATTGTTGATAAACCTGGAGAAACGCTCGCAAGGCCTTGTGTCCATGTGGTAGTGGTAGACGAGGACATCATGTCGCACGCACAACTAGGCACCGGCAACCTTCTGGTCGTGC
Source organism: Triticum timopheevii (assembly GCA_963921465.1). Classification (NCBI taxonomy): domain Eukaryota; kingdom Viridiplantae; phylum Streptophyta; class Magnoliopsida; order Poales; family Poaceae; genus Triticum; species Triticum timopheevii. The sequence goes on along the minus strand of OY997262.1, from coordinate 150,858,798 downwards.
GCGGCACAACCGATGGTGTACTCGAGGTCGAAGCCGACCACTTGGTACTTGTCCTCAGCAAGCAACTGCTCCATAGTTTGGATGGAGCTCCCACCGAGACCGGTTCGTTCGTGTACACCACCGAGGGGGCCTTCCCCCTCACGTGGGTGTCCACTACATGATGCGTGGTGAACTGCCCCCCCCCCCTTGTCGTAGGCTGCCGCTGGGAGCGCCATTGGAGCCACGGGGAGCGCCATTGGAACCGCTGGATGTCCTCTCTGTATGTGTCGTCGTGGGTGTGCTTATTGTGTCGTGTGGCGCGAGAGATGAAGGTAAATGATCGCAAGAATAAACGGGGGCCGGGCGGCCTGGATTCTCGACGCGTCGCATGGCAGCTTTTGCAACGGGTAACTGCATCGTGGCGCCGTGCTCGGCGCAACCGCATGCATAACGGCAACACAAACGTACGTGATCATGCGCCGGCCCCAAACACTGGCAGCACGCGTGGAGGGACGAGGGCAGAGCGCCTAAAGGGACGCGAGAGCACAGCGCGCACGGCGGGACGCGACCAGAGCGCGCCGCGGCCGCCTTAACTACGAGCAACTACACGCATAGTGCAGTTGAACACACAGGAAATGGTCGTCTAAAGCCGGTCGGTAGTTGCGAAGCTGCGTAGAGAGCGGCTGTGTGCTACTACCTCCGTCTTCGTCTATTAGTCCCCTTTATATTTGTGCCATATTTTGACCTTAAATTTAATCAACAAAAAGTTGATGCATGTTATAAAAATTATATAATTAGAAACTATGTTCAAATACGAATCCAACGATATAATCTTTGGCGACATGCATTCATATTTTATTAGATAAATTTGGCACAAAAATACATAGACAACTTATAAATCAGGACGGGTGTAGTATGTAATTAAATTGCAAACATTTTTTATTAACCGTATGTGTATGTGTCCTTTCGTTCTCCTCTCGCACGTCTTGTCACCCCGCTGCCGCAGACGGCTTACAGCGCAAGCTTGCGCAGCGCGTGGGGGCGTTTTTTTGGCCAAATAGTGGCTTAAAGTGGCGCCAATGAATCGTCGTGAGCCCGTTCCCGTGCAACCTTGCAGTTTCCCGCGCAAGCTTCCCGCCCGACTCGATGAAATCCCCCAAAATCCCAATGCTTACCAATTTGCTATATAAACCCTCACGGCCGGTGAGTCATGCGTCGCATTTTCCCCTCCCTCCCTATAGCGTATCTCCTCTGCTTCTCCCACGATCGCCAATGGCACCGGTCCGTCGTTGTCGCTCAGCCACTCCGCCGTCATCAGAGGACAGCTTGATACGTCTCCATCGTATCTACTTTTCCAAACTCTTTTGCCCTTGTTTTGGACTTTAATTTACAGAATTTGAATGGAACTAACCCGGACTGACGTTGTTTTTAGCAGAATTGCCATGGTGTTATCTTTGTGCAGAAATAAAAGTTCATGAATTGACCTGAAAATTTACGAAGAATATTTTAGAATATATTAAAACTATTGGCGAAAGAATCAACTAGAGGGGACCCACACGGAGTCCACAAGGGTGGGGGCGCGCCTACCCCCGGGGCGCGCCCCCTGGCTTGTGGGTCCCCTGGAGACTCCTCGACCTCAACTCCAACTCCATATAACCCTATTTCGGGAGAAAAAAATCAAGAAGAAGAGTTCATCACGTTTCACAATACGGAGCCACCGCTACCTCCTGTTCTTCCTCGGGAGGGTAGATCCGGAGTCTGTTTTGGGCTCCGAAGAGGGGAAATCGACGTCGTCGTCATCATCAACCATCCTCCATCACCAATTTCATGATGCTCACTGTCGTGTGTGGGTAATATCTTCGTAGGAATGCTGGACGGTGATGGGTTTGATGAGATTTATCATATAATCAAGTTAGTTTTGTTAGGGTTTGATCCCTAGTATCCATTATGTTCTGAGATTGATGTTGCTATGACGTTCCTATGCTTAATGCTTGTCACGAGGGCCCGAGTGCCATGATTTCAGATCTGAACCTATTATGTTTTCATGAATATATTTGTGTTCTTGATCTGATCTTGCAAGTTGTAGACACCTATTACGTGTTATGATCCGCATACCCCAAGGTAACAATAATTGGGATTCTTTGTGGTGATTACCGTAGTTTGAGGAGTTGATGTATTCACTAAGTGCTAATGATTTGGTCCGGTTCTCTTTTAAAAGGAGGCCCTAATATCCCTTACTTTCCATTAGGAGCTGCCACAAGAGGGTAGGACAAAAGATGTCATGCAAGTTCTTTTCAATAAGCACGTATACTATATACGAAATACATGCCCACATTATATTAATGAATTGGAGCTAGTTATGTGTCATCCTAGGTTATAACTGTTGCATGATGAATGCCATCTGACATAATTATCCATCACTGATCCATTGCCTACGAGCTTTTCGCACATTAATCTTTGCTACATTACTTTGCCGTTGCCACTGTTACAATTGCTACAAAACTGCTACTATCACTTTTGCCACCGTTACTTCCATACTACTTTGCTACCAAAAACTTTGCTGCAGATATTAGGTCTTTCAGGTGTGGTTGAATCGATAACTCAGCTGCTAATACTCGAGAATATTCTTTGGCTCCCCTTATGTCGAATCAATAAATTTGGGTTGAATACTCTACCCTTGAAAATTGTTGCGATCCCCTATACTTGTGGGTTATCAAGACCTTTTTCTGGCGCCGTTGCCAGGGAGCGTAGCTCTATTCTCTGACTCACTTGGGATTTATATCCGTTGATCACTATGAAGAATTTGAAAGATACCAAAACCAAGATCTATCCCTCAACTATGAGGGGAGGTGAGGAACTGCCATCTAGCTCTGTACTTGATTCACCTTTTGTTTTGAGTAAGATTGTGACACCACCACCTGCTAGTAATTTTGATATGTTGCAAGTAATTAATGATGCTACTTCTGCTATGCATGATTCTTATGATGATACTACTGCTTTGCTTGATAATACTGTGCCGCTAGGTGAATTTCTTGATGAACAACTTGCTAGGGTTAGAGAGAATGAAATTGCTGAAACTGATGATATCACTAAAACTGAAGATTATGATTCTCCCCCTAGATATGAATTGCCTAAGGTACCTGAGGGTTATACTATGGATGAAGAGACTGCTAGATACTTTTTTTCTTGCAATGATAGAGATGATCTTAAGAAACTATTAGCTAAGCTGAAAGAAAAATCTCTGAATGCTAGAATGCAATATGACCCTAAGTTTGCTACTTCACCTATCTCTGTTACTGATAAGGATTATGAATTCTTTGTCGATCCTGAGTTGATTACTTTGGTTGAATCTGATCCTTTCCATGGTTATGAATTTGAAACTGTCGTGGCACATCTTACTAAATTGAATGATATAGCCACCCTGTTTGCTCACGAGGAAAAAATTGCTACTACTATATTCTTAAGTTGTTTCCTTTCTCATTAAACTAAGCTATGGTTTAATTCTCTTGCTCTTGGTTGTGTGCGTAGTCCCTAGGATATGATATATTGCTTCTCTGGAAAATATTTTCCTGCTCATAAGAAACAAGCTGCTTTACATGAAATATTTAACTTTGTGCAATCTGAAGAAGAGAGTCTCCCACAAGCTTGGGGGAGGCTTCTCCAGTTACTTAATGCTTTGCCTGATCATCCTCTCAAGAAAAATGAAATGTTTTATATCTTTTATAATGGACTAACCGATGCTTTTAGGGACCACCTAGATAGTTGTGTTGATTGTGTTTTCACAGAATGAACTATTGAGCAAGCTGAAGTGCTATTGAATAATAGATTGAGCAATGATAATGATTGGACTCTTCCCGAACCATCTCCTAAGCCAACTCCGAAGAAAAGAGGTATTATATTTCTAAGTCCCAAAGATATGCAAGAGGCAAAGAAATCTATGAAAGAAAAAGGTATTAAAGCTGAAGATGTTAAGAATTTACCACCTACTGAAGAAATTCATTGTCTTGATATTTCGACATAGGTAGTAGAGGTAAATTCTCTCTATAGATTTGATGAAGGTGATATCCCTTATAATAAGTCTGCAAGTCAATGCTTGGATGAATTTGATAACTTTATTGTTAAACAAGAAAACTCCAATGCATATGTTAGTAGACAATTGAAACGTAGTGCTTATATGCTTGAATGCTTGGGTGATTATATGTGTAGAACTGTAAATGATCTTAAGCTTATCAGTAAGGTTTTTTTACATATGTGCCCCTGGTTCCTTAGCTCTACTCATTCATCCCCGCGCTCTTAATTTTGCTCGGTTTTCCCCACTCCCTTGCCCGAAACCCTCATAACTGGTCACAACGGACGTTGCCGCCGGGTCAATGGCTTGACCGTTAACTCTGACGAGTGGGGTCGCGCTGGACTGTGCCGTCTGTTAGACCTGAAAAGTGGGGCCGCGTTGGGCGGTGTCGTTGTTCGACCGTTGGGCCGTGGTTTCGTTGGGCCGTCCTTGCATTAAATGCCTGCGCGCGCCGCCACTATAGAAGCCTGCTGTGCATGCACCCAGCAAAGCCTGCCTGCATGCGTCGATGCACGCCGCCACGATGCGCCGACCGAGCCTGCATGCGCTGATGCGTTCCGCCACGATGCACTGACCGAGCAGCTTTCTTGCACGCCAGCCGCCACGGATGCATCGACGGTCACTGTCGCTGGTTCCTCTCTTCTAGCTAGGTGGCTACATATTTGTGGCTTGTGTAAAAAAAGAGAAGGGCTCGTTGTGGCTGCATACACTAGGTGGTTACTAACAAAGCGAGCTCTCTAAGAAAACAATCAACAAATATGTAGTCCCAATATGTTGATAGGGCCAACAAGCCCATAACACGATCACATAGTTCAAACTAGGAACAACTTAATAACATAATAGATAGAAAACTTAATAATAGAACTTAATAAAAGGGCCAACAAGCCCATAACATCTCCAACATAGTTCAATTACAACTTAACATAACATAGACTCAAAAAACGTTAGAGGGTTTAGAACCCTAGCCGCCGCCTTCTCCACCTTGCTCCTCCTCCGGGCGCCCTTCACTGCTCCTCCGGGGCATTGTCGATGGGGTACGGAAGAGTGTGCATGCGCGATGCATTGGGGAAGATGCTGGTGTACTCCGTCAACATGTTGTGGATGGTGAAAGCGATGAACTCGCAGCCACACCAAAACACCCGGCCGAGGAGGTAGAAGGCGTCGAATGTGTTGGTGAAGTGGGCAAGGAGAGCAACCACCACCCCGTTTTGGATGACCTCCTCGAAGCAGAACATCGTTGGAGATCCCCGCAGGAGGTGGTGGTAGCCGGACACATATGAGCTATCATGTACAACATTTCATAGAGTTCAAGGAGAGGGGTAGGGTTACCTTCTATTTTTGAAAAAAAATTAAAAGAATCACCAAAGCTTTATTTCAAAGTGAATAAAAAGGATCTGAACTTGGTTTTCCATTTTCATATTTTAAACGTGTTTTTAATAGTTTTTATATTAAAGCATATTTTTTTCAAAAAAAATATGAAGATTAATTCAAAAAATAGTGAGACTTTGAAACTACACTATATAGATTGAATATGTGTTAATAATATAAACATTTGGCTCATTTAGAGTAGGTCAAAAAAACTTGATTACAAATGGGGCTATTTACCCTATCCTGGGAGCTCATTTGGAGCACATTTGTCAAATTCAAATTTCTTTGACCTCCTCTAAATCACCTCAAATTTTGCACACATGATCTCCTACACAAACGTAGATAGTTTGCCAAGTTTTTTTTGCATTTTTTTGAATTTATATTGTCCTGTCAAATGTCAGTTCAAAACATCGGATAATGAGACATGCTGGTGGGAAAAAGCATGCATTTGATTAATAAACATGAGACAAATAATTAGGATAATACTCCTTTATGATCAGTGAAAAAGCAGCATGTCTGATCAGTGAAGCAACACTGAAACAACATGTGTGATCATTGCAGCACCTAAACTGGTGAGAAACAACAGCATGTCTGATCAGTGAAGCAACACTGAAACAACATGTGTGATCATCGCAACACCTAAACTCATAGCTCACAACATCTAAACAGAACTAACCATACACCACAGGCAAATTTAAGGACAAACAAATATAGATAGCATAATACATTACTACCATAGATTCAGTTCATCACATCATAAATAGCCACATTCAGTTTACCAAAAGTAAAAAGATAAAACATGCTGACACATTCAGTTCATCACATCATCACATCATCACATCATCACATTACACCGGAGTCAGGGCCTTCGCGAGGGCAGCATGCTGCCCCCTGATCATGTAGTCCTCCCTGCGAATCGCTACATCCTCTGCATGAGACACAAGGTGATCGAAGCGGCCATCCTTTGGCTTTGGCTTGGTGGTGCAGTAGGGGCAGTGCCACTTCTTGACCTTGTGGTTGTAGAAGGAAGCAACTCCCTTGGTCTTGATCTTCTCCACCTCCTTCGCTGTGAAGGACGTGATGTTGCCCTTGTACACATATTCTCCAGAATCATACTGCACACATGAATGAATTACATTAATACATTATAGATTCATATACACCATGTCAAAGGAACTAAATGAACAATCTAAATTTCAAGTAGGCTTATATATACCTCCTATTCTTTGTCGTCACTATACTCTGGATCGTATGGGTCGAACCCAGTAAGGGACAACTTCCTCTTTTTCCCCCAACCATCATCCTCCTGAATATACAATTACATCCATCACTAGTAAATACATAAGCGAATTGAAAATTTAGATATGCACAGATGACACATTGATCATAGGGCTAATATATTATGATCCTATTTGAATTTTTCCATTGTCATGCACACACATTGAACAACAGAGCTAATATAACTACATATTATGGACAAATTTATATACTAATGAATTAAATAACTTCTTAATCAATGGATTACATTATGGCATTTGACATTCAAAACCCCAATCTGCGTAGCATTCAACAACAAATCTAATAGGGACCCAATCTAATAAGCATACATGTCTGTAGCATTAAAAAAACCAATTTGTATAGCATTAAAAACAAATCTAATAAGCATACATGTGTGTAGCATTAAAGCATAGAGATGCCTATCTCTCATACAGATCTATCTAGTATTTTTGCAACGAATGTAATCCAAAAAACCCTAGTACAAAAACCCCCATCCCCCCATACAGAAAACCCCGGCCCATCCGTCAAATCAACTACTCTAACCATTTGTACTACCGTATGAATCACAATCTAACCAATGCAACTAACTCTACAAGCTAATATCCTAAATATTGCAACTAACAAGCAAGTGCAAATACCTCTTGCTCCTCGCCAGGCTGCGCATCAGGGGTATCGGGATGGACTGCGCCGCTCGACGTCATCACCTTCTGCTCCGGCAGCACTGAGGCGGAGCCCGCCACCTCCTTCTCCACATCCGCAGCGGTTGCGAGTTTCCCCGCACTGTCGTGGATGCCACCAACGTCCTTCACTTCATCCGCGGTCACCGCGCCCTGCAGCTCCACTACATCTCCGGCCGCTGCACCGGTGTCGCCATGGGCTTCTGCCATCGGACAGATGGAGGCGATGAAGGTGAGGAAGAGGATGCGGTGGGGGAGAGCGAGACGGTGCGGTGGAGGCAGTGGAGGAGAGCGAGACATCGTCAGTGGGGGAGAGGAAGAGGATGCGGTAGGGAGGGGATTTGGGAGGAAATGGTAGGGGCGACGCGCCGGGAGGTGGTTCCCCCTCTTTATACGATGGAACGTTTCGGCCATGTCGCATGGACACGTGCTACCCCACGACCGCGGTAAGTTCATGTGCCCATGTATACGAATACCACTATACGGTCAGCAATACGAAACCACTATTCGGGTAAATGGTCAAAGGTGGACTCGGCCCTACGCGGCCCCACTCATCAGAGTTAACGGTCAAAGGCATTGACCCGACGGCAACGTCCGTTGTAACCTGTTCTAAGGGTTTTGGGTAAGGGAGTGGGGAAAAGTGAGCAAAAGTTAAGAGCGTGGGGATGAATGAGCACAACTAACGAACCAGGGGCACGGAAATAAAAATCCCTATCAGTAAACATGCTTCCATGGTGAAAACTCAAGTAGAACAAGTTCTTAAGGCACAAAATGATTTGCTTAGTGAGATGAACAATAAAAACAATGATCATGCTATTAGAGTTATGACTATAGGTGGTAAAATAACTCAGGAACCTTTGTATCTCGAGGGCCATCCTAAGAGAGTTGAACAAGATTCTCAGAGAATTAATACTGATGCACCTAGTCCTAGTAATAAAAAGAAAAAGAAAACTGATAGGACTTTGCATGCTTTTAGTGAACCTACTATAGACACACCTGAGAACCCAAATGATATTTCTATTTCTGATGCTGAGACACAATCTGGTGATGAACATGAACCTAGTGATAATGTTAATGATGATGTTCATGTTGATGCTCATCCTAGTAATGATAATGATGTCGATATTGGACCTACTGTTGATCTTGATAACTGTAAGTGCATCTAGTGCCCCTTAGTGATTTTGGTGTATTGAAGACTTATAGGTTAAGGAACTAATATGTTTGTGAGGGTACACATGCTCTATAAGTCAATGGGGAGTTTGATATTTATAGTGAAAGTCGACCCCTAAAAATGAATGTCTTCGGCTGAAGACTTTGGTTCTCCTGAAGACTTTAAAAGTGAAGAAATTGGTGTGACCTGAAGACTTCGATATTCATGCGAGGAATCTGAAGCGTGAAGACTTTTGTTTTTGTAGTTTCCTTTTCTCTTTATTTGAGTCACAGGAAACACCGTACTATTAAAGGGGGTTGAGGTAATACTAAAGAAAGTGATTTCCAAGTGATGCTCATCACAAAATCCTACACCTACCCAATCCTTCGAGTGAAGCCATTGGAAATATCATATCAGTTCAGTCAATTTCTTCAGTGACAAAGACAAAGATCTTCTAGTCTTTGAGGAATTTGTTCTGACTGAGGAGTTAGGAATTCGCCAGTGCGAATTGCCTACACAGTGAGGAACATGACAGCCCTGAGGAATTCGAACCTAAAATCCAACTGTTGCTGTGCCACGCACCAGCTGTCCAAAATATCCTACCACCTAACGGTTGATACGTCTCCAACGTATCTATAATTTTTGATTGTTCCATGCTATTATATTACCCCTTTTGGATGTTTATGGGCTTTATTTTACATATTTATATCATTTTTGGGACTAACCTACTAACCGAAGGCCCAACCCGTATTGCTGTTTTTTTTGCCTATTTCAGTATTTCGAAGAAAAAGAATATCAAATGGAGTCCAAACGGAATGAAACCTTCGGGAGCGTGATTTTTGGAACGAACGTGATCCAAAGGACTTGGAGTGCAAGTCAAAAAGCAGCCGAGGCTCCCACGAGATAGGAGGGCGCACCCCCTGTCTCGTGGGCCCCTCGGGCGTCCACCGACGTACTTCTTCCTCCTATATAAACCTACGTACCCCGAAAACATCCAGGGAGCAGATGAAACACAATTTCCACCACCGTAACCTTCTGTATCCGCGAGATCTCATCTTGGAGCCTTCGCTGGCACTCTACCGGAGGGGGAATCGACCATGGAGGGCTTCTACATCAACATCCTTGCCCCTCCGATGAGTTGTGAGTAGTTTACCACAGACCTACGGGACCATAGTTATTACCTAGATGGCTTCTTCTCTCTTTTTGGATCTCAATACAATGTTCTCCCCCTCTCTTGTGGAGATCTATTCGATGTAAACTCTTTTTGCGGTGTGTTTGTCGAGATCCGATGAATTGTGGGTTTATGATCAAGTTTATCTATGAATAATATTTGAATCTTGTCTGAATTCTTTTATGTGTGATTGAGTTATCTTTGCAAGTCTCTTCGAATTATCATTTTGGTTTGGCCTACTAGATTGATCTTTCTTGCCATGGGAGAAGTGCTTAGCTTTGGGTTCAATCTTGCGGTGTCCTTACCCAGTGACGGAAAGGGTTGCAAGGCACGTATTGTATTGTTGCCATCGAGGATAACAAGATGGGGTTTATATCATATTGCTTGAGTTTATCCCTCTACATCATGTCATCTTGCTTAATGCGTTACTCTGTTCTTATGAACTTAATACTCTAGCTGCAGGCAGGATTCGGTCGATGTGTGGAGTAATAGTAGTAGATGCAGGCAGGAGTCGGTCTACTTGTTGCGGACGTGATGCCTATATACATGATCATGCCTAGATAATCTCATAACTATTCGCTTTTCTATCAATTGCTCGACAGTAATTTGTTCACCCACCGTAATACTTATGCTATCTTGAGAGAAGCCACTAGTGAAACCTATGGCCCCCGGGTCTATCTCTTATCATATTTGCTTCCAATCTACTTTTATTTGCATCTATATTATAAAATACCAAAAATATATTTATCTTATCTTACTATCTTTATTAGATCTCACTTTCGCAAGTGGCCATGAAGGGATTGACAACCCCTTTATTGCGTTGGTTGCGAGTTCTCAGTTTGTTTGTGTAGGTGCGTGGGACTTTTGAGGAGCCTCCTACTGGATTGATACCTTGGTTCTCAAAAACTGAGGGAAATACTTACGCTACTATTGCTGCATCACCCTCTCCTCTTCGAAAACCAACGCAAGCTCAAGACCTAGCAAGAAGGATTTCTGGCGCCGTTGCCGGGGAGGTCTTCACTCAAGTCAAGACATACCAAGTACCCATCACAAACCCATCTCCCTCGCATTTACATTATTTGCCATTTGCCTCTCATTTTCCTCTCCCCCACTTCACCCTTGTCATTTTATTTGCCCTCTCTTTCCCAATCTTCTCTTCTCTCTTTTGCTTGCCCTTTCGTTTGCTTGTTTGGTTGGATTAGATGCTTATTTATTACTAAAGAGAGCACCTAAGATCTATGGATCCTCATCCGCTTGCTAATCTTTTTAAGAGATCCAATTATGATGAACCAATTGCTAGTGATTTTTGTGCACTAGATTATCTTTATGAAGCTTCGCTCAAAATTTGCGAATCTGAAAATTATGATGAAGAAATTTATGAAGAGATTCACGATAACTCCTTGAATAAAAAGCATGATTGCAATGATTTTCCTATAAATTCTCTTGATGTCAATTGTGCTAATAATATGCAAAACCCTAAGCTTGGGGATGCTAGTTTTGCTATGTCTACTACTTGTTTCAATGATCATGATTGGGGTGATTCTTCTTATAACCTTGAAAATTTATTTAAGCCCCATGATGAACATGAGATTGATAATAATGTTTGCAATAATATTGAAAGTGGGTTTGGAAGAGTGTCAACTTTAGATCCCACATATTTGGAGTATGTTCAATCTTATGATATTTTTGATAAAAGTGGGTTCGGAAAGGTCACGACTTTAGCTAATGTTAATCCCACTATCTTGGAAGAGTGTCAACTTTGCATGCATGTGGATCATGTTGAGAATATGTTTTGTGATAGCTATTTTGTTGAATTTGCCTATGATCCTACATGTAATTATTATGAGAGAGGAAAAATATGGTTGTAGAAATTTTTATCTTATGAAATTACCTCTCGTCATGCTGAGATTGCTATCGTCTCTTTCTTCTTCCTTGCATATGCTAGTTTTTGCTTGACTTGCAAATTTGTTTGCTTATAATATGCCTATGCATAGGAAGTATGTTAGACTTAGATGTGTTTGTCACGTGTTTCATGATGCTCTCTTTGTGCTTCAATTCTTGTCTTTCATGTGAGCATCATTAAAATTATCAATGCCTAGCTAAGGGCGTTAAACGATAGCGCTTGTTGGGATGCAACCCAATATTTTTCCTTGCTGTTATTTAATAAATCTTGCATCTACCTTCTGTTTATATGTGTTTTTATCTTTTTAATTAGTGTTTGTGCCAAGTAGAACCTATAGGATAACCTATGATGATAGTTGATTTGATTCTGCTGAAAAACAGAAACTTTGCACGCACGAAAATAATTTTGTTAATTCACAGAAACGTGATTTTGCGTTGATTCTTTTTGCTTATGATCAATAAACAAATTGTCCAGGACTTCCTATTTTTTTTAGGATTTTTAAAGTTCCATAAGTTTGCGTTAGTTACAGATTGCTACAGACTGTTCTGTTTTTGACACATTCTGTTTTTCGTGTGTTGTTTGCTTATTTCGATGCATCTATGGCTAGTAAAATAGTTTATAAACCATAGGGAAGTTGGAATACAGTAGGTTTAACACCAAAATAATTAAAGAATGAGTTCATTACAGTACCTTATGTGGTGGTTTAGTTTTCTTTCACTAACGGAGCTTATAAGATTTCCTGTTGAGTTTTGTGTTGTGAAGTTTTCAAGTTTTGGGTAAAGCTTTTATGGACTATGGAATAAAGGGTGGCAAGAGCCTAAGCTTGGGGATGCCCAAGGCACCCCAAATATATTCAAGGATAGCCAAAAGCCTAAGCTTGGGGATGCCCCGGGAAGGCATCCCCTCTTTCGTCTTCGTTCATTGGTAACTTTACTTGGAGCTATATTTTTATTCGCCACATGATATGTGTTTTGCTTGGAACGTCGTGTATTATATTAGTCTTTGCCTTTTAGTTTACTCCAATCATCCTTGATGTACACACCTTTTGGGAGAATCCTATTTGATTAGAATTTGCTAGAATACTCTATGTGCTTCACTTATATCTTTTGAGCTTGATAGTTTTTGCTCTAGTGCTTCACTTATATCTTTTAGAGCACGGTGGTGTCTTAATTTTGAAGAAATTACTAGTCTCTGATGATTCACTTATATCTTTTTGAGAGTCTTTTAGAACAGCATGGTATTTGCTATGGTTATAAAATTGGTCCTAGAATGGTAGGCATCCAAGTTGGTTATAATAAAAACTATCATAGGAAGTGAATTGGATGCTATGATCAATTTGATACTTGATAATTGTTTTGAGATATGGAGGTAGTGATATTAAAGTCATGCTAGTTGGGTGATTATGAATTTAAAGAATGATTGTGTTGAAGTTAGCAAATCCCATAGCATGCACATATGGTTAAAGTTGCGTAACAAATTTGAAACATGAAGTGTACCTGGCTTGTGCATCCTTATGAGTGGCGGTCGGGGACGAGCAATGGTCTTTTCCTACCAATCTATCCCCCTAGGAGCATGCGCGTAGTACTTGATTTTTGATGACTTCTAAATTTTTGCAATAAGTATATGAGTTCTTTTGACTAATGTTGAGTCCGTGGAACACGAAGAGAGGGCCGGAGACGTGATGCAGAGGCGAGGCGAGACGCTGATCGGGGCGGCGTCCTCGAGTCCGTGAAGAAGTTGGAGCAGGGTAGGTAGAAGAGGGTGCTGAACTTGGCGATCCGAGCTCGGGGAGTCGCGGGGAGACGTTTCGGGAGTCGCGGGACTTGCCACGGAGGAATAAGATGACCGGGAGATGCTGGCTACGCCAGGCTCGAGCTCAACTCGGCTGGTCATGGCGATGGCGACGGCAGGGGCGTGGGGAGCTTACCTCGGCGGCGGGAGGAGGTAGAAGAGGGGAAAACGGAGCAAGGAGGAAACCCTAGGGTTGGGGCAGGATTATATAGGAGGAAGGGGGGAAGCTCCGGCCGTCAAATAAACCGGACTACCGACGTGGAGGCTCTGGATGTCCTGCCGTACAGGGAGAAGACGATGAACAAAGGAATTGCGCTGGTGGGCTTGGCTGGGCTGAAAGGTGAGCGGGCTGGGGACGCGTACTAGTGGGTTGGAGGATGATGCCCATGGAACCGGTGCTAGAAGGCTGGAGTCCAGGTAAAACCCTTCTCCCGTTTCTTTCCAATCTCTGTTTATTTATAAATAAACAAATAGAAGAAGGGGAAAAATAGGTTGTCTGGAGAAGAATAAGGAGGAAGTAAAAATATTCCTGGGATCCTGGATTTATGTACTATTTGAAAAAAGTGATTTGGCAATTTTTAGAGATAAAAAAATAATTCAAGTTTGAATTAGATTCAAACTTGAGCCATTTTTGAACCCAACCAAATCAACTTAAAATATCATGAATTTGGACAGAGAGGTTTAGGACATGGTCTAATATTTATAGGAAAATATTGGACATTTATGGAGGACAAAAAGTCACTTGCAACAATGAAAGAAAGAAGAAGGAAGGAGGAGAAGATGGTGCATTGATAGGTTGAGATAGGAAACAAGTGGTAGGAATATCAACACATACATAGCGCAAGTAAAGTAACAATATGAACCTCACAATGCACATGAACAAGTAAAAGAAAACAAGCACAACAATCATATGGAGACGAATGCATGATGCAAATAATAATAATAAAACAAACATCACAAGCAAGAAAGCAATCATGAACATGATGGATCCAAATGCATATGGCAACATACATGAAGATGGAATGCACAAAGTGAGAAAAACAAATAACACAAGCATGATGATGCAACAATTTATTATGACAATCATGGCAACAACAAAAATAAATAGAAGGCATTTGGAGCATCGGATCCGGGGCTTTACAACTCTCCTCCACTAACAAGAGATCTCGTCCCGAGATCTTAGGAACGAGACGGAAGAGAAAGAGGATAAGATAAACAAGAGCGCAAGAGAGAAGATGAACACAGTCGAGAGCACTTGGTTAGAAAAGATGAACGACGAATATGAAGAGAATGAAAAGCTCAAGAAAAATATAGATTCTGAAACCACTCCGGTTAGAACAAGATAGGAAAGGAATAGGAATGGAAGAATTTAGGCAGCACTCCGGCTGAAAATGAAAGGAATAGAACATGAACTTCACCCAATGAGATGGCACTTGACGAGATGACCAATGCAATGCCTCCAGAAGAATTGAAAGAATTGAATGAAAAAAACTTAGAAGGAAGATTGAATGGAGTTGTTGAGAAAATCAATAACGAAAGAATAAGCTTGTTTTGGACTTATCAAAAACAACTCAAAACTTGAGGTGAAATTATACCACAACCAAATGTCTGAAAAGCTGAGAAGAATGAAGAAAAAGGAAAACTCCACTTCAAAAGAATACGGAGAATTAATTGCACTTCGAGAAGTGAGAAGAAAAGATACTTGAACTCCACAAACAAGAATCTTGATGAACTCTTGAAAAATGAATTTAATCATGAAGAACCACCGTGAAGAACTCCGGTGACGAAAGGATGATGAGATGGAATGAAGGATGAAAGAATAAGATGAGCCTTGCGATGATTTAGGTGGAGGTTCCGACGAAATGGCTGAGAAAATTTGAACTCCGGAAAAGAAAAGATGAAACACTTGGAACTAGAATTTATTCATCAAGAACAAACTCCGAAGGAAGGGATTACTTGATGACGATGAAGTAAGAATAAGAATTACGTTATGCTTATCCTCATCAAATTTAATTGATGACAACCGGATTTGGCATGCAACTTATTCTTGTTGAAAAAGGATTAAGGGGAATATGGCGCAAAACTGGAGAAAGTCTTCATGAACCACCGGTAGGATTGGAAAGAACGAATGAATTGATATGATAATCAAGGAAAAGAATCTTGAACGAACCACCGTAAGAATTCAAAAATGACTAATGAAAGAGAATGAATCACCGGGAAGAATTAGAAAAGCATGAAGATACTTGAGGGAATTAAGAGACAAGATAACGAAGGGATCGCGAATTTATTGAAGAATACTTGAACGAAGCACCGGAAGAATATTGAGATGAACAAAGGGGCACGGATATAGAATAATTGGAGAACGAATCTGAAAACTTGGAACAAAGAAATATTCCAAAAAGATGACCTTCGGATGATCGAGAGGGAAAGCAACTCCTGAAATACTCCGGATGGATGAAAAAGAATTGCACGACTGGAAACAATTTGAGCGGATAGCATCAAGCTAGCGACATGAATCTTCGGGAGAACGGACAAGATTTAAGAGAAACTCTTCTTCGGTCTTCAAAAGTTGAGAATGACGACGAGAAACACCACCAAAATTACTGAGGTACTCCGGCGAGAATGAAAAAGAGGAAGGGTTGAACCAAAGATGAAAAGAATTTGAAATTTATCTTGGAGAAGGCATGTGACTGATGGGATCCATTCTTATGTCACACTTGAAAATAATTGAGAATAACTCTGGAATAATTAGAAGAGTCAGGTAAGATCCCGGGAAAAGACCTGTGGGTTAGGGCCCACTAAAAGAAAACACCATTGGAAAGGATTGTTGAGATAGATGATGCACCGGAACGACTGGAATATTTAAATGAGGTGACAACCTCGAATTAATTGGAACACAAACGAGTCTCCTGAGATGTCTTGAACACTACGAAAGGATAAACTAGCGAGAGGCGACCGAGCAGGGAAAATACTTGAGCCGAGGGAAAGAATATGATCACTACCGAAAATTGGAATTGAATCCATCGAAGAAGAAAATGGATGAAGAATGTCGAACGAGACGAGAATTCACCGGTTGAAACAATTGACGAAAGACTGAAGAGGCTCCACATGAATGAAATTGATGCTTGAAAGACACTCAAGCTTCGGGAAGAAAAAGGGGTGGGAGCGCGAGAAAAACAAAGGCAACTTGGAACAAGAAATCGATGAATAACTTGAAGAGAAAACACCGGTTGAAAGAATGCAAAGGCTTCACACGAGTAGGATGGATGCTCGATTACGGACTCCGGCTCCAAGTGGAAAAAAGGGTGGGCGGGTGGGAAAAGAAAACAACTGAGGATTGAACTTGCAAAAACAAAGAGGGTTGAATTGTCTTCACGAGAAATGCACCGGATAAAAGAGCTGAGAACCAACGATCGAAAAACCAATTGCATGATCCTAAAGAAAGTTTGAAAGGGAAGAGGAGTAAGTCAAAACACCTACGTCAAGATTCCTCACCAGAGCGACGAAGGGGATGAGGAGTAAAAATAATTCCTACTCTCCGATATAACTAGACTCCAAAAATAGTTTTCTTCTAGACTCGACAACGGCCAACTATGAACAATCAAGGGGGCTCCTATGGTCGGTCGAGGCTCTGATACCAACTTGCCACGCCCAATATGCGACCCTATCCTAAAGGAACTCGAAAGTCCCACCAAGGATAGAAGCGCATATTGAAGACGCTTTTGCAAGGTGGATACCATTACATCGTACCATTACATAATAGTTGAGGATACATACAAGAGGCATAGAATGCCACACAAATACAACATCATCATACAAAGGGCGACATCCGACTACGGATGAAACACAAACAGAAACTCAAATGACATCCACCCTGCTAGCCCAGGCTGCCGACCTGGAACCTATCCCCTGATCGAAGAAGAAGCAGAAGAAGAACTCCAAAACAAGTAAGCATCACTCTCGTGTCATGATCATCGCATAACCTGTACCTGCAACTGTTGTTGTAGTAATCTGTGAGCCACGAGGACTCAGCAATCCCATTACCATGGGTATCAAGACTAGCAAAGCTTAATGGGTAAGGAAGGGGTAAATTGGTGAGGTTGTAGCAGCGACTAAGCATGATATGGTGGCTAACATACGCAAATAAGAGCGAGAAGAGAAGCATCCGGAACGGTCGTGAAGCTAGCAATGATCAAGAAGTGATCCTGAACTCCTACTTACATCAAACATAACCCAAAGCCGTGTCCACTTCCCGGACTCCGCCGAAAAGAGACCATCACGGCTACACATGCGGTTGATGCGTTTTAAATCGAATCTGGTGTCAAGTTCGCTACAACCGGACATTAACAAATTCCCATCCGCCACATAACCACGGGCACGACTCTCGAAAGTTTATACCCTGCAGGGGTGTCCCAACTTAGCCCATCACAAGCTCTCACGGTCAATGAAGGATATTCCTTCTCCCAGGAAGACCAGATCAGTCTCGGAATCCCGGTTACAAGACATTTCGACAATGGTAAAACAAGACCAGCAAAGCCGCCTGATGTGACCACAAATCCCGATAGGAGCTGCACATATCTCGTTCTCAGGGCACACCGGACAGGTCAACCTACGAGTAAAACCACCCCTCGAGTTGCCCCGTGGTGGCCCCGCAGTCTGCCTTGTTCAGACCAACACTCGAAGGAGCATTGGCCCGGGGGGGTTAAATAAAGATGACCCTCGGGCTCCAGAAACCCAAGGGAAAAAGGCTTAGGTGAGGCAAATGTAAAACCAAGGTTGGGCCTTGCTGGAGGAGTTTTATTCAAAGCGAACTGTCAAGGGGGTCCCATAAATCACCCAACCGCGTAAGGAACGCAAAATCAAGGAACATAACACCGGTATGACGGAAACTAGAGCGGAAAGAGTGGAACAAAACACCAGGCATAAGGCCGGGCCTTCCACCCTTTACCGAGTATATAGATGCATTAATTGAATAAGAGATATTGTGATGTCCCAACATAATCCTGTTCACCATGGAGCAATCTTCACCTTCACCTACAACTAACAACGCTATAAGAGGGGCTGAGCAAAGCGGTAACATAGCCAAGCAATGGTTTGCTAGGAAGGGTGAAAAAGGTTAGAGGCTAACATGGCAAATTGGGAGGCTTGAAGAACAAGTGATAGGTAGCGCAGCATAGCGATAGAACGAAGCAACTAGCATAGCAATGATAGTAGTGAGATCCAGGGTGACGGTCATCTTGCCTGAAATCCTGCTAGGAAGAAGAACGAGTCCATGAAGAAGATGAAGCCACAAAGACGAATCAAGCATAGACGAATGAATCCTCACGATCGCAATGAAACAGGAACTAACGAGAAGGAGCACAACCGGAAAGAAGCAAACTCCACGGTAAACACACAACACATAAACATGACATGATGCTCAACCAAGTATGATGCAAGACAAGGTTAAATGTTGTTAACATGGCAAGAGGTGAAGCATATGCAAACTATATATTTAGGCAAGTTTAAATGAGGCCGGAAACAACATATAACAAATCCGAAAAATCCCCACATGCATATTTCGAATTTGCTACTATTCTGCCCTATACACAATTTTAAAGTTGTTAAGCATGCAAAGAAAGTGCATCATGTTAATCTATGCATTTTTCTACCCCATTTACATATAAAGAACATTTAAATCCGAGCTACGGTTATTTAGTTATGAAATAAAACATTTTAGCATGTCATTTATGCGAATTAATGCAAACAACAAGGTTAATCATTTTTAACATGGAAGGAAGCAGCATGATAGAGGCAAAGGTGTCTCGTCTTTCGATGAGATGATGGATATCGCTTTGGTGGAAGTTGACTTTGACGATCCGACTACGAACGTGCGAGGACGTCGCGCCTTAGCAATCGCTAAACCAACTCCGAGAGGTTATTGACCACGCTGGAGCACGATCAACCTGACCACGAGGGTCTATTTCCTGCGAGCAAACGAAGAATAAGCAAGAAACTGAGATTGCAATCTGGGTATTGTGAATATAAGATGAAAGCTTTATTGATCAAGGTGGGGTTCTAAGACGTCTTTGTCTGGTCGTTGAACACAAACGAAGTACGCGAAGTTGCAGCTATGGCGAACTTTAATCTAAACAAAACCCAAAGTCTAAACGGTGCCCTAAGGGCTGTATATATGGAGGAAGAGGGGGGGGGATTTCGTGGCCCTTGGTGGAGGGGTCCGAAACCAACCCTATCTCTTATTTCCCCACACATACACACTCTAAAAATAGCCTATACTTATGTATTTCGAAATTACATGGGCCTGGCCCAATAAAAAGGTGACGCAGCACCTAGAATAGCCTCTGGACGAAATTTATGAAGTGGCATCTTGTATATTTCGTCCAACGCTTCATGCACTCGTTATGGTGGCTTCAAAGCCATGAAATCATCACTTGTAAGTCTGTTCTTGTTTCCCTTGCGCATGCCATCATCTCCATGCTTATTCTTGCTCCAAGGTTCATCCTTCTCCAAGCTAGGTCCTTCATTTGTAAGCAAAACAAATGTATCCAATTTAGGCAGCATCATATTCTCATGAACACTAGAATCATTACCAAGAAACGAAAGTACCTGGTAATTTAGTTGGCGTGCGCGAGCTCTAGTAATTGGTCCAGTATGTATAGCAGCAGGGGCTGTGGGTGTAACAATGGTATTGATGTCCTCATCATCCTCCCCTTCTTGAAATGAAGTCATCCTCGACGGAAGTTCATCTTCCTCACCCAAATAAGGCTTCAAATCTGCAATGTTAAAAGTGGGACTAACCCCAAAATCTGCAGGCAACTCAAGTTTATATGCATTATCATTTATTTTCTCTAAGACTTTAAAGGGACCATCAGCACGTGGCATTAGCTTTGCTTTGCGCAAATCAGGAAATCTATCCTTACGCAAATGTAACAAAACAAGATCTCCAGGTGCAAACACAACATGTTTTCTACCCTTATCTCCAGCAAGTTTATATTTAGCATTCATACGCTCAATGTTTTCCTTAGTTAACTCATGCACTTTTAAAATCAATTCAGCACGTTGTTTAGCATCAAAATTAACCTTCTCCGAAGATGGAAGAGGCAACAAATCAATAGGTGCACGAGGTAGGAAACCATACACAACTTCAAAAGGGCACATCTTAGTAGTAGAATGCAATGAACGATTATAAGCAAATTCAATATGAGGCAAGCATTCCTCCCACATTTTCTTATTATTCTTCAAAACAGCCCAAAGCATAGTAGACAATGTTCTATTGACTACTTCAGTTTGTCCATCAGTTTGGGGGTGACATGTAGTACTAAAAAGCAGTTTAGTCCCCAACTTACCCCATAAACATCTCCAAAAGTGGCTAAGAAATTTAGTATCACGATATGAAACAATAGTATTTGGCACACCATGCAAACGAATAATTTCACGAAAGAACAAATCAGCAACATTAACAGCATCATCGCTTTTATGACATGGTATAAAGTGTGCCATTTTCGAGAATCTATCCACGACAACAAATATGCTATCCCTCCCCTTCTTTGTTCAAGGTAAACCTAAAACAAAGTCCATAGATATATCCTCCCAAGGAACACTAGGTACAGGCAAAGGCATATATAAACCATGAGGATTGAGTCGTCACTTAGCTTTTTGACATGTAGTGCAGCGAGCAACAAAGCGCTCAACATCCCGTCTCATCTTTGGCCAAAAGAAATGTGTAGCAAGTACGTCCTCTGTCTTCTTCACGCTAAAGTGTCCCATTAGTCCTCCTCCATGCGCCTCCTGCAACAACAAAAGACGAACGGAGCTAGCTGGAATGCATAGCTTGTTAGCACGGAACACAAATCCATCATTAACGACGAACTTGTTCCATGTTCTTCCTTCTTTACAATTCTGCAATACATCTTTAAAACCAGCATCATGCACATATTGATCTTTGATGGTCTCCAAACCAAATATTTTGAAGTCAAGTTGTGAAAGCATAGTATAGCGACGAGACAATGCATCAGCAATAACATTTTCTTTACCCTTCTTGTGTTTAATGACATAAGGGAAAGTCTCAATGAATTCAACCCATTTAGCATGTCTACGATTCAGTTTAGCTTGACTTTTAATATGTTTCAAAGATTCATGATCAGAATGTATAACAAATTCTTTGGGCCATAAATAATGTTGCCATGTTTCTAAAGTCCGAATAAGAGCATATAATTCTTTATCATAAGTAGAATAATTCAGACTAGGCCCACTCAATTTTTCAGAAAAGTATGCAACAGGTTTGCCATCTTGTAATAACACACCTCCTAATCCAATTCCACTAGCATCACATTCAAGCTCAAATGTCTTATTAAAATAAGGAAGTTGGAGTAAAGGAGCATGAGTCAACTTATCTTTCAACACCGTGAAGGATTCTTCTTGTGCGGTACCCCAAACAAAAGGCACATCCTTCTTTGTAAGCTCATTGAGAGGTGCAGCAATGGTGCTGAAATCTCTCACAAAACGCATATAAAATCCAGCGAGGCCAAGAAAACTTCTCACTTGTGTGACCATTTTGGGCTGCGGCCAACTCTCAATAGCTTCAATCTTGGCTTTATCAACTTCATTTCCCTGTGGAGTAACAACATAGCCAAGAAAAGACACTCGATCGGTGCAAAAGGTGCACTTCCCAAGGTTACCAAACAAACGTGCATCACGTAGAGCAATAAAAACAGCACGTAAATGTTCCAAATGTTCCTCCAAATATCTGCTATAAATCAATATGTCATCAAAGTAAACTACCACAAATCGTCCAATGAAAGCACGTAAAACTTCGTTGATTAATCTCATGAAAGTACTAGGTGCATTAGTTAACCCAAAAGGCATGACTAACCACTCATATAATCCAAACTTAGTTTTAAATGCTGTTTTCCATTCATCCCCCAATTTCATACGAATTTGATGGTATCCACTACGCAAATCAACTTTGGAGAATATTATAGAGCCACTCAATTCATCAAGCATATCATCTAGCCTAGGAATAGGATGACGATAATGAATAGTAATATTATTAATGCCTCTACATCAACACACATACGCGTTGTACCATCCTTTTTTGGCACTAGAATAATAGGAATAACACAAGGACTAAGGGATTCGCGTATATAACCTTTGTCGAGAAGCTCTTGTACTTGACGCATAATCTCCTTCGGCTCCTCTGGATTGGTACGGTATGGCGCATGGTTTGGCAGTGAAGCACCGGGAATTAAGTCAATCTGATGCTCAATCCCTCGAATAGGCGGTAATCCCGGTGGCATGTCTTGTGGAAAGACGTCAGCGAACTCCTGCAAAATGTTAGTGATAGCAGGAGGCAAAGAGGAAGGCACGTCCTCGAATGAAAATAATGCCTCTTTGCACACAAAAGCATAGCAAACAGATTTGCTGAAATCTAGCTCATCAATATCAGATTTGGTGGCAAATAAACATGCACTTTTCAATTTAATTTCAGAAGCAACACTAGAAGGTTTATTATTAGGCTTCATTTGTTGCTCAAATTCTTTTGCCACAATCTGATTTTCACTCTTATTCTGCTCCTGTTTTGCTTTATTAGCTCGATTAATATCATCTTTCAAAATGGAATCAGGAGTCATAGGAAGCAAAGTAATATTTTTATCCTTGTGAACAAGAGTATGCTGATTATTTCTACCATGGTGTACAAAATTTTTATCAAATTGCCATGGTCTACCAAGTAATAAGGAACATGCTTGCATAGGTACCACATCACAATCAACATAATCAGCATATGTAGAGATACTAAAATGCACACGAACGGTACGTGTTACCTTAACCTTGCCGCTGTTGTTGAACCATTGGTTAGTAAGGATGTGGATGTGGTCTTGTGGTGAGAGAGAGCTTCTCCACCATCTCCATGCTAGCCAAGTTGTTGCAGCTCCCTCCGTCTATGATGACGCGCACAGAACGTTCCTTCACAACTCCCTTTGTATGGAACAAATTGTGCCTCTGATTTTGCTCAGCTTGTGTGACCTGGACACTCAAAACACGTTGAGCAACTAAACATTCATACCTATCAGCGTCTTCAGGAGCCATGTATTGTGTCTCATGATCAGAATCATCTCCACCATGTTCTTCACGTGTAATAAGAGCCAAAGTCTCCTCATCATAGTCACTAGCGGACTCATACCCACCATCCTCAGTAGCAATCATCACACGCTGAGATTTGCATTCTCTCGCATAATGACCTCTTCCCTTACAACAACGACAAATAATATCACTTGTGTGCCCTGTTGATGCCATGTAAGAAGAAGAACTCTGTGGAGGCCCGGCAGGTGCGCTCTTGGCAGATAATGGTGGTTGTGCCTGCTTTCTTGTATCATGGCTGGAGGTGGCACCTGATGGAGGTGCTGGTGCAGTTGAAGTAGAAGATGCACGCGGTGTCCATGATGAAGGTCGACCTGCAGAAAAGTTAGTTCGTGCCAATGCTTGCCGATCCTGCACTTCACGTTCAACTTTACAAGCAAGATGGAATAAACGAGTGATATTAGTATACTCCTTATACTCTAGAATGGTCTGAATCTCTCTATTTAATCCACCCATAAAACGTGCAAGCATAGCTTCATTCTCCTCAACAATACCACATCTAATCATGCCAGTTTGTAATTCCTGATAATATTCTTCTACAGAATTTTTCCCTTGTCTTAAATGCTGCAATTTTTGAAGCAATTCACGTTGATAATATGGTGGAACCCAACGAGTACGCATAGCAGTTTTCAAAGCAGCCCAAGTAGTTGGAATAGGATATAATCTACAATGTTTAGACCACCATACACATGCAAAACTAGTGAAAGCACAAGCAGCAGCAACAACCCGTCTCTCCTCGGGATATTGTAAACATGTAAAACGCTGTTCAGTTTCTAACTCCCAAGTAAGATATATATCAGGAACATATCTACCCTCAAATGGTGGAATATTCAATTTCAGTTTAGGAATTTGGTCATTATCTCGTACCTGAGGTGGTGGTGCAGGCCTACCATTGCGAATATATACCTGAGGTCGACCTACGGGTGGTGGTGCTGGTGGCTGCACGTAGTTCTGATTTTGATCAACCTCATCCTCGTAATAGTCCTCCACCTCTGCAACAGCAGCAAAAGCTACCAAAGCACCAACAGCTGTAGCACCGGCGCCAGAATTTTGTCCTGGCTCAATAGGAACACGCTGTGCTCGCCCTACGGTATCGCGGCGGGAAACTGGTGGTGGGAGACGTTTGAGTAATGCATCGAACTTGGCGTCCAACTTGGAGTCATTTGTCTTCTCAATGTCATCCATCTTCTCCATTGCCTTTCCAAAGCTGGCCATCACGTCTTCCACCTGTTGACCCAACATTTGATGAAACTTATCATGAAGCTCCTTGTTTGTCATGTTCTCCCAATCAATCTCGTCGACTTGTGTTCCTGCCATAGTTAGCATCAATAGAAACAAACAAAAATATGATCCTATAGACTAATGGAATATGGTGGTGGTGGGGTGTCACAAATCTGTCAAGCGAATCTCAAATTCTTACCAGTTCTTACCCAACAGCAGGTGGTGATCGGCAACCGTTGTAGTCAAAACTCTCAAAGCTTGGATAGAGCGATTACCAGGGAGAGTCAAACGCACGACGTAGATGTATGTGGAGCTGGGAAGGTCTATAATATGGTAGCAAAAAGGATCAGCAATAATCAATTCAGAGATGCAAAGTTGAATAAACGCTCAACGACGGTACTGTGCTGGTCCTAGGCCCGTGCTAGAGACGCGAGCCTAGAACACTAACAAAATCACGGCGCTGCACGTAAACAAGAGAGGAGCACACTCTGAATATTTTTTCTCTTTTTTTTTCACTTTTTTTGTGCACTTTTTTTCCTCTTTTTTTTGTTCCGCAACAATTTTTTTTCGAAAAAGTCTACAAATGGTCTAGAAACTGCCTATCCAGAATTTTCCAAACTTAGTTTTTTTTGAAACTGGAGCTATTTTTCTACTGCGGGTAACACGAAAGTTCTGGAGTCCTTCTCTGTCACGACTTGGAGTATGGCGTAATCTGGAAGTCGAAAACAAAGCAACAAATACTGGACTCGGACTATAACTGATGGCGGATATGAATCTGGTGGAAACGCGGACTGGTGGCGGAGATATGTAGGTCGGTGGAACACGGACTGGTGGCGAATCTGTGATGGAGGTGGACTTGGATTATCGTGATGGCGGTGAATATGTGGTATATGTCAGCAGTGATGACGATGGTGGTATATAGCAGCGGTGATGACGATGGTGGTATATGGCAGCGGTGACGATGATGGTGGTATATGGCAGCGGTGATGATGATGATGCGGCGGCGTGACAACTTGTGAACAGAACTCGAAACTCTAAAGGACTAGACACTAAGACCAGCAACTCGACACGATGATGCAACCGCAAATTCAACAAAGCAAAAGACTGAAAAGACTATGCAAAGGCTCAGACTGGTTCGGATATGATGACGTAACCCTAATTTTTTTGTGGCTTTTTCGTGGCCTGTAGGTATGAAGAACAAACTCGATCTAAACTATGAAAAACTGTAAAATCTCACCGAGCAACCTGAAAATCTGATATCACTTGATAGAGGCAAAGGTGTCCCGTCTTTCGATGAGATGATGGATATCGCTTTGGTGGAAGTCGACTTTGATGATCTAACTATGAATGTGCGAGGACGTCGCGCCTTAGAAATCGCTAAACCAACTCCGAGAGGTTATTGACCACGCCGGAGCACGATCAACCTGACCACGATGGTCTGTTTCCTTCGAGCAAACGAAGAACAAGCAAGAAACTGAGATTGCAATCTGGGTATTGCGAATATACGATGAAAGCTTTATTGATCAAGGTGGGGTTCTAAGACGTCTTTGTCTGGTCGTTGAACACAAACGAAGTATGCGAAGTTGCAGCTATGGCGAACTTTAATCTAAACAAAACCCAAAGGCTAAACGGTGCCCTAAGGGCTGCATATATGGAGGAAGAGGGGGGGGGGGATTTCGTGGCCCTTGGTGGAGGGGTCCGAAACCAACCCTATCTCTTATTTCCCCACACATACGCACTCTAAAAATAGCCTATACTTATGTATTTCGAAATTACATGGGCCTGGCCCAATAAAAAGGTGACGCAACACCTAGAATAGCCTCTGGACGAAATTTATGAAGTGGCATCTTGTATATTTCGTCCAACACTTCATGCACTCATTATGGTGGCTTCAAAGCCCTGAAATTATCACTTGTAACTCCGTTCTTGTTCCCCTTGCGCATGCCATCATCTCCATGCTTATTCTTGCCCCAATGTTCATCCTTCTCCAAGCTAGGCCCTTCATTTGTAAGCAAAACAAATGTATCCAATTTAGGCAACATCATATTCTCATGAACACTAGAATCATTACCAAGAAACGAAAGTACCTGGTAATTTAGTTGGCGTGCGCGAGCTCTAGTAATTGGTCCAATATGTATAGCAACAGGGGCTGTGGGTGTAACAATGGTATTGATGTCCTCATCACAGCATATTATAAAAGTACATGAAAATCTGTGCAAGATGCATATATGATATGTTTTACTTGGATGCATGGACATATAGTTATTGACAATTCAAAAAGATGGCATTTATGTGAATATGCAAAAACAAAAGAAACAGTCGGGGACACGGGCTGGGCCAACCACGGAGAATGACGAGGGGGCCCGGGTGTGAGGTGGCAGGAGTGTGGGTGTGGAGAGGGTATGGGTGAAATAACAGAAACAACATAAAAAGAAAAAGGAAGGGCACTGGGATTGAACCCAAGACCTCCTGCAGGTTTGACAACGGGGTCAACCAATTGAGCTAGGAAGCATGTGTGATAATGGATGGTCTCGACATGAGATGACACATCCTCTCGGACTGATCTGAACTGAACAAACATAGGGGTGCCTGGGATTCGAACCCAACACCTGCTGGATGTGCACAAACGTGACTAACCAGTTGAACTAGACTAGATCCATGGTATCGAGTGGGTTTGCCTGTAGATGAAGCAGCAGGAAGCTCTGAAAGTCTGAAGGCGCAAAATTGCACAAAAAAAGAATGCGCAACCTTGGGGGTTTGATCTCGGGGCTCCCCTGTAGGATTGCGTGGCCTTGACCACTGAGCTGTTGCTATGTTTGGTGCCGAAAGGAAGCTCATCTCGTTATGGTATGATTAGAAGTCCTAGCCTTCTTCTCCGGCGAATACACAGGTGCATCGGAGGCGATGCTGGCGAGCAAACGCAGTGGCAGCTGCTGCTGTGGTGAGCTGGCAGGGGTGCGGAAACAGGGGATGGGTGCTACTGCGTGTGCACGTGTGTGCAGGAGGCGCATGGGTGTGAGGAGCTCGAGCACCTCATCCATGGCGGTCAGAGAGCTTCAGCTCGTTCGAGGGGGCATTCAAATGCTCTGATCGACGAAGTAAAGGAGGGAGGAGGAGCGGGGAGGGGCGGATGCTCACCGGGCTCTCGTGGAACACGAAGAGAGGGCCGGAGATGTGATGCAGAGGCGAGGCGAGACGCTGATCAGGGCGGCGTTCTCGAGTCCGTGAAGAAGTTGAAGCAGGGGAGGTAGACGAGGGTGCTGAACTTGGCGATCCGGGCTCGGGGAGTTGTGGGGAGACGTTTCGGGAGTCGCGGGACATGCCGCGGAGGAAGAAGACGACCAGGAGATGCTGGCTACGCCAGGATCGAGCTCAGCTCGGCTGGTCATGGTGATGGCGCCGGCAGGGGCGTGGGGAGATTACCTCAGCGGCGGGAGGAGGTAGAAGAGGGGGAAACGGAGCAAGGAGGAAACCCTAGGTGATGCGGAGCATCCTTCCATCATCCCCATGGACTCTACATCAACATATCCAACCCCACAAGGACCCATGACAAGAGCTAGAGCACGTGCTTTGGAAACTGAGGTGAACTCCTTCCTACTAGACTTGCATATGAACCCAAATGGAACATGTATACTACCTCACCAAAATGTGCTATGCCTCCTTAGGTACGAAGAGGAACACCACCAAGGAGCTCAGGAGCATCCCCAAGAAGAAGGAGAACCACCCCAAGGCCACGAGGACCAAGCACGAGAACAACAGCAGCAGCACAGGAGGCTCCAGGCAACCCCGTGCGCACGGGCCCCCAAGACCCCGTGCCCACGGGCTACTCAGGGAGTTGACGCTGGAGCACCCCATGCGCACGGGCTTGTACCATGCCCACGGGACCCCCGTGCGCACGGGCCTCCCAGGATGGACGGCTATGATGAGGACTTCGGCTCCACTTCTTCTCCTTCGACCCCAAGCCTATATAATTCGTACCTAGGGCCATGTTTAGGGTTAGCAAAGTATTAGATGAGATCTTGGTGAGCTTTGCTCCATTACCTTCCCTCTTTGAGGATCAAGACCCCATAGGGAAGAATCCTTGAGGATTTCAAGACCTCCTTCTAGGAGAAGACTATCTACCACCAAGACCCCTCTTCCTTTGGATTTGGGATGAACTTTGCCATTGTATCTTTCCTTTGATTGTGTTTGAGACTTGTGGATCTTGTGTTGTTACTCTAGTGGATGTGTAATTGGGAATTGTTGGAGTGATTTCCTCTTTGTGTTCATCCTTGTGTTCTTATTGTTCTTGTGTTTCCCTCCATTTTCCCCCTCCAAGTGTGAAAGGATCATTCACCTAGGGTTCTACCCTACATCATATGGTATCATGAGCCACGTTGATTCACATCTTGGAGTCCTTACCTTCCACTTTCTAGCTTGATTTTGTTGTTTTTCGTCCTAATCCGAAAATCCCCACCAAAAAAATAGCCCCAAAATTTTTCTTGCAATTTGTTGATCTTGTGAGATTTGGTTGATTTGATCCACGAATTTGGTGTTTGACAAGTGGAACTACATCTCCTCCACCATCCCCACCCATCCCCCACTGGAAATTGGTTAAAACCCCGAAATCCCCAAGGAATCACAGAGATTCATCCGCTCTCGGGAGACCCCGTGCACACGGGCCATCGGGACCCCGTGCACATGGGACCCCGTGCACACGGGCCTCACTAACCCCATGCGCACGGCCTATCCAGGGACTTTCGGCCATTTTCTGTTTTTGCCATTTTGTTTCACCACCACCTCTTGACATTTTTCCACACCTTTCCACGTGTTTGTTGAGTGTTCGGTTGCGATTTCTCTTGTGTCCTAAGGTGTTTTGGCTACTTAGGCGCAACTTGGTATCCTCATCGCCACCAATCATCGACTCGAACAACACTTCGGCTTCGACAAGATCATCTTCAACCGTAAGCAAGGACAGTAACCTCGACGACACTTTGTAACCCTTGCCATTAACTTGATAGCCCCGAGCCATTTTGCGTAGCTTACCCATCGAGACTAGCTTGTTGAGTATTGCCGGGCCACGTCTTAGTGCACCATTTAGTGTTCCGTCCATCCCGTGCATATACTACTTGTTACCTCATTGTGTGGCTCGCATATCAAGCATCATGGCATAGTTGAGAAAAAAAGTGAGAAAAGCTTTTAAGCAAAAGAGAAGAAAAGCAAAGAGCTTATAAGCAATAGCATCGAGCCTTCGCATTCGTGCATCATCTTGGTCACTACATACATAAGCATACTTGGGATAGTGAGACGAGTAGATTCTCTATTAGGTTGGTGCACTAGCGTATCTAGCCCATTAGTGCAATCGAGCTAGCGTCTCTCTAGTATCCGTACGACAAGAGCTTTTCCCGTGTTTCCATATCTTCGAGCTCATCCCTTGGTTGTGCGGATCCCATTTATTTTCCGTGTGTGTGTTCCTAGTGTTATCTTGGGAGGTTGATCTATTTGTCTTATTTGCCATTTGTGAATCTTCTAACTTTATCAACATCTTGACTAACATTTGCTTGAATTATTTGTGTCTTTCCTAACCAAGCTCCTCCATAGACCATTTACTTGTAGGTGTGAGAAACAATTCCCGGCACCAATTCCCCTATTGTAACATCACGTAGGATCGTACTTGTTACATCCACAATCTTCGGAAAAGGTAACTTTGGTATTGTTCTCTCATTTTCCTACTCACCACCACTTTCTCATGATGGATAGGCCAAGTTCTTCTACCAACCCACTCTTCATCGAGCAAGACGACAACATGTCATCCTTTGTCACCAAGAGCCACCTCTTTGGCGCACAACGAGCTCTCCATCAAGAGCAACAAGCAATGAACGACCGCATCGACAACCTCGCCACCGACTTGCGACTCTCCGAGCAACGTACACGCGACTACTTCGACAACAAGCTCGACGCGCACAAGCAAGAGAACGATGCAAGAATGGACGAGATCCGAGCTTTGTTGGTCAACCGGCATCCTTCAACTTCTTCCTACTCAAGACGGAGCCACTCAGGTCGCCACTCTGACGACACCTCCTCCGGCTCAAGTACACCATCATCGACCATTCTTCGACGAGCCGCGCGTCAAGACCGACATGCATCTCGAGATCCACTCCACGGCAAGCATTCACAAGAGCAAGTCGATGAGCAAGTTCCTCGTCATCAAGCAAATCAACTCGCCTTTGCTCAAGCCCAAGAACGACAACGTCTTCGTCGTCAAGAAGAAGAAGAACGAGCGCGTCAACAACAAGAGGAACAAGACGCCGAGGCCAAACGTCTTCAACAACAACAACGAGAAGCACAAGCTATTGAGGCGGAACGTGCCCTTCAAGAATCAAGTCGAGCCGTCGCCAACCGCAATTGCGAACGGCGAAATCAAGAGGAAGCCCTTCGAGAAGAAATGCAAGAAAGGAACTATCGACCACGTGTGCACCGTCAAGTTTCTCAAGCTCCTCCACAAGCTCGTCAAGCTCCACCTCAACCTCAAGCGCAACAAGAGCGACACCAAGCGGAACAAGTGCTTCAAGACCCTCCTCCACACCAAGAGCAACATCATGAGGAACGAGAATTCGAGCACCATCCAAGACAAGAGCGACACCGCAACCGCTACCAAAATGAAGAGCAACGCTATGGCAAGCTCAAGTTCACCATGCCCAAGTTCAATGGAAGCAATGATCCGGAAGAGTACCTCTCATGGGCATTGAAGGTCGACAAAATCTTTCGTTTGCACAACTATGATGAAGAGAAGAAGATCGCAATGGCATCACTTGAGTTCCAAGACTATGTGCTCATATGGTGGGAACAAGTCCTAGAGTGCCGAGAAGTAAGAGGTGACCCTCCAATCACCACTTGGGCTCAAATGAAGGATGTCATGCGAGCACGATTTGTGCCAACCTACTACAACCGTGATCTCTTCAAGAAGCTACAACTCCTCAAGCAAGGAACCAAGAGTGTTGAAGAATACTACAAGGAAATGGAGATAGCCATGATTCGAGCCAATGTCAAGGAAGATCATGAGCAAACAATGGCACGGTTCTTGAATGGACTCAACCATCCCATCAAGAACATCGCCGACTTCCAACCCTACTCCAACCTCATTGAGCTAGTACATCAAGCGACCAAGGCGGAACGTCAAGTGCAAGATGACTTCAAGTACGCCAAGTACTCCTCCAAGACATACGGCTTCTCCAACAATCAAGCTTCAACAACTCCTCCAACATCTACTTCAACCAAGCCTTCTACAAGCATTGACGACAAGACAACATACAAGAAACCTTCGTCAAGTTCAAGTCGTCCTCCTCCTACTACAAGCAACTACAAGCCGCGTGCTACTTCCTCTACTCCGACCGATGAGACCATCAAGACAAGTACAATCAAGTGCTTCACATGTGGCGGCCGAGGCCATAAGTCCTTCCAATGCACCAACAAGCGCACTATGATTCTCAACGACGATGGCACCTACGACTCAATGAGTGAAGATGAAATGGAAGCTATTGAGCAAGTGGCGATGCACCGACGCGTGAACGAGGATGAAGATGATCAAGTCTTTTGTGATGAAGATACGAGCCCCGCTCTCGTTGTCTCCAAGGTCTTGACACTTCAACATCAACAAGAAGAAGACCAAAGATGCCATATCTTCCACACCAAGGCCGGCATCAATGGGAGATCCGTCAAGGTCATCATCGATGGAGGTAGTTGCCACAACTTGGCAAGCGAAGAACCATGCTCCAAGCTTCAATTGATCAAGAGGAAGCACCCGCACCCCTACAAGGTTCAATGGCTAAGCGATACCGGCACTATACGAGTTGAGCATACGGTCCAAGTATCATTCAAAATAGGCGCATATGAAGACACTTTGGAGTGTGATGTGGTCCCAATGACCGTTTGCCATCTCCTTCTTGGTCGACCATGGCAATTCGACCGTGGCGCCATTCACAATGGGCGTACAAACCACTATAACTTCAAGATGAAAGGAAAAGAATATGTGCTACGACCCATGTCTCCTAGTCAAGTGATAGCCGACAAGCAAGCCAACCACCATAGAGAGAAGAGTGAGAAAGAGAGTGATAGAGGCAAAGGTGTCCCGTCTTTCGATGAGATGATGGATATCGCTTTGGTGGAAGTCGACTTTGACGATCCGACTACGAACGTGCGAGGACGTCGCGCCTTAGCAATCGCTAAACCAACTCCGAGAGGTTATTGACCACGCCGGAGCACGATCAATCTGACCACGAGGGTCTGTTTCCTGCGAGCAAACGAAGAACAAGCAAGAAACTAAGATTGCAATCTGGATATTGCGAATATAAGATGAAAGCTTTATTGATCAAGGTGGGGTTCTGTGACGCCTTTGTCTGGTCGTTGAGCACAAACGAAGTACGCGAAGTTGCAGCTATGGCGAACTTTTAATCTAAACAAAACCCAAAGTCTAAACGGCGCCCTAAGGGCTGTATATATGGAGGAAGAGGGGGGAATTTCGTGGCCCTTGGTGGAGGGGTCCGAAATCAACCCTATCTCTTGTTTCCCCACACATACGAACTCTAAAAATAGCCTATACTTATGTATTTCGAAAATACATGGGCCTGGCCCAATAAAAAGGTGACGCAGCACCTATAATAGCCTCGGGACGAAATTTATGAAGTGGCATCTTGTATATTTCGTCCAAGGCTTCATGCACCCATTATGGTGGCTTCAAAGTCCTGAAATCATCACTTGTAACTCCGTTCTTGTTCCCCTTGCGCATGGCATCATCTCCATGCTTGTTCTTGCTCCAATGTTCATCCTTCTCCAAGCTAGGCCCTTCATTTGTAAGCAAAACAAATGTATCCAATTTAGGCAGCATCATATTCTCATGAACATTAGAATCATTACCAAGAAACGAAAGTACCTGATAATTTAATTGGCGTGCGCGAGCTCTAGTAATTGGTCCCGTATATGTAGCAGTAGGGGCTGTGGGTGTAACAATGGTATTGATGTCCTCATCATCCTCCCCTTCTTGAAATGAAGTCGTCCTCGACGGAAGCTCATCTTCCTCACCCAAATAAGGCTTCAAATCTGCAATGTTAAAAGTGGGACTAACCCCAAAATCTGCAGGCAGCTCAAGTTTATATGCATTATCATTTATTTTCTCTAACACCTTAAAGGGACCATCAGCACGTGGCATTAGCTTTGATTTGCGCAAATCAGGAAATCTATCCTTACGCAAATGTAACCAAACAAGATCTCCAGGTGCAAACACAACATGTTTTCTACCCTTATCTCCAGCAAGTTTATATTTAGCATTCATACGCGCAATGTTTTCCTTAGTTAACTCATGCATTTTTAAAATCAATTCAACACATTGTTTAGCATCAAAATTGACCTTCTCTGAAGACGGAAGAGGCAACAAATCAATAGGTGCACGAGGTAGGAAACCATACACAACTTCAAAAGGGCACATCTTAATAGTAGAATGCAATGAACGATTATAAGCAAATTCAATATGAGGCAAGCATTCCTCCCACATTTTCTTATTATTTTTCAAAACAGCCCTAAGCATAGTAGACAACGTTCTATTGACTACTTCAGTTTGTCCATCAGTTTGGGGGTGACAAGTAGTACTAAATAGCAGTTTAGTCCCCAACTTAGCCCATAAACATCTCCAAAAGTGGCTAAGAAATTTAGTATCACGATCTAAAACAATAGTGTTTGGCACACCATGCAAGCGAATAATTTCACGAAAGAACAAATCAGCAACATTAACAGCATCATCGCTTTTATGACATGGTATAAAGTGTGCCATTTTCGAGAATCTATCCACGACAACAAATATGCTATCCCTCCCCTTCTTTGTTCGAGGTAAACCTAAAACAAAGTCCATAGATATATCCTCCCAAGGAACACTAGGTACAGGCAAAGGCATATATAAACCATGAGGATTGAGTCGTGACTTAGCTTTTTGACATGTAGTGCAGCGAGCAACAAAACGCTCAACATCCCGTCTCATCTTTGGCCAAAAGAAATGTGTAGCAAGTACGTCTTCCGTCTTCTTCACGCCAAAGTGTCCCATTAATCCTCCCCCATGCGCCTCCTGCAACAGCAAAAGACGAACGGAGCTAGCTGGAATGCATAGCTTGTTAGCACGAAACACAAATCCATCGTTAACGACAAACTTGTTCCACATTCTTCCTTCTTTACAATTCTGCATTATATCTTTAAAATCAGCATCATGCACATATTGATCTTTGATGGTCTCCAAACCAAATATTTTGAAGTCAAGTTGTGAAAGCATAGTATAGCGACGAGACAATGCATCAGCAATAACATTTTCTTTTCCCTTCTTGTGTTTAATGACATAAGGGAAAGTCTCAATGAATTCAACCCATTTAGCATGTCTACGATTCAGTTTAGCTTGACTTTTAATATGTTTCAAAGATTCATGATCAGAATGTATAACAAATTCTTTGGGCCATAAATAATGGTGCCATGTTTCTAAAGTCCGAACAAGAGCATATAATTCTTTATCATAAGTAGAATAATTCAGACTAGGCCCACTCAATTTTTCAGAAAAGTATGCAACAGGTTTGCCATCTTGTAATAACACACCTCCTAATCCAATTCCACTAGCATCACATTCAAGCTCAAAAGTCTTATTAAAATCAGGAAGTTGGAGTAAAGGAGCATGTGTCAACTTATCTTTCAATACCGAGAAGGCTTCTTCCTGTGCGGTACCCCAAATAAAAGGCACATCTTTCTTTGTAAGCTCATTGAGAGGTGCAGCAATGGTGCTGAAATCTCTCACAAAACGCCTATAGAATCCAGCGAGGCCAAGAAAACTCCTCACTTGTGTGACCGTTTTGGGCTGCGGCCAACTCTCAATAGCTTCAATCTTGGCTTTATCAACTTCAATTCCCTGTGGAGTAACAACATAGCCAAGAAAAGATACTCGGTTGGTGCAAAAGGTGCACTTCCCAAGGTTACCAAACAAACGTGCATCACGTAGAGCAATAAAAACAGCACGTAAATGTTCCAAATGTTCCTCCAAAGATTTGCTATAAATCAGTATATCATCAAAATAGACTACCACAAATCGTCCAATGAAAGCACGTAAAACTTCGTTCATTAGTCTCATGAAAGTACTAGGCGCATTAGTTAACCCAAAAGGCATGACTAACCACTCATATAATCCAAACTTAGTTTTAAATGCTGTTTTCCATTCATCTCCCAATTTCATACGAATTTGATGGTATCCACTACGCAAATCAACTTTGGAGAATATTGTAGAGCCACTCAATTCATCAAGCATATCATCTAGCCTAGGAATAGGATGACGATAACGAATAGTAATATTATTAATGCCTCTACAATCAACGCGCATACGCGACGTACCATCCTTTTTCGGCACTAAAATGATAGGAATAGCACAAGGACTAAGGGATTCGCGTATATAACCTTTGTCGAGCAGTTCTTGTACTTGACGCATAATCTCCTTCGTCTCCTCTGGATTGGTACGGTATGGTGCACGGTTGGGTAATGATGCACCGGGAATTAAGTCAATTTGATGCTCAATCCCGCGAATAGGTGGTAATCCCGGTGGCACGTCTTGTGGAAAGACGTCAGCGAACTCCTGCAAAATGTTAGTGACAGCAGGAGGCAAAGAGGAAGGCACGTCCTCGAATGAAAATAATGCCTCTTTGCACACAAAAGCATAGCAAACAGATTTGCTAAAATCTAGATCATCAATATCAGATTTGGTGGCAAGTAAACTTGCACTTTTCAATTTAATTTCAGAAGCAACACTAGATTGTTTATTATTATTAGGCTGCATTTGTTGCTCAAATTCTTTTGCCACAATCTGATTTTTACTCTTAGTTTTCTCCTGTTTTGCTTTATTAGCTCTATTAATATCATCTTTCAAAATGGAATCAGGAGTCATAGGAAGCAAAGTAATATTTTTATCCTTATGAACAAGAGTATACTGATTGTTTCTACCATGGTGAATAGAATTTTTATCAAATTTCCATGGTCTACCAAGTAATAAGGAACATGCTTGCATAGGTACCACATCACAATCAACATAATCAGCATATGTAGAGATACTAAAATGTACACGAACAGTACGTGTTACCTTAACCTTGCCGTTGTTGTTGAACCATTGGATGTAGTAAGGATGTGGATGTGGTCTTGTCGTGAGAGATAGCTTCTCCACCATCTCCATGCTAGCCAAGTTGTTGCAACTCCCTCCATCTATGATCACGCGAACAGAACGTTCCTTCACAACTCCCTTTGTATGGAACAAATTATGCCTTTGATTTTGCTCAGCTTGTGTAACCTGCACACTCAAAACACGTTGAGCAACTAAACATTCATACCTGTCAGCATCTTCAGGAGCCATGTATTGCGTCTCATGATCAGAATCGTCTCCACCGTGTTCGTCACATGTAATAAGAGCCAAAGTCTCCTCATCATAGTCACTAGCGGACTCATACCCACCATCCTCAGTAACAATCATCACACGCTTAGATGGGCATTCTCTCGCATAATGACCTCCACCCTTGCAACGTCAACAAATAATATCATGTGTTTGCCCTGTTGATGCCATGGATGAAGAAGAGCTCTTTGCAGGCCCAGAAGGTGTGCTCTTGGCAGATAGTGGTGATTGTGCCTGCTTTATTGTATCACGGTTGGAGGTGGCAGCCGACGGAGGCGCCGGTGTAGCAGAACGTGTGGAAGTAGATGATGCACGTGGTGTCCATGATGAAGGTCGACCTGCAGAAAAGTTAGTCCACGCCAATGCCTGTCGATCCTGCACTTCACGTTCAGCTTTACAAGCAAGATGGAATAAAAGAGTGATATTAGTATACTCCTTATAGTCTAGAATGGTCTGAATCTCTCTATTTAATCCACCCAGAAAACGTGCAAGCATAGCTTCATTCTCCTCAACAATACCACATCTAATCATGCCAGTTTGTAATTCCTGATAATATTCTTCTACAGAATTTTTTCCTTGTTTTAAGCGCTGTAATTTTTGAAGCAATTCACGTTGATAATATGGTGGAACCCAACGAGTACGCATAGCAGTTTTCAAAGCAGCCCAAGTAGCGGGAATAGGATATAATCTACAATGTTCAGACCACCATACACATGCAAAACTAGTGAAAGCACAAACAGCAGCAGCAACCCGTCTCTCCTCGGGATATTGTAAACATGTAAAACGTTGTTCAGTTTCTAACTCCCAAGTAAGATATATATCAGGAACATATCTACCCTCAAATGGTGGAATATTCAATTTCAGTTTAGGAATATGGACATCATCTCGTACCTGAGGTGGTGGTGCAGGCCTACCATTACGAATATATACCTGAGGTCGACCTGGTGGTGGTGGTGCTGGTGGCTGCACGTAGTGCTGATTTTGATCAACCTCATCCTCATAATCGCCCGCATACTCATCATCCTCCTGGGTACCAGCAGCAGAAGTAGCAGGGGCCAAAGAAGCATCAACAACATGAACAGCAGCACCAGAAGTTTGGCCATCCTCAATAGGAACACGCTTCGCTCGTCCATACTGATTCGAAAGGATGCGTTGTTATTGTTGTTGTTGTTGTTGGAGAGGTGCGTTAGGTGCAGCGGGTGGTGGTGGTGGAAGACGCGCGAGCAATTCATTAAACTTGTTATCGAGCTTTGTTTCGAACGTCTTCTCCATGCCATCTATCTTCTCCATGGCCTCTTCAAATCTGTTTAGCACATCTTGCACCTGTCCACTCATCATTTGCTGAAATTTATCATGCAAATCCTTATTCGTCATGTTCTCCCAGTCAGTCTCGTCGGCTTGTGATCCTGGCATGGTTAGCAGCAATAGAAACACACAAGAATATGATCCTACAGACTACTAACAAGAGGTGGTGGTGGGTGTCACAAATCCGTCAAGCAAATCTCAAATTCTTACCAGTTCTTACCCAGCAGCAGGCGGTGATCGGCAACCATTGTAGTCAAAAACTCTCAAAGCTTGGATAGAGCGATTACCAGGGAGAGTCAAACGCACGACGTAGATGTATGTGGAGCTGGGAAGGCTTATAATATGGTAGCAAAAAGGGTCAGCAATAATCAATTCAGAGATGCAAAGTTGAATAAACGCTCAACGACGGTACTGTGCTGGTCCTAGGCTAGACTGTGCTAGAGACGCGAGCCTAGAACACCAACAAAATCACGGCGCGGCACGTAAACAAGGGAAAAGCACACTCTGGAACTCTTTTTTTTTGCGCTCTTTTTTTTGCGCTCCTTTTTTTTTGCGCTCCTCTTTTTTTTTTTTTGCGAAATATCACGATAATGGCGAGTGTCTCAAAACTCTTCCCTCGTCAAACTGATAGGATGGGCACGAAATTTTTTTTTCACTTTTTTATTCGGAAATTAGGGCAGCGACGACGAAAAAGTGCAACCAAAAAATCACTATGATGGCACGTGGCTCAAAAGACTCAGAAAAGCCTAAAAATAGGATAGGGAAAAAAAATTTGCCCGTGAAAATTTTGGCCTAAAAACTGCCCGGGGGTCTCCAGACTCTTTTTTTTTCTTCCGAGACCTACGCAGGCAAGGAAACACGAATCGGAATTTAGATTGATCTCAAGAACAAACCTAATATGAGAAGAACTCGGATTGGTGGTGGATATATGGTTGTGATATATGGCAGCGGTGGTGGTATATGGTAGCGGTGGTGGTATATGGATACAGATTGGTGGTGGTATATGGATACGGATTGGTAGTGGTATATGGATATGGATTCAGAGCGGTGGCGGATAAGCAAAAGTGGTAGATGGGCGATGATGATGATGCGGCGGCGGCGTGACAACTTATGACCAGAACTCGAAACTCTAAAAGACTAGACTCTAAGACCAGCAACTTGACACGACGATGCAACCGCAAATTCAACAAAGCAAAAACCCTAAAAAGATTATGCAAAGGCTCAGATTGGTTCAGATATGATGAACTAACCCTAATTTTTTTTGTGGCTTTTTCGTGGACTGTAGGTATGAAGAACAGACTCGATCTAATCTACGAAAAACTGTAAAATCTCACCGAGCAACCTGGAAAACTGATACCACTTGATAGAGGCAAAGGTGTCCCGTCTTTCGATGAGATGATGGATATCGCTTTGGTGGAAGTCGACTTTGACGATCCGACTACGAACGTGCGAGGACGTCGCGCCTTAGCAATCGCTAAACCAACTCCGAGAGGTTATTGACCACGCCGGAGCACGATCAACCTGACCACGAGGGTCTGTTTCCTGCGAGCAAACGAAGAACAAGCAAGAAACTAAGATTGCAATCTGGATATTGCGAATATAAGATGAAAGCTTTATTGATCAAGGTGGGGTTCTGTGACGCCTTTGTCTGGTCGTTGAACACAAACGAAGTACGCGAAGTTGCAGCTATGGCGAACTTTTAATCTAAACAAAACCCAAAGTCTAAACGGCGCCCTAAGGGCTGTATATATGGAGGAAGAGGGGGGAATTTCGTGGCCCTTGGTGGAGGGGTCCGAAATCAACCCTATCTCTTGTTTCCCCACACATACGGACTCTAAAAATAGCCTATACTTATGTATTTCGAAAATACATGGGCCTGGCCCAATAAAAAGGTGACGCAACACCTATAATAGCCTCGGGACGAAATTTATGAAGTGGCATCTTGTATATTTCGTCCAAGGCTTCATGCACCCATTATGGTGGCTTCAAAGTCCTGAAATCATCACTTGTAACTCCGTTCTTGTTCCCCTTGCGCATGGCATCATCTCCATACTTGTTCTTGCTCCAATGTTCATCCTTCTCCAAGCTAGGCCCTTCATTTGTAAGCAAAACAAATGTATCCAATTTAGGCAGCATCATATTCTCATGAACATTAGAATCATTACCAAGAAACGAAAGTACCTGATAATTTAATTGGCGTGCGCGAGCTCTAGTAATTGGTCCCGTATATGTAGCAGTAGGGGCTGTGGGTGTAACAATGGTATTGATGTCCTCATCAGAGAGCCACCAAAACATGAGTGAGAGCAACAAGCCACACTTGAGCGCCTCTTCGCCTAGAGAGAAAAACCTCATCCTCTTCGCCACCAAACATGAGATGAGAGAAGTGTGTGAGAACCCATCGAGTGTGATGCACTTTGTCCTTGTGTGCAAGGATGGAGAACCAAAAACTAACACCAGTCACGAGCTACCTTTGGTGTTTCAATCTCTTTTGCAGGAATTTCAAGATGTTTTCCCCGATGAGCTACCTCCGGGTCTACCTCCTCTACGAGGCATTGAGCATCGAATCGACCTCATCCCCGGAGCGCCACTTCCAAACAAAGCTCCATACCGTGTCAATCCCGAAGAAACCAAGGAGATTCAACGGCAAGTACAACAACTAATCGACAACGGTCATGTACGTGAAAGCTTAAGCCCTTGTGCCGTTCCCGTTATACTTGTGCCTAAACCCGACGGAAGTTTCCGCTTGTGTTCCGATTGTAGACCTATAAATGCTATCACCGTTCGCTATAGGCATCCCATTCCTCGCTTAGATGATATGCTTGATGAACTTAGTGGAGCCAACTTTTTCTCCAAAATTGATCTTAAAAGTGGCTATTATCAAATCCGCATACAAGAAGGTGATGAATGGAAAACTGCTTTCAAAACAAAACTTGGCTTATATGAATGGTTAGTCATGCCTATGGGTTTGTCGGAAGCTCCCGGTACTTTTGTGCGTCTCATGCATCATGTCCTTCGCCCTTACATTGGAGTCTTTGTTGTGGTTTACTTCGATGATATTCTTGTGTTTAGCAAAACCATGAAAGAGCATCTTGATCATGTTAAGCTTGTTTTGCAAACACTTCGAAAGGAAAGTCTCTATGCCAACTTGAAAAAAATGCATTTTTGGTGTTGACAAAGTGGTTTTCTTGGGTTTTGTTGTCTCTTCAAAGGGTTTCCATGTTGATGAAACTAAAATTGAAGCAATTAAAACTTGGCCCCAACCCACCAATTTGCAACAAGTGCGAAGTTTCCTTGGTCTTGTAGGTTTTTATCGTCGCTTTGTGAAAAACTTTAGCACTATTGCAGCCCTTTTGCATGCTTTGAGTAAGAAAAATGCTCCTTTTGTTTGGGGAACTTTGCAATCAACCGCTTTTGATGAGCTCAAGTCTTTGCTTACTCATGCTCCGATTCTTGCTTTGCCCAATTTTGACAAAACTTTTGAGGTTCATTGTGATGCAAGTGGTACCGGAATTGGCGGAGTTTTGATGCAAGAAAAACGTGTAATTGCATATTTTAGTGAAAAACTCTCCGGTGCTCAACTTAACTATCCCATCTATGACAAAGAATTGTATGCTTTAGTGCGTGTACTACATGTTTGGGAACATTATCTTAGACCTCATGAGTTTGTCATCCATACCGATCACGAAACGCTTAAGTACTTGAAAGGTCAAACTAAATTGAACAAGCGTCATGCCAAATGGAGTGAATTTATCGAATCTTTCCCATATGTGATCAAGTACATTAAGGGTAAGGAAAATGTAGTTGCCGATGCACTTTCTCGCATATGCACGCTTGTCACCCAACTTGAGTTGAATGTTATTGGCTTTGAGCACATAAAAGATTTGTATGCTAGTGATCCATCTTTTGCACCTCACTATGCTAAATGTTTGATGCATACATCTTGGGAACAATACTACATCAAGGATGGTTATCTTATGAGAGCTAACAAACTATGCATTCCTGAGTCTTCTCTTCGTTTGCTACTTTTGCAAGAGGCTCATGGAGGTGGACTCATGGGACACTTTGGACGTGACAAGACTTTCGCCACGCTCTCCAAGAACTACTTTTGGCCCAAGATGTTCCGCGATGTCTCACGCTTCACTACTCGATGCTCTACATGCCGCAAAGTTAAGTCAAAAGCTCAATCTCATGGTCTTTACATGCCTCTTCCAATTCCTTATCAACCTTGGGAAGACATAAGCATGGATTTTGTACTTGGTTTGCCTAGAACTCAAAATGGAAAGGATTCCGTGTTTGTTGTTGTGGACCGATTTTCTAAGATGGCACATTTCATTCCTTGCAACAAGGTAGACGATGCTTCACATATTGCAAATCTCTTTTGTAGGGAAATCTTGCGCCTTCATGGAGTACCGAAGACAATCATCTCCGACCGCGACGTCAAGTTCTTGAGTTACTTTTGGAAGACTCTATGCGCCAAGCTCGGAATCAAGCTCTTGTTCTCATCCGCATACCATCCTCAAACCGACGGCCAAATGGAGGTGACGAACCGGACTCTCTCCACTCTACTTCGCGTGTTGATCAAGAAGAACATCAAGGAGTGGGAGGCGTGTCTACCCATCACCGAGTACGCCTACAACCGAGCAAGACATTCGACTACCGGCAAGTCCCCCTTCGAGGTCGTCTACGGCTTCAACCCATTGTCCCCATTGGACATTCTACCTCTATCTCTACAAGAGCGCACCAACATGGATGCGAGTGAACGAGCAAGCTACATCAAGAAGATGCATGAAGATACAAGGAACATCATCGACCGCCAAGTACATCGCCTAGCGACCAAGCTCAACGTCAACAAGCAACCCATGATCTTCAACATAGGTGATCTCGTGTGGCTACACCTTCGCAAGGAACGCTTCCCCAACGAACGCAAGTCCAAACTACTACCTCGAGCCGATGGACCATTCAAGGTGCTAGCACGCTACAACGACAACGCCTACAAGATTGAACTACCACGAGACAAGTACAACGTGAGCGACATCTTCAACGTCAAAGACCTCGCGCCTTTCCATGGTGATGAAGATCTTGATCCGAGGTCGGATCCTTTTGAGGGGAGGGGAGATGATGCGGAGCATCCTTCCATCATCCCCATGGACTCTACATCAACATATCCAACCCCACAAGGACCCATGACAAGAGCTAGAGCACGTGCTTTGGAAACCGAGGTGAACTCCTTCCTACTAGACTTGCATATGAACCCAAATGGAACATGTATACTACCTCACCA
Source organism: Triticum timopheevii (assembly GCA_963921465.1). NCBI lineage: Eukaryota > Viridiplantae > Streptophyta > Magnoliopsida > Poales > Poaceae > Triticum > Triticum timopheevii. The sequence goes on along the minus strand of OY997262.1, from coordinate 150,815,038 downwards.
AAATGTGCTATGCCTCCTTAGGTACGAAGAGGAACACCACCAAGGAGCTCAGGAGCATCCCCAAGAAGAAGGAGAACCACCCCAAGGCCACGAGGACCAAGCACGAGAACAACAGCAGCAGCACAGGAGGCTCCAGGCAACCTCGTGCGCACGGGCCCCCAAGACCCCGTGCCCACGGGCTACTCAGGGAGTTGACGCTGGAGCACCCCGTGCGCACGGGCTTGTACCGTGCCCACGGGACCCCCGTGCGCATGGGCCCAACTTACCCCGTGCGCACGGGCCTCCCAGGATGGACGGCTATGATGAGGACTTCGGCTCCACTTCTTCTCCTTTGACCCCAAGCCTATATAATTCGTACCTAGGGCCATGTTTAGGGTTAGCAAAGTATTAGATGAGATCTTGGTGAGCTTTGCTCCATTACCTTCCCTCTTTGAGGATCAAGACCCCATAGGGAAGAATCCTTGAGGATTTCAAGACCTCCTTCTAGGAGAAGACTATCTACCACCAAGACCCCTCTTCCTTTGGATTTGGGATGAACTTTGCCATTGTATCTTTCCTTTGATTGTGTTTGAGACTTGTGGATCTTGTGTTGTTACTCTAGTGGATGTGTAATTGGGAATTGTTGGAGTGATTTCCTCTCTGTGTTCATCCTTGTGTTCTTATTGTTCTTGTGTTTCCCTCCATTTTCCCCCTCCAAGTGTGAAAAGATCATTCACCTAGGGTTCTACCCTACATCACTAGGGTTGGGGCAGGATTATATAGGAGGAAGGGGGGAAGCTCCGGCCGTCAAATCAACCGGACTGCCGACGTGGAGGCTCTGGATGTCCTGCCGTACAGGGAGAAGACGATGAACGGAGGAACTGCGCTGGTGGGCTTGGCTAGGCTGAAAGGTGAACGGGCTGGGGACGCGCACTAGTGGGCTGGAGGATGATGCCCATGGAACCGGTGCTAGAAGGCTGGAGTCCAGGTAAAACCCTTCTCCCGTTTCTTTCCAATCTCTGTTTATTTATAAATAAACAAATAGAAGATGGGGAAACACAGGTTGTCTGGAGAAGAATAATGAGGAAGTAAAAATATTCCTGGGATCCTGGATTTATGTACTATTTGAAAAAAGTGATTTGGCAATTTTTGGAGATAGAAAAATAATTCAAGTTTGAATTAGATTCAAACTTGAGCCATTTTTGAACCCAACCAAATCAACTTAAAATATCATGAATTTGGACAGAGAGGTTTAGGACATGGTCTAATATTTATTGGAAAATATTGGACATTTATGGAGGAGAAAATGTCACTTGCAACAATGAAAGAAAGAAGAAGGAAGGAGGAGAAGATGGTGCATTGATAGGTTGAGAGAGGAAACAAGTGGTAGGAATATCAACACATACATAGCGCAAGTAAAGTAACAAGATGAACCTCACAATGCACATGAACAAGTAAAAGAAAACAAGCACAACAATCATATGGAGACGAATGCATGATGCAAATAATAATAATAAAACAAACATCACAAGCGAGCAAGCAATCATGAACATGATGGATCCAAATGCATATGGCAACATACATTAAGATGGAATGCACAAAGTGAGAAAAACAAATAACACAAGCATGATGATGCAACAATTTATTATGACAATGATGGCAACAACAAAAATAAATAGAAGGCATCTGGAGCATCGGATCCGGGGCGTTACAGGACTACCCCTACTGGAAGAACAAGATGCGTATGCATCTTGAGGCAATTGATAACGATCTCTGGTACGTTGTGGAAAATGGTGTTCCCTCAGTCACTCCGTCTCTGAATGCTACTGATGTGAAGAGATTCAAGCAACTCGATTCTCAAGCAAAGAATATCATATGTGGCCATCTGAGCAAAGGTCAGTACGGCGGAGTGAGTGCACTGGAAACTGCTAAGCTGATTTGGGACAGGCTGTCCAAGGTCAACGAAGGAGTCTCAACTCAATGTGACTCCCGAGTTGATGTTCTTTGCAATCTCTTCAACCGCTTCAAAAGACTCGAAAACGAAAATGTTCAGCAAACCTTCGATCGCCTCACTGACATCTCAAATGAGCTTCAAGCACTTGGTGCCACTGACATCACCGATCATGAGGTGGTGCAGAAACTGCTGAGATTGCTTGATACCTCATTCGATACCCTCACACTAATGATTCAAGAACGAGCAGATTACAAGTCGCTTGATCCCGCTGATATCCTTGAGAGGCTAAATACTCATGAGTTCCAGCTTGCTGAGAAGAGAGATCTGGACCGAGCTACAGAAGATCACGAGCACTGAAGGCCAAGGCAGTATCTGAGTCTGAAGCTAAAGATTCTGGTAGCAGCCTTGGTGATCCTGAAGAATTGAGCCAGGATCTAGCAATGCTCATGAGGAAATTCCAGAAGTTCTCTTGCCGCGGTCGCTTTGGAAAGTCTTCAAGAAATGATGATTTCTCGTCCCGTGACTACAAAAAGAGAACTTGCCACAAATGCAAGAAACCTGGTCACTACATGTCTGATTGTCCTCTGTGGGAAAAGGAATCAAAGAAGAAGAAGTACAAAGATGACGATTCTGACGACTCGAAGAAGGAGAAGAAATCTTCAAAGTCTTCATCATCAAAATCTTCAAAGTCTCAATCTCACAAGAAGAGCAGTTCCAAGAAGGCTCGGGCATTCATTGGCAAGGAAATGGACTCTGAAGATGAATCTGAGGAAAATGTGGAATCTGAGGAATCTGACTCTGATGTGGCTAGCCTAGCCCTCGCCACTACTTACGTCAGCAAGTCCATCTTCAACACTGAAGAAAACGACTTCCCCGACTCTGCTGACAAGAGCGCCGATGACTATGCTCCCACCTACTGCTTCATGGCAAAAGCTGCCAAGGTACTCAAACATTCCCCCCTCCGACTCTAGTGAGGATGAATCCGATGACAATCTCAAGCCTAGCTATTCAAAACTTGCTAAAATTGCTGTTAAACAACAGAAGGCTTTAGAAAAGATTCAAAATCAACTAGACAGAAGCAATGACCTGTTGGGTGAGGAATTGAATCGAACTAAGGCTCTGACAAATAATCTTCAAAGACTTCAAACTCGGTTTGACAACCTTCAAAATCATCATAACACTCTCTTAACTGATCATGAAAAGCTTTCTTATGAATTTCTTCAGAGTAAGCAAGATCTTGAGAAGTTAAAAGCAAGTTATGAAGATCTTCAGAAGGAAAATGATTCATTGCTTGCTCAATAGATCAGTTCCGCTCAGGAAGAATTTATTCCACCATGTCTGAAATGCATTGAGCGTGAATCTGCTAATTCATCACCTGAATGTTCAAATGCTTCTATTGCTGCAAATTCTTCAACTGTCTCTGTGGTTACAAATTCCTCATCTGAGGATACCACATGTATCACTGATGATAATGTAGGGCTGAAGGAATTGTATGTGACAGGCATTTACAAAAGCCTCAAAGGGCATCAGACTCTATGTGATGTGCTCAAAAAGCAGATCTTGAACAGGAACCCTAGGAAAAAGGGCATTGCCTTTGAGAGGAAACTCAATGCTGATGGGACCTACTGGAAACCTGAGTAGTATCCCAAAACCTCATGGGTTGCTACGAAAGGACCTCTTGTAGATCCATGCACTTTATCTGGTTTTACCTCTGATTCTTCATATTCCTCTGATGAGTCATTTGACTCCAACTATAAACTGTTTAAGAATCAGAATGGTGAAGTATTTGCTCGATATGTTGGAACTAACTGCAGGAACGGTCCCCCTATGAAGAAAATCTGGGTTCCTAAAAGATGCCTTGAAAATCTTCAGGTGAATGTCATCATGACACCACCAATGAAGAATAGGAACCCCAGATCAAATTCTTCGTATGGACCAAATTCTTCTTATGGATCCAAGTCCTCATATGGATCAAATTCCTCGCATGGATCAAAATCCTCATATGAACATCATCGTTCTAACACTTCTGTTTCGCAGGGAAAGTCTAAAGGCTATGATTATGTGCATTATTCTTCAAATCATTATGTTCAGAAGTCCTCGAAGAATTTCTCTGCTTATGCATATGCTTATCCTAACCACTCTTCTGTGAAACGAAGTGCACTGGCTTCAATGCCATCATTTTCTTATGGAGCTCGCAGAATGATGAATTCTTTGCCACCCCTCCAGATGTGGGTGGTGAAGAAAAAGAACTAATCTCTTCTGCAGGGTCAGGTCTCCAGACGAACTTACTCGTCTGAAGAATTTGCTGGAGACCTGAATATGCTTCAAAAGGACGCAAGCTAATCATGAAGAAATGAATCATTCATTTCTCACGTCCTCATATTGCTATATCTGTTACTATTGATGAAATTGATATCCTATTCTTCACAGATGAAGTATATGGGTTCGTAAGTTGCACTAATTCATTTGCAGGATGAACAACCCAAAGCTACTGAGTGGGTCCTCGACAGTGGATGTACAAATCACATGACTGGTGACAGGAGCTTGTTGATGGACACTGATTTGTCACCATCTCATCTGAAGCATATCACCTATGCTGACAAAGGCAAACACAAGGTATTGGGTCTAGGTAAGGTTGTAATCTCAAAGGATAAACACATGAACAAGGTCATGCTTGTTGAGTCCTTAGGATTCAATCTTATGTCTGTCTCAATGCTTTGTGATCTTGATATGGTTGTTGTCTTCGGCAAATATCGTTGCCTTGTAATAATGGAATCTGACAACTCCAAAGTCTTCGAAGGCTTTAGGAAAGGAGACTTGTATATTGTTGATTTCTCTGCAGGACCACAACCTGCCACATGTCTACTTGCAAAAGCTTCAGAATGCAAGTTATGGCATCGACGACTTGGTCATGCTGGGATGAGGAACTTGCATACACTCGCGAAGAAGAAGCACATCATTGGCATCGAGGGTGTAAAATTCCTCAAAGATCATCTTTGTGGGGCTTGTGAGGCTGGAAAGATTACCAGAGCCAAGCATCCCTCGAAGACTATGATGACCACTTCTCATCCCTTTGAATTACTTCATATGGATCTATTTGGCCCTACTCATTATGCCACGTTCTCTAGTTCTGCATCACTATATGGCTTTGTCATAGTTGATGACTATTCTCATTACACATGGGTGCATATCATCACTTACAAAAATGAAGTGCAGGAAGTCTTCAGATGATTTTCCTCAAGGGCTTCCACTAACTTCGGTGTGAAGATCAAGCATATCAGGAGTGATAATGGAACCGAGTTCAAGAACACTGGCCTCGATGAATATCTTGACATGCTTGGTATTACTCACGAATTATCTGCTCCTTATACTCCTCGGCAGAATGGTGTCGTGGAGCGCAAGAACAGGACTCTTGTTGAGATGGCTCGCACCATGCTTGATGAATACAAGACACCTCAGCGCTTCTAGCCTGAAGCAATTGATACTGCGTGCCACATCATCAACAGGGTATATCTTCACAAATTCTTCAAAAAGACCTCATATGAACTCCTCACTGACAAGAAACCCAATGTAAGTTATTTCAAAGTCTTCGGTGCTAAATGCTGGATTAGAGATCCTCACCATCACTCTAAATTTGCACGGAAAGCACATGAGGATTTTATGCTTGGTTACGGAAAAGACTCGCACACCTACAGAGTCTTCAACATCAATCATCACAAGGTTGTTGAAACTGTAGATGTGTAGTTCGATGAATCTAATGGCTCGTAAAGAGAGCACCTACCTCCTATGCTAGATGAAATGTCACCTGAGGAATCCATCAAGTTCAAACCTACTGAGGATGTCATCCCTACCGAAGAATCTGCTGAAGAAGTCATTCCTGACCGTGAAGAAAATCACGCTGGTGCTACTGAACAAACTGGTCCTGAAGAAACTGCTGGGCCTAAGCAAAGTCGTCAACCCACACATCCTCGCATTGCGAACAAAGTGCAAATTGAGAAGATCATCGATGACACGGAAGCACCAAGTCCCCTCACGCGCTCAAAAGCTTCATATCTAACTTTTGTGGGCATTTTACGTTTGTCTCTATCACATAGCCCACTAAAGTTGATGAAGCATTCATGGAATCTGAGTGGATTCAAGCCATGCAAGATGAATTGCATCAATTTGATCTCAACAATGTGTGGGAGCTTGTCAAGCGACCAGACCCACGCAAGCACAACATCATCGTTACCAAATGGATCTACCGCAACAAACAAGACGAAAATGGCCTCGTGGTGAGGAATAAGGCTCGTTTTGTAGCTCAAGGCTACACACAGGTTGAAGGAATTGATTTTGATGAAACTTTTGCACCTGTTGCTAGACTTGAGGCTATTTGCATATTGCTTGCTTATGCTAACCATCATAATATCATATTACAACAAATGGATGTGAAAAGTGCATTCCTCAATGGTAAGCTTGAGGAATAAGTATATGTTGCTCAACCACCAGGTTTTGAGGACCCAAAATTTCCAGATCACATCTACAGACTCAACAAGGCTCTCTATGGCCTCAAGCAAGCACCTCGGGCGTGGTATGACATACTGAAGGAATTCCTCATGAAGAAAGGCTTCAAACCCGGTTCACTTAACCCAACTCTTTTCACCAAAACATATGATGATGAATTATTCGTGTGCCAAATATATGTTGATGATATTATCTTTGGCTGTACTAACCAACGTTACAGTGATGAATTTGCCTATATGATGAATGAAGAATATCAAATGTCTATGATGGGAGAATTGAAATTCTTCTTAGGTCTTCAGATTCGTCAACAATAAAATGGCATATTCATATCTCAGGAGAAATACCTCAAGGATGTGTTGAGGAAATTCGGCATGCAAGATTGCAAAGGCATCAAAATTCCTATGCCCACAAATGGCCATCTATGCACTGATGAAAGTGGTAAAGACTTTGATCAAAAGGTATACCGCTCCATGATTGGCTCTTTATTGTACCTATGTGCATATAGGCCGGATATTATGCTTAGTGTTTGCATGTGTTCCCGATTTCAAGCTACACCGAAGGAATCACACCATAAGGCTGTGAAGCATATTCTTCGATATCTAGCTCACACACCAACACTTGGATTATGGTATCCCAAGGGCTCTTCCTTTGATCTCATTGGATATTCAGACTCTGACTATGCTGGCGATCGGGTGGACCGCAAGTCAACGTCAGGCACATGTCATTTTCTCGGACGATCCTTGGTATGTTGGTCCTCGAGGAAACAGAACTGCGTATCACTCTCCACCGCAGAGGCTGAGTACATTGCTGCTGGATCTTGTTGTGCTCAATTACTATGGATGAAGCAAACACTCAAGGACTATGGCATCAATTTGAAGAATGTGCCACTCTACTGCGACAATGAGAGTGCTATCAAGATTGCTCACAACCCAGTTCAACACTCGAAGACAAAGCACATCCAAATTCGTCATCATTTTCTTCGTGACCATGTGTTGAAGGGCGACATCTCCATCGACCACGCAGGTACTAAAGACCAGCTGGCTGATATCTTCACAAAGCCCTTGGATGAGAAGAGATTTAGCAAGTTACGGTGTGAGCTAAATATCCTAGAATCTTCAAATGTTCTTTGAAAAGGACACACATCCTAACACTTATGCTGACTTGATGACTTAGATGTGCAACACACGAAGTAACGTTTTTCTTCAATCAATGAAGACTAACCCTCTAAGTGTGAAGAAATCAATGAAGAAATTGATTCTCAGAACCCTACGAGAGTTGTACGCGGTGTTTGAAATCAGCTTTCTTATACGGTGGGTTACGCCACCAACCAAAGTTGAAAATCTTCAATTTGAGTTTTTCTTCATTTTTGAAATTCCTCAGTTTTTCAAATTCTCCAACTTTGCATTGTCTTCACTCTTTCCGTCATTGTTCTTCATTTGACTATATTGCTAATTTTTCAAGTTGTTTTCTCTGCTAAGTGAATGTGATCGGACCCTTATCCCCCTCTATGCTAAACTCAACTTAGTCTGTTCACAAATTCTTCATGTGCGTTCTATTTGAAACTCGTTCAAATTCTTCACCGTATCCTTGTCAGCTGAAGAAATTGCGAACGACACTTTAAAATACTCTTATCTGAATTTTCGGCTTTTGCCACTCAAACCGTTACATATTCCACGATATACTTATCTATTCATCCACGATCTCACACGATCTCCACCTATCAGTACATGGGTGACACATGTCACGCGAATGAGAAGGGTCAGGGGCACGTTCGTCCAATTTCCTTGGGTGAACGGTTTTTTCACCTCAGCTATAAATACCCCCTCCCCTCCTCACTTCGTTTTTACTCTATTCGACCTCACTCCCTCGCTCGAGCTTCTCAAAACCTAGCGCCACCGCTACCTCCATCGTCGCCGGTGAGGAAGAGCTTCACTGCCTCGAGCTCGTCATCATCGTACTCACGTCGGCCACAGAAATCTTCCCTCCGCCGCTGCTGTAGACGTCTTCCTCCGCCAAGTTAGGGCGTGGAAGATCCGAGCTGAGGAACTTCTAAATCTACACCTCTTGTTCGTCGTGTTCTTCACCAGGGGTAATTAAAAGTTACTTTTACCACATTTATTCTACTGATGATTTTCATCAGATCTTCAAAAGGTGTTTATTCTTCAACCTCCACACTCTAAACACCTAGCACAAATCTTTAGTTCTTGATCTGTTTCTCTAAGTGACATTTTTCTTCATGATTCCTCAATTGTGTGAATCTAACAATTCGCACAACTCTGGAACCTAAGTCAAAGAACGCTTAGTGAAATTCTTCAAGACACATCTGGTCAATTTCCTCAAACTTGTTCAATTTAGAAAAACTACTGAGAACACATATGACCTATCCAAATTCTTCGCACCTATACTTTGTTCATAGGTACACATGTATGCTGCTGAATCACTAGGTTCTCATCAACTTAACTCATTTGCAGCATTCCTCGAAGAAAAGCTGCATACTTCTTCAGAGAACTCAATTGTGCAAATTCCTCAGCTGAAGAAAATGGCAGATGGTAAAAGGCCTCAGAAAGGAGGAAAGAAGCTTGAAGTCAATACTGCCTTTGAGATCCCTGATGACATCTATGCAGGGTACTGCACGCCTGATGAGGCAACTCATGGCAAGGAAACGAAGAATGAGCGCAAGGTGCACATACAGAGGATTGAAAGAAGATGGGCAAGAGAATGGAGGGAGTACAGATATGTCACTCCCAAATACATGAAGAAATTCGCTCTTAACCCTTCATGCTCAAGACCTCCTCTGGCACCTAGACAAAGAGCTGATCCAACAAGCCTTAAACATGGTGAGGATTATGCTGATGAATGGCCAGGCGGCAAGCTAAGTTGACCAAGCAGGACAAAGAAGCAGTGAAGAAATTTAATGACGATTCTGCTGCTGTCGCTGCCGCTGCTGAGGCTTCTTCAAGCAATAAGGCTATGCCAAAGAAGCCAACCAAGAAACCAACTTCCTCAACAATGCCCTCACGGCCAAGTTCTTCTTCAATGCCCTCACGGCCAATTTCCTCAGTGCCATCAAGGCAAATTCCTCAAGCTGCCCCAGTTCCTCAAGCTGCACAAATTCCTCGGGCTTCAAAACCCTCAGCTCCTCCGGCTAAGTCTTCAGCACCTGTGCATCTCGCCACGTGCCAAAGGACCACTGGCATATCAATTGCCTCAGGAGCTTCAACAAGTTCTTCAGCTCACCCTTCATCAACCGGTCCCACATTGCTGAAGACCAAGGCCACTGCTGGACGAGGCACTAGACCAAGTCCTCACAAGAAGCAGGTGGTCTTTCAAACTCCATTTGATGATGAGGCTGATGATGATGAATTAGCTGATATCATCAAGGACAGACAGCAGCGGGCCGCTAGAGCCAAAGGGAGTGTTGTGCCCCTTCTACTGGATCCGAAGAAGATCCTGGATTTCATCGATCTCTGGCACAAAGATCCCAATGCTCCAATGCCAGAGTTGAGCCTCACTCCTCGACAAAGTCACATGGTGACGACGTTCATAGCTGAAGAGAAATGGAAGTATGACCAAGCCAGAGTGGCTAAGAAAGAGCAATACAAGAAGCAGCGCTATCTAAAGGACAATGTCCTTAGTCTTTTGTCTGAGCAGCTCATTGCACTGCAAGCTGATATCAAAAAGCTCAGTGATGAATTTGACGCCTACAAGGCAGAATGGCAGGGTGCCAAAGTCAGATTCGTCAAGCTAATGAAGAAATTCACTTCAAGTGTTACTGCTCTTGTGCACACTGAAGTCATTCCGACTGAAGCATCTGCACAAGCAATGCCAGCACCACTGATGAAAATCAGGCTGCTGATGAAACTGCAAGTACCAGGGCTGATGAAGAAATTCCAGCCTCTGAAGAAACTGCCAGGGCAACCACTAGTGTTGCGCCTGAAGAATCTGCCAGGCCAGCTAAAGACTCTGTTGCTGCACCTGAAGAAATTGCTCAAGACAGGCCAATTGCATCAGTTGTGCCTGAAGAAATTGATCCTACTCCCACGGCTCCACCTGCACCAACACCAAGCCCAATTCTTCCTTCTGCTCTAGAAGTAAAGAAAACCAAAGCAGCGGAGCGAGCTGCTCTGAAGAAGAGGAAAGCATCAGCTGCCTCAGAATCTTCTGCCCCCAAGAATGCGAAGATTTTGACAAGTTCAATTGACAATCCCATTGACGATGTTCCTCTTGCAAGCATGCCATCAAAGGAACCTGTTCCTTATGGTGAAGAATATTAGATTCCTGAAGAATCTGCTGAAGAGGATCCCTCTGCCGCTTCCATAGAGCAGATGGATGAAGAAATTGAAGTGGATGAGGATGTGGACATTGGCTGCACCACTCCAGTGGTGAATGATGATTTTTTGGATAGTCAACACCCCAACTCTCCTCTGTTCACACCACTACAGCAAATTCCTCGGTCCCCAGCACCAACAGAAGTTCAGATGGGCTCTGAAGAAATACACAATGCCCCTTCCATTCATGAAGAAATCCCAACCACTAGTGCTGATGAAAATGCTGCTGAAGAAATGGAGGCCCAGGCTGCAAATGAAGCAGAAACTGAAATTCCTCAGCCTGCGGCTCCAGAAATTGACATACCAGAGGTTATTCTTCAGATCACTAACACTCCTCAGCCACAACCGAAGAATCCATTCTCCAAAACTCCGAAGTTCAAGGCTGATGCCTTCTTCAATGAGCATGTATTCCTCACTGATTACAATCCCTATGATTCTGCTCGTCTGAGGAGGAAGCGCTTCTGGACAGCCAGTCAAGAAAATTTCTATTCTTTAGTGCTATTCAACAAGGATAAAGTCTTCGACCATGAGCATATTCCTCACTTGGATATGGAATCACTGCCTTGCTTCACGCTAGTCCTTGTTGCCATTCATGATGCTGGCCTGCTCAATTTCTGCACTGACATATGCGATTGGAATGAAGAACTTATTCTTCAATTCTATGCGACGCTGCACATCACCGGCAATGCTGAAAATGTGAACTCATGGGTGTTGGACTGGATGACAGAGAACACACACTATAAGGCACCAGCCACTGAATTGCTTCGTGCCATGCCAGTCAGTCCTCCCCCAGAAGGTGCACGTCTCATCTACTCTGAAACTGAGCTGTCAGATCACTTCATGCAAGTGTTGACGAAGCCGTTGAAGCCTGGTCAAGCCTCAAGGACAAAATTCTTTGTGAAGGAATTGCAATATGTGCCAAGGGTTGTCTACCGCATTCTGACAAAGACATTGAGTCCAATCAAAGGCCACAATTCTAATGATGAAGAAGTCGTTGGCACCATGAAGAATCTGCTTTTCAATATCATGCACGGTATTCCCATGAACTACCATGATTTCTTCATGAGGACTTTGGCAAATGTTGCAATGTCCCCATTTGAGTTGAAGCCTTACGCTCCTTGGATTATGAGATTCATCAGATCAAGGTCTTCACTCAACTACAAAGCCGATACACACAACCATGGCAGCTACTAGCCCCCAATTGAAGTCCTTAAGCGGACATTTTCCTCAGATGATGAAAAGGGCAAGGCTACTGCTATTATTGATGAGGGCATTCGACCATTGGATGGACAATTTCGCAAAGCTGCTTCATATTCCACCAATGATGACTCTGCTACTCATGATTCTGCCGCTAATGCCTCAAAGCAAAGTCCTCAGGCAACAGCTCCCAGGGTGATGACTCTTCGTGAGCTTCTCCTCAGTCTTCATCAAAAGGTGGATCGCAATCACAAATGGGTAAACCATCAGTTTGGTTCCATTCTTCACAACATGACTGCCAAAAATAATTCAATGAAGAAGAACCATTACTATCTCAATGAAGTTTTTGATCGCACCTGGGCTATACTGTCTCACCTTTACGTTGATGAAGATCTCAAGCAGATGGGCTTCAAGCAGGGCTTCGGCTGGTCTAAGCCTCCTTCGAAGAAATTCAAGAAAGTTGAAGTTCCTCCTCTGGTGCCCAGCTCATATTCTTCATCCCGTGATACTGATGAAAATGAAGATCTAGACGACACTGCGGCAGGCCCTACTCCAACAAACGACCCAAACAATGCTAACGCTCCTCCATCGACTTTGTGATGTAATTCTTCAGGGGCATTAGTCCTCACTTTTCGTCCCTTTTGGTCATTTGATGACAAAGGGGGAGAATTTTGACTTAGTCTTCAAGCGGGTCTATATATATGGGCATTTTTTTTGTTAAGTTGCAACTCTCGCTTTTCTGAAGCTTTTGTTGTATGAGTTGTAAACTTAAGTCCGATGGTGACCTTATACTTATGTTGTGCTTTTTCTGCATGCTATTTACTCATTAATGTTATGCACGCATGCTGAATTACATCAGTCACCATATTTCATCATGCATTTCAAAATTCTTCATTTCATATGTTAAATGAGTGTATGAATTACAAGATATAGGGGGAGACCTCCATGGTTCTACTCTTCAAATGTGCATTGCTTCAAAAGCAAATTCCTCACTATGCACATCTTCAGGGGGAGTTCTTCTATATCTTGCAATAAAATTCCTCAGTTCTGAGCACTTTCAATTCATATGTTTATCCCCGTTAAAAACTTAACCTATATTGTCATCAATCACCAAAAAGGGGGAGAGTGTAAGTGCATCTAGTTCCCCTTAGTGATTTTGCTGCATTGAAGACTTATAGGTTAGGGGACTAATATGTTTGTGAGTGTACACAAGCTCTATAAGTCAATGAGGAGTTTGATATTAAAGTGAAAGTCGACCCCTAAAAATGAATGTCTTCGGCTGAAGACTTTGGTTCTCCTGAAGACTTTGAAAGTGAAGAAATTTATGTGACCTGAAGACTTCGATATTCATGCGAGGAATCTGAAGCGTGAAGACTTTTGTTTTTGTAGTTTCTTTTTTCTCTTTATTTGAGTCATAGGAAACACCGTATTGTTAAAGGGGGTCGAGGTAAGACTAAGGAAACTGATTTCCAAGTGATGCTCATCTCAAAATCCTACACCTACCCAATCCTTTGAGTGAATCCATTGGAAATTTCATACCAGTTTAGTCAATTTCTTCAATGACAGAGACGAAGATTTTCTGGTCTCTGAGGAATTTTTTCTGATTAAGGAGTTAGGAATTCGCCAGTGCAAATTGCCTACACAGTGAGGAACATGATAGCCATAAGGAATTCAAACCTAAAATTTGACCGTTGTTGTGCCACGCGCCAGCTGTCCAAAATATCCTACCACCTAACGGTCATATCAGACAAGGGAATTTATGTCTTATCATGTTGGGCTGCTCCCTAGGCTATAAATAGCCGCCCCCTACAACCACTAGCTAGTTGGCTGCTCCGAGAAAAACTGACACTTGTCATTTGAGAGCATCCCATCCTCCGAGGACTTTGAGCGAAAATCATCAAGTGAGGAAAATCCAAATCCCAAACCCAAACCTACAATCCCCAAAGTGATTGAGCATCACTGAAGAGATTGTTCATGTGTGGAACCGATGCTTGTTACCTTTGAGAACTATGTATCCTCCAGACAGTTAGGCGTCATGGTGTGAGCATCCAAGAGGAATTGTGGATTGCTGAGCGACCAAGTCTGTGAAGGTTTGGAAGTCACCTGTGAAGACTTACCTCTACTGTTGGGCGAGGTCTATGTGATCTTAGCTCAAGGAGAATACGGTGAGGACTGTGTGTCCGGGACTATGTGTCCTCGAGTTTAAATACTCAATCGCTCCAACCAGACGTACAACTGTCACAGCAGTTGGAACTAGTCTACCAAATCATTTTCTTCACCAAGCCAACTGGTTCTATTGCCTCAACCCGTTCACTTCCCCAGTTATGTGTTGATGAACCTGATCATTACTGTTTGAAGACTTTGACTGAAGACTTTCTCTAATTCCTCAATCCTATTTCTTCAGTCTGTTTTGTCTTCATCCTACTTATCCTGTGTTTACGCTTTCTGTACTCTATGTTTGTCTTTCAGTTCATCATGATGACTATGCTGTTACTCTGTTTTGCTTATACCTGAGTACTTATTCCACTGCAAGTAGTTCTTTGCTCAGGAATTTCCTCATCCTGAAATTCCTCAGTGAAGAATTCATAAAAAATGCCTATTCACCCCCCCTCTAGTCAATGTAACGCACTTTCAATAACCCACAACCTAAGAATAAACGTTATGATAAGAGAGACTTCGTTGCTAGGAATCACGATAAAGAAAGAGAACCATGGGTTCAAAAACCCATGCCCTTTCCTCCTAAGCCATCCAAGAAAAAGGATGATGAGGATTTTGAGCGCTTTGCCAAAATGCTTCGACCTGTCTTTTTGCGTATGCGTTTGACTAATATTTTGAAAATGTCTCCTTATGCTAAGTATATGAAAGATATTGTTACTAATAAAAGAAAGATACCAGAAGCTGAAATTTCCACCATGCTTGCTAATTATACTTTTAAGGGTGGAATACCAAAGAAACTTGGAGATCCAGGAATACCAACTATACCATGCTCCATTAAAAGAAACTATGTTAAAACTGGTGATCTTGGAGCCGGCGTTAGTGTTATGCCTTTCTCTTTATATCGTAGACTTGATTTGAATAAGTTAACACTTACTGGAATCTCTTTGCAAATGGCTGATAAATCAACTGTTGTACCCATCGATATTTGTGAGGATGTGCCTGGTGTGGTTGCAAACGTTACTATCTTAACGGACTTTGTTATTCTTGATATTACCGAGGATGACAGTATGTCGATCATCCTTGGTAGACCCTTTTTGACTACTGCAGGGGCTGTTATTGATTGCAACAAAGGCAATTTCACTTTACATGTTAATGGTAATGAGCATATGGTACACTTTCCTAAGAAACAACCTCATGTTCATAGTATCAATTCTATTGGAAAATTTTAAATGATTACTATTGGAGGTTTTGAATTCCGCCTTCCTACTGTCAAAAAGAAATATGATATTCTTATTGTTGGGGACATGCATATCCCCGTTGAGGCAACTTAGTGTTATTCGAAAATTCCTCGGTTTCTTGTTATTCGAAAGAAGTTTGTTAATAAGACTTGATCAACCTTGTTAATGGATTCCTTTTGATGAGCATGAGATGCATGAATTTAGAAAGCACAACTTTCTGTACCCACCTTTTACTCTTTGTTATTTAGATTAAATAAAGCAAAAATACTATTATTTGTCTATTTTTTGAATTATCCGTGCAATAAAAAAATGTCCTGAAAATAAAAGTTCTCCAAATGCCCTAAAATTTCAGTATGATTTTTTATAGAATATTTGAGAATTTTTGGCACTCAGAACATACCAGGGGCTGCACCAGTGGGCCGCAAGCCCTGGGGGCGCGCCCACCCCCCTTGGCGTGCCCTGGTGGCTTATGGGTCCCACAAGGGTCCCCCTCACTTATCCCAGCACCCATCCACTTCGTCTTCCTCTAGAAAAAAGTCACCCCGTTGCTTAAACCCGTGTTCTTGCTCATCTTGCTGCCATTTTCGATCTTCTTGTGCAAAGCTCCAATTGCAAAACTATTTTGGGGGATTGTTCATCGGTATGTGACTCCTCCAATGGTCCATTTAGTTTTTGTCCTAGTGCTTTATATATTGCAAAATTTTACTGTTGCGGTGACCTTGTTCTTGAGCTCGCATACCAAATTTACATGGTCCAAAGTAGTTTTGATGCATGATATAGCCTTTAGGCACTGTAGGAGTAGTTGCTATGAATCTTGTTGAGTTTGGTTCACTTTTATTTTGAGTCACTAAAAATGTTAGAGAAAATAAATGATGAAGAAATGGTTGAGAGACTCTTCAAGCCGGGGTTCAAAAGAAAATGAGAACGAGGAGAAGAAGAAGCCCAAGTACAACCTTCCTAGCGCCACGGAGGTTCGGCCGTGTGAATGGCCAAGTGATGCATTCTTGAGCGCTGTCGGAATTTGTGAAGATTTTTATTATTTGGCGGAGAAAATGCAGGCATCACCATCTTCCTCCATGGTAAGTGTGACCAATACCTCCAACTCACTAATGCCTTTGTGCAAAAGTTTCACTTTCATGCTAGGAGATCACCACCCACAGTAGAATTCTATTTATATGATGAGCATAAGGAAATGACGCTTTATGATTTTTGCGATGTTTGCAAAATACCCTATGAGGGTGGTTTGGATGACCCATGCCCTAGAGATGTTGAGAATTTCCTTGCTGGGACTACCGTGGGGGAAGAGAGAGGGGTGTCAAAAGCGAGATTGGCTAGCTTACATTTTCCTGTTTTACACTATCACTCATTATTTGCCGGGAGATGTTTCATTGGTCCTGGGGAGAGTGGAGGCCTTAGTGCCAGCGAGATTGGCTAGCTTACATTTTCTTGTTTTACACTATTACTCATTATTTGCTGGGAGATGTTTCATTGGTCCTGGGGAGAGTGGAGGCCTTAGTGCCCCCGATCTTGCTATTTTACGCCATGCTTTATGTCGTGATAGAACTTTTAGTTTGGGTGCTATGGTTGCTTGACGGTTGAGCTTAAACCGTTCGAGGGGTCCTATCTTTGGAGGTGTCTATGCCTCTCGCCTTGCTAGACGTTTGAAATACCCATTAGGCTAGATGATAAGGAGGAGATGTTGTTACCCACGCGATATTTGGACTATAATAGTATGGTAGCGCATGATTTATTACGAAAGACGATGAGAAGTGTCTCATCGATAACTTAATATTCAGTCAGGGTACTTGTCAGATTATTACTTTGCATGCACCTTCTTTGTTCGATATTCATTCAGGCAGGTACATTATTATGCCCAAGGACACTTATGCATACTGGGAGTGGACTCGATCCCCAGTTCCTGAGCGAGAACCATCACCTGATCCGTATGAGGAGTCTGTTTATCAGTGGGAGCCACAGGAGCTAGCTAACTAGTGGAACCCTCAGGATCCTCCTCAGTACCCAGGAGAGGGGTACTTTGATCCATGGGCATAGACCAACTTAGGCCAAAAGCCTAAGCTTGGGGGAGTACGTATTTCTCACCGACATTACATTCATGTTCACACACTCATTTCAGTTGTCAGTGTTCATACTTTTTCATTGTATTATTCATGCTAGTTTATTTCTTTTTCTCACTTTCTTCTTGTGTGTTTGAAAAACTTTGAGAAAATCCAAAAAAATAGTTGTAGCTTCTTTTTAGTTTTCTTTCCATGTTTATTTAGTAGTACTTTTAAAAGAAAACCCAAAAAAATTTCTCGTTCTTCTTTTGCTTGTTGGGAGCTTTCCCGTGTAAATAGTTTTTCTTGTTCTTGTTTTACTTTCTTCAGAAAAACAAAAAACTCCAAAAACATTTAAGTGTGTTTCTATGAAATTCTTTTCTTTTCTATGGGCCGGGAGGAGAAGACCACAATGAAAATGTTGAGTGGCTCTCATATGCATTATTGTTGATCTAACAGAGAGCCCATATTACCTTGTATTCTCCTTTGAATAAATGTTTGCAGATTCCAGCTTAGTCCAATGCACATGCACTCTTATTATTATTCACACCGTTCGGTCGTGTAAGTGAAAGGCAATAATGACGATATATGATGAAATGATTAAGATGGAGAAAAGCTGGTATGAACTCGACCTATTTTGTTTTTGTAAATATGATTAGTTCATCATTCTTGATTCAGTCCATTATGGATGAAACATGTTTGCAATGACAATTAGAGATTATAGTTACTCATTGCATGCTTAACTAGCTAGGAGTTTATAATGGTTTGTCTTGAGTGCCAACATGCTAATTAAAATGGTTATGATGTAGTATGATAGGATGGTATCCTTCTTTGAATGATTCGAGTGGCTTGACTTGGCACATGTTGACGCATGTAGTTGAAACAAAATCAACATTGACTTCATGATATTTATGTTCATGGTGATTTATATCCTACTCATGTTTGCATTCAATGTTGGTTAATCTCAATGCATGTTTATGATCCTTGTCGCTCTCTAGTTGGTTGCTCCTCAATCTCTTGCTAGCCTTCACTTGTACTAAGCGGGATACTTCTTGTGCATCCACTTCCATAAACTCAAAGTTGTTCCATATGAGTCCACCATACCTACCTATATGCAGCATTTACCTGCCGTTCCAAGTAAATTTGCATGTGCTAAACTCTAAACCTTCAAATAATAATCTATTTTGTATGCCCGAATCGCTCATGTAGCGACTAGGGGCTGTCAGTTTCTTCCATGCTAGGTGGGTTATTCTCACGATGAGTGTTGATTCACTTGTCTTTCACGAGAAAGTGGCTGGTAATCGGGATGCCCAGTTCCATGCTCTAAATCAAATCAAAATATAATTTCAAACAAAAATCCCCCAGGACTATTGTTGGTATGGACGGTACCCGTTGTTTCGGACCAGCCGTGGAGTGTGATTGTTGGTGGAGGGTGAGTAAATTTTTTACCATTCTATTTGGGAACCACCTATAATTTATCTAGCATGGAAGATACCGAGATCTCTTGGTTGTTATGTTGACAATAAAAGCATACCGCTCAAAATTATATTCATCTCTAAAATCTCGACCTCGGGCACCTCTACAAATCTCTACTTCCCTGTGCGAAGGGCCTATCTATTCACTTCTATTGTTGAGTCATCATCTTCTTATAAAAAGCACCAGT
Source organism: Triticum timopheevii (assembly GCA_963921465.1). NCBI lineage: Eukaryota > Viridiplantae > Streptophyta > Magnoliopsida > Poales > Poaceae > Triticum > Triticum timopheevii. The sequence continues at coordinate 150,795,965 of OY997262.1, read as the reverse complement.
TAGAGAGCACCGTTGTCATTTGTATGCATTGTTAATAATTGATATTGATTATGACTGCGACTGGATCTCTTTTACCATGAATTACAATGTCTAGTTAGTCCTTGATCTTTAGGGGTGCTCTGCATTTATGTTTTGCGGTGTCAGAAAGGGCTAGTGAGATACCATTCTGTTATAACATACATGATTATTTTGAAAAAGTGTTGTCATCCGATATTTATTATTATTAATCACTAGTTGATTAGGCCATTGATATGAGTAAATGTGAGACCTAAAGGTTATTGTGAATATGGTTAGTTCATAATCTTTGCTGAAAACCTGAATGCTGGCTATACATATTTGCAACAACAAGATCAAACAGAGTTTGTAAAAGTTTTTCTTTGTCACTTTCAGTTTGTCAACTGAATTGCTTGAGGACAAGCAATGGGTTAAGCTTGGGGGAGTTGATATGTCTCCATCGCATCTACTTTTTCAAACTCTTTTGCCCTTGTTTTGGACTCTAATTTGCATGATTTGAATGGAACTAACCCGGACTGACATTGTTTTCAGCTGAATTGCCATGGTGTTATTTTTGTGCAGAAATAAAAGTTCTCAGATTGACCTGAAAATTTACGAAGAATATTTTTGGAATATATAAAAAATATTGGCGAAAGAAACAACCAGAGGGGACCCACCAGGAGTCCACAAGGGTGGGGGGCGCGCCCCTGGCTTGTGGTTCCCCTGAAGACCCCCCCCCCCCCCCCGACCTCAACTCCAACGCCATATAACCCTATTCGGGGAGAGAAAAATCAAGGAGAAGAGTTCATCGTGTTTCACAATACGGAGCCGCCGCAACCTCCTGTTCTTCCTCGGGAGGGCAGATCTGGAGTCTGTTTTGGGCTCCGGAGAGGGAAATCGACGTCGTCATCATCATCAACCATCCTCCATCATCAATTTCATGATGCTCACCGCCGTGTGTGAGTAATCTCTTCGTAGGCTTGCTGGACGGTGATGGGTTGGATGAGATTTATCATGTAATCAAGTTAGTTTTGTTAGGATTTGATCCCTAGTATCCACTATGTTCTGAGATTGATGTTGCTATGACTTTGCTTTGCTTAATGCTTGTCACTAGGGCCTGAGTGCCATGATTTCAGTTCTGAACCTATTATATTTTCATGAATATATTTGTGTTATTGATCCGATCTTGCAAGTTGTAGACACCTATTACGTGTTATGATCCGTATACCCCAAGGTGACAATAATTGGGATTCTTTCCGGTGATTAGTGTAGTTTGAGAAGTTCATGTATTCACTAAGTGCTAATGCTTTGGTCCGGTTCTCTATTAAAAGGAGGCTTTAATATCCCTTAGTTTCCATTAGGACCCCACTGCCACGTGAGGGTAGGACAAAAGATGTCATGCAAGTTCTTTTCCATAAGCACATATGACTATATACGGAATACATGCCTACATTATATTGATGAATTGGAGCTAGTTCTGTGTCACCCTAGGTTATAACTGCTGCATGATGAATGCCATCTGACATAATTATCCATCACTGATCCATTGCCTACGAGCTTTTCACATATTGATCTTTGCTATGTTACTTTGTTGTTGCCACTGTTACAGTTGCTACAAAACTGCTACTGTCACTTTTGCCACTGTTACTGTTACTTCCATTCTACTTTGCTACTAAAAATTTTGCTGCAGATATTAAGTCTTTCATGTGTAGTTGAATTGAAAACTCAGCTGCTAATACTCAAGAATATTCTTTGGCTCCCCTTGTGCCAAATCATTAAATTTGGGTTGAATACTCTACCATCAAAAACTGTTGTGATCCCCTATACTTGTGGGTTATCACAGCTCCAGCTGGGAGGCTACCCCGTGGCGGTGATGCAGTCCCCTGCGTAGTGTAGTGAGCGTGGTGTCCCTGTTGGGTGTTCGTGGAACACCCACCACACGCTCCGCCACCGCTACCGTCGACAACTGTTGCCGGCCGCCGTTGCCGCCACCCCACCTTCTACGGTCGTGGCAGCCACACCATCGTCGAAAGCCAGGGCCATCACCCACTCCGCCGCCGCGACCCGAAGGTGTGAGGTGGCCGTCATGGCCACCACCCCACCGGCGGCCACCGTGGCCATCACCCGCTCCGCCACCGTGACCTCAAGGCGGGAGGTGGTGGTCGTGGCCGCCACCCCATCATCGGCCGCCGTGGCCACCAGCCCACCGCCGTCCACCGGGGTCATCACCTGCTTCGCGACCGCCGCCTAAAGGCGAGAGGCAGAGGTGGAGGCCCGCATGTGCGACAACGACCTTGCGCACTACATCGAGTTTCTACGGGAGGAGGAGGAGGAGCGCCTCATCGAGCATGCAAAGAGCCTTATCGCCGTCGTGGCCGCATCACACGCCACCACAGAGGCGAGGAATCAGGAGATCTACAAGGAGAACCACCGCTTCGAGAGGGGTCGTATGGAGCGGCAGAGGGCGTTCGAGGTGAGCATCGCTGAAGGTGTAGAAGCGGCAGGCACCATTTTGCAGTTGTCCAGCTCGTCAGTAGCCTCCTCCTCCTCTACCTCTTATTTAGCATGCTCGACAGAGGAGAGGTTGCCGGAAGTAGTACAAAGCCCTCCGTAGTAGTAGTATTTAGGGGCTATTTGTTCAGTTCATCTGACTATAGATGTGGTGGAACTGTACAACGTACTTAAAATTAGCTAGTATATATAGTTGAACTAGCTATTTTAGAACGTGGTTGGCAACAATTAGGGAAAAGTTTGGTCGGTTCAGTTGCCGAGTTTAACTGTTTGTATAAAGAACGACTTCTTAATCTATGAATGAAATCTATGCTTAATTACTGGATTTTAGTTGCAAAACTTAGATAGTGCTAGTGATTTTTAGCTGCATATTTTGACAATTGGCAGTGTTACAAGCATGACAAATGGCGGTGTTACTAGATCAACAAATGTCAATCTTCTCAGTTTGACAAATGGCAATATACCCAATATGACAGATGCAAATCGTACCAAATTGTCTGTACGTGCTTGCACATGGGTCATCCAAAACAACCGTTTGCGTTGAAGGGATGTACAAATCCTTCTCGGCACATTTTCTCTTGGCTTAGCACCGTAGTCTGGCTTTGCATACCGTATTCAGTTTGAACCTTTTGCGTTGAAGAGATGCACAAATCCCGCGCTGTGAAATTTCCCTTGGCTTAATGGGGAAGACCATAGCTCTCACTTTGCATACGGGTGTTCTATATAAAACGTTTGCGATCAAGAGCTGCACAAATCCTGCTAGACACATTTTCCCTTGGCTTCCCGGGGAAGCTGTCGCTTTGCATAAGGGTGTTCTATATAAAATGTTTGTGATGAGTGTTTTATATTTTAAAACCATTTATGTTGTTTTTAAATAAAATCATTTGATAAGTCTGTACATTCCGAGAGAAAAATGCAAGCTCGTTCAAACCATATCTTTCATTCAGTCACACTGTGAATTTATATTCATATGATCAAGATACACTGATACAGTATTAACCCCCTCCCCCCAAAAAGCTAATTCCGACGGCGGCGGCGGCGGTGGAGGCGGCGTGCCGCACCGGCGTTGTCGTCCTGCGGGATGCCGTTGTTGAAGTCTTCAAGGCAACACCGAATGTTCTTCACTTGGAAAACAAACATCATGTCGTCGCGCGATCGACGGGAGGACGACAACTCGCGGCGCTATGAGGTAGCGATTGACGGTGGCGTACCATGCCGTTGAGGGGGGGCGCGCGCACAGGCACGGGCGTGATACGTCTCCAATGTATCTATAATTTTTGATTGTTCCATGCTATTATATTGTCTGTTTTGGATGTTTAATGGGCTTTAATATGCTCTTTTATATTATTTTTGGGACTAACCTATTAACCGGAGGCCCAGTGCCAGTTTCTTTTTTTTGCCTATTTTAGAGTTTTGCAGAAAAGGAATACCAAACGGAGTCCAAACAGAATGAAACCTTTGCGATGATCTTTCTTGGACCAAAAGCAAACCAGAAAACTTGGAGTTGAAGTCAGAAATGCCATGAGGCGTCCACCAGGCAGGAGGGCGCGCCCAGGGGGGTAGGCGCGCCCCCACCCTCGTGGGCCCCTCGTAGCTCTACCGACGTACTTCTTTTGCCTATATATACTCCCATACCCTAAAAACATCAGGGGGAGCCAAGAAACCACTTTTCGACCGCTGCAACCTTCTGTACCCGTGAGATCCCATCTTGGATCCTTTTCCGGCGAACTGCCGGAGGGATAATCGATCATAGAGGGCTTCTACATCAACACCATTGCCTCTTCGATGAAGCGTGAGTAGTTTACCATAGACCTTCGGGTCCATAGTTATTAGCTAGATGGCTTCTTCTCTCTCTCTCTTTGATTCTCAATACAAAGTTCTCCTTGATGTTCTTGGAGATCTATTCGATACTCTTTTGCGGTGTCTTTGCCAAGATCCGATGAATTGTGGGTTTATGAACAAGATTATCTGAGAATATTAGTTGGTTCTTCTCTGAATTCTATATGCATGATTTGATATGTTTGCAAGTCTCTTCGAATTATCGGTTTAGTTTGTCCTACTAGATTGATCTTTCTTGCCATGGGAGAAGTGCTTAGCTTTGGGTTCAATTTTGCGGTGTCCTTTCCCAGTGATAGTAGGGGCAGCAAGGCACATATTGTATTGTTGCCATCGAGGATAAAAAGATGTTGTTTATATCATATTGCTTGAGTTTATCCCTCTACATCATGTCATCTTGCTTAATGCGTTACCCCGTTCTTATGAACTTAATACTCTAGATGCATGCCGGATAGTAGTCGATGTGTGGAGTAATAATAGTAGATGCAGAATCCTTTTGGTCTACTTGACACGGACGTGATGCCTATGTTCATGATCATTGCCTTAGATGTCTTCATAATTATGCGCTTTTCTATCAATTGCTCGGCAGTAATTTGTTCACCCACCGTAATACATGCTATCTCGAGATAAGCAACTAGTGAAACCTATGGCCCTCAGGTCTCTTTTCCATTATATTGCATCTCTTTTCCATATTGTTGAATCTCGTTTACTATTTTGCAACCTTTACTTTCCAATCTATACATCAAAAATACCAAAAATATTTACTTTATTATCTCTATCAATTTTCACTTTTGCGAGTGACCGTGAAGGGATTGACAACCCCTTTATCGCGTTGGTTGCAAGGTTCTTGATTGTTTGTGATGGTATTCGGTGACTTGTGCATCGTCTCCTAATAGATTGATACCTTGGTTCTCAAAACTAAGGGAAATACTTATGCTACTTTCCTGCATCACCCTTTCCTCTTCAAGGGAAAACCAACGCAAGCTCAAGAGGTAGAAGGGCGCGGCGGGTGCAGGCAAACGCATGGGGACCGGCGTCGCGGTGGAGACCTCGCTGATGCCGGTGGCTTCCAACTCTGTGATAGTGCTCGGCGACCAGCCCGTCAACGCTACGGGGATGGTCGCTGGCATGGGCACGGGGATGGGAGCTGGGATGGGCGTGGGGGCATCAACCGCCGTGGCCAGCTCATTCGGGGCCATGTCCATGAGGCCCTATTCCTCCTTATTTTCTATCTACTCTGGCTCAGAGTCGACTTGATGCAGAGCATCCCACATCATCCCCATGTACACTCCAACCACTCACCAAGCCCCAAGAGGACATATGACGAGACCTCGAACATACGCCATTGGAAACAAGGTGAATTCACTCCTCTTCGAACCATCACTTTCCACATGTGAGACATGGCTACTACCTCATGCATGGACCTTGCATATACTCAGGTACAACCGAGATGACCATGGAGAATCCAAGGACCAAGGCCAAGCATGGAAGAGGAGAAGGAAGAAGAAGAAGAAGAACGGAGCAAGACATGACTTGCCCGGATCATCCGGACCCCCAGCCGGACGATCCGGACCAAGCCCAGATGATCTGGACCCCCGCCCGGACGATCCGGGTAATGTGCCCGAAGACACCCAAAGCCTGCTCGACGAAGCTGGATGATCCGGACGACCGCCCGGATCATCCGAACCAATACCCGGATCATCCAGGTCCCCTTCCGGATCATCCGGACCACGCCTGCGTGTGTGAATTGGGTCAAGGCCCATGTACCCCTTCGCCCCCTAGCCTAGATATACGACTGCTCCACCTCTTTTCTAGGGTTAGCATTGTGATAGCTCATACTTCTGATAGAGCTTTGCTCATCCACTTGGTTACTTCTCCATCGGAGTCGAGCGCCTCTTCGGAGAAGATCCCCCAAGCGTACTCAAGACCCCTTTACGGGAAGACCCTTCAAGACCTCCTCACGAGGAAGACCCTTTGTATCGTCCTTTGTCGACCTTGTATCGTGTATCACTCTTTGTGTTTCGAGGATCTAGCATATGCGTAACTGGATCTTGTTGGTTGAGTGATTTCTCTTGTGTTTCCTCTCGTTTTCCCCTTCGTGTTCTTCGTGTTCTTCGTGGGATCCCCTCCAATCGTGAAAGATCGGGCATCTAGGATGTGTTTGGTTCTAGTCACGGGCCGGAATGTCACGGGTCGGACCCGTTCCTAGGCCTTGTTCCTGTGTTTGGTAGCCCAACGGAACCAGAACCCAGTCGCCCCCGCTTAGCGAATATTCGCCTCAGATCCGGAATTCGCCGAGACCTCCAAATCGGGGAAACCACGCGGAACCGCTCGTCTCTTCCCCAACCCTATCGCTGCTCTGCTCCTTCCTCCCACGCACAGGTGCGCCGCCGCCCCTCTTCCAACCTCCCTCTCCTCTGCGCCGCCGTCCCTCTCCCTCTCTGCGCCGCCATCCATCTCGCTCTCTGCTCCGCTCGGCCCTCTACAGCTCTCACGCGCCGTCGCCCTCTCCCTCTCTGCGCCGCTAGCCCTCTCCCTCTCTGCGCCGCCGCCCCTCTCCGGCTGTTCCGCGACGCCGGCTCATCTCCCTCGCCGCTGGCCCATCTCCCTCACTCTTGTGTTCTACCTAGGTCTCCCTCGATCCATTTTCTCACCCCCTCACTCGATCCGCAGGATACAAGGGGAAGAAGGCAGGGGTCTAGGTGCTACTCCGGCGTGGCGGCAGAGCCAAGCACACCCATCTCTCTTCAAGGTACAAATCCCTCTTCCTCTCCCCTTGTATATGCTGCTGTCCAGTGCATTTTTTTTGCTCAAATTTTTGTTGTCTAGTACATCTTTTTGTTCAAATTGCTCTTGTCCAGTACATCCTTGCAATATGTGGTGATGTGTAATAATTTTTATAGCATGCATCAATTGTAGATGGTCAAGAAGATGAACAAAAGAAAAAGGATGGTTAGGGGATCCGCTGTTTTTGTCACACTTGCTGCAATTGCAGTCATTGTTCGAGCTATAATAAGGAAGAGAAGAGCACGTATTACATATGGCCCAATCCATTTTCCACTCCGTGCTTCCAACCAAACACTGGAATGGAACCAACCCGTTACTCGCTTTTGCCCTACCAAACACAGGAATGGAATGTACCCGTTCCTCTGGAACGGAACCATTCCATTCCATGACAGTTGGTTCCCCAACCAAACACACCCCTAGGGTTCTACCCTACATCATCTCGGATCAGAGCAAGGTTGATCATGAATTTGGAGCCCCTACACCTCTTTTTCTAGCCTAATTTTGTTGATTTCGTCCCAAAATTTGAAAATCCCCGCCAAAAATAGCCCCAATGTTTTTTTGTGATTTGTTGGTTTGATGATGTTTTGTTGATTTTGATCCGTGGATTTGCTTGGTTTCAAGTGGATCTATCTTCCCACCAAGTTTCCCCACCTTCCATCCATGAAATCTCCGCAATTTTTGCCCCGAAATCATCCAATTTCCGCCCAAAAATTCGTCCCCGAGAGGAAATCCCGAGCAGTTTGACCCGCCTGGATCATCTAGAAGTGCTTCCGGATCATCCGAATCCACCCGGGTCAGCTGGACCATCTCCCGGATGTCCGGACACCCCACACGATAGAAATCCGGTTGACGAACCCGGATCATCCGGACCTACTCCCGGATGTCCGGTAACCCTGAAACTGACTGTGCTGAATTCTTGTTTCGGCCATAACTAATTCATCTGAAGTTCGTTTTTGACGTTCTTTAGCTCGTTTTGAAGCTATTGACATTCCCCATCCCACAAAAATACCTCCAACATCATTTGACTCCATCAAATTTTTGGAACTTTGGCATCTTTGCCTAGGGCCACCACCACATCATCCGCATTATCACCACCGACTTCCGCAACCTAACCCTTTTTATTCACCATTCCATTTGTGGTTGTTTAAGTTGTGATTCGAGTCTCCTAAGGTGTTTCGGCTACTTAGGTACGGTTGCTTCTTCATCAACCACCACCACCACTTCTGCATAACCTCGCCCACCATACATTTCCACCAACCCTAACCCAATTTTTGTTTGAGCTTGTTTGAGTTGTGGCTTGTGTCTCCTAAGGTATTTCGGCTACTTAGGGACGGCGACTTCAACTTCGACTTGCATAGCCCATCATCCCACTTCCGCATTGCCGAGTGCAAACCACCACCGTTTTCCGCTACCACTTTTTGGCATTTGACATTTGAGATTTTGAGTTTGTGGTTTTTCCATTTCCTAGGGTGTTTCGGCTAACTAGGAATGGGTGGACATCGGCAACATTGCCTCTCATCATCGCCAAGGATGGTAACCTCGATGACACGATTGTATATTCCCCTTGCCATTGCATTGATAACCCCTAACCCATTTTGCGTCACTTTCCTATCGAGACTAGCCATTGAGTATTGCCGGCAACGTTACTTGTGCACATTAGTGATCAGCGATATACCTTCCATTGCATACATACCATATCATATTGGTATCATCTTGCTATCATATCATATCTTGTGTCACAAGATTGTTCCCGCATATACACAATTGCTATCTTGGTTTGTGCATTTCGCAAAAGTGGCCATACAAAAAAAGAATAAGCTTCTAAGCAAAAAGAGAGAGAGCAAAGAGCTTGTAAGCAAGTGCCATAGCATCATACCACATTGCATATAAGATTGTCATATCCGATCATCTTGAGAGAATCACCGGGAACCATACATACATAGCATACTTGGGATAGAAAGTTTATCCATTTTGCATCTTATAGGTTGTGCACAAGTGTCGTATCCGCCTATCGAGCAATCATGCTAGCGTCTCTCTTGAGTTGTGCAACACGAGCGTTTTCCGTGGATTCCACATTTTGTGCTCATTCCTTCGTTGCACGACCCCATTTATCTATCCATGTGTGTGTTTCCGTGTGCCACCCATTGCTATTGGTCTACTTGTTTCGCTTGCGAATTTGTGAATCTTTTTCAACATTATTGACTCTTGCTAACATTTTGCATGTGCCACTGTCCTCACCGAGCTCCACCATAAGCCTTACTTGTGTAGGTGTGAGAAATTGACGAGATCGATACCAATTGTGTTATTTCCATGTTACATCATTGAGTGATCATTGATCCATTTTCAACATCGGTCAAGGTACATTTGGTATAGTTCTCTCCTTTCTTCCACTAATATTTGCTCGAGTATTGTGATGGATAGGCAAGGCATTTCATCTCCGGTCTTTGACAACAACGACGGCGTGAATAACTATATCACCAAATCATCACTCTTTGATCTACAACGAAAAATGCAAGGCGCACAATCAAGACTGCGAGAGCGCATCAACAACCTCTCCATTGACATTCGTCACTCCGGAGCAAGGAAAAGGGACTACATCGACAACAAGCTTTCCACACAAAAGGAGGAACAAGATGCAAGGATGGAGGAGATTCGGGCCTTAATCAAGTCTACTTCCCCTTCATCATCTTCAAGGCGGCGGCGACCAAGTCGATCATCTTCGGAGCACCCAAGTGATGCAAGTGCAATTCGTCCACGTCCACATCTCCATGGCAACCACGATCACGTTCGTGATCCACATCATCATGAAGGCAAGTCACCTCCAAGCAACATGTGCACAACAACGATGAACGACATCTACTACGAGCTCAAGCACGACAATGACATCATCATCATGAAGATGCTCCACAAGCGCAAATGCACAAGTCCCAACAAGCCCTACTTCACGCCAAGTCAAAGCTTCATGAGCAAAAGAGAAGACCGCGAGACGAGCACCACCAAGACGGAGATACGGCTACACCAACCACTTCGGCATCTTCGCCAAGTGTTCTCAAGGCATCTTAGCCTTTGGACGTACGACATCTTGCCTACTTCCCACGAGTACGCCTACAATGACTTCATCAAGTCCAAGGCGACCACCTACAAGCGAGGGTGACACTTCCATCTTTGGAAGGCCCTCAAGGAAGATGGTCGAGCATGGGAAATTCCCTTCGGTCATGGAGACAAGCTATGAGGTGCCACATCATATGGGCCCCTACAACAAGACAGCGACAAAACGGTCGAGAAATGGCCATCCCCTTTGACCACGGCGACGAGCACGAACCTCTTCAACAACATGAAGACGGCGCCCATATTGGACTCATACTCTGAGTGAAGCTATGCGACCGCATATGGAGACATATGCACCTACATATCTCCGACACACACATATGTCGAGATGCCCCATTTGCCATGTGAGGAGAGCCACCACCACATGAGTGACATGAGTGACTCCACCATACATGACATTGAGAGCATTTCCTATGAGAGGATTAGTGTGACCACCACTAGCCCCACACATGAGAGCATGCCACACATCCTATGTGAGGCTGAGAACCATTTGAGTGACTCCACCAACCTTATGAGTGAGAGCATCCTTGAGGGAGTGAGTGAGCTACAACACTTAGCGAGTGAGGTAGTTGACACGACATGTGAGCCCACTATGATTTCTAATGACTTAACCTCTACTCCTAGTTTGTTTTCTTCGTTGGTGCTAGGTCTCCTACATGACAACATGCCTGTCCTCGACAAGTCCATACCTCCAAAGGAGATGACGATGGCCATGGTGGACGATGATGCACCCCCCCACATGGTTCCATCAAGATGAAGTTGACCACGACTTGGTCTTCAACACCTCACCTACAACACATGAGCGATGCTCCAAAGGTAACATAGGTGATGGTGCTTCTCTTGTCCCACTAGTGGACTATCTCACTAATGATTGCTTGCATGATGTTGATCCACCTATTCCTATGCTTCATGCTAGTGCGACTTCCTCATGTCATGACTTACCAATTTATGATGAATATGATGATGAGCATGTTGAGTTGCCTAGTTGTGATGCTATGCTCCATAGGATATCATGTGAAAATTCTTTTGGTCACATCATGTTCGACAACCCTTTAAGCTTGTCATATGCTCTGAGTGAGATCTCCCATATTGCATCATTTCTATCTCAACATAGTACCTATGCATGCCCCATTAAAAAAATCCTATTTGCACTTATGGCATAGATGACAAGGTCATAGTTATTGGAATGTGTTTCCCTTGTGATGATATTGCCATGCTTCCTTTACATGATTTGCACAATTCATCTACTATGCCATGCCATAATCACATTGTTCCAAATATGCTAAGTTTCGGATGTTGTCAATATTCTCCATGTGATTTTTCCATTAATGCTCATGTGGAGACCCCCATAGTTTCCTCATACATATTAGGAGATCTTGATGCATTCCATAACTTGCATGATTACCATGATTGTGTGCACCATATGCATTCCATGAATAACAATGCTCTACATATTTCTCGTGATGCATTACATCCTTTGAGTCTCCATTATGCTATACATAACAACAAACCTATCATGATGGATGACATGTTTCTATATCACGCATCTCATTTATTTGAGCATCGGCTATTTTGTGCTAACCAACACAAGCACGTGCGCATCATAAAGGATGATGTGTACATCTACAACGCACACACAATTTTTCCTTTGTCTTTGTTTTGTGTAGGTACTCATGTATACTCATCAACCTCTCAATCCCAAGAGTTGATGAAATGAGCTCTTGAGAGCAACGATGCTATGGGATCCCGTGGACTATCATTCCCACCATTCTCTTCGCGCAATGAATACACGCATCTATTCTACTTGGCTCTCACACGGCTATAGGCTATTTACCACTTGTCACCTTATGCCCATACTATCGTGTTCACTTTGCATGTTATGCCTCTTTACATGATTTTGCCATGCAATTGTGACCCTTGCTTGCATCTACCCATGATTCACCATTATGCTACTCCTATGTGTATTTGCATGCTTGGTGGAGATCCTTGTTGCTATTGCCATGTTTACCATGTGCTTCATGCTATTGTTGATTCTTGTGTTGGGAGATCATGATGTTCCATTACTATTTACATAAGACTTCTTGCCCATACAATGATGATACATTTCTCATATCTTGCTTTCATGCTTGTGCTATGACATGTGAATTATTCATGCCCACTATTTGCACACATGACATGCTTGCTATGATTCCTTCTAGTACGTTGCATCTTCACACTACTAGCTTGCTTGACTTGATCACTATGATTTCTTGCTTTTGTCGCATCACCCATGTTCCACTCTTACGCGCTTTCTTGGGTTGATGACATATATGTTCATGACTATCACATGATATATCTTGATCATTGTCTCTTGTGTCCATTAGTTGCCTCTTTCATATCCACTTGTATTGAGTGCAACCATACTATGCTTATTGATCTTGGAGACTTTGACACCTTACTTGTGATGCATGCTTGTTCGATTGAGTCTAATGTATTTGGTTGTTCTCGCATCGTATGCCTCCATACTATGAAATGCTCCCTTGTCCTTCCTTATGATGAGCATGATGCATACACTTGTTGGGTATCTTGCCACATGAATGATAGGTTTTGCACTTCCGCTAACCTCATTTGTTTTTCCGAGTGTTTGCCATGTTCTTTCATTTTGAAGGATTCACAAGGTGGCACCATCATGAGACATATTGGTCATCCAAAGGTCTACATGATGCGCGACACCAACATTTTCGACATCCTCATAAAGGTGAACTCCTTCCCTTTGAGCCATCCTCACATACGCATGTTGGATGGGTCACTCTTTCATTATTATTTCCTCCTTGTTGTCTACATGATACATCTCGCGAATGGAGGAGCGACATTGGAGATTGTCTTTATGGACCTTCACATTGAGGAGCGCTCACACTTATTGGATGCACCTTCGAACCTCCACTCATACCATGGCATCGAGCATTGGTACACCAACACCTCCATATTTGTTTATTGTGCTCACACACGTCATGATCGATGGACATTTCATACAAACCGCAAGTTTGCACCCTATGCATGGATTGACTCACATTATGATTGCCTTGTTGCATCTTGTATTTCTATGTCATCCATGATATATGAGCTTGTGCATTTCCTTAGCAAATTTGTTGTGATCTTCCTTGATGGCATATTCATACATAATGATCACATAGCCTACCATCAATTGCATGATAACATAATCATATTGAGCATCCATTGCCATATTCATGCTATTGATAAACCGTCTCACTATGACATCATTTTGCACTGTGGTTGCATTGATCATATTCACAACACATTTGTGTGCACAATGTTTGCATCTGCTCCCATGAATGCTTTGCATATCATTCTATATCATCTTGATAAGCTTCATGCGCTTTGTCACGAACAATCTTGCGGCACAGACTCATATTTACTTCATAGACACTTTGTGTGCGCTAACCATTGTATTTCCAAGTGTACTTTGTGTTTGCTCATTTTGCATGTACCACATACCAGAGACACCTTTGAGTACTTGGATTGCGCAATGCCTTCATCTACGTCCAACTACAAGTCTGTCCACGGCAACTATTTCCATGGTGATGAGGATCACGATCCGAGGTCGGATCTTTCCCAAGGGGGGGGGGGATATGGTGCGGAGCATCCCACGTTCATCCCCATGTACACTCCAACTACTCACCAAGCCCCAAGAGGACATATGAAGAGACCTCGAACATATGCCATTGGACACAAGGTGAATTCACTCCTATTCGAACCGTCACTTTCCACATGTGAGACATGGATACTACCTCATGCATGGACCTTGCATATACTCAGGTACAACCGAGATGATCACGGAGAATCTAAGGACCAAGGCCAAGCATGGACGAGGAGATGGAAGAAGAAGAATGGAGCAAGACAGGACTTGCCTGGATCATCCGAACCCCCAGCCGGACGATCCGGACCAAGCCTGGATGATCTGGACCCCCGCCCGGACGATCCGAGTAATGTGCCCGAAGACACCCGAAGCCTGCTCGATGAAACCGGATCATCCAGGCGGCCGCCCTGATCATCCGGACCAACACCTAGATCATCCAGGTGCCCTTCCGGATCATCCGGACCACGCATGTGTGTGTGACTTGGGCCGAGGCCCATGTACCCCTTCGCCCCCTAGCCTATATATACGATTCCTCCACCTCTTTTCTAGGGTTAGTATTGTGATAGCTTATACTTGATATAGAGCTTTGCTCATCCACTTAGTTACTTCTCCATCGGAGTCGGGCGCCTCTTCGGAGAAGATCCCCCAAGCGGATTCAAGACCCCTTTACGGGAAGACCCTTCAAGACCTCCTCACGGAGAAGACCCTTTGTATCGTCCTTTGTTGACCTTGTATCGTGTATCACTCTTTGTGTTTCGAAGATCTAGCATATGTGTAACCGGATCTTGTTGGTTGAGTGATTTCTCTTGTGTTTCCCCTCGTTTCCCATTCGTCTTCCCCTTCGTGTTCTTCGTGTTCTTTGTGTTCTTCGTAGGATCCCCTCCAATCGTGAAAGATCGGGCATCTAGGGTTCTACCCTACATCATGACTTCGCCAAACTGGAAGACTAGTGGCAGATGATCCTTCTACGCCATGGCGTTGGTGGAGGTCTGCGGGAGGGAGGGGAATGGGAGGCGAACAGTAAGGCCGCCCATATTAAACAGTGGCTTGGGCGCCATTAATGGAGAGGATGTGAGCGAGGTGGGCAGCCATGGAATTCAAAGGGCTCGCTTCTCGGTGAGACCATGCAGCATACAACTCGCACGCTTTCCGGTGAGCCTGTGCATTGGAGGACAGCCTGCACGCCTCTCGGTCAGCCTGCGCACCGGTCTGCGCTCTCACGCCTCCCATTCTATCAAGCAGCTGTTCGCACGGCACCTCCTATAGCCATTAGAAGAGAGACATATGGCGTGACATGAATGGTTAATATATCACACACGATTTAAATTATACAAACGTTTGAGACGTTAAAGTGGCAGCTATTTGTTTCAAAATGCCTTTGTTGGCTGTTACTCGAGTGCGCCTTCTCTCAGAATGGACAGGAAAAATACCACAGCATGTCTAGTGCCATTCCATGATAGCATGCCAAGTTTCATGAATTTCAGACGAGTTTTGGATTTACTAGAATTTAAAAATAAAGTATCACAATGTTTTGCCGGTAATCAACAGTGCCCTGGTGTTTGAAATTCATTCACATTTCTTGCATGGGACCTAAGCATGCACCCAACGACACACATTTGATATGTCAACCCATTTTTCTGCATCGGAGCTTGTGCATGTAGTTTAAATTTGAATAATGCACATAAAATGCCTAGAAAACCCAGTTAATGTATAAAAATGTCCAAGCGAAACCCGAAAAATCCCAAAAATTGACACAACACTCCTGTTGTTCTATGTTGACACTCGAAAAAATTTGAAAGCAAGAAGAGGCAACCGATATCATTTCGTCCCCAAAGGTGGCACGTTCCCTACTGAAACCATCAGGCTTGTTGTGAGAAGCTCTGGTTTGCGAGAAGCTTATACCCAAACCTGCCCCAAATGGGACAAAAAATTTACCACAACATGTTGATGCCGCTCCATGATATCATGTCAAGTTTCATGAACTACATAAGAGTTTTGGATTTACTAGAATTTAAAAACCATGTATCTCAATGTTTGCGGCCGAGCGACGGTGGCAAGGTGTTTGACATTCATTCCCATTTCTTGCATGGGACCTAAGAATGCAACCAAGGACACAAATTTGAGTTTTGAACCAATTTACATGCATTGGAGCATGTGCTTGTAGTTCAAATTTGAATTATGCACATAAAAGCATAGAAAATTCAGTTAATGTATAAAAATTTCCAAACAAACCCTGAAAAATTCCTAAATTTAACACAACACTCCTGTTGTTCGATGCTGACACTAGAAAAAAATTGAAATCAAGAAGAGGCAACGAATATCATTTCGTCCAGAAAGGTGAAACGTTCCCTATCGTAACCATGATGCTTGTTGTGAGAAGCTCCGGTTTGTGAGAAGCTTATACCCAACCTGCCCCAAATGGAGCAATATTTTTACCATGGCATGTTGATGCCGTTCCATGCTAGCATGTCAAGTTTCATAAATTTTAGATGTGTTTTCGATTTACTAGAATTTAAAAACCATGTATCTCAATGTTAGCGGCTGAGCAACGGTGGTAAGGTGTTTGACAATCATTCTCATTTCTTGCATGGGACTTAAGCATGCAACCAAGGACACACATTTCAATTTTGAACCCATTTATTTGCAGTGGAGCATGTGCATGTAGTTCAAATTTGAATTATGCACATAAATGCATAGAAAACTCAGTTAATGTATAAAAATGTCCAAGCGAACCCTGAAAAATCCCAAAAAGTGACACAACACTCCTGTTGTTCTATGTTGACACGGGAAAAAAATTTAAAATTTAGAAGAGGCAACAGATATCGTTTCGTCCCCCCAAGGTGGCACGCTCCCTACTGAAACCATCAGGCTTGTTGTGAGAAGCTTATACCCAAACCTGCCCCAAATGGGACAATATTTTTACCACAACATGTCGATGTTGTTCCATGATATCATGTCAAGTTTCATGAATTTCAGACGAGTTTTCGATTTACTAGAATTTTAAAACCATGTATCTCAATGTTAGCAGTCGAGCGATAGTGTCAAGGTGTTTGACATTCATTCTCATTTCTTGCATGTGACCTAAGCTTGCAACCAAGGACACACATTTGATTTTTCAACCCGTTTTTATGCACTGGAGCATGTGCATGTAGTTCAATTTTGAATCATGCACATAAATTCCTAGAAAACTCAGTTAACGTATAAAAATGTCCAAACGATCCCTGAAAAATTCCAAAATTTAACACGACACTCTTCTTGTTCTATGTTGACACTAGAAAAAAAATTGAAAGCAAGAAGAGGCGGCGACTATCTTTTTGTCCACAAAGGTGACACGTTTCCCTAATGGAACCATGATGCTTCTTGTGAGAAGCTCTGGTTTGTGAGAAGCTTATACCATAACCTGCCCCAAATAGGACAATATTTTTTACCCCAGCATGTTGATGCCATTCCATGATAGCATGCCAACGTTCATGAATTTCAGACGGGTTTTGGATTTATTAGAATTACAAAAGCAAGCACCTCAATGTTTGTGGGAGAGCCACGGTGCCGTGGTGTTCGAAATTCATCCCCATCTCTTGCATGGGACATAAGCATAAACCCAGGGACACATATATGATTTTACAACCCATTTTGGTGCACTGGAGCATGTGCACATAGTTTAATTTTGAATTGTGCACCTGAAATGGCTAGGAAACCAAGTTAATGTACAAAAATGTCCAAACGAACCCTGGATAATTCCATTTTTTTGACGATAGACCTATAGTTGCATGTTCACTGCAAATAAAAGTTCTAGCAATTCAAACACCCTCCTTTGTCGCTGTGACCCCATTATGTAATTAAAATCAAGATGAAAAATCAAGTAGATCACACACAGTTTATTATCACCAACTGTGTGAGATGTAGTACAAAATATCTTGGAGCACCATCGGAGTATAGTACACCTATGGCTTACGTGAGAAGGTGCGTCGGCAATAGTCCATAGCCGGCGTGTCAAGCACACTAGCTCGCTTCCCGAATATCATTTCACCATTAAATCGTCGCCGGTGAAAGATGGAGACATGGACCCGCGTCGTGAGGGCAACTTTGGCGGCCCACTCCAGCGATAGCACGGCCGTAGTCGCCATGCGCATGCTAACAAGCTGCATGAGCGTGGCCGCAGTCTGCGATCGGGCGGCCAAGGCAGCCCAAACGTCCGCTATTGCTTCTCAGGTGGCAGCAACAACATCTGCCTTGGAGATAGCAACTAGCAAGAGTGGCACAACAGCTGTTCGTTCCGCAGCTGTGGCCATAGCCCTGATGGAGGCTGCCCACGACCATGTCAAGGCCACCCACACCCAGCTCATGGCGGCCACCACACAAATCAAATGAAGCTTCTCCGACAATGGTCGGAAACCCACGACCGGAGAGTTGGTAATCGCCGAGAGCGTTCGAGCATCCGTCCATTCCTTCGTGGCATACCTTGCCACGACGAAGCCCGTCCAAGCCTAGATTGCGGCCGCCTAGGGCTGGAAAAAAAGCTCGAAGCTCGTGAGCTAAACGAGTAACTCGTGACTCGGCTCGAATCGACTCGAACTCGAAGAATAACGAGTCGAGCCGAGATTTAGTTTAAGATCGTTTATAGACCAAGTTAAACGAGCCAATCTCACGAGTACTCGCGTAACTCATTAGGCTCATTACAAGAGATCAGCCAAGCACCCTGCGTCCTAGGCGCACAACACAAGGACCAGCCGCGCAAGGCACCTTATGAATATGAAAAAAATATTACTTGCTAATGCAAAGTATACATATTAAACATGTACAATGTTCACAAACAAATGTTCATTTTTATTTTATTCATAAGGTTTTATGTCCATATCCTTAACGAGCTTAACAAGCTAAACGAGCTAGCTCGCGAGTTATACAAGTCGAGCCAATCTTGGACTTGAGCTCGCTATAGTAATGAGTCGAGTCAAGCTAGCTCGTTAACGAAACGAGCTTTAGCGAGTCGAGCTGAGCTGGCTCGACTCGGCTCGAATTCCAGCCCTACGGCCGCCCACTCCCAACTTGTGGCGACCTTTTCCAAAGAGATGGCAGACGTGGTATGGTGAGATGCTTGCTGAGTATGGTGCAATGGATGCCATGGAGCCCCTTCACCAGGAGATCATCGGGCATGAGCTGGACATGGAGGAGGCGACGGAGATTGATACGTCTCTAACGTATCTATAATTTTTGATTATTCCATGCTGTTATATTATCATTCTTGGATGTTTTACAATCATTTTATATCATTTTTTGGTACTAACCTATTGACATAGTGCCAAGTGCTAGCTGCTGTTTTCTGCTTATTTTTACATCGCATGAAATCAATACCAAACAGAGTCCAAACACAGTGAAACATTTGGATTTTTTTCTAGACCAGAAGACACGAGATGGGCCGAAGAAGTACCAGAGGGGTGCCCCGAGGGGGGCACAACCCACCAGGGTGCGCCTGGGGGACCAGGCGCGCCCAAGTGGGTTATGCCCACCTCGGTGGCCTCCCGCACCGCCTCTTTTCTCTATAAATATCCCAATATTCCAGAAACACTAGGGGAGTCAACGAAAATCAATTCCAGCTGCCGCAAGTTCCAGAACCACCAGATCCAATCTAAACACCATCACGGAGGGGTTCATCATCCTCATTGGTGCCTCTCCGATGATGCGTGAGTAGTTCATTGTAGACCTATGGGTCCATCGTTAGTAGCTAGATGGCTTCCTCTCCCTCGTTTGATTCTCAATAAAATGGTCTCTTGGAGATCCATATGATGTAACTCTTTGTGTCGTGTGTTTGTTGGGATCCAATGAACTTTGAGTTTATGATCAGATCTATGTTTTTATCCATGAAAGTTATTTGAGTCTTCTTTGATCTCTTATACGCATGATTGCTTATAGGCTCGTATTTCTTCTCCAATATTTGGGTTTTTTCTGGCAAACTTGATCTATTTATCTTGCAATGGGAAGAGGTGCTTTGTGATGGGTTCGATCTTACGGTGCTTGATCCCAGTGACAGAAGGGGAACCGACACGTATGTATCCTTGCTGCTAAGGATAAAACGACGGGGTCTATCTCTACATAGATAGATCTTGTCTACATCATGTCATCGTTCTTATTGCAAAACTCCATTTTTTCATGGACTTAATACACTAGATGCATGCTGGATAGCGGTCGATGTGTGGAGTAATAGTAGTAGATGCAGGCAGGAGTCGGTCTACTAATCTTGGACGTGATTCCTATATAATGATCATTGCCTGGATATCATCATGAGTATTTGAAGTTCTATCAATTGCCCAATAGTAATTTGTTTTCCCACCGTATGCTATTTTTCTTGAGAGAAGCCACTAGTGAAATCTACGGCCCCCGGGTCTCTTCTTTAATATATTTGCCTTCACGATATAATTTTATTTGCTTTTATTTTTAGATCTATTAAACCAAAAATACAAAAATACCTTGCTGCAATTTTTAGTTATTTATTTTATCTCGCGTTCCCGCGAGATCTATTTATCCAATCTACTACAGTTTTATCTATCTTTTTACCCTCGCAATTTTTAGTTATTTATTTTATCACATTTTCCTTTCCATTGTTCTGTTTCACCTTTCTTGTCATCTAACTTGTCTGAGCAGAGATAAATCCCTGCTTAAGTAAGCACCTCGGTGTACAACTCTGTCAGTAAGACCCTGTTACTATTGTTGATGACATTCCGGTAACCACCGATGGACGAGAACTTTGCCTATTGGTTCGCCTCGTATTACGAGCAGGAAAATGGTTCTCTTCGTCCCTCGCCCTTGGTACCAACGCTGTTGCCAACATAATTGGCAGGCTATCCTCTGACCTGCCTTGCTATCATGGTCCTGCAAAATTTTAGCACCTTCCTGCTTTTAACCCACACGGTGGGCCCATAACCCACAGTTCCACACGATCGAAACCTGACTCTCCTGTATATCTTTGATTCTGAAATATTCTTGCATTTGGCTTCGTATCATGTCACGAGCCACCCCCTGAGGGATGATCTATTCCTGATGCTCTGAACCCCTTCTCACACTCTGTTCAGGTATCGATCGATTGTCCATCTGCTTGAAACTTCTTATTGTACCTTCATATTATGCTCTCGACGTTATTCTTAAATTTCAACTCGAGAGATACTTCTTTCACATTACCTGCATTGCTCACCAGACAATTAAACCCATAAGGGTCAGTTCTCCCGAAGTTACTCTTTTCTTCCCCACTTAAATCTCGGGACGAGATTTCTTGTAGTGGAGGAGATTTGTAACATCCTCAGTGTCATGCTACAGTAATCCCCTATTAATGGTGCCAGGTCACCATGCTTACTGAGCTAATTATCACTTGATGAAAAATCAAAGTCAAATTCAAATTCAAATTATGAGGGGAATTCAAAATTTCTCAAACATGAAAACAAAAATGTTCATCATGTGCCAAATATTCCACAACTAATATTGGTGGTGAACCAACATTTTTGCAAAGGGTTTAGGTGGCCTAAACTACTTAAAACAGTGACCTAAGCAATAAATTAAATGCCCTTTTTAATTTATAAAATTGGAAACTATTCCAAAAGCCTCCCAACCTTTTTGAGGCAGTGCACTTTAATTCTTTGAAATTGTTTTGGCCAGTGGCATAATTTTGCAAAGTCATTATTGGCTAAAAAGAAAAGGCAAAAGCTGCTGGAAAAAGAAAAACAAAAAAAAGAAAAGGAAATAAGAAGGGGTGGAAGAGCCCCTGGCCTCCCCTTGGGCTTCGGCCCACCCGAGCCAACTGGCCCATGCTAGGCCGGCCCACTCCCCCTGTGGTCTTCCCCCTCCCCCACTGTGCGAGCGACCGCGCGCGCCCGTCGCCGCCGAACCACCTCGCCGGCCACGCCGCTACAGGCGCCGCGGAGAGGATAAGGGCGACGCATCGAGCCCTCCCCCTCACCTACCGCCACATCCACTGCCCCTGGATGCCTCGCCATTTCCCCCTTCTCTCTTCCTCGCTCGCTCACTCCCCTCTCTCTGACCCGAGCACGCCCGCGGCCATCCTCCGTCGTCACCGCGGCCACCAGAGTCGTCTCGTCCTCCTGACCTGTCCACCAGCACCGTCGACATCTTCTCCCTCTTCCCCGGCCTCGCGTCCGAGCCGGAGGCCACTACATCGCCCGGATCGAGCCGACAACCGCTGTGGATCGCCGGAACTCCTCCGCTCCGTCCCTCGCCAACTCCGTTGACCCGCTGCGCTCCTAAGCATCCAAGGGCCACCGTGAGCCGCATCGTAAGCCGCCGCACCGAACCCCTCTTCCCTTCCCCTCTCTGCACATGTAGTTGTCACCCCCCTTGCAACCGAGCTCGCCGCTGCCCGCGCTCGTCTCCGGCGTGGCCACGGTGACCTTTTGATACCGTGCGTCCCACCGCCGTGAACACCACGTCGCGTAGACAGCCCCAGCCCTTTTCGTATACTTGTTTGTGCACCGTAGTGCCGTCCCCGTCGAAGCCCGAATGCCACCACCGCCTCCACTCGTTGCCGGCGTTGTTTCCGACAGCTCCAGCTCCGGCCGGCCTCACCACGCGACGCGGCAGGCTCTCCCCGTTCGAACGCGCCCGCCCGCGCTCGTGTTGGCCCCCTATAGGCGAATCCCGGCCGTCTCCAGCGTCGTGTCGCCGCGGGAGAGGTTGCCGGAGCCTTCTCCGGCGCCCTGCCGACGTGGCCGGTCAGGGCCACCCCCTGGGTCACTGCCAGCGGGCCCTGCAGGCCCCTGTTGACTAAGTTGACTCAGTCAACTTTGCTGACTGGGTGTCCCTTGTCAATGACAGGCGGGCCCCACTCGCTAATTAACTTTAGTGTAATTTAAAATGGTTAATTACCCTAAGCAGCCACTGACACCCGGGGCCCACCCCCTTAATTAGCTCTGCTTAATTAAAATGAACTCTGTTAGCCTTCTGCCTATGACATGTGGGTCCCACCGGACCCACAGGCCTGGTTTGACCTGGTCAGCCAGTCCGTTGACTGCTGACGTCATCAGCACGTCATGCTGACGTCATTTTATCTTTTTTGTTATTTTAAATAAATCCAGGATATTGTTTAAACTTTGAAAATTCATAGAAATTAAACCGTAGCTCAGATGAAAATGTTTTCTATATGAAAGTTGCTCAGAAAAATCCAACGAATCCGAATACGTGATCCGTTCATCTGTCACATGCCCCTAGCATGCTGAACATGGAACATTCCCCCTCCGGTCATCTGTTTGATACAGGTCCGAAACCGGGAATTCATTCCCGGTTGAATTTTCCCCTTCACCTTTATCGTGTAGCCTTACGTTAGGTCACACCCGGCACAACATATTTCCACGTTATGCTTTGTGATGCTATGTTGCTTTATATTTACTGTTTATTCCCCCTCTTTTCTTCGGTAGACCCCGAAACCGATGCTGCCCCTGTGATCGACTACGTCGATGACGACCCCTCCTTGCCAGGGCAACCAGGCAAGCCCCCCCTTTGATCATCCCGATATCGCCCATTCCATTCTGATGCATAGCCTGCTTTTGTAACCTGCTTATTGTTACCTTACCGGCTTATCCTAAACTGCTTAGTATAGGTTGGTTAGTGATCCATCAGTGACCCCCACCTTGTCCTTGATGCCCCTGCTTCATCATCAAAGACCCGATCAACGGGATCGAAGACCAGGCCCCGACACCGCACATCACTTTCCCCTTAGTTGCTCGACACTACTGGGATACTATCGAGTGCCGAGGGTGAGACCTCTATAGCACTTCTAATGTTAACCCTGTAGTGTAGCTATTCGGTCGTGGTCATCGAGGGTGATTTCCTCTTTAACCACTTTCGATACGACTCTGTCGAGCAACCCCTCAAGTGTGAACCTCGGGGGTGATTCCTCTTACGTTCACCTTGATGATTACATCGAGTGGAATTCACCGGGGGTGATTCCTTGGGTTTTCCCCTTGATGTTTGGACACACGGATACTTGGACTTTACAACTGTTACTTGGAAGGGCGGGTCGACCCTGAGGGGTACCCGCGAGTGATGTGGAGACGGGTTGACCTGGAGGGTGCCCGCGAGATAATTACGAGGCGTGGTCGGGCATTCCTAGCCCTTGCCACAAGTCCTCGAGACGGGGCAACGGGGTCACATCTTTCGCGAGTCTCTGCTTGTTACCGCGCGTTCCTAATCCACTACGATTTGGATATTTGATCCGAGGGGCCTCTGGCCTGATAGCACTAACCATCCTGTGGGCATAGTATGGGCGTTCTGCGTCGTATACATCAGCCGAAGCTTAATAGACATCAGCGACTGAGCGGCGCGTGCCGGGTTGGACTGGTAAGCACCTTCCTTTCTAAAGGAGGTAGCTAGGTCTGCTCACCGGCCGCATACGCAACGTGCAGGAGTTCCCGGGGAGATGGCCCATGACCCCTGGGGGCATAGGTTTAGTCCGGCGTGCTGACCTCTCTGTTAAGTCTAGGTCGGGTTGCGGCGTATTGTTTGGCCGAGGCCGGGCATGACCCAGGAAAGTGTGTCCAGCCGGAGTTAATCAAGTGTGGTGGGTAAGTTGGTGCACCCCTGCAAGGAAGAAAACATCTATCGATAGCCTGTCCTACGGTAACGGACACTCGGAGTTGTATCCCGATTGATACAACTAGAACTGGATACTTGTGATGAGAATTGGATTGTGATGAGAATAGGATTGTGATGACAATTGGATAGTATGGCTCTTGGATTTCTTTCTCGCAGGGAGTCGAGAAAGGATCTCTGGCCGAGGTTGATAACACTACTACTACTTTACTTTATGCTACTCTACTCCCTCCTGTTTGCTGCAAGATGGTGGTTTCCAGAAGATGCTAGTCTTCGATAGGACTAGGCCTTCTCTCTATTCTGGCATTTCTACAGCCCAGTCCACATATACAGCCTTCCTTTGATAATGTTGCATATGTAGTGTAGATCCTTTCTTGCGAGTACTTTGGATGAGTACTCACGGTTGCTTTGCTCCCCCTTTTCCCCCTTTCTTCTTCTTTCCGGTTGATGCAACCAGATGTCGGAGTCTAGGAGCCAGATGCCACCGCCGATGCCTACTACTACGTGGAGACCGCCGACGACCAGGAGTAGTTAGGAGGCTCCCAAGCAGGAGGCCTTGCCTTTTCGATCGTTGCTGCTGTTGTGCTAGCCTTCTTAAGGCAAACTTGTTTAACTTATGTCTGTACTCAGATATTGTTGCTTCAGCTGACTCGTTTGTATTCAAGCTGATGTATTAGAGCCCTCGAGGCCCCTGGCTTGTAATATAAAGCTTGTATTATTTTAATTTATGTCTAGAGTTGTGTTGTGATATCTCCCCATGAGTCCTTGATCTTGATCGTACACATTTGCGTGCATGATTAGTGTACGATTGAATCGGGGGCGTCACAAGTTGGTATCAGAGCCGACTACCTGTAGGTAGCCCCCTTTCCATCTCCTTGGCCGAAGTTGAGTCTAGAAACCGAAAACCGTTTTACTAACTTGGCTGTGTGGCTTACGGGCCCCCGTCGCCAGTTGGGTGGTATTAGGATCTTTTGTTCCTCGTCTATACTCTGGGACTCTGATCTCTCTTCCATTCGGGTTAAACGGTTTTGCTAACTTTAACATTAGGATCACGTAACTACTTCCTCCCGGAGAACCCCTTATTACAGATGATCGCCTGCTACACAAGAAGATTCCGAAGATACTCTCTGATGTTCTCTCGAGACTTTGCGCCCGTCGCTTTTGCAATTCCCTACCTTCGATAAGTCCCCATGGATAACATCCTTGCCGTTTGTACCTTCATCCCTAGTTGCTCCTGATATTACAAGATGCCCCAAAATTCTCTATTGTTTCGAGAATCCTTTGAGCTTACTGCCTTACAGTTCTTTGCCCCATGAATACCCCCCCTTCGAATAATTCCTCGCACTCACCGAGGATCAGTTCATCCTTAGTTGTTCGTGTGATTCACAAAATACTTCGAAATACTATTTGATCTGCCAAAAATCCTCTACAACCTATTGCTCTTGGAATTCTTGCATACTTGCTTTCAGGTTAATTCCATTTGTCTAGCGATATTCGTTAAAATCCTTTGGGATTAACATTCTGATCCTGTTGATTCAGCATGTGTGAGAATGCACACGATCATCAATTAATCCTTGGAAATTTTCTTTCCTGCTTAGGCATAGTTTCGAATATGAGCTTGTTCTTGCCCAATCAAGATTTGATCGAGTGCACCTCTAAGTCTATTCAACTTACTCATCTTTTGAGCAGAGCCTCTGCTTCTGATCCTTCGTCTTGAAATCATAATTCCTGTGTACCCAAGCATTGAATCATTCAGACGTTTAAATAAGCCGATGCCTTTGCATCCCCTTCTTCATCTGATTGATTACCGATACTCACATCAACTTTGTCGTGAATCGCCAAATCCATTCCTGGGTTGTTATCGGACAGTGTCCTTCACATCCAAAATCTTATCAGTATTTCCTTGATACATAATACCTTCGATGTATTGTATCATCTGCTTTGACTTTGATACTCTGCTTTCGAACTCGTATCTTTTGCTTGGTTGATGGTTGTATAGATTCGTAAAAATGTCCCGATGGGTTGAACTTATGCCTTCCGTAATCCGAGTGAACCTGAGAGTTCTCACGAGTCTTACTCTTCTGGTACTTCGCCAGATAAATCCTCTGCACTACATTTTCTTTGAAAAACGAGGAGTGAATGAAAGGTTATGCAATGAAGAAGTGGGATTCGACCTTGAACCCTTGTGTTCATGCCCATGGACCCGATGTAGAACTTATCGTGGAAGCTGCTCGTAAAAATGATTACCCCTTGTTATAAGTTCATCTTGAATCGGTGGTTTGATCATTTGTAACCGTGGTTCCGACCATAGTTTCTCCTTAACTCCATTTCCCGGACAAGTTAAAATACTTGTCTTCTGCAGATCATTTCATATGTCTAACCTCTATTTTTGATCTACCTCAAGTATTGCCCCTTGTTATCTCAAGTATATTGTGTCATTGCACTACCACTTGTGAATTCTCATTGGAATGATACTCCATCACATCATTCCTAGCTTGATCGGTTATATCATTATCATGCTAAATTTTAACTGTGCTACCAGGTCCTTTCTGGAGCACAATTTTTGACGACGAGCTAAGCTTATGTCGATCTTCCTCGTCATACCATTCTGCCATGAACAACAAGGTTGCTTTCGAGTTTGTGTCGTACTCGTGGTTCAATTAACCTTACACTTCATCATTTCTTTTGCCTAATATCGTCGTTAATCGATTACATCTTCATGAAACCTCTCGACAAATGTGTTGTGATCATCATCATCATTCCAAACTTTTCTAGGATATCAACCGAATTCATGATGAGAAATACCATCCTTGCCCCCTTGATGAATTGTTGCTGAGCCCGTGGGCCCCATCCTCATCTTTTCCTTGCTGAAATTGTATGACTTATTTTATAAGTTATTCCAATGGATCCTTTGTGTATCCAAAGTCTGACATTTCCCTGATGACCATGTCAACACTATCCCAAAGCATGTGTGTGGTACTCCGATCATCAACAAGAACATTGGGAGCGCAATGCTAACTGTTCTTAATCAATTATCCAAACACCATTGTATGGGTAAACCTCATAAATTCCTTGCCCCTTGTCTAAACGGCTTAATGCTTGGAGCCCTATCATGCTCTTCCTTTCCTTGGGAAAGTTATGCTCTAACACTTGGGTATAAACATCTTTCCTTTCCAGTGGTCTGGTTAACATAATAATCACATTTTCCTTTCCATTGTTTTGTTTCACCTTTCTTGTCATCTAACTTGTTTGAGCAGAGATAAATCCCTGCTTAAGTAAGCACCTCGGTGTACAACTCTGTCAGTAAGACCCTGTTACTATTGTTGATGACATTCTGGTAACCACCGATGGACGAGAACTTTGCCTATTGGTTCACCTCGTATTACGAGCAGGAAAATGGTTCTCTTCGTCCCTCGCCCTTGGTACCAACGCTGTTGCCAACATAATTGGCAGGCTATCCTCTGACCTGCCTTGCTATCATGGTCATGCAAAATTTTAGCGCCTTCCTGCTTTTAACCCACACGGTGGGCCCATAACCCACAGTTCCACACGATCGGAACCTGACTCTCCTGTATATCTTTGATTCTTAAATATTCTTGCATTTGGCTTCGTATCATGTCACGAGCCACCCCCCCCGAGGGATGATCTATTCCTGATGCTCTGAACCCCTTCTCACACTCTGTTCAGGTATTGATCGATTGTCCATCTGCTTGAAACTTCTTATTGTACCTTCATATTTTGCTCTCGACGTTATTCTTAAATTTCAACTCGAGAGATACTTCTGTCACATTACCTGCATTGCTCACCAGACAATTAAACCCATAAGGGTCAGTTCTCCCGCAGTTACTCTTTTCTTCCCCACTTAAATCTCGGGACGAGATTTCTTGTAGTGGAGGAGATTTGTAACATCCTCAGTGTCATGCTACAGTAATCGCCTGTTAATGGTGCCAGGTCACCATGCTTACTGAGCTAATTATCACTTGATGAAAAATCAAAGTCAAATTCAAATTCAAATTATGAGGGGAATTTAAAATTTCTCAAACATGAAAACAAAATGTTCATCATTTGCCAAATATTCCACAACTAATATTGGTGGTGAACCAACATTTTTGCAAAGGGTTTAGGTGGCCTAAACTACTTAAAACAGTGACCTAAGCAATAAATTAAATGCCCTTTTTAATTTATAAAATTGGAAACTATTCCAAAAGCCTCCCAACCTTTTTGAGGCAGTGCACTTTAATTCTTTGAAATTGTTTTGGCCAGTGGCATAATTTTGCAAAGTCATTATTGGCTAAAAAGAAAAGGCAAAAGCTGCTGGAAAAAGAAAAACAAAAAAAAAGGAAAGGAAAGAAGAAGTGTTGGGAGAGCCGCTGGCCTCCCCTTGGGTTTCGGCCCACCCGAGCCAACTGGCCCATGCTAGGCCGGCCCACTCCCCCCGTCATCTTCCCCCTCCCCCACTGTGCGAGCGACCGCGCGCGCCCGTCGCCGCCGAACCACCTCGCCGGCCACGCCGCTACAGGCGCCGCGGAGAGGATAATGGCGACGCCTCGAGCCCTCCCCCTCACCTACCGCCACATCCACTCCCCCTGGACGCCTCGCCATTTCCCCCTTCTCTCTTCCTCGCTCGCTCACTCCCCTCTCTCTGACCCGAGCGCGCCCGCGGCCATCCTCCGTCGTCACCGCGGCCATCGGAGTCGTCTCGTCCTCCTGACCTGTCCACCAGCACCGTCGATGTCTTCTCCCTCTTCCCCGGCCTCGCGTCTGAGCCGGAGGCCACTACATCGCCCGGATCGAGCCGACAACCGCTGTGGATCACCGGAACTCCTCCGCTCCGTCCCTCGCCAACTCCGTCGACCCGCTGCGCTCCTAAGCATCCAAGGGCCACCGTGAGCCGCATCGTAAGCCGCCGCACCGAACCCCTCTTCCCTTCCCCTCTCTGCATGTGTAGTTGTCGTCCCCCTTGCAACCGAGCTTGCCACTGCCCATGCTCGTCTCCGGCGTGGCCACGGTGACCTTTAGGTACCGTGCGCGCCACCGCCGTGAACACTGCGTCGCGTAGACAGCCCCAGCCCTTTTCGTATACTTGTTTGTGCGCCGCAGTGCCATCCCCGTCGAAGCCTGAACGCCACCACCGCCTCCACTCATCGTCGGCGCTGTTTCCGACAGCTCCAGCTCCGGCCGGCCTCACCACGCGACGCGACATGCTCTCCCCGTTCGAACGCACCCACCCGCGCCCGTGTTGGCCCCCTATAGGCGAATCCCGGCCGTCTCCGGCGTCGTGCCCCACGGGAGAGGTCGCCGGAGCCTTCTCCGGCGCCCTGCCGACGTGGCCGGTCAGGGCCACCTCCTGGGTCACTGCCAGCGGGCCCTGCGGGCCCCTGTTGACTAAGTTGACTCAGTCAACTTTGCTGACTGGGCGTCCCTTGTCAATGACAGGCGGGCCCCACTCGCTAATTAACTTTAGTGTAATTTAAAATGGTTAATTAACCTAAGCAGCCACTGACACCCGGGGCCCACCCCCCTTAATTAGCTCTGCTTAATTAAAATGAACTCTGTTAGCCTTCTGTCTATGACATGTGGGTCCCACCGGACCCACATGCCTGGTTTGACCTGGTCAGCCAGTTTGTTGACTGCTGATGTCATCAGCACATCATGCTGATGTCATTTTATCTTTTTTGTTATTTTAAATAATTCCAGGATATTGTTTAAACTTTGAAAATTCATAGAAATTAAACCGTAGCTCAGATGAAAATGTTTTCTATATGAAAGTTGCTCAGAAAAATCCAACGAATCCGAATACGCAGTCCGTTCATCTGTCACATGCCCCGAGCATGCTTAACATGGAACATTCCCCCTCCGGTCATCTGTTTGATACAGGTCCGAAACCGGGAATTCATTCCCGGCTGAATTCCCCTTCACCTTTATCGTGTAGCCTTACGTTAGGTCACACCCGGCACAACATATTGCCACGTTATGCTTTGTGATGCTATGTTGCTTTATATTTACTGTTTCTTCCCCATCTTTTCTCCGGTAGACCCCAAGACCGATGCTGCCCCTGTGATCGACTACGTCGACGATGACCCCTCCTTGCCAGGGCAACCAGGCAAGCCCCCCCTTTGATCATCCCGATATCGCCCATTCCATTCTCTCATGCTTGCATTAGATTTTGCTATTGTGATTGTTTGCTCCTATTCTGATGCATAGCCTGCTTTTGTAACCTGCTTATTGTTACCTTACCGGCTTATCCTAAACTGCTTAGTATAGGTTGGTTTGTGATCCATCAGTGACCCCCACCTTGTCCTTGATGCCCCTGCTTCATCATTGAAGACCCGATCAACGGGATCGAAGACCAGGCCCCGACACCGCACATCACTTTCCCCTTAGTTGCTCGACACTACTGGGATACTATCGAGTGCCGAGGGTGAGACCTCTATAGCACTTCTGATGTTAACCCTGTAGTGTAGCTATTCGGTCGTGGTCATCGAGGGTGATTTCCTCTTTAACCACTTTCGATACGACTCTGTCGAGCAACCCCTCAAGTGTGAACCTCGGGGGTGATTCCTCTTACGTTCACCTTGATGATTACATCGAGTGGAATTCACTGGGGGTGATTCCTTGGGTTTTCCCCTTGATGTTTGGACACACGGATACTTGGACTTTACAACTGTTACTTGGAAGGGCAGGTTGACCCTGAGGGGTACCCGCGAGTGATGTGGAGACGGGTTGACCTGGAGGGTGCCCGCGAGATAATTACGAGGCGTGGCCGGGCATTCCTAGCCCTTGTCGCAAGTCCTCGAGACGGGGCAACGGGGTCACATCTTTCGTGAGTCTCTGCTTGTTACCGCGCGTTCCTAATCCACTACGATTTGGATATTTTATCCGAGGGGCCTCTGGCCTGATAGCACTAACCATCACGTGGGCATAGTATGGGCGTTCTGCGTCGTATACATCAGCCGAAGCTTAATAGACGTCAGCGACTGAACAGCGCACGCCGGGTTGGACTGGTAAGCACCTTCCTTTTTAAAGGAGGTAGCTAGGTCTGCTCACCGGCCGCGTACGCAACGTGCAGGAGTTCCCGGGGAGATGGCCCATGACCCCTGGGGGCATAGGTTTAGTCCAGCGTGCTGACCTCTCTGTTAAGTCTAGGTCGGGTTGCGGCGTATTGTTTGGCCGAGGCCGGGCATGACCCAGGAAAGTGTGTCCGGCCGGAGTTAATCAAGCGTGGTGGGTAAGTTGGTGCACCCCTGCAGGGAAGAAAACATCTATCGATAGCCTGTCCTATGGCAACGGACACTCGGAGTTGTATCCCGATTGATACAACTAGAACTGGATACTTGTGATGAGAATTGGATTGAGATGAGAATTGGATTGTGATGACAATTGGATAGTATGGCTCTTGGATTTCTTTCTCGCAGGGAGTCGAGAAAGGATCTCTGGCCGAGGTTGATAACAGTACTACTACTTTACTTTATTCTACTCTACTCCCTCCTGTTTGCTACAAGATGGTGGTTTCCAGAAGATGCTAGTCTTCGATAGGACTAGGCCTTCTCTCTATTCTGGCATTTCTACAGCCCAGTCCACATATACAACCTTCCTTTGATAATGTTGCATATGTAGTGTAGATCCTTTCTTGCGAGTACTTTGGATGAGTACTCACGGTTGCTTTGCTCCCCCTTTTCCCCCTTTCTTCTTTCCGGTTGATGCAACTAGATGTCGGAGTCCAGGAGCCAGATGCCACCGTCGATGCCTACTACTACGTGGAGACCGCCGACGACCAGGAGTAGTTAGGAGGCTCCCAGGCAGGAGGCCTTGCCTTTTCGATCGTTGCTGCTGTTGTGCTAGCCTTCTTAAGGCAAACTTGTTTAACTTATGTCTGTACTCAGATATTGTTGCTTCCGCTGACTCGTTTGTATTCAAGCTGATGTATTCGACCCCTCGAGGCCCCTGGCTTGTAATATAAAGCTTGTATTATTTTAATTTGTGTCTAGAGTTGTGTTGTGATATCTCCCCGTGAGTCCTTGATCTCGATCGTACACATTTGCGTGCATGATTAGTGTACGATTGAATCGGGGGCGTCACAATGTTGAACCATTTGCTAGTGATTTGAGTGTACTTGATTATCTCTGAAATTTTGCTTGAAATTCGTGAATCTAAAAATTATGATGAAGTGTTGGAAGAACAAATTATGATGAAGTGTTGGAAGAACATTTGCGTGCATGATTAGTGTACGATTGAAGGTGGGTTTGGAAGAGTGTCAACTCTAGGTAATAATGATCCCACTACTTTGGAGAATGATCAATCTTATGATTTTTTGATAAAAGTGGGCTTGGAGAGGTCATGACTTTATTTGATGATAATCCCACTATATTGGAAGAGTGTCAACTTTGCATGCATGTGGGTCATGTAGAAAATATGTTATGTGATAGCTATATTGTTGAATTTTAATATGATCCGACATATATTACTATGAGAGAGGAAAATATTGTGGCAGAAATTTTCATGTTACTAAATTACCTCTCGTTATGTTGAGATTGCTTTTGTTTCTTTCTTCTTCTTTGCATATGCCAAGTTCTTATTGTGTTGATACTTTGTTCTATTATAAGATGCCTATGCATATGAAGTATGTTAGACTTAAATGTGTTTGTACATGTTTCATGATGCTCTCCTTGTGTTTCATTTATTATCTTTTTTGTGGGCATCATTATAATTTTATGCCTAGCTAGGGGCGTAAAACGATAGCACTTGTTGGGAAGCAACCCAATGAATAAAATTTATTTTTGTCCTTTTCTTTCTGTTCTCGAGTTTTTATCCAATTATGCCTATTTTTAGATGTGTCTTTGTGGTTTAAATTAGTGTTTGTGCCAAGCAAAGCCTTTGGGATGATTTCTGTCATAGTTGATTTGATCTTGCTGAAAAACAGAAACTTTTGCGCTCACAAAAAAAATTCCCATTTTTAACAGAAGAGTGCTTTTGAGTTGATTCTTTTTACAGAATATTAATAAAAAAATTGTTCACATTTTCCTAATTTTTCAGAATTTTTGGATTTACAGAAGTGTTTGAAATATCTAGATTGCTATAGACTGTTCTGTTTTTGACAGATTAGGTTTTCTTTGCGTTGTGTGCTTGTTTTGATGATTCTATGGTTTAAAATTGTTCACGTTTTCCTAATTTTTCAGAATTTTTGGAGTTACAGAAGTGTTTGAAATATCTAGATTGCTACAAACTGTTCTGTTTTCTTTTGTGTTGTGTGCTTGTTTTGAACTTTTGATGATTCTATGGTTTTCTTTGAAGAGTTTTTTCCATAGAAAATTTGGAATACAGTAGATATAATGCAAAAATAAAATATGAATGGGTTTGCAACAGTACTTATAGTAGTGGTTTTTTTCTTATACTAACGGATCTCACAAAGGTTTTATTGAGTTTTGTGTGACTGGAGTTTTCAAGTTTTGGGTGATACTACGATGGATGAAGGAATAAGGATTAGCAAAAGGCTAAGCTTGGGGATGCCCGAGGCACCCCAAGATAATATCCAAGAAGTATCAAGCAACTAAGCTTGGGGATGCCCCCGAGTGGCATCCCCTCTTTCTTCTAACAACCATCGGTATTTTACTTGGAGCTATATTTTTATTCGTTACACATTATGAGTTTTGCTTGGAGCGTCTTGTATGATATGAGTCTTTGCTTGTTTTGCTTTTTATTATAAGTCTTGAATCCTTGCTGGACACACCTTTTTGAGAGAGCCAAAAATTATGCTATGCTTGCTCCTATGCTTCACTTAAATTTATAGAGCCTTGGAATTGCTCTAGTGCTTCACTTATATCTTTTTGAGCACGGTGTGCTTTGTTATTTTTGAAGAAATGCTCTCTCTTGCTTCGCTTAGATTATCTTGAGACAAATAAATATTATGCTCATGTTCTTCACTTATATTTGTTTGAGCTTATTAAAAGCAACATATGAAATTAGTCCCAAAGTGATAGATATCCAAGGAGGATATAGTAAAAACTTTCATGAAGATCATTGGATAAAATAAACTTGGTTCTTTGTAATGGTTTTGAGATATGATGATATGACATGTGAGTCACGTTGATGAGTAATTGCTTTGGTAAGAATATTGGTGTTAAGGTTTGTGATTCCCTACGCAAGCACGAAAGTCAATAGTTATGCAATTAAATTACATCCTACTTGTGGTGCATTATTCGGTGTTAGTTATGCTTAATGCTCTCTTATGAGTTTTTTCGTTTCTTGGTTGGACGCTTCTCAATCTTTTTGCTAGCCTTCATTTGCACTAAGTATGATCACAACTTGTGCATCCAAAACCCTTTAAACCAGTTTTGCCATATGAGTCCACTATACCTACCTATATGCAGTATTTCTGGGTCGCCTAAGCAAATTTGTATGTAACATCTCTATTTTTCAAAATAAATTTCTCTTTTGTGTGCTCGTACCACTCACGAGGCGGTGAGGGGTGGCCGATATTTTCCATGCTAGATGTGTTATTCTCAGATGAGTGTTTATTCACTTGTCATTGCACGAGAGTACGACAAAGGTATTAGGGATGCCCAGTCCCAAAATGAAAAAAATAATTTACTTTATGTTGTTGAATAATAAATTCCTTGGAAAGTGTTGGTATGGAGGGCACCCGTGGATACAGTTAGCCATGGAAAGTGAAAGTATGGTGGAAAAAGGAATAAACTTTATTTTCTGTTTGGCAACCGCCTATGATATATCTAGCATGGAAAGTGTTGGGAACTCTAAGTCGTCTTCGTTGGTCAGAACAGTATGCCTCCCAAAATGTTTTTATCTCTCAATTTTCGCTTTGAGCTCTCGCACCTCTACAAATCCCTACTTCCCTCCATGAAGGGCCTTTCTTTTACTTTATGCAATTTTTACTTTTTACTTGAGTCTCCATCTTCTCTTATAAAGCACCAACTAAGGGGCACTATGATCGTACTTGAGCATTG
This sequence comes from Triticum timopheevii, assembly GCA_963921465.1. Taxonomy (NCBI): domain Eukaryota; kingdom Viridiplantae; phylum Streptophyta; class Magnoliopsida; order Poales; family Poaceae; genus Triticum; species Triticum timopheevii. The sequence goes on along the minus strand of OY997262.1, from coordinate 150,760,544 downwards.
GGTATAGCTAGTATACGAGTGTGTTTCATGAATGGATCAATGATTGAGCATAATGGGCTAGGAATAACTTGCTTTAGCATTGATATTTTGAAAGACATGGTTGCTTTTTGATATGCTTAAGTATTAAAGTCTTCATGTCAAAACTATACTATTGCTTTGAACCATATAAAAGTCCAAATGTCCATGCTACAAAGAAAAGAATATGTGATGAACATGTTAGGCAGCATTCCACATCAAAAATTCTGTTTTTACCATTTACCTACTCGAGGACGAGCAGGAATTAAGCTTGGGGATGCTGATACGTCTCCAACATATCTATAATTTTTGATTGTTCCATGCTGTTATATTATCATTTTGGGATGTTTTACAATCATTTTATATTATTTTTGGTACTAACCTATTGACATAGTGCCAATTGCCAATTGCTGTTTTCTGCTTGTTTTTACATCATAGGAAATCAATACCAAACGGAGTCGAAACGCAGCGAAACTTTTTGTGGGATTTTTCTGGACCAGAAGACACATGATGGGCAGAAGCAGTACCAGAGGGGTGCTCCGAGGGGGCACAACCCACCAGGACGCGCCTGGGGGCCCAGGCGCGCCCAGGTGGGTTATGTCCACCTCGGTGGCCTCCCACACTGCCTCTTTGCTCCATAAATACCCCAATATACCAAAAACCCTAGGGGAGTCGACGAAAATCAATTCCAGCCACCACAAGTTCCAAAACCACCAGATCCAATCTAAACACCATCATGGAGGGGTTCATCATCCTCATTGGTGCCTTTCCGATGATGCGTGAGTAGTTCATTGTAGACATACAGGTCCGTAGTCGTAGCTAGATGGCTTTCTCTCTCTCGTTTGATTCTCAATACAATGGTCTCTTGGAGATCCATATGATGTAAATCTTTTTGCGGTGTGTTTTTTGGGATCCGATGAACTTTGAGTTTATGATCAGATCTAAGTTTTTTTCCATGAAAGTTATTTCAGTCTTCTTTAATCTCTTATATGCATGATTGCTTATAGCCTCGTATTTCTTCTCCGATATTTGGGTTTTGTTTGGCTATCTTGATCTATTTATCTTGCAATGGGAAGAGGTGCTTTATGATGGGTTCGATCTTACGGTGCTTGATCCCAGTGACAGAAGGGGAACCGACACGTATGTATCATTGCTATTAAGGATAACAAGATGGGGTCTATTTCTACATAAATAGATCTTGTCTACATCATGTCATCGTTCTTATTGCATTACTCCGTTTTTCCCTGAACTTAATACACTAGATGCATGCTGGATAGCGGTCGATGTGTGGAGTAATAGTAATAGATGCAGGCAGGAATCGGTCTACTAATCTTGTACGTGATGCCTATATAATGAACATTGCCTGGATATCGTCATGAGTATTTGAAGTTCTATCAATTGCCCAACAGTAATTTGTTTTCCCACCATATGCTATTTTTCTCGAGAGAAGCCACTAGTTAAATCTACAGCCCCCGAGTCTCTTCTTTAATATATTTGCCTTCGCGATCTATTTTTATTTGCTTTTATTTTCAGATCTATTAAACCAAAAATACAAAAATACCTTGCTGCAATTTTTAGTTATTTATTTTATCTCATGTTCCCGCGAGATCTATTTATCCAATCTACTACAATTTTATCTATCTTTTTACCCGTGAGGGATTGATAACCCCTCTCTTACGTCGGGTTGCAAGTATTTGTTCTTTGTGTGCAGGAGCCGTTTACATGGTGTTGCGTGGTTCTCCTACTAGGTCGATAACCTCGGTCTCATCACTGAGGGAAATACCTGCCGTTGTTGTGCTGCATCATCCCTTCCTCTTTGGGGAAATACCGACGTAGTTCAAGCAAACATCAGAGATCGACGAGCACCAGCCGTAGTAGTACTCTCTGTTTTGTTTAATTAAGAGCGTCGGTCTTTAATTTGTTAGAGTAATGTTTAGGTCGGCTAGCTCTATGTTGCGGGAAACCATGACCACCTATGGGACTAGGACGGCCCCTTGCTGGTTCGGCAGGGGGGAGTCGCGTTGCACAAAGAGCAGACCAGCGCGGCAAGGAATCACACACGCAATTTTACCTAGGTTCGGGCCGTTGCGAGGCGTAAAACCCTTCTCCTGCTTTGGTGGATTGATTGGGAAAAGGTGGTGGTAGTGTGTAGTACACTTGCCCGGCAGGGTCGCTTCGAGGCAGCAGTGACTACACGCGTACGGGGGTGTGTGATCTAAGTTTTCCCAACCCCTCTCATCATTGCCATGGGCCTCCTTTAATAGCTCAAGGGGTTACCACAGTGGCAAATAGGTCATTAGACATTTATATGATAGCAAACAGTGCTATCATACCTAACTCTGAAGGCTGTCAGCGTGCATTTAATGCGCCCCTTAGTGTCACATCGTTGTTCGCCTGGCAAGGCTTGCCGGGCTAATCTGCCAGCTCCACGCCTGTTTGCTTGACACGTCTCTGGCCAGGTGTCATTTGCCGGTTCATTTGGTAGAAAGTGGCCGCCATGTGGCGAATGGTTGCCACTTAATCATCCCGTGTCTTGACACCATACTGATCCACGACGTGGGTCATGGTGGAGCAATCAGTGGGGTGATCTGGTCTCCGCGAGTCCCGGCAGGCCCTGTCGAGACGCCTTGGTCCTTCTCTTCTGGGGGGTGGCCTCGCCCCTTGCCGGGCTCGCCTGCCCTGCAAGGGTGGCCTCTGTTTCGACGATATCTTGCTCCTTGTCTTGGCCTTGGTTCCTTCTGCTCTGTCGCTGGTTCTTCGAGTTTCTTGGACTCTGGTTCTGGTGCTCCAATCTTGATCTTGTGCATGTGCACAATTAGGTCAATAGGCCCTGGGTCTGTTGCACCAACAGAAGCCCCCGGGCCTGCCCCGAACATGCTGCCGAGCGTCATCGAGGTAGGGCCTAACAAGTGCATAGGCAGCGCTATTGAAGAAGCTGGTCTCTTGAGATCTCCTTTGCTTCTTCATTAGTCTTGATTCCAGGCCAGTTTCCTGTTTTCCCGTGCATCGTGCGCGACGTTACAAAAAGAGGCCCCGATTGTGGCCTGCATGGCATTCGTGCCCCACGATCACGGGGCGGAAACGACCATTTCACTTGCCTCCGTGTTTCTGGCCCGTCCACCACGTGTCCTTCATGCCTCAGGAAGGGTAGGTGGTGGATGTGGAGGGTATGGGTGTGAGTGCCATGGCGGGAAATCAGGCGTCGCTGGTTGGAGCAGCGGGTCGGTCCTGATTCCCCATGTCTTTGCGAGCCGTATTGGATGAGCGGGGCGGCCGCCCTTGGGGAGAGGGGCCGGCCCCCGACCCTGATCTCCTATAAAAAGGGAATAGGGATAGTGCTTTTCATACACACCTTCTCCTTCTTCTCCCCTCGAAACCTCCTTCTGCTCGCCATGGTTAGAGGGCGAGGGCGTGTTGGTGCTCCAGTGGCGGTGACGAGGACCTCCACTCGGCAGCGCATCCCCCTCCTCCTGAGCTCGCAACGGCGAAGCCCACTGTGAGAGGAGGAGGGAGGGGACGAGGCCGAGGTCGCCGTGGCGCTCAGGGAAGGGGAGGATGGGGTGGCACACCGGTTGCACCTCCACCGGCGCCCCCCCTGATGGAAGGCCATGCTGGAGACCAGCCTCGAGAGTTCTTCGTTAGGCTATATAAACCTCTATGCGGCCATCTTCGGCTCCCTACCCCGTTTGCCCGGGAGATGGAGCTCGACCTGCTGCATGCCCTGAGGTTGCACATGAGGGGCTGCAGGAACGGCGGTGTGTGGGTCAACGTCGAGTCCCCTGCTCCTCATGTGATGTATCTTCGCTGTGGTTGGAAGACCTTCGCCCATGCCCATAGCTTGATGGAGGGGCACGTTCTCCAGTTTAAGTTAATGGAGAGTGGCCTGCTCTCCGTCAAGGTCTTCGGGCACTCGGAAATTCGCTTAGGGTGCTGTGCGGAGAGCTCTACCAACGACGAAAGCTCCTCCTTGAGCGACAACGACGAGGAGGGCCGTGATGGCGATGACGACGTAAGCGGGCAGGAGGGCGACAACTCCGACTTCGACTGATCACCGCCCGCACCATCTTCATCAGTCGGCAGCACCATCATCTGCATCTGCATCTCCTCCCCGACAACGCAATTTTCCGGGGAGTTGGATGAAGTGGTGGGGATGGTGCCCCGGGCTCCTTCAGCAGCCTTCCAGCTGGACCCCGGCAGGTTTCCTCTCGGGCTGCAGCTCCGTTCGCCCTGCCGTGCCCTACTGGCCCTGGTGGCGGTAGCTAACGGACCTCCTCCGCCGTGCTCTTCATCGACGCGTTCCCCGGTACCTCTCTCTCGTCCTCTTTGCCTTCACTTGCCATGCCTGGGAGGAGAGGGACAAGAAAGGGGATTACGGGGCACTTATCTTTTTTCAATCTTAAATCTGTAGGCACTTGCCAAGTTTTAATTCATATAAAGTAATCTCTCATGTCCATGTTTATGTTCTGTAATGCTTGCACTTGTATCAGCATATTAATGAAAAAGATAAACCTTGCCGAGAACTCATGCATGTATACATCCATGCAGAGGTGAGATGCCTCTTTAGTGTAAATAAACGAGTTCACCCCGGAAGGCTATCCTGTCGGCCTTCTTTTTGTCTGCCGGAGAACCTTATCTGCCGGGTTACAGACAGAAGGACCAGCCCTGTGCCAACTTCCCTTTACCAAAGGCAACTACAACCACTCTGACTGAAGCAGTGTCAGGACCCCGACTCAATGCCACACTGATCTAGCATGTAACACCTCATATCACTTTGCGGCCTCACGCATGGTATTCCCATGGGTGTCACCTTACTAGGCCCGGGACCGTTTGCGCCTATTACGTACTCCCTCCGTCCCAAAATGTAAAACGTTTTTTGACTCTAGTGTAGTGTCAAAAAACGTCTTACATTATGGGACAGAGGGAGTATATGATAGTGTCGCTAGCATCCATATGACAAGGAGCCCGAGCTGACATGGCTAGTCGTGAACCCAAAGCGGCACTAACTTACAGGGACATGCATACATGACCCAGCAACGAACGTGTCGGTCATCAGTGAGTGAATCCGGGCTGTAGCAGCTGGGCTAGCAGGACTCCAGTAAACCGGGTTGTAGTAGGCTAACAGGACTCTGGTAGACACCGCGTGACATTTCCCCAAAGGGACAGACAAAGGAACGAAGAAGGACACATGCCGGCCAGACTAAGTGTTTCGGAGTAGTAGCAAGCTATCAAGGCTCAGTGGAAGCACCAGGAGACATTTCCCGGTAAGAGAGGCTACCAAGGATAAACAACTAGATAGTCAGATCCCACACATACCAAGCATTTCAATAACATACACACAATATGCTCGATATGTGCAAATACAACATGGCATCACAACATGACTCTACAACTCAAGTATTTATTCAATAGGCTCGGAGGAGCGAGATATTACAAACATGGGTATCATGACCCAACATTCAGAGCATACAAGTCAAAGCACATGCGGAAGCTTAACATGTCTGAGTACAGACATCTACAAATGAAAAGGCTGAGAAGCCTGACTATCTACTAGATCCTGCCGCGGGCACAAGATCGTAGCTGAGGTAACAAGCTAAACGTCGAAGTCCACGCGGAACTACTAGTGAGACTGAAGTCTCTCTGCAAAACATAAAATAGGCAAACCTGAGTACAAATGTACGCAACAAGACATACATCAGAACTATCTACATATGCATCATTATCAACGAAGGGGATGGTGTGGTTTAACTGCAGCAAGCCAGCTTTGACTCAGTGGCTATCCTGAACTATGACTGCGTAACTATTTTGAGGTGGCGCACACGAGTCCACATATTCACCATAACAATACACCACTATGGATCCGCTCCCGTCTCCCTACGACAACGCCATCCATAGCACTCACGCTTATCTTGTGCATTTTAGAGTATCCACTTTCACTTGTCTATGAACTGTACAGGCAACCCAGAAGTCCTTTACTGCGGACATGGCTATTCAAATAGGTAATGTTAACCTTGCTGGGGTGCACTTCTTCACACACGCTCTCACCACTTATCGCCGTTTACACGACATGTACTCGGCAACCTTCAAGCGGAAGCCCAGCGAGGGTGTCGGCCACAACCTGACTAACCACACAAGTCTCTCGTCCAGGTTTATCGCCTATTCGGGTTCCATCTGCAAGGAGATCCGGCCGGGGTGTCGTTCATGGCCCCAAACGATGTGTGCAGGGTTCCCAACCCCACCTCGACGGGTGGATCTATGCTTGGTACACCGTGCCATGGTGCCTAGTCTGTCCCAAGCCCACCTGTACCGGGTGCCACTTGGTAGACTACTAACACTACCTACAAACACCAGAAACTAGTTGCAACTCCTGGACAGAGATCATATTGATTAATAAGTCGAGAGGGGTCGAGTTACCGGAACCCAATGTCTGGTAGTAGCTGTTCATGGATCACAAACACATAACTCAGTTCCTGAGGACGGTTTCAATGAGACAACCCACCATGTACTCCTACATGGCATCTCATCGCTACCTTTACCAAATCGTGTTCACACACTTAGCTCTCAATAGTATGACATGTTCACCACATTCCAATTCATCCCCGATGAATCAGACCTGACACAACTCTAAGCAATAGCAGGTATGACAAACAAGCATGAATGAGTAGGCACATTAGGGCTCAAACAACTCCTACTCATGCTAGTGGGTTTCATCTATTTACTGTGGCAATGACAGGTCATGCAGAGGAAAGGGGTTCAACTATCGGAACATGTAACAGTTGAATCATTGTTGTCCTAATGCAGTAAAAGAGAGCAGGAGCGAGAGAGTGGGATTGTATCGGAATGAACAAGGGGGTTTTGCTTGCCTAGCACTTCTGAAGATGATATAGCTCTTCATCGGTGTCATTGATCACATCGTCAAAACCACGTCTATCGAGAGGGGACAATTACCGGCAAACAAGAAAGAACACAATCAATGCAATGCAACAATATGATGCATGATCATGACATGGTAAAATGAGTGTGTTGAGCTAATGCAGCTAAGGACAGGATGGTTTGAGTTCATTTGAATCAAAGATTCAAATGCAAACCCAAAATATGAACTCATATAAGTGCATTATCTTGTTTCATCTAATCAGCAAGGTTAGGTTGCTTTAACATGCATGAAACCAGTACAGATGGATAGATTGGATTTTTCTTATCAATTTTCAAATATAAATCTTTGCATTTGGAGTTACAGATTAATTTCTATGATTTTTAGAAGTTAGCACTATTTTCAGGAATTTCCTGAATAAACTTAAATCCAGAAAATGCTTTACTGCGTCAGCATTGCATCACTGTGACGTCAGCAGGTCAACAGGGGCTGGTCCGGGTGAAACCTGACGTGTGGGGTCCACACGTCAGTGTAACTGGGCAGGAATAGAGGCTGACCAGTGGGTCCAGGTCAATGTTGACGTGGCAGGGTCAAACTAACACGTGGGGACGGCTGTATTAACCTAAACTAAACAGGGAATAAATCCGGGGTTAATTAGGGCATGGGGCCCATATGTTAGTGAGAGAGGGGGTTAATTAGCTGGGTCATTAGTGACTAATGATAGCGCCACGTCGACTTCACCGGAGTTACGCCGACGACGACCTAAACGCGGCGGAGGTACACTGGAGCGGCTCGGGTTTCGCATTCCGATGACCAAACGGGCGGCGGAGGGCAACTACGCGTAGCTGGGAGCGAGCCGCGCGGGTGGTGGTGGTGCTTGAGCTCGGGGTCATCGAAAATGATGCCGGCGACGAGTTTGGCGGCTGCCGGAGCTCGGACGAGCTCGGACTTGATGCCAGGAGGCACATCAAGGGGCATGGAGCGGTGCTACGGGATGCTGGGGATGCAGCGAGCGCGGTGACGCGCTTGGTTTCAAGCCAGCGTGGCTGTGGCCACGACGGCGACGTGCAGAGGTGGTGGCGTGTGCGGGCGAGCTCGGTGCGGTCGCCGTGGTGCAAGGCAGAGCGAACAGAGAGGGGAGGCGAGGCAGGGGCTCACAGCGGTCACGGCGGTGCTGATGGAGAGGTCGGGGAGGAACCGAAGCGGTCAGGGCGTCAAGGGGGGTCTCTGGCGGCGAGAGGTCGAAGACGGCTCGGTGGAGGCTGTGCAGAGCGTGCGAGCGCTCGGGGCTCGGCCTGCTCGGCGTAGCGGACGACGGTAGAGCTCAGGGACATGACAGGCGGCGCGAGGACGACGGTGGCTGCGAGAACTACGGCGGCACGGGCGCGGCAGCTTAGGCCATGGCGAGGAGAGGGTGAGGGAGAGAGGCAGGGGGCGTGTGAGGTGTCCACGGGGTCGGGGCGGTGCCGCGGAGTCGCTTCGAGGCGCGGGTGAAGCAGACGAGTAGGGAGGTGGCGTGGTGCAACACGCGCGCATGCCCTGTCTCCCTCCTCTGCCTACTGGCAGAGGTAGGTGATGACTGGAAGGGGCCAGATGGGTCGGGCCAGTGCAGGTAAGTGGCCTCTGGCCTTTTCTCTCTCTCTCTCTCTCTCTCTCTCTCTCTCTCTTTTCTAATTTGTTTTCTGTTTTCTATTTTTCTGTAACTTCTGGGCTTTTTTTAAAAATACCAAAACATTTTCAAAAATCCTGAAAATAATTGTGGGCTCTGTTTGGATTATTCCTAACATACCTCACTTAAATTCAGAATTAATTGAGCACTTAAGATAATATATAGCATTTAAATGCCCAATTGCAAATAGCATATGATTTAATTCAGTGACCTTATGTGTCCTAGAAAATTTTGCACCATTTTTGTCAGAGGTTCTAGACCAAGGAAAAGATGACGAACATTTTAGAAGGGCATTTCAAGTTCATTGATAGAATTATTTAGTAACCCTAGTTGGTTTAGGTGGTGCTGGGGGTTTTGGATCATCCCCATTTCAAGTTTCTAGAAAAGTAAACATGATGCATCATCTCTAATGCAACGCTGACTAGGGTTGTGACAACTCACCCCCACTAAACAAGAATCTCATCCCGAGATTCAGGCGTAGGGTAAGATGAAGGGGGGACGGGACGCAACTAACACAATCTTCACGATCCAGGTTGCACTTCATAAGAACGTTGATTCGATCATCATCTTTTTCTCGACGTCTTGCTCTGAGAACTCCATCTAACATGACAATGAGAGGAAAGGGACAACTCCAGAAGAATCGATCTTCTCAAAGATCGAGCAACTTAGGATCAACTCATGGAGTGAGACATTGAAACATCTCTTGAGATGACACACAAAACACACATCAAGAGGGATGGGAAGATGATGGAGGTTTAATTTGGTAGGCAACAATTCCACGCTGAAGTAGGATGGTGCATGGTTTCAAAGTAGCGAGGAGATAGTTGCCATGATTCCACAACGGGACACCTTGGGAGAGGTGACTCATAGAATTATTACCTTAAGTGGCAAAAATAATTACTTTTGCTCCATAGATCATTGAAATTCTTCATACCAGCCTCAGGCAAATCACAATTGATTGTCTTAAAGAATTTGAGAGGATGGCATACTTAGCTTGGAAAGGAAACTACGATTATAGAACAACTCGGCAATTGGAAGGCACATTCCAGTTGATACCAAGGATATAATCTAGTGACTGAGCGTTCTTTCAAGAACTTGAGCATTTCCTTATTCATCAAGGTTTTACCAACATCTATGCCAAGACCTAGTGACACCTCATAGTACCATGATGAATAACGATGGAGGATGCAGGTGCAGAGAAGGACAACACTTTCTCAGATTTTACCTTGACGACGCCAAGGAAACAAAATCTGGAGGATCGACCGAGAGACATTTAACACTCCGCTTCTAATGTTCTCCTTGACGTTCTAGGTACCACGATCATGCTTAAAAGCATCGACATGGCCATCAAGTAAAGGTCGGACTTCGGAATACAAAGGATCCATAAGGAACAACTTCTATAATAAGTCACTTGAAATCCTCATGGAGAAGATGGTTGAGTTGCTCAATCAAGATACTACAATGATAGATCTTCCGGCTAGGTGTGTTGTCCAGAACATCAACCTTGTCGGGACCTACATCATAGATCTTGGAAAGTTTCCAACCATCATATCTGCCTGAGATTCAGATCTGGTTGGTAACTGAATATTTTAGACAACATGTCTGGAAAAGAAAGTTTGCAACACAAACCGACGAGATGACGTTGCGAGATTCTCGGGAAAAGAACTACGATAGCAAGCTCCAAAACATGAGCTGGTTTTGCTACATACATGTGAACACGCTGTCCCAGACAAGCATGACCACGTAGTAGTCTTATAATAAGACACTACCGAGTTCAGGATGGGAACCATCATTGAAGATAATGAAGTCATGTGCATGACCTAGGATTAGCACATGAGACTCCCTTTTCTTGAACAAATCAATCAGTGGCTTGGTGTGCTAGGGCGTACAATGGAGTGGAGGTAATTAATCTACCAAACCATAGAATACATTCGCACATGCATAACTGACTTGCGATGATTCCAGAGGAAACAAAAACAAACTTTCTCAAATTCACGGTGGCAACTTGCATCAAATGCACGTGAACTTAGAGGAAGTGACTTCTTCCATCCAAGCATAAGCTTCATGAACAGAACACGAAGGCATTGCTTACAAAGTTTCCAACACTAGGTTGATGTTCAACATGAATAATGGAGGAGACAAAATGCTACTGATGGGATCAACAACAACTCATCCAAATTTTCCATATCACGGGGATTCCACCATATTGGTCAGACCAAAAGATGTAATGGTGTATGCTCGAGGAACAACCACGAGTAAGACAACATTACGAATATCGTTGGTTCTAACTTGATTTGACAATAGCCCACACTCAAATCAAGGTTTGGACAAGACGATAGATTCAACAACCGATCACGAGGAACAATCGATGAAGATATCATCTCTCTTCAACACACACACACACACACACAAGGATATCCCCTAGTGATGAACTAAGTCAGACAAGCTTCCATCTTCCAACTCTCCAAGTTGTTGTTTAGCTCAACCAACTAGCTCAGGGGTACCCAACAGAGAATCTTGGAGAATGGGGGGGGGGTTATAAGAAAAGCCAACTTGATCACGAGCTCAACATAACAGTCAAGGGACAACCCGGTGATACTTCCGAGAAGATATTCAGAAAATCACGAACCACCGATATGTTACTAAGCTCAAGAGCAATCTTGCTTTTTAGGGCAAGACGATGTGATCAAGAGAGTGATGGATTGACACAATCCTATCTCATTGATAGAGGAGTGCACCAGGGAAAATAGACTAGGTAGCATGATCAATCTTAGAATGATAATTCAATACCAACACGCTAAGAATGAGATTATTGTCCATTAACTACCAAGCAACGGGGTTGCTAGCAGTATTGAATTCACACATCACGATTCACTTGTCAGCATTCCGGTTACAATAACACGGGAACCGAGGAATTAACAATGATGGCAAGAAGCATTACTGCGTCAAGAATTCATAAGAAGTGTTGCAATTCTCATGACACTCTTGACATAAAGATGGTAACACTCCAAGGCTCGACCGGGAGAGGCTTTCCGGTGTCCAACTTTCTCCTCTTCCAGGCAATTATTGCTGGGGATACGGAGGGCTAAGTAAGATGGAGAACCAAAGTCCATGGTTCCACAGGAAGCTTCTGCGCATCACACTTTGACAGATGATCAACTATGTACTATGTCTTGAGCTTGCGTTGGTTTTCCTTGAAGAGGAAAGGGTGATGCAGCAATAGTAGCATAAGTATTTTCCTCAGTTTTTGAGAACCAAGGTATGAATCCAGTAGGAGGCTCCTCAAAAGTCCCACGCACCTACACAAACAAACAAGAACTCACAACCAACGCAATAAAGGGGTTGTCAATCCCTTCACAGCCACTTGCGAAAGTGAGATCTGATAGAGATAATATGATAAGATAAATATATTTTTGGTATTTTATAATATAGATAGGAAAAGTAAAGAAGCAAATAAAAGTATATTGAAAGCTTATATGATAAAAGATAGACCCGGGGGCCATAGGTTTCACTAGTGGCTTCTCTCAAGATAGCATAAGTATTACGGTGGGTGAACAAATTACTGTCGAGCAATAGATAGAAAAGCGAATAATTACGAGATTATCTAGGCATGATCATGTATATAGGCATCACGTCTGTGACAAGTAGACCGACTCCTGCCTGCATCTACTACTATTACTCCACACATCGACCGCTATCCAGCATGCGTCTAGAGTATTAAGTTCATAAAGAACAGAGTAACACATTAAGAAAGATGACATGATGTAGAGGGATAAACTCATGCTCGATGGAAACAATACAATACGTGCCTTGCTGCCCCTGCTATCACTGGGAAAGGACACCGCAAGATTGAACCCAAAGCTAAGCACTTCTCCCATTGCAAGAAAGATCAATCTAGTAGGCCAAACCAAACTGATAATTCGAAGAGACTTGCAAAGATAACTTAATCACACATAAAAGAATTTAGAGGAGGTTCAAATATTTCTCATAGATAAACTTGATCATAAACCCACAATTCATCGGATCTCGACAAACACACTGCAAAAAGAGTTACATCGAATAGATCTCCAAGAAGATCAAGGAGAACATGGTATTGAGATTCAAAGAGAGAGAAGAAGCCATCTAGCTAATAACTATGGACCCGAAGGTCTATGGTAAACTACTCACAACTCATCGGAGAGGCCTTGGAGATGATGTAGAGGCCCTCCATGGTCGATCCCCCCTCCGGCGGAGCGCCGGCGAAGGCTCCAAGATGGGATCTCGCGGATACAGAAGGTTACGACAGTGGAAATAGTTTTTCGTGGTCGCTTATGATGTTTTCGGGGTACATGGGTATATATAGGAGGAAGAAGTAGGTTGGTGGACTCCCGAGGGGCCCACAAGATAGGGGGGCGCGCCCAGTAGGGGGGGCGCCCTCCACCCTCGTGGCCGCCTCGACTGTCTCTTGACTTCCACTCCAAGTCCTCTAGATCATGTTCATTCCAAAAATCACGCTCCCGAAGGTTTCACTCCGTTTGGACTCCATTTGATATTCCTTTTCTTCGAAACACCGAAATAGGCAAAAAAACAGCAATACGGGTTGGGCCTCCGATTAGTAGGTTAGTCCTAAAAAGGATATAAATGTGTAAAGTAAAGCCCATAAACGTCCAAAATGGGTAATATAATAGCATGAAACAATCAAAAATTATAGCTACGTTGGAGACGTATCAAGCATCCCCAAGCTTAACTCCTGCTCGTCCTCGGGTAGGTAAATAATAAAAACAGAATTTTTGATGTGGAATGCTACCTAGCATAATTCTCAATGTAATTTTCTTTATTGTGGCATGAATGTTCAGATCCAAATGATTCAAAATAAAAGTTCATATTGACATAAGAAATAGTAATACTTCAAGCATAGTAATCAAAGCAATCATATCTTCTCAAAATAACATGGCTAAAGAAAGTTCATCCCTACAAAATCATATAGTTAGGTCATGCTTCATTTTCGTCACACAAAAATGCTCCCATCTTGTACACCCCCGATGACAAGCCAAGCAATTGTTTCGTACTTAAATAATCTCAAACTTTTTCAACTTTCACACAATACATGAGCGTGAGCCATGGATATAGCACTATGGGTGGAATAGAATATGATGATGGGGATTGTGTGGAGAAGACAAAAAAGGAGAAAGTCTCACATTGACGAGGATAATCAACGGGCTATGGAGATGCCCATCAATTGATGTCAACATGAGGAGTAGGGATTGCCATGCAACGGATGCACTAGAGCTATAAATGTATGAAAGCTCAACAAAAGAAACTAGTGGGTGTGCATCCAACTTGCTTGCTCACGAAGACCTAGGGCATTTTGAGGAAGCCCATCGTAGGAATATACAAGCCAAGTTCTATAATGAAAATTCCCACTAGTATATGAAAGTGACAACATATGAGACTCGCTACATGAAGAACATGGTGCTACTTTGAAGCACAAGTGTGGAAAAGGATAGTAACATTGCCCCCTTTTTATTTTTATTTCCTTTTTCCTTTTTTCTTTTTTTCTTTGGGCCTTTCTTTTTTTTCTTTTGGCCTTTTTTTTGAGGAAGCCCATCGTAGATATGTTGAGATGGATGTGTGGCCACACAAGGAAGGATCGAGTTCGGAATGATGATATACGAGATAGAGTTGGGGTAGCACCAATTGAAGAGAAGCTTGTCCAACATCGTCTGAGATGGTCTGGGCATATTCAACGCAGGCCTCCAGAAGCTCCAGTGCATAGCGGACGGCTAAAGCGTGCGGAGAATGTCAAGAGAGGGTGGGGTAGACCGAATTTGACATGGGAGGAGTCCGTTAAGAGAGACCTGAAGGATTGGAGTATTACCAAAGAGCTAGCTATGGACAGGGGTGCGTGGAAGCTTGCTATCCATGTGCCAGAGCCATGAGTTGGTTGCGAGATCTTATGGGTTTGACCTCTAGCCTACCCCAACTTGTTTGGGACTAAAGGCTTTGTTGTTGTTGTTGTTGGCCTTTTTTTGGCCTTTTTTTTCTTTTTGGCCTTTCTTTTTTTTCTTTGGGGACAATGCTCTAATAATGATGATCATCACACTTTTATTTATTTACAACTCATGAATTACAACCCTAAAATAGAACAAGATATGACTCTATATGAATGCCTCCGGCGGTGTACCGGGATGGGTAATGAATCAAGAGTGACATGTATGAAAAATTATGCATGGTGACTTTGCCACAAATACGATGTCAACTACATGATCATGCAAGGCAATATGACAATGATGATGCGTGTCATGATGATAAATGGAACGGTGGAAAGTTGCATGGCAATATATCTCGGAATGGCTATGGAAATGCCATAATAGGTAGGTATGGTGGATGTTTTGAGGAACATATAAGGAGGTTTATGTGTGATAGAGCGTATCGTATCACGGGGTTTGGATGCACCGGCGAAGTTTACACCAACTTTCAAGGTGAGAAAGGGCAATGCACAGGACCGAAGAGGCTAGTAATGATGGAAGGGTGAGAGTGCGTATAATCCATGGGCTCAACATTAGTCACAAAGAACTCATATACTTACTGTAAAAATATACAAGTCATCAAAAACCAAGCACTACGTGCATGCTCCTAGGGGGATAGATTGGTAGGAAAAGACCATCGCTCGTCTCCGACCGCCACTCATAAGGATGCACAATCTAAGAACACCTTATGTTTCAAATTTGTTACACAACTTTCACCATACATTCATGCTATGGGACTTGCTAACTTCAACACAAGCATTCTTTAAATTCATAATCAGCCAACTAGCATGACTCTAATATCACTACCTCCATATCTCAAAACAATTATCAAGTATCAAATTGATCATAGCATCCAATTCACTTCCTATGATAGTTTTTATTATACCCAATTTGTATGCTCATCATTCTAGGACCAATTTTATAACCATAGCAAATACCATGCTGTTCTAAGAGACTCTCAAAATGATATGAGTGAAGCATGAGAGACTAACAATTTCTACAAAATTAAGCCACCGCCGTGCTCTAAAAGATATAAGTGAAGCACCAGAGCAAAAACTACCTACCTCAAAAGATATAAGTGAAGCACATAGAGTATTCTAATAAATTCCAATCAAGTGGGTTTCTCCCAAAAGGTGTGTACAGCAAGGATTATTGTGGTAAACTAAAAATCAAAGACTAATATCATACAAGATGCTCCAAGCAAAACACGTATCATGTGGCGAATAAAAATATAGCTCCAAGTAAAGTTACCTATAAACGAAGACGAAAGAGGGGATGCCTTCCGGGGCATCCCCAGGCTTAGGCTTTTGGATATTATTGAATGTCTTGGGGTTCCTTGGGAATCCCCAAGCTTAGGCTCTTGCCACTCCTTATTCCATAGTCCATCAAATCTTTACCCAAAACTTGAAAACTTCACAACACAAAACTCAACAAGAAATCTCATAAGCTTCGTTAGTGAAAGAAAGCAAAACCACCACATAAGGTAGTGTAATGAACTCATTCTTTATTTATATTGGTGTTAAACCTACTGTATTCCAAGTTCTCTATGGTTAATACCCTTACATACTAGCCATATATGCATCAAAATAAGCAAACAACACATGAAAAGCAGAATCTGTCAAAAACAGAACAGTCTGTAGCAATCTGTAACTCTCGAATACTTCTGGAACTCTGAAAATCCTACCAAAATAGGAAGTCTTGGGAAATTTGTCTATTGATCTACAGCAAAAAGAATCAACGAAAAATCACGTTTCTGTGATTTACTAAAATTATTTTTGTGCGTGCAAAGTTTCTGTTTTTCAGCAGAATCAAATTAACTATCACCATAGGTTATCCTATAGGTTCTACTTGGCACAAACACTAATTAAAACATTAAAACACATCTAAACAGAGGGTAGATGCAAAATTTATTACTAAACATAATCAAAAACAAAAAACACAAATAAAATTGGGTTGCCTCCCAACTAGCGCTATTGTTTAACGCCCCTAGCTAGGCATAAAAGCGAGGATAATTCTAATTAGTGCCATCTTTGGCACTCAATTCATAAGTAGCTCACATGATAGATTCATAAGGTAATTTGACTTTCTTTCTTGGAAATTGCTCCATGCCTTTCCTTAATGGAAACTGGAATCTAATATTCCCTTCCTTCATATCAATAATCGCACCAATCATTCTAAGGAAAGGTCTACCAAGAATAATAGGACATGAAAGATTGCAATCTATATCAAGAACGATAAAATCTACGGGCACCAAATTCCTATTTTCAACAATGAGAACATCATTGATCCTTCCCATTGGCTTATTAATGGTGGAATCCATAAGGTGCAAATTTAAAGAGCAATCATCAAGATCATGGAAACCTAGAATATCACATAAAGTTTTCGGAATCGTGGAAACACTAGCACCCAAATCACATAAAGCATAACACTCATGATCTTTAATTTTAATCTTCATAGTAGGTTCCCACTCATCGTTAAGTTTTCTAGGTATAGAAACTTCCAAATTAAGATTTTCATCAAAAGATTGCATCAAGGCATCAACAATATGTATGGTAAAAGCTTCATTTTGACTATAAGCATGGGGAGAATTCACAACGGATTGCAACGAGGAAATACAATCTTCTAAAGAACAATTATCATAATTAAATTTCTTGAAATCCAAGATAGTGGGTTCAATGCTATTTAAAGTCTTGACCTCTCCAATCCCACTTTTACCAAATTTAGAATCAAGATCTAAAAACTCCAAATCATTGGGATGCCTTTTAACTAAAGTTGACTCATCTCAGTCCCATCATTATTAAGATTCATATTGCAAAACAAAGATCTAATAGGGGACACATCAATAACTTTAAGATCTTCATCATTATTTTCATGGAAACTAGAAGAACACGCTTTTACAAAGCAATCTTACTTAGCACGCAATCTAGCGGTTCTTTCCTTGCACTCATCAATGGAAATTCTCATAGCTTTGAGAGAATCATTGATATCATGCTTAGGAGGAGTAGATCTAAGTTTCAAAGAATCAACATCAAGCGAAAGTCTATCAACGTCCCTAGCCAAATCATCATCTTTAAGCAATTTTTCTTCAAGCATGGCATTAAAATTCTTTTGAGAGATCATAAATTCTTTCTCACTATTCTCAAAATCAGAGGGCATCTTATTAAAATACCATAAGAATTATTGTAGGAATTTCCATAACTATTAGAGGAATTACTAGGGAACGGTCTAGGATTAAAGTTTCCTCTATAAGCATTGTTACCAAAATTATTCCTACCAACAAAATTCACATCCATAGATTCATTATTATTATCAATCAAAGTAGACAAAGGCATATCATTGGGATCAATAGAAGCACTCTTAGTAGCAAACAATTTCATAAGTTCATCCATCTTTCCACTCAAAACATTAATTTCTTCGATAGCATGCACTTTTTTACTAGTAGATCTTTCGGTGTGGCATTGAGAATAATTAGCCATAGTATTATCAAGGAGTTTAGTAGCTTCTCCTAAAGTGATTTCCATAAACGTGCCTCCCGCGGCCGAATCTAAAAGATTTCTAGAAGCAAAATTCAATCCGGCATAAAATTTTTGTATGATCATCCATAAATTCAAACCTTGAGTAGGGCAATTGTGAATCATCAATTTCATTCTTTCCCAAGATTAGGCAACATGCTCATGATCAAGTTGTTTAAAATTCATAATATCGTTCCTAAGAAAGATGATCTTAGCGGGAGGAAAATACTTAGAGATAAAAGCATCTTTGCACTTATTCCACAAATCAATACTATTCTTATGCAAAGACGAAAACCAAACTTTAGCACGATCTCTAAGTGAAAACAGAAATAACTTCAATTTAACAATATCATTATCTGTATCTTTGTTCTTTTGCATCTCACACAAATCAACAAAGTTGTTTAGATGGGTAGCGGCATCTTCACTAGGAAGGCCGGAGAATTGATCTTTCATAACAAGATTCAGCAAAGCAGCATTGATTTCACAAGACTCAACATCATTAAGAGGAGCAATCGGAGTACTAAGGAAATCATTATTATTGGTATTGGAAAAGTCACACAATTTGGTATTATCTTGTGCCATCGCGACAAGTAATCCAACACACAAGCAAACAAAAAGGCAAGCGAAAGAGAGAGGAGATTGGGAAAAAGAGGGCGAATAAAACGGCAAGGGTGAAGTGGGGGAGAGGAAAACGAGAGGCAAATGGCAAATAATGTAAATGCGATGGAGATGAGTTTGTGATGGGTACTTGGTATGTCTTGACTTGAGCGAAGACCTTCCCGGCAACGGCGCCAGAAATCCTTCTTGCTACGTCTTGAGCTTGCGTTGGTTTTCTTTGAAGAGGAAAGGGTGATGCAGCAATAGTAGCGTAAGTATTTCCCTCAGTTGTTGAGACCAAGGTATCAATCCAGTAAGAGGCTCCTCAAAAGTCCCATGCACCTACACAAACAAACAAGAACTCGCAACCAATGCAATAAAGGGGTTGTCAATCCCTTCACGGCCACTTGCGAAAGTGAGATCTGATAGAGATAATATGATAAGATAAATATATTTTTGGTATTTTATAATATAGATATGAAAAGTAAAGATGCAAATAAAATTAGATTGAAAGCTTATAGGATAAAATATAGACCCCGGGGCCATAGGTTTCACTATTGGCTTCTCTCGAGATAGCATAAGTATTATGGTGGGTGAACAAATTACTGTCGAGCAATTGATAAAAAGCGAATAATTATGAGATTATCTAGGGATGATCATGTATATAGGCATCACATCCGTGACAAGTAGACGGACTCCTGCCTGCATCTACTACTATTACTCCACACATCGGTCGCTATCCAACATGCATCTAGAGTATTAAGTTCGTAAAGAACAGAGTAACGCATTAAGAAAAATGACATGATGTAGAGGGATAAACTCATGCAATATGATATAAACGCCATCTTTTTATCCTCGATGGCAACAATACAATACGTGCCTTGCTGCCCCTGCTGTCACTGGGAAAGGACACCGCAAGATTGAAACCAAAGCCAAGCACTTCTCCCATTGCAAGAAAGATCAATCTAGTAGGCCAAACCAAACTGATAATTCAAGGAGACTTGCAAAGATAACTTAATCACACATAAAAGAATTCAGAGGAGATTCAAATATTTCTCATAGATAAACTTGATCATAAACCCACAATTCATCGGATCTCGACAAACACACTGCAAAAAGAGTTACATCAAATAGAACTCCAAGGAGATCAAGGAGAACATGGTATTGAGATTCAAAGAGAGAGAAGAATCCATCTAGCTAATAACAATGGACCCGAAGGTCTGTGGTAAACTACTCACAACTCACCGGAGAGGCCTTGGAGATGATGTAGAGGCCCTCCATGGTCGATTCCCCCTCCGGCGGAGCGCCGGCAAAGGCTCCAAGATGGGATCTCACAGATACAGAAGGTTACGGCGGTGGAAATAGTTTTTTGTGGTCGCTTCTGATGTTTTCGGGGTACATGGGTATATATAGGAGGAAGAAGTAGGTCGGTGGACTCCCGAGATAGGGGGCGCGCCCAGTAGGGGGGGGCGCCCTCCACCCTTGTGGCCGCCTCGATTGTCTCTTGAATTCCACTCCAAGTCCTCTGGATCACGTTCGTTCCAAAAATAATGCTCCCGAAGGTTTCATTCCGTTTGGACTCCGTTTGATATTCCTTTTTTTTGAAACACTGAAATAGGCAAAAAAACAGTAATACGGGTTGGGCCTCCGGTTAGTAGGTTAGTCCCAAAAATGATATAAATGTGTAAAGTAAAGCCCATAGACATCCAAAACGGGTAATATAATAGCATGGAACAATCAAAAATTATAGATACGTTGGAGACGTATCACTATGCTATTTTCTGCACGGGGTACGTGCTCTGTTTGCAATCCGTCAAAGTGCTCCTCCAATCTTCTCACTTCCTCGACGTATGCCTCCCTTAATGGACTTTGGTAATCCTTGTTAACTTGTCTCACCACCAACTGTGAGTCTCCTCGAATGATCAGCTTCTTAATTCCCAACTCTGCTACGATCCTGAGCCCGGCAAGGAGCCCTTCATACTCTGCTGTATTGTTGGTGGCTTCTTCCCGTGCGAAATGCATGTGGACGACGTACTTCAAGTGCTCCCTGGTGGGGGCAACAAGGAGCACACCATCCCCCGCACCTTGTAGGGAAAAAGCACCATCAAAATAGATGATCCATTCTTAGGGTGATTCCTTACCGGGGGAAACTATCTCTATCACTTCGTCATCAGGGGTTGGCATCCATTCAGCAATAAACCCTACCAATACCTTCTCTGGATAGTTGACATGCTCTCAAACCTCAAGACAAAGCTGGACAACTCCAAAGCCTACTCCACTATTCTGCCGGTAGCCTCTGGGTTTCGAAGTATCCGTTACAACGGGAAACGAGTAACAACCGTGATCTCATGGACTTGGAAGTAGTGATGCAGTTTCCTTGAAGCCATGATGAGGCCAAATATCAACTTTTGCATGCTAGAGTACCTCGATCTAGCCCCCTGTAACAAGGAGCTGATGAAGTACACTGGGCATTGCACCACTTCCTTCCTTGCCGCGTCCTTGGGGTTGTCATTGTTGTCGTGTTCGCTGCTGCTCTGATCCCTTTCTAGCCCTGCTAGCCTCTGCTCACTCTCTTTCTCATCCACTTCTCGATGTGCTACTAAGGCTGCGCTGACCACTTGGTTTGTTGCCGCCAACAATGACTCCTGGGGCTTGGGTGCAACCAGGGTAGGCACAGAGGATAGGTAGGTCTTCACCTCTTGCAAAGCTGCATCTGCTTCAGAGGTCCACTTCATGGGACCTGCCTTCTTCAAAATTTTGAAGAATGGTAGGGCACGGTCGACAGACTTGGAGATGAATCTGCTAAGCGCGGCAATGCATCCCGTCAGGCACCTCACATCTTTGACTGTCCTTGGCGCTTGCATCTGCTCGATGGCCTTGACCTTGTTGGGATTGGCTTCAATTCCCCTATGGGACACAAAGTATCCAAGCAGCTTGCCGGAGGGGACGACAAACACACATTTCTCTGGGTTTAACTTCAAGTTGATCTTGCGCAGATTTGCAAACGTCTCCTCCAAATACTGGATGAGATTTGCTCTATTGTTGGTTTTGACCACAGTGTCATCCATATAAGCCTCAATTTTTCTGTGCAACTGAGGTTCAAAACCAATCTGGACTGCCCTTGCAAAGGTGGACCCATCACTCTTTAATCTGAACGGCATGCGGATGAAGCAATACGTAGCACATGGTGTGATGAATGATGTCTTCTCCTCGTCCTCCATCGACATGAAGATCTGGTGGTACCCAGAATAGGCGTCCAGAAATGAGAGTAAGTCACAACCTGAGGTGGAATCCACTATCTGATCAATACGCGGCAAGGGGAAAGGGTCCTTTGGGCAAGCCTTGTTGAGGTTTGTGAAGTCAATGCACAACCTCCACTCCCCGTTCGCCTTCCGGACTACTACTGGGTTTGCTAGCCAAGTGGGATGTAGCACTCCTCTGACCAAACCAGCTGCTTCAAGCTTCTTGATTTCTCCTGCAATGAACCATTGCCTCTCCAAGGCCTGCTTCTGGACTTTCTGCTTAACAGGTTTGGCGTGTGGGCAGACAACAAGGAGGTGCTTGATTACCTCCCTGGGAATACCGGGGATATCAGATGGTTGCCAAGCAAACACATCGATATTCGCCCGTAGGAAGGCAACGAGCGCACTTTCCTATTTGTCATCAAGGGTGGCGCTGATGGTGAAAGTACCATCAACGCCAGCCAGCCCTGCCGGGACCTTTTTCACTTGCGGAGCAACAACCTTGGATCTCTTGCTATTGGAACACTCTAGCACGTCGTCAGCGGGTGCCGTGAACTCGGAGGGGGCACACTTCCCGGACTCTTTGCCAGAGGCCCTACAATCCTGTTTCTTCCCTTTGCTCTCCTTGGCTTGAACTGCTGCCATCGCAGCCTCTACCGCGACCGCGTCCTGTACATCTTGTCTACACAGAGGTCCAGGCATTTTCAGGGTATTGTAGGCATAGTGGGATGACGCCATGAATTTAGCCAAGGCTGGGCGTCCAAGGATCCCATTGTACGGCAGGGGGAGGTCAATTATGTCAAACAGAATCTTCTCAGTCCGGTAATCAAGCCCCCCCCCCCAAAATGTTACTGGCAACGTAATCTTCCTTAGGATGACTCCTGTCGAGGTTGACTCCTTGAAACGTGCATGTAACCTCTAACTGTTGTTCTACTATCTGAAGCCTGTCGATAACTACCGGGGAAATCAGATTTAGTCGGGCCCCACCATCCACCAACATCTTTGTGACCTTGAGGTTGCGAATTGTTGGAGAAACCAACAAAGGAAAGCATCCTACCACGGCGGTGCGGCTAGGATGATCCTCTACGTCGAAGATGATAGGCGTACGGGACCATTTGAGCGGCTTCCGGGCCTCCGGTGCTGGTTCCATGGCATTGACTTCCCGAGCCCATCGCTTGAGTTGGCGGTGGGAGGTGTGCAAAGATGCACCTCCGTCAATGCATAGGGCGTCCGTGGCCTTCTGAAACTCCTGCTCACTGGTTTCCTCTTCATCCCCCTTATCACTCTCATCACCACAGACTTCTTTCTCTTGGCCCCTGGCGGGTTTTCCTTTGTTCCAAAAGGGCTTGCCGGGGAGATTTGCTCCATCGCCTCGGCCCTTACCACCAGCGGCATTCTGACCCTTTTCCTTATCCTGCTTCTCATACTTTGCTCTATGTCTCTTGACCAACTGCTCGACCTGATAGCACTCGTGAAGGTCGTGGCCCTTGGTTCGGTGGATCTTGCAGTACGGCCCATCGCCCTTCCCGGCCTTCTCGACAGCTGCAGCTTCCCGGCAATCGGCGCACGCGGCAACCTCCTTGCCGGGGGCCTCAACCTTGGCGATCTTGCCGGTGCTAGGGTGCCAGACCCCTCAACAGGCAACACTACCTTATCCCTTCGATTCTTACTGTGCTTCTTAGGCTTCTTAAGACTGGTGGATTCTTCATCATCCTCTAAATCAACATCAATGCAATCTTCTTCTCCTGGCAATTTCCTCCCTTCCTCCATTCGGGCACACTTATCTGCCAGGGTGTATAGCTCCTTCACAGTCTTGGGCAACCGCACGTTCATCTTGGCACGAATTCGCGGTTGCGCACATTGGACTGGAAGGTAGCTATCATGGCTGCTGGATGGATATTTGGAATATTCCTATGAACTTTACTAAACCTTTGCAAAAACTTACGGAGGGTCTCTCCTTTCTTCTGCTGGAGAAGCTGCAGATCTCTGGGGCGGCCAGGCTCCTGGTGGCCACCGGTGAAAGCGCCGATGAACTCGTGGCACAAATATGCCCACGACGAAATGGAGTTCTTCGGCAGATCATCAGCCAGGACCTCATGTTGGATTTGAGTGCCAACGGGAAGTAATTGGCGAACACCTTCTCCTCTCTTCCCCCGGCAGCCTGAATGGTGTAGATGCTCAGGAACTCTGTCGAGTTCAGTCTTCGTCATACTTCTCAGGTATCTCGAGCTCGAACGTGCGAACGGATGGCCAACAGACTTGCCGCAACTCCTGGGTGAAGACAGGGCAACCAACCTTGAAGGGTAGGAGCCCGTCAGTGCCAAGAGTGTGTTCGTCGATGTCGGGGCCGCCGCGCTCGTCGGCTCAGAGGTGGTTGCTGCGACACCGCTCGATGACGCACACGTCTCCTCTCTGCCCTTCTTTCGGGATTCGTCGTTGGCCTGGACGTGTCTGATTATCAGAAGAGGCCATCGAGGCACCCTCGAGGTCTTGATTTGGTTGCACCCACGCCAGCCGCCGTGGCGGGGATTGCACCATCGGGACAACCTCCCCGTGCGGGCAGCGGCATGGGCTGTTTCTATGGCTTGGGGAGGTCGCGACGGGGTAGTTCGTCGTGAGCCTTCGGCTTCGGCGAAACCAAGCAGACTTTGAATGGTGGAACACCACTCGTCCATCTACTCGGCCGCTGGTGGAAACCTTAGCAGCAGCTGGGCCTGCGCCATGGCCTCCGAGGCCGTGCTTGGCATAGATGATGACGACGTCGATTGCACCGTTGCTCGGCTCCCGGTGGAGCCAGCGACGGCTGCACTGCGCCCCCGCTACTGTGGTGCAACCATCTGGGCAGCAGGGTGGCGAGGCGGAGGTGCTTGAGGGTGATCAGCTCCGTTGGGTGCACCAGTGTGGTCGGCCCGCCCCGGGGAGTGGGCATGCGCAGCGGTCGTGCCCGCGGCAAGGATGGCCGCAGGGCGGTGGCTCGCCCCGGACCGAGTGCCATATCCATGGTGGCGCCCGTCAACGACTGGAGCGCGGCCGTTAGGGTGTTGCTGATGTTTCTCTCCTCCGGCATCTTCTGCCCCCACGTTGGCCGCGAGGGGAATGGTGGCGGTCACTACAAAAAAAGACACATCCGTGACATTTTGGGCCAAACGAATTTTCTTTCTGTCATACTTTTGACACTTCTATGACGATAATTATGACAAAACCCGGTATCATCATAGATGTGGTGGGCTCCTACTTCTATGACAAAAAAATCATGACAGAACATGGGCTTTTCGTCCTGGGCGGGCCGGAGACGCAGCTGCATGACATTCTTTGGGCCGTCCATGACGGAAAAAACCATGGTAGAAGCGAGGCCGAGGAAAATATCGGGGTGTTCCTGGTTACGGTGGGTGGTCGGGGCCGAGCGATGCACGGAGGTTTGCGCGTTTCTCTCATACACACGCATGCGCGTGGGTGCGAGGTGTTGGGTTCTAACTGAACCCGAGCGAGGCGTTCGCCTACTGAACCCAAGCGATTGCACTACAGGCTACGCGTTACTGAACCCGAGCGATCGATCGATGGCTGTTAACTGAACCTGATCGCGTGATTCCTTTGCTACTGCTGCTAACTGAAGCCTATCGATGCTGCCTCTAGATGAACAGTGAGTGTTGCTGGGGGGGAGGGGGTTTGGATGAATAGTTCCCGGTGGGGGTGGATGAACAGGACCCCGTGGTGTTGCCTCTGGATGAACAGGACCCCGATTGATCGAGCCGGTTGGGGCTAGTTGAACAGGACCCCGTGGAGGGCTGAATGAATAGGACGACCCCGTGGAGGGCTTGATGAACAGTAGACGATGGAGGGCTGGATGAACAATAACCCGTGGAGGGGTGGTTGAATAGGAGCCCGTGGAGAGGGCTGGTTGAACTGTAGCTGGTGGAGTAGCGCACGGTGGAGGCTGGATGAACAGGATCCCGTGGATGAACAGTCGTAGGTGGAGGCTGGAGGAGGTCGACGGTGGATGAACAGTAGCCCTTGGAGGCTGGAGGAGGTCGACGGTGGAGATGAACAGTATCCCGTGGAGTCCTGTTTTGCGGTAGGCCACACCCCTCCCAACAAAAAGGACCCCCGTTTCGACCATAGCACTCCAACACAAGTCCATTTCCTCCGTTTTGTGGTACGCCACACCCCTCCCGATCAACAGGACCCTGTTTCGACCGTAGGAGGTCCAACAGAAGTCTGTTTCCTCTGTTTTGCAGTACGCCAGACCCCTCCCGATGAACAGGATCCCGTTTCGAACGTGGCCGGTCGAACACAAGGCCGTTTCCTCTGTTGGGCGCTACGCCAGGCCTCGTTTCCATCGGCTGTTCCGTCCAAGCCCTCCCGATGAACACGACGACGCATTCCGTTCTGACCCAGCCGGTTAGCTCCCCATGAACACAACGATGACGCTGTTTCTCCGTTCCGACCCAGCCATGTACATGAGCCCTGGCCGTACGTATCCGCGAGTAGGCGTTCAAGACCCAGCCCGTATGTACGTACGTGGCCGTATTTTATTTCTTGCACACTGGTCGCTGTACGTACGTATACATGCTACATGCGCGCCTCTACATCGACCAGTATGTACGTACACGTTCGCGACCAGAATGACAACACTACTTATGCTTCGACCAGGTGGGTCCCGACTGTCAGGCACTTCCTTCCGTGCGAAGATGTAGCTAGCGGGTCCCAGCATTCAGGGGGCGAATCGTTTGTTTGCCCGGACGCACTTCCTTGTGTGCGAAGATGTAGCTGGTGGGACCCAACAGTCAGGGGGAAACATTTTTTTCGCGAAATACGGTGGCCCATCCGGTGGGTCCCTACTATCAGGTGGAGGAATAATTATTTTGCGCATAATAAGGAGGCACTTCCTTGCGGCCGCCGTGGACCCAGCTGTCAGCCTCTCCACGTACAGTACTCTTCCGATGGAAGTCGTTCCTTGACCATGTTGACCATGCCGCACCGAGAGCACCTGGGCGGTGGACGATGGCGAGGCCTAGGAAGGGGAAGACGCGGAGCCGGGGAAGACGCGGTAGTGGAAGCCCGCGCGGAGAGGAGTACAAGGGTTCACTGGATCGACTGCAGTGTGAGGCTACTGTCGCCGCAGGTCCTGGCCAGCGGTGGGAGTAGTAGGGGACGGTGAGGCCTCTGCGGCAGCACGGCCGGCCACGGGAGGCAGGAGCAGGCGGCATGACCGGCGCTGCTTTGGGCGGCTGGAGCAAGAAGACCAGAGGTTGAAGACGCACTACGGCCATTGGATGAACATCGTACGGTAACTGGAGCTAGAATCGTTCATATTGACTAAGTTGACAAAGCCCTCCGTCCCCGTCAACTTAGTAGGCCCACAAGTCAGCATCCCACTATGCTGGGTCCCAGTTAGCAGGGGGAGTATTCATTTTCTGTGTGCGTAATAAGGAGGCACTTCCTTGCATGTGAAGATATAGCTGGTGGGTCCGACCTGTCAGCGGGGGGAACGTTTTTACACGAAATACAGAGGCCTTTCCGGTGGGTTCCAGATGTCAGCTGGAGGAATAATTATTTTGTGCGTAATAAGGAGGCATTTCCTTGTGTGCAGCCATGGACCCAACCGTCAGCCTCTCCACGTACAGTCTACGTCCGATGGAAGTCGTTCCATGACCATGTTGACCCGCGCCGAGAGCACCAGGGCGGTGGACGACCGCGAGGCCTAGGAAGGGGACGACGCGGAGCCGGGGAAGACGCGGAGGCGGGGAAGACGCGGCAGTGGATGCCCACACGGAGAGGAGCACGAGGGTTCACTAGTTCGGGTGCGGTGTGAGGCTGCCGTTGCCGCAGGGCCTGGCTAGCGGTGGGAGTAGTAGGGCGTGGTGTGGCCTCAAGGGCAGCACAGCCGGCCACTAGAGGCAGGAGCAGGCGGTCTCGCCGGCGCTGGTTTGGGCGGCTGGTGCAAGAAGAGCAGCGATTGAAGAAGCAACATGACCGTTCGATTCAAATCCAACGGTTACTGCTGCTAGAATCGTTTGTTGACTAAGTTGACAAGCCCTGCGTATGCATCAACTTAGTAGGCCCACAGGTCAGCCTCCCAACCGGTGCGCCCCAGATGTCAGTGGGAGGAATCATTTTTTCCGCGTAATAAGGAGGCACTTGATTGCGTGCGGCCAGGCCAGCGGAGGGAGTAGGGTGGGCCGGGGAAGCCTGCGCGGCATCACAGCGGGCCACAAGAGGAGGGAGCAGGCAGTCCCGCCAGTGCTAGTTTAGGCGGCTGGAGCAGGAAGATCATAGATTGAAGAAGCATGTCGGCCGTTGGATGGACATCCAACAGTCACTGCTGCTAGAATCGTGTGTTGACTGACAAAGCGTTGCGTAAACAAGTCAGCCTCGAAATCTGTGGCGTGTACAACCCATTTGCTATTATTTTTATAATTTTTACTCATTTTCTAATTCATATGGAATTTATTGCAGCCCGTTTTCCAATTTTAGAATTGTTGCCCATTTTCTGGTCACTACCAGGGTTAAAAAAATTAACTAAATATGTGCGAAATTTTGAAAATTCACAGATTTTTGCTGGGGAACAAAATATTCTTAATCCAAAAGTTAGTAGTCATACTAAAACAAATTTAAAAATAAATTAGTACTATGTCATGTTAAATCCAATGAAATACGGTATAAAATATCAGTGATGAACAAAAACAAAAAAAGAAACTAATATCCCATTTGCTATATTCTTTTTGAAATTTTCAACCCCTTTGATATTACTTTTAACAGACACTGACCATACTCTTTGGCCAGGCCGGAATGCATCCCTCCTCATCTTGAAAGATTTGCAGCCCAGTAAGTCGGAGAAAACAAATAGGCCGAGCTTGGGTATTCTTCAAAAAGAAATACTGGGCTACCTATTTTCCCAAAGAAAAAACTGCTGGGCTGGTCATGTTGTTAGACGGGCCATAGAGACTGCACAACCCAGTTTACAGCCTGCTCCTCCGAATTACTACTCAAAAAAAGTTGTGCAATTCTGTCGTTAATTGACTATATGTTGAAAATGATGTGGGTCCCAGATATCAGCAGGGTGGATTAGAGTAAAAAAATGAGGGGTGCATCTGAGTAGTAAAAGAGGCACTTGCTTGTGTTCGGGAGTGGACCTGGTGGGTCCATATTGTCATACTCACAACTACAGTCCTCTCCTGATTCACTATGTTGATGGGGACCATTTAAAAAAAACTATGTTGATAGGGCCGGACGGCGGCGCCGCGGCGAGCGCACCAAGGGGGAGGATAAAGTGCTATCGCCAATGTGCTGGGCTGGGTTAGACATTCTTATTGAAAAATAAAAATGGACTGAAACTATTTACGATGTTGACTACGATTTGCATGGGTCTCCTGGTTGTAGGAAGAAAATGCTGGAAGAAAGAAGACTGGTCACTATCTTTGCCTAAGAATAATATCGACTAAATGTAACGACACTATCATAAGAAACAATATCCTCTTGTTAAATCATGAATTTAAAGAACTGGTGCATGAGCATTTAGCTTTATTTATTTATTTACTTATTTATGTTTAGGGGACCATGAGCATCTACCTGGGCCGGATTCATGTGAGAGCCTCCCTTCGAGTTAATTATGGGCTCCTCTATTGGGCCTTCATCAGTGGGCTGCATGTTATCAACAAGTGGAAAATGTGTTCCGTACGAAAAATAGTATGTGCTACGTACGATACGGGGCACTAAAGGATCGAACCGTACAACGACTTCCAGAACATTGTGTTTGTCGTTCTAACAACACATTTATTCAACCAATAGACGAAATATACTGATACGTCTCCAACGTATCTATAATTTTTGATTGTGCCATGCTATTATATTACCTGTTTTGGATGTTTATGGGCTTTACTAAACACTCTTATATCATTTTTTGGGACTAACCTATTAACCGGAGGCCCAGCCCAGATTGCTGTTTTTTTTGTGCCTATTTTAGTGTTTCGAAGAAAAGGAATATCAAACGGAGTCCAAACGGAATGAAACCTTTGGGAGAGTTATTTTTGGAACGGAAGCAATCCAGGAGACTTGGAGTAGATGTCAGGGAAGCTTCGAGGTGGCCACGAGGGTCCAGGGCACGCCCTACCCCCCTGGGCGCGCCCCCCACCCTTGTGGGCCCCTCGTGGCTCCCCTGACCAACTTCTTTCGCCTATATAAGTCCATATACCCTGAAAACATCAAGGAGCACAATATATCGGGAGTTCCGCCGCTGAAAGCCTCTGTAACCACCAAAAACCAATCGGGACCCTGTACCGGCACCTTGCCGGTGGGGGGATCCCTCACCGGTGGCCATCTTCATCATCCCGACGCTCTCCATGATGAGGAGGGAGTAGTTCACCCTCGAGGCTGATGGTATGTACCTGTAGCTATGTGTTTGATCTCTCTCTCTCTCTCTCTCTCTCTCTCTCTCTCTCTCTCTCTCTCTCGTGTTCTTGATTTGGCATGATCTTGATGTATCGCAAGCTTTGCTATTATAGTTGGATCTTATGATGTTTCTCCCCCTCTACTCTCTTGTAATGGATTGAGTTTTCCCATTGAAGTTATCCTGTCGGATTGAGTCTTTAAGGATTTGAGAATAGTTGATGTATGTCTTGCATGTGCTTATCTGTGGTGACAATGGGATATCACGTGATCTACTTGATGTATGTTTTGGTGATCAACTCGTAGGTCCAGTGACCTTGTGAACTTATGCATAGGGGTTGGCACACGTTTTTGTCTTGACTCTCCGGTAGAAACTTTGGAGCACTCTTTGAAGTAATTTGTGTTGGTTTGAATAGATGAATCTGAGATTGTGTGATGCATAACATATAATCATGCCACTGATACTTGAGGTGACATTGGAGTATCTAGGTGACATTAGGGTTTTGGTTGATTTGTATCTTAAGGTGTTATTCTAGTATGAACTCTATGGTAGATCGAACGGAAAGAATAGCTTCGTGTTATTTTACTACGGACTCTTGAATAGATCGATCAGAAAGGATAACTGTGAGGTGGTTTCGTACCCTACCATAATATCTTCGTTTGTTCTTTGCTATTAGTGACTTTCTGGTGACTCTTTGTTACATGTTGAGGGATAGTTATATGATCCAGTTATGTTATTATTGTTGAGAGAACTTGCACTAGTGAAAGTATGAACCCTAGGCCTTGTTTCCTAGCATTGCAATACCGTTTGTGCTCACTTTTATCATTAGTTACCTTGCTGTTTTTATAATTTCAGATTACAATAACCCATATCTACCATCCATATTGCACTTGTATCACCATCTCTTCGCCGAACTATTGCACCTATACAATTTACCATTGTATTGGGTGTGTTGGGGACACAAGAGACTCTTTGTTATTTGGTTGCAGGGTTGTTTGAGAGATACCATCTTCATCCTACACCTCCCACGGATTGATAAACCTTAGGTCATCCACTTGAGGGAAATTTGCTACTGTCCTACAAACCTCTGCACTTGGAGGCCCAACAACGTCTACAAGGAGAAGGTTGCATAGTAGACATCAAGCTCTTTTCTGGCGCCGTTGCCGGGGAGGTTAGTGCTTGAAGGTATATCTTTAGATCTTGCAATCGAATCTTTTAGTTTCTTGTTTTATCACTAGTTTAGTTTATAAAAGAAAACTACAAAAAAAATGGAATTGAGTTTGTCTCATACGCTTCATCTTTTTAATATCTTTCGTGAGAATGATGGAAAGGAAAATTGTGCTCAATTGCTAGAAGAAGAATGCATTAAAATGTTTGGTACTAGATCTTTATATGATGAGCATGATTGCAATGTTGTTAGTATGAATTCCTTGAATATCCATGATGCTAATGATATGTAAAGCCACAAGCTTGGGGAAGCTATGTTTGATGAAGATGATATTTTTGTCTCCCAAGTTTTGATGAGGAAATTTATTATGATGAAAGCACGCCTCCTATTTATGATGATTATTGTGACGTATGCCATAAAGAATAAACTTGCTTATATGGAGAGTAGTAAAATTTCTATGCAAGTAGATCATGAAAAGAATGCTTTATGTGCTGGTTATATTGTTGAATTCACTCATGATGCTACTGAAAATTATTACGAGTGAGGAACCTATGCTTGTAGGAATTGCAATAATATCAAGTTTGCTCTCTATGTGCTTAAAGTTTTGAAGTTATGCTTGTTTTGCCTTCCTATGCTAGTTGATTATTGTTCCCATCAGTTTTTTGCTCACAAAATCCCTATGCATAGGAAGTGGGTTAGACTTAAATGTGTTAGTAATATTCTTCATGATGCTCTCTTTATGTTTCAATCCTTATCTTTTATGCGAGCATCATTGAAATCATCATGCCTAGCTAAAAGGCATTAAAGAAAAGTGCTTGTTGGGAGACAACCCAATATTTAACTTTACTGTTTTTGTGTGTTCACATGATTATGATACTGTAGTAATCATGTTTTATAGCTTTTGTTTCAATAAAGTGCCAAGTAAGACCTTTAGGATAGCTTACGGTGATAGTTGTGTTGATCCTACTGAAAATCAGAAACTTTTGCATCTAGTAAATTAGTTTTGATAATTCACATAAACGTGATTTTGATCTGATTCTTTGTTCTGTGGATTGGTACACAAATTTCTCAGGTTTCCTAATTTGGTAGAAATTTTTGAGTTACAGAAGTATTCGAGAGTTACAGATTGCTACAGACTGTTCTGTTTCTGACAGATTCTGTTTTCTATGTGTTGTTTGCTTATTTTGATGAATCTATGAATAATATCGGAGGGCATGAACCATAGAGAAGTTGGAATACAGTAGATATTACACCAATATAAATTTAGAATGAGTTAACAACAGTACCTAAGTGGTGATTTATTTTCTTATACTAACAGAGCTTACGAGTTTTCTGTTGAGTTTTGTGTTGTGAAGTTTTCAAGTTTTGGGTAAAGATTCGATGGACTATGGAATAAGGAGTGGCAAGAGCCTAAGCTTGGGGATTCCCAAGGCACCCCAAGGTAATATTCAAGGACAACCAAGATCCTAAGCTTCGGGATGCCCCGGAAGGCATCCCCTCTTTCGTCTTCGTCTATCGGTAACTTTACTTGGAGCTATATTTTTATTCACCACATGATATGTGTTTTTCTTGGAGCGTCATTTTATTTTATTAGTATTTTCTTGAAGTTATTTAGAATAATTTTTAGCATCTATATTTTCAATAACAATGTCAAGGATAGCCTTTACCATGCTTATTTTGCAAGTATGCTTGTTGCTGTTTGAAAACAGAAAGTTTATCGATGTTGCAAAAATTCCCTAGAAAAGTCAGAATATGATAAATTGTTGAATTTTTTTGCAAAATAAGATCTGATAAATTTTCTACAGAGTAGTATTTTTCTCATAATTGTTGGAGTTAGGGAAGTATGATGAATCTTACATTCTTGACAGACTGTCTGTTTTGGCAGATTGCTGTTATGTTTGCATTGTTTGCATATGTTTGCTTGTTTAATGGTTCTATTTGAGGATAGGAGTATTAAATATGCAGAGGAATTTAGTATGCAATGTTGAATCATAATTTTAGTGATTTGTTATAGTAGAGAATGATAAGGTTATTGTGTTGATTTATACTAACTTATCTCATGAATTCTTGTTGAGTTTTGTGTGGATGAAGTTTTTAAGGTGTAGGGAAGCCGTGATATAAAAGGAATTAAGGAGACACAAAAGCTCGATCTTGGGGATGCCCAAGGAACCCCCAAGATAATATTTCAAGAAGTCTCAAGCATCCAAGCTTGGGGATGCCCCGGTAGGCATCCCACCTTTCTTGTTCAACAATTATCGGTTAGTATCGGTTGAACCTAAGTTTTTGCTTCTTCACATGATGTGTGCTATCCTTGAAATGTCATTTTGTTTTGTTTTGCTTGCTGTTTGAATGAAATACCAAGATCTGAAATTCTTAAATGTTAGAGAGTCTTCACATAGTTGCACGATTATTTGACTACTCATTGATCTTCACTTATACCTTTTGGAGTAGTTTGTCTTTTGCTCTAGTGCTTCACTTATATTATTTTTAGAGAACGATGGTGGTTTTATTTCGAAGAAATAGATGATCTCTCATGCTTCACTTATATTATTTTGATAGTCTTTTAGAACGGCATGGTAATTTGCTTGGGTTATAAAATTGGTCCTAGAATGATGGGCATCCAAGTTGGGTATAATAAAAACTATCATAGAAAGTGAATTGGATGCTATGATCAATTTGATGCTTGATAATTGTTTTGAGATATAAAGGTGTTAATGTTAGATTCATGCTAGTTGGGTAATTATGAAATTGAGAAATACTCGTGTTAAAGTTGGCAAGTCCCATAGCATGCACGTATGGTAAAAGTTGTGTGACAAATTTGTAGTATGGGGTGCTCTTTTGATTGCCTTCCTTATGTGTGGAGGTAGGGGGCGCGCGATGGTTAACTCCTACCAACCTCCCACCTAGGAGCATGCGTAGTAGTACTTTGTTAGAGGGCTAATAAAACTTTTGCAATAAGTATATGAGTTCTTTATGACTAATGTGAGTCCATGGATTATACGCACTCTTACCCTTCCATCATTGCTAGCCTCTACGGTACCGCGCATTGCCCTTTCTCACCTTGAGAGTTGGTGCAAACTTCGCCGGTGCATCCAAACCCCGTGATACGATACGCTCTATCACACATAAACCTCCTTATGTCTTCCTGAAAACAACCACCATACCTACCTATTATGCCAAAAAAAGAAAGTCCCCCAAAAAAGGGGGGACAATGTTATTATCCTTTTGCACACTTGTGCTTCAAAGTAGCACCATGATCTTTATGATAGAGAGTCTCCTATGTTGTCACTTTCATATACTAGTGGGAATTTTTCATTATAGAACTTGGCTTGTATATTCCAACGATGGGATTCCTCAAAATGCCCTAGGTCTTCATGAGCAAGCAAGTTGGATGCACACCCACTTATGAAGATCATAAGGCGGCTCTGCAAGCGGTGAAGGACAGCGAGGCCGCCCTCCAAGCCGAGTACGAGACCGAGGCGGCAAACTGGACCAAGTCGAGGTGGGCGCTGAACGACGGCTACGATCAAATCGAAGACATGGTTGACGGTAACCTGCCTTCCTCTTTTTTGCCTCCTATTGCTTGGTCCGACTTCTGACTTTGTATTCTCTTTTCTTCTTCGCGCAGAGTACTTCCCTGGTTACTCTGTTGCCGCCAGCCAGGTCATCGAGGCCCACCCCAATGCACAGAGGAAGGCTGGTGCTGAAATCGCGACAAATGCTCGTCGAACACTTGAGGAGCAGCTCTTGCCCATCCAGGATCGTCTCCAGCCGGCCCACTAGATGCTCCGCCGCCTTCAGCGCATTGGAGCTCAGGTGCTTTCTGCCCTCTGGCCTGACAAAGCGATTCCCCGCATGCCTAGTCGGACTGCCGACTAGAGGTGGCAGTCGGCTGCGTCAAGGTTTGGAAGGCTTCTGCGGCCCGGGCAGGCGCCAGGCGGGCGTTGGAGTTTGTCCGAGCATGGTACCCAGGGTTGGAACTGTCCCAGGTGGCCACGTTCTGGCAGGAGGCCCACGAGGAGCTGGTGGCGGTGCGGCCGGCTATCATTCATCGCGCTGCGGCGATTGCCGAGTACACCAACACCAGTGTCTTCATCCCTGACATGAACAAGGACGGCGCTGAGCTGCCGCGGACTGGTTTGGGCTGAACCCGGCGGATGGTGAAGACTCGGAGGAGGAGACGACTCCAGCGATGAGGGTGAGGAGGAGGAGGAAGAGGACGGTGAAGACGCCGCTCCAGATGGTGGTGCGGCCGGTCAGCCTCAGCCTGACCGTGCCTCCAGCAACGAGGCACATGCGAACACGCTGCCTGCCGCCAACGATGCTCAAGCCGAGACTTGCCACCCGGCCACTCCTCCAGCCAGCGCCGCCGTCTCTACTGACCTGCCTAGCTCACCAGTTTCTCCCTTGGTCTGAGCGGCCAATTTTATCTTTGTCTTCCTGCTCGTCAGTCTTTTGAACATTGCTCGTTAAATTTGCGCAGTTCCACCCACTTGGTGTGTGTTCAAACTAAGTTGAACTCTAGCCTTCGAAGGCCTTTTGTGTAAATATAATCTTGCATGTGCTGTGCTGGTGTCGACTTCTGACTTTGCTTGCTTTAAATCTTT
Organism: Triticum timopheevii; assembly: GCA_963921465.1. NCBI lineage: Eukaryota > Viridiplantae > Streptophyta > Magnoliopsida > Poales > Poaceae > Triticum > Triticum timopheevii. The sequence continues at coordinate 150,724,472 of OY997262.1, read as the reverse complement.
TTCCGGTTGTTTCCTTTGCCGCCCTCCCTTGGTCGCCGCCTTCCCAGCCGGACAGCTGCTCTGCAGTCTGTGGCTGGTAAAGTACTTGGTCGTGTGGGAGGGGAAGTACTTTAGCTTTTCTTAGATTGTGGCAAGGTGAGTGGGAAGCCGGCCAGCCGGCTGCTTAGCAGTCGGTTGGCAGGGTGGGGAGCCGGCTTGTGTTATCTAAGCCCATTGGTCCTTAGCCGTTTTTCATGTGGGCATCATTTCCTGCCTTTAACTCTTGCCAGTCGAACAGCTCGCAAAAGCTTTCGGCAAGAGAGGGCTTAGGTGCCGGCACACTACTTGTCTGACTACAGGTAGTGCTTAACATAATTCAAGGTGGCACGTCCCCGGGCCGACTGATCGAACCCGGTGCCGGATGAAAGAACAAATGTACTAACACATTCATAGGCATGATACTCATCATATAGATAAAGGAGGGTAGTCCCCGAGTGCTCCTCAGGGGAACTGATGTCTTGTACTTAATACAAAGATAGCATGGTACATACTGCATTAACTATAAAATCTTCAAAGGAGATTGGCGTTCCATGGGCGTTCCGACTCCTTGCCGGAATCATCTCTCTTGCCTGCCTTGGGCTTCTGTGCATCGATCAGGTAGTAGGAGTCGTTGCTCAAGGCCTTGCTGATGACAAAGGGGCCTTCCCAAGGGGCCGAGAGCTTGTGTTGGCCGGTTGTTCGCTGGATCAGCCGGAGCACAAGGTCGCCCTCTTGGAAGGATCTTGGCTTGACCTTCCGACTGTGGTAGCGGCGCAGACCCTGTTGGTAGATGGCGGATCAACTGAGTGCTAATAGCCGGCCCTCTTCCAGCAGGTCAACGTCGTCTTCTCATGCTTCCTTCGCCTCTGCTTCCGTGTACATGGTGACTCGAGGTGAGTCGAACTCGATGTCAGTTGGGATGACAGCCTCGGCACCATACACAAGGAAGAACGGAGTGAAGCCAGTTGACTTGTTCGGAGTGGTACGCAAGCTCCAGAGGACGGCTGGCAGCTCCTCGAGCCAGCAGTGGGCCGAACGCTCTAGTGGATCGACCAGTCGGGGCTTGATGCCAGAGAGGATGAGGCCGTTTGCTCGCTCGACTTGGTTGTTTGACTGAGAATGGGCAACGGACGCTAAGTCCAGTCGGATGCCCTGCGTCGCGCAGAAACGAGCCAATGCCCCTTTGGCAAAATTCGTGCCATTGTCAGTGATGATGCTGTGTGGTATGCATACCGGGTGGTGATGTCTGCGATGAATGTCACAGCAGTCGGCCCATTCAACTTTTTGATTGGCTTTGCTTCAATGCACTTGGTGAATTTGTCTATGGCAACAAGCAGATGTGTCATGCCGCCGCATGCCGTCTTGAATTTGCCCACCATATCCAGCCCCCAGATGGCAAAGGGCCGGGTGAGGGGGATGGTCTTGAGTGTGGAAGCCGACAGGTGTTGCTTGCAGCTGAAAACTTGGCACCCTTTGCAGTGTTTGACCAACTCTTTGGTGTCTTCCAAAGCAGTCAGCCAGAAGAAACCATGGCGGAAAGCTTTGGCGGTGAGTGATCTTGAGGCCGCGTGGTGGCCGCACTCGCCTTGATGGATGTCTTTGAGGTTGCAATGCCCTTCTCTGGTTCGACGCAGTGCTGGAAGACTCCAGTCACGCTACACCTAACGAGCTCTCTGTTCACTATTGTGTAGGCTCCAGCTCGGGGTTGAACTTGTCTTGCTGAGATCTCGTCAGTCGACAGCTCTCTATTTACCAGAAAGTTGAGGATGGGCTGGGCCCATGATGGAGCTGCGACTTCTTCTATTGCCAACATGGCTACTGCGACTAGGGCAGTTGGGTTGGGAGGTGGTGGGTTGGAGTCGGCCACCGCCTGTTGTGTCGTTGAAGTCCCCGGGCCGGCTGCTGCAGTCCCCGGGCCGAGTTCTGAAGTCCCCGGGCCGGGTGTGACCGTAGCAGTCCCCGAGCCGCCTGCCGCCATCCACAAGTCAGATCTGACTGCATCAGGGTCAGGCGGCACGAAGATGGAATCTGATTCTGGAGATGGCTTGACACCGGTTGGTATAGCTTGCCGGGTGGAGCCAATTCGTGCCAGGGCATCTGCTTGCTTGTTGTCGGCCTATGGAACGTGGAGAAACTCGCACCCTTCAAAGTATCCGCTGAGCTGCTGAACAAGGAAGCGGTAGCTCGCCATGTTTGTGTCCTAGGTGTCCCAATCACTAGATGACTGTTGAATCACCAAGTCCGAGTCACCATAGCACAGGATCCGGCGGATGCCGAGTTCTTTGGCCAGCCGGAGCCCATGTATGAGCGCCTCATACTCGGCCACATTGTTGGAGGCGGAAAAATGGATTTGCAGCGTGTATCTGAGCTTGTCGCCCTTGGGAGAGGTTAGGACGATGCCGGCTCCCAAACCGGTGCACATCTTGGATCCATCAAAGTGCATCTGCCCAATGGGTGGAGTCGGGTGCTGGTGGCAGGTACTGGGTCTCGGCCCAGTCGACTAGGAAGTCGGCCAGCACTTGGGACTTGATGGTGGTGCGAGGCTGGTAGAAGATGGTGTAAGGAGCCAGTGCAATGGCCCACTTGGCCACCCGGCCAGATGCATCCCGGTTGCCCATGATCTCGGCAAGCGGGGCAGTGCAAATGACCGTGATGGGGTGCTCTTGAAAATAGGGCTTGAGCTTCTTCGCGGAAAAGTACACGCCGTAACACATCTTCTGGTAGTGAGGGTAGTTCTGCTTCGAGGTTGATAGTACTTCACTCAGGTAATACACCGACCTCTGGACCAACTGAGCTTTTCCTTCTTCTGGGTGTTGAACCACGATGACAGTGCTGACCACCCGTCTGGTTGCGGCAATGTAAAGGAGCATGGGCTCTTTCTCTCTAGGCGCCGCCAAGACAGGGGGCATGGTCAACATCTTCTTCAGCTTGTGAAAAGCTTCGTCCGCATGGTCGTTGCACTCGAAGTGAGTGGATTTCCTCATGAGCTGATACAAGGGGAGAGCCTTCTCCCATAGCCGACTGATGAAGCGGTTACGGGAGGCCAGGCACCCGGTGAACTTTTGGACATCTCGAAGCCGGGTGGGAATCTCCATCCTCTCTATGGCCTTGATCTTCACCGGGTTGCATACAATGCCGCGTTTAGAGACCAGGAAACCAAGGAGCTGGCCGGCTGGTACCCCGAACACGCATTTCTCAGGATTGAGCTTGATCTGAAATCGATGCTAGTTGTCAAATGTTTCCTTGAGATCCTCCAGCAGGGTGCCGCGCCTCTGCATCTTCACCACAATATCTTCTACGTAGACGTGGGAATTTCTGCCGAGTTGCTAGAGGAGGCATTTCTGCATGCAACGCTGAAAAGTGGCACCGGCATTTCTCGGGCCGAATGTCATAGTCAAGTAGCAGAAAGCTCCGAATGGTGTGATGAAGGCGGTCTTCAGGCGGTCGGCTGGATCCAACTTGATCTGATGGTAACCTGAGCAGGCATCCAAAAAACTCAACAGCTCGCATCCGGCTGTGGAGTCTATCACTTGGTCAATTCGGGGCAAAGCAAACGGATCTTTGGGGCAAGCTTTGTTGAGGCTGGTATAATCTATACACATGCGCCACTTCTTTTTCTTCTTCAGTACAAGGACTGGGTTGGCAAGCCATTCTGGAAAGAACACCTCCATAATGATGTCGGCTGCCAGAAGCCGAGCTATCTCTTCACCAACAATTCTTCTCTTCTCCTCCGACAGTCGGCGGAGGGGCTGTTTGACTGGTTTTGCATCAGCTCAGACATGTAGCTTGTGCTCGGCAAAATCCATCGGAACACCCGACATGTCCTTGGGGGACCATGCAAAGATATCCCTATTCTCACGGAGGAAATCGACGAGCTCGCTTTCCTATTTGATGTCCAGGTTTGTTCCTAGAACAGCAAAACTCTCTGGGTCCTCTGGGTCCACAGGTATCTTCTTGGTTTCCTTGGTCGGCTGGAAGGAGCCCTGAGCTTCCGACTCCTTGGGATCGGGCAATAGGTCCGACTGCTTGCCAGCCATGGCCACAACCCGGTCAAGGATCTTCTTCTCAGCAGCAATCACGAGGGACTCGGCCAGCTGGCTGGTGGCTGTGGTGTAGGCAGAGGATTTCTTGTAGTCTCCAACTATGGTGATGATGCCCTTAGAGCTCGGCATCTTCATCTTGAGGTAGGCATAGTGGGGCACGGCCATGAACTTGGCCAGGGCAGGCCGGCCAAGTAAAGCGTGGTAAGGGCTCTCTAGGTCCACTACCTCAAACTATACTGCTTTGCGGTGGAAGTGATCTTTGTCCCCAAAGAGGACATCTATCTTGATCTTTCCGATTGGTGAACATGACAAGCTGGGTACGATGCCATGGAAGATGGTCCGACTGGGCAAGAGCTGCTTCGTCTTGATATTCAGCTTCCCCATGGTGTCGCGGTACATGATGTTGATGCTGCTTCTACCGTCAATCAGAACTCGGGAGAAACGAGCAGCTCGCCTCTCTGTGGCAAAGGTGGCATCCAACACCAAAGCGTAGGATCCCGGAGAAGTCATCACCTCTGGGTGATCAGCTCGGCTCCAGCTGATGGGCTTTTCAGACCAATGCATGAACTCTGGATTTTTGGAGGCGACTGCATTGACTTCTTGGTTCTGTCGGCGCCAGTTGCGCCTGTCTTCAGCTTAGCTTGTAAAGATAACATATGTTGCATGCTCGTCAGGGAATTCATCTTGAATGGCTCGGACTGCTGGGCGGGAGGCCGGCTGCTAAGGAGCCGGAGGAGGCAGCAATCCTTCGCCCTTGGAAATTCGAGTGAGCCAATCGCACTTCCGGGTTATGTGGTTGGACGGCTTTGCGCCGCTGTGGAACTTGCAGGGGCCATCGAGAGTTTGCTTGTAGGAGAAAGCAGGCTGCCATGCCGGCCTGCCGCCCTTCGGGCACTTGGGCATAGGCTGCCCTTCAGGTTGCTTGTCCTCGATCGTGGCCACTTGCCGACTGGTGGAAGTCTGCATCGGGGCCTTGCGCTTGTTGTCATTCTGATGCAGGCGCCGATTGGATTCGCCAGCCGGCGTTTTTGGAGCCGGAGGAAGCACCTTTCCAGAGGCATCCACCCAGAGCTCGGTCTTCATAGAGGAGTCGGCGGTGGCGTATTTGTTTGCTATGATCAGCAGCTCATCGAGTGTACCCGGCTCATCGCTGAGAAGTCGGTGCTTGAGGAGTGTGCCCTCTCGGCACCCGGCGGTGAAGTATTCTATTGCTTGCACCTCATGCACCCCTTCACAGGAGTTGCGGAGCTCGGCCCAGCGCGTCAGGTAGTCGCAGTTGGACTCGGTCGGGCCTTGGAGACACAGGGAAAGCTGACGTGGCTTGGGCGCCCGCTTGTACGTGCTGGTGAACTTGCGGATGAAGACTTCTGTGAAGTCCAACCAGATGTTAACGCTGTAAGGCTTGAGGCTGTTTAGCCAGGTGCGTGCCGTGCCTTGAAGCATGACGGGGACGTACTTCACGGCAACGTGCCTATTGCCGTTTTCAATGCTGACTGCAGTGGAGTAGTCTATCAGCCAGTCTGCCGGCTTCACGGAGCTGTTGTATTTGTGTGTGTCTCTTGGGAGCGAGAACCCTTTGGGAAAGGGCTCGTCGCGGATGCGGGGGCCGAAATAGGGCGGGCCGACATCATCATCTTCTTCTTCTAGCGCCAGGGATCTTGCTAGGCGGTCAATCAGATGGCGGGCGTCGTTCTCGCCGTTTCCTTCACTATGGCCCAGCTGTCCGCTGAGCGTCGGATGCTCAACAGGCGGCGGGGTGGGATATCTCTCCCTGCATGGCGGAGGAGGAGGCGGGTTATCACCTCGTAGCTCCACAGCTCGGGGGCGGCCTTCTGCGCCGCACTCGATGGTGAGGCACGTCCGACTGCGGCTAGCAGTCGGCTCTTTGTCTTTTCGCTCGCGGGCACCGCCAGCAGTTGGCGTCCGGGAGGTTGCGACATGCTCTCGGCGTGGGGGAGGACTCTCGGCGCGGTGCCAGCTTCATGCCGTTCTGTGGCCGCATCGATGAGCTGCTGGACGCGTCTGGTCATGCAGTGAAGCTCGTCGCCTTCCAACCCGTCCAGCTCGTCGACCGCCGCCTGGGTGGCATGCAGGTTCTCGAGTGGCATGGCATAGACTGGGCGGTCAGCTCCCAGCATGTTGGCAATGGCCATGTCGCGCTTCTTGATAGCGCCAATCCGTTTGGGTCCGCCAGCAGGCGGCGTGCCAGAGGCGGCACGATCAACCTCGCGCTGATAAGCCTCGGTGAGGCGTCTCATGGAGGCTATCTTCTTGCCGTTCTCGATGAGGGCAAGGCGGTGGGCCTCCAGCATATCGGCATCGACATCAGCCGAAATGGGGGCGGACAGATCGTGCAGCATCGTCTGTAGAGTATCGTGGACGTTTCTACCGGATGCGGCGCCGGGACTGATGACTAGCACCTCGGTGATGGTGCTGTCGCTGCTGTCGGCTCGAGGAAGGAAATTGTCGATAACCACCACGTTGGTGGGGAAGGCATCAAGGGATGCCGTGTCGGAGTCGACGAGCATCGGGTCAGTGGAGCCGATCGACTCCAGGTTGGAGGTGAGCTCCTTGCCGATGTCGTGCTTGCCAAGGAAGTCGACGAGGCAGCTCTCGGAGCTAGTTGCACCCGCGCTTGGTGCGGGCTCGTCGGAGAGGCGGACCGCACCAAGAAGGTCAGCGAGGCAGCTTGCTACACAGGCGTCGTCGACGCCATGCAGCACGTCGGGGCAAGCGCCATCGGGCGTGCCAGGCTGGCTACGCTTGCTAGGAAGGAAGAGGGTTCCCGTCCAGAGCAGGTCTCCGGACGACGGTGCACGCGCCAAATGTCGGGTGCTAGGTGCGACATATGCCAACGGGTGGCTAATCATTGTGGGAGCCAGTAAGACATTGTTGGTGCCTGGAAACGGGATAAGGCGAAGACATGCGCGCCGGCAAATCTTACCCAGGTTCGGGGCTCTCTTAGGTGATAACACCCCTAGTCCTGCTCTGCGGGGTCTCCGCATGATCACTAAATCAGCAAGAAGCTACAAGATGCTCCTTAAGCTGTTTGGCTAGAGGAAGAAGAAGGGCAGGGCTAGCTCTCCTCTTCTCTCTATGTGGTGTGTGTAGTTTCAATGGATCAACCCTTTGCATGGGTGCCCTGGGGGGTTTATATAGGCCTACCCCCAGGGGTACAATGGTAATCTAGCTGGATGTGGGTCCAGGCTGTCAGTGTACTATGGTTGTCGGCTTCTCCGCCGGCCGCTGGGGCCCTCCAACTGTTGGGCCCCGCCGGCTGCCGGCCTCTTGGTCGACAGGCTGGGCCCAACGCCCGGGGGGTCTTGTCGGCTGCTAGTTATTGTAGCCTTAATCTTGGTGACGATGGCTTTGTCGGGGTAAGCATGGCTACAGTACCGCCGCCTGGCAGGCATTCACCATAGGCTTACCCCATCTCATCTGCTTAATGGTGCACAAACTCCTAGGCAGGGGCAGGCCGGCTGCTGGGTGCCGGCCTTCCCCCGCGCCGACTGGTCAAGTCCAGCCGCCTTCTGGTGGCTCTCTGGCAGGAGGGGCCCGCCGCCTGCGGACCGTACTAATAGCCCGTCGTGGGCGACGTCACGGTTAACATGGCAACAGTGCTGCGCCGGACTAGGGATGGCCGCCTAGTACGGCGCACTGTGGCCACGTTTGCTCCGGGATCCGGGGGTGGCAGGCTTCACTGTAGCCATGCACGTGTCATCGCCGTTATGTGGGTGCAAACTTTGAGGGTATAGTCAGGCCGCCTGCTAGGAGTCGGCCACTCTGGTGGCGCCTGCTAGGAGTCGGCCTATTTCGGGAGGGCTCGTCGAGCCTCGCCGCCTTCCAGCAGCCGGCCAATGGGACAGCCAGCCAGCAGAAGGTGGCCGTGCGTCTTGGATGTTTGAGGGCCCAGTCGGCCCGATGTTTTTTGAAGAACCAGGGGGAGTCGATTAGTCTACCCGTGGTCATTTACTCCGACACTCCGGTTTGCAAAAAGAATCAAATCAAACGGAGCAACGAAACTCAAACTACAAAAGAAACAAGATTCATTGACTAATCTGGACTAAAGTCAAATTTTTACAGTACCAAAATCTTGTTCAAGTTGGTAAACAGAAAGAGGGCTTTGAGACGAAGATCTAGACGCTTGTTTCATCTGATTTGGATAAGTGAGCGAAAAGATAAACTAGATCGAAGATCAGGGCAGAAATCACGATCGAAAATAATCGCAAAAAAATCCCTGGAAAATAAAACAAGATGAACAGGCTAATGAACGAACGTTCGCTGTATGCGACTAACTGACAAACAACGTTCATTAAAACGAATGTTCGGATGAACGTCCGCTAAATAACTAAACCGAAAAAAATTGAACCTATCTAATAAAAAAACTAGATCTAGGTTTTTTTTAAACCGAACGGTTTCTGGGAAAAAATGATGGCGGCGGCGGTTACCTCCGGCGAGCTACGGCGGGGCTAGGCAGGGTTGGCGGCGGGGTGGCGGCGAGGGGCAGTGACGGCGACGGCGGCGCGGGGCAGCAGTGGCTCGGGGTGGCGAGAGGGGCCCGGGACGGCAGCTTATAAAGCCCCCCTCCCCCCGTGGTCTCCGACTTGGGAGAAGGGGTAGCGGACGATGGTGGCGACCCGGACTCCTGCCGATGTCCAGCGCAGACACGGCACGCGGAGGCGGCGACGGAATGGGCCGGCCTGCTCGGCTGGGCTTCGGCCGAGTCAGGCAGGAACTCTTTTTTCTTAAATAATTCCGCCGAACAGAAAAAAATCCTAATAAATAAAAAAACTCTAAAAATGCCAAAACAAATTTTCACTGTCTAAATGAAATATTTAAAACAAAGTGAACATTTTTCTGGCCTAAAATGCAATTTTTGAAAATGTGCAATTTTTCTAATTCAAATAAAATAGCAATAAAACTCCAAATAGAAATAAAATTTGATTCCTCCAATATTTCTTTTATTTTTGAGAAGTCATATTATCTCCTCTCTTTTATTCTCATATTTGAAATAATCAGAGACAAAAATTATTAAAACCAAAATGATCCTCTTTTCAATATTTGACGAAAGTTCAAATATGAAAATAAACGAAATCCCCAACTCTCTCCGTGGGTCCTTGAGTTGCTTAGAATTTATAGGATCAACCAAAATGCAATAAAATATGATATGCATATGATGACCTATGTATAACATTCCAAATTGAAAATTTGGGATGTTACAACATCTTTCATTTGAGACCAAGTGGTGGTTGGTGGTTAACCTCTTGCTTCTCGGCGATCAAGGACTTGTTCCCACCATATGAGCACACAGTCTTGGAACTCAAGGGATGCCATAGCGATCTTCTTCTCTTCCTCATAGTTGTGCAAATGAAAAAATTTGTCGACTTTCAATGCCCTTGATAGGTACTCTTCGGGATCATTGCTTCCATTGAACTTGAGCATGGTGAACTTTAGCTTGTCGTAGCGTTGCTCTTCATTGTGTTGGGGTCGAGGGTGATGATGACGCCCTTGACGTGGAGGATCTCCATAGTCATCTTGCTCTTGTTGAACTTGAGGTTGTTGAGGAGCTTGTCGAGCTTGTGGAGGAGCTTGAGGAACTTGACGATGCACTCTTGGTTGGTAGTTTCGCTCTTGAACTTCTTTGTGAAGTGCTTCCTCTTGATTGTGCCTATCTTGGTTGCGGTTGCCAATGGCTCGACTTGATTCATGAAGGGCACGTTGCGCCTCAAGAGCGTGTGCTTCACGTTGTTGTTGTTGAAGACGTTGAGCTTCGGCATCTTGTTCATCTTGATGTTGTCATGCTCGCTCTTCTTCTTGGTGACATTGACGGTGTCGTTCTTGAGTTTGTGCAAGAGGGACTTGGTTTTGTCGATGATGATGTGCTTGCTCGTCTACTTGCTCTTGTGGATGATTGCCGTGTAGAGGATTGCGAGATGCTTGACATTCTTGACGCGCGGCTCGACATAGAGTGTTTGATGTCGGTGTCCTTAATCCGGAGAAGGTGTCATCAGTGTGTCGACTCGAGCGGCTCCGGCTTGAGTAGGAAGAAGTGGAATAATGGCGGTTCACCAACAAGGCACGGATCTCATCCATTCTTGCATCGTTCTCTTGTTTGTGAGTGTCGAGCTTGTTGTCGAAGTAGTCTCTTGTTTGTTGCTTGGAGAGTCGCAAGTCGGTGGCAAGATTGTTGATGTGGTCGCTCATTGCTTGTTGTTCTTGGTGCAAAGCTCTTTGTGCACCGAAGAGGTGGCTCTTGGTGACATAGGATGTCATGTCGTCTTGCTCGATGAAGAGTGGGTTGGTAGAAGAACTTGGCCTATCCATCATTCCAAAGCTAAATATGTGAGTGGGAGAAAGAGAAGAACTTATACCAAATGTACCTTGACCGGTGTTGAAGATGGATCAATGATCACTCAAATATGTAACAAGGAAATATCACAATTGGTACCAATTCTTGTCGGTTCTCACACCTACACAAGTAAAAGCTTATGGTGAAGCTCGGTTAGGATGGTGGCACAAAATTTGATGCAACTGTTAGTGAGCTTCAATAATGTTGGAAAAGATTCACAAATTTGCAAATGCAACAAGTAGACAAATAGCAAGATAATGGAACACAGAAACACACACTCAAATAGATAAGTGGGGTCGTGCAACCAAGGAATGAGCCAAAATGTGGAATCCACGAAAATGCTCTTGTTGCACAACACTAGAGAGACACTAGCACGATTGCACAATAGGCGGATACGAAACTTGTGCACAACCTACTAAGCAAAAATGCAACGACTCTTATCCCAAGTATGCTATATGTGCGGTGTACAGGTGGTATGATCCAAGATGATCGGATATGACAATCTTAATGTAGTATGATACTATGGTTATTGCTTCTAAGATCTTTGCTTATCTTTCGTTCTTGCTTAAAAGCTTGTTTGGCTCTTTCACTTTTGAGCTCTTTTCTCATGCAAAACTTCGCGAACCAAGATAGCAATTGTGTATGCGATGACAACTTTGTGACACAATAGATGATACCAAGATATGCACCACTATGATATGGTGTGTATGCTATGGAGTATGATCACTAATGTGTGCAAGTCACGTTGCCGGCAATACTCAAAGGCTAGTCTCGATGGGTAAGCAATGCAAAAGTAAGGCTATGTGGTTATCAATGCAAAAAGGCAATGAGTAGACAAAGATGTCGTCGAGGTTACCACGGCGGTAGTTGTTTGTAAGCATGAACGGTTGTTGTCGATGACGAGTCCTTGGCAAAGATGAGCGGTGGTGATGTTGATGTCGCACGGTAGCTATATATCCGGAACACAATAGGACACGGGAACCACAACTCAAATTCTCAAAGACCAAAGACAAATGGTGGTAGCGTAAAGCGGTGGTGGAATAGCGGATGATGTTGTGAAAGCCCTAGGCAAAGATGCTAAACTTAAGAAAATTTTGTGGTGTCTATTGATGTTGGAACCTATCTAGGTGTATGGGGGATGTCAATAGCTTCTCAACGAGCTAAAGAATGTGAAAATCAGACTCCGGATGTGGAAGTTATGGGGAAAACTGTCAAATGGCCATAACTGAAACTAGGAAGGGCGGTAGTAACGCTTTCTGGGGCGGTAGTACCGGTCTTGGAGCTCAGCGAAACGACCAGTTTTGGAGGGCGGAAGTACCACCGGGGTCGGGAAAACTGGATCGGGCGATTTTGTGGTGGAAATGGATGATTTCGGTGGCAAAATTGGATGGATTTAGTGGATGGGAGGTGGGGAAACTTGTGGGAAAGCTAGATCTACCTACAACACACGAAATCCATGGATCAAATCCAATAAAACTTGATCACACCAACTAATCACAAAAATAATTTGGGGCTATTTTTGGTGGGGATTTTTGGATTAGGATGAAAAAACAACAAAATCAAGCTAGAAAACAAAGGGTAGGGGCTCCAAAAGCGTGATCAACATGGCTCATGATACCAAGATGATGTAGGGTAGAACCCTAGAGGCCGATCTTTCACGTTTGGAGGAGAATCCTACCAAGAACTCAAAGAACACGAGGAGGGGAATGAGGGAAAAACACGAGAGAACACTCAACCAACAAGAACAAAGTCACACTTGCGCTAGATCATCGAGACACAAGGTGATACAAGATCCAAATCCAACAAGGGACGATACATAGGGTAATCGGTTCTTCTTCGAGAGGAGCTCTTGAAAAGGGTCTTCTCCGAGAGGAGGTCTTGAATCCAAGTGGATCTTCTCCGAAGAGGTGTCGGTCCCTCGCGGTGGAGTAGATCCGGATGGATGAGCAAAGCTCCATCTCAAATGAGCTAAACCAATGCTAACCCTAATTCAGAGCTAGGGGACGAGTACTTATAGTCTAAGGGGTAAGTTGGGGGTTACACGGGTCATTGCCCTTTTACTGTGCGCAGGGAGATCTAGTACCGGTCTTGGGGGCGGTTGTACCGCTAGGAGCTCAAGTGCTACTTCCTGGAGGTGTTCTCGGAAGGGATTAGTGGTAGTACCGGTGGTTGGGGCAGTAGTACTGGTCTTCTGGCTGTTACTGGAATAAACCGGGGCGATACCGGCCTTGTACCGTTTGATTACAGAAGGTTGACCGGCAGTTGCGCGGTAGTTGAGAGGTAGTACCGGTGGACCGGTAATTGGCCGGTAGTTGATCGGTTGTACCTCTATCTCTGCGCTGGGAAAATCCCTCTCCATGCTCTTGATGTTCATCTTGCATCGTAACTTCTCCCTGGTTGCTTTCTTGGTACCTAAGCACACAAAGCATCTCCGTTTGAGGTAGTATCCATCTCTCAAGTGGGTCAAAGGGATGTTCAACAAGGAGAGAGTTAGCCTTGGATTGAATAGCACGTGCTTGAGCTCTTGTCATGGGTCCACTTGGAGCTTGAGTAGTCGAAGTAGTGTCCATGGGGATGACCGTAGGATGCTCCGCATCAAGAAACCTCACTCAACGTGTGTGACGAGTAGGACGCGATCATCCGCCTCAGGTGCCGGCTCGATATCCACCGCGCCCGGGTGACACCACCCATCATGCGGGATTAATTCCTCATCTGCTAAATCCTCCAATCGCCGAGCGGAAACACGCGATGGGAGCCATTGCCCTGACATGCCACCGGCTGCCGCACCCGAAGCAGGAGAGGTGGCCTTACCCGCCTACTTCGCCCTCTTCGCCTTCGCTGTGGAGCCTTTTGCCATTGTCGTGCACTCGGGTGGAGAAGAGAAGCGGAGGAGTCGAGAGGAGAGAAAGGTGATCTGAGGCCCGGAGCTCCGCCGCCGAATCTTTTATACCACTAGACAAAATCCCTGAGTGCATCTCTCACCACAAACCCTTGGATTGACAGCCCATGCGGCGAGGCTTTGTCCAGGACAGCTGCGACATGTGGCGAAGATCGTGCGTGCAAATCGAGGAACCATGCCTCCCACTTTCCCACCAACGCGTTAACGCATGAATTCAAATCCCAAGATTTTTAGGACAGATCAATCCAATTGATTACTAGCGACTCCTTTCCTAAAGGATGCACGTCGGCTCGTTTGACCACCCTCCGCGGGGACCCGTGCACTCGGCCATGTTAAACACCCGACTGAAGTCTTCTTCGGGATCGTTATGTGATGAGCTTGACGCCCCTCTGCGGGTTCACTTGGCCCCCTGGGTAGGCTTGAAAGCACATGAATCATAAACTTGGACTTGTAGAAGGCCCGCATTGGTGTTCTCCTAAGATAAGGAGTGGCATCTCTCTATAGAATCAGACCACACGTTGGCGTCGCCACTCGAGTTGTAATGGCATGCTCTCACTTGGGCCCCTAGTCTATCTCTTTTGAGAGACAAAACGAATGCCACCAGGTTTTTTCTCGACGATCAGCACCACCCACTCATCTGGGTAAAATTAAGGTCCAGAATTCGTTGCGTTTCCGTCCAAGGAACAACAAATGACGACTTGGAAACATATTCTGAGTGACCCTGTGATACTCGGACGTAACCGAAGGATCGATTCTTTTGCTCTACGAAATCCCAACTGATTCGGGGCCTAATGATTTGGTCACCTACTACAGGTAGGGTCAAGAACCCATCATTTGAGGCCCGCATGGGGCCCATCATCATTGTGGGTAGGTCCCTAGACCATACCATCATCCGGACTCACACATCAGGAGGATCACTCAGACGGCTCTACAGCACTCGGACAACCACACATCACTCAGCGGGCGGTCGACCACTCGGATGTACATGGCAAGAAGGCGTCGTGGGAGCTGGAATGGTCGAGGGATCCTAAGTCATCCACTAAATAGAGTTATAACTTATTACTACTGTTACCTGTAACTGTTGTAGTATGGGCTCATTACACTAGTAATTTCCTCATTCAATGGCATTAATTGCCCCCGCAGCATGGGAGACATGGGGCTGCAGCGCACTCTATATAAGCCACACCCCTCTTCATAGTCGGGCACATTCAACCTTGTAATCTTATTCATCAAATAAAAGCAAGCCCCAGGGCACGAGACATAGGGCTTTTACCTCCATCGAGTGAGGGGCCTGAACTCGTTAAGCACCGTGTGTTACACCTACGCCGTAGCTAGTCTCTGCCCCTTATTCGTACCCCTAGTACTCATTGTCAGGATCATAACCCCGACACCTGGCTTGTATATTCCAATGATCGACTTCCTCAAATCACCAACTTCTTCATGATCAAGCAAGTTGGATACACACCCACTTACTTTCCATTGAGCTTTCATACACTTATATCTCTTAGTGCATCTGTTGCATGTCAATCCCTACTCCTCGCTTTGACATCAAATGATGGGTCTCTCCATTGCCCATTGATCTGCCGAGTTGATGCGAGACTTTCTTCCTTTTCGACTTCCATTATTGATCTCTATCACCGTATTCTATTCCACCCATAGTGTTATATCCATGGCTCACGCTCATGTATATTGTGAAGTTGAAAATGATGAAGCATGTTAAAATGTATGAACCAATTGCTTGGCTTTTCATTGGGGAAATTCATGATTAATGTCTTCATACTACAAATACTAAGCATGACGGACTATATGATTTTGTAGGGACACTGGTACAGCGAGGTGGTATACAAACGGTTTTTAACCCCTTTCTGCGATGGTGTTCTGAACCGTCGCCTAGTGAGTGACTGCGATAGAGGGGTCCTTCCCACACAACCCAGAAACCGTCGGGGATAGGCCCTCCTGGCACACACGCTCGGCAAAATGAGGTCGTGTGCGACGGGCGAGCGATAAAATACGGTTATACGTACAGTTGTGCTCAAAAATACATTTATACAGGCCAAATCATTTCCGATCGTAAGTATATCCCAAACCGTCAATCCTGGCTAAACGTTTCCATTCGTATGTACATTCCACACAGTCAATCCAGGGAATACATTTCTGTTAGTATGTGCATCCCACACAGTCAAACCCAGAAGTACGTTTCCGTTCTTATATACATCCCACACAGTCACTCCAAGAAAAAACGTTTCCGTTTGCAGGTACATCACACACAATTTTCCCCATTAAATCGTTTGTGATAGCATTGCCATTGCACACGATATTAACAATTTTCGTTATTGAATGCATCACACACTTGAGTAGAAGAAACTGTATGGCATAGGTTGTCAATCACACACGCTTTTTATGTGGTAAATGTTTTTCCAAAGTGGCCTAACGCAAAAAGTGTTCAAGAGGATGTCGTGCGTGGTTGTTCATTGATCCAACACGGTTTATTCCTAGAAACTATGTACGTTTCCTGAGGTCATCGCCCACGGTGTTTTCTCAATAACCGTTTGCAATAGAAAAACCCAATTAGCTTGCTAATTGGCCATTAGCAGCCAATTGTACTATTATTAATAATCCATTTATTGATCTGATTGACATTTCATATTAATTACACAATATATTTCATTTTCATATTAAGGAAGCAGATTTCATAATTGAAATACATCAGAGTACTACATCATATAGCTTCAGCACTCAACTACCCCATTACAAAACTGCACCAGCACCAAGTTTCACATGAAAGACCTATAACCTTTCGAAATTAGCATCATATATGGTACATAGACAGATGAATCTCATCTGGAAAACTGCTGAAGCAGAAGGCGAATATTGAGTCTTCATTGATGTTGAAGGTCTTTGCAACTTTAGGCCAGTGCTTGTGGATGATTGACCATCCATCCTTCGTCCTCTTCAGGAACACTTCAACGTTGTACCTGGGTGTTGTATGAATATCTTCCTCGCCTCCTGACCATATAGGTGGTTTGGGAGGTAATCATCAGTGAACTGCTTTACTTAGAGGGTGACTAGAGGGTGACCCGGCCGGTGACCTTGCGCCGGTGGCCACTCCGGCCCCGGCGGCCACCTCACCACCCGCCTCTGGCCACTCGAGCCTTGGCAGCCACCTTTCTTCTGGTCATGGCTCCCTTTGCTTTCAATTTCGATCGTGGCAAGGAGTTCCAAGCATAGATGAGGTCCAAGTTTGTCCATCCAGTGGTTTTCTCACCAGGCTTCCACCATCAAGAATTTACCTTGTTAGTCTCCTTCATTTAAGCCTCATTCAAGTTGGACGTACACACAATTGGTACTGCCCTTCATGCATCTTTTGGCAGTTATGCACAAGGTTTTCGTGTGCGTCACCTCAAGGACCGCACCTTCAAGTTCTGTGTGTTGTCTAATTCTGTGGGTTTTGAGATTTACAATGCTGGTAGAATCAGTGAAAAAGACTTTGATATGGTTTTCAATATTTGGGGTCATGAGGACCAAATTGGCATCACGAAGAGAGGCTTTTTTATGCTGAAGAAGAGAAGGAGTGAACTATTGTTGGAAAAAATGGCAAGGTTGTAGTGCCTGCCGCCAGTGATCGCCGAATTCCTATGCAGCAGTTGTTTTGTGACAGTCAGTTTTTGATAGGCTGTCATAGGACAATCATGGCATGGTGAATCAGGGTCAAAATGGTATTAACTCTTAGTTTAATCTGCCTTTTAATGGGTTGGTAACGGTTCCACAAGGGGCGCCTCATGGCAGGCAAGATCAACGTAGTTATGTGCATGCCTCCTGCCATGCATGCGGGGACTTGGACCACCTAGCTCGTTATTGCACTAAGCCCAACCTTCCTGGGCTTTGGCGCTTCCTTAAGTTTGCATCCTTCCCGAGCCCACATGAAACTGCTTGGGCCCCTCGTGTGGTGGATGATTGGTTTTGTGCATTCGGGCCTCACATGGAAACTAGGCAAGTCACGTCTTTCAAGGAATTAGTGTCGGGACTGTTCGAAAATTTTCAGCCTAGACTGCTACTTGCCTCTTCACATTCCTCTGACCCTGCCCCCACCTCCTCTGCTTCGGCTTGCTCGCCACAATCCTCCTCTTTGTTGCGGCTCACCGGCGACCATCCCTTGGCCATGGCCAACATTCCCATTGATCCACAACCATTTGTCTCAGCGGGCTTCCAAATTCAGCAGATTGCAGGGCGCAGTGGCGTCGTTAGAGATGTTCTTCCACACCGGCAGAGGCGCCATGAGAAGTGGGTGATTGCCACCACCCAGCTGCTTCCTAATGAGGTACACTTTCAGAATGTTAGATTGGTTATTGTGGAGTTCTTGGAAGGTGTGGAGCAAGTTGGTCATGGTGATATTCAACCCTGCCCTTTTGGGGAAGTTTTCGTTTAGTTTGTGCATGTCAGAGATAGGGATAGACTTATTAGGCAGAGCGCTCATGCTTTTGGGGATGTGTTTATTACTTTCTCTGCTCATGATCAAGGTAGGAACTTGAGGAGAGTCAATTTCAATAGGATTTGCTGGTTGTTAATTGTGGGAGTGCCTTTTTATCATTGTAATACTAATGATATTGCCATGGCTATTAACACATTTGGCTGCATCATCAACTGGGATAAAGAGGATGCCAGAAAGGGAAATATTCTAGTCAAGGCTAGATGCACTGAGTTGATTGATATTCAAAAACGTGTTAGGTGGTCTGAGGGAGAAGGTTTTGAGGAAGAATCCTGGACCAGCTACGTGGAAGTGATCATGGAAGACATTCAAGGAGGTGGGCCAGCACATGAAGATCCCTTTCCACCTCCTGGGGTGGACCCCCACCCTGTCCCACAAAATGCCAATGACTTTCTAGGGTTCCACATTGATCCACCTGGTAACAATGGGCTAGATCAAGATGCTGATTGGGATGATTGGGAGGAACCTGGGCACTAGGCTTTCCCTCTGCCAGGGCCACAACAAGTAAATGAGAATGAACAGTAAGCTGAAATGCTTATGGATGAGGAGGATGGGGCCCTGACAATAGCACTACCACCAACATTTCTCTTTCAGAAGAAAATCACTCACACAGTAACCTCCTACCTGCTAATCAGCCCTTTCAATAGGTTGATCAAGCTGGCTCCGATGTTAAGCACCCTTTGGGATAAGGCCTTCATAACATTATCCTGGCCTATGATACTGACCAACCTGATATGCAATAGGGGCAACAAGAGGGCCCCAGTGATGCTCAACATCCAGCAGAATTAGGGTCAGACATTGTTAATGCACTACAAGCTGATAATTCAAATACTGCAAGAGTGGAGGGAATGATCTCTGAAGGGTTAATCCCAAGTGACCATGTTCGGGAACTGGATAATCCTATTATGCAGGATGAAGGAGGAGATCAGCTTGCCATTGATACAAATGTCAAACATGTTTCTGTGTTGGGACAACCCTTGAGCAATGTCTCCGCTTCTAGAAATTCTTGGCTCGATCATATTTTTATTGCATTATTGGCTCGATCCTAGAAAGTCTACGCAACTCAAGGACCCTCGGAGAGAGTTCGGGATTCCGTTATTTTCATATTTGGGGTTTTTCTCAAATTTTGAAAATAGGATCATTGATTTTATTTATTTTATCTTCAATTATTTCTACTACCAAAAATTCAGAGAGGGAATAAAATGACTTTCCCAAAATAAAGAAATAATGAAGATTTAATAAAAAAATCAAACAAGGTTATTTTGGAGTTTTTCGCTTTTTATCTGAATTTAGGAAAAATGCGCATTTTTCAAAACTGCATTTAGGCCCCAAATAAATGTTCATCTAGTCCGGCTTGATTTTAGAAGTCGGGGAAAATTTATTTCGGGATTTTTGGAGTCCGTTTAGTATTTCTTTTTATTTTTCTACCGAACGTAATGTTTAAAAAAACGCGCGCACCGACTCCTGGCCGTACCCGAGCGGGACTCCGCTCGGGGGGGCACTTTATAAAGCGCGGGACCCCGCCGCCAGCCCGCCAGCTCGCCCCATCCTGCCAGCCCGTTAAGCCGCCCCGGCCCACCCGCAAACCCTAACCCTAGCCAGACGCCGCCGCCGCCGCCAGCCGCCGCCAGCCGCCGCCGCCGCCGCCGCCAGATCCGCCGCCCCGCATCCTGAGGTTCGCCGCCGCCTCGAATCGCGTGCCGCCGGTTTTCTTAAAAACCGGCGATTTTTCTTTACGGTTTTTTTTCGGTTTTTTTAGATTCGTTTTATTTTAGTTTTCGGTTTTTTTCGGTTTAGGTTAATTAGCGGACGTTCATCCGTTAGTTCGTTTTAACGAACGCTTTTCCTCAGATTCGTTAAATTAACGAACGTTCGTTCGTTAATCCGTTCGTCGTTTTTCTTTTTCTCGGATTATCCGCGGTTATTTTGTGATCGCGATTTCTGATCCGATTTTCGATTTAGTATAACTTTTCGCTCGTTTATCGGAATCAGGCGATTCAAGCGCCTGGAGTTTCGTCTCGAAACCCTCTTTCCGAATAATCTACTTAAACAAGTTTTTGCTTCTGTAAAATTTGACTTAGATCCAGATTAGTAAAATGAAGTTGTTTTCTTTCGCCGTTTGACTTTCGTTGCTTCTATTGATTTGATTCTTTTTGCAAACCGGAGTTCTTAAGTTGAACATTCTTGTTGGATCTTTTGTTCGAGTTTTACCTATGCATTAGATGAGTACTTATTGTATGCTTGTTTGTTTATCTGCGATAGAATACCCGGAGTGCGCTGCGTGTTACTTCGAGTCTCTAGGTCTCACGGATCATCAGCAAGGCAAGTAACACTTGATCATACCTTTCTACTACCCAGTTTTTATGCATTAGATCTATCCTCAAACATTGCATGATTAGGATCTAATTAAATTGTGGGATGGGAAGTAGATGAGATAGTACCTATTACCTGTTTTATTATCAAACCTTTGGGAGTTACTTCTACGTTTGCTTATTATGCCATGCTATGCTAGTAGACGTGGATTGGGTGAGTGAAAATCCATGACAGATGTGAGATTGTAAATTAATGGTTTATTTATGGTGGCAACTTGAATACACATCTGGGTGGATTGAGGCACCTGTTTTCAAGCAGGACTTGCCTGTATTTCTTCGGACCGCCACCCAGGCTCAATGGGATCATGAGATTATTCAAACTAGAAACTTACGTGTGCAGCCACAAGCCATTATGGGATCTGGCATAGTTGACTAAGTCATGCGAACTCTTACGGGTAGACTAGCAGATGTAGGGGAAAGTAGGTGTACCGGTCTACCCACATGTAAGGTGCTAGTGCTTCCGAAAGACTATGTCTCGGTCATCCGTTTCTCAAACATCATGTAGTGCGAGGAATCAAACGGAGGTGATCGAGTCTTGTGGGAAAAGTGCGCAAACTTCTGCAGAGTGTATAAACTAATCATGGTTAGCCGTGTCCCCGGTTATGGACATCTTGAGTATCTAGTACTTGATTATCATGTGAATCTCATCATGTTACTATAATTAATATTGTTGGGTTTTAATGAGTCCTTTTTAATTGGGATTGAGAATGCTGTCAACCATTCTCAATGTTTAACAACCACCATGATAGTTAAATAAATTTATTCCTTTGCAGTAGGGAAAAATTGGCTTTATGCAAAAACTGTAACCATAGAGCTTTACCACCAGCCAAATATGCATGTAGTATAGCCTATCTCCATTGTTATTCTCTATGTGTTACATTGCCAGCATATTCCATGTGCTGACCCGTTTTCGGGCTGCAACGTTTCATGTTGCAGACTTTTCAAACGACGAGTAAGGTGCCTTTAGGTCGTGGTTCTATACTCAGTGATGCCGTTGGAGTTGATGGACTCGCTTATCTTCCAAGCCTTCCGCTGTTATCATTTTAGATGGCCTTAAGCCATATTTATTTCAATAGGTTCTCTTTTGAGATATTCGATGTAATAAGTGTGTGATTGCTACTCTATTATAAATCCTCCAAGTACTGTGTGGTGTCAGCATTACTGATCCAGGGATGACACTGAGCATAGAGATCAGACTGTTTGAGGTCTGGTCGCTACAAGGTGGTATCAGAGCACACACTGACTGTAGGACACGGCCACTAAGCTTAAGCCCTAGATCACTACTCTTTCTTCTCATTTCTGACTCCTCATCTTTTCTATTCTTTAGGATGATGGATGCAAGGATCAAGTTCGCGCAACCAGATGAGAATTCACCTTTTGGATGTCACTTGAAGGAAGCCGCTAGATACTTGAACATAGGAGTACCAAGCTTCACCGGAACTTTCAACGCCACTTTACCCGAAGAGGAGCGCTGGAGGATTCAAGTCTACATTCCAGGAAGGACGTTTGCACCAATCACAGAACCAATAGAATTTACCTTTAATGTACCAACATGGAGCCTAGGAAAGAGCATGGCAGCTCACATCGCCATGGGACGAATTGGAGAAGTTTACTACAACGATCTCAAGAATACTATCTACCAGATTTGTGGACGCAGAGATGAGCATTGGGAGATGATCGCCACCAGGAGGGACAGATCAATCGCAGCTTATATTCAGGAGTTAAACCAACACATCCGACACCAGGAGAACCAGATGTGCGCAGATATGGAGGAGCTACAAAAGGCTATGACCAGGATTAAGGAGCTAGAAGCAGAACTCAGGGCTATGCGTAAAGACTATATGGAAGAAATCGCCGCTCTAGTAAGACAGAACGGTGACCTTAAGGAGAAGATTGGAGTATTCATGGGAGGTTCAGCACCCCGAGGAGAAGAGGATGAACCTACATGTCCAGATAATTATATCATCATCGACGACACCGACTCGTATTCCGACGACAGCGATGATGACTATGTTGATGAAGCTGGAGCAGATATCATGGAATCTGCATCGGAGCAGTTTTTCTAGTTAACCACCATAACAGTAGTAGAATTTTCCACCATTTAACTAGTTTTAGTCCAAGCACTTTTGTAACGATAGTTAAACCGTTGTATGCCCTTGTTTGAATTGATTGGAATGATATTGAGTGTTTTGTCTCATGTGCATATGGGTAGTGTTTTCTCACTAGACCTCATTCTATTCTTAACTCTTCCCTTTAAACCCTCAGATGCCTCCGAGACGCGACCCCGAGTTTGTTCTCCCGCCAGAGATCACTCAGTTGATTCAGCAGAAGAATACCTTGACTCAAACATTGGTACAGAACCAAGGCAACAATAACAACAACTCACCACCACCACCACCTGTTGACCATCTGGCACGTTTCTTAAGGTTGAATCCGCCGGTGTTTTCCAGTAGCACCGAGCCGATAGTAGTATATGATTGGCTCCGTAAGATAGGGAGGGAGTTAACCACTGCAGGATGCACAGATGGAGAGAAGGTGAAGTTTGCCGCGCATCAGCTTGACGGACCCGCAGCAGCATGGTGGGAGAATTTTACAGCCACTTACCCTGTAGACACTGTCACATGGAATCAGTTTCAGCAAGCATTTCGTACTGCCCATGTTTCACCAGGAGCTATGGCCATGAAGAAGCGTGAGTTTCGCAACTTACGCCAAGGAGGATGGACTGTTGGCCAGTATGTGGATGATTTTAGTAAGCTAGCATGTTATGCCCCAGATGACGTTGCTACGGATGCAGCTAAGCAGGAAAAGTTTCTAGAAGGTCTGAATGATGATCTGAGCATGCAGTTGATGGTAGCCACTTTCAATAACTACCAGGAGTTAGTAGATCGTGCTCTTATGATTGAAGGGAAGCAGCAGCAGATTGATAATCGTAAGAGGAAGTATGCACAGGGGAAGTATAATTCTGGAGCTCATCAGAAACCACGCTTTACCCCAAAGCCAGGAGGACATTTTCAGCATACTCATGGAGGAGGCAGCTCGCACAATCACAATGGCACAAAGAATGGAAATGGGAATGGAGGAAGCAATGGACAAAGCCGCACCACCCCGTCAACACCATCCAAAGCAGACCTGAGCCATATCACCTGTTATAAGTGCCGCAAGACGGGGCATTATGCAAATGATTGCCCAGAAGCCCAAAATGGAAATGGCAATGGAAGCTCAGGAAAGAAGCCGAACCCTTTCAACAGGGGGCAAGTGAACCACGTTACCGTGGAGGAGGTTGAAGCTCAGCCAGACGCAGTAATAGGTAAGTTTTTGGTTAAGGCATTTACTGCAGTTGTTCTTTTTGATACTGGTGCATCGCATTCATACATATCAAGGGGATTTGTGAATAAGTTTAGCCTGCCCACTAAGACTCTTAAGACACCCATGCTAGTAAGTTCACCGGGAGCTGAGTTTATGGTCAGTTAAGGATGCTTCCAGGTGTCGTTGAGTATAGGAAGGCATGTTTTCCCCACGGATTTGATTATATTGGAATCCCAAGGATTGGATGTAATTCTTGGTATGGATTGGTTGTCAATGTACGGAGGAAACATTGATTGCGCCAGTAAGACAATTTTTCTTACAACACCAGAAGGGATAAGGATCAAGTATGTATCACGGCATGAGCCGAGGAGAGCCCATGTAAATTCCTTATCAGGAGTTGTGCAGGAAGAAGTACCAGTGGTAAGGGATTTCCCCGATGTATTTCCTGAAGAGTTGCCAGGCATGCCACCGGATAGAGACATTGAGTTCTTAATTGAGCTACTGCCAGGCACTGGGCCTATATCCAAGAGACCTTACAGGATGCCATCCCAAGATTTGGAGGAAATTAAGAAGCAGATTAAGGAGTTGTTGGATAAAGGTTTTATCTGCCCAAGTTCTTCACCTTGGGGATCGCCAGTACTTCTAGTGGAGAAGAAGGATGGATCGTTAAGAATGGTTGTTGATTATCGCAGATTGAATGAAGTAACAATCAAGAACAAGTACCCACTACCAATGATTAATGATCTGTTTGATCGGTTGCAAGGAGCTAAGGTGTTTTCCAAGATCGATTTGCGATCAGGGTACCATCAGTTGAAGATTCGGGAGCGAGATATACCGAAGATGGCTTTTACCACCAGGTACAGGCTGTATGAGTATACGGTTATGTCATTTGGTCTGACTAACGCCCCAGCCTATTTTATGAACATGATGAACAAGGTGTTTATGGAGTTTTTGGATAAGTTCGTCGTAGTGTTCATTGATGATATCTTGGTTTACTCGAAGAATGAAGAGGAACACAAGGAGCATTTGCGATTAGTACTCGAGAAGCTCAGGGAACATCAGCTATACGCCAAGTTCAGCAAGTGTGAGTTTTGGTTGAAGGAAGTTGGATTTCTCGGACATGTTATATCCGGAGAAGGTATCGCAGTAGACCCCACTAAAGTAGTCACTGTGACAAACTGGGAAGCACCAACCAAAGTTGGAGAGATCAGGAGTTTCCTTGGACTCGCAGGATACTACCGAATATTCATTGAAAATTTCTCGAAGATTGTGAAGCCTATGACGGAGTTGTTGAAGAAGGATACTAAGTTCATTTGGACTGAGGAGTGTGAGGCTAGTTTCCAAGAGTTGAAGAAACGATTGGTTACCTCACCAGTGTTAATTCTGCCAGATCAAACTAAGGATTATGAAGTGTATTGTGACACTTCACGTAGAGGATTTGGAGCAGTGCTTATGAAGGAAGGGAGAGTTGTTTCGTATGCTTCACGACAGCTTAAGCCCCATGAGTTGAACTATGCTACTCATGATTTGGAGTTAGCAGCCGTAGTGCATGCACTGAAAACATGGAGACATTTTCTCATTGGAAATCATTGTGAGGTGTACACGGATCACAAGAGTTTGAAGTACATCTTCACACAGAAGGAATTAAATCTCAGGTAGAGGAGATGGTTGGAACTTATTAAGGATTATGATATGAGGTTGCATTATCACCCCGGGAAGGCTAACGTTGTAGCAGACGCGTTGAGCCGCAAGAGCCATGTCAATACTCTAATGACGGGAGAAATACCCAAGGAGTTAGCCGAGGACCTTCGAGAGCTATGTTTGGAAATAGTTCCGAGAGGCTATGTAGCAGCATTGGAGATTCAGTCTACGTTGATGGATAAAATCAGAGAAGCTCAAAAGGCAGATATGGAAGTTGCCACTATTAAGGAACAGATGAGCAAAGGGAAGGCTAAGGGATTTCGTGAGGATGAGTACGATACCCTACGATTTGAGGACCGTGTTTATGTGCCCAATAACCTGGAGATCAGGAAGTTGATTCTGCAAGAGGCACATGATTCACCATATTCGATTCACCCCGGGAACACAAAGATGTATTTGGATTTGAAGGAAACATTCTGGTGGACCGGAATGAAGAAGGATATCGCAGAGTATGTAGCAGTTTGTGATGTATGTCAGAGGGTGAAAGCAGAACATCAGAAGCCAGCTGGATTGTTGCAGCCATTGCCTATACCCGAATGGAAGTGGGATAAACTAGGCATGGATTTCATCACGGGATTGCCCAGGACTCGTTCAGGCTATGACTCAATTTGGGTTGTAGCTGATCGTTTGACGAAGGTAGCTCATTTCATCCCAATAAAGACTACCTACAGCAGTGCCAAATTGGCTAAGATATACATAACGAGGATTGTATGTTTGCATGGAGTTCCGAGGAGTATCGTATCGGATAGAGGAACCCAATTCACCTCGAAGTTCTGGAAGCAGCTGCACGAAACATTGGGAACCAGGCTGGAGCTTAGCACGGCTTTCCACCCACAGACAGATGGACAGACCGAGAGAGTCAATCAGATTTTGGAGGATATGCTTAGAGCTTTTGTTTTGGATTATGGATCAAGTTGGGATGACAACCTGCCATACGCGGAGTTTTCTTACAACAACAGTTATCAGTCCAGTTTGAAGATGGCCCCTCTCGAAGCCTTGTACGGAAGGAGGTGCAGAACCCCGTTGTTGTGGGATGAGGTTGGAGAACACCAGTTGTTTGGACCAGATTTGATTAAGGAGTCTGAACAGAAAGTAAAGTTGATTCGCGACAGGCTCATGGTAGCTCAGTCAAGGCAGAAGAGCTATGCAGATTCGAAACGCAAGGAGACAGAATACGCAGTTGGAGACAGAGTTTATCTTCGAGTATCTCCACTTCGAGGAGTTAAGCGTTTTGGAGTTAAAGGAAAGTTAGCGCCACGTTTTGTGGGGCCATACAAGGTTTTGGAACGCATGGGAGAAGTAGCATACAAGTTGGAATTACCTGAGGGATTGTCAGGAGTTCACGATGTGTTCCATGTTTCACAGCTGAAGAAGTGTCACGCAGAGATGGCCGATATACCACTGAGAGATACGGTGCCATTGGAAATGATTCAGTTGAAAGAAGATCTGACCTATGAAGAGAAACCTGTTAAGATTTTGGATTATGCCAGCAGAGTTACCCGCAGCAAGGTTATCAAGTTTTGCAAAGTTCAGTGGAGCCACCACACTGAGGAGGAAGCCACCTGGGAACGAGAGGAAGATCTGCTCAAGGACCACCCTCACCTATTTGCTAGCCAACCCGAATCTCGAGGGCGAGATTCATCTTAAGGGGGGTAGGTTTGTAACATCCCAAATTTTCAATTTGGAATGTTGTACATAGATCATCATGCATATCACATTTTTATTGCATTATTGGCTCGATCCTAGAAATTCTACGCAACACAAGGACCCTCCGAGAGAGTTGGGGATTTCGTTATTTTCATATTTGGGGTTTTTCTCAAATTTTGAAAATAGGATCATTGATTTTATTTATTTTATCTTCAATTATTTCTACTACCAAAAATTCAGAGAGGGAATAAAATGACTTTCCCAAAATAAAGAAATAATGAAGATTTAATAAAAAAATCAAACAAGGTTATTTTGGAGTTTTTCGCTATTTATTTGAATTTAGGAAAAATGCGCGTTTTTCAAAACTGCATTTAGCCCCCAAATAAATGTTCATCTAGTCCGGCTTGATTTTAGAAGTCGGGGAAAATTTATTTCGGGATTTTTGGAGTCCGTTTAGTATTTTTTTTTATTTTTCTACCGAGCGTAATGTTTAAAAAAAACGCGCGCACCGACTCCGGGCCGTACCCGAGCGGGACTCCGCTCGGGGGGGCGCTTTATAAAGCGCGGGACCCCGCCGCCAACCCGCCAGCTCGCCCCGCCCCGCCAGCCCGTTAAGCCGTCCCGGCCCACCCGCAAACCCTAACCCTAGCCAGACGCCGCCGCCGCCGCCAGCTGCCGCCGCCGCCCGACGCCGCCGCCCGACGCCGCCCCGCATCCCGAGGTTCGCCGCCGCCTCGAATCCCGTGCCGCCGGTTTTCTTAAAAACCGGGCGGTTTTTCTTTACGGTTTTTTTCGGTTTTATTAGATTCGTTTTATTTTAGTTTTCGTTTTTTTCGGTTTAGGTTAATTAGCGGACGTTCGTCCGTTAGTTCGTTTTAACGAACGCTTTTCGCTGGATTCGTTAAATTAACGAACGTTCGTTCGTTAATCCGTTCGTCGTTTTTCTTTTTCTCGGATTTTCCGCGGTTATTTTCTGATCGAGATTTCTAATCCGATTTTCGATTTAGTATAACTTTTCGCTCGTTTATCGGAATCAGGCGATTCAAGCGCCTAGAGTTTCATCTCGAAACCCTCTTTCCGCATAATCTACTTAAACAAGTTTTTGCTTCTGTAAAATGTGACTTAGATCTAGATTAGTAAAACGAAGCTGTTTTCTTTTGCCGTTTGACTTTCGTTGCTTCTTTTGATTTGATTCTTTTTGCAAACCGGAGTTCTTAAGTTGAACATTCTGGTTGGATCTTTTGTTCGAGTTTTACCTATGCATTAGATGAGTACTTATTGTATGCTTGTTTGTTTGTCTGCGATAGAATACCCGGAGTGCGCCGCGTGTTACTTCGAGTCTCTAGGTCTCACGGATCATCAGCAAGGCAAGTAACACTTGATCATACCTTTCTACTACCCAGTTTTTATGCATTAGATCTATCCTCAAACATTGCATGATTAGGATCTAATTAAATTGTGGGATGGGAAGTAGATGAGGTAGTACCTATTACCTGTTTTATTATCAAACCTTTGGGAGTTACTTCTACGTTTGCTTATTATGCCATGCTATGCTAGTAGACGTGGATTGGGTGAGTGAAAATCCATGACAGATGTGAGATTGTAAATTAATGGTTTATTTATGGTGGCAACTTGAATACACATCTGGGTGGATTGAGGAACCTGTTTTCAAGCAGGACTTGCCTGTATTTCTTTGGACCGCCACCCAGGCTCAAAGGGATCATGAGATTATTCAAACTAGAAACTTACGTGTGCAGCCACAAGCCATTATGGGCTCTGGTATAGTTGACTAAGTCGTGCGAACTCTTACGGGTAGACTAGCAGATGTAGGGGAAAGTAGGTGTACCGGTCTAACCACATGTAAGGTGCTAGTGCTTCCGAAAGACTATGTCTCGGTCATCTGTTTCTCAAACATCATGTAGTGCGAGGAATCAAACGGAGGCGATCGAGTCTTGTGGGAAAAGTGCGCAAACCTCTGCAGAGTGTATAAACTAATCATGGTTAGCCGTGTCCCCGGTTATGGACATCTTGAGTATCTAGTACTTGATTATCATGTGAATCTCATCATGTTACTATAATTAATATTGTTGGGTTTTAATGAGTACTTTTTAATTGGGATTGAGAATGCTGTCAACCATTCTCAATGTTTAACAACCACCATGATAGTTAAATAAATTTATTCCTTTGCAGTAGGGAAAAATTGGCTTTATGCAAAAACTGTAACCATAGGCTTTACCACCAGCCAAATATGCATGTAGTATAGCCTATCTCCATTGTTATTCTCTATGTGTTACATTGCCAGCATAGTCCATGTGCTGACCCGTTTTCGGGCTGCAACGTTTCATGTTGCAGACTTTTCAGACGACGAGTAAGGTGCCTTTAGGTCGTGGTTCTATACTCAGTGATGCCGTTGGAGTTGATGGACTCGCTTATCTTCCAAGCCTTCCGCTGTTATCGTTTTAGATGGCCTTAAGCCATATTTATTTCAATAGGTTCTCTTTTGAGACATTCAGTGTAATAAGTGTGTGATTGCTACTCTGTTATAAATCCTCCAAGTACTATGTGGTGTCAGCATTACTGATCCAGGGATGACACTGAGCACAGAGATCAGACTGTTTGAGGTCTGGTCGCTACAGAGCCCAAGAGGAAAGATCAAGAGGAGGTGGCTAGGGTGTCCAGGGCAACTAGAGAACTAAACAAAGGCAAAGTTCCAAAATGAAGAACTAGATCCAGCACACATGCCCTTTGTGGTTGTTAGGATGTCAGAACTTATTGGAATTTATGTGGTGCATGTAATAAACTCTGTGACTGCGTGTCTTTGAAGCAGACCTTTAAGAGCATACACAGTTTAAGATGTTATGCTGGATATGTTTGTTTTTCCTAAAACAGGGTGCTGAAGCAGACCTTGGGTTCTGTCTCAAGGGGTGGACCTTGAGTGGTTGTTTACAATTCTCAATAGTTCTCATGAATAACAACAGATCTTGGTGTATAATTAATTGGAACATTAGGGGAATTAATTCACCTGACAAATGGCTTGCTCTTAAACAAAAGATTGAATAAAGTGCAGATGGTATTATCTGTTTATAGGAGACTAAAAGAGAGGATTTTGACTTAGCCTACTTACATAACTTCTGCCCACAAAGATTTACTAAGTTCCTCTTTCTTCCATCAGTGGATGCTTCTGGTGGCCTCCTTATTGCCTGGAATGGTTCACTATTTAATGGAGATTTGATGTATCAGAACAAGTTTTCACTGGCTGACAAATTCACATGTAATTTATCCAATCAATCATGGATTCTTACAAACATATATGGCCCTTGCAGACAAGAAGACAAGCTTGAATTTATATAGTCATTCAATGACATTCGAATGCCCAATGAACAATGATGTAGATTGGATTGTTATGGGGGATTTTAATTTCATGAGATATCCTAATGATAGGAATAAACCAGGTGGTGATGTTAACCAAATGCTCTTATTCAATGAAGCAATCGGTAATTTGGGTCTAATTGAGTTACCTATTAAAGGGAGACATTTTAGTTGGAGCAACATGCAGGAAAACCCACTACTTGTGAAACTTGATTGGTTCTTCACCTCAGCTTCTTGGGTGATCCCATACCTTGATACTACGACTCTCCCTATGGCCAAGCCAGTTTTTGATCATCTCCCATGCATGATTAAAGTGGGCACTTCTATATCAAAGTCAAAGGTGTTCATATTTGAAAGTTACTGGTTGCAACATTCTGAATTCAAAGAAATTGTCCAAAATGCTTGGAATATCCCGGTAGGGCACACTAATTCTACTAAAACAATCAATGCTAAATTCAAAAACTTGAGGAGTGCTCTCATAATTTGGGCAAAAGCATTGTCATGCCTCAAGAAAATCATCCAAGATATCAATGACTGCATCTTTTTTTGGGACCTCATTAGGAGTACAGAAGCTTAAGACAATATGAATGGAATTGTAGAACAGTGCTCAAAGAATATCTGTTGGTGGTTTTGAACAATTAGAAAATTTATTGGAAACAAAAAGGGGGAAATAAAGGGAGAATTTTTTTTGATGAAAACATAGAGTTTTTTCATGCTAAAGCCTCAATCAACTACAAACATAATAAAATTGCAATGCTACATAATGAGGATCATGTAGAAGTGACTGATCATGCAGGCAAAGCTGCCATTTTGTGGGAAGCATTCAAAAAAAAGTCTGGGACATTGAGAAGGGCATACTATGCATTTGATCTCAATAACTTATTTGAACAGTCAACACCTAGTTCTGTTTTCCAAGAACTAGAGGAACACTTTACATGTTAAGAAATCAATCAGGTGGTCAAACATCTTCCTATAGACAAATCTTCTGGTCCTGATGGATTTAATAATGAATTTTTGAAAGCTTGTTGGGGGATTATAGGAGAGGATGTCAGACAGTTAATTATGGATTTTCATGATGGAACAGTTAACCTGGAAAGCATTAATACTTCTTTCATCACTTTAATACCAAAGAAGTAAGTGCCATTATCACCAAATGATTATAGGCCCATTTCCCTTCTTAATGGTGTGCTCAAGATCATTACTAAGCTACTTGCAAATAGGCTACAAAAGGTAATCTTGCAACTGATTCATGTCAACCCGTATGGTTTTCTTAAAGACAGGGTGATCCAAGATTGTTTAGGCGGGGCTTACGAATATCTTTTCAGTGTTACAAATCCAAGGAAGAAGTGGTGGTCTTAAAGCTTCATTTTGAAAAAGCATTTGATACCATTGAACACCAGGCTATCATTGATATTCTAAGAGCTAAAGGTTTTGGGGGGAAATGGATCAACTAGATACAGTCTTTATTTGACTCTGCCTCCTTTGCAGTCATGCTTAATGGTGTTCCAGGGAAAAAATTCTACTGTAAAAGAGGTGTCAGACAAGGGAATCCACTCTCACCATTGCTATTTGTTTTGGCAGCAGATCTACTACAATTTATTCTTAACAAAGCCATGAGAATGGGCATCCTAACTGCTCCTTTACAAGTCAATTCATGCCCTGACTTTCCAGTAGTCCAATATGCTGATGATACCTTAGTACTGATGCGAGCCAATGCTAGGCAGCTAATATGTCTCAAAGCTCTTCTAAATACTTTTGCGTCTGCTACTGGATTGAAAGTTAACTATGCAAAATCCTTCCCAGTACCAATAAACATTGAGTAAGAAAGAGTCCAAATTTTCATAAATACCATGAACTGTGCCAGAGGAAATTCCCCTTCACATACTTGCGGTTACCATCAGGGTTGCAGAAGCCTACAGTGGAACAGTGCCTCCCCATGGTCACAAAAGTGGCCAAACTTTTGGCTAGGCTTACTACTTTTATGACACAAGCTGGCAAATTATTATTGGTCAAATCAGTCTTGGCATCCCTACCTATATTCTCCATGTGTTATCTAGATATCCCAATCATTGTAAAAAAACCAGATAATCAAATACTTAAGGCATTGTCTATGGAGAAGTCCAGATTTGGAAGATAGAAGACCAGCAATGGTGGCTTGGAGCACTGTATGAAGACCCAAAGATCAGGGTGGCTTGGGAGTTATGGACATCTTCACACAAAACAAGGCATTACTCATGAAGAACCTACATAAATTCTACAGTATGCATGATATCCCATGGGTAAATTTGATTTGGGAGTCATACTATGACAATGGTCAAATGCGAGGGGATCAACTAGTGGGGTCCTTCTAGTGGAAAGAAAACTTGGCACTCATAGACCAGTATAAAGCTATGGCTAGATGTAACTTGGAGATGGAAAAAAAGTGCTCTGTTTTGGCAGGATCTCTGGCATTTAAATATAATGAGAAGGAATTTCCCACATTTATTCTCATTTGTGATTAATCCCCAAGCCAGTGTTAATCAAGTAGTGAATGAAGTATACATTGAAGATATGTTTCATCTACCACTGACTACTCAAGCTCATGAAGAATTCCTCAACATGGAAAAAATCTGTTTAGAGATCGGGCAGTCGGCTTATTCAATATGACAGACACTTAGAGCTATATTTGGGGAAATGGTGTCTTTTCATCCTCAATGGCATACCCAATTTTGATTGGTCACAAGCATGTACCACAACATTTTAAATGGATCTGGAAAAGCTCATGTCAACCAAAGCACAAGGTGTTCTTTTGGATGCTGCTCCATGACAGGATTAGCACAAGAAATTTACTCAGAAGAAAGACTTTTGCTCTGGATGATTATAAATGTGCAGTGCTTAACTGTCAACAAGAAGAAACCCTGCATCATTTGTTCTGGGATTGTCCATTTTCGCAGCAATGTTAGGACTTTATATGCCCAACCAGAGCCTTACATTTGTCTGTGCTGGAGGCTTATCAAGACTTGAAGGAGAAGCTTAATGTGCCCTTCTTCATGGATATAATTATTTTGGGATCATGGGAAAGTTGGATTACAAGAAACAACAAAAATTTGAACATATTCAACCTTCTTTTGAAGGTTGGAAAGCAATCTTCTTTGAGGAGCTCAATTGGTTGAAGCAAAGACTCAAGCAGAAATATGTTACTCAATTCAGTGCTTGGATAGATAGCAAGGCTCTAGTTCTTTTTCTTCTCTTTTCTTTTTCTTCTCTTTTCTTTTTCTTTCTTCTTTTTCTTTCTTCTTTTTCTTCTTCTTCTTCTTCTTTCTTTTCTTTTCTTTGTAGTTCTAGTTTTCTTTTCTTTTTTGTTCTAGGGCTTATCTCAAGCCTTACTTCTTTTGTTTTGCAGACTACTAGTTTGTAGTTTTTTCATTATTAATAAAATTTGCAGTGGGGTTTTACCCTACTGTTTATAGTAAAAAAAGTGAACTGCTTCGGAAAGGCCTGTAAACAAGGATGTGCATAAATATCTTCTCTATATTGAAAATGGGGCAAAGGAATAAAAAGGCAAGGTATAATAGTTAGTACCATCCTGTAGTGAGTTGATGTCTTCTTCATTGTGCAGACAAAGATCTTTTTGTTTTTTGTCGCTAATTTCTTTATCCTAAAAATCTTTCTGAGTTTGCTGACTTTACTGATATTCATGGACAACTTATTTCCCCATATGCAAAAAGGGGCGAACAGTGGGTCAAAACCTCTGACGGCAAGGCCTACATGTGCAAGATAAAATTATTAAAAACCTAAATATTAGAATGGTTCCTACAATTGCACAATAATGTGCTATTTGACAAAGGACCATGCTTGTGCAAACCTCGATTGTAAACCTCAGTGCTACTCATTGTTTCCTTGCAACACATATACGGTAGTTAGTGATCAGGTTAAGTGAGGGTTCGCATGCTATCAGTAAAGTATGTTGATGAAAAATAAGCACATTGCAGATTCATCATATTAATTCAAGCCACATGGAAAACCCATTTATCCAAACCAAGCATGATTAAGAACTAGGAAATATAGCAATTGTATATGTTTCTCATGTATTAAGGGCAGCTAAATTCGATTTATTCCTCACATGCACAACAATACAAAATCTACCCACGACAATTGGACATCGCATTGCAGAATTGAACCAAGCAGTTAACTAAACACCACAACAAATGAACCAAAAATTAACTGAGCACCACATTGCACAATATAACATACTCCTAATAGAAGATTAGACAGTTAACCAAACCAAGCATGCTTAACAACTTGGAAATATAGAAATTGTATTTGTTTCTCATGTATTTAGTACAGCCAAATTCGATTTATTTCTCACATGGTATACAATAACAGAATGCACCCACAACAATTGAACATCACATTGCAGAATTGAACCAAACAGTTAACTAAACACTAGAACAAATGAACCAAACATTAACTAAGCACCGCACTGCACCATGTATAACATAGTAGAAGACCAGGCAGTTAACCAAACCAAGCATGCTTGACAACCTGGAAATATAGAAATTGTATTTGTTTCTCATGTATTTTGTAAAGATAAATTCGATTTATTTCTCACATGGAAGACAATACAAAATTGCACCCTGAAGAATTGAACATCACATTTGCAGAATTGAACCAAACAACTAACTGAAGATGACAACTAATTGACCAAACAGTTAATAAGTGAGCACCACATTGCACGACATATAGAACATATACAGTAGAGCAACAGATTGCATGGTAAAAGTAGATAGGACAATTCACTAGAATTTGTTATGGAAAGGCAGGAGCAGCACATGCAACGGGTAAACCGAGCATGCTTAACCAACGTAGCTAGCAAACTAAACATAGGTCCTTATACTAAGCTAATAAGACAAGCTACTCCTCATCATCGGAGATATCAATGATGATTGACTCCTTGGACATGGAAGAGGACGAGGCCTTCACATCATGGGTGCCCTCGTCATAGTGGTGAGTTGCCTAAGCCGCTCCGGGCACCAACCTGCTGCCTCTCGAGTTGAGGTAAGCACGGGCACGCTGAGAAAACACCTCGTAGTCTTTGTCAAAGTCACCGATGGTGGCCTCGAGGACGCCACGAACTGTCGTTTCAAGCAGCCAACCGTCTCGCGGTGTTGGCGCGCGAGGCATCGAGGGTGGCCTCGACGGCGAGGTGCTCCTCCAAGATCTGGGGGTCGGCATGAATGGCAGCCATCGCGACCTCATCTGCGCATGCGGCCGCGATTTGCTTCTCCGCTGCCAAATTCTCCTTGAGCTCTTGGCTATATTGCGTGCACCATGGCTTAGGGCGGCACTTATTTGGGGGAGGGGTCGGTGATTTGGGTGGACGGTGTCGCATCGGCGGTCGGGGCATGTGGGATGTGGAAGGAGGAGGAGGATGGGGGTCGGGTGTGGATTACCTGCCTAGATCGACGAGGCCGAGCAGCATGAAGGAGGGTCGCCAGTGAGGAGGCGGCCGGTAACCCACAAGTACAGGGGATCGTTTGTAGCCTTCTTCGATAAAGAAGAGTGTCGAACCCAACGAGGAGCTAAAGGCAGAACAAATATTCCCTGATGAGGACATCAATACCATTGTTACACCCACAGCCCCTACTGTTACATATACGGGACCAATTACTAGAGCTCGCACACGCCAATTAAATTACCAGGTACTTTCATTTCTTGGTAATGATTCTAATGTTCATGAGAATATGCTGCTGCCTAAATTGGATACATTTGTTTTGCTTACACATGAAGGGCCTAGCTTGGAGAAGGATGAACATTGGAGAAAGAACACGCATGGAGTTGATGGCATGCGCAAGGGGATCAAGAACGGAGTTACAAGTGATGATTTCAGGACTTTGAAGCCACCATAAGGAGTGCATGAAGCCTTGGACGAAATATACAAGATGCCACTTCATAATATTCGTCCATAGGTTATTCTAGGTGCTGCGTCACCTTATTATTGGTCCAGGCCCATGTAATTTCGAAATACTTAAGTATAGGCTATTTTTAGAGTCCGTATGTGTGGGGAAACAAGAGTTAGGGTTGGATTCGGACCCCACCCTCAAGGGCCACGAAATTCCCTCCTTTTCCCCCATATATACAGCCCTTAGGGCGTCGTTTAGACTTTGGGTTTTGTTTAGATTAAAAGTTCGCCATAGCTGCAACTTCGCGTACTTCGTTTGTGTTCAACGACCAGACAAAGGCGTCACAGAACCCCACCTTGATCAATAAAGCTTTCATCTTATATTCGCAATATCCAGATTGCAATCTCAGTTTCTTGCTTGTTCTTCGTTTGCTCGCAGGAAGCAGACCCTCATGGTCAGGTTGATCGTGCTTCGGCGTGGTCAATAACCTCTCGGAGTTGGTTTAGCGATTGCTAAGGCGCGACGTCCTCGCACGTTCGTAGTCGGATCGTCATAGTCGACTTCCACCAAAGCGAAATCCATCATCTCATCGAAAGACGGGACACCTTTGCCTCTATCAAGTGGTATCAGATTTCCAGGTTGCTCGGTGAGATTTTACAGTTTTTCGTAGTTTAGATCGAGTCTGTTCTTCATACCTATAGTCCACGAAAAAGCCAAAAAAAATTAGGGTTAGTTCTTCCCATCCGAACGAATCTGAGCCTTTGCATAATGTTTTCTGTATTTGCTTTGTTGAATTTGCGGTTGCATCGTCGTGTCAAGTTGCTGGTCTTAGCGTCTAGTCTTTTAGAGTTTCGAGTTCTGTTCACAGGTTGTCACGTCGCCGCTGCCATATACCACCACCACATATTCACCGCCAATCTGAATCCATATACGCCACCACATATCCGCCGCCATCACGCCCATCCGAGTCCACCTGCAACATATATCCGCCACCAGTCCGAGTTCCACCAGATTCATCTCCGCCACCAGTCCGAGTTCCACCAGATTTATCTCCGCCAGCAGTCCGAGTTCCACCAGATTCATCTCCGCCACCAGTCCTAGTCCGAGTCCAGTAATTGTTGCATTGTTCTCGATTTCCAGATCACGCGATACTCCGAGTCGTGAGAGAGAAGGACTCCCCAGCTTCCGAGCCATCCGCAGAAGAAAAATAGTTCCAGTTTCAAAAAAAAAACTAAGTCTGGAAAATTCTGGCTAGGCAGTTTTTAGACCATTTGTAGACTTATTCGAAAAAAAATTGTTGCGGAGCAAAAAAAAAGAGGAAAAAAAAGTGCAAAAAAAAAGAGAAAAAAATTTCAGAGTGTGCTCCTCCCTTGTTTGTGTGCCGCGCCGTGATTTTGTTGGTGTTCTAGGCTCGCGTCTCTAGCACAGTCTAGCCTAGGACCAGCATAGTACCGTCGTTGAGCCTTTATTCAACTTTGCATCTCTGAATTGATTATTGCTTACCCCTTTTGCTACCATATTATAAGCCTTCCCAGCTCCACATACATCTACGTCGTGCGTTTGATTCTCCCTGGTAATCGCTATATCCAAGCTTTGAGAGTTTTGACTACAACGGTTGCTGATCACCACCTGCTGCTGGGTAAGAACTGGTAAGAATTTGAGATTTGCTTGACGGGTTTGTGATACACCACCACCACTTCGTAGTAGTCTGTAGGATCATATTCTTGTGTGTTTCTATTTGCTGCTAACCATGGTAGGATCACAAGCTGATGAGACTGATTGGGACAACCTGACGAACAAACAGCTACATGATAAATTTCAGCAAATGATGAGTGGACAGGTGCAAGATGTGCTAAACAGGTTTGACGAGGCCATGGAAAAGATAGATGGCATTGAGAAGACGTTCGAAACAAAGCTTGATAGCAAGTTTAATGAATTGCTCGCGCGTTTTCCACAACCACCGCCGGCTGCACCTATCGCACCTCTGCAACAACAACAACAACAACAACACATCCTTTCGAATCAGTATGGACGAGCGAAGCGTGTTCCTATTGAGGATGGCCAAACTTCTGGTGCTGCTGTTCATGTTGTTGATGCTTCTTTGGCCCCTGCTACTGCTGCTGCTGGTACCCAGGAGGATGATGAGTATGCGGGCGATTATGAGGACGAGGTTGATCAAAATCAGCACTACGTGCAGCCACCAGCACCACCACCACCAGGTCGACCTCAGGTATATATTCGTAATGGTAGGCCTGCACCACCACCTCAGGTACGAGATGATGTCCATATTCCTAAACTGAAATTGAATATTCCACCTTTTGAGGGTAGATATGTTCCTGATATATATCTTACTTGGGAGTTAGAAACTGAACAACGTTTTACATGTTTACAATATCCCGAGGAGAGACGGGTTGCTGCTGCTGTTTGTGCTTTCACTAGTTTTGCATGTGTATGGTGGTCTGAACATTGTAGATTATATCCTATTCCCGCTACTTGGGCTGCTTTGAAAACTGCTATGCGTACTCGTTGGGTTCCACCATATTATCAACGTGAATTGCTTCAAAAATTACAGCGCTTAAGACAAGGAAAAAATTCTGTAGAAGAATATTATCAGGAATTACAAACTGGCATGATTAGATGTGGTATTGTTGAGGAGAATGAAGCTATGCTTGCACGTTTTCTGGGTGGATTAAATAGAGAGATTCAGACCATTCTAGACTATAAGGAGTATACTAATATCACTCGTTTATTCCATCTTGCTTGTAAAGCTGAACGTGAAGTGCAGGATCGACAGGCATTGGCGCGGACTAACTTTTCTGCAGGTCGACCTTCATCATGGACACCACGTGCATCATCTACTTCCACACGTTCTGCTACACCGGCGCCTCCGTCGGCTGCCACCTCCAACCGTGATACAATAAAGCAGGCACAATCACCACTATCTTCCAAGAGCACACCTTCTGGGCCTGCAAAGAGCTCTTCTTCATCCATGGCATCAACAGGGCAAACACATGATATTATTTGTCGATGTTGCAAGGGTGGAGGTCATTATGCGAGAGAATGCCCATCTAAGCGTGTGATGATTGTTACTGAGGATGGTGGGTATGAGTCCGCTAGTGACTATGATGAGGAGACTTTGGCTCTTATTACACGTGACGAACACGGTGGAGACGATTCTGATCATGAGACGCAATACATGGCTCCTGAAGATGCTGACAGGTATGAATGTTTAGTTGCTCAACGTGTTTTGAGTGTGCAGGTTACACAAGCTGAGCAAAATCAGAGGCATAATTTGTTCCATACAAAGGGAGTTGTGAAGGAACGTTCTGTTCGCGTGATCATAGATGGAGGGAGTTGCAACAACTTGGCTAGCATGGAGATGGTGGAGAAGCTATCTCTCACCACAAGACCACATCCACATCCTTACTACGTGCAATGGTTCAACAACAGCGGCAAGGTTAAGGTAACACGTACTGTTCGTGTACATTTTAGTATCTCTACATATGCTGATTATGTTGATTGTGATGTGGTACCTATGCAAGCATGTTCCTTATTACTTGGTAGACCATGGCAATTTGATAAAAATTCTATTCACCATGGTCGAAACAATCAGTATACTCTTGTTCATAAGGATAAAAATATTACTTTGCTTCCTATGACTCCTGATTCCATTTTGAAAGATGATATTAATAGAGCTAATAAAGCAAAATAGGAGAAAACTAAGAGTGAAAATCAGATTGTGGCAAAAGAATTTGAGCAACAAATGCAGCCTAATAATAATAAACAATCTAGTGTTGCTTCTGAAATTAAATTGAAAAGTGCATGTTTACTTGCCACCAAATCTGATATTGATGATCTAGATTTTAGCAAATCTGTTTGCTATGCTTTTGTGTGCAAAGAGGCATTATTTTCATTCGAGGACGTGCCTTCCTCTTTGCCTCCTGCTGTCACTAACATTTTGCAGGAGTTCGCCGACGTCTTTCCACCAGACGTGCCACCGGGATTACCACCTATTCGCGGGATTGAGCATCAAATTGACTTAATTCCCGGTGCTTCACTGCCAAACCGTGCATCATACCGTACCAATCCAGAGGAGACGAAGGAGATTATGCGTCAAGTACAAGAGCTTCTCGACAAAGGTTATATACGCGAATCCCTTAGTCCTTGTGCTGTTCCTATTATTCTAGTGCCAAAAAAGGATGGTACATCGCGTATGTGTGTTGATTGTAGAGGCATTAATAATATTACTATTCGTTATCGTCATCCTATTCCTAGGCTAGATGATATGCTTGATGAATTGAGTGGCTCTACAATATTCTCCAAAGTTGATTTGCGTAGTGGATACCATCAAATTCGTATGAAATTGGGGGATGAATGGAAAACAGCATTTAAAACTAAGTTTGGATTATATGAGTGGTTAGTCATGCCTTTTGGGTTAACTAATGCGCCAAGTACTTTCATGAGACTAATGAACGAAGTTTTACGTGCTTTCATTGGACGATTTGTGGTAGTCTATTTTGATGATATTCTGATTTATAGCAGATCTTTGGAAGAACATTTGGAACATTTACGTGCTGTTTTTATTGCTCTACGTGATGCACGTTTGTTTGGTAACCTTGGGAAGTGCACCTTTTGCACCAACCGAGTATCTTTTCTTGGCTATGTTGTTACTCCACAGGGAATTGAAGTTGATAAAGCCAAGATTGAAGCTATTGAGAGTTGGCCGCAGCCCAAAACGGTCACACAAGTGAGGAGTTTTCTTGGCCTCACTGGATTCTATAGGCGTTTTGTGAGAGATTTCAGCACCATTGCTGCACCTCTCAATGAGCTTACAAAGAAAGATGTGCCTTTTATTTGGGGTACCGCACAGGAAGAAGCCTTCTCGGTATTGAAAGATAAGTTGACACATGCTCCTTTACTCCAACTTCCTGATTTTAATAAGACTTTTGAGCTTGAATGTGATGCTAGTGGAATTGGATTAGGAGGTGTGTTATTACAAGATGGCAAACCTGTTGCATACTTTTCTGAAAAATTGAGTGGGCCTAGTCTGAATTATTCTACTTATGATAAAGAATTATATGCTCTTGTTCGGACTTTAGAAACATGGCAACATTATTTATGGCCCAAAGAATTTGTTATACATTCTGATCATGAATCTTTGAAACATATTAAAAGTCAAGCTAAACTGAATCGTAGACATGCTAAATGGGTTGAATTCATTGAGACTTTACCTTATGTCATTAAACACAAGAAGGGAAAAGAAAATGTTATTGCTGATGCATTGTCTCGTCGCTATACTATGCTTTCACAACTTGACTTCAAAATATTTGGTTTGGAGACCATCAAAGATCAATATGTGCATGATGCTGATTTTAAAGATGTAATGCAGAATTGTAAAGAAGGAAGAATGTGGAACAAGTTTGTCGTTAACGATGGATTTGTGTTTCGTGCTAACAAGCTATGCATTCCAGCTAGCTCCGTTCGTCTTTTGCTGTTGCAGGAGGCGCATGGGGGAGGATTAATGGGACACTTTGGCATGAAGAAGACGGAGGACGTACTTGCTACACATTTCTTTTGGCCAAAGATGAGACGGGATGTTGAGCGTTTTGTTGCTCGCTGCACTACATGTCAAAAAGCTAAGTCACGACTCAATCCTCATGGTTTATATATTCCTTTGCCTGTACCTAGTGTTCCTTGGGAGGATATATCTATGGACTTTGTTTTAGGTTTACCTCGAACAAAGAAGGGGAGGGATAGCATATTTGTTGTCGTGGATAGATTCTCGAAAATGGCACACTTTATACCATGTCATAAAAGCGATGATGCTGTTAATGTTGCTGATTTGTTCTTTCGTGAAATTATTCGCTTGCATGGTGTGCCAAATACTATTGTTTCAGATCGTGATACTAAATTTCTTAGCCACTTTTGGAGATGTTTATGGGCTAAGTTGGGGACTAAACTGCTATTTAGTACTACTTGTCACCCCCAAACTGATGGACAAACTGAAGTAGTCAATAGAACATTGTCTACTATGCTTAGGGCTGTTTTGAAGAATAATAAGAAAATGTGGGAAGAATGCTTGCCTCATATTGAATTTGCTTATAATCGTTCATTGCATTCTACTACTAAGATGTGCCCTTTTGAAATTGTGTATGGTTTCCTACCTCGTGCACCTATTGATTTGTTGCCTCTTCCATCTTCAGAGAAGGTTAATTTTGATGCTAAAGAACGTTCTGAATTGATTTTAAAAGTGCATGAGTTAACTAAGTAAAACATTGAGCGTATGAATGCTAAATATAAACTTGCTGGAGATAAGGGTAGAAAACATGTTGTGTTTGCACCTGGAGATCTTGTTTGGTTACATTTGCGTAAAGATAGATTTCCTAATTTGCGCAAATCAAAGCTAATGCCACGTGCTGATGGTCCTTTTAAGGTGTTAGAGAAAATAAATGATAATGCATATAAACTTGAGCTACCTGCAGATTTTGGGGTTAGTCCCACTTTTAACATTGCAGATTTGAAGCCTTATTTGGGTGAGGAAGATAAGCTTCTGTCGAGGACGACTTCATTTCAAGAAGGGGAGGATGATGAGGACATCAATACCATTGTTACACCCACAGCCTCTACTGTTACATATACGGGACCAATTACTAGAGCTCGCGCACGCCAATTAAATTACCAGGTACTTTCGTTTCTTGGTAATGATTCTAATGTTCATGAGAATATGCTGCTGCCTAAATTGGATACATTTGTTTTGCTTACAAATGAAGGGCCTAGCTTGGAGAAGGATGAACATTGGAGCAAGAACACGCATGGAGTTGATGGCATGCGCAAGGGGATCAAGAACGGAGTTACAAGTGATGATTTCAGGACTTTGAAGCCACCATAAGGAGTGCATGAAG
Source organism: Triticum timopheevii (assembly GCA_963921465.1). Lineage (NCBI taxonomy): Eukaryota > Viridiplantae > Streptophyta > Magnoliopsida > Poales > Poaceae > Triticum > Triticum timopheevii. The sequence continues at coordinate 150,681,498 of OY997262.1, read as the reverse complement.
CCTTGGACGAAATATACAAGATGCCACCTCATAATATTCGTCCATAGGTTATTCTAGGTGCCGCGTCACCTTATTATTGGGCCAGGCCCATGTAATTTCGAAATACTTAAGTATAGGCTATTTTTAGAGTTCGTATGTGTGGGGAAACAAGAGTTAGGGTTGGATTCGGACCCCACCCTCAAGGGCCACGAAATTCCCTCCTTTTCCCCCATATATACAGCCCTTAGGGCGTCGTTTAGACTTTGGGTTTTGTTTAGATTAAAAGTTCGCCATAGCTGCAACTTCGCGTACTTCGTTTGTGTTCAACGACCAGACAAAGGCGTCACAGAACCCCACCTTGATCAATAAAGCTTTCATCTTATATTCGCAATATCCAGATTGCAATCTCAGTTTCTTGCTTGTTCTTCGTTTGCTCGCAGGAAACAGACCCTCGTGGTCAGGTTGATCGTGCTCCGGCGTGGTCAATAACCTCTCGGAGTTGGTTTAGCGATTGCTAAGGCGCGACGTCCTCGCACATTCGTAGTCAGATCGTCAAAGTCGACTTCCACCAAAGCGAAATCCATCATCTCATCGAAAGACGGGACACCTTTGCCTCTATCATTCCCTCAAGTTCTATCGACCACCGATACAACTCTACGCACACTTGACGTTTGATTTACCTAGAACAAGTATCAAAATATTTTGCGAGAATAAAACTAGAAGTACTTTGCGAGAATAGAACTATGAATAAATTGCATGGTAATAAAAGTGGATAGCTTTTGTCAACAAGAAAGTCATTTGTCCCTAGGCAATCGATAACAAGTATCGGTAATCGTTCTTGCAATTTTATATGAGGAGGATGCATGAGCTAACATACTTTCTCTACTTGGATCATATGCACTTATGATTGGAACTCTAGCAAGCATCTGCAACCACTAAAGATCATTAAGGTCGTGAAATCCAACCATAGCATTAAGTATCAAGTCCTCTTTACTCCCGTACACCCACTACAAAAAAAAGACACATCCGTGACATTTTAGGCCGAACGAATTTTTTTCCTGTCATACATATGACACTTCTATGACGATAATTGTGAAAAAACCTGGTATCATCATAGATGTGGTGGGCTCCTACTTCTATGACAAAAAATCATAACAGAAAATGGGCTTTTCGTCCTGGGCGGGCCGGAGACGCAGCTGCATGACATTCTTTGGGCCGTCCATGACGGGAAAAACCGTGGTAGAAGCGAGGGGGAGGAAAATTTCGGGGAGTTGCCAGTTACGGTGGGAGAGCGATGCGCGTTTCTCTCGTACAGGTACGCGTGTGTGTGCGAGGCGTTGGCTCTAACTGAACCCGAGCGAGGCGTTGGGCTCTAACTGAACCCGAGCGATTGCACTGCAGGCTACGCGTTACTGGACCCGAGCGATCGATCGATGGCTGTTAACTGAACCCGATGGAGCGATTCCTTCGCTACTGCTGCTAACTGAAGCCGATCGATTGGATGAACAGTGAGTGTTGTGCGGGGAGGGGGGTTGGATGAACAGTGAGCAGTGGTGTTGCCTCTGGATGAACATGACCCCATGGTGTGGAGGGCTGGATGAATAGTAGACTTTGGAGGGGTGGCCGTGGAGGGGTGGTTGAACAGGACCCCGTGGTGTGGAGGGCTGGATGAACAGTAGACGGTGGAGGGCCGGATGAACAGTAGACGGTGTAGGGGTGGTTGAACAGTAGCCGGTGGAGTAGCGCGCGGTGGAGACTGGATGAAAAGGAGCCCGTGGAGGCTGGAGGAGGTCGACGGTAGCCCGTGGAGGCTGGATGAGGACGACGGTGGAGATGAACAATATCCCATGGAGTCCCGTTTTGCGGTACGCCACACCCCTCCCGATGAACAGGACCCCCGTTTCGACCGTAGCACTCCAACACAAGTCTGTTTCGTCCGTTTTGCGGTACGCCACAACCCTCCCGATCAACAGGACCCCCGTTTTGACCGTAGGAGGTCCGTTTCGTCCGTTTTGCGGTACGCCACACCCCTCCCGATCAACAGGACCCCCATTTCGACCGTAGGAGGTCCGATTCCTCCGTTTTGCGATACGCCACACCCCTCCCAATCAACAGGACCCTGTTCCGAACGTAGGAGGTCTGTTTCCTCCGTTGTGCGGTACGCCAGGCCTCGTTTCCATCACCTGTTCCGTCCAAGCCGGTTGGCTCCCACGCATTGCATTGCCTCCCGATGAAAACGACGCATTTCATTGCCTCCCCATGAACACGACGCATTCCGTTGCCTCCCCATGAACACGGCGATGACTCTGTTTCTCTGCTCCGACCCAGCCATGTACGTATGCGCGAGTAGGCATTCGAGGCCCCGCCCGTATGTACGTACGTGGCCGTATTTTCTTTCTTGCACCCTGGCCGCTGTACGTATGTGTACATGCTACGTGCGCGCCTCTACTACGACACGTGCGCGCCTCTACTATGACACGTGCGCGCCTCTACTACAACACGTGCGCGCCTCTACATCGTCCAGTATGTACGTACACGTTCGCGACCAGGATGACAACACTACGTACGCTTCGACCAGGTGGGTCCCGACTGTCAGGCACTTCCTTGCCTGCGAAGATGTAGCTGGTGGGTCCCAGCAGTCAGGGGGGCGAATCATTTTGTTTTTTGCTTTTTCGCCCGGACGCACTTCCTTGCGTGCGAAGGTGTAGCTGGTGGGTCCCAGCAGTCCTTGCGTGGCCCGTCCGATGGGTCCTCGCTGTCAGGTGGAGGAATAATTATTTTGTGCGTAATAAGGAGGCACTTCCTTGCTGCGGCCGTGGACACAGCTGTCAGCCTCTCCACGTACAGTCCACGTCTGATGGAAGCCATTCCTTGACCACGTTGACCACGCCGCGCCGAGAGCACCAGGGCAGTGGACGACGGCAAGGCCTAGGAAGGGGACGACGCAGAGCCGGGGAAGACGCGGCAGTGGATGTCCACGCGTAGAGGAGTACGAGGGTTCACTGGTTCACTGTGGTGTGAGGCTGCCGTCGCCGCAGAATAACAGGGGGTGTGGGTGAGTAGAGGGATGGCCTAGCCAGCGGTGGGAGTAGTAGGGGGCGGTGAGGCCTCCGCCGCATCGCAGCCGACCACAGGAGGGAGGAGCATGAGGCACGACCGGCGCTGGTTTGGGCGGCTGGAGCAAGAAGACCAGAGATTGAAGAAGCACTGCGGCCGTTTGATGGACATCATATGGTCACTGGAGCTAAAATCATGCATATTGACTAAGTTGACAAAGCCCTCCGTCCCCGTCAACTTAGTAGGCCCACAAGTCAGCCTACCACTAACTGGGTCCCAGCTAACAGGGGGAGTATTCATTTTTTTGTGCGTAATAAGGAGGCACTTCCTTGCGTGCGAAGTATAGCTGGTGGGTCCAAGCTGTCAGTGGCGGTAACGTTTTTTTCGCGAAATACTGAGGCCCTTTCGGTGGGTCCCCGATGTCAGGTGGAGGAATCATTATTTTGCGCGTAATAAGGAGGAATTTCCTTGCGTGCGCCGTGGACCCAGCTGTCGGCCTCTCCACGTACAGTCTACTTCAGATGCATGTCGGTCGTTGACCATGTTGACCAGGCCGCGCCGAGAGCACCACGGTTTGTACGTGGTCAACATACAATAATTTACAGCCCATTTGCTAATTCTTAAGGTTTTTTTGGAGCCCGTATTCTTTTTGTTAGCATTACAGTCCATATTGTGGCCATAGTTAAAATATTATACGAAATTTTGCATATTTCGGTGCGGTCCGAATTATTTTTAATCCTGAAATTTCGACTCACATTCAAACTGATTTTAAAAATAAATGTATATCAATATAAAATCCAACACATTCTCCACGCATAAAAATTAATGTAATTTAAAATCTCGAAATGAAAAAAAGATATTTGAAACTAATTCCCAGTTTGATGTGTTTTAAAAAGGTACAACCCATTTCTCATTACTGATAGGCCATTTTCTCGGCCAGCTGAATGAAGCTCTTCTCGTCTTGAATGATTTGCAGCCCAACAGGCCTGACAAAGTGACTTACTTGGCAAATCACAAAAAAACTGGGTTGTGGCCTTGGACCCAGCTGTCAGCCTCTCCACGTACAGTACTCTTCCGATGGAAGTCGGTCGTTGACCACATTGACCATGCTGCGCCGAGAGCACCAAGGCGGTGGACGACGGCGAGGCCTAGGAAGGGGACGACGCGGAGCCGGGGAAGACGCGGCAGTGGATGCCCACGCGGAGAGGAGTACGAGGGTTCACTGGTTCGGCTGCGGCGTGACGCTGCTGTCGCCGTAGAATAACAGTGGGTGTGGGTGAGTAGAGGGATACCCTGGGCTAGCGGTGGGAGTAGTAGGGGTAGGTGAGGCCTCCGCAGCATCACAGCCGGCCACGAGAGGCAGGAGCACGTGGCACGACCGGCGCTGCTTTGGGCGGCTGGAGCAAGAAGACCAGAGGTTGAAGAAGCACTATGGCCGTTGGATGGACATCGTACGGTCACTGGAGCTAGAATTGTTCATATTGACTAAGTTCACAAAGCCCTCCGTCCTTGTCAACTTAGTAGGCCCACAAGTCAGCCACCCACTATGGTTGGTCCCAGCTAGCATGGGGTATTCATTTTTTGGTGCGTAATAAGGAGGCACTTCATTGCGTGCGAAGATATAGCTGGTGGGTCCGACCTGTCGGCGGGGGGGACGTTTTTTCATGAAATACAGAAGCCCTTCCCACGTAAAGTGCATGTACAGTGCGTAATAAGGAGGAACTTTCCTTGCGTGCGACCATGGACCTCGTGGGTCCTAGCCGTCAGGCTCTCCACGTATAGTCCTCTTCTGATGACTCTTGTGTGTTGACCATGCTATCACACCCAATATGCGATACTATCCTAAAGAGACTCGAAGGTCCCACCAAGGATAGAACCGCATATTGATACGCTTTTGCAAGGTGGATACCATTACATCAACATTACATAATAGATGGGGATACATACAAAAGGCATACAATGCCACACGAATACAACATCATCTTGCATAAGAGCATCATCCGACCACGGATGAAACACAAACAAAAACTCAAACGACACCCACCCTGCTAGCCCAGGCTCCCGACTTGGAACCTATCCCCTGATCGAAGAAGAAGCAGAAGAAGAACTCCAAAACAAGGAACATCGCTCTCGCATCATGATCATCGCATAACATGTACCTGCAACTGTTGTTGTAGTAATCTGTGAGCCACGAGGACTCAGCAATCCCATTACCATGGGTATCAAGACTAGCAAAGCTTAATGGGAAAGGAAGGGGTAAAGTGGTGAGGTTGCAACAGCGACTAAGCAATGTATGGTGGCTAACATACGCAAATAAGAGCGAGAAGAGAGCAAACGGATTGGTCGTGAAGCTAGTAATGATCAAGAGGTGATCCTGAACTCCTACTTATGTCAAACATAACCCAAAGACCGTGTTCACTTCCCGGACTCCGCCGAGAAGAGACCATCACGGCTACACACGTGGTTGATGCATTTTAATTCGGATCTGGTGTCAAGTTATCTACAACCGGACATTAACAAATTCCCATCTGCCACATAACCGCGGGCACAGCTCTCGAAAGTTTATACCCTGCAGGGGTGTCCCAACTTAGCCCATGATAAGCTCTCGTGATCAACGAAGGATATTCCTTCTCCCAGGAAGACCCGATCAGTCTCGGAATCCCGGTTTGCAAGACATTTCGACAATGGTAAAACAAGACCAGCAAAGCCGCCCGATGTGTCGACAATCTCGATAGGAGTCGCACGTATCTCGTTCTCAGGACACACCGGATAAGCGAAGCGTACAGGTACCGACCTAACCCAAGTTGCCAAGGGATGGTCCCGCACGGTGCTCTAGTTTGGACCAACACTTAGACAAGCATTGGCCCGGGGGGGCTAAAATAAAGATGACCCTTGGGTTAATTACTCCCAAGGGAAAGGTGTAGGTGGTAGGCAAATGGTAAAACCAATGTTGGGCCTTGCTGGAGGAGTTTTATTCAAGGCAAACTGTCAAGGGGGTCCCATAAATCACCCAACCGCGTTAGGGATGCAAAATCCGGGAACATAATACCGATATGATGGAAACTAGGGCGACAAGAGTGGAACAAAACACCAGGCATAAGGTCGAGCCTTCCACCCTTTACCAAGTATATAGATGCATTAATTAAATAAGAGATATTGTGATATCCCAACCATAATCCTGCCCACCATGGAGCAATCTTCAACTTCACCTGCAACTAGCAACGCTATAAGAGAGGCTGAGCAAAGCGGTAACATAGCCAAACAACGGTTTGCTAGGAAGGGTGACAAAGGTTAGGGGTTCATGGCAATTTGGGAGGCTTGATGAGCAAGTGGTAGGTAACGCAGCATAGCGATAGAACGAAGCAACTAGCATAGCAATGATAGTAATGAGATCCAAGGTGACGGTCATCTTGCCTGATATCCGCAATAACAAGTCCATGAAGAAGACGAACGGATGAAGCCGAACCAAGCGTAGACGAACGAATCCTCACGATCGCACCGGAACGGGAACTACCGAGAAGAAGCACACATGGTAAACACACCACACATATACATGATATGATGATCAACCAAGTATGATGCAAGACAAGACTACATGAAGCTACACATGGCGAAAGATGATGCATACAAGAACAACACATCAAGGCAAGTTTAAATGAGGCCGGAAACAACATATAACAATTCCGGTAAGTCCTCATATGCAAATTTAGAAATTGGTCCAGAACTGAATAAACCTTATGTTCAAGTAGTTAAACAGCAACTTAAGATGCACCAAGATGATCTACACGAGATTCTAGTCAAGTTACATATAAAGTTCATTTAATTCGGAGCTACGGCCTAGAAGATATGAGCAAAACAAGTTAAACATGGCATTGATGCAAAATGCATACAAACATCAAGCAAACACTCTCAAACATGGATGCAAAATTATAATGTGAAACTACATGCAATTCTAAGCAAGTTTCATATAGAGAACACTCAAAACGGAGCAACGGTTCAACACATACACTCTATACAAGTCTAAAGGACAAGCTGTCCAAAACAGCAACTAGGCAACTACCAAGCATCAAAACAATATGCTACAGCAACTCAACATGAAAACAAAAGGCATGAGCATGAATTACAGGTAAAGCATGACAAAACATGAACACTGAGATATCTCCAGAAATCACTAGAACATGCTCAAAAGGACATGGCAAGATTGCAAATTATAACAGTTTCAGGCTTAGCAGAAATAACATCAGGTTGCAATGTTTAGAGCTATCAAACAACATGTTACAGGCGCTTAACATGGCAAACAAAGGCATGGAATGCTAGTAATAATGACAAAGAACAAAGCTCCCTTAATGAACCAATTCCAAAGATCAACAGAAAAGATGGTGGCATCCATGCAAACATGGCAAATGATGACATTCAGACATGGTAGGAACAACAATAAGTAGGCATGTTGGTGAGCTTGTACCACTCACCATAGAGCATTACATGGCATGGAAAGGTAAGAAACAGTAATAAGACATATTTATGAAGCTAAGCATGGCAAGAACAAGTTCATAGGGTGCATGTATCACTAGCAAAGCTCATGGAAACACTGAACTTAATGTTAACAGGCTCACAGAAACATTATTCAGCAAGTTTGGAGCAAGATAACAACATGTTACTGTAGGCTATAAATGCAACCAGGGGCATGAATGGATAGAGCATGACATTTATAACAAAACATCCTTAGTTAACATCTCCAGATTATGCATAGAATGACTTCTAGCAGCAGGTTTACATAGCCCCATAATATAGCAGATTCAGCCTAGCAAAATAGTAACAGCAAGTACCCTACTTCACGAGCTCGATGCACTCACTACAAGACTCACAAAAATAAAAGGGTTGCACTACTATAAAGATGACATGATTTAGCTCAAAACTCATGTAGACATCAAGCTCATAAGATGCACACACAAAATGCAACAAAAATGACAAAACATCATGTTCTGTTAAAAGACAGCAGTTAACAGCATATAGCACTCTTGCAACAATGATTAGGGCATCAAGATGAACTCAAATGAACATGGCACAATGGAATGAAATGAAGAGCATCTCATGATGAACATTTTGATATATCATACATGCCAAACGGAGTTACGAGCAGGAAGTTACGCTAGGTCAAACAAGTGCACAAGATATAAAAATTCTGGGACTTGGTGGAAAACTACCAGCGCGAAAACGGGATCCTGGTCGGGGAAGATCCATTCCTCCTACAGAGCAGCCATGGCGGAAGTCAATGCCGACGGGGAGGGTGCGTGGGACTACGGCGGGGCTCGGGATGGCCGGGAATGGGTAGATCAAGTCGTGGGCGGCCGGATCCGGGCAAGGGCGGCAGTGGACGGAGCTCGGGGCGGCGCTTGCCGGACTTGGAGCTTGGGGTGCCATCCATGGCGGCCTCCTTCTGCATCACGGGAGAGAGAGGGAGATGAGCGCGGGGGAGAGGAAGGAAAGGGAGAAGGACTAGGAGACGGGGCCGGCCTGGACCGGTGGCGCTCCGGTAGCCAGAGTTGGACGGCAGCGAGGTGGCGGGGCGGAGTGCGGGCTGCGGTCGCCGGTGGGCGGCGCGGAGCTTGGGCGATGGGCGGCTCGGGCGGAGCGGCGGCGGCGGCTGCGGGCGCCTGGGCCCAGATCGGCCCGGGGCGGGCTGCAGATGGGCTCCGGCGGGCCCATGCGGTGGAGGCGGCAGCGGCGGGGACACGTGGCGGCCCGTGGTTGGCTACGGCGGTGGGGCGGACATGTCCGGCGGCGGACGGACGTGTCCGGCGGTGGGAGGAGGAAGAGGCTAGGGTTTCATCCGCGAAAATTTTGGGGATGCACATATTTATAGGTAGAGGGGGCTAGGAGAGTCCAAATGAGGTGCGGTTTTCGCCCACACAATCGTGATCGAAAGCCCGAGAGCATGGAGGGGGTTAGGATGGGCTCATGGCCTGTGGTGAAGAGGGGCTGGGCTGCAAAGAGAGAGGGGTTTCGGGCTACGCGGTTAACCGTTGGGGCATAAAACGACCTCCAAATGGAACGGAATTTGACGGGCGGTCTACCGGTGATATACCAAGGCCACTCAGAAAATCTCGGTCCATTCCGAGAACGTTTTTCTCCCGCTCACGAAACAAGGTCTGAGAGGGGTGACGAGCGTGCACGAAAGGTCTGGACTCTGAACGGACAACGGAGAGAACCGAGGGAACCCGAACGGATGCAAGTTTTAAAAAACATGCAGATGAAATGCAGATGATGACATGGCAAAATGCAACACGCAAGCAAATGACATGACAACGACGACGAATAACTGGCAGACACCTGGCGCATCGGATCCGGGGCGTTACACACGCCGCGCCGAGCGCACCGAGGCGGTGGACGACGGCAAGGCCCCAGACTGGAATGACCCGGAGATGGGGAAGACGCGACAGTGGAGTCGCAGACGGAGAGGAGTGGGAAACTTGACTAGTTCAGGTGCGGGGTGGGCCTACACTCGGCAGAGAATAAGAGGAGGTGCGGAGTGGAGGGATGGTCTGGCCGTCGGCGGGGTAGCGTTTCACTGAGGAGCGCAAAACAATGCCGCTGGACGCCAAAGGCTGGAGCAGGCGGTTCCGGCAGCGCTGGGGGAAGAAGACGAGAGATTGAAGAAGAATGTCGGCCATTGGATGTAAATCCAATGCCTTCTTAGTCTTCAACCTACTGGCCAACATGTCAGTCAGTCCATTTGGTGGGCTGGGTGAAACAATGATGTAGCATCTATGCAGCCCGTTTAAATCCCATTTGCATTTTTCTCGAAATCCGCGGACTTGTTGGGCTGGGTGAAAATATCATGTTGGGCTAGACAGAGAAATGTTATAAAAACATAAACACATGATTGCACGTCAGTAAAATCTTTGCAAGCTTATGTACGCAATCACTAGGAGTTAACTTGGCAAGTTATATATAAACAATTATTATTATTATTTTGTAAGAACTTTCAACTTACAAAATAAAATATCATTTTAATTTGATGAGTTAATAGTACGTGGGGTATTATTATTTTTTAGGCTAGACGTGGGACAGTTGAGTTGGTTCTGGGGGAAAGTACTCGGAGAAAACTCAGTTTACATCGAAAAAGAAAGTGGGAGAAAATTCAGAGACCTGATGGGTCCACATGAGGAGAGGAATATGTTGGGAGGAAGGAGATTCAAAGCACGACAGCTGAGTGAACTAGTTTTCTTTTTACGGACAAGTGAACTAATTTACATACATAAGCAAATAGCCACTAAAAAAGCAATCAAGTTAATGGGTTCTTAAAAGAAATATTTCGGACAAAACAGATAATTACGACACATAGGCTAATGCATGAAACACCCAGATGATAAAGGTGCTTATAAACAGATAAAGTACAACATCTAGACCTTCCTGGCACGCTTGATCATGACGATGCGGCTGTCCGTGTACTCGTCGGTTACGGGAAGCAGACACGCCATCATGTCCAAGATCTGCCTGTACATGTCGTAGAATGCGTATGCGTACTTGGCCGCGTAGGTTTTGTAGGCTAGATTCAGAGGTACCACCCACGTGTTCAGGTCGTCTTCTTTCATGTTGGCGTATTAGGGGTCGATGATGGTCTCAGCGAGGTCAACCACGGAGTCCTTCTCCTGCCCGTTGCTGATGATCTTGTATTGCTTCTAGATGTCGACAAGCTTGTTGCACCATATGGCCGAATCGTCGCGTTCTTCCTTCTATCCACCGTAGCGAAGGTGCAGTCGGCGCTGCCGATGAAACGGGCGAATGCTCCAGAACCTAGTGCAGCCATGGGACTGATCGGAGAATTCAAAGGTGAGCTCCTTGCTGAAGTTCATATCTAGTAGGCTCGCCCCTCGGATCGCCATTGGAGTCTCTTCGAGTGAACGAGTGTGTAGGCGGCGGGAGCAGTTTGTTTTTCAGCTCTTGGGGAACTGGATTCAAAAGTAAGCTGAGTGTGTATAGGCGACAACAGTTACTACCCCTCCCTCATCCGCTGCACGCCCGGCAGAAGATGCACCCTCGGTGCATTCAAACGCCTCCATTATGAAACCTACTCCGGCCACACATCGGTTCACGAGCGGGTCTGTGTTGGTACTGTAATAACAGGAGTTAGTGGTCACTTTACTTAAATTTAATTAGCTTTAATAGAAATTTATACTTAAAACAAGCAATGCATTGGCTCGTTCTATCAGTGCCATGGGATCAACATCCACAACAATTAGAATTATTATTCTCAGGACGCACATGATCAGCACATTTGTCGCACTTTCACAAAGATAATACTACCACGTTTGAACTGTTTGTTATAGTGTCGTCCTCTGCATCATCATGCCGTGTTTCCCAGCTTGCAAGATTCAGATCCAACAAATAAGATCCAAATAATAAGTACAACAAAGATGCCTACACATCTCATTGATTCCCAGCTTGCAAGATTCAGAACCAACAAATAAGATCCAAATAATAAGTACAACAAAGATGCCTACACGTCTCATTGATTCTCAGCTTGCAAGATTCAGAACCAACAAATAATATTCAAATAATAAGTACAACAAAGATGACTACACATCTCACTGATTCCCAGCTTGCAAGATTCAAAACCAACCCATTAGAGCATTTTGATAAAGTGAATATCGGGATTAAATCCATCTTGGCTAGCCATGTCATACAATCGAAGAACTTGGTGAATGCTCTTGACCGTCACAACATCTATAGTAGAGTATTCCTGTTTGCATAGCATGTTTGCATAGCACAAACAAGGAGACAGGAGAGCATGATTTTGCTTTAGTTGAACCATTTTGTGCAGTTCCACCAAAATTGAGAGATGTTGCCCACGTGACATTTTAGTTGAACTGCACAAGACACTCATTCCAAAAAAAAAGTGTTTTGTGTAGTTCACCAAAAGATCACAATAGCAACAAGGTGAAATGGATATCCCTATCTGCACAAAATGATAGAAAGTAAACAGTTGCTGGTCAATAAGAATATACAAAACATATACAAAATGAAAAGAAGCATCTTAATTATGTTCATGGCAATCACGCAAGGACAGTAGAAATTTTAAAACGTCAGCAATGCTTCATGTTACTAGAAGTATTACGATCAACAATGAGATTCCTCAGATATGGGATTACTTTAATGGTGGCATTGCTTGTTTACCAGACATAGTAAATCAACAGCAGCTAAAGAGTTGGTTTAAGGGCATGGGACCGTGGGGACACCAGGACACTCAGCAGCGTAAAGGAGCAACTTACTTATCATACTGGGGAAAACAGCAGGACTGCCATTTATAACACAATTTAATTGCGTCTTATCACTGGAGGCATTAGATTAACAATAACACTGGTTAGACATGTCCCTAAGGTAACGGTGTGATCGCTTCATTTTACATGCGCCCTTACAGCAAAAGGTTGGTTTAGCCGCAAAAAAACAGCAAAAGGTTGGTATAAGGACATGCGACAGTGGACGCATCAGCACAATGTACCTACAACGAGGCATAAAGTGGTGATGCCGAGCTTGTTCACGCTATGTGAGGGCAGCAAACCAAATCCTGGAGACCTTTTACTATGTGAGGGCAGCAAATCTAATCCTGGAGACCTTTTACTATGTGAGGGCAGCAAATCTAATCCTGAGACCTTTTACTATGTGAGGGCAGCAAATCTAATCCTACTATGTGAGGGCAGCAAATCTAATCCTGAGACCTTTTACTATGTGAGGGCAGCAAATCTAATCCTGGAGACCTTTTACTATGTGATGGCAGCAAATCTAATCCTGGACATACTCTGTTGACTTGTCCACCAGCCGCTACTTTCTATCCTTTTTTCAACCAATAATAGATATGTTCCTTATCCAGTTTGTACTGCATTTTCCCATTATTTCCCTTTTCAACCAAGAGACCGGTTGGGTATCCGGTCTCTACTACTTTCACCATATTATTTCCTCTTTGAATCAAGTCCTAGATTCATGCTACAACTTTCCCCCCTTTCTTCGTTGTTTGAACAAAGCCCTAGATTCGAATGCATGAAGTAGCTTTACCTCTAATAATACTAAAAATTTAGGTGGCTTTGGAAGAGCTGATGGGAGTATAAAAAGATGCACATGTAGACACGTGGGGAGCTGGGGCAGTAGAGCAAGGCCACTTTCGAAGAACTTATACCTGAGGGTCGCCGGGATGTCGGCGGCGGCAGATCGGATCTGCGGACAATACGGCAGGGAGGAAGAAGGGTCGGAGGACCTCCCGAGCCGGCGCTATGTCGGAGAGAACGGCACGGGCAGAGGATCGGGCCCCTCCGGCAGCTGTGGGTTTCCACCCTCTGTGGTGATAACCGCGTGAACGATGCACCTTTTAGTCCTCTACACACACCGGCCGAAGGGATCCGGCCGGATCTGTGACCAGCGGTGAGCAGAGAGAAAATGTCGCTACCGCTGTCTTGTTTATATCTGGAGAGGATGAGAGAATGAAGAGAGCAACCCTAGTAAAGCAAGCGCTCAGGCCCCTGCGTCCATATATAGTGGAGTGATTATCTTTTTTCTCTCCACAACAAGCATTTCAATTTGTGTACGTGGCATTAAAGAAAAGAAACTCTCTATTTAAGGTGACTACTCTACGACTCCTACTTACTACTACAGTACTACCTCCGTCCTGGTTTATAGGTCCCTTTTATAGTTTGTGCCAAATTTTGACTAAATATTTAGCTAACAAAATGTTAATGCATGTCAAGAAAAATTATCTCATTGGATTCGTATTTGAACATAGTTTTGAAAAATATAATGTTTGGTGACATGCGTGAACATTTTCTTAGTTTAACCTATGGTCAAAATTTGGCATGAAAAACAATGGGGACCAATAACCCAGACAGAGGTAGTATTGTTCACTTGTGCTCCCCGCCCCTCCATTCATTGAACAACCCCACGGGCGAATAAACATACAGTAAGTACTGTATTTATATAGAACGAACAAGCTCGAACTATTTTCGCGTAGTTAAAAGTTGAGGGCGGGGCTTTTCCCGGGTAGTACGCGCGGCAAATTTCGGGTAGGCGGTTTGACAGAGAGGCGAGGAGGGTGAGCGGGTGGGACTATGCGATTTGATGACACGTTACTGCTGGAAAGACTTGTGATATGACCACTCACTATAGTCATGAATTACTGGCGCTCCGACCGGGGTCATGCCCCCCTTCCGTTCCGCGCTCTAATCTGGTGCATGACACGTCGACCCGGATGCTGGCTCTCCTACATGTTGGAGTAGTAAGAAGGAGCAAAGAATGATGCGGTATATACTAGTACTATACTACTCCCTCCGTTCCTAAATATAAGTCTTTGGAGAGATTTCACTATGGACCACATACGGAGAAAAATGAGTGAATCTACACATAAAATGCATCTATATACATATGTATGTGGTCCACAGTGAAATATCTACGAAGACTTATATTTAGGAACGGAGGGAGTACTACTCAGGTCGGAGGAGTGCGAACCACGGTAGCCCAGTGAACCAGCCATGCGAACCACGGTAGCCCAGTGAACCAGCAGTAGAAAACAATATGGTGATATGGCCATAAAAAACAATGTGCTACGGTCCACACTGTAGCATGTACAGTAACACTCCTCTTTGTTTGGATCCCTGAGTTAGAGCTAGTTTGGGTTGAAATAGCCTCAAATTATGGAAACAAGAGGGGTTAGTTTGAGCTAGTTTGCTCTAACCTAGCTAAAAAAACTAGCCTGGTGGAGAGGTTCTAATTGGGTTAGTTATCCTCGGGCCCACTAAAAGAGAACTAAAAAAATCTCACCTGTCCGCACCAGATCGCTCCCCTAAAAAAAATCTCACCTGCCCGCACCAGATCGCTCCCCCCTCTCGCACGACTCCTCTCTGTTCCCCATAGGGCCGCCCGCCCAAGCGCCGCTCACCCTCTCTCTCCTCCGGCCGGCCTCTCCTTCCGGCCTCCGCTGCCCTACTCCGGCCGCCCTCTTCCTCCGACCTTCGAAGGTCGCCCCGCTCCCCTTCACTAGTCATTTTTCTCCCTCTGTCGTGCGCGGCAGCGGCGCATCTACCAGGGAGGTCGCGAGAGGGGTGAGTTTATTCGTTCCTTCTCTGTCTCATGGCCATATCATTGATCTTGCTTGCTCTAGCGCTAATTTTGATTTGGAAAAGTAGATCCTGATCAAACTTGCTATAGATTTGTGGTGCACGCATGGAATTGTTTGATGCTGCTTGAGGAGGTAATAAATCTTTCTAGAGGCCCAAAGATTCAGGTCGCCTTTCTAGGTATTTCAATTTCAGGCTTGCATTATTTGTAGAGGCCCAAAGATTCAGTTCACCTTTCTTGGTATTTCAATTTCAGGCTTGCATTGTTTCTAGAGGCCCAAAGATTCAGTTCACCTTTCTAGGTATTTGAGTTTCAGGCTTGCATTATTTCTAGAGGCCCAAAGATTCAGTTCACCTTTCTAGGTATTTCAGTTTTAGGCTTGCATTATTTCTAGAGGCCCAAAGATTCAGTTCACCTTTCTAGGTATTTCAGTTTCAGGCTTGCATTATTTCTAGAGGCCCATAGATTCAGTTCACCTTTCTAGGTATTTAAGTTTCAGGATTGCATTATTTCTAGAGGCCAAAAGATTCAGTTCACCTTTCTAGGTATTTCAGTTTGAGGCTTGCATTATTTCTAGAGGCCCAAAGATTCAGTTCACCTTTCTAGGTATTTTAGTTACAGGCTTGCATTATTTCTAGAGGCCCAAAGATTAATTTCCCAGTCGGCGGCAAGTGGCCCTGCTACCCATGCCGGTGTCGACCTCAACTCGCAAGGGCCGGCGTCGGAGGGGTTCCCGGGGCTTGGGCTCTACAGAGCCTTCCTCCAGAGCGACGATGGCGAGCTCCTCCCTCGATGCGTGAGGGGCTCCGGGCTCCCTCCCTATCGTGAACGACTTCCGTGATGAGTTAGCTCATTCTTTGTTTCATGAAGTGTTTTTTTATTTTGTGAAGCTTGATTGACGACTTGTATGTTTAAGTGGGATATCTCATTTGTATGGACAAAGTAAAAATTATCATGTATTGCATGCTTGATTTGTATAGATGGTTCATTTATGTCAACTGTGAGCGGGAGGAGGCCACAGAAGAGCCGGCCACACCAAGAGGGTGCTTGGATCCAAGGGACTTATTTTAGTCTGACTAAAAATAGGGTACAAAGTAGTCAAATGATTGAGATAGAGCATTTATTGTCAATCTAACCCTGCCATCCATACACCTCTTTGGTTTAGAGTTAGTTCAGGGTTAGAATCTAACTCTAACCTCTAACTGAGTTAGAGTTCTCCTCGTCTCGGTTCATCGCCATCATACTTTCCCCATTCCTGTGTTTTCAGTATCCTGCGAATCAAAGAGGCCCTTTTTTTGGGAAAAATCAAAGAGGCCCTTAGACTGGTTTAGGTCCGGTCATTTTTTATAAACGTGTTATGTCCAAAATTTAATGAACGTGCTCCGGTTTCCATGAAAATAATCCGGTTTCATGTAGTAATTCATTGATTTATTTATTCTTCTGCGGGGGGTTTGCATGTAATTCATGAGGTCTAAAATGTAAAGTACCCCGGCATATGCTTCGAGTCGTGCATGCACTACGACCCAGATGCTCTGTGTCCCACATGTCGGCGAATGGGAGCACGTGGAAATAGCCTAGGAGTACATATAGGAGGATAAATGCATGAAAAAATATGTACTGTGAAGCGTAGCCGCAGTTCGAAAAGTAGACCTAAAGTGATGACAGCTATAGGTCGCACGCACCCAACTAGTGGTATTAGACATACGACTAATTTTTCCCTAAAAAAAGAGGCACGAGTGCTCAGTACTCCTATTCTATAAACACGAGTCCCATCTGACAACAGCGTCCGTGCTACAGCTAGCTCTCCTCCCTCGTTTCTCTCTTCTAACTCTAAACTCGGCCGACGCCCGGTGGGTGGGGTGGGTTTGCTCAACTGCGGCCCCACCTCACAGTGAAAACGTTACAACTGGAATAAAAAATGCCATATACTCCCTCCGTTCATAAATATAAGACTTTTTAGATACTACAGTTCAAATGGAATAAAGCATACAGATGTATGAAGACATAGTTTAGAGTGTATATTCACTCATTTTGCTCCGTATAGTAGTCACTTGCTGGAATCTTTAGAAAGACGTATATTTGGGAATGGAGGGAGTACTATACTAATAAAACATTAAGGCCACAAAGCGATGCAGTGCTGGTTACAGGAGGCAAGAAGAAGAGATGTATCCATTGACGACGTCCACCTCCTCGACTCAGGGCGCCGACCCACCGAACGGCGCCTAAGTAGCAGCGGCTTTCGTGGCCAGGTCGACGTGCTTATGAACAATGGCGTCCAAAGATTCCTGCCGCTGGAAGAAGGCCAACGTCTTTCTGTCCTCGCTTGCCTTGTAGTGGCCTATGTAGACGATTTCCTCGTAGATGTGGATGTGCAGGTCGATGGTTTCTTGCATGGCAAGGCACTGCGCGGCGAGCGCGGCCTCGAGGTGCACATTCTTCATCGCGACCTCCGGCACCTGCAGGGCCACCAGGGCTTGAAAGAGTTTGTCACCATGTAGGCCGATGAGGGTGGCTGGCAATGAGGAGCCTGGGCGCGCGGGCTGGAGCTGTACAGCAAGGTCGTCCGCGCGCTTCTTGACGGCGGTGAACTTGCGGATGGAGTTGACCATCATGTCGTCCATGCGAGAAGCGAAGCCGGCGTCGGCGAGGGCTACGATGCCTGCGGTCGCCAGCACTGTATGGAAATGTTGCGCAGTGTGGGGCCGCAGGCCGGCGCCTTGGATGATTTGGCACAGCCGACTGCCGCTCGTGTCCATCGCCTCCATAGGTGCTTGTGGCTTCTGGTCACTTGGTCTTGGATTGGAGTGAGTAGTGTTGCGCAAAGACTTGGGAGTAGATGGATTGGAGTGGTGGGGCGCCTTTATTACTCATATGAGAGTCCAAACTCTGTTGCATTCACATCGTGCTGGCTCTAGTCTGCTTCTCCAATTAATTCCCTCTGCATGTAATTGAGGATGCATCATTGACCGTTCAACGTCTCAGGAACCGCTACCCTCTTCCTCCTTGGCATTCAAGCACCTATGGACCCGTCGACGACGAGGTGCCTATGGTGACTTCGTAAATTTCAAGATGATAGTGTCGTGCGTGTGTGTGTTCATAGGGGTGAGTGTATGCGCGTGTATATGAGCGCTTGCGTCTGTACGATGTCAAAAAAACAACGTAAATGCGTGTCAAAAAGAGACTAGTCAGTATACTCAATATTGTGCACCTTGGAGAGGAAAACGATAGAACTAGTACGTATTTATTTACAGTGCAGATTCACTCATTTTGCTCCATATGTACTCCGTCTCGGTGTAGTCTAGTCACTTGTTGAAATCTCTAGAAGGGCAAATACTCCTTTCTGGTTTACAGGGCTATACTAGCAAGTAGTTGTACGTACTAGTACAATAGTGGCCTCACATAGCAATTTTGTCTCATGCAAGAGCCTGGCTATATGCCTGCTCCAATGCTCGCAACTACAACATTCGGTTTGCGCTTGGCTCTTCGCCCCTTCGAGAAGACGAACAATGATGTTACTACTACTGCTTCTACAGTGTCGAATCCACTGCTGCATGTCCGTCCACCGCGAGCGGGACGGATAGCTTGTTGTAGAAGTACTACTACTAAGCAAAAGCCTGTCCTTGTTTGCGAGCAACCGCGCGCATGGGCGAGGGAGAAGGCGTGTAGTAAAATCAAGCTTCTCCATGTTCTACGACTTGACGTGACACATCATAGCACTGGCCCCACATGCTTGCCTCTAAACTTGGCTGAAAGACCTGTAGTGTATAATATATTTGTTGCAACCTCTAACATTTACCCACCACAAATTAAAATATATGTGGCCGTATGCATCGTTCTGATGCAGAGGCCGGGGAGTCCCCCCTTTTCAAAAAAACAAATTAAAATATATATTCCTGTCTTGACCAGATGAGCGTGCAAACTACAATCACCAGGGTGACAGGTAGGGCCAGAAGACTATTTTAATTTTAAAAAAACTTCGAGACGGCCACATAGCATGGAGCCGACCCCAATGATTTTAAGCTTACAGGCACGATACACGCTATCTAGACTACTCTACACATGAAACTGCCACACGAGCGTCCGGGCTGCGCTTGGCTCTTCGCCTCTTCGGGAAGTCGAACAATGATGGTGTACTACTGCACTGGAGGAGTACTATAGTACACTTCTGGCCATCTGACACCGAGTGAACTGCTCATGTCCACCGCGTGCGGGAGGGAGAGCGTGTAGCAAAAGCTTCTCCTAGTCTTGCCAGCCACCACGCTCATGGGCGAGGGAGGGACGCTCATGTCTTTGCGTGTATGATAGGTGGGCCCGACAGGTGTGTGGCCAACCTGTCATACAACCAAAGGCAGGTGCAATTAAGTCCGCGAGGGAGAGGATAATCAAACTTCTCATTGATGTATGAGTTGACGCGACACATCAAAGCACTGCACTTGATATATTTCAATAATTTGCGTTTGCCAATGCATTAATTACAATGCATGCATGCATGCCGTGACTCTTCTTTTGATAGTACTTGCATGTGTTGATTTAATGCACCTTGAAGTAGTACTCCCTCCGTTCCTAAATTATAAGTCTTTGTAGGGATTCCATTATGAATTACATACGGATGTATATAGATGCATTTTAAGTGTGGATTCATTCATTTTGCTCCGTATGTAGTCCACCCAGTGAAATCTCTATAAAGACTTACTCCCTCCATTCGGAATTAGGCTGGTCATAGTGGGGAGTAACTTAGACTAGTAACATGCATACGTTACTAGTCTATGTTACTACCTCTATAGTGCATAGTATCATAGATGGTCCCATTTATTGCCATGCATGACATATAGTAGCATCACATTTATTATGTTACGGTATCTACCTATGTTACTATAACCATCTCTCTCTTCTTTAATTGCCTGCCACATAAGCATGTTTGCGAGTCCCAAGTGCATGATACTACTTATGTTACTCCCACTATGGCCATCCTTACTTGTCGCAAAAATGGATGTATCTAGACGTATTTTAGTTCTAGATACATCCATTTCCGAGACAAGTAATTACGAACGGAGGGAGTACATTTAGGAACGGAGGGAGTATAAAATATGTGACGGTAAGCTTTGTAATACCCCGACCCAAGTCGAGAGATGGTTGTGCACGAGGAGGGCGAGATCATGTAGACCGAACAGGAACATGACCCGACGATGGAGCTCTCTAAGGTCTCGATGGACCTCACCATGCTCCACTGCCCCTTGTGCCTCCGCCCCTTGACGCCTCCAGTGTATGAGGTTCGAATACACGTCGTCCGTTCGGCTGATTGAGCAAGGTGCAGGTTTCTTGATTGATGTGCTGTTGGATTGATTTCTGCAGTGCAAGGGAGGGCACCTGGCCTGCGCGGACTGCCGCGTCGAGCACCCCGGGAACCAGCGGCAGTGCCAGAAGTGCGAGCGTGGAGGTGGCTTCAACGTGCGGAACACGGCGGTGGACTCCGTCCTTTCGTCGGTGAGGGTGGAGTGCCCGCACGAAGGCTGTGGGCTCTACGTCACTTACCACAAGCTCGCCGATCACTAGAGCGTGTGTCCGCTCGCGCCCTGCAAATGCCCCGTGCCCGTCTGCGGCTACGAAGGCCCGCCGCCGGTGCTCTATGAAGGCACAAGTGCTCCCTAGGTGGTTTTGGTAATTAATGTCAACATATCTCTTGTTGGACTAACACTTTTATCTAGTATGTTTCAGATAAGTTCAACAATGGAGTGGCATGGACTAAAGGATGTGGGAACTCCTTCAAAATGCTAAGGACAAAGGATTGGCTCAAGCTTCAAGCTCAACACTCTTCATTTTATATTTTAGTGGTCCAAGATCACATTGAGTCTATAGGAAAAGCCAATACTGTCAAGGAGGGATGAGGTGTTGCTTAATGAGCCTCTTGCTTCATGTGCTTAGTGATATGCTCCAAAACCCTCAACTACTTTCCCACTTCCACTAATGACCTAAACCTAAAGCCAAAATCGGTCACACCGATTCTTCCTATCCGGCGCCACCGATTTCAGATGTCTTAGCCACTGCCACAAACCCTAAGCAAATCGGCCTTATGGATAGGGATCTCAGTCTCACCGAGATGGGATTGTAATCTCTCTGTGTATGTCCATTACCAAAATCGGTTCCACCGAGTTTGAGCAATCGGTACTACCGATATTACAATGCAAACTTCCTGGATTGACTCATTACCAAAATCGGTCCCACCGAGTTTGTGTAATCGGTCAAACCGAGTTTGCCTGACCAACTCTCTGGAAAGCTTATTACCAAAATCGGTCTCACCGAGTTTGTGTAATCGGTCTTACCGAGATTACGTTATGCCCTAACCCTAACCATATCGGTCTTATCGAGTTGCATTTCAGTCCCACCGAAAACCCTAATGGTCACATTATTTGCTAAATCGGTCTGACCGAGTTTAATGATTCGGTCCCACCGAGTTTGGTAGATTGTGTGTAACGGTTAGATTTTATGTGGAGGCTATATATACCCCTCCACCTCCTCTTCATTCATGGAGAGAGCCATCAGACTGAACCTACACTTCCAGCATACATTTTCTGAGAGAACTACCTACTCATGTGTTGAGGCCAAGATATTCCATTCCTACCATATGAATGTTGATCTCTAGCCTTCCCCAAGTTGCTTTCCACTCAAATCTTCTTCCCACCAGATCCAAATCCTATGAGAGAGAGTTGAGTGTTGGGGAGACTATCATTTGAAGCACAAGAGCAAGGAGTTCATCATCAATGCACCATTTGTTACTTCTTGGAGAGTGGTGTCTCCTAGATTGGCTAGGTGTCGCTTGGGAGCCTCCGACAAGATTGTGGAGTTGAACCAAGGAGTTTGTAAGGGCAAGGAGATCGCCTACTTCGTGAAGATCTACCGCTAGTGAGGCAAGTCCATCGTGGGCGACGGCCATGGTGGGATAGACAAGGTTGCTTCTTCGTGGACCCTTCGTGGGTGGAGCCCTCCGTGGACTCACGCAACTGTTACCCTTCGTGGGTTGAAGTCTCCATCAACGTGGATGTACGATAGCACCACCTATCGGAACCACGCCAAAAACATCCGTGTCTCCAATTGCGTTTGAATCCTCCAAACCATTCCCTTTACATTCTTGCAAGTTGCATGCTTTACTTTCCGCTGCTCATATACTCTTTGCATGCTTGCTTGATATGTATTGTGAATGGTAAACTTGTGCCTAAACTCCACTTAACCTTAAGGAAATGTAAAAACTGCAACTTTGGTACTTAGTGTCTAATCAGCCCCCCTCTAAACACCTCTTCTCAAGGTCCTACAAGTGGTATCAGAGCATTGGTCTCCAGTGCCTTGGTTTAATCACCATTGGAGGAAGATGGATGAGTCTACTTTGGGGAGTCTTAGACATAGAGTGCCTATTCTTAATGGTGAGTATTTTCATGAGTGGAAAAATGAGATGCTTTTAATTTTCAATCAATATCATTTGAACAAGTACATTGCTAGCCCTTGTGCACCTTATGTTGATCCTATGCATCCTACCCATGATGAGTCAATTGACATGATTAGGAATCTTAGAACTGCCGAACTTATCATTAGAGGATTGCCTAGAAACTTGATTGGATGTTTGCCTACTTTTAAGTGTGCCTACACTATATGGAAATTTCTTGAGGAACGATTTCCAGATTATTCCTTGAAAAATCTTGATGAAATTCTTCATAAGTCTATTGCTTTGAGTAAGATGAATACTAGTGATCCTATGTTTGGTGATCGTCTATTTGAGCTTATGAAACTTATGCGTGCCAAAGGAAATGTTGGTATTATTAGTGATATTATTTCCGAAGCTATAAAAATTCATAAGAAAGATCATTGTCAAACTCATTCTAATGAATCACCTTCTCTAGGACTTGATCCACCACATGACGATGTTGAACATGGATACTATGATGAGGATGATGATAGTGACTTCGATCTTGATGATGCAATGAGACACTTTGGTCTTATGGCAAATCTTCGGGGATATATGTCAGGAGGAAAGGAATGGGTTCTTGATAGTGGATGTACCGATCACATGACCGGAGATAAAGACATGTTTCGTGAGCTTGCTGATAATGATAGTCCTCGAAAGTATGTCACTTTCGGTGACAACTCAAAGGGTAAGGTGGTTGGCCTCGGTAAGGTGGCCATATCACATGATAGCTCCATACAAAATGTCATGCTCGTTGAATCTCTTGGATACAACTTACTTTCAGTATCTAGACTTGCTAATTTCGGTTTCAATGTCCTATTTACTGAAGTAGATTGCCAAGTGTTTCGTCGAGACAATCATAAAATGGTCTTTAACGGTGTGCGTAGAGGTGATCTATACATTGTTGATTTCACTAAAAAGGCTCAACCTAAAACTTGCTTCATTACTAAATCCTCAAAAGGTTGGTTATGGCACAGACGATTAGGTCATGTTGGTATGCGAAACCTTGACAAGCTTATTAAAGGAAATCATATCCTTGGAGTTAACAATGTCATATTTGATAAGGATAGACTTTGTAGCGCTTGTCAGGCAGGTAAACAGGTTGGAGGAAGGCATCCCGTGAAGAACATCATGACCACAAGGAGGCCACTCGAGCTATTTCACATGGATCTCTTTGGTCCCAACTCTTACAAGAGTCTCGGTGAAAATTCTTTTGGTCTAGTTATAGTTGATGATTTTTCAAGATTTACGTGGGTGTTCTTTCTCGATGATAAATCGTAGGTCCAAAAGATGTTCAAAAACTTCGCTAGGAAGGCCCAAAATCAATTTGAAGTGAAGATCAAGAAGGTTTGCAGCGACAACGGAACGGAGTTCAAGAACGCAAATGTGGACACCTTTCTTGACAAAGAAGGGATTTCACACGAGTTCTCGGCTACGTACACACCTCAACAAAATGGAGTTGTTGAGAGGAAGAACCGGACGCTCATTGAAATGGCGAGAACGATGCTTGATGAGTACAAGACGCCGAAGCACTTTTGGGCAGAAGCGGTTGAGACAGCTTGTCATGCAACAAATCGTTTGTATCTTCACAAGCTACTCGGCAAGACGGCATACGAGCTCCTCACCGGTAACAAACCCCAAGTTGGGTACTTTTGAGTATTCGGCTCAAAGTGCTACATTCTTGATAAGCATCGTCGTTCTGAATTTGCTCTTAAGTCTCATGAAGGTTTCCTACTAGGTTATGGCTCAAACTCTCACACTTACCGTGTCTACAACAATTTCACCCGAAATGTTGAAGAGACGGTAGATGTGAAGTTTGATGAATCTAACGGCTCACAAGTAGAGCAATTGCCAATTGATGTAGGTGACAAAGATCCTTCGGAAGCAATCCAAGACATGTCTATTGGCAAGGTTCGTCCAACGGAGGTGAAGGAGAGTACCTCGTCCGTCCAAGTGGAAGCTTCAACTTCACGACAAGGTGAACCAAGAGTTGATATGGAAGCATCCACAAGTGGGACACACCAAGATGAAGAAAACGAGGAAGTGCATCAAGATGAACGTCAACAACCTCCTTCTCCACCATGAGAAGAGAACGACAACGCCAACAATGAAGAAGGCCAAGAAGAAGAACAAGATGAAGAAGATGTTCAACGAAGACCCAAATAAAAGCTTCCACGAGTTTGAGCAAGAATTGCTAAAGATCATCCCGTCGAGCAAATCTATAATGACATTCAAACCGGGAGAATCACTCGCTCTAAAACACGTTTAGCTAACTTTTGTGAAAACTATTCTTTCATCTCTAGCATTGAACCTATGAAGGTTGAAGAAGCATTGGAAGATCCGGATTGGATAAATGCTATGCATGAAGAGCTACACAACTTTGAGAGGAACCAAGTTTGGACATTGGTTGAGAAGCCCGACAATAACCACAATATCATTGGTACCAAATGGGTGTTTCACAACAAGCAAGATGAAGATGGACAAGTAGTTCGCAACAAAGCATGTCTCGTCGCCCAAGGCTACACACAAGTCAAAGGTATGGACTATGGTGAGACTTACGCTCCCGTTGCTAGACTTGAGTCCATTCGCATCTTACTTGCCTATGCTAATCATCATGATATCACCTTGTACCAAATGGACATTAAAAGTGCTTTTCTAAATGGTGAAATAGAGGAGGAAGTTTATATTAAGCAACCTCCCGGCTTTGTCAATCCTAAGAAACCCAATCATGTTTACAAACTTCACAGAGCTCTTTATGGTCTTAAACAAGCTCCTAGAGCGTGGTATAAAAAGGCTTTGAAATTGGGAAAATTGATTCTACTCTTTTTACTAAAAGGGTTAATGGAGAACTATTTGTGTGCCAAATCTATGTTGATGATATTACATTTGGTTCAACGAACCCTCATTTTAGTGAAAAGTTTGGGAAGCTAATGTCGGAGAAGTTTGAGATGTCTATGATGAGTGAACTCAAATTCTTTCTTGGGTTGCAAATCAAGCAAACTAAGGAAGGTACCTTTGTTTCTCACACCAAGGACTTATTCAAGAGGTTCAATATGCAAGAATGCAAAGGTATGTCTACACCCATGCCTACTAGTGTACATCTTGATTTGACCAAAGATAGTGAACCGGTTGATCAAAAGGTTTATCGCTCTATGATTGGTTCATTGTTATATCTATGTGCTTCACGTCCCGATATCATGCTAAGTGTGTGCATGTGTGCACGATATCAAGCTGCTCCTAAAGAATGTCATCTTAAGGCCGTGAAAAGGATAGTGAGATACTTAACCCATACACCAAATTTTGGCATTTGGTATCCTAAGAGGGCCTCTTTCGATCTTGTTGGCTATTCCGACTCGGACTATGCCGGAGACAAGGTTGATAGAAAGTCCACTTCGGGTACTTGTCAATTTCTTGGTAGGTCTCTTGTGTCTTGGTCTATCAAGAAACAAAACTCGGTATCCTTATCCACCGCCAAAGCGGAATATATTGCCGCTGGTTCATGTTGTGCTCAATTACTTTGGATGACCCAAACTCTTAAAGATTATGGGATATATGTGAGGCATGTTCCATTGCTTTGCGACAATGAAAGTGCTAACAAAATTGGTCATAATCCTGTGCAACATTCTCGAACTAATCATATTGAAGTTCGTCATCATTTCATTCGATATCATGTTGCTAAGGGTGACATTGATCTTAAGCATGTTCGCACCGAAAATCAATTACAGGATATATTCACTAAACCTCTTGATGAGAAAGTGTTTTGCAGGTTAAGAGGAGAATTGAACATCATTGATGCTTCAAACTTGGAGTAGAAACTCCATTGGATACATGCAAGACATGAGCTTATGACTAATCCTTGATATTTCTCTTATGATGAAAATCTTATGTCTTGGATATATTTGTATCTTCCATGTTATCTAACCCTTGTAGGTACTTGGTGGAATCAAATTCCATGAGATTGTAATCTACTCACATCTTGAGCAATCTCTACATCACCAAGTCTCTACACTATGGTGGTTGAAAACAAGGAAGCGCGAAACCATTCAAACATATCCTTTGACAAATTCTATGTTGAGCTTCATGATTGTCATTTTTGGATACACAAGTGCTCTTCCTTGCAAGAACTAAGCCATGTAGGTAGATGGACCTAAATTCCAAGTGGTGCTCCCAATTCTTGATGAGCTACATCAACCTTGAGCAACCCACACAAGTTCAACTACGTGGACAACACCACCAACCAAGGTATGTCATTCCATCTTAGAGAAGCTTTACTCCAAGTCATGAGCTAAAGCAACTCGACAAGATGCGAATACATTAAGATGCTTAAATGAAAAATGGCAACCCCATTCTGAGCTTAAACGATGAGTATGACCTATAATCAAGGGATCTCACTTGACTCCTAAGTCAGTATACTCTAACATAGGTGACTCTGTCGCCGACCATCTCTAGATGAAGTTCTCTTGTGTTCTTTTCTGTGTTTTTGCATTTGTCTCATGCATTTTTGTTTCCTCTTTAAAAAAACTTCATCTAGATTTCTTTTTGTTTGCTCTGCATTTTCAGCATCCAATTCCTTGCATATCTTTCTGTCAATTCCTTGCAAATCTTTGTGAGAACTTACTAGTCTAGTGAGCTGAGGTGACAAATGCTTTCCCTGCAATGAACTCGGTTTCACCGATTTGTTGTCTTCGGTCCAACCGAATCCTTTCGGTACAACCGAAGCATACCACTCGGTGCCACCGATTTCACATCAGGAAAAACAGTTTGCCACTTATTCTATGTTTCTTCTGATCCAGCTCCACTCAATGAATCTTGTCCTCTACAAGCATCACATTTTTATCATTGCTTTGTGCTGTGTCTCAAGGACCAAACCCATTCGACGGATTCCAGAAAACCCTTCTTGTAAATTGATGTCAAAGGGGGAGAGAGAGAACATCAAAGCTTATCATTTACAGAGGGATCACATAAGAGAAAGAGTTTATCACCTCCTCAAGGGGGAGAGAGATCCTCAAGGGGGAGAGAGATCCTCAAGGGGGAGAGAGACCCTCAAAGAGGAGAGAGAGATCTCCAGGGGGAGAGAATACTTAAGTAGAAGTATTTCTCAAGGATCCCAGATGTCCACATGTCTTCTTGAGGGGAAAGACATGTTCATTTGATCTTTTGTGCTTATTTGCATTAGCTTGCATTAGCTTTGTTCATCATTCATATCTTTCAGCTCTGACTTTCTGTTCCCTATCTTCTCCCAGTATCCCATGCTAGATTCAGGGGGAGCAAGACATCTAAGGGAAAGAAATCAATTGAATTCATTGCATATCTTTACTCTTGGGGACATGTCAAATCCTATGTGGTACTTAGTACTCACTTTCTACATGTCATCCCAGTCTTGGTATTCTTGTGGTTTCTTCTGTTTGCTCTGGCTAGAAGATGCATTTGTGTTATCTAACCTTGTTTGCGCATGTTCATTCTATCCTAAGCCAACTCAAGACTACAAGGTAAGTATATGCATCACAATCGTGTGTATGAGGAATTCTTGCTAATGTACATATTGTTTGCAAGAAGGACTCATGAGCATGAAGGTATTTTCTTTAATATTCTTTGCTCTGATGCATATGGCCAAGATACATGTAACACATTGCCTGCCCTATCATGGTTATGCTCTCACATGCTTCTATATCTCATATTCACATGATTGCATACATGTGGGGGGAGCCTATGCCTGTTACATGTCTTTCCAAAGCTTTACTTGCTACTCTTTATATCTTTATCTAAAGCTTTGATGTATGTTTTCATCAATTACCAAAAAGGGGGAGATTGAAAGCACAAGTGCTCCCTAGGTGGTTTTGGTAATTAATGTCAACATATCTCTTGTTGGACTAACACTTTTATCTAGTATGTTTCAGATAAGTTCAACAATGGAGTGGCATGGACTAAAGGATGTGGGAACTCCTTCAAGATGCTAAGGACAAAGGATTGGCTCAAGCTTCAAGCTCAAGACTCTTCATTTTATATTTTAGTGGTCCAAGATCACATTGAGTCTATAGGAAAAGCCAATACTATCAAGGAGGGATGAGGTGTTGCTTAATGAGCCTCTTGCTTCATGTGCTTAGTGATATGATCCAAAACCCTCAACTACTTTCCCACTTCCACTAATGACCTAAACCTAAAGCCAAAATCGGTCACACCGATTCTTCCTATCCGGCGCCACCGATTTTAGATGTCTTGGCCACTGCCAAAAACCTAAGCAAATCGGTCTTACCGATAGGGATCTCGGTCTCACCGAGATGGGATTGTAATCTCTCTGTGTATGACCATTACCAAAATCGGTTCCACCGAGTTTGAGCAATCGGTACTACTGAGATTACAATGCAAACTTCCTGGATTGACTCATTACAAAAATCGGTCCCACCGAGTTTGTGTAATCGGTTAAACCGAGTTTGCCTGCCCAACTCTCTGGAAAGCTTATTACCAAAATCGGTCTCACCGAGTTTGTGTATTTACCGAGATTACGTTATGCCCTAACCTTAACCATATCGGTCTTACCGAGTTGCATTTCGGTCCCACCGAAAACCCTAACGGTCACATTATTTGCTAAATCGGTCTGACCGAGTTTAACGATTCGGTCCCACCGAGTTTGGTAGATTGTGTGTAACGGTTAGATTTTGTGTGGAGGCTATATATACCCCTCCACCTCCTCTTCATTCGTGGAGAGAGCCATCAGACTGAACCTACACTTCCATCATACATTTTCTGAGAGAACTACCTACTCATGTGTTGAGGCCAAGATATTCCAATCCTACCATACGAATCTTGATCTCTAGCCTTCCCCAAGTTCCTTTCCACTCAAATCTTCTTCCCACCAGATCCAAATCCTATGAGAGAGAGTTTAGTGTTGGGGAGACTATCATTTGAAGCACAAGAGCAAGGAGTTCATCATCAATGCACCATTTGTTACTTCTTGGAGAGTGGTGTCTCCTAGATTGGCTAGGTGTCACTTGGGAGCCTCTGACAAGATTGTGGAGTTGAACCAAGGAGTTTGTAAGGGCAAGGAGATCGCCTTCTTCATGAAGATCTACCGCTAGTGAGGCAAGTCCTTCATGGGCGACGGCCATGGTGGGATAGACAAGGTTGCTTCTTCGTGGACCCTTTGTGGGTGGAGCCCTCCGTGGACTCGCGCAACCGTTACCCTTCGTGGGTTGAAGTCTCCATCAACGTGGATGTACGATAGCACCACCTATCGGAACCATGCCAAAAACATCCGTGTCTCCAATTGCGTTTGAATCCTCCAAACCCTTCCCTTTACATTCTTACAAGTTGCATGCTTTACTTTCTGCTGCTCATATACTCTTTGCATGCTTGCTTGATATGTATTGTGAATGTTAAACTTGTGCCTAAACTCCACTTAACCTTAAGGAAACTTAAAAACTGCAACTTTGGTACTTAGTGTCTAATCACCCCCCCTCTAGACACCTCTTCTCAAGGTCCTACACTCTACCACCAAATCAGCACTGCGCATCCCATGCTCATGCACAGGATCTAGTACGGCAAGGTGCTCCAGCTGCAAGTGCCATTGTCGGAGCCACGGCTCTTGCTATTCGCGGAGGAGGACCGCCGTGCGTTTTTCTTGGTCAGCAGCGTGCTCGACATCGGCGCGCCTATCTCCGTGTCGGTCGTCTGCATCAGAGCAGGGGCGTCCCCACTACCGCACTACTTGGCCAAGCTGTGGGCGAACAGCCCACCAGGGGAGCCCAAAGGCACGATCGACGCCGTCAAGGTGGAAATGGAGGTGACAAGCAGCAAGGATCCCGGCGACGTCGACGTGCAGGAGCTGACCTTCTTGACAAATCCACCCAAGCTGCTGGCCGATGCTAAGCTTGTGTCCCTCCATATTCAGATTGACAAGCTCACATCCTAAATGTTTCGACAGTGCCTTCTATTTATCTTAGTAATATGGTAATATAGGGATTACCTTGGTCTAGTTTAGCTTAAGAAATGGTGGGTTTTGGTGGCGATGCAGCAATTACTTCGACATCAGATTAGTAATTTCCAACAGTCGAACGGATATTTTGTGCTGTTGGATATAAAGTTCCTTTGGGTAAGAAGTACTACTTGTCATCAAAATGGATAAAAGGAGATGTATGTAGACGTATTTTAGTTCTAGATACATCCCTTTTTATCCATTTTGATGACAAGCACTCCATCCGTTCCACAATACATGCCTTCCATTTGTCAAAATATAGATGTATCTAGACATGTTTTAGTATATAGGTACATCCATGATAGAGCCAATCGGATGGTTGAGAACACTACAATTCGTAGCTACAGATGCGTGTGTGACTCCCAGATGCAGAGGCCGGGGGTCATCATCCTCCTTTTCGAGAAAAAACAGACGCGTGTGTGAGAGGACGAGTGCGTGCGTGCTCCTCTTCTCTTCCTGTATAACGTACTGCTAAACTCAGAGTACAAGTTTTTGTGGGTGGCACGATGGTGCGTGCGAGAAGTCCCGAGAGATAGGTTTAATGCGTCTGAAAAAAGGACTAGCCTAGAGCTCGCCACACGGCTATTCCTGTCGAACGCCCCATTAACCGTAAGATATGTATACGACGGTGCCAGTTATTGCACGTACACAGCAGTACTCCCTCCTTTCCGGTTTATGGTGAGTGGTGGAATATTTTTTGTAGTTTGCAAAAGCACCTAATTAATGCTCTTGTTTTTCTCAAAAATTATGTTTATCAATGCATTAATTGCAATGCATGCATGCATCAAGTACATGCATTGGTCAATTTTCTCTTAATACTTGCATGCAATGATTTAATGCACCTTGGAATCTGAACATGTGTTGGGGAACAACCAAATTGAGCCTTATAAAATGGAAAAACTAAAATTTTGAGATAAGCCCTATAAAACCAGAAAGGAGGGAGTAGAAAAAGAAGTACTCCATCCGAGAATAATGTCGGACTTCAAAACTAGAACCGTCAATAAATTTTGAGCTTGCGTCTCGTCACATTCCAAATTACTCCACGCTATATTGAATTGCAAACCTATTCACACCGATCACAACCTAAAAGGTTTCCCACTTAGGAGCGTATTAGTACCACGCTAGTATATTGAATTCCAAACCTGTTCACACCGATCACAACCTACACGGTTTCCCACTTAGGAGCGTATTAGTACTCAGTTATAAATACTAGTATGCCAAGATGACTGCACATTCCTCCTCAACTCCTCATCCACAAAAACAAACAAGTCATTCAGCATCCTTCCCTTGCGTCTGCCATGGCCAGCGTGAGTCCTGGGTCGAGAGATTGCCACCAGGGAGAGGCGAGCATGGAAGCGGAAGCACGAGAGATGTCCCGCCTCGCTGCAAGAGCAGCAGACATGTCCCGCCGCACGGAAGTAGCAGCACAGAGGTCCCGCCGCGCTGCTGAAGCAGCACGGAGGTCCCGCCGCACCGTCGATGCAGCAGAATGGTCCGGCCGCGCTGCGGAAGCAGCAGAGATGTCCCGCCACGCCACGAATGCAGCAGAGATGTCCCGCCGCGCCGCGGCGACGTGGGAAAATTTCTTGCGGGCAGGCGACGACTGTTACAGGTGCATGCATGCGATCGTCCATAACCAGATGGATCAGATCACCGGCTTGGCGAGGTTGCAGGACGACGTGAAAGCCTCATTTGAACAGGCTACCGGCGTCATCCGGCAACTAAGGGAGGGCAATGAGAGGCTCCGGGCCAAGAGCGACCTGCTGAGGGAGAAGATCGTCCGAAGTGCAGACCAGCAGGAGGAGACCAGTGCCTTGTTGAAGAGGACCGGCATCATCGTCAAGAAACTTATGGACGAGAATGACATGCTCCACAACGAGCCACAAATGATGGTGGAGGAATCCGTGGATGTTCTCAAGCAGTGTCTTGAGGACACGAAAGAGCTCATTGGTGCTCGCCGCGGAGACTAGTTCCCGCGGCATGCAGCAACGCATCAAGAAAGTAGAGATCAGCGAGCCAGATCCTTGTCTTCCTTCTTCTTTTGCCCTTGCGTATTTCGGGCATAGCCGCATGTGGCTTTTTTAATTATCTTTCTAATTATGTAAGACAATTAATCGTCCTTATCTTTCTGTGGAAGATCAATGTTGCGAGGCTGGAATGAAGAAAACTCTTGCTGTGGCGACCCTGGCGTTGCTGTTCTTCTAGTTGCTGCTGGGCTTCCTTCAGTTTCCTGGTTTCTTTTGATGTAATAATCGGTTTAGGATGTGGATTGTGTCGTCGGTTGTGAAATGTTGGGTTCTAGCGTGGATGTTTGGCCTTTGTTGGCCTCTTGGGATGTTGCGATTTCAATCTGGTACTTTTAGTCCTTCGTGTTAGGCTGGAGTTGTGCTGAACTTCTTGTGAATTGTGGTGGTTTTCAGTAATGAAAATCGGAAGGGGAAAGCCCTTCTTTGATCAAAACAAAAATCGTCCTTATATATTCATCAGTCTTGCTATAAGTCGCAGTAGATGCTATATAGGCCCGTCGGATCTTACATCAAGATCCGTGCTGTCAGATTTTCTTTTTTCTCTCTTAAATCTCAGTCGAGTGAGACATAGCCACACCATTAAACAGAGGCTCGGGCGCCATTAATGGAGACCTTGGGAGAGAGGTGGATGGCAGATGGAGGTCAAAGGGCTCTCCTCCCGATAAGCACGCGCAGGGGTCTGATCGCACGCCTCTCGTACTCAAATAGCTACCCTGCACGGTGCCTCCTAGCTAATAAAAAATGGGGACGCGTGGCGGCACGTAAATGGTACTAGTAAGTAGAACGCCCACGGTTTCAATAATACTTGTGTTTCACTGTTCAAAAAAAATAATACTTGTGTTTCCGATTGTAACGTCACAGCACTTGTTCCAAAATGACTTTGTTGATTGTTAATGTGTGCGCCTTCGCAAATCGGACTGCAAATTTACCATAGCATGTTGGTGCCATGTCATGGCACCAAACCAAGTTTGATTATTTTCATGTGTGTTCTGGATTTACAGGAATTAAAAAACTAAGTTTCTCAATGTTTCCAACCCAGCCACTACGCCCAGAATTTTGTATTTCATTCCCATTTCTTGCATGGAACCTAGAAATTTACCTGAGGACACACATGTGATTTTTCAACCAACTTTGGTGCACTGGAACATGTTCTTGTATTTCAAATTGAATTATGCACACAAAGGTGACACGTTCCCTCCCAGAACCACGAGCCTTCTTGAGAGAAGCTTCGATTTGCAAGAAGCTTATACCAAAATTTGTTCCTATTTGGCCAATTTTTTTTACCATGGCATGGTACTACCATGACATGACACCATGCCAAGTTTCATGATTTTAAAACCAAGTTTCTCAATGTTCTTGACCGAGCCACGATGCCCAGATGTTTGAATCTTATTATCATTTTTTGCATGGGAGTAGAAATTCACCCGAGGACACAAATGTGATTTTCAACCAACTTTGGTGCACGGGAGCACGTGCTTGTAGTTCAAATTTGAATTATGCACATTAAATGACCAAAAACTCAATTAATGTGTAAATAAGGCCAAACGAAGCCGGAATAATTCCAAAATTTAACAGGGCACTCATGTAGTTCTATGATGCCTTTGTAAATAAACTCAAGGGGGACAACGTATATCATTTCTCACTCAAAGGTGACACGTTCCCTCTCAGAACCACGAGCCTTCATGAGAGAAGCTTCGGTTTGCAAGAAGCTTATACCAAAATCTGTTCCTATTCGGCCATTTTTTTACCACAACATGGTAGTACCATGACATGACATCCATGCCAAGTTTCATGATTTTCAGACGTGTTTTGGATTTACAAGAATTTTAAAACCAAGTTTCTCAATGTTCTCGGCCAAGCCACGATGCCCAGATGTTTTAATTTTATTCTCATTTCTTGCATGGGACCTAGAAATTCACCCGACACAAATGTGATTTTTCAACCAACTTTGGTGCACGATAGCATGTGCTTGTAGTTAAAATTTGACTTATGCACATTAAATGACCAGAAACTCAAGTAAGGTATAAAAAACGACAAACGAACCTGAAATAATTCCAAATTTTAACATGGCACTAATGTTATTCTATGTTGCCTTTGTTAAGAAACTCAAGGGCGGGGGGGGGGGGGTGGCACGTTCCCTCTTAGAACCACGAGCTTCCAAATCGGCCCAATTTTTTACCACAACATGTTAGTGCCATGACATGACACCATGCCAAGTTTCATGATTTCCAGCCGAGTTTTGGATCTACATGAATTTAAAATCTAAGTTTCTTGATGTTCTCGGCAGAGTCATGACGCCCAGATGTTTGAATTTCATTCTCATTTCTTCCATGGGACCTAGAAATTCAACCAAGGACACACATGTGATTTTTCAACCCACTTTGGTGCACCGGAGCATGTGCATGCAATTCATATTTAGATTATGCACATTAAAAGTCCAGAAACTCAATTAATGTATAAAAAGGCCAAATGAACCCAAAATAATTCCAAAATTTAACAGGGCACTCATATAGTTCTATGTTGCCTCTGTAAATAAAATCAGGGGGAGGCAGCGTATATCGTTTCACACAAAAAGGTGACACGTTCCCTCTCGGAACCATGAGGCTTGTTGAGAGAATCTCTGGTTTTGCAAGAGGCTTATACCAAAACTTGTCCCAATTCAGCCAAAAATTATACGTATGAAAACAGGGTTTAGATTATCCAGAACATCTCGCTACCTAGACCAATAATGTACTATGATTCAAATTCAACATAAAATTGATACAGATATTTGAATTGGAGAGCGTATGGTACATGTAGTTTATAGTGAAATATGATTACTGCTATATGCATGTCTTTTTGTTATCAAGATAATATTTAAATTATTGTATAACTTGACAACAATCGTATTCAAATAAGGAAAATTGATTCAAATTTAGTCCATATGGTAGACGACAATATATATGTTCACATGGTGGAGTAAAATGTTCATATATGATGGAAGATCAAAATGTATGACTACATCAATTATAAACCGCAAGGTCACCTAATGATATATTCGAATTCAACATAACGTGGATTCAAAAATTGAAATTCGAGATCATGGCATCTGTAATCATATAAAAAGGGACATTACTCTATCTTTGGTGGGAATTGATTTGTTTTTTGTTGTTGTTCAGGGAATTGCGAATCGATTTGGTACTGTGCAGGGTAATCATGTTCTCCCGATTTTTTTTACATTTTTCTTGTAGTTTTTTCAATGGCATCTATAGCAATATAGTAAAAGGGGACATGACTCTCTTGTGTCTTGTATGATTTTTTTTACACGTTAAGTTTGTTCTGCCGAACAAAGAATCCGCACCTTGTTATCCCGAAATTTTCGAGCTCGAGTATCTTTTGTCTCACCTGCTTTGAAACTCCCAGTTCTTCAACCCGCGCCGCGCCTTGTTATCCCGAAATTTGGACGCGCGCAAGAACTCCCTCCTCATCCGAAATCGCTCCCGCAGCCCAGACACGTGAAATGCCCCTTCTACCCCTAAGCTGGAAATGAAGCTCCACGTCGCGGTGTCAAAACCGGTTGGGGTACGCTGGTAACTTACCCTACATTTCGGACAAGCGTGTACCTAAGCTTGGATCCCCCCTCCCCCTTCGCCCCCCCATTCATACATTGAGGCCGCCAAAACCCGTGAAACCCCATGCTCCTCCGTCGGCCTCCCGACCGCTGCCCAGCCAGAGACTCTTCCCTGACTACGTCGTCCACCGCAACAGCTCGCCGTCCCTCATCCACCGCACTGGATGAGGATCCGTTGTCGATCTCGTCGTCCCACCGGATCAGCCGCCCCGTCCTCCACCTCCAAGGAGCTGCCCCGACGTTCGCCTCGTCTATTGCGCCACCTCAATCCCCACAGCGCCGTCTTGACCTGCCCCACCAGAACCGCAGCACCCTCACCAATTCCTCCGACGAAGCCGAGGCCAACTCGACGCCACCAAGGAGGTTCTGCACTCACCGCTGCATTTTATCTTTTATTCGGTCTCACGGGGCTGCTGATGCTCGATACCGAGCAGACATGGCGGCTCCATCGACGGCGCCGTCGCTGGCCACATCATCCATGGCGTCTCTCCCCCATGTCGTTGCTTCCTCGGCGGCGACTTCCACAACGGCACTAGCTGCAGCCACTCCGGCTCTCGCTCGCACTGCGGCTCTATTCTTGTTGTCGGTCGTGCTGCTGCGCTGCTCCTGCTTTCGTTCGTGCTGCTGCTCTGCTCTTGCTCTCGCTTGCGCTGCTGCTGCTGCTGCTGCTGCACAACCTCCGGCAGACTGTAACCACGGGCTGAATTTGGCCCACAAGCAGAAAATGACAGTAACGGGCCGTAAGTAAATGAATGCTCGAAATGAGCCCAAGAATAAATGGGCTCTGAGTAGGCCGAAAGATAACATGGGCTGGAAATGGCCCAACTGAATAACGGACCCTTAATGGGTATAAAGTGATACACTGTTCATTACGGGCCAGTTTCACCATGGGCCGTTAATGGGTCTAAAGTGATACACTGTTCATTGCGGGCTAGTTTCACCACGGGCCGTTAATAGGCCAAGAGTTACATAGGGCCTCATATGGGCCGAAAGACGTCATGGGCCATACATGGGTCAGAAGTGAAAATGGACTGGAATCATATTGGATGGCCCAGATGACGCTACTGGGCCTAATTCGGGTAGGGCATAACGGGCCTTGGGTTAGCGGGCTGTAAATGGGCTATATGCGAACAGGCCGTTAACAGGCTTTCCATGGGCTGGCCCGTCACCTTTTGACCAAGTCAAACGGGCCGTCCTTTTCACTGGAATGGGCCTCTGTTGGGCCATGCCACGTGTCGACGTATCATAGGCGCCTTCTGTCCAATGAGTGGATGACATCTGTCCCAACAATGAGCCAACACGTGTTTCCTCCAGCCAATGACGATTTTGCACATGGAAAATCCCCATTGGTCGGGGCTATTAACGTGTTATCGCATCCAAAATCCGACCCGATAGCTTAATGGCGTTCCGTTACGGTGGATGCCACGTGTCGGTCACCCTTGACGAAAGCACTTCTGTGACGCGCGATTTATCGTCATGGAGGTGGACACTTCCATGATGATAATTTTGGTAATGTCATGGAACACTTCTACGACAGCACAGGTATGACTATCTTGATTCTGTCATAAATTTTTCATGGATGTACATGCATGACAAAAAACGCGACCTACTGTGACAAACACGTATCATCACGGAAGTGTATTTTTTTGTAGTGGCCATAACCCACTTATCCGCGTTTAGGCTGCTGTCACCCCCGCAACACTGACAATAAGCAAACCATGAACATATTGCAACACCCTACAGTGGGGGCCCCTCACGTTTGCGCGAGAGGGAGGGCACCATAGGACATCACCAAAAATAAAATATGCAACCATACCAACCAAGATCACGATTAACCCATAGGACAAAGCGGATCTACTCAGACATCATAGGATAGCCAAATATCATTGGTAAATAATATATGGAGTTGAGCACCATGTTTAAGTAGAGATTACATCGGGGAGAAGGGGTGTTACACCGCTACATAGAGGGGGAGAGAGTTGGTGTTGACGGTAGCAAGATTGTTGATGAAGATCGTCGTCACGACCCTAGCCCCGGCGGCATTCTGGCGCCACCAGGAGAGAGGGGGAGAGAGCCCTCTTGAAAACCCACAAGTATAGGGGATCAATTGTAGCCTCTTTCGATAAGTAAGAGTGTCAAACCCAACGAGGAGCTAAAGGTAGAACAAATATTCCCTCAAGTTCTATCGACCACCGATACAACTCTAGCATGCTTGACATTTGCTTTACCTAGAACAAGTATGAAACTAGAAGTACTTTGTAGGTGTTGTTGAATAGGTTTGCAAGAATAAAGAGCATGTTAATATAAACTAGAGGCTATTTAGATAAAGAAGCAATAAAGTTAGTATAGCGAGTGTGGAAAAGTGATGGTAGGAGTTGCGGAATTGTCCCTAAGCAATTGACTACTTTACTAGACCGACAACAAGTTTTATGTGGGAGAGACCACTGCTAGCATGTCATCCCTGACTTGGAATTCTATGCACTTATGATTGGAACTATTAGCAAGCATCTGCAACTACTAACATTCATTAAGGTAAAACCCAACCATAGCATTAAGATATATTGGTCCCCCTTCAATCCCGTATGCATCAATTTCTATGCTAGGTTGAAGCTTCTGTCACTCTTGCCCTCCAATACATAGTCCTATCAACATACAACTAACCCTATGGTGTGATCCACGCACGTGCTCATATGATGGGCACCAAAGGACAGCAACATAACCACAAGCAAATTAAACCAGTCATAGCAATTCACCAATTACCGAAAGGACAACGAAAATCTACTCAAACATCATAGGATGGCAACACATCATTGGATAATAATATGAAGCATAAAGCACCATGTTCAAGTAGAGGGTACAGCGGGTTGCGGGAGAGTGGACTGCTGTAGATAGATGGGGGAAGGTGATGAAGATGTTGGTGAAGATGACGGAGGCATTGGTGTAGATTGCGGTGATGATGATGGCCCTGGCGGCGTTCCGGCGCCACCGGAAGCGAGGGGGGAGAGCCCCCCTTCTTCTTCTTCTTCCTTGACCTTCTCCCTAGATGGGAGAAAGGTTTCCCCTCTGGTCCATGGTATCCATGGCATGGGAGGGGCGAGATCCCCTCCGAGATTGGATCTGTCTCTCTGTCTCTCTCTGTTTCTGCGTTTTTGATTCTGGCCTTTCACCCTTTCTTATATTCCCGGAGATCCGTAACTCCGATTGGATTGAAATTTTGAACACAATTTTTATCCGGATATTAGCTTTCTTTCGGCGAAATAAGGGCACCAACCGTCTTACGAGGTGTCCACGAGGGTCAGGGGCGCGCCCCCTGCCTCGTGGCCCCCTCGGGCATCTTCTCGCGTTGATTCTTCTTCCCAAAATTCATAAATATTCCAAAAAAATCTCCGTCAGTTTTTATCACATTTGGACTCCGTTTGATATGGATTTTCTGTGAAACAAAAAACATGCAACAAACAGGAACTAGGACTGGGCACTGGATCAATATGTTAGTCCCAAAAATAGTATAAAGAGTGCCAAAAGTATGTAAAAGTTGCAGAATATTGGCATGGAACATTCAAAAATTATAGATATTGAATGAAAAATTGAGGTAGACCCATGGTCTTAATCCCCCCCACCTCCCTCCCTCCCCGTCGTGCGCCACTCCGGCGCCGGCGTCCACCTCGCTCCCTGCCGTCGGTCACTCCAGCCCCGGCGGCCACCTTCACTCTATGGCGTCCAGCCCGCAGTCCGTCTCATCGGCGTTTCCTGGGCTCTCGAAGCGACCCATCGTCTCCGGCCTCGGGCTCTCGGGGAGTTCGGCGGCAGCCGGCTCCGTGGGGCCTGTGACCGCGGACGCGAACGGCGAGTCCTGCCCGGAGGTGCCTTTCGCTCGCCCTCGGCCCTCTCAGAGGGAGTTGTGGAGGAGGCGCCAGGAGAAGCGCGAGGCCGTTCCTCTGCCCAGGGCCAGGGATTCTGTGAGACGGGAGGTCTCGCCGGACATGGATGGCAAGTGCTTCCGTTGCCTAAAGGAGGGGCATTTCAAGAGCGACTGCACGAACGACGTTGTCTGTTTCAGATGCGGCATGGAGGGGCACCCGTCCAAGGAGTGCAAGCGGCCCCGGAGTCCCTCGTCGGAGGACGAGCTCCGGCGGCAGGCTCTTGCTAAGGTGGCGCACAGGGAGCAGGCCGCCCTGAGGGGGCGGGCTGAGCTCGCCAGGTCGTTGTCCCCGCCTCCGCCCCCGCCGCTGCAGTCAGGGCCTCGGGGCGCGCCGGTGTGGTCGCGCCTTCCGTCACCTTGCGCGCCACGGTCGGAGGACCCGGCCGCAGAGTGTGACTCCACGGACGTGTGCGTTGTGAGGCGCGGGAGATCCATGGCGGAACTTGAGCAGCGGCTTCGCTTCGCCATGGTGGCCTATGTGGGAGGCGTGCATCATGATCTGGAGCCGGAGTTTGTGCTGCAGGCGTTGGAGGAGAAGCTTGATATTCAGCCATAGTGGGTCTCGGTTCATCGTTTTCGACCGGAGGACTTCCTCGTCGTCTTTGCCAGCGCCAAGCTCACAGCAGAGCCAGCGCCCGTCTGTCGTTGGAGCACCATGGGTTCTGGCTGTACTTCAGGCCTTGGAACCGCCAGGCACAGGCAGTGCAATCCATGCTCAGCACGCGGGTCTCGCTGGTGATCGAGGGCATTCCACCTCACGCATGGGTGAGGGAGACGGCCGAGGAGCTGCTAGGGTCGTCCTGTCTCGTTGACACGGTTGCGCCGGAGACCAGCTCCCAGAGGGATCTCTCTGCGTTCAAGCTCACCGCCTGGACGGCAAACCCGAATGACATTCCGTTGATGAGATGGCTGGCGGTGCCGGAGCCGGGCCTGGTGGCGCCGATGTTCGAGCCTACGTTGCTGCAATACAAGGTGCTGATTCACCTGGATGAGGTTACAGATTTCAGCGAGTTCGTGGAGCCGCCATGGAGGGTGGAGGTGTCGTTGGACAGCGGCCAGAGTGGGTTGCCGAGCGGAGATGGCAGCGGTGGTCACGGTCAGGGTGGCGCCCCTCGCTGCCCTGGCTGGAGATTCGGCGTTCGCGATCACCGCGCTGGTGGCAGTGTTGATCCCTCGACGCGGCGGGGGTAGGCTGCATCGCCGCCGGCAGGCACGGGCAGGGGCTTGCCGCCGATGGAGGGTCGATCGTGGGTTACATCAGCAGGGCAGACCCAGCCTGTCAAGGATAGGCTTGCAGTGAGACAGTCAGCTTTTGAGCGTTTGACCAGTACAGTTGTTCGCGCGGAGGATTCCAGAAAGGAAGGTTCAAACGGCGGCAGTGCAATGATTGCCTCCAACGGGCAGCAGCAGGAGGAGAGGATTGGCCAGGTGGCTGCGGCAGCCATGATTGAGCCACTTGTGCTGGGTGACCGTGGTGGGCCCAGCTCGGAGGGGGGACAGGCAGTTCAGATGGCGCGGGCCCACGCGGGCCCTGTCTCTATCCTGCAGAGACCGCAAATGACCGCTCCTCCACGTGCTGGCCTGGTGGGGCCTGAGTTGGTGGAGCAGGCCGTGGAAGCGACAAGGGCGGGTCCCGCAACGAAGGACGGGCCTATGCCGAGGCCGCAGGATGAAATGATTGCGCCACACCTGCAGTCAGAGACAGATGGGAGCCCGACACGGATGGGGCCTAATACCGCGCTCAAGCCAAACAGCGGGGCTTCTGATCCTCTCGCGTCTGTCCTTGCGCCTCGGACTCAGCACCACGCGGTTTCAGGCCAAGACAGGGGAGCAGGGGCGGAAACCGAGGAGCAGGGCAGATATTCTGGGCCAATCATTGAGGATGGCCTCCATGCAACTCCTGTTCATGTAGACGCGTCCACGTCCCATGCACAGCCATGCAATGCCATCGTTGTGGCGGATAGCTTATCAGCTGAAGCTAGGAAAGACACGGAGTCCGAAGTCGCGGAGGAGGGCTCGCTGGAGAAAGCGCAGCCAGATGCTTCTGACTCTGCTGCGCTGGTTGGGATGACCCCTACCGAGGCGATTGCCTACACTAAATTGAAGGAGTTTTGCATGAATATCGTCAAGAAGTTGGCACCACCCCTCCTAAAGGAGGTGCAGGCGTCGTCGTTGAGGCCCGAGGCTGAGCCATCACCAAGGCGCACCACTAGGGCAACCAAGCGTGCAGGAACTGCCAAGGCCTCCCCCGCCGAGAACGTCTTGCTGCGTGCACTTGGACTGGCACCTCATGACCTCGAGGTGGACGAACAGATGGAGGATGACCTCAAGGGTTTATTCGGCTCCCCGCTGTGTGAACAACACATCCGTGTGATCGCCTCACTCTTTGGGAAAACGATGCTGATTGGAGGAGATCTGAGTGGAGGATGCTCTAGCTCCATGGTGGTGCACTGAACCCGGCCTTGGGTTGAGCGTGGAGGGGTTGGTTCTCATCAATGGATTTTAGCCCATCCATCCTCTGTTGGAACGTGAGAGGGTTAAATAACCCAGCGAAGCGGGACGTAATCCGCGAGTTCGTAGCTAGTGTGCGCGTGAACATAATTTGTCTTCAAGAGACCAAGTTGGATGTAATTGATTGCTTTATAGTCATTCAATGCGTCGGACCGTCCTTTGACGGCTTCGCATACTTACCGGCCGTGGAGACTAGAGGAGGGATCCTCATTGCTTGGGACTCGACCGTGGTCGAGATGGATCATTTTAGCTTGGATTCCGACTC
Organism: Triticum timopheevii; assembly: GCA_963921465.1. Classification (NCBI taxonomy): domain Eukaryota; kingdom Viridiplantae; phylum Streptophyta; class Magnoliopsida; order Poales; family Poaceae; genus Triticum; species Triticum timopheevii. The sequence continues at coordinate 150,638,603 of OY997262.1, read as the reverse complement.
CATCACGGGCAGAGTACACACCAAGGCTGGGGTCAACTGGTGGATTTCGGTGGTTTACGGCCCTCAAGGCAATTTGCCCAAAAGGGCCTTCCTCGAGGAGTTACACGCGCAACGTGGCCTCTGCCCGGGGCCATGGATGGTGCTTGGAGATTTTAACATGATTTTGCGCGCGTGAGAGAAGAGCAACACTAACCTAAATAGAACCATGATGGCCAGATTCCGGAGCTTGATTGACACAAACGAGCTGAAGGAAGTGTACATGCGTGGGCAGAGGTTCACCTGGTCAAATGAAAGGGACACGCCTATGTTGACTAAGATTGACCGAGTGCTCGTCTCCATGGACTGGGAATTGGAATTTCCAAATTGCATCTTGCAAGCCCTGTCCTCTGGTGTTTCTGATCATGCACCCTTGCATCTCAGCACCGGGCCACTTTTTCACCCCACAAAGAGATTTAAATTTGAGATCTATTGGACGAAGCTTGAAGGCTTCGATGATGCTGTGTGTGAGGCGTGGGTCTGTAGCGACAACATTACCGACCCCTTCCATAGAATGGATGCTCTGTTTAGAAACACGGCTGGCTCCTTGCAAGCATGGGGGCAGAGAACCACGGGCAACATTAAGCTCCTCATGGCAGTGGCGACATACGTAATATGTAGATTTGACAAAGCGCAGGAAGACCGCGTACTCACTGATCAGGAGATTTGGCTGAGACGTACTCTCAAGCTGGCGCTTCTAGGGATGGCCTCGCTCCAACGGACGATAGAACGACAGCGATCGAGGATGAGGTGGATTAGGGAGTGACACGCTAACACGAAGCTATTTCAAGCTTTTGCTAATGGTAGGAGGACAAAAAACTTCATCACGCGTGTCAAGGTTGGCAATGATATGATCACCGAGCAGCCACAGATTGAAGCTGCCTTCTCTTCAGCTAATGAGAATCTGTTGGGCACAGATCAGGCGCGGGAGTTCACCTTAGATCTTGAGTTCTTGGGGATCCAGCAAGCTGACCTACGAGAGCTAGACGCGATCTTCTCTGAGGAGGAAGTGTGGCAGGTCATCAAAGAGTTGCACCTGGACCGTGCACCCGGACCCGATGGTTTCATTGGCCCTTTTCTATGAGCGAGCTTGGCCAATCATCAAAAATGACATCATGGCTGCCATTCTCAAGATATACGTATGTGACGGTAGAGGTTTTGCCAAGTTGAACAGAGCGTTAATGGTGCTTATTCCGAAGAGAAGCGACACTGAGGAGCTAGGCGATTACAGGCCTATTAGCTTGCCCCATAGTTTTGGGAAGCTGTTCTCGAAGATCATGGAGAATTGAGTCAGGAGGAGAATGCCCGAGCTGGTTAGCTCCAATCAATCTGCATTCATTCGAGGCAGAAGCCTGCACGACAACTTCCTATTGGTGATGTAGATCACGAGAAAGATTCACGCCAGAAAGGCGCCTGGTGTATTCCTCAAATTGGACATTTCCCGTGCCTTCGACACCATATCCTGGCCATTCCTCTTTGAAGTTCTAAGAGCTAAAGGCTTCGGTGCAAAGTTTCTTCGATGGACCGTGATCTTGCTCCAGTCAGCTTCCACCAGAGTGATCGTGAATGGTAGTCAGGGAAAGAGATTCGACCATGCCCGAGGTCTAAGACAAGGAGATCCTAGCTCGCCACTCCTCTTCGTAATTGCCATGGATGTGCTATCCATCCCGATTGGAAGAGCTACTATCACCGGAGCTCTTTCATCATTCAATGGTATAACGGCAAACCAACGGCTGTCTCTATATGCAGATGATGTTATGCTTTTTGTGCGGCCTACGGAACAGGATTTGGCTTGTGTTAGAGAGGTACTTCAAAGCTTTGGGCATGCATCCGGACTGCGAGTGAATTACCGTAAAACATCAGCAATACTAATTCAAGGGCTACCAGGAGATGCCGATAGAGTACAGCAGTTCTTCAATTGTCAGATGGGCGCGTTTCCATGCAAATATCTGGGACTCCAGCTTGGTATTCACAAGTTATCCAAAGTCCAATGGCAGCCAATGCTTGACCAGGTTAAGAACTTCATCCCGGCTTGGCAGCGAGGGCTGATACAAAGGCCGGGCAGATTAGTGTTGGTCAAAAGTGTGATCTCGGGGAGACCCATTCACCATCTACTCACCATGGATGCGCCATCCTAGGTGTTTGAAGAGATTGACAAGTGGATGAGAGCATTTTTCTGGTCGGGGAAAACGAGTGCGAATGGTGGACAATGCTTGGTGGCTTGGCAAACCATCTGCCGACCCACTCGCTTCGGGGGTTTGGGCGTCAAGAACCTCGAACTGCAGGGATTAGCCTTACGGGTCCGGTGGGACTGGCTCAGGAGAATGGATCCCAGCCGACCGTGGCAAGGCCTGCATTTCATGATCGATGAGGAGGCTAAAGCTGTGTTTGATAGCTTGGTGCTGATCAAGTTGGTGATGGTGCAGCGGTCCTATTCTGGACAGATAGATGGATACACGGCTTCGCCGCTAGGGACATTGCTCCCTTGATAGAAGCAATGGTGGAAAAACGAGTCAAGAACAAGAGAACCGTCCAACAAGCTCTCCTCAACAGCACCTGGATGCAGGATATCGAGGGGCACCTCTCCTTCACAGCACATATGCAGCTCATCCACCTCCAACAGGCTATCGCCACGGTGGTCAGGAGCGAAGCGGAGCCTGACACCTTCATCTGGCCGTGCGATGAATCCAGTGCATACTCGGGGAAGACAACATACAACAGGCTATGTCTAGGCCTAACCCGATCGGCCATTGCTAACCAAATTTGAAGAAGTTGGGCGCCGCTTAAATGCAAGATCTTTGCTTGGTTGGCCTCTCAATACCGGCTTTGGACATCGGACCATAGAGCGAGGCATGGGCTGCAAGAGACTACCTCGTCTTGCTTTATGTGTGATCAGGACGAGGACATAGTGGATCACATTCTCGCACAGTGCGTATATGCGAGGCAAGTTTGGCACGGATGTTTCAAGGTCCTGCAAGTTAACATTCCAACTCCAAATCATGAGGATACCTTCTTGGCATGGTGGGAGAGGACACGTGCATCCTTCCACGGCAAGGTTAAGAGAGGGTTTGACTCTTTTGTCATCGCCACCGCATGGCACCTATGGAAGCAAAGAAATGCTAGGGTGTTTCATGGAGATGATCAAATCACGTCGGACACGGCGCTTGTGCTCATTATACTAGAAGAGGTAAATCAATGGAAACTAGCGGGAGTAGGAATCGAGGGTCTAGCTAGGTTTGTGAGAGAGTAGACTTTGGTCCCCCTTGTTGGAGTCGGAGTTCCCGTCTTGACGATTCGTCGTCTTGCACGGCCTCTTGTAATATGTTTTCTCTCCTTCTATAAAAATAGGGTACGCCATTGGCGTACTCTCGGAATAAAATTATAGATAAGACGGAGACGTATCAGCATCCCCAAGCTTAATTCATGCTCGTCCTCGAGTAGGTAAATGATAAAAAAGATAATTTTTGATGTGGAATCTACCTAGCATAATCTTGATCATGTAATCTAATCATGGCATGAATATTAAGACATGAGTGATTCAAAGCAATAGTCCATCATTTGACATTAAGACAATAATACTTCAAGCATACTAATAAAGCAATCATGTCTTTTCAAAACAACATGGCCAAAGAAAGTTATCCCTACAAAATCATATAGTCTGGCTATGCTCCATTTTCACCACACAAAATATTCAAATCATGCACAACCCCGGTTTTAGCCAAGCAATTGTTTCATACTTTAGTATTCTCAAACTTTTTCAGCTTTCACGCAATACATGAGCGTGAGCCATGGATATAGCACTAGGTGGAATAGAATATGATGGTGGAGGTTATTTGGAGAAGACAAAAAGGAGAAAGTCTCACATCGACGCGGCTAATCAACGGGCTATGGAGATGCCCATCAATTGATGTCAATGTGAGGAGTAGGGATTGCCATGCAACGGATGCACTAAGAGCTATAAGTGTATGAAAGCTCAAACTAGAAACTAAGCGGGTGTGCATCCAACTTGCTTGCTCATAAAGACCCTCGGGCGTTTGAGGAATCCCATCATCGGAATATACAAGCCAAGTTCTATAATGAAAATTCCCACTAGTATATGAAAGTGACAATATAGGAGACTCTCTATATGAAGAACATGGTGCTACTCTGAAGCACATTGTGGTAAAAGGATAGTAACATTGCCCCTTCTCTCTTTTTCTCTCATTTTTTATTTTATTTTTATCATTTTTTTGGTGGGCTTCTTTGGCCTCTTTTTTTATTTGGGCTTCTTTGGCCTCTTTTATTTTTCATAAAGTCCAGAGACTCATCCCAACTTGTGAGGGAATCATTGCTTCCATCATCCTTTCCTCACATGGGACAATGCTCTAATAATGATGATCATCACACTTTATTTACTTACAACTCAATATTACAACTCGATATCTACAACAAAGATATGACTCTATATGAATGCCTCCAGTGGTGTACCGGGATGTGCAACGATCTAGCATAGCAAAGATATAAAAAATGGACAAGCCATGAAAACATCATGCTAGCTATCTTACGATCATGCAAAGCAATATGACAATGAATGCTCGAGGCATGTATATGATGATGATGGAAGTTGCACGACAATATATCTCGAAATAGCTATGGAAATGCCATAATAGGTAGGTATGGTGTCTGTCTTGAGGAAGATATAAGGATGCTTATGTGTGATAGAGCGTATCATATCACGGGGTTTGGATGCACTGGCGAAGTTTGCACCAACTCTCGAGGTGAGAAAGGACAATGCACGGTACCGAAGAGGCTAGCAATGATGGAAGGGTGAGAGTGCGTATAACCCATGGACTCAACATTAGTCATAAAGAACTCACATACTTATTGCAAAAATTTAGAAGCTATCGAAACTAAGCATTAGACGCATGCCCCTAGGGGAAGGGTTGGTGGGAGTTAACCATCGCGCGATCCGGACCTCCACACAAAGGATGACAATCAAAAAAGTAAATCATGCTCCGACTTCATCACATAATGGTTCACCATACGTGCATGCTTCAGGAATCACAAACCTAAACACAAGTATTTCTACTAATCCACAATTACTCACTAGCATTACTCTAGTATCACCACCTTTATATCGCAAAACTATTGCAAGGAATCAAACATATCATATTCAGTGATCTACAAGTTTTATGTAGGATTTTATGACTAACCATGTGAATGACCAATTCTTGTCATCTCTCCAAATATATATAAGTGAAGCCAGAGAGTTTAATTCTTTCTACACAACATATGCCCACGCTCTAACAAATATAAGTGAAGCAAAAGAGCATTCTACAAATGGCGGTTTTCTATGTGAAGGGAAACAGGCAATCCAAACTTCAAATGATATAAGTGAAGCACATGAAGCATTCTATAAAGCCATACTCAAAAGATTTAAGTGAAGTGCAATGAGCATTCTATAAATCAACCATGTACTATCTCATACCAGCATGGTGCATAAAAAGAAAAGTGAAAATAAATGCAAAAGACGCTCCAAGATTTGCACATATCGCATGAACGAAACGAATCCGAAAACATACCGATACTTGTTGAAGAAAGATGGGATGCCTTCCGGGGCATACCCAAGCTTAGACGCTTGAGTCGCCTTGAATATTTCCTTGGGGTGCCTTGGGCATCCCCAAGCTTGAGCTCTTGCCTCTCCTCCTCCTCCTCACATCGAGACCTCCTCAATCTTCGAACACTTCATCCACACAAAACTCAACAGAAAGCTCGGTAAGATCTGTTAGTATAATAAAGCAAACCACTACTCTAAGTACTGTTGGAAACCAATTCATATTTTGTTTTTTCATTGTATCTACTGCAATATAACTTTTCCATGGCTTAATTCAATGATAGAAATTGATAGTTTCATCAAAACAAGCAACAATGCATAAAAAACGGAATCTATCTTAAACAGGATAGTCTGTAGTAATCTGAACATTCACCAAACTTCTGGTACTCCAACAATTCCGCAAAAATTAGGAAACAATTTGTATAGAAAGACAGTGCAAAAAGTTTCAGACCCGTTTGACATTCCAGTAAAAAATGTAATATCGCGCATTACAGCCGAAGTTTCCGTCCTGCACCGCACAAACCAACAAGCATTGTAAACATCCTGAAGGCAAACCTTTGCACATTATTTTTATTATATAATGGAATTGTATAAGGGTATAATTATTTTTGTTGAAAACTTTCTGTAATCAAGATTCAAAAAGTTTCCATGAGCATGAACAAAGTTCAAGGCTAGCTCCCACTTTAACAATGCTCGTCTTTCTCACTTTTGCTTTTCTTTTTGAAAAGGTTATAGGTTCCCCTATTTATTTTTTTGTTTTTAAACTTTATGAAAGCACACAACAAAAATAAATGACTCTCTAAAACTTCCGGGTTGTCTCCCTGGCAGCGCTTTCTTCAAAGCCATTAAGCTAGGCATATAGTGCTCAAGTAATGGATCCACCCGGATCCCAAGGTATATCAAAGCCAATTTTAATTAACAATGATTTGTGATTTAGTAGTGAGCACAAAGTAACATATATCATACAACAACGAAGTCTAATTCTCTTCCTATGCATCGGCATGTCATAAAAGAACAATTCATGCACACCAAGTAAGGCCAATGCATAGTATAAGCAGTTTCTTGCAATTCTATCGTGTTGGAAACATAAAGAGGCGAAGATGTAGTTCCTCTCTCATAATAATTGCAAGTTGGAGCAGCAAGCACATGCATATTATATCTATCAAAATCATCATGTGCAATAGTAGAATGCAACCCATCAACATAATCCTTAATAAGAGCAAACTTCTCCGATATAGTGTAGTTCAGAGAATTCAAAAATATAATAGGACTATTATGTGTGGGTGCAATAGCAACAATTTCATGTTTAACATAAGGAACTATAGCAAGTTCATCTCCATAAGCATCATTCGTATTGGCATCATGGTCACAAGCATAGCAAGCATCATCAAAAAGGGGTATTTCAAGAGAATCAACGGGGTCATAACAATCATCATAGCAATCATCCTTCGGTAAGCACGAAGGGAAATTAAACAATGTATGAGTTGAAGAGTTACTCTCATTAGAAGGTGGGCACGTGTGGTCAATCCGCTCTTCCTCCTTCTGTTCTTTGCTCTCCTCCTCATCTTTTTCATCCAATGAGCTCACAGTTTCATCAATTTCTTCTTCCATAGATTCCTGCAAAATATTATTCTCTTCTTGGACAGCGGAGAATTTCTCAATAAATTCCTCAATATCATAATTGTATTTATAATTCTCATAGCAATATTTAAGGATAGCTAAATTTTCAGGTCTGTAAGCAGCATCATAAAGATTTTCACACACTTTAAACAAAGATTCAATTTCATAAGCACCCATAAAAGCAACGAATTCTTCTATTTGTTCCACATCATAGTAATCATATATACCATTAGCATAAGAATCTAAGGTTTTACTATCATTTAATTCGCATGAAAAGGGAAGGTGTGGAGCCTTCATCCTAGAGCAACAAGTATAATCATATCTCAAGCACAATTCCCGAGCATACCAATGCAACATATGAATTTGATCCCATAATAGTTTCCCTTTTTGAGTCAAGCAATAATCCCTAAAGTATTCACGTTGATCCAGCGTTACTCCCATTATAAAGTTAAATGGGGTTTTCTCAGGATTATCAAAGTAGTACATAATATCTTTCACATAATGAGCATCGACGGTTTTAGGAGGTTCCCCATCTCCATGAGTAGCAAGTACACCTAATTTTTTTGGTACTTCGTGTTCCATATCCATAACTAAAGATACAGAACAACTTAGAACAGCAAATAAAAATTACTTAGTGATAAAGCAAACAAGCACACACGAGAATATTCACCCCACGCTATAACTCCCCGGCAACAGCGCCAGAAAAAAGTCTCGATAACCCACAAGTATAGGGGATCAATTGTAGCCTATTTCGATAAGTAAGAGTGTTGAACCCAACGAGGAGCTAAAGGTAGAACAAATATTCCCTCAAGTTCTATCGACCACCGATACAACTCTACGCACGCTTGACATTTGGTTTACCTAGAACAAGTATGAAACTAGAATTACTTTGTAGGTGTTGTTGGATAGGTTTGCAAGAATATAAAGAGCATGTAAATATAAACTAGGGTCTGTTTAGGTAAATAAGCAATAAAGTTAGTATAGCAAGTGTGGAAAAGTGATGGTAGGAGTTGCGGAATTGTCCCTAAGCAATTGACTACTTTACTAGACCGATAGCAAGTTTTATGTGGGAGAGGCCACCGCTAGCATGTCATCCCTGACTTGGAATTCTATGCACTTATGATTGCAATTATTAGCAAGCATCCACAACTACTAACGTTCATTAAGGTAAAACCAAACCATAGCATTATGATATATTGGTCCCCCTTCAATCCCGTATGCATCAATTTCTATGCTAGGTTGAAGCTTCTGTCACTCTTGCCCTCCAATACATAGTCCTATCAACATACAACTAACCATATGGTGTGATCCACGGCGCGCTCATATGATGGGCACCAAAGGACAACAACGTAACCACAAGCAAATTAAACCAATCATAGTAATTCACCAATTACCGAAAGGACAATGAAAATCTACTCAGACATCATAGGATGGCAACACATCATTGGATAATAATATGAAGCATAAAGCACAATGTTCAAGTATAGGGTACAACGGGTTGCAGGAGAGTGGACCGCTGTAGATAGATGGGGGAAGGTGATGAAGATGTTGGTGAAGATGACGGAGGTGTTGGTGTAGATTGCGGTGATGATGATGGCCCTGGCGGCGTTCCGGCACCACCGGAAGCGAGGGGGAGAGAGCCCCACTTCTTCTTCTTCTTCCTTGACCTTCTCCCTATGTGGGAGAAGGGTTTCCCCTCTCGTCCATGGTCTCCATGGCGTGGGAGGGGCGAGAACCTCTCTGAGATTGCATATGTCTCTCTGTCTCTCTTTGTTTCTGCGTTTTTTATTCTGGCCTTTCACCGTTTCGTATATTCCCGGAGATCCGCAACTTTGATTGGATTGAAATTTTGAACACAAATTTTATCCGGATATTAGCTTTCTTGCAGCGAAAGAAGGGCACCAACCGCCTTACGGGGTGTCCACGAGGGTCAGGGGGGCGCCTGCCCCCCTGGGGCGCGCCCCCTGCCTCGTGGCCCCCTCGGGCATCTTCTCGCGTTGATTCTTCTTCCCAAAATTCATAAATATTCCAAAAAAATCTCCTCAGTTTTTATCCCATTTGAACTCCGTTTGATATGGATTTTCTGCGAAACAAAAAATATGCAACAAACAGGAACTGGCACTGGGCACTAGATCAACATGTTAGTCCCAAAAATAGTATAAAAAGTTGCCAAAAGTATGTAAAAGTTGTAGAATATTGGCATGGAACATTCAAAAATTATAGATACGACGGAGACGTATCAAGCCCCCTCCTTCTTCTTCTTCCTTGGCCTCCCCCCTATATGGTAGGAGGGTTCCCCCTCTGGTCCATGGCCTCCATCGAGGCGAAGGGGCGGGAGCGCCCTCCGAGATTGGATCTCCCTCTCTAATCTCTTCTGTTTCGCGCTCCCCAGATCTGGGCCTTCACGGTTTCTTAAATTCCCGGAGATCCGTAACTCCGATTGCGCTGATCTTTTTACACGATTTTTTTTCCGGATATAAGCTTCCTTGCGCCCGAAGTATAGCTCCAACCGATGTTCGAGGAGGGCACGATACACCAGGGCGCGCCTGGGCCTGGTGGCGCGCCCTGGTGGGTTGTGGTGGCCTCGGGCCTCCGTTTATGTTGATTCTACCTGCTAAAATTCACAAATATTCCAAAATATTTATACGTAGAGTTTCGTGATGTTTGGACTTCGTTTGATATGGATTTTCTGCGATACAAAAACATGCAACAAACAAGAACTGGCATTGGGCACTGGATAAGTAAGTTAGTCCAAATAAATTGTAGCGACCCGACCTCAGATGGTCAAGTCTCTGTGCTTCCGTGTCATCCCTGGATCGGTAATGCTGAACACACAGTACTCGAAGGATTTATAACAGAGTAGCAATCACACACTTATTACACCTAGTTTTCGCCTTCTTCAACTCCATCATGTCTGCGCACATCTGGTTCTCCTGATGTCGAATGTGCTGGTTTTGCTCCTGGATAAAAGCTGCGACAGATCTATCCTTCCTGGTGCTGATCATCTCCCATTGTTCATCTCAGCTCCCACATATTTGATAGGTGGTGTCCTTAAGCTCCCTGTTGTAGATTTCTCCAATACGACCCATGGTAATATGAGCTGCCATACTCTTGCCAAGGCTCCAAGTGGGTGCTTCGAAAGAAAACTCTATGGGTTTGGAAGTTGGCGAGAACGTCCTTCCTGGAACTCGTACTTGAATCATCCAGCGCTCTTCTTCTGGTAGAGTGGCGTTGTACGTCCCGGTGAAGCTTGATATTCCAATATTTAAGTACCTAGTGACTTCCTTCAAGTGGCGTCCAAAAGGCGTGTCTTCATCCGCTTGTGCAAACTTGTTCTTCATCTCCTTCATCCTAAAGAGTGGAAAATGGAGAGGAGTCAGAAATGAGTAGAGAAGAGTGACCTATGGTTTATCTTAGTGGTCGTGTCCTACACTCAGCGTGTGCTCTGATACCATCTTGTAGCGACCCGACCTCAGATGGTCAAGTCTCTATGCTTCCGTGTCATCCCTGGATCGGTAATGCTGAACACACAGTACTCGAAGGATTTATAACAGAGTAGCAATCACACACTTATTACACCGAATGTATCAAAAGAGAACTTATTACAATAATATGGCTTAAGCATGGTGGTCGAAACATCATTTGAGAAGGTAACCCCAACTCAATGATCCCAATTAAAATAGTTAACATCCCAGCAACAAACAAAAATGCACAAGTAGAACTCCCAATAAAAGAGTTTGACCGGAGAGTTCAACTTAAGAACTCCGGTTTGCAAAAAGAAACAAATCAAACGGAGCAACGAAACTCAAACGGCGAAAGAAATAAGATCCGTTTACTAATCTGAACTAGGGTCAAATTTTACAGAAACAAAAACTTGTTTGAGTTGATTATTCGGAAAGAGGGTTTCGAGCTGAAACTCCAGGCGCTTGAATCGCCTGATTCCGATAAACGAGCAAAAAGATAAACAGGTTCGAACATCAGATTAGAAATCTCGATCAGAATAATCGTGTAATAAATCCGATAAAAAGAAAAACGACGAACGGCTAAACGAACGAACGTTAGCAGAAACTAAACGATGAACACGTTTGTTAAAACTAACGGACGAGCGAACGCTCGCTAAGTAAATAAACCGAAGAAATAAAACCGATCTATATAAAAAAATGAACTACGGTTTTCTCAAAAAAAACGAAGGGTTTTATTTTAAAAACCGGCGGCGGGGTGGCTACCTCCGGCGAGGTCGTACGGCGAGGTGGGCGGCTCCAGCGGGGTCGGGCGAGGGGCGGCGGGGTCGGGCAGGGCGGCGGCGGCGCGGAAGACGGCGGCGGCGGCTCGGGCGGGGCGCGGCGGCGGCGGCTCGGCGCGGGCTCAGGCGCTGCGGCGGCGGCGGTGGTGGCGGGTGGTGGTGAGGGCGGCGGCGGCGCGGTATTTAAGGAGGGGGGGGCTGCTCCGGCTTGGGGAAGGGGGCGCCCGGGGAGGAGTCCGGCTCGGACTCCCCTCGGCGCGCGGGTAGGCGGCGGCAATGCGGGCCGGCCTGGCTGGGCCCTTGGCCCCGTCGGGCGCGGGTTCATTTGTTTTTGAAAAAACATTCCGCCGACTTAGAAAAATCCTAGAAAAATAAATAAAAATCTAAAAATTCCAAAACAAGCTTTCTCCGTCTAAATGGAATATTTAGAAAGAGATGAACTTTTCTTGGCCCCTAAAGTGCAATTTTTAAAACATGCAAATTTTTCTAGGGCAAATAAAATTCCGAATAAAATCAAATAAAAACCCAATAATGATTTTAACATTTTTCCTCCGATATTTCAATTATTTTGGAGAAGTCATATTATCTCCCCTCATTTATGTATTTGAATGAAATATTTTTCCGAAGAGAAAAATAATAAAAAACGAAATCCTCGTCTTCATTATTTGATAAAACTCAAATATGAAAATCGGAAAATCCCCAACTCTCTCCGAGGGTCCTTGAGTTGCTTAGGATTTCGAGGATTGCAAATGAAAAAGCAATGAAATATGATATGCATGGATGATCTATGTATAACATGCCAAATTGGAAATTTGGGATGTTACAAACCTACCCCCCTTAAGATGAATCTCGCCCTCGAGATTCGGGTTGGCTAGAAAATAGGTGCGGATGGTCCTTGCGAATATCCTCTTCTCGCTCCCAGGTGGCTTCTTCCTCGGTATGATGACTCCACTGAACTTTGCAAAACTTGATAACTTTGTTGCGAGTGACTCGACTATCAAACTCAAGAATCTTCACTGGCTTCTCCTCATAGGTCAGGTTATTATCCAGCTGAATCGCCTCCAAAGGCACTGTATCATTTAACGGTATATCAGCCATCTCAGCATGGCACTTCTTCAGCTGCGATACGTGAAACACATCGTGAACTCCTGACAATCCTTCAGGTAACTCCAACTTGTAGGCAACTTCTCCCATCCGTTCCAAAATACGATATGGTCCTACAAATCTCGGGGCTAACTTTCCCTTAACTCCAAAACGTTTTACTCCCCTCAAGGGTGATACTCGTAGATAGGCTCTGTCTCCAATTTCATAGGTTACTTCCTTGCGTTTTGAATCTGCATAACTCTTCTGTCTGGACTGAGCAATCTTTAGTTTGTCTCTAATCAGTTTAACCTTCTCCTCTGATTCCTTGATCAAATCTGGTCCAAACAACTGACGATCTCCTACCTCATCCCACATCAATGGTGTTCTACATCTGCGTCCATACAGAGCTTCGAATGGTGCCATCTTCAAGCTGGCTTGGTAGCTATTGTTATAAGAGAACTCTGCGTACGGCAAATTGTCATCCCAACTAGATCCATAATCTAGCGCACAGGCTCTCAACATGTCCTCCAGAATCTGATTGACTCTCTCTGTCTGTCCGTCTGTCTGCGGGTGAAAAGCGGTACTGAACTCCAATCGGGTACCCAAAGTCTGGTGTAGTTGATGCCAAAACTTTGAAGTAAACTGTCTTCCTCTATCTGATACGATGCTCCTCGGAACTCCGTGCAAACATACGATCTTGGACATATATATCTTGGCCAACTTTGCACTTGTATATGTCGTTTTCACCGAGATGAAGTGAGCTACTTTGGTCAAACAATCCACAGCTACCCATATAGAATCATATCCTGCCTTGGTGCTGGGTAATCCGGTAATAAAGTCCATACCAAGTTTGACCCACTTCCATTCGGGTATTGGCATAGGCTGTAACATTCCTGCTGGCTTCTGATGCTCTGCCTTCACTCTCTGACATACATCACATACGGCTACATACTCGGCAATATCCTTCTTCATACCAGTCCACCAGAAACGTTCCTTCAAGTCCAAATACATCTTGGTGTTTCCGGGGTGAATCGAGTATGGTGAGTCATGGGCCTCCTGAAGTATCAACTTCCTGATCTCCGAATTGTTGGGCACATAAATCCGGTCCTCAAACCACAAGGTATCGTGCTCATCCTCGCGAAAACCTTTGGCTTTACCTTCGCCCATATTCTCTCTTATCTCAGCAATCTCTTTGTCCTCTTTCTGAGCTTCTCGAATCTTGTCCAACAACGTCGACTGAACCTCCATTGCTGCAAGAAAACCTCTTGGAACAATCTCCAATCGAAGTTCCATGATCTCCGCAGCTAACTCCTTTGGCAATCCTTGGCTCTCAAGAATATTAGCATAACTCTTCCGGCTCAAAGCGTCTGCTACGACGTTGGCTTTCCCTGGATGATAGTGTAGCTTCATATCGTAATCCTTTATAAGTTCCAACCATCTCCTCTGTCCGAGGTTCAACTCCTTCTGTGTGAAAATGTACTTCAAGCTCTTATGATCCGTGTACACATCACAACGGTTTCCAATAAGATAATGTCTCCAAGTCTTCAAGGCATGCACTACGGCTGCTAACTCTAGATCATGCGTTGCATAGTTCAACTCATGTGGCTTCAGTTGTCGTGAGGCATACGAAACAACTTTTCCTTCCTGCATAAGCACACATCCAAGTCCCAAGCGAGAGGTGTCACAATACACTTGAAACTCCTTATGTATATCTGGCAAGGTCAGCACTGGGGCTGTAGTCAATCGTTTCTTCAGTTCCTGAAAGCTTGTCTCGCAATCCTCTGTCCATTTGAACTTAGTATCCTTCTTTAACAATTCAGTCATCGGTTTAGCAATCTTGGAAAAATTCTCAATGAATCTCCGATAATATCCTGCCAGTCCAAGGAAACTGCGGATCTCGCCAACTGAAGTGGGTGCCAACCATTCAGTGACCGACTGAACCTTACTGGGATCTACTGCTATACCCTCTCCTGATATAACATGCCCAAGAAATCCAACTTCTTTCAACCAAAACTCGCACTTGCTGAATTTGGCGTATAACAGGTGTTCCCTGAGTTTCTCGAGAACCAAACGCAAGTGTTCCGCGTGCTCCTCTTCGTTCTTCGAGTATATCATAATATCATCAATAAATACCACAACAAACTTGTCCAAATACTCCATGAACACCTTGTTCATCATACTCATGAAATAGGCAGGGGCGTTAGTCAGTCCAAATGACATGACTGTATACTCATATAATCCATACCGTGTGGTAAACGTTGTCTTTGGTATATCCTTCTCTCGGATCTTCAACTGATGGTATCCTGATCGTAGATCAATCTTCTAAAACACCTTAGCTCCTTGTAACTGATCAAACAGATTGTTAATCATCGGTAAGGGATACTTGTTCTTTATCGTTACTTCATTCAGAGCTCGGTAATCAACGACCATCCTTAGGGATTTATCCTTCTTCTTCACCAAAAGTACTGGGGCTCCCCAAGGTGATGAACTTCTACGAATGTAACCTTTATCCAATAACTCTTTGATCTGCTTCTTAATTTCCTCCAGGTCATTTGCTGGCATCCGATAGGGTCTCTTGGATATTGGCCCTGTGCCTGGCAATAGCTCTATCAGAAACTCGATGTCTCTATCCGGTGGCATACCTAGTAACTCTTCGGGGAAACATCCGGAAAATCCTTCACTACCGGTACTTCCTCCTGTACAACTCCCGTGAGGGCGTTTACTTGGCTCCTCCTAGGCACATGCCTAGATACATACTTAATCCTTTTTCCCTCCGGGGTGGTAAGATAAATAGACTTGCTAGCACAGTCAATACTTCCTCCATACTTTGACATCCAGTCCATACCTAATATCACATCCAATCCTTGCGACTCCAAGATGATTAGGTCAGACGGAAAAACATGCGTGCCAATGAATAAGGGTGTCTGGGTGCACCATCTGCTAGCCATGTACTCTGCTCCACGCGAGCTCACTAAAAGAGGGGTCCTAAGGGTTTGGGTTGGTAACTTGAACTTTTCTGCAAATCCCCTTGATATGTATGAATGCGATGCACCAGTATCGAAAAGA
This sequence comes from Triticum timopheevii, assembly GCA_963921465.1. NCBI lineage: Eukaryota > Viridiplantae > Streptophyta > Magnoliopsida > Poales > Poaceae > Triticum > Triticum timopheevii. Next base: position 150,622,962 of record OY997262.1, on the reverse strand, counting down.
ACAATAGCGGTAAATGACTGAACCAAAAACTTACCTATTACCGCATCCAGCTGCTCTTCAACTTCCTCCACGTTAACGTGGTTCACTTGTCCTTTGTTGAATGGATTGAGCTTATTCCCAGCGCTCCCATTTCTGTTTCCATTCTTTCCTTCAGGGCAGTCATTGGCATAGTGCCCTGTCTTCCCGCACTTGAAGCAAATGACTTGACTTAAGTCCCTCTTTGCGGATGTAGATGGATTAGAGCGATTCTGATTATTGTTGGCTCCGTTCCCATTCCCGTTCTTCGCACCATTATGGTTATGCGATCCTCCTCCAGTATGGTTATGACCTCCATGGTTATGAACAAGTCCTCCCGAATTCGGGGTTAAGCGAGGCTTCTGGTGAGCTCCTGAGTTGTATTTCCCTTGTCCATACTTCCTCTTACGATTCTCAATTTGCTGCTGCTTTCCTTCAATCATTAGAGGCTTATCTACCAACTCCTGGTAGTTGTTGAAGGTTGCTACCATCAACTGCATGCTCATCTCATCATTTAGTCCTTCCATAAACTTTTCCTGCTTCGCGGCATCTGTGGCCACATCATCAGGGGCATAGCGTGATAACTTGCTAAACTCATCCACTTACTGGCCAACAGTACGGTTCCCCTGGCGTAAATTACGAAACTCACGCTTCTTCATCTGCATAGCTCCAGTCGAGACATGGGTAGTACGAAAAGCCTGCTGAAACTGAGCCCATGTGACAGTGTCGATAGGATAGGTGGCTGTGAAATTCTCCCACCATGCCGTTGCAGGTCCATCCAGTTGGTGTGTGGTAAAACGCACCTTCTCAGCATCTGCGCATCCTGTGGTGGTTAACTCCCTTCCAATACGACGTAGCCAATCATCTGCAACTATTGGCTCGATGCTACTAGAGAACACCGGCGGCTGTAACCTTAAGAAACGGCGAGGTTATCCACTGGCGGCGGGTTGTTGTTGGCATTGTTGTTGTTGGCATTGCCCTGGTTCTGAACTAGCAATTGCATCAAGGCATTCTGCTGCTGGATCAACTGGGTGATCTCCGGTGGGAAAACAAAATCGGGGTCTCTTCTCGGAGGCGTCTGATGGGTTTAGATGGAAGAGATTAGAATAGAAAAAGATCTAGGGGAGAAACACTACCCATATGTATATGAGGCAAACACAAGCATTTATTCAATCAATCAAGCAAGGGCATACAAAACGGTCTAGGACTATCGCAAAAGTGCTCAACTACTACTGGTTACATGGGGGAATACTTGTGGTGGTCATCTAGAAATTTTGATCGGTGGAAGACTCCATGATGTCAGCTCCGGCTTCATCTTCGTAGTCATCACTTGGATCTGAATCGGTGTCGTCGATGATGATGTAATTGTCCGGACAAATGGGATCTCCTTCCTCTTCTCTCGGGGCTGGTCCTCCCATGAAGATTCTGATCTTCTCGACTAGGTCGTCATTCTTCTCCAATAGGGTCTTGATTTCCTCCTCATATCCATCGCATGTAAACTTGAGTTCTTCCTCCAACTTGATGATCCTAGTTTTCGCCTTCTTCAACTCCATCATGTCTGCGCACATCTGGTTCTCCTGATGTCGAATGTGCTGGTTTTGCTCCTGGATAAAAGCTGCGACAGATCTATCCTTCCTGGTGCTGATCATCTCCCATTGTTCATCTCAGCTCCCACATATTTGATAGGTGGTGTCCTTAAGCTCCCTGTTGTAGATTTCTCCAATACGACCCATGGTAATATGAGCTGCCATACTCTTGCCAAGGCTCCAAGTGGGTGCTTCGAAAGAAAACTCTATGGGTTTGGAAGTTGGCGAGAACGTCCTTCCTGGAACTCGTACTTGAATCATCCAGCGCTCTTCTTCTGGTAGAGTGGCGTTGTACGTCCCGGTGAAGCTTGGTATTCCAATATTTAAGTACCTAGTGACTTCCTTCAAGTGGCGTCCAAAAGGCGTGTCTTCATCCGCTTGTGCAAACTTGTTCTTCATCTCCTTCATCCTAAAGAGTGGAAAATGGAGAGGAGTCAGAAATGAGTAGAGAAGAGTGACCTATGGTTTATCTTAGTGGTCGTGTCCTACACTCAGAGTGTGCTCTGATACCATCTTGTAGCGACCCGACCTCAGATGGTCAAGTCTCTATGCTTCCGTGTCATCCCTGGATCTGTAATGCTGACACACACAGTACTCGAAGGATTTATAACAGAGTAGCAATCACACACTTATTACATCGAATGTCTCAAAAGAGAACTTATTACAATAATATGGCTTAAGGCCATCTAATGCGATAACAGCAGAAGGCTTGGAAGATAAAGTGAGTCCATCAACTCCAACGGCATAGCTGAGCTGCACGGCAACGACCTATCGAACCTTACTCCTCGTCTGAAAAGTCTGCAACATAATACGTTGCAGCCCGAGAACGGGTCAGCACATGGAATATGCTGGCAATGTAACACAACAGAGCAACAATAGAGTAATGCTATCACTACATGCATATTTGGCTGGTGGAAAGCTCTATGGTTACAGTTTTTGCGAAAAGCCAATTTTTCCCTACAACAAAGTAATATAATTTTTATTTAACTATCATGGTGGTTGAAACATCATTTGAGAAGGTAACCCCAACTCAATGATCCCAATTAAAATAGTTAACATCCCAGCAATATTAATTTAGAGTGTTGAGATACATGTGAATACTCAAGTACTAGATACTTAGAATTGTCCATAACCGGGGACACGGCTAACCATGATTAGATTGTACACTCTGCAGAGGTTTGCGCACTTTTCCCCACAAGACTCGATTGCCTCCATTGGATTTCTTGCACTACATGGTGTTTGAGAAACGGATGACCGAGACACAGTCTTTCAGAAACATTAACTCTCTACTCCGGGTAGACCGTACCAAACCTACAAAACCCACTACCTGCTGATCCACCTCTTCAAGAGCTTCACGTAACTTACTCAACTATTCTAGAGACCATAATAGCTTGTGGCTGCACACGGAAGTTTCTAGCATGAATAATCTCAGTTCCCTTTGAGCCTGGGTGGCGGTCCATAGGAAGATCACACGGTAACCCCGGGATTTCCAAAAAAACAGGCAATCACTGGATACCCCAGGTGCCTCAATCCACCGAGATGTGTATTAAAGTTGCCACCTTAAGTAAACCATTAATTTAACAATATCACATCTGTCATGGATACACTCAAACCCAATCCACGTCTATGAGCATAGCATGGCAATATAAGCGTAACGTAGAAGTAACTCCCAAGGGTTTGATAATAAACAGGGCAATAGGTTCTAACACAGCAACTACTTCCCAAAACCCACATGTTAAAGACATCCTAGTCATGCAATGTTTGAGGATTGAAACTAATGCATAAAAAACTGGGTACTGAAAAGAGTATGATCAATGTGTTACTTGCCTTGCTGACGATCCGTGAATCCTAGAGACTCGTAGTAACACGCTTCGCACTCCGGGAATTCTATCGCAAGAAAACAATAACATACATAAGCAACAAACAAAGATGCACAAGTAGAACTCCAAATAAAAGAGTTTGACTGGAGAGTTCAACTTAAGAACTCCGGTTTGCAAAAAGAAACAAATCAATCGGAGCAACGAAACTCAAACGGCGAAAGAAATAAGATCCGTTTACTAATCTGAACTAGGGTCAAATTTTACAGAAACAAAAACTTGTTTGATTTGATTATTCGGAAAGAGGGTTTCGAGCTGAAACTCCAGGTGCTTGAATCGCCTGATTCCGATAAACGAGCGAAAAGATAAACAGGTTCGAACATTGGATCAGAAATCGCGATCAGAATAATCGCGGAATAAATCCGATAAAAAGAAAAATGACGAACGGCTAAACGAACGAACGTTCGTTAGCAGAAACTAAATGATGAACACGTTCGTTAAAACGAACGGATGAGCGAACGCTCGCTAAGTAAATAAACCGAAGAAATAAAACCGATCTATATTAAAAAACGAACTAGGGTTTTCTCAAAAAACCGAAGGGTTTTATTTTAAAAAAACCCGGCGGCGGGGTGGCTACCTCCGGCGAGGTCGTCCGACGAGGCCGGCGGCTCCGGCGGGGTCGGGCGAGGGGCGGCGGGGTCGAGCGGGGCGGCGGCGGTGCGGAAGACGGCGGCGGCGGCTCGGGCGGGGCGCGGCGGCTCAGTGCGGGCTCGGGCGCTGCGACGGCAGCGGTGGTGGCGGGTGGTGGTGAGGGCGGCAGCAGCGCGGTATTTAAGGAGGGGGCTGCTCCGGCTTGGGGAAGGGGGCGCCCGGGGAGGAGTCCGGCTCGGACTCCCCTCGGCGTCCGTGCGGCGCACGGCGGCGCGCCGGGGAGGCGGCGGCGATGCGGGCCGGCCTGGCTGGGCCCTTGGCCCGGTCGGGCGCGGGTTCCTTTTTTTTAAACATTCCACCGACTTAGAAAAATCCTAGAAAAATAAATAAAAATCTAAAAATTCCAAAACAAGCTTTCTCCATCTAAATGGAATATTTAGAAAGAGATGAACTTTTCTTGGCCCCTAAAATGCAATTTTTAAAACATGCGAATTTTTCTAGGGCAAATAAAATTCCGAATAAAATCAAATAAAAACCCAATAATGATTTTAACATTTTTCCTCCGATATTTCAATTATTTTGGAGAAGTCATATTATCTCCCCTCATTTATGTATTTGAATGAAATATTTTTCCGGAGAGAAAAATAATAAAAATCGAAATCCTCGTCTTCATTATTTGATAAAACTAAAATATGAAAATCGGAAAATCCCCAACTCTCTCCGAGGGTCCTTGAGTTGCTTAGGATTTCGAGGATTGCAAATGAAAAAGCAATGAAATATGATATGCATGGATGATCTATGTATAACATGCCAAATTGGAAATTTGGGATGTTACATAAATCATATAAAAAGTTGCCAAAAGTATGCAAAAGTTGAATAATATTGGCATGAAATAATAAAAAATTATTGATACTCCCTCCGTTCGGAATTACTTGTCTCGGAAATGGATGTATCTAGAACTAAAATTCATCTAGATACATCTATTTCTACGACAAGTAATTCCGAACGGAGGGAGTACAACGGAGACGTGTCAGCATCCCCAAGCTTAATTCCTGCTCGTCCTCGAGTAGGTAAATGATAAAAAAGATAATTTTTGATGTGGAATGCTACCTAACATAAACTTGATCATATATCTAGTCATGCCATGAATATTAAGACATAAGTGATTCAAATTTAAAGCAATAGTCTATAATTTGACATAAACTTAAAGCAATAGTCTATAATTTGACATAAAGACATAAATACTCAGGCATCCCAACAAACAATCATGTCTTTCAAAATATCAATGCTAAAGAACGTTATCCCTACAAAATCATATAGTCTTTTCATGCTCTATCTTCCTAACACAAAGTATAAATCATGTAATATCCTGGTGTCAGCCAAGCAATTGGTTCATACTTTTTAACATGCTTCACCTTTTTCAAACCTCACGCAATACATGAGCGCAAGCCATGGACATAGCACTACGGGTGGAATACAGTATGATGATAGGGATAAATATAAAGAAGACAAAAAGTAAGAAAGTCTCACATCGACGCGGCTAACCAACGGGCTATGGAGATGCCCATCAGTTGATATCAATGTGAGGAGTAGGAATTTCCATGCAACGAATGCACTAAGAGCTATAAGTGTATGAAAGCTCAGTATGAAAACTAAGTGGGTGTGCATCTAATCCTATAATGAAATATTCCCACTAGTATATGAAAGTGACAACATATGAGACTCTCCATATGAAAAGCATGGTGCTACTTTGAAGCAAAAGTCTGGTGAAGGATACTAACAATGCCCCTTCTCTCTTTGTTTATTTTTTTTCCTTTTCTCTATTTTTTTCTTTCTTCCTTTTTTTTATTTTTTATTTTCCCTTTTGTTTCTTTATTTTTTCTTTCCCTCTTTTTTCTCTCTCATTATCCGGAGTCTCATCCTGACTTGTGGGGGAATCATAGTCTCCATCACCCTTTCCTCACTGGGGCACTGCTCTAAAATGAATAATGATGATCATCACACTTCTATATACTTATAACTAAAAAAATAAACATTACAACTTGATATCTATGACAAAGTATGACTCTATATGAATGCCTCTGGCAATGTACCAGGATGTGCAATGATCTAGCATAACAACGATATCAAAAAAGGACAAGCCATGGAAATTTATGCTAGCTATCTTACGATCATGCAAAGCAATATGAAAAAGAATGCTCAAGTCATCAAAACGTAAGCGGTGGAAGTTGCATGGCAATATATCTCGGAATGGCTATGGATAGGCCATAATAGGTAGGTATGGTGGTTATTTTGAGCAAGATATAATAAGGCTTATGTGTGATAGAGTGTATCATATCACGGGGTTTGGATGCACTGGCGAAGTTTGCACCACGTCTCGAGGAGAGAAAAGGCAATGCAAGGTACCGTAGAGGCTAGCAAATTACAGAAAGGTAAGAGTGTGTATAATCCATAGACTCACATTAGTCATACAGAACTCATATACTTATTTCCAAAGTTTATTAGCCCTTGAAGCAAAGTACTATTACGAATGCCCCTAGGGGGGAGGTTGGTAGGAGTTAACTATCGCGCTCCCCCGACCTTCACACAAAGATAGACAATCAAGGATAAATTGTGCTCCAACTTTCATAGCATAATGAGAGATATACATGCATGCTTCGGGAATCACAAACCTTAACACCAATATTCTTACTAACCACAAACGTTTACTAGTACTTCCCACATATTCCATCTCTATATTGCAAAACTATTGCAAGGAATCAAACATATCATATTCAGTGATCCATAAGTTCTATGTATTATTTTTATGACTAACCATGTAAATGAACAATTCCATTTGTCTCTCTAAATAGATATAAGTGAAGCATGAGAGTATAATTCTTTCTACAAAAGATCATGCTCTAACAAATATAAGTGAAGCAAAACAACATTCTATGAACATCGGTTTTCTATGTGAAGAGAAACAGGCAATCCAAACTTCAAATGATGTAAGTGAAGCACATGAAGCATTCTATAAAGCCATACTCAAAAGATATAAGTTAAGTGCAATGAGAATTCTATAAATCAACCATGGACTATCTCATACCAGCATGGTGCATAAGAAAAGTGAAAACTAAATGCAAAAGACACTCCAAGATTTGCACATATCACATGAACGAAATAAAGACGAAAACATACCGATACTTGTTGAAGAAAGATGGGATGCCTTCTGGGGCATCCCCAAGCTTAGACGCTTGAGTCTCCTTGAATATTTACTTGGGGTGCCTTGGGCATCCCCAAGCTTGTAACATCCCAATTTTCAATTTGGATGTTTATAAATAGATCATTCATATGCATCCTTGATTTATGCATTTTTGCCCCATTTGTTTTATTTGAATTTTGATCCAAGGAACTTTGAGCAACTCAAGGACCAAAAGAGAGAGTTGGAAGTTTCCCTAAAACCCACTTTTGAAATTTCAAAATTTGGAAATTGGGTCAAACTTGGTTCCACCAAAAATTTATTTCCATTATTCCAGAAATAAAATAAAGAGAGAAGATAAAATGACTTCTTAAAAAAAGAATATTTGAAATTGAATTTGGAGTCAAAATATATTTGTTGGGTTTTATTTGCAATTTATTTTATTAGTTTAGCAAAAATGTTTATTTTTAAAACTTGCATTTTATGCCAGATAAAAGTTCACTAGGTCTATATAAGACCATATAACTATGTGAATTTTGTGGAAATTTTTAGGCTTATATTTATTTTGTTTTTGGTGTTTCTTTGCTTCTGTAAAAAACGTTTAAAAAAACGCAGCCCTGCAGGCCCATGCCCAGGCGCTATCTTCTTCTTCCTCTCAACATTACAGAAACATGTACTCAGGCATGCAGGGCAGCACCCCACCCTAGCGCTCCACCCCTCCCCTTCCTCTCCCTCGCTCCAAAACCACTCTGAACGGAATCCCCTTGCCTACCTCGACCCTTTGCCCTCCTCAGTGCACCCTGGAGACTTCCGTAGTGGCCATTACAAGGCAGAGGAACAGCCACCATTAAACACCACAATCTTCTCGGATTCTAACAGATCTGAATTCAAACTTCGTTAGGCCATAACTTGTGTTTCTTAACTCTGTTTTGAGTGATTCTTTTTGCAAATCAAAGCTTGTGAACTGTACTTTCTGTTAAAAACCAAAACCATTTACTTTTGTTGCAGTAAAAACTTTGTTCTGTACAGAAACTTTATTTGGGTGTTTTGGAGCTTTTTCGAAGTCTTTCATTTGTTTTTTTGGATATTTGCTTGTATGCTTATCTATGTTATTGCTTGATTACGCTAGATCATCCGGAGTGCGAAGCTTGCTAATACGAATCTTTACAGTTCAACGAACGACAGCAAGGCAAGTTCACACTTTGATCATAATTTTTCAATACCCAGTTTTTTACTATGCATTAGTTTCACCCTCAAAGAATGCATGAGTAGGTTTGGGAACATGTGGTTATGCTTTGTAGTTCATGTGGTAGGAACCTATGACCTTTGATCACCCCGGGAATATTCGTTATATCATATCTTTCTTAACCATGCTCGTAGACGGGGACTGGTATGTGTGATCCATGCAAGTTGTGAGAGTTAATAATTTTGGGATAACCTAAGGTGGCAACTTTAATACACATCTGGGTGGATTGTTTGGGGCACCTGGAGTAACCAGTGCTTGCCGAAGGGGAATCCCGGAGTACCCGGGTGATTACCCTAGGTCCGCCACCCAGGCTCAAAGGGTTCATAAGATATTTCATACCTAGAAACTTCCGTGTGCAGCCACAAGCCATTATGGGCTCTGGCATAGTTGAGTAAGTTGTGTGACCTCTTTCCGTGGTAGACTAGCTGATGTAGGGGAAAGTAGGTGTACCGGTCTACCCAGGGTTTGGAGGGAATACTTCAGAAAGGCTATGTCTCGATCTTCCGATCATGGAGGTGGTCGAGTCTTGTGGGGAAAAGTGTGCAAACCTCTCTAGAGTGTACAAACTAATCATGATTAGCCGTGTCCCCGGTTATGGACAACTTGAGTATCTAGAAGTGAATTATTGGTTGATCTCATCACTCTATTTAATGAAATTATTGGGTTGCTAATAACTTGGGAATTTTGGGATTGAGTTGGAGGAACCTTCTCAATAATGGCATTTTAATTTAGTAGTAAATAAAAATGTATTCCTTTGTTGTAGGGTAAAATTGGCTTTATGCAAAAATTAAACTTAGAGCCTCCACCAGCTAAATTTTCATATAGAGATAGTTTTTTTTCATTAGTATTCTATGGTGTGAAATTGCCAGCATATTCCATGTGCTGACCTACACGGCTGCAACGTATCATGTTGCAGACTTTTCCGACGAGGATTAAAGGTGTGATAGGTCGTTGTTCTGCACTCAGTTAGCCGTGGAGTTGAATGGGCTCATTTACCTTTGATGCTTCCGCAGTTATTTTATTTTAGATGGCCTTTGGCCATATTATTGTAATAAATAATCTTTTGAGGACCTCAATATAATAAAGTGTGTGATTGAACTCTGTTATAATTCCTCGAGTACTGTGTGTGTCAGCATACCGATCCAGGGATGACACTTAAGCACAGAGACTTCGATCCATTTGGGTCGGGTCGCTACAAAGCTTGAGCTCTTGCCTCTCCTCCTTCTCCTCATATCGAGACCTCCTCGATCTTTGATCACTTCATCCACACAAAACTCAACAAAAAGCTCGGTAAGATCCGTTAGCATAATAAAGCAAATAACTGCTCTAAGTATTGTTGCAAACCAATTCATATTTTGTTTTTGCATTGTAGCTACTGTGATATAACTTTTCCATGGCTCATACCACCAATAAAAATAGATAGTTTCATCAAAACAAGCAAAACAATGCATCAAAAACAGAATGTGTCTTAAACAGGATAGTCTGTAGTAATCTGAACATCTACCATACTGCTGGTACTCCAAAAATTCTGAAAAAATTATTAAAAAATATACAATTTGTATAGCAAGACTGTGCAAAAAGTTTCAGAAATGTTTGACGTTCCAGTAAAATCGCGCGCTACACCCAAAGTTTCTGTTTTTGTGCCGCACATACCAACAAGCAATCTACTCATCCTAAAGGCAAATATTGGCACATTATTTTTATAATACAATGGAATTGTAAAAGGGGATAATTATTTTTGTGAGAATCTTCATGAAAAATTCTACATTGTTTCCATGAGCATGAACATAAGTGTTCAAGGTCGACCCTCACTTCCGCAATGCATCACCTTTCAATTGCTTCTCTTTTGTAGAAAAGTTTTAAGTTACCCTCTATATTTTTTTGTTTTTAAACTTTAAAAGCACACAATAGAAATAAATGACTATCTAAAACTTTTGGGTTGTCTCCCTGGCAGCGCTTTCTTTAAAGCCATTAAGCTAGGCATAAAGTGCTCAAGTAATGGATCCACCCAGATCCCAAGGTATATCAAAGCCAAATTGAATTAGCAATGATTTGCCATTTAGTAGTGAGCACAAAGTAACATATATCAAGCAATGAAGAATTCTAACTCTCTTCCTATGCATCGGCATGTCATACAAGAACAATTCATGCACATCAAGTAAAGGCCATACATAGCATAAGTAGTTTCTTGCAATTTTATCGTGTTGGAAACATAGAGAGGTGCAGATGTAGTTCCTCTCTCATAATAATTGCAAGTAGGAGCAGCAAGCACATGCACATTATATTCATCAAAATTATCACGTGCAACAGTAAAAGGTAACCCATCAATATAATCCTTAATAAGAGCAAACTTCTCCTATATAGTGTAGTTGGGAGAATTCGAAAAGATAATAGGACTATCATGTGTGGGTGCAATAGCAACAATTTCATGTTTAACATAAGGAACAATAGCAAGTTCATCTCCAATAGAATAATTCATATTGGCATCTTGGCCACAAGCATAACAAGCATCATCAAAAAAGGATATTTCAAATGAATCAACAGGATCATAGCAATTATCATAGCATTCATCGTTCGGTAAGAACAAAGGGACGTTAAACAATGTATGAGTTGAAGAGTTACTCTCATTAGAAGGTGGGCACGGGTGATCAATCCGCTCTTCCTCCTTCTAATCTTTGCTCTCCTCGTCATCTCTTTCATACAATGAGCTCACACTTTCATCAATTCCTTCTTCCATAGACTCCTGCAAAATATTAGTATTTTCTTGGACAACGGAGACTTTCTCAATAAACACCTCGATATCGGAATTGTATTTATAATTATCATAGTAATATTTAAGGATAGCAAAATTTTCAGGTCTATAAACTGAATCATCAAAATCTCCAAATTTTCAAACAAAGATTCAATTTCATAAGCACCATTAAAAGCAACAAATTCTTCTATTCGGTCCACATCATAATAATCATATATACCATTAGCATAAGAAGCCAAGGTTTCATTATCATTAAATTCACATGAAAAGGGAAGGTGTGGAGCATTCATCCTAGAGCAAAAAGTATAATCATATCTCAAGCATAGCTCCCGAGCATACCAATGCAACATATGAATTTGATCCCATAAAAATTTCCCTTTATGAGTCAAGCGATAATCCCTAAAGTATTCACGTTGATCCAACGTTGCTCCTATTATCAAGTTGAATGGGGTTTTCTCAGGATTATCAAAGTTGTGCATAATATTATTCACATAACATGCATCGAGGGTTTTAGGAGGTTCCCCATCTCCATGAGTAGAAGTACCACTAATTTTTTTGGTGTTCGTGTTCCATACCCATAACTAAAGATAGAGGACAACTTAGAACAGGAAATAAAAACTACTTAGAGATAAAGAAAACAAGCACACACGAGAATATTCACCCCACGCTATTGCTTCCCGGCAACGGTGCCAAAAAAAGGTCTTGGTAACCCACAAGTATTGGGGATCGTTTGTAGCCTCCTTCGATAAATAGGAGTGTCGAACCCAATGAGGAGCTAAAGGCAGAACAAATATTCCCTCAAGTTCTATCGACCACCGATACAACTCTACGCACACTTGATGTTTGCTTTACCTAGAACAAGTATGAAACTATTTTGTCAGAATAAAACTACGAGTACTTTGCGAGGATAAAACTATGAATAAATTGCAAGGTAATAAAAGTGGATAGCTTTTGTCAACAAGAAAGTCATTTGTCCCTAGGCAATCGATAACAAGTATTGGTAATCATTCTTGCAATTTCATATGAGGGAGAGGCATGAGCTAACATACTTTGTCTACTTGGATCATATGCACTTATGATTGGAACTCTAGCAAGCATCCGCAACTACTAAAGATCATTAAGGTCATGAAACCCAGCCATAGCATTAAGTATCAAGTCCTCTTTACTCCCATATGCCATAACCAACTTATCCGCGTTTAGGCTGCTGTCACCCTCGCAACACTGACAATAAGCAAACCATGAACATATTGCAACACCCTATAGCGGGGGCCCCTCACGTTTGTATGAGACGGAGGGCACCGTAGGACAACACCATAAATAAAATATGCAATCATACCAACCAATATCATGATTAGCCCATAGGACAAAGCGGATCTACTCAAACATCATAGGATAGCCAAATATCAATGGGAAATAATATATGGAGTTGAGCACCATGTTTAAGTAGATATTACAGCGGGGAGAAGGGGTGTTACACCACTGCATAGAGGGGGAGAGATTTGGTGTTGACGGTACCAAGATTGTTGATGAAGATCGCCGACACGATCCTAGCCCCGGTGGTGTTCCGGCGCCACCAGGAGAGAGGGGGAGAGAGCCCCCCTCCTTCTTCTTCTTCCTTGGCCTCCCCCTAGATGGGAGGAGGGTTCCCCCTCTGGCCCATGGCCTCCATGGCGGCGGAGGGGCGGGAGCCCCTCCAAGATTGGATCTCCCTCTCTGTTCTCTTTTGTTTCGTGCTCCCTAGATCTGGCCCTTCATGGTTTCTTAAATTCCCGGAGATCCGTAACTCCGATTGCGCTGATCTTTTTACACGTTTTTTCCGGATATAAGCTTCCTTGTGCCTAAAGTATAGCTCCAACTGACATTTGAGGAGGGCACGATACACCAGGGCGTGCCTAGGCCTGGTTGCGCTCCCTGGTGGGTTCTGGTGGCCTCGGGCCTCCGTTTACGTTGATTCCACCTCCTAAAATTCACAAATATTCCAAAATAATTCTCCGTAGAGTTTCATTACGTTTGGACTTTGTTTGATATGGATTTTTGCGATACGAAAACATGCAACAAATAAGAACTAGCACTGGGCACTAGATAAGTAAGTTAGTCAAAATAAATCATATAAAAAGTTGCCAAAAGTATGTAAAGGTTGAATAATATTGGCATGAAACAATCAAAAATTGTAGATACAACGGAGACGTATCAGCAGCGCTGCAATCAAGGAGTGAAGGTTTCAACTTGGAAAGGAAGGCAGAAACAGGGGAAATGTGGCTTTTGGTAATGGGGAGGTGGCAGGTAGGTAGATATTTCCACGGAAGCCAAAAATTTTGAATCAGTGCAGTGGCGCGCAAAAGTGTCATCAGACACGGTCCCTTATTCAGCACTGTGTACGATATGTGAACATCACAAATGATTCATATAGCTTAACCCATTGTGATGAATTTGAATGTCAAAACTTTTTGTTCGAATTTCCCTGGTTACAGTGGTCATCCACGTCATTGCATAATTTGTGTACACAAAGAAGACTACATCACACCCACACTTCTTAATCGAGCAAGTTCAGCAATTAAACAGAGTGTCGGTGCAACAGACCCAGGGCCTGTTGACCTGACGGTGCACAGGCACAAGATCAAGATTGGAGCGCCAGAACCAAAGACCAAGATACTAGAAGAACCAGAGACATAGCAGAAAGAATCAAGGCCAAGACAAGGAGCAAGATATCTTCGAAATAGAGGCCTCCCTTGCAGGGCAAGCGAGCCCGACAAGGGGCGAGGCCACCCCCCCAGAAGAGAATTACCAAGGCATCCCGACAGGGCCTGCCGGGACTCATGGAGACCAGATCACCCCTCTTACTGCTCCACCACGACCCACGTCGTGGATCAGTGCGGTGTCAAGACGCAGAATGATTAAGTGGCAACCATTCGCCACATGGCGGACACTTTCTACCAAATGAACCCGCAAATGACACCCGACCAGAGATGTGTCAATCAAGCAGGTGTGGAGCTGGCAGATTAGCCCGGCAAGCCTTGCCAGGCGACCAATGATGTGACACTAAGAGGCACATTAGATGCATGCTGTCAGCCTGCAGAGTTAGGTATGACAGCACTGTTTGCTATCATCTCAGTGTCTAATGACCTATTTGCCATTGTGGTAATCCCTTGAGCTATAAAAGGAGGCCCATGGCAATGATAAGAGGGGTTGGGAAAACTTAGATCACATACCCCCGTACGCGCATAGTCACCGCTGCCCCGAAGCGACCCTGCCGGTGTACTACACACCACCACCACCATTTCCCAATCAATCCACCAAAGCAGGAGTAGGGTTTTAAGCCTCGTGGCGGCCCAAACCTAGGTAAAACTGCCTTTGTGATTCCCTGTCGCGCTGCCTTGCGTTGGTCTGCTCTTTGTGCAACGTGACTCCCCCCTGCCGAACCAGCAAGGGGCCGTCCTGGTCCCATAGGTGGCCATGGTTTCCCGCGACATCTTTGGCGCGCTAGGTAGGGGGATCGCTTGCACGAACCTGAAGACGTAAGCAGCGTGTCATCTTACCGCCATCTGCATCGTCAATGGCGCCATCGACCATGGCGCCCAAGAAGAAATCGGCTCCTTCAGCTCATCCATCCACCTCAAACGCTCCGCTACCCACGGCCTCCAACGCTGCGGGGGGTTCGGAGATGCACGAGGGTACGAACATTGCGGGGTGTGTGGCCGGAGCAGGCGGCACCCACTACAAAAAAATACACTTCCGTGATGATACGTGTTTGTCACAGTAGGTCACATTTTCTGTCATGCATGTACATCCATGACGATTTTATGACAGAATCAAGATAGTCATACCTGTGGTGTCCTAGAAGTGTTCCATGACATTACCAAAATTATCATCAAGGAAGTGTCCACTTCCATGACGATAAATTGCGCGTCATAGAAGTGCTCTCGTCAAGGGTGACCGACATGTGGCATCCACCGTAATAGAACGTCGTTAAGCTATCGGGTCCGGTTTTGGATCCGATAACCCGTTAACAGCCCGGACCAATGGGGATTTTCCACGTGTAAAATCATCATTGGCTGGAGGAAACATGTGTCAGCTCCGCGTTGGCACAGGTGTCACTCATCTAGTGGCCCATAAAGTTTAAATGGGCCGGCCCAACTAAAGGCCCACAAGATTTTGCGGACCATAATGGCCCATGAGATTTTGCGGACCATAATGGGCTCACTCAGCTAAAGGCCCAAAAGATTTTGCAGGCCATAATGGGTTGGCCCAGGTAAAGGCCCACAAGATTTTTGCGGGCCATAATGGGCCGGCCCAGGTAAAGGCCCACAAGATTTTTGTGGACCATAATGGGCCAGCCCAGCTAAAGGCCCACGAGATTTCGCCGACATTAATGGGCCGGCCTAGCTATAGGCCCACAAGATTTTGAGGACCCTAGTAGGCCGGCCCATTAACTGGCTGCCATGTTTTGGGCCAAATGTCGGCCCATATTTGATCCGGTCCATTAATGGTCTGTCACGTTCCAGGCCTAATAATGGCCCATATGAGATCTGGCCCATTGAAAGCCTACCACGTTCTGGGCCAAATTACGGCCCAGATCAGGTCCGGCCCTTTAAGAGGCTTTGGGCTAAATTATGGCCCATATCAGATTTGGCCCGTCAACTGGACGCTATGCTTTTGGTCCACTTTCTAAAGGCCCATTTAGTAATTCAGCCTGATATTAGTTTCGGCCTGTTAAGGGCCCGTTTAACATTTCGGCCCTATATTAATTTCGGCATGTTAAAAGTTTGTCATATAGTTGGGCCTAACTACGGCCCGGTTTGCATCCGGCCTGCTCGCAGCCGATAATCTAATTGGGCCAAACAAGGACCGAGACGATTTTGGCCTATTAAAAGCCCGTGATTTGATTGGCACAATCATGGGCCGGGGTCCATTTCAAGCTGCTGCTGGCCCGTGAGTTGTTCGGCACGTTTCAGGCCCAACCTACTTCTCAGCCTCCTAAAAGCCCATTGAGTTTTCTTGCAAAAAGAGGGCCGGTGATTTACTCGGCCTATTAAAGGCCCGATCTACTAGTGGGCTAATTTTAATTTAGGCCTTTTAACGGACCAAGATGACAGGGCCCATGATGTGGATCATACATTGTGATTGCATGACGGCCCGATTATGTACCGTAATTTTACGGTTTGGCCGGTTTACTGCAAAGGCAGGAAATATATATACAGTAAAATAACTGCAGCATCGTGAATAAGAAAAAACCTAGACTATATAATAAAGAAATTACGGCATATTACATCCACTGGGCATCAAAGTTCCCCACTATGATAATAAAGCACATACAGACAGCAGATTACATGCACTGCACATCAAAGATCGCCACCAATGCAAATAAACATGCCGACAAAATAATATACAAAACCGACAACACTTCACTAGAGTTCAAGAAAGGTTAGCCCTGCTGGGGAGCTACAGCGCAAGCAGCTGAGCAAGCTGATGAGAATGCGCTTGTTTAACACTTATATCCTCCTCACTCTGAAAGATAAACAAGTAGACAGATGACAGGTTTTGCACATAAAAGTATCAGTGCTGACAATTCATCACATTTCTTACTCATGAATAAAGTGACATAGTTTAATATTGCATTAACACAATATGGTATTGTTCAGGTCAAGACATGGTAGGAAATGACATTGTGAAGGAGTTGGCAGCTTCACGACAACACTGGATTACAGATCAAGAACTCATAAGTATCAATGGTTAGTGTGCTGTCAATTTATCCCATTTCAGATTGGCAAATAAAGAGACGGTTTAAATAATAGTAGAATGATATGACATTGTTCGTAGTTAAGACATTGCAGAATATGACATTGTGTTGTAGGGGGTAGGTTCGCCACACCACTGGATTACGGATCAAGAACAGAAGCATACATGCAGTGCAAAAGAAGATCACTTGCTCTGTATAGTTTAATTTACATGGTATGAAGAAGGAACTTGGTTGTACAACTGAAAACTTAAATTGAGAAGGACAAACTTTTGTTTATGAACTACATAATAAACTTTAAACATGCAATTTGATGCAAACACCAAAAATAAACAGCTATTGCAGTCATGCCTAACCAAATATACACAACAAAGTTTGAAGGCTTGAGAAGGACAAACTTACATTATTGGTGAAGACAGGCTCTATAAAGCCCTTGTCCATGCTGATGGGGGGGATTCAAGAAGTTTACCATAGAATCTTCTTCATAAGCATTGCCTTTATTCTATGTATTGTTAAGAGTAAATATAGATGTGATAATATAAGAAAATATGGAGAATATTTAAGATAAGATGAAGAGTGATTCTACATAACCAAGTAGCTATAAATGTAAGTACAGCGATACAGGCAAAAGGTATATCCAAGAGCAATGCACAGCTAAACTTCTTCAATACCATCGGTGTTATCCAACCTTATGGTAAGAGTAAATATAGATCTGATGTGTAGAAAATGGAGAGCAAAGGAAAATAAGCTGTAGAGTGATGGTACATGAACAACTACCTGTCAATATAAGTACAATGATAAAGGACAGCAAGTACTTACAAGAACAATGCAGAGCTAAAAAATTTCATTGGCATTGGATATATTCTACACTAATGTAACCATTCATACAGATCAGATAATTTGGAGCGAACAATTAATAAGCCAGCTATCATGCATACTGCTATCACATAATGAACCAGGTATGTATGCAAGTACAGTGATATAGGATAACAGGTTGTAAGTGCATCTAGTGCCCCTTAGTGATTTTGGTGTATTGAAGACTTATAGGTTAAGGGACTGATGCGTTTGCGAGTGTACACAGGTCTATAAGTCTATGAGGAGTTTGATATTTACAGAGAAAGTCGACCCCTAAAAATGAAGTTCTTCGACTGAAGACTTTGATATTCTGAAGACTTTCTGAAGACTTTGAAAGTGAAGAAATTGGTGTGACCTTGAAGACTTGATATTCATTTGAGGAACATGAAGCGTGAAGACTTTTGTTTTCGTAGTTTCATTTTCTCTTTCTTGATTCATAGGAAACACCGTACTGTTAAAGGGGGTCGAGGAAATACTAAGGAAAAATTTCCATGTGATGCTCAACTCAAAATCCTACACCTACCAATCCCTTCGAGTGAAGACATTGGAAATCTCATACAATTCAGTCAATTTCTTCAGTGACAGAGACGCAGTTCTTTTGATCACTGAGGACTTTGCTCTGACTGAGGAGTTAGGAATTCGCCAGTGCGAATTGCCTACACAGTGAGGAACATGATAGCCCTGAGGAATTTGAGAGTCAAATTTCCGACCGTTGTTGTGCTGTGCGCCGGCTGTCCCAAAATATCTTATCCACCTAACGGTCATATCATTGAAGGGCATTTATGTCTTATCATGTCGGGCTGCTCCCTAGGCTATAAATAGCCGCCCCCTACAACCACTAGTTGGTTGGCTGCTCTGAGAGAACTTGACACTTGTCATTTGAGAGCAACCCATCCTCCGAGGACTTTGAGCGAAAATCATCAAGTGAGGAAAATCCCAAAACCAAACCCCCACTGTCGGTGTCAAAACCAGCGGATCTCGGGTAGGGGGTCCCGAACTGTGCGTCTAGGCGGATGGTAACAGGAGACGAGGGACACGATGTTTTTACCCAGGTTCGGGCCCTCTCGATGGAGGTAAAACCCTACGTCCTGCTTGATTAATATTGATGATATGGGTAGTACAAGAGTAGATCTACCACGAGATCAAGGAGGCTAAACCCTAGAAGCTAGCCTATGGTATGATTGTTGTAATGTATGTTGTCCTACGGACTAAAGCCCTCCGGTTTATATAGATACCGGAGAGGGCTAGGGTTACACAGAGTCGGTTACAATGGTAGGAGATCTACATATCCGTATTGCCAAGCTTGCCTTCCACGCCAAGGGAAGTACCATCCGGACACGAGCTGGAGTCTTCAATCTTGTATCTTCGTAGTCTTGGAGTCCGGCGGATAATGATAGTCCAGCTGTCCGGACACCCCCTAGTCCAGGACTCCCTCAGTAGCCCCTGAACTAGTCTTCAATGACGATAAGTCCGGCATGCATAATGTTCGACATTGCAAGGCGGGTTCCTCCCTTAAATAATCCAGAGAAGATCATGAACACCAGGATAGTGTCCGGCTCTGCAAAATAAATTCCACATTCCACCGTAGAGAGAATAAAATGTACACTTAGTTCAATCTGCTGACGTATTATGCGGCGTGACATCACACCGCTACCAGGCCTTTGTTTGAATTACTATACCACCTCAGCATGTTTAGCGAAGCGGTTTCCTTTGCACGTCTTGTCGAAGCAGAGATCGTGTTCCCCTTATTCCGGGATTCTCATCAATACGTGCGTGGGTAACCCAACCGCGCCATTGATGGTGGCGCTTGGGAGATAAGCGAGTTTTACCAGGCTGGTGGGGGACGCATAGTTTTGTCCGCCTATATATAAGGGATAAGGATTCACCTTCTCACCTACGCCTTCTTCCTCCTTTGCTTATCCATCCCCGCGAACTCAAGCTCCAACGCCCGAGCTCGCGCATCTCGCCTCGACCTTCTCCGAATATGTCCGGAGCGGGAGGTAAATGGTTAGCCTCCACCGTCAAGGAGGAGGACATCACCAAGCTGCGCAGCGCCGGATACCTTTCCGGCGATATCGCGCATCGGCTGCCCGACGAGGGGCAGCTCATCCCTACCCCTGGGCCTCATGAGAGGGTCGTCTTCCTCCCCCACTTCCTCCGCGGACTGGGCTTTCCGCTCCATCCATTTGTCCGGGGGCTCATGTTTTACTACGGCCTGGATTTCCACGATCTGGCGCCGAACTTTATCCTCAACATCTCGGCGTTTATCGTCATGTGCGAGGCCTTCCTCTGCATCCGGCCCCACTTCGGCCTGTGGCTCAAGACCTTCAACGTCAAGCCGAAGGTTGTGAAGGGTACGCAAGCGGAATGCGGAGGCGCCATGTTGGGCAAATTGCCCAACGTCCCTTGGCTGGAAGGGACCTTCGTGGACTCCGTCATGGGGTGGCAATCGGGGTGGTTTTATATCACCGAGCCGCGCAAATCCACATGGGTGGCGGCCCCCGAGTTTAGATCTGGCATCCCCACGCAGATCACCTCCTAGAAAGAGAAGGGCTTGCAGTGGGGGAATCCGGTGGAGGTGACGGGACTCCGAGCATGTATCAAGAAGATGGTGAGCAATAGGCTCAGGCTCGTCGACGTGGTCCAAGTCATGCTCATCCGGCGGATCCTCGCATGCCAAGAACGTGCATTTAATTTGTGGGAGTTTAATCCGGAACAGCACCAGGCGCTAAGCGGGCTCTTCGATACAACATACGAAGGCGCCTGGAGGGTGCTGTTCAAGGGCGCCGAAGCCCCCGCGTCCGCGACCGAAGACCGCGGATTCAGCTCGCAGTATCCAACTGACGAGGTAAGTGATTCAACCCCATTACGGGACACTGGTGATTATTAGATTGACTCTAGTGAGGTCTCATTCTGCCTCTTCCTTTGACAGGAATGGATGGAGAAGGCCAAGCTGCTCATCAGCCCGGCTCCCATGCCAGAAGACCCAGTAGACGCCCGCTTAACAGGGCTGCTGGTTCCGGCACCGCACGTGGTGCCGGAGAAGAAGGCCAAGAAGGTGGCCGCGGGGACTCGAAAGAGTTCCCGCAATCAGGCGTCTGACAACGACGAGGACTCCTCTCCTGAAGACGAGGAGGAGGAGTACTCTCTCCCGGAGGAGGGAGAGAAGAAAAGGAAGGCTTCCCCCAACGGGGAGGCCGAAGGGTCCAAGAGGGGGAGAACTATCCCCCCGGACAATTTCGCCAACATCAGCGTTGGTGAGGATGAGTGGCCTCCAAGGGCCAGCGTCCGGCAAGATCGCAAGTATCCGGATCCTTGATGTGTAATTTCTTTTATGTCACGTAGTATCCTTCTAACGCTGCATTCTGCCCGTAGTCTGGCCAATGATGATCTCCCCGACTCATCGAGCGGGTCATTGGCCTCGTCGGATGTGGATTCCATCCCGACTGCCTCCACCCCACGCGCCGACGAGGACGTCGAGGTGGGATCCCAGAGAGGGACCCATCAGGAGGAGGCTCCGGAGGCACCGTCAGGCAGCCTCCCGGACTTCGTGCCGGACTCTACATCGGAACCCGCAATGGTTCCAGAGTCCGACAAGCGGCCGCTTCGAAAGAAGGGCAGGACCGTGACGCCGGCAGCCTCCGTCCAACCGGAGGCGCCGGATAACCTGCTGGAGGCGCTTAAAGGTGCTTCCATCGAGGAAGAACACCGCACTATCATGAGTGCGGTGATTGAGAAGGTTCAGCTTGCTAAGAGCGGGCTGACCAAAGCCTGCATCAGCCTTTTAATAGGCTTTGAGGTAAGAAGTTAAAATTATGTAATGTAATACCGCATAGACAGTAGCCCCTGATGCTTAGTTCGGTGTTCGGAAAGAAAAGCCGGACTAAGGATCTTTAACTAGATATACGCAGGTTGCCTAAAATATGTCAATATGGGTTTGCAGGCTGCGCTGCTGACCTCTGCCGCACTAACGGCGGAGGTTGACGTGCTGAAAAAGGATCTCGAGTGGTCCGAGCAAGAGCTCGGCCATGCAAAGAAGCAGCTCGAGGAAAAAGAAGGTGAGTAACACCTCTTTGAATAAGTACCTTACAGAAAAGGATTTTGCTTGCAAATAAAATTAACAAGGATAATATGTGTATTGCAGGGGCCACTAACGAGGTGGCAGCCCTGCGGAATGCTGTGTCCGCGGCCGAACGCAATGCGGCCGCGAAACGAGCTGAGCGATAAAAGCAAGAGGCACGTGTGGCGGAAGTTCGGCAAGAGCTCCAGGCTCTCATGGAAAAACATGAGAGTTTGGAGCGTGACTCCAAGACTCGAGAGTCCGAGCTTGCCTCGGCTCTCGAAAGTGCCAAGTCCGCCAAGGCTGAGGCCCGTAAGGCCCTTCAGGAGGTTGAGGACATAAAGAAGATAGCGGCGGGTAAGGCGTTTTTCATGCAAAGCAGGCATGTTAATGTGAACTACCTGAAACTTACCCGCATTCGGAGCTCTCCAGGGGCGTTTGCAGATCTGCCGCGTAGTGCGTCTGATGCCGCCGCATTCTATCGTGGCGAGGAGGGGAGCTCGACGGAGAAGGTCTTCTGGTCTCAGTATACTGAGGCCGGCCATCCAGTGCCCCCAAGCGACCAGCTGAAGCAGCTGGTCGAACTCCACAAGGTAGCTGAGGAGGCCATGAAGGGCCTCATAGTCCGGCTGTGGCCTGGACAGGCCATGCCTGGTAGCTACTTTGGCCTCGTGCGGCGGCTGGTGGATGCATGCCCCAGGCTGGATGTAGTCAAGCGCTCCGCCTGTATCGAAGGTGCTCGTCGGGCCCTTGCCCGCATAAAGGTGCAATGGGGCAAATTGGATGTGGAGAAGCTTCTCACGGACCCACCGCCGCCGGGCAAGGAGTATCGCACGCCGGAGAAGTATTATAAAATTGTCCTGAAGGGAGCCTGCGATATTGCAGAGTGCTCCCGAGATGTAATCTTTGAGTGAACTCGCTGTTTATTTATCCTGTGCGTTGAAAACCTCGTTCATATGCGCCATGAGCAATGCTTGTTTAATTTAAAATATTACCTTCTGTGCGGCCGTTTGTAAAATCTGAGAGATGGCAAGTCGTTGGCTTCAGCCCCCAAGCCACAAGTGCTGGGGTGTTCGGGATAAACTTGAGCACTCTTGTTCCCATTTTTGGGTCCATCTAGGGAGGCGCTCAACACGACGAACAAGGCAACCGGACTTATAATATGCTTGAACACTCTCACTTAGCCATAGAATTCCATAATTTTAAATTTCGGCGAAGCCCCTGGTATTCGGAAGACCGAATCCGGGGCGCTATCCACACCTTCATCGGACATTATCCGGAACTTCGCTCGAAGCGGCGTGAGTCTTTAAGGACCCGAAAAAACCTCTCGAACAGCGAACAGTCTCTCGCCTTATCATGCCAGTCAGTTTTAGCTTTCTCCACTGAGGCGTTAACCCGGCTCAACCGGGGCGCAATCGCAGTGGTTCTCCCAGTGCCACCTTAGCCGACAGAACGGAATGTAAGGCACCAAAACGTGGGAGCCGAGCAAACCCAACTATTGACCCAAGACATGATTCGGAGCCGATTCATATAATGCTATAAGTTCGGGGTGCCGCACTTGTGAAAGTGTTCGGACTTTATCACACCATAGAGTGGGGAACATAAGCCCCTGGTGTATTATGCCGTACCAAAATATACGGGTGCCAGATGTCATATAATGAGCATATATATATATATATATATATATATATATATATATATATATATATATAATGTGATGCAATTGCGATCATAAAGGTGCTGCATTATTAATGAAAGAAAAGTCTGCTAGTAGAGCGGACTGATACAAATAGTGCGGTAAGCAAGGGATTTGGACTAAATAAACATGTCCCCCTCCAGGGATGAGCTGCGGATTTGGTGTATATAATCGAATTTAATGCTCGTAATTGAGACCACCTGAGTGTTCGACGCGGCCTTCTTTAGTCCCTGACTGTTGCATCATGAATTCGGCAGGTTCACCGCCGGACAGGGCTTCTGGTTAACAGAGTCCTGTGTACAAAAAGAAGAAAAATAATAAAAAAAGAGAGGCACATTTGCGAGCCCCTGGTGTGGTCGAACCGCACTCTGGGTCCGTTGTGATCGTGCCCCCTCCCCTGTGCCCATGGTATCTCCAAAGCGTAATGATGTACGCGGAGTGTTATTCTTGCGATCATACGCGGGCGAGGGTTGGGGCCGCATTGCTACGCGTGCTCTGATCGCGCCAGGTGGTCTTGGTTGACATTGCTCCGGGCGCGCTTTGCTGTATCCGGGCGTTTAACGGCCGGACTCGAGAATTGCCTTAGAAGGCTGCTCTGTACTTCTGCCGCGAGAGCCGCTGTATGTTCCTCCGTTCGGAGGGAGCGTTCCGTATTCCCATTGACCGTGATGACTCCACGAGGGCCTGGCATCTTGAGCTTTAGGTATGCATAGTGCGGCACCGCGTTGAATTTGGCAAACGCGGTTCGCCCGAGCAGAGCGTGATAGCCGCTGCGAAACGGGACTATGTCGAAGATTAACTCTTCGCTCCAGAAATTATCCGGGGATCCGAAGACCACTTCCAGTGTGACTGAGCCTGTGCAGTTGGCTTCCACTCCTGGTATGACACCTTTAAAGGTTGTCTTTGTAGGTTTAATCCTTGATGGATCTATGCCCATTTTGCGCACTGTATCCTGATAAAGCAGGTTCAGGCTACTGCCGCCGTCCATCAGGACTCTCGTGAGGTGGAACCCATCGACGATTGGGTCTAAGACCAATGCGGCGAATCCGCCATGGCGTATGCTGGTCGGATGGTCTCTTCGATCGAAAGTGATTGGACAAGAGGACCATGGGTTGAACTTTGGGGCGACTGGCTCCATCGCATAGACGTCCCTTAGTGCGCGTTTCCTCTCCCTCTTGGGTATGTGGGTCGCGTATATCATATTCACCGTCCGTACTTGTGGGGGAAAACCCTTCTGTCCTCTGTTGTTCGGCGGCCGGGTCTCTTCCTCGTCGTCGCTATTTAGCCCCTTGTCATTGTTTTCGGCAATTAACTTGCCGGCCTGCTTGAACACCCAGCAATCTCTATTGGTGTGGTTAGCTGGCTTTTCAGAGGTGCCATGTATCTGGCATAAGCGGTCGAGTATTCGGTCCAGATTGGACGGACCCAGAGTGGTTCTTTTAAATGGCTTCTTCCGTTGACCGGGTTTAGAGCCTCGGAATCCGGCATTGACTACCGTATCCTCCTTATCGTCGCCGTTAATTCGGCGCTTGTTTTTGTTTCGACGTGACCTGCCGTTGTTGTCCTTAGTATCCGGACTGCCAGAATTTTTACGGAGATTGTTGCTGCAGGCTAGCCAGCTGTCCTCTCCCGCACAAAAGCGGGTCATTAACGATGTGAGGGCTGCCATGGATTTCGGCTTTTCCTGCCCCAGGTGCCGGGCTAGCCATTCGTCCCGGATGTTATGTTTGAAGGCTGCAAGGGCCTCTGCGTCCGGACAATCGACGATTTGATTTTTCTTTGTCAAGAACCGTGTCCAGAATTGTCTGGCCGATTCGTCTGGCTGCTGAATGATGTGGCTTAGGTCATCGGCGTCTGGTGGTCGCACATATGTGCCTTGGAAGTTATCAAGGAATGCGGCCTCCAGGTCTTCCCAACACCCAATTGACTCTGCGGGCAAGCTGTTAAGCCAATGCCGAGCTGGTCCTTTAAGCTTGAGTGGGAGGTACTTTATGGCGTGGAGATCGTCGCCGCGGGCCATATGGATGTGGAGAAGATAGTCTTCGATCCACACCGCGGGGTCTGTTGTGCCATCGTAAGATTCGATGTTTATGGGTTTAAACCCTTCGGGGATCTGATGATCCATTACTTCGTCAGTGAAGCATAACGGGTGTGCGGCGCCCCTGTATTGAGCAATATCGCGACGTAGCTCGAGAGAGCGCTGCCTGCTGTGTTCGGCCCGACCGGGGTTATTGTATCCGGCACGACGGTATTCGTCGTGGGTCGTAGGGCGCCCACGTGATCCATAGATGGATCTGGATTGCCTTGCTTTGTCCTCCAATATGTCTTGCAAGTCCGGCACGTTCCCTCTTGGCTTCGTACTTTTGGAGCGATGCCGGGGTATGGTCTTGGCTAGGGGCCTGGATGCCTCTCTGTCACGACCACGGAGTGGTCGGTCAGCCATATCGTGCGCTGGTGATGGAGGTACGTATGCTTCCTCCTCTAATCGGGGGAGTAACTTGCGTTTTGGGTAACTTTTGGAGGGACGTTCGAGTTTATACTCTTCGGCCGCGAGGACCTCGGTCCATCGATCGGCCAGCAGGTCCTGATCAGCTTGAAGCTGCTGCTGCTTTTTCTTTAGGCTGTTTGCTGTGGCGATAAGGCTACGCTTGAAGCGCTTTTGTTCGACGGGATCCTCGGGTACGATGAATTCGTCCTCGTTGAGGCTTGCTTCGTCTTCGGAGGGAGGCATATAATTATGATCCTCAACCTCTTCGTCTGCCGCCCCCTCATGGGGGCTTGCTTCTGCATCCTCCTGCGCTGAGTCTTGCTGGAGGGGATTGTCTTCGGCACTCTCTGGAGTATTATTATCTCCTGTGCCGGAATCTCCATTCTTGCTGTGGCGAGATTTAGAGCGGCACCGCTGACGCCGGCGCTTGGGCTGTTTCTTTAAGGGATCTGCCTCCGCTGTTTCTTCGCCGTCCCCATCTTTTGGGGTATCCACCATGTATACATCGTATGACAAGGTGGCCTTCCAGTGCCCTGTGGGCGCTGGTTCCTGTTCGTCTCCGGCATCGTCGTCCATAGCGTCGATGTCTTCGGAGTCGTAGTCTAGCATGTCGGTTTGATCGTCGACAGTGGCTACAAAGTGGGTGGTGGGTGGGCTCTGAATTTCTTCGTCGTCCGTATCCCAACCATCCTGGCCATAATCCGGCCAGGACTCTCCTGATAACGAGAGATGCTTTAGTGAATTCAAGATATCGCCGAAAGGCGAGCATTGGAAGATGTCCGCGGCGGTGAATTCCATAACCGGCGCCCAATCCGGATCGATTGGTAGGGGCGCGGGAGGTTCGGAGTCCGGCGAGGAGTCCGGCGCCTCGGAATCACGAGTTTCGCAGGGGACAAGATTAGTGTTCGGCTCCATCGCCGTGGATGTTGGTGCCCCCAGGGCAGCGTCTATCCACCGGCCCTCGATCTGGGCGATCGGCTCCGGGCCAATGGCCGGAGCGGATCCGTGTGCGGCCACCAAGGCACTGTTCGGCGGTAGAGCTAGATCATGCCCATCGTCACAGTGCGGCGCGCTCGGCTGTGGCTCGAGTCCGTCGAGGATCAAGTCTCCGCGGACATCGACCATGAAGTTTAAGCTTCCAAATCTGACCTGACGGCCAGGGGCGTAGCTTTCGATCTGCTCCAGATGGCCAAGTGAATTGGCCCGCAGGGCGAAGCCACTGAATACGAAGATCTGTCTGGGGAGAAATATCTCACCCTGGACAGCGTTGCTGGTTGAAGATGCCATCAAGCCTATCGGTGACGACACAGAGGAACTCTCAATGAAAGCACCAATGTCGGTGTCAAAACCGGCGGATCTCGGGTAGGGGGTCCCGAACTGTGCGTCTAGGCGGATGGTAACAGGAGACGAGGGACACGATGTTTTTACCCAGGTTCGGGCCCTCTCGATGGAGGTAAAACCCTACGTCCTGCTTGATTAATATTGATGATATGGGTAGTACAAGAGTAGATCTACCACGAGATCAAGGAGGCTAAACCCTAGAAGCTAGCCTATGGTATGATTGTTGTAATGTATGTTGTCCTACGGACTAAAGCCCTCCGGTTTATATAGATACCGGAGAGGGCTAGGGTTACACAGAGTCGGTTACAATGGTAGGAGATCTACATATCCGTATTGCCAAGCTTGCCTTCCACGCCAAGGAAAGTACCATCCAGAAATGAGCCGGAGTCTTCAATCTTGTATCTTCGTAGTCTTGGAGTCCGACGGATAATGATAGTCCGGCTGTCCGGACACCCCCTAGTCCAGGACTCCCTCACCCACAAACCCAAAGTGATTGAGCATCACTGAAGAAATTGATCCTGCGTGGATCCGACGCTTGTTACCTTTGAAGACTGTGCTTCTTCCAAACGGTTAGGCGTCAAGGTCTAGAGCATCCAAGAGGAATTGTGGATTGCCGAGTGACCAAGTCTGTGAAGGTTTGGAAGTCACCTGAAGACTTACCACGAGTGATTGGACAAGGCCTGCTGGTCTTAGTTCAAGGAGAATACGGTGAGGACTGGGTGTCCTGAGTTGCGGCTCAGAGACTGGGTGTCCGGGACTGCGTGTCCTCGAGTTTAAATACTCAGCCGCTCCAACCAGACGTACAACTGGGACAGCAGTTGGAACTGGTTTACCAAATCATTGTCTTCACCAACTAACTGGTTCTATTTCCTCAACTCTTTCAATTCCTCATTACTGTGTTCAATGTTGTTCATATCTGTGCTTGAAGACTTTGACTGAAGACTTTCTCAAATTCCTCAGTTCAATTTCTTCAGTCTGTTTGTCTTCATCTTGTTATCCTGTGTTTATGCTTTCTGTACTCTGTGCTAGTCTTCATTTCATCATGATGACTATGCTTGTATCCTGTTATGTTTACTTCTGAGTACTTATTCCGCTGCAAGTAGTTCTTCGCTAAGGAATTTCCTCACCGGCAAATTCCTCAGTGAAGAATTCATAAAAATCGCCTATTCACCCCCCTATAGTCGATATAACGCACTTTCAATTGGTATCAGAGCAAGGTACTCCCTTGTTCTGTGTGATTTTGGTTTAACCGCCTGGAGTTTTAGTTATGTCGACCGCAGGTATGATCAAGGTCTCGGCTGGGTGTCCTACCTTTGATGGGACGGACTACCCCTACTGGAAGAACAAGATGCGAATGCATCTTGAGGCAATTGACAACGATCTCTGGTATGTTGTGGAAAATGGTGTCCCCTCTGTCACACCCTCACTGAACGCTACCGATGTGAAGAGATTCAAGCAACTCGATTCCCAAGTGAAGAATATCATATGTGTCCATCTGAGTAAAGGACAGTATGGAAGAGTGAGTGCTTTGGAAACTGCTAAGCTTATCTGGGATAGGCTGTCCAAAGTGAATGAAGGAGTCTCAACTCAGCGTGACTCTCGAGTTGATGTTCTTCGGAATCTCTTCAACCGCTTCAAAAGACTCGACAATGAAAATGTCCAACAAACCTTTGATCGCCTGACTGACATCTCAAATGAGCTTCAAGCCCTCGGTGCCACTGACATCACTGATCATGAAGTAGTGAAGAAACTGTTGAGATCGCTTGATTCCAAATTTTATACTCTGGGACTGATGATACAAGAACGTGCTGACTACAAGTCTCTTGATCCTGCCGATATCCTCGAAAGGCTAAATACTCATGAGTTCCAGCTTGCTGAAAAGAGAGATCTCTATGGTTCTAGCTATGGTAAACCACGTGCCCTGAAGGCCAAGGCTGTGTCAGACTCTGAATATGAGGATTCTGGTAGTACCCTTGGTGATCCTGAAGAATTGAGTCAGGAGCTCGCACTGCTCGTAAAGAAATTCCAGAAGTTCTCAAGACGTGGTCGCTTTGGAAAATCCTCAAGAAGCAGTGATTCCTCATCCAGTGACTATAAGAGAAGGCTGTGCCACAAATGGAAACCTGGTCACTATATCCAAGATTGTCCTCAGTGGGAAAAGGAAATGAAGAAGAAGAAATACAAGGATTACAGTTCTGATGATGCGAAGAAGAAGAAGAAATCGTCAAAATCTTCGTCTTCAAAATCCTCGAAGTCTTCATCTCACAAGAAGAGCAGCTCCAAGAAGGCTCGGGCATTCATTGGCAAGGAAATGGACTCTGAAGCTGAATCTGAGGAAAATGATGAAGAGGAGGCGTCTGAAGAATCTGAATCTGGTGTGGCGAGTCTGGCCATCGCTACTGCCTTCATTAGCATGTCCATCTTCAACACTGAAGAAACTGACCCCATCGACAAGCCTGATGAAGATAATGATGGCTACGCTCCCACCTATTGCTTCATGGCGAAAGGTGCTAAGGTACTCAAATACAACTCCTCTGAATCTAGTGAAAATGAATCTGATGAGGATCTCAAGCCCAACTACTCTAAACTTGCTAAGATTGCTGTAAAACAACAACGGGCTTTTGAAAAGGTTCACAACATGCTAGACAAAAGTGATGATATGTTGGGTGAAGAAATGGATCGCACTAAAGCCCTGACCAAAAATCTTCAGAGACTTAAGTCTAGGTTTGATAACCTTCAAAGTCATCATAACACTCTCTTATCTGATCATGAGAAACTTTCTTATGAATTTCTTCAAGAAAAGCAAGATCACGAGAAGCTTTCCTCTGAATCTCTTCAAAGAAAGGAAGATCTTGAAAAGCTAAGAGTGTGTTATGAAGATCTTCAGAAGGAGCGCGATTCATTACTAGCTCAACAGATCAGCGCTTCTCAGGAAGAATTTGTTCCTCCATGCTTAAAGTGCATTGAACATGAATCTGCTAATTCTTCACCTGAATGTTCAAATGCTTCAACTGTTACAAATTCTTCATCTGCCTCTGCTATCACTAATTCCTCATCTGAGGACATTGCTAGTATCACTGACAATGCAGGGCTGAAAGAATTGTACATGACAGGCATGTACAAAAGCCTCAAAGGGCATCAGACTCTTTGTGATGTGCTTAAAAAGCAGATCCTCAACAGAAACCCTAGGAAAGAGGGTATTTCCTTTGAGAGGAAACTCAATGCTGATGGAACATATTGGAAGCCCGAGCAGTACCCCAAAACCTCATGGGTTGCTGCAAAGGGACCTCCAGTTGATCCATCTAACTTATCTGGCTTTACATGTGAATCTCCTCATTCTCCGGATGAGTCATTTGACTCCAACTATAAACTATTCAAAAATCAGAATGGTGAAGTATTTGCTAGATATGTTGGCACTAACTGCAGGAACGGTTCCCCTATGAAGAAAATCTGGGTTCCCAAAAGTTATGTTGAAAGTCTTCAGGTGAATGTCCTCATGACACCACCTGTGAAGAATAGGAACCGCAGATCAAATGCTTCATATGGACCAAATTCTTCATATGGATCCAAGTCCTCATACGGACCAAATTCTTCACATGGATCAAATTCCTCAACAGGATCAAAGTCCTCATATGATTATCATCGTGCTAACAACTCTGTCTCGCAAGGTAGAGCTAAGGGCTATGAATATGTGCATTATTCTTCAAACCATTATGTTCATAAGTCCTCGAAGAATTTCTCTGCTTATTCATATGCTTACCCTAACCCATCTTATGTGAAACAAAACGGTTTGGCATCTTTGCCACCATTCTCACATGGTGCTCGCAGAATGATGAACTCTTTGCCACCCCTTCAGATGTGGGTGGTGAAGAAAAAGAACTAATCTCTTCTGCAGGGTCAGGTTTCCAGACGTAATTTAACGTCTGAAGAATTTGCTGGGGACCTGACAAAATTGCCTGAAAGGACGCAGGCGAATCATGATGAAATGAACTTTCATTTCACACGTCCTCATACTGCTATATCTGTTTACTCCTTGATGAAATTCATCTGATAAACTTGATATCATATTCTTCACTGATGAAGCATATGAGATTGTAAGCTACACTAATTCATCTACAGGATGATCAACCCAAAACCACTGAATGGGTCCTCGATAGTGGATGTACAAATCACATGGCTGGTGACAAGAATCTATTGATGGATGCTCCCTTATCACCGTCACCTCTGAAGCATATCATCTTTGCTGACAAAGGCAAAAGTCAGGTATTGGGTCTTGGTAAGGTTGCAATCTCTAAGGATAAACACATGGACAATGTCATGCTTGCCGAGTCCTTAGGATACAATCTCATGTCAGTCTCAATGCTTTGTGATCTTGATATGGTTGTTGTCTTTGGCAAGTATCACTGTGTTGTGATTATGGAAGCTGACAATTCCAAAGTCTTCGAAGGCTTTAGGAGAGGAGATTTGTATATTGTTGATTTCTCTACAGGACCACAACCAACCATGTGTCTACTTGCAAAAGCTTCAAAAGGCTGGCTATGGCATCGATGACTTGGTCACACAGGCATGAGGAATTTGAACACGCTTGCGGAGAAGAAGCATGTCATTGGCATTGAAAATGTCAAATTCCTCAAGGATCACTTATGCGGAGCCTGTGAAGCTGGAAAAATGACCAAGGCCAAGCATCCAGTGAAGACTATCATAACCACTACACGTCCATTCGAATTGCTTCACATGGACCTCTTCGGACCTAATCATTACTCAGCAGTCACTAATGATGCATCTCTATATGGTTTTGTCATTGTTGATGATTATTCTCGATATACATGGGTACACATTGTTACTTACAAACATGAAGTGCAGGAAGTCTTCAAACGATTTTCCTCGAGGGCTTCAACCAACTTTGGTGTGAAGATCAAGCATATCAGAAGTGACAATGGAACTGAGTTCAAGAATTCTGGTCTTGATGCCTATCTTGATGAACTTGGTATTACTCATGAGTTATCTGCTCCCTATACTCCTCAGAAGAATGGCGTCGTGGAGCGCAAGAACAGAACTCTTGTTGAGATGGCTCGCACTATGCTTGATGAATACAAAACGCCTCAGCATTTTTGGATTGATGCAATTGATACTGCGTGCCACATTATCAACAGAGTATATCTTCACAAATTCTTCAAGAAGACGACCTATGCAAGGTTGTCAGAATCGCGATTCTATTAGACGATTCTACGACTTTACGATCCAAACTAACCCCTATGATTCTACGACTTTAGTTCTTAGAATCTACGTTTCTACGATCCTGATAGTGAAGATTCTACGATTTGCGATCCTACCATCGAAGCTCCGATCCGATTCAAAATCACGATTCTGACAACCTTGGACCTATGAACTCCTCACTGACAAGAAACCCAATGTGAGTTATTTCAAAGTCTTCGGTGCTAAATGTTGGATTAGAGATCCTCACCACAACTCTAAATTTGCACCGAAAGCACATGAAGGTTTTATGCTTGGTTACGGAAAGGACTCGCACACCTACAGAGTCTTCAACATTGTTCTTCACAAGATTGTTGACACTGTAGATGTGCGGTTCGATGAAACTAATGGCTCGCAAAGAGAGCACCTACCTTCTGTGTTAGATGAACCAGCACCTGAGGATGCTATCAAGTTCAAGGAAACTGAGGATGTCATTCCTACTGAAGAATCTGCTGAAGAATTCATTCCTGTTCATGAAGAACGTCGAGCTGATGCACCTGAAGAACATGATGAGGAAAATGGTGCTGAAGAAAATGCTGATCAAAATCCTCAGCGACAACCAGCTCATCCTCGAGTTGCAAAAGAAGTGCAAGTGCAGAAGATCATCGATGACATTAGCGCACCAGGTCCTCTCACACGCTCAAAAGCTTCACATTTATCTAACTTTTGTGGGCACTATGCTTTTGTCTCTATCACAGAGCCCACTAAGGTAGATGAAGCATTTCTGGAGCCGGAGTGGATTCAGGCTATGCAAGAAGAATTACATCAGTTCAAGCTTAACAATGTCTGGGAATTGGTCAATCGCCTAGATCCTCGCAAGCATAATATCATTGGCACAAAGTGGATCTACCGCAACAAGCAAGATGAAAATGGCCTTGTGGTGAGGAATAAGGCACGACTAGTAGCTCAAGGCTACACACAGGTTGAAGGAATTGATTTCGATGAAACTTTTGCACCTGTTGCTAGACTTGAGGCTATTCACATATTACTTGCCTATTCTAACCATCGTGATATCATCTTATATCAAATGGATGTGAAAAGTGCATTCCTCAATGGTAAGCTTGAGGAAGAAATATATGTTGCTCAACCCCCAGGTTTTGAAGATCCAAAGAATCCTGACAAAGTCTTCAGACTCAATAAGGCCCTGTATGGCCTCAAGCAAGCCCCTCGGGCGTGGTATGATACATTGAAGGAATTCTTCGTGAAGAATGGCTTCACACCCGGTTCACTCGACCCTACTCTCTTTACTAAATCTTATGATGGTGAACTGTTTGTGTGCCAAATATATGTTGATGGTATTATCTTTGGCTGTACTGACCAACGTTATAGTGATGAATTTGCCTATATGATGAGTGAAGAATATCAAATGTCTATGATGGGAGAGTTGAAATTCTTCTTAGGTCTTCAAATTCGTCAGCAGCGCAATGGCATATTCATATCTCAGGAGAAATACCTCAAAGATGTACTGAGGAAATTCGGCATGCAAAATTGCAAAGGCGTCAAAATTCCTATGCCCACAAATGGCCATCTGTGCACTAATGAAAATGGTATTGACTTCGATCACAAGGTATACCGCTCCATGATTGGTTCTTTATTGTACTTATGTGCATCTAGGCCAGATATAATGCTTAGTGTTTGCATGTGTGCCCGATTTCAAGCTGCACCGAAGGAATCACACCATAAGGTTGTGAAGCATATTCTTCGATATCTAGCTCACACACCAACACTAGGATTATGGTACCCCAAGGGCTCTGCTTTTGATCTTGGATATTCTGACTCTGACTATGCTGGTGATCGTGTGGACCGCAAGTCAACATCTGGCACTTGTCATTTCCTCGGATGATCTTTGGTCTGTTGGTCCTCGAAGAAACAGAACTGCGTATCACTGTCTACTGCTGAAGCTGAATACATTGCTGCTGGCTCATGCTGTGCTCAACTGCTTTGGATGAAGCAAACCCTCAAGGACTATGGCGTCAACGTGAAGAATGTGCCTCTCCTCTACGACAATGAGAGTGCCATTAAGATTGCTCACAACCCAGTTCAGCACTCGAAGACAAAGCACATTCAAATTCGTCATCATTTTCTTCGTGATCATGTGTTGAAGGGCGACATCTCCATCTAGCACGTGAAGACTGAAGAATAGCTAGCTGATATCTTCACTAAGCCCTTGGATGAGAAGAGATTTAGCAAGTTGCGGTGTGAGCTAAATATCTTAGAGTCTTCGAATGTTCTTTGAAAAAGGCACACATCCTAACACTTATGCAAAATTGATGACTTAGATGTGCAACACATGAAGAAACGATTTTCTTCAATCAATGAAGAATAACACTCTAAGTGTGAAGAAATTAATGAAGAATTTGATTCTCGGAACCCTACGACAATTGTACGCGGTGTCTGAAATCATCATTCTTATACGGTGGGTCATGCCACCACAAAAAGTTGAAAAACTTCAATTTGAGTTTTTCCTCAGTTTTTGAAATTCTTCAGTTTTTCAAATTCTTCAACTTTGCAAAATCTTCACTGGTTCCGTCGTTTTTCTTCATTGGCTATACATATATATGAGTTTATGTCCACTACAGCATTCACTTCTGGCTATTTCTTCAAGTTGTGTTTTCTGCTAAGTGAATGTGATCGGACCCTTCCCCCTCTATGCTATACTCAACCTAATCTATTCACAAATTCTTCATGTGCGTTCTAATTGAAACTCGTTCAAAGTCTTCACTGTGTCCTTGACAGCTGAAGAAATTGCGAACGAAACTTTAACACAAATCTTATCCAGATTTTCGGTTTTAACGCTCAAACCGTTCCGCATCCCATGATGCATTATTTTATTCACCCACGATCTTACACGATCTCATCTGCACAGTACGTGGGTGACACATGTCGCGTGAAGGAGAAAGGACAGGGGCACGTTCGTCCCAAAATCTTCGGGTGAACAGTTTTTACCGTGGCTATAAATACCTCTCTCCCCTTCCTCACTTCATTTACTCCGCTCGGTCGCTGTCTCTCACTCAAGCTCCTCAAACCCTAGTGCCGCCGCTACTCCATCGTCGCCGGTGAGGAAGAGCTTCACTGCCTCGATCTCGTCGCCGTCGTACTCGCGCCGGCTGCGGAAATCTTCACTCCGCCGCCACCGTAGCTGTTTCCCTCTGCCAAGTTAGGGCGTGGGAGATCGAACCGGACGAACTTCACATCTGCTCATCTCAGTTCGTTGTGTTCTTCGGTTTGGGTAATTAAAAGTTACTTTTATTACTCACTTTGAGTCTCAAACTTTCCTGAAAATCTTCAAAGGTGTTTTATTTCTCAAATCTTCACACATATGAACACCTCACACACTATATGCTCTTGATCCATTTCTCTAAGCAATCATTTTCTTCAAGATTCCTCAATTGTGTGGATTTTCGATCTGTACAACTCTGGAACCTAAGACAAAGAGCGCTTAGTGAAATTCCTCAAGGCTCAACGGGTCAAATTCCTCAAAACTTGTCTTTTCGAAAAATCCTTGTGAGAACGCATATGACCTCTTCAAATTCCTCGCACCTACACTCTGTTCACAGGTACTCATAACCGCTGCTGAATCACTAGGTTCTCATCAACTTAACTCATTTGCAGCGTTCCTCGAAGAAAAACTGCATACTTCTTCAGAGTGCTTAGTTGTTCAAATTTCTCATCTGAAGAATATGGCTAAAGGAAAGAGACCGCAGAAAGGAGGAAAGAGGCCTGAGGTCATGACTGCTTTCGAAATCCCTGATGAACTCTATAAGGATTATTGCACACCTGATGAAGCCAAGTTTGGCAAAGAAAACAAGAATCAGCGCAAGGTGCGTATTCAGAGAATTGAACGGAGATGGGCAAGGGAATGGAGGGAATATCGATATGTTACTCCAAAATACATGAAGAAATTCTCCCTCAATCCTCTGTGCCCTAGAGCTCCATTGGCACCTGGCCAAGTAGCTGATCCCACTAGCATCAAAAGTGGTGAAGACTTTCTTGAAGAATGGGCTAAGCGCCAAGCTAAATTGGCAAGGCAAGCCAAGGAGGCAGTGAGGAAATTCAATGAGGATTCTGCTGCCACTGCTGCTGCTGCTGAGACCTCGGTCAGACCGAGGAAATCAATGCCAAAGAAGCCGGCTCGCAAGCCAAGTGCTTCACCATCAGCACCCTCACGGCCAAGTTCCTCAGCTATGCCCTCACGGCAAATTCCTCAGACCGTTACTGTTCCACCAAAGTCCTCAACTCCTGTGCATCTGGCTACATGCCAAAGGACTACTGGTTTTTCAATTGCTTCTGGTGTCTCAGCAAGTTCCTCAGCTACACCAATGTCCTCATCAGGCCCCACTCTGTTGAAGACTAAAGCAATAGCTGGACGTGGTCCTCGGCCAAGTCCAAGGAAGAAACAGGTTGCGTTTCAAGTGCCCTCTGATGATGAAGCTTCTGATGAAGAACTTGCAGAAATCATCAGAGATAGACAAGTAAAGGCCGCTAGAGCCAAAGGCACATCTGTGCCACTGCTTTTGGATCCGAAGAAGATCCTCGACTACATTGATCTCTGGCACAATGATCCGAACACTCCAATGCCTGATCTGCCTCTGACTCCCGGTCAAAGTCACATGCTGACTCATTTCATCACTCAAGAGAAATGGAAATTTGAGAAGGCAAGAGAGATCAAGAGAGCTCAATACAAGAAGGAGAAGCTCCTGAAGAAGAATGTTGTCAGAATGACACCTGAGGAACTTCTCCAGGCTCAATCTGAAATCCAAGCCCTCAGCAAAGACTTCGATGCATACAATGCTGATTGGCAAGGAGCCAAAGTGAGATTCGTCAACTTGACGAAGAAAATGACAACTGTTGCAGCCCCATCGCAACAAGAAAATCCTCATGCTGCAGACTCTGCTCAGCCTGCTGAAGAACATGCCAGCACCGCTGATGACTTTCAGCCTGCTGATGAAAATACAAGTTCCAGGGCTGATGACTCCGTCCCAGCCGCTGAAGAAATTGCCAGGGCATCCACTAGTGGTGCGCCTGAAGAAACTGAAGAGATCAGGGCAACTGCACCAGTTGCGCCTGAAGAAAATGAACCAGATTCCTCAGCTCCTCCCGCGCCTACACCAACTCCAATTCTTCCTTCTGCCTATGAAGTGAAGAAGACCAAGGCTGCAGAGCGAGCTGTAGTGAAGAAAAGGAAGGCATCAGCTGCGTCAAATTCTTCGGCTGCGAAGAAATGAAGCCAATGACCAGCTCTCTTGAAAATCCTATTGATGCCGTTCCGATTTCCTCCATGTCATCAAAGGAAATTGTTCCTTATGGAGAAGACTACAAGATCCCAAGCAGATCTGATGAAGAAAATCATTCTGCTGCTACGTCAGAGTAGCTTGATGAAGAAACTGAAGTGGAAGCAATCCCTTCAACGCCAGTCATTTCCTCACCTATGCCTCAGTTCACAGCTGAAGAGGCTGGTGTTGAGGAAATTGAAAATGAAGATAAAGATGTGGATATTGGATGCACTACACCAGTGATGAATGATGACTTTTGGGAAAGTCAGCATCCCAATACTCCTCCATTCACACCGATCCAACAAAATCCTCAGTCCCCGGCAACCACAGTTCAGATGGGCTCTGAAGAAACTCAACCCACTCCATCTGTTCATGAAGAAATTGCAGCCGCTAGTGCTGAAGAACCTGCTGCTGCTGATCCTCAAGTTGCACAAGAGGAGGAACCAGAAATTCCTCAGCCTGAAGAACCTGAGCTCGTGATTCCTGAGGTTGTGCTGCAAATCACTGACACTCCTCTGCCCAAGCCGAAGAATCCGTTCTCAAGCAAGCAAAAATTCAAGGCTGAAGACTTCTTTTCGGAGCATGTGTTCTTCACTGACTATAATCCATATGACTCTGCTCGTATAAGGAAGAGGCGTTTCTGGACTGCAAGTCAAGCCAACTTGTATTCCTCAGTGCTATTTGACAAGGACAAAATCTTCGATCATGAACATATTCCTCATGTGGATATGGAATCTCTGCCATGCTTCGAGCCAGTCCTCAGTGTTATTCACGATGCAGGATTACTGAATTTCTGCACTGACATTTGCGATTGGAATGAAGAACTCATTCTTCAGTTCTACGCCACACTGCATATCACTGGAGACGCTGAAGATGTCAATTCATGGGTGCTGGATTGGATGACCGAAAACACTCATTATAAGGCACCAACAACTGAATTGCTTCGTGTCCTTCCTCTTGATCCTCCCCATGACAGTGCACGTTGCATCTACAATGACCATGAACTGACAAATCATTGTATGCAAGTGCTCATGAAGCCTTTGAAGCCAGGGCAGGCCCCTCGAACCAAATTCCTCGTCAAGGAATTGCTTTATGTGCCTCGGACTGTCTATCGCATCCTGACGAAGACAATGAGTCCTATCAAAGGCCACGACTCAAATGATGAAGATGTCGTTGGCATCATGAAGAACATGCTTTTCAACATCATTCATGGTGTTCCCGTCAACTTCCATGACTTTTTCATGAGGACCCTTGCAAATGTTGCAATGTCACCATTCGAGCTGAAGCCCTATGCGCCTTGGATTATGAGATTCATAAGGGCAAGATCTTCACTGAATTACAAGGCTGACACTCTAAACCATGGTAGCTACTTGCCTCCCATTGAAGTCCTCAAGCGACCAGTTTCATCATCTGATGATAAAGGCAAGGCAGCTGCTGTGATCGATGAAGGCACTCGTCCATTGGATGGTCAATTTCGTCTGGCTACATCTTATTCTACCAATGATGACTCTGCCACACATGACACTGCCGCAAATACCTCAGCCAAGCAAAAGCCTCAAGCCACAGCACCCAGGGTGATGACTGACCGTGAGTTACTCCTCAGTCTTCATTAGAAGGTTGATCGCAATCACAAATGGGTGAAGCGTCAGTTTGCTGCTATTCTTCACAATATGACCTCAACACATAATGCAGTGAAGAACAACCATTATCACCTTCATGAAACCCTCAACCGCACCTGGGCTATTCTCACTCATGTCTATAGCGCGGAAGAACTGAAGATATGGGTCTTCAGGAAGCATTTGACTGGTCTGCACCTCCTCCGAAGAAATTCAAGAGGGTCAAAGTTCCTGATCTGGTGGCCAGCTCCTATTCTTCATCGCGTGATACTGATGAGTATGAAGATTTGGACGACACTGCGGCAGGCCCTACTTCAACAAACAACCCCGACAACGCCGGCGCTCCTCCATCAACGTGAAATTCTTCAGGGGCGTTAGTCCTCAGTTTCGATCCTTTTGGTCATTTGATGACAAAGGGGGAGAAATCTGAGTTAGTCTTCAAGCGGGTCTATACTAAGGGCGTTTTTTTAAGTTACAACTCTCATTCTTCTGAAACTTTTATTGGATCGAGTTGTAATCTTAAACCCGATGGTGCCTTGATACTTTTGGACGGTGCTCTGATGCTTTTGATGCACTGAGCTCTGATACTTTGATGTGCTATTCTGCATGCTTATTCCTCGTTAATATTATTGCACGCATGCTGAATCTCATCAGGCACCATATTTCATCATGCATTTCAAATTCTTCACATTATATATCAAATGCGTGTATGAATTACAAGATATAGGGGGAGTTCTCCATGATTCAACTCTTCAAATGTGCATTGCCTCAAAAGCAAATTCCTCACTATGCACATCTTCAGGGGGAGTTCTTCTATATCTTGCAATCAAATTCCTCAATATTAGTATTTACACTTCATATATTTATCCCCGTTGAAAACTTAACCTATGTTGTCATCAATCACCAAAAAGGGGGAGATTGTAAGTGCATCTAGTGCCCCTTAGTGATTTTGGTGTATTGAAGACTTATAGGTTAAGGGACGGATGCGTTTGTGAGTGTACACAGGTCTATAAGTCTATGAGGAGTTTGATATTTACAGAGAAAGTCGACCCCTAAAAATGAAGTTCTTCGACTGAAGACTTTGATATTCTGAAGACTTTCTGAAGACTTTGAAAGTGAAGAAATTGGTGTGACCTTGAAGACTTGATATTCATTTGAGGAACATGAAGCGTGAAGACTTTTGTTTTCGTAGTTTCATTTTCTCTTTCTTGAGTCACAGGAAACACCGTACTGTTAAAGGGGGTCGAGGAAATACTAAGGAAAAATTTCCATGTGATGCTCAACTCAAAATCCTACACCTACCAATCCCTTCGAGTGAAGCCATTGGAAATCTCAGACAGTTCAGTCAATTTCTTCAGTGACAGAGACGCAGTTCTTCTGGTCACTAAGGACTTTGCTCTGACTGAGGAGTTAGGAATTCGCTAGTGCGAATTGCCTACACAGTGAGGAACATGATAGCCCTGAGGAATTTGAGAGTCAAATTTCCGACCGTTGCTGTGTTGTGCGCCGGCTGTCCCAAAATATCTTATCCACCTAACGGTCATATCATTGAAGGCCATTTATGTCTTATCATGTCGGGCTGCTCCCTAGGCTATAAATAGCCACCCCCTACAACCACTAGTTGGTTGGCTGCTCCGAGAGAACTTGACACTTGTCATTTGAGAGCAACCCATCCTCCGAGGACTTTGAGCAAAAATCATCAAGTGAGGAAAATCCCAAAACCAAACCCCCACAAACCCAAAGTGATTGAGCATCGCTGAAGAAATTGATCCTGCATGCATCCGACGCTTGTTACCTTTGAAGACTGTGCTTCTTCCAGACGGTTAGGCGTCAAGGTCTAGAGCATCCAAGAGGAATTGTGGATTGCCAAGTGACCAAGTCTGTGAAGGTTTGGAAGTCACCTGAAGACTTACCATGAGTGATTGGACGAGGCCTACGTGGTCTTAGTTCAAGGAGAATACGGTGAGGACTGGGTGTTCTGAGTTGCGGCTCAGAGACTGGGTGTCCGGGACTGCGTGTCCTCGAGTTTAAATAGTCAGCGGCTCCAACCAGACGTACAACTGAGACAGCAGTTGGAACTGGTTTACCAAATCATTGTCTTCACCAACTAACTGGTTCTATTTCCTCAACTCTTTCAATTCCTCATTACTATGTTGAATGTTGTTCATATCTGTGCTTGAAGACTTTGACTGAAGACTTTCTCAAATTCCTCAGTTCAATTTCTTCAGTCTGTTTGTCTTCATCTTTTTATCCCGTGTTTACGCTTTCTGTACTCTGTGCTAGTCTTCATTTCATCATGATGACTATGCTTGTATCCTGTTATGTTTACTTCTGAGTACTTATTCCGCTGCAAGTAGTTCTTCGCTAAGGAATTTCCTCACCGGCAAATTCCTCAGTGAGGAATTCATAAAAATCGCCTATTCACCCCCCTCTAGTCGATATAACGCACTTTCACAGGTACTAACAAGAACAAAGCAGCGGGCAGCATATTTGTGATATCATGTCGTTCTTTTCAAACCGGAATTCTTCTTCGAGAAGATTTCCTACAAAAAAGATCCATAAGGCACATGCGGAAAAGTAGAAGTTTAAATTATCATGTGATCTCATAGACAGTACCTCATCCTGGGAACAAGACCAGTGCATAACAAGGTTTTTCCATTCAATGTCTCCTAAATTTAGCACAGCAGACTTCACCAGAAATTCGTTTATAAACTTGGCATCAAAGTGTGATTTCCTCGGGTAACACCGATACTGCTACAATGCTTCCTTGAAAAGCACAAGCAAGCTTTGCTCGTCATGACTATCTAGATTGACCCTCGCCTACTTACAACAATATAATGTAAATCATTGATGTGTTCAATCAGCAGAAAACAGGAAAATAATAACCATGAATAATAGCACTTACACATAAGTTGGACAGGAAGATGTGAAAATGGTGTTTGTCTTCACTATAATCTTCCCATGATGGGAATATATGCACGTAGTCCCTAACAACATTGAAAGCATTGTCTTTTAAACTGGGAATAACTGGAATGGGGTTCTAATCTGCAGGAATTGGTCGTCTCTGCAGTTGGGATAGGTCTTCGGCCAGTGGACTTGTTGTACTTTTTGCTGGAGTGGGATTTTTTTGTGGTACGACTGGTGCTATGGCAACTGAAATCGGTATACCTTTTGCTGGAGTGCAGGTCCTGTGTGGTGGAGCTAGTGGTGTGGCCAGTGAAGTATGGGTACAGTCTGCTGGAGTTGGTACTACGTTTTGTGTCACTGGTTGTACAGCCAATATAAGTGGGGTGCTGCCTGATTTCTCCGACACCGCCATGTTTTTCAAGGACTTTGCTGGTGCTCCTTCAGGTTCGGCAATCACCCTCTTCTTTTTTGATGTCTGATGCACAAGAACAACATTTGGGTGGAAAAACATGGTATGATGACAGATGGAATATGTATTGATAATGGATGGGCATGGCATCTTGACATATATGATGAGTAAACTAAGCAGATGGCGGTGCAACAAAGTAGAAGAAATGCAAGACAATATATGCAAGATACGCGTAATCAATAAAACCTTGCCAAATTAGAACAGGCACCTTGATGGGTGAACAGGACAGGCCATCTGCCTTTGACTCCTCGAGGTTAGAATAGTCATTAGGATCATATTCTGAACAAGAATCAACATGCGGGGAGCGTATGAGTTTCATTGCATCTAGAATGGCAGTCAATGCCTTGGTGCCAATTTGTAAGTCATTGCAGTGTTTAGCTTCAATTGTGGACTGCTGCTAGTGCGACACAAAGTAGCTACACAGATCATAGTGTAGATATAACGGGAAAACCGTAAGCATCAGAGTAAAATCAGCAAAGTGGAACTTTCTGGAATATATGTG
Organism: Triticum timopheevii; assembly: GCA_963921465.1. Taxonomy (NCBI): domain Eukaryota; kingdom Viridiplantae; phylum Streptophyta; class Magnoliopsida; order Poales; family Poaceae; genus Triticum; species Triticum timopheevii. Next base: position 150,579,523 of record OY997262.1, on the reverse strand, counting down.
CTAGTATTGCCGGTACGGCTAGAAAGGCTTCGAATACCAACTCTCTTCAACTGAAGGTGAGGTACTGTTAATATCAGTGTAACTCTCAAAGGCGACATAGCTCCCCGCATTTCCTTGCTATTCTTATAGGATTCAAGTGGGCAGGCCACTACAAATCCTATTCCTATGTTTACAAAATCCTACGAATCAAAGAGGCCCGAAGAGTTCAAAGTGTCCATCACAACCGACCATATAGACCTCTACACTGCAAATGTCCCTGCTCATCTTCACTACAAGGAACATACTGTACTACTATCATACTCCCTCCCTTCCAAAATATAAGTCTTTGTAGAGGTTTCCACTATGGATCTACAGATGTATCTAGATACATTTTAGAGTGTAGATTCACTCATTTTGCTCCATATGTAGTTCATGGTGGAATCTATACAAAGACTTGTATTTAGGAACGGAGAGCGTACTTATTAAAGAAGAACGAAAGAGGAACATGCTAAAAAAGAGCAAGAAGATTTTGGATAATAAAATGTTCGTTGTGCAATGCCCAGACATGATGAACCAGAGCGCATTAAGAAAGCAACTACCTGCTGTCTCTCTATATGTGGTGCACGTGCTTTTTGAAAGTAAAGTAGGAACATTAGCTGACCAATTAAATGTTACCTGTTTTAGTAATATCAGCATCATATCAGATTCGTACTTGAGCAACAAGTTTGGAATTATGAGTGGCACGTTGTTTAGCTTGATGGATTCAGGAGCAGTGCTAAGTAGGTATGATGATGGTATTGAATATAAAGGCATGTCTCCATGCAAGTTGCGCGACTTTAGTCATTTGGGTCAGTCGACCATTTCAGGCGGTTGGATGAAGATCCGACGTCTCCTAACCCTTCTTCTTCCTCATCTCTAATTCTTCCATACATAACACCGCACGGGCCGTCGGCCGGACCACCGGCCCCCACCGCTTGTGTTCCTCCGCCACCCCCACCCCTGCCCCCACCCGCGTCGAGTTTTCTTTGTTCGGCGAGGCCCCACCACTGCCCCCCAACCACCGTCCCCACCTAAGCCCCTTCGTTCGCATCGGCGAAATCCGGCGAGCTCTGAAAAATCAACTGACCCAGTTTTGAAATTTAGTCTATTGTGATTTAACTAGTGTGGAATATAAAAGGGGAAAACCATAAGCATTGGGAGTATAGTGTTGAGCATGCCATGGCGGATCTGAAGGTGCAAACCGGACAAAGGCAACTTCGCAACGAATGTTTGCTTTCAACTAGCAAGTAAGTGATGGACAAGAAATTGTAGTAAAGCAGTGGCGATCTATTTGTTGCTACGATAAATAAGTTGAGAAGATACAAAAGAGTACTGCCTCTAGTGCGGCGCCATGTATGCATCTGCTGAGAATTTGACGGTGCTACGATAGCGATGGCTGTAGGCGGCGTGGAAGCAGATCTAGGAGGGTAGACGGTGGTGGCAGGGTGCGGTGGACGAGACAATCGTAGGAGCGGCGCTGGCAAGGTGGACGACGGCGGGGATGAAGCGAGAGGACGGGATGCAAGGATCCCGGTCCGAAGTCGTGGATGAGAGAGGTCGATATCTTGTAATGGACGATGGCGTCGGGCTATCAGCTCCGGCATGGTGGAGGAGGACGGCGGTGGATGGGGTGGCGGACGGAGGAGGCTGTGGTGGAGAGGGTGTTTTGGCGCCCATGGAGTACGAATGGGGAAATGGAGGTAGAGAGGAAGGGGGGAACCATGTCTTCAGGGCGCGCTTGTCTTAAATCTGAGGAAATTTACAAACATAGGCCCCGTTTCAAATTTCCTACATCACGGCAATATTAGTCGGTTGGGGATAGGACGGTAATCTCACATACACCAAATATTTGTTGGTGAGAGTTTGTTTTTGGCACCCACTGTGTATGAATTGGGGAGGGAGTCGATTTCGGCCGAGGACACACTGTGTTTTGGCGCCCACCGTGTATGAATCTGGGTGAGAGGCGGTTATGTCATGTTTGAGTGAAATTACAAACCTACCCCTATCGAAACCTATAGAAATCGAGCACATAGGATTTGCGTGGCAGGGATAGGCAGTAGTAATTTCCATCTCGCAGATTTTGGTTTCAGGCGATTACTACGACTTTCCCCGCTTCGTTCAAATTTTGCAGAGTGCACGTTTATCGTGCCAACTCAATTTGAATCCCGTTTGTATTCTATTTTTTCGGGCAGGATCCATCTTTGATTGGAATAAAATTCTATATACATCATTTTTTTATATATACTTTCAAAAGCACAACAAATAATTCTGCTCCTTTATATGTATAATATGATTTACAAATAAAATGATCTCAAAATCATAAGGTTGAATTCAAAAAATTTAAACCAAATTATGTTCTACTAAAATGTATGGATCAGTAATATCTACATATTAAATAACATAGATGCATGTGAATTCATATGAGTATGCATGTTTGATAGATCAATTTTGGTTCGAGTATGGATGACATGTATCATCATCTCGAATTCAAATATTTGAATCCCTTTTATGTTCACTCCTTTCACGCCCATCTCTCTCGCATGCATGCTCCTTCATGTAGCTTTCACTCTCTTTTCTCTAGCTCACCCGCACGCTCACTTCATGTTTCTCCTATCCTCACAAACATGGTCTCTCAACGTCTCCCTTGAGAAGTGACACACTCTCCCTATCATTATACACGGTTTTCATTATCTCTGACGTCTCTATCGTTCTCTAGTATCACTAGGTACCTAAGCTTTCTTTTTCACCGCCACACACACAGTCTCCACTCGTCTTTCACTTTGTCTTTCTCTCTATGGAATTCTCTCGCACACCCTATATGTCTCTAGATATGACTCATACCACTAAAATTACTCTCTCTCTCTCCTGTAGACACAACATTTGTTGCAGTCTCCTTTTTGTCTCCATTCCAGACTAACATTATTCATTTGTTTACCGATCCGACAAACTCCCCCCCCTCTCTCTCTCTCACACACACACAACTCCTGCTTCCACTCCCCTTCCCGACTACCGTCTCTCTCTCACACACACAAAACTCTCGCTTTCGCACCCCCGACTTGTATTTCTCTCACAAACATTTATCGACTAGCCTCTAGATAGGTTTATACACCCGCACACTTGTGCTTCCACTATCGCATACATGTCTCTCTCCCGCTCCTTGTATCTATGTAGATTTTTCTTCCCTTCTTGAGACACGCCCTCTCGATCGTGCACACACACTATCGCCTCATTTTAAGCTGATACCTCTCTCACACACACTCTTTGTGTCTTTGTCACACATGCACTCCATCCTCCTCCTCTCTCCCTCTCTCTCACACACACATGGGCTTTTTGCAACAACTAGCAAGATGCCCATGCTTTGCATGGAACATCAAGATGCATTTGTATGAGTAGTTTATCTTGTGGGAGAAAAGGATGAACGAGGGAAGGCCTTATTTGCAAATGTGGAGAGGGGTGTGGGTATCTTTTTTGCAAAATTGCCATAGTTTCCTTCATATCCGTCAGATCGCACTCCTTTCCACATTTGCAGATAAGGTCTTCCCTCGTTCATCCTTTTCTCCCACAAGATCTTGATGTTTCGTGCAACGCACGGGAATCTTGCTAGTAAGAGTAGAAATTAGACATATACGACTTCTCGAATCTTGAAACCAACAACATTCCTCCCTTATCTCATCAAAACTGCCAAAGGAATATATTTTGAGTGAAACATAAGATATTTTTAGTGATATACGTATTTCAAAACTAGACTTTTTTTCCTATCAAATCGGTGAATATGTATTAATCTACTTTGATCGTGTGGCAACACATTGGCACATTGCTAGTAGTTATTATAACTTTTTGGACACCAGACAAACGGTGGAGTACTCTCACATGAGTGTTACGTAAAGGCAATGTTAACAAATAAACCCTAAAACCCTAGGTGCAGGATTGCTGCATTCGCGGGTAACGGGTATGTGGTGGAGCACACCTTTGTAGGAATAGTCAGCTCGTGTGATAATTTGATCCGTAGGAGTTGATGGTCGGGACCACAGGTGAACGACTTGGAGGCGGTGACTCGACAGTTGTCACAGATCGAGTACCCATGTTTAAAATGTCATTTTTTAGCGGGGTTAAGAGTTCCGATTTTCAGTGGCGCGTTATAAGTACTAAGTAGTTTTTAGAACGATTGGTGTGGAGCGAAAATGGAATTCATAGTACTACATACCTCCTTGGCATATGGTTGTATGGGTTTATGTTGCGAGATGTTGAACCTGGTAGTTCTAGGGCAAATACTATGGTTTAGATTTAGATGTTGGTTTTCAGTAATGAAAATCGGAAGGGGGAAACCCTTCTTTGATTAAAAAAAACTACTACCTCCGTTCTGGTTTACTAGTCCCCATCGTATTTTGGGTCAAAGTTTGTCCATGAATTTTACTTGTACAATGTGAATGGAAAACGAGATTTTGTTATACCCAAACAAAAAAGGACTGGAGGGAGTGATTGCTCTGACACGGACGCGACCTCTCATAGCGCAGACATTGAACTAGCGCGCCAGCCAAGAGGGCCCCACTCGCTGCAGGCCCGACTGAACACGCCTTCTCGCCGAATGCAACCGGCTTCAGACTGCCCCACCTGCCTTCATTGAATTCGCGCATGTGCCGGCAACACAACCTTCCGCAAGCCGGTCGGCATTTTATAACACAAAAAGTGATAAAATATAATTAATTACGCATGGTCTTGACTTGTTGTGCTCACACTAGTAGCAGGAACTAGAGGTTTTTCTTTATTTATAACTCTCCTCACATTTTTTGGCTTTGAAGTGAATCATGGTTGTGGACATTATGTATGAATGTACAGATACTGTGAACATGAGTTTGATGTGGAAGTTGAACTTGGAATGTCGGGCTTGCACGTGAACTATACCATGTCCAAAGCTTCGTCTGTTATTGTTTGGAAAGTAATTGATGTTATTACATGACCCGGAAAAAATATATTTTGTGCCACATCAGTAGATGCACAGACATCACAACGGGCATGCTGATTGGATAAACATTTGAACCTAGCTATTATGAAGGAAATTTTGCATTGATAACAGTTTTAGATAGTAGGAGACGCCTAGCCTGCTCTGCCTCTGCTAGCTTATTTCTGGCTTCTTCCATCTCTTCTTTGGCTTGGGTGAAGAGAGCATCTGATTGCTCTTTTCGCTTCTTCAGGAACTCAGCTACCTTCTCAAGGGCTGCTACACGCTTTCTTTCAGCCTTTACTAGAGCCACGAGGACACGATCAGCTGACGACTCCACCTGGCTTGTGTGTAATCCAACATCATCTGGGAATTTGCACCTTGTGTCTAATCCAGCATCATTAGGGAACTGGCACCTTGTGTGTAATCCAGCCTCATTTTGGAAACATGATCTCGAGGTTGACCATACTTCCCTCATCGCAAGAACTGCATCCTGACATGAAGTTACTTCTTTTTTAGATCAATAATCAGAGCAACTCAGATCCATTTAGTAGAAGCCAGATAAGCAGAACTCGGAGAAGTGAATTCAAAAGGAAAAAAATATATAAACAGACTACAAGGTGAGAACACCCACTTCCTACATCAAGCTAAAAACTAAAGCATTTGGAGGATTAAGACTCTTCTTATTACACATCGAAGAACACAAGGCTTAAGAGAAACAGAAACTACAACATATACACATCAAAGAACACGAGGCTAAACGAAAGTAATTGAAAGGGTGTTACTTACCAAAGCTCGTTTTATAGGTTTGGTGCAGCTCCTCTTTAACTTGCCATGCTCCTTGCAGATGTCCCCAATATCCCGTGTTTGGTCTTCATTGGTCCTCTGCATGTTCCCACTCGTGGTTTTAAAATCTCAACATGGCAAGAAAAATATACTACAAGTAATACTCGCGCATCTTGTGGGCAACATTAAAGCACTCGACTGCCATGTTAGAGCATCTCCAACAGAATCGCAACGCGTGGCGCTTCAAAAAAGCGTTTACAGTGCTGAGATCGAGAAGTAGAGATAGAGAGTAGAGACTAGAGAGTAGAGGATAGTTCTCAGCATCGATAGATAAAAAATAGATAATTCAACTACTCCTCGTCATCCAACTCCTCCTAGCATCGTCGTCGGATTCCCAGGGCGACGCTGCTCCTAGCCTCAGGTTGAATTGAGTGTCCGCTTTTCACCTACGCTTGTCCTCGCAATAGGCGGCTCGCTCTGCCCTCCTCTTATCCCTCTCCGCCCTCCTTTGCACGTAGAACTCACGCAGGAAGCGTTGGCGCCATAGCACCATGGCTTCCTCGTCCATCTCGGCGATGCCGAGACGGTGCTCCCGCCTCCGGTTATTGCGACGATCCTCGTCGGTGATAAGCCGCGGCAGAGGCGCGAGCTCCTGCGCCCGCTCCCGCGTCGGCACGTTGGGGAAGTTCAATGTTCTATGAGGCCACCGGAGGTGCCACGCCGCCGCGTCGTACGCGCGGGCGGCCTCGTTCGTGGTGCCGAAATTGACGAGGCCGAGGCGCATCCCGCAGAATCGGATCTCGGTGGAGAAGCCACCGGAGGGGCGCGCGCAGATGCCGCGGTATCCCCAAGTTTCCTGGCGACGCGACGGCATGGTGGCGCAGCGGCAGCGAGGTGAGAAAGAGTGGGTAGAGAGCGGTGGCGAGGCACAAAGCGGGGAGAGAGTGGTGGCAAGGCATAGAGCGGTGGGAGGGTGTTGGATTTTATAAAGCGCGCCGGACGCCGCGCGCCAAAACTAGCGCACGCCCGGCCGCTTTTTCCCCCGCGCGCGCGATCCTTTCCCGACGTCTCTGCTATCTCTACTCTCTTCTCTACTGTTATATTTATTTTATATTTAATATTTATATCTACTTCTCTACTCTTATAAAACAAACAGAGTTGGTGATGATGGTGTGCCTGCCGTCCTGCAATATAAGCCGTCCGATTTATATCTGACAGATAGGAAGGAAACAGTGGCAATTTTGCAAAAAGATACCCACACCCCTCTCCAGATTTGCAAATAAGGCCTTCCCTCGTTCATCCTTTTCTCCCACAAGATAAACTACTCATACAAATGCATCTTGGTGCGTGCAACGCATGGGCATCTTTCTAGTTCTAAAAAACTTTCCATCATTTGCCACACTACTGGTTGCAGATGAAAAACCTACCCAAGCACACCGCGATACAGGAGCGACGCACAATTACAAGCTGATATTCTGTTGGACAATGGAGGCTATAACCAATTACTTTTACGGGAACAATAGCACCCAGGAAATTTGAAGGGTAGGTATGAACCAAATTGGAACTGCACATGTACTGCTAAGTGATTCAATACACACATTACCAATCAAGGAGGATAACGATTGTCGCGGCGGCCCTTGTGAGTCATGGTCAGCAACGGGAGTCAGTTCATTGTCCATGACAGTGGTGCTTCTGCGCTTGGCGTCGGCTTGCGGGAAGCAGATCTGAGACCGTGGAAGACGGTGCCGGGGAAGAGGCTCCGTGTACGACAACGACGGTGGACCGGCTCCAGTGCGGCGTACGAGGTCGTCGAAAAGGCAGATGCGCTGCGGTGGACGAGTGCACCAATGTAGAAGGGGAGGAGCACGAAGGCTGCGGTGCCGTGGAGAAGTCTATTTTGCGGTGGGGATAGAAAATGGAGAGTATTCAGGTGTACTACTCTGGGTGCCGGGGTGGGGTTGACTGGGTAGGGTGAACCTGAAGTTACGAAAACAGCCCCCTACCAAGCGTCATCCGTAGGCCTGTTCCGAAAGCTATGATGGTAACTTCCCACTGCTCGAATCAGGGTCGCGGGAGATTTTCCCATCGACCTCAAAATTTTGTGACACTGAACTCCTCGTGTGGCGTGTTGGGTGATTCGGCTAAGCAACTAGCGAGTAGTACTAGTAAACTCTGCATATTAGGTTTGACCGAAGTCAAACTTCCTAAAGTTTGACCAAGTTTATAGAAAAATATAAACATTTACCATAACAAATATGTATAATGTGAAAGTACATTCAATAATGAATCTAATGGTATTTATTTGTTATTGTATATGTTAATATTTTTTGTTATAAACTTTCTGAGAGTTTACAAAACTTGACTTTGACCAATGCTAATACGCAGACTTAAATAAAAATGGAGGGAGTACACATTTGTTTCCTTAGTTTGTAGTGAATTAATCATTTGTTGAAATTGTGAAATAAATATATTAGGCTACTGACTTCGAATGTAATGGTCTATACAATTCAATAGTTACAATCATTCTCGAATTCCAAGATGTATACGAGGTCAATAGTACTTCACAACATGCTCAAACTCACATAATCCTAGTCAAATGAGAATCTAAATGCATTTCATAGTTATTACTTTGTAGGATGCAACAAAACCAACCATAACTCTACATCAGCCATTATAAAAGCAACATTTTGAAGAGCTTGCGAAGATGGAGCAGATAGGGCGGGAAAGATTGTATGTATGTGGACGAGAGAGTAGGAGACAAACCTAAAGAGACAGAGAGAGAGAGAGAGAGAGAGAGAGAGAAGAGAGAGAGAGAGAGAAAGAGAGAGGAAGAAGTTAGGTCTATGAGAAAGATGGAGACATGTAATATACGTGAGATGCGTGTGCATCCGGATTCTGTACACGTGGAAGGAGAAGAGACAACAGGTTTGATGAGAGAGCTGGAAAAACATGGACGAGAGGGGAAGGATCTCGTGGGTTGAGGGATTGATATTTTTTGCGTGGGAGATAGGGATTGGTAATTTTTTGCGAGAGCGAGAGGGTGGGGGAGGAGTCAGTTAGCTGTCGTCACATCATCCTGCTTCCAAATGGCCCCGCATTCTCTAGTGCAGTGTGGTCGCCGTCTTCGATCTCTTCGATGCCCTCTTTGAAGATTGAGGTGTTGTGCATGCTGGGGTGCAAAGAAGCACAAGCGAGAGTGGTCGCCATATAACCTTGGATGGGGATGAATTGTGTGCTCGGGGGAGGGTGTGTGTGTGTGTGTGTGTGTGTGTGTGTGTGTGTCAGATATTGAGAGAAAACAAACCTAAGGAGGGAAATGTGTGTGTATGTGACGGAAAGCTACATGCTAAACAAGGTATTCACGAAGAGACTGTGCGTGTGATAGAGAGCGATGTGCGGGCCTTGACGTGGGCAGGGGTCGGGTGAGGGTGTCAAAATGTGCGCGTTGATGCATGTGTTACATGCGATCGTGTGAGGGGCGGACGAATCGAGAAAGATGGTTGTTGTTGTTGGGGAACGTTGCAGAAAATAAGAAAATTCTATGCTTCACCAAGACCAATCTATGGAGTCATCTAGCAACAAGAGAGAGGAGTGCATCTACATACCCTTGTAGATCGCGAGCGGAAGCGTTCAAGAGAACGGGGTTGAGAGAGTCGTACTCGTCGTGATCCAAATCACCGAAGATCCTAGTGCCGAACGGACGGCACCTCCGCATTCAACACATGTACGGTTGGGGAAGACGTCTCCTCCTTCTTGATCCAGCAAGGGGGAGGGAGAGGTTGATGGAGATCCAGCAGCACGATGGCGTGGTGGTGGAAGTAGCAGCGATCTCGGCAGGGCTTCGCCAAGCTCAGCGAGAGGGAGAGGTGTTGCGATGGGAGAGGGAGGCGCCAGGAGCAGGGGTGCGCAGCCCTCCCTCCCCCCTCTTTATATAGGGGCCCTGGGGGGTGCCGGCCCTCTAGAGATTGAATCTCAAGGGGGGCGGCGGCCAAGGGGGGGACTTGCCCCCCAAGCCAAGTGGGGCGCCCCCCATCCCTAGGGTTTCCAACCCTAGGCGCAGGGGGAGGTCCAAGGGGGGCGCACCAGCCCACCAGGGGCTGGTTCCCTTCCCTCTTCATCCCACGGGGCCCTCCGGGATAGGTGGCCCCACCCAGTGGACCCCCGGGACCCTTCCGGTGGTCCCGGTACAATACCGGTGACCCCCGAAACTTTCCCGATGGCCGAAACTGGACTTCCTATATACAATTCTTCACCTCCGGACCATTCCGGAACTCCTCGTGACATCCGGAATCTCATCCGGGACTCCGAACAACTTTCGGGTTACCGCATACTAATATCTCTACAACCCTAGCATCATCGAACCTTAAGTGTGTAGACCCTACAGGTTCGGGAGACATGCACACATGACCAAGACGACTCTCCGGTCAATAACCAACATCGGGATCTGGATACCCATGTTGGCTCCCATGTGCTCCTCGATGATCTCATCGGATGAACCACGATGTCGAGGATTCAAGTAATCTCGTATACAATTCCCTTTGTCAATCGGTACGTTACTTGCCCGAGATTCGATCGTTGGTATCCCAATACCTCATTCAATCTCGTTACCGGCAAGTCACTTTACTCGTACCGTAATGCATGATCCCGTGACCAAACACTTGGTCACATTGAGCTCATTATGATGATGCATTACCGAGTGGGCCCAGAGATACCTCTCCATCATACGGAGTGACAAATCCCAGTCTCGATCCGTGTCAACCCAACAGATACTTTTGGGGATACCTGTAGTATACCTTTATAGTCACCCAGTTACGCTGTGACGTTTGGTACACCCAAAGCACTCCTACGGCATCCGGGAGTTACACGATCTCATGGTCTAAGGAAATGATACTTGACAATGGAAAATCTCTAGCAACCGAACTACACGATCTTGTGCTATGCTTAGGATTGGGTCTTGTCCATCACATCATTCTCCTAATGATGTGATCCCGTTATCAATGACATCCAATGTCCATAGTCAGGAAACCATGACTATCTGTTGATCAACGAGCTAGTCAACTAGAGGCTCACTAGGGACATGTTATGGTCTATGTATTCACACATGTATTATGATTTCCGGCTAACACAATTATAGCATGAATAATAGACAATTATCATGAACAAGGAAATATAACAATAATCATTTTATTATTGCCTCTAGGGCATATTTCCAACAGTTGTGTCACGGATGCTCCTCTGTCTCACACACACACACGCACACACACACACAAGTAAAATAGAAGACCGTTCTCTCACGTATACACAACGTATCGGTATCTATCTATGATCATTGCACATTCACACCTCACTATTTCTCTATCACATGCACACCGTCTCCACATTGCCCTTCCGCCACAACACACATATGGACACATACACACGTTCTCTCTTAGTCACACACACAAAATCAGTATTAAAAAAACTAGGGCGCACCTAAAATGTCCAAATCCAAATAAACACGAACTGGAGCTAAATTCAAATATATGGAAATATTGTAGCGTCAAGAACTTTTCCAGGAAAAAAAAGTTACGTAATATTCGGGGATTGTTTTCACACACACAAAAAGGTTCAGTGGATGTTCTTTGAGCGCAACACCGTGACGCACCGTTCGATCGAATGCGCAGCCGCGGTTCATGCGCTTGCACAGGATTCCGTATCGTGGCTATGGTAACTAATAAAAGCACTGCCTAAGTCTAATGTTTACGTGTACTAGTACGGTTTTATTTTAAGTTTGACCAACCCTATATAAAACTAAACTAAGCTCCCATACGCACACTCATCAATATGTCGCCGCGCCGTTGCGCATGCCGGCGCCCGCCTGCTCCGGCCAACAATTTCTCGCCCATCACCGCCGTGTCGCTGCCATCCCTGTGCCATGAAGCCGAAGGCTCGCCCGCTCACATCGTCTGCAGTCCCTCCTCGTGATGCCGCCGCGCTGCCAAGCATGCGAGCAGCTGGTGGAGCTGCATCTATGCATGCAACATATGAAGAGGAGGATGAGTGCGTGCTCTAGCACGCCGGCGAGGAGGAACTAGCGTGTCATTGTCGTCTCCTCTCGCACGGAGGAGGCGCGCATGGTGGCTGTCGCGGCAGAAGCCAGTCGCGCGCGCGTCGAGCCCGCAAACCGGGTGCGGACGCGGAATCTACCTACGAGACCTTGAATGTCACGTCGATCCTGCAATCTTAAGGAGCAATTTGGGTCAGTCGAGTCTTGTGAGGCGTTTGATGCAACATGGATGGCTAGAAGGGCTTCTTCAACCTCCGAATATGATGCACGGTTCATCTTCTCAGCCCGCCACACGCCTAACCGCCTGCCGCTGCTGCCCCGCCCTCCCCTGAACCGCCTACCACCGCCATGCTCCCCCCCACCCACCTACGCCATCCGTTTAACCCCAGGCCCGATCCATTTTTTTTGGTGAACTGCATTCCACACCCAACACTCATAAGATAGATCATGGGCACCCTGCTACCCTATTATAGATACTGGGGTAGCTTCTCTGCCATCTTCTTCCTTCGCTCCGTCGAACTTCTTTCACAAATCGACTAACCCAAATTATACTACTAGTACAAATGTATTAAGTACAATAGGAACATGAAGATACGAGCAGTAGTACCAACTGCAAGAAGAACAGTAGTAAGACATAGTACTAGTACTACTGCACGTACTAAAGAGTTCAAATAACGAGAAAGAACATAAACATAGTTCTGATGGGGCCTCAGCACAACACACCCTTGAAAATAAACTAAGCAACTAGTCCGCTTGATACTGCAGTAGAACCAGAATGAGCGATGGCACTGAAACCTACTCAGAGTCCGAGTCCACGTCCTCGACTTTGTCCTCATCCCTCTTCCTCTTCCTCTTCGCTGACGCTTCTTTGCTTGAACCAAACACTGGGCTCTACTTCTTCATCCAACCCTTGTAGATATTTAAACAAAGGTAGGCATCCATTGCTGCGTACAGGATGTGATCTTCATCTAATGTCTTCGACTCCCATGCATGATGAAACTTGTGGTGAGGTTTCTTCAGTTTAGCGTACGAAGGATCAATCATGGCTGCTACCAGGGTCAGCATTGAATGCTGAGAGGAGGACACCAGGCTTGCCTTCTGGAGATCGAAGGGCCGGCCTACAACGAGGCCTATCCGACCCAGGACATCCCTGCCGTTCATAAGTCTACAGTAATGAATTTCACTCTTTCGTCCTTGAGGAAGTTCTTAAAATCCTAACACTCAACGTCGGCATGGCATATGTGGTAGACCAAGCACACGTTATGTACGCAAAGATCATGGCGGGCTTCTTCTTCTCTGCCTCCTTTAGAATCTTCTCTCTTTCCAGGACTGTGGTGTACTCAACATCTAGCCCAGCGACCCACTCATCCGTTGAACTGTTGAACATGCGTAGGAAGCGAGCAAGGCATGCTTTCACCGTCGCGGATCCACATGTGTAGATGATGATGAAATCATCACCGGTGATAGGTCTAACTTGGTACCTAGCGGCGACCATGGAGATTTGGGAGGCCATGGATTTTGGAGGAGGTTTAGGAGAAGTTGAACTGGTGTAATGTGAAAGGACAGGACGACTAGGAGCGAACTGTTGTAAGGTACTGTACTAGTAGAAGACGGTGATGAGTAGGGCATGCGAACGGCGTGGGGTTGCTAGCTTGCTCGATGGATAAACAGCTGCAAGCCCCCAAAGAGTTCTCGAGAACTATGCGGGACCCACTAGATGTCATGTCTACTAGACCCATATCATAGGCCTGATGGTATAGCTTCTGCATGTTTGCACGCCATGCTGTCGCATGGATGTAACTTCACTTAATTCCGTCAACTGTCGCGCCTCCCATGACCTTCACCTCCCTCACGCGGTCGCGCCCTTTGAGACTTCGACCGGCTATAAATGAGCAATTTTTTTGCCTACTCCGCATGCATGATACTCCCTCTGGTCCTTTTTACTTCTGTCAACCGTTTGCAAAGTGTTTGACCAAATTTATACTAAAAATATCAATATCTACAATACTGATTATAATGAGTATAAGAACTACGTTTTATAATGAGTATAAAAATATTGATTTGACATTATGAATGTTGATACATTTTTCTATAAGTTTGGTCAAAGTAGAGGTACATTGACTTTAGACAAAACTTAAATGCACAATGCAGACTAGTTCCTCTGTCCAGGTGCGTGTCATGTCCTATCTTGTCATCACAACAAGGTTAGCTATTAGAGTACTACTACCTCCCTTCTAGTTTAAAGGGCTCGATTCAAAAATTTCACCTACTCTTAGCAAGATAGAGGCGGTGGAAAAGTTTTTGTAGTCTGCAAAAGTACTCAACTAATGATGTCGTTCTTCACAAAAAAATGTGTTTACCAATGCATGCATGAACACTAGTTACTCTAACCCCCCCCCTCTTCTTTAATTCTTTGCCACATCAACATGTTTGCTATTCCTGTGTGCATGATACCAGCTAAGATACCACCATTATGGCCAGCCTTAATCATCGCATGCAATAATTTAGTGCACCTTGAAATATGAACATGTGTGGGGCGTGTATGTTTTTAATGACTTGAGACTATACATAGCCCGGCATGCAAGATGACTTATTATGCACCGTTCCCCATACCTGCAGGAAGCCCATTCGTCTCCAAATCTTTTCCTCTCCATGTGTGGAAACAATATGCCTGCCAGACTCTCCTTCTCCCTCCGGCGGTCCCACCACTCCACCCTGTGTGGAAAAAATCTGCATGCATGACTCTCCTCCCCCCGCACTCGTCCAATCCGTTGTGACCAACAATATTTCCACCCCTTCCCTCCCCGTAATTTACTCCAACAAATATGCCCACGTAGTTGTTACGTCAATCACGCAGCATATCTTCCGGGACGCTGCTTCAGTTACTTAACTGCAGGTGCATTGGGTCACTTACATATGGGCCCAACAGGGGTTAGGCCCACATGTCAGTGAGGCAACTGGACCTACAGTTAAGTCAGTGAAGCTCAGTCCATATCTTACGTAGGTGTGCCATTGCTCGCTATAAATATTGCGCCTCCCACAACATTCGGAAGAACGCTCATGTTCATCGCTATATCCTCCCCCTCCCTCCCACGTCGACCACCATGGCATCGCCCCTCCCAAGCCCTAGGCGCCCCTCGCTGCACCGCCCGGATGGTCACGCATCGCTGTTCCATTCCTCGCCGCCACTAGTCGAGGAGGACGCGTCGGCGTTCCACTCCTCGCTGCGACGCGTCGAGGTGGACGCGTCGGTGTTCCCAATCTCGCCAGCATGCACGTCGGAGGACGCGTCGGCTCCCTGCTACGAGGAGAACGCCGCGCCGCCCGCCGAGCCCCCCAGCCTTGAGGAGTTTTGGAAAGAAATGGATGTCGCCATGTGGGAGGCTTTGGCACCGGTAGAGCACGCCAAAATAGAGGCGAAGAAGAAGGCCGGGGAAGAGAAGCGCGTCGTGGGGCAAGTTGCCTGGCAGGTCTATGTCGCGTCCGAGAGAGTCAGGCAATTGGCTCTTTGGCAGAAGGCTCGTGCAAGGGCCGACAGGGTGGTGAAGGATGCCCGTGCCAAAGCCCTGAGTGTAGTCAGGCCCAAGCGCCTCATCTACGCTTGGCGGTACGTGAACCGGGTGCATGCTTCCAGCAAGGAGGAGTACCTGTTGGCGCCGGATCACCACACCGGTGAGATCGCGCTCGCCCGCCGGCAAGCCGCCAATCAGCACCTCGCGAGTTGCGAGGCTGAGGAAGAGGCATTGTGTCGGCGCGCTGGGAAACGGCCGCGCACCAGGGCACTCGTGGCGCACCGCAAGCGCTCCTGCGAGCGTTGTGGCTTTTAGTAGGAGTGTAATGTAGTTTCGTAAGGTGATCTCATTAGTTTTGGGACGCAAATGATAAATCCCGAACATTCGGGAATTATTAGCGTCCTAAATCAAGTATTTAAGAGGGAATGTTTGGAAACCTTGTGTATCCGTACGCATTTTGTAAGTAGGTGCATATAGCACAAACTTTACTATATACTATCGCACTACACGTCTCTCTCTATATATGCTTGCAGACTGTGCTACTCTCTCCGTCTAGGTGAATAAGTCATCTTTGGTTGTGCACCGTGACCAAGGAGGGAAGACTTTATACACCTAGACGGAGGGAGTACTACTATTACTTATGTACGTGCAAATGCACATTTTAACATTACGATGCATTTTTGTAAAAGTATAAAAACAGCACTAGTCAAGCTTGTGAACCAATTCAATGCAAAACAAATGCAAAAATGCTCGTTTGATTGTTTACTTTTAGCTTCCTTCTCTGTGGTTATTTATCTGTCGTACTTTGTACGGAGTATCTCACTGGTCGGAAAGGCATGCAAATTCCCAAACCGCTTCCTACACCCTGTATCAATTTTTTTGCCTAACAAGTTGTGTCATGCAATTGGAATTCCAACTTGAGTACTAGTACTACTAGTAGGAGTACTAGGGGCCAGTTCGTTTAGGCTTCTAGATTAGTAGTAATCCCATTACTACTAGCTCCGTCCTGGTTTATTGGGCCCCATTGTAATCTGTGTCAAATTACCATAAATTAGAATCCCAAATAAATGAGTGAGTCGCCTTAATGTTACTCTCCACTTTGACTAGTCTTATGGGAAAAGTTGGGGAAGAGACGGCTTGTTTTTTAAGCCGCCAAAAGAACTGGCCCTAGGAGTAGTAGCTAGGGATCGAGTGTGCGAGATGAACCAGAGAAAGCAAATGCAGAGAGATGAAATGCAAAAACGACGGAGGGATGTGATGGTTGCTTGTCCGTTTATTTTACCAGGCTACTTATTACTAGCAGTGGTTGGGTTTTGTGATATGAAGGTTTTACTACCGCGCCACGAGCGGGGTGAGACTCCCGTGCAGCGCCGCCCTGTACACTTTTACTACATCAGTCGTGGTTTATTAGTCCCCCATTGAATTTGACTGAAGATTTAACTGACAAAATGTTAGTGCATGTCAACCAAAACTATATCGTTGGATTTGTATTTGAACAAAGTGTTCAATGATACAATTTTAGGTGACATGCATCAGCATTTATCGTACTATTTTGGTTGTACTAATCTATAGTAGTAAGGAGCCCGTGCGTTGCATGGAAGAGTGAAATGCATTGATCGGGGAGTTGTTTATTTTGACAAAGGATGTGGGGGTCATCTCATGTGTAACGGGTATCGATAGGTTTCTTCGGATATTATTTCATCTCTAGATCTCACAAACATCCGGGTGAAATAGATAAAAAAGTTATCTTTTGCAAATAAAAGCGTTCAACTGTTCAACTTGCATCCAAAACTTGTGAAGAAATAACACTTATTGTGCTTTGCAATAAATGATATTTAAGAATTAGTTTTTGAGTATCAATTGTTATACATGTTGGCTACAGATGACATGGCACTTCCTTATAGTCAATAGTTGGCTATACTATTAAGTATTAACCATGCCCTTATACACCTATATGGAGGGATTAAATTAGGATGACTTGGAAGGGCAGAGGAGATGTAAGAAATGGTTCATAGTAAGTCTTTCACCAGTACTGTAGTAAAAATTTATACAAGGAAGATTCTAGACTAAACTATAAATGGATACACTTTTATTCATGTGTGATACTCCAACAGAGCAAGATCATGCATGGAAGTCTCCACATGCTTAGACGGCAGATTACACTGAGTGAAGACTAATGATCAACATTTAACTTGATAATGCGTATGTCCAGGTGAACCTCCTTGGAGTCCCCGTGCACCACGTAGTGGGGTAAGTCATACCATGCGACTTCCATGTCCACATCGGCAAGAAGGTCCCAGCTCTGCACAGTCCTAGTCAGCATGATGGAGCCGGTGTCGCCGCCCACATACCTCGGAGGGGTGGTAACAGTGAGCATGCACCTATACATCGACCTCGTGTCAGTGTCAGCGTCAGCGGCGTTGCCCCTGACGCACACTATAAAGATGGGGCGGCGGCCTGCACGGGCCTCGCCAATGCCCACGATCAAGAGGAAGACACTGCCGTCCTCCTCCGAGACTAGCAGGCGGCGGTGATCCTCCAGCAACTCTGGCATGGTGAACGGGTAGCACGTCTCGTACTTGATGTTCTCCACCAAGGGCCAATATTGACCGCTGCACGCATCCATGAGGTTATGCATGATGTCCGCCCGCGAGCCCCAAAACGACATCGGGCACTCATAGTAGTAGACGAAGGACTCCTTGGAGGCATCGACCAGGCCGTCCATGAAACGGGAGTGGCTGTAGGGGACGTTGCGCCAGTTGAATATATGAGCAAGTTACTACGATATTTAATCCGAATAAGCACAAAATAAATCATGACGGCTATAACAGAGATTAAACTAATCATGTGGACTAGCATAGTAGATGAACAGATAGAATCTAGTAGGATACAGAGTAGAAACATGAATTCTACCACACTTTTGAACAGGAAGGACAGAAACACATACGGTGCAATGGGAGCAGCACCGTTGGCGTTGAGGTTGTCGCCCATGTCGTTAAGGAAGAGGTTGCCGAGGTCGGGGAAGAAGTCGTCGTTGGTGAAGTCATGGCTGCCAGCAATCGCGAGAGTGCGCTCCCCAAATTTCAATAGCGCCCGCCGAATGGAGTGTAGGAGGGAGTGGCTGTAGGGGACGTTGTGGCCGCCGAATGGAGCGCAGGAGTAGCACACGAAGCAGTAGATGGTGCTCCTCCCTAAGTTTCTATCTCTACTCTTATCTCTATCTCTACTACTCTTCTTTGTTTTTTATAATAAATCGAATAGTACTGCGCCGTCCGCTGCACGCCCGGCTGAAAACGCCTCCTCGCCTCCATAATCACCAACTGAGTCTTTTATAGGAGTAGGAGTAGAGAGAAAAACCGAGTTGGTGATGATGGTGTGTCGTGCAATGCACGGGCATCTTGCTAATTTTTTTGCATATAATTCCAAACACCACGTAGACACAGTCTTTGACCATTTTACAACTATGTTAGTATCATTGTTAGTGGTCAGCCGGTGCAAGTTATAGCCCCGGGTGTTTTAACCTTTTTTTAGTAATGATATCTGGCGATTGTTCGGCACGAGCTCAATCCTGGCGAATCCCACGTAACTGTAAGATTTCCATCCGACAATGGCCTGTTTTTAAGCCATAGTATTTTACAAAACCGCCACCCTTACACACATACTGTAACTGCGTCGCGGGTGTTTGCAACTACCATGTCTCACAGTGAACATTTGCTGGGGATTGGAGGTAGCACCGATGGTGGTTCGTAGTCATTCCACGCTCAGGCATTGAAGTTTGTAACTATTTTAGATTCGAATATACTACTCCTCCGGTGCTAGTAGTAGAGCAGAGTCCTACTCCACTACTACTGTACTCAAGCAAGTTAGGGCATAGTAGTAGGTACTGTAGGGAGTACCAGTACTGCGATCACTCAAGCAAGTTGTCTGGCATCGATATGACCCTACGTTGTTGGTATGTGTCTCGTAAGTCAAGCGACGTGTTGTAGTCATCATCACCTGTCCACTTCCCGCAGCACATATTCGCTTGTCCATCTTTGTCTGCACATAATCTTGTCCAATATTCCATCCCTGCTAAGGCGCCTCCCCCCCCCTCATCCGAAACCCAAGCACTAACAATGGCAGAACCAAGCAGCGTCCGCCGAAAGAGTGGCTGGAATTCGCTCCCCACAGAGGTAATCAAGCTCATTGTTTCGCGTGTGGACAATCTCAGTACCATGTCGCTCACCGCGTGCTTGTCGAGGTTGTACCGTTTACTCAAAGCCCTCGGGCCAGAGCTTTTTAAGCCAGCTCCTTGCTTGCTAATGCCGCCTGATCTTCAGAAATGGCATGTCACGGAGCATAACGATCGTAGGGTGGCTAGCATCAACCCCCTTGACTATGATCCGATCCTCGTCACCCTCAACTACATTAAAGGTATGTACTGGGTCGACATGAACACGTCTTCGATGGTGCTCGACGACGGTCGCGGCAGCTGGATGCTCGTGGAGGTCTACACCCGGTGATTGATCCCCCTTCCTTCGATTAACATTGCACTGCTTTGGCACCGCGGCATAGAATACTCGGAATCTTACAGTAGCCAACATGATACCAATTTTGATTTGCTCAAGGTTGTAATCTGCCAAGTGCCCACAAGATCTGTGATTTATAAAGACTTCTGGCTAATTGCGTTCTTCAACCGCGGTCTCGCCTATCTGACAGGTCACTGCGGTAAGTGGATAAATTTGCACGTACATCGCAGGATCATACATCCTCCATTGGTTCTATGATGCCATTGAACACAAGGGCTTCATTTATGCTGTCGACTCCTTCTATGGCTGGACGTATTGCTGGCCTATTCCAGTCATCGCTACAAACGGCTATTACAGCAGTATGTTACTTTCCTATGATATCATGATGGCTTGCTTATATTACTATCAACATTTACTGAAAAAATATTCATGCTCATAACATGCTATTCTTAAGATTGACTACATCAAGAGCCCTTTTTTATTTGACTCCAACTTGATATGATGTTGTAGGCTGCCTGGTGTGCCTACCCTTCCTAATCCCAGAACCTTTCAAAGAAAAGCGGCATGACCGTTGCAGGTGGTTCCTGCCTCGATAAGATGATGGCGAACGATTGATGGTCGTTTGCACGTACCAGACGTGTTGTTTCGCGGAATACAATCAAAGTCACTGCAAGGTCTTTGAGCAGGATCCCAGCTTCTCCGGGCCTTCAGGAATTTTTGATTGGAGGCTGGTAAGTAGCCTTGGTACATGCTCTCTGTTTGTCGGACTGAATTATCCGATTAACCAGGAGATAACCAACGGCAAGGATCATGATGGCAGCACGGTTTCGTTCATCAGGCAAAACTGTGTGTACACAGCATACCATGCGTCTTGCATGCACCATACCCTAATATGTGCCGCCACGCTCTGTAGCCCAAAGTAGGAGAGAGGGTCGCAAGTATCAGACTTCGACCTGCTGGCTGGAGTTTCCCCTGTCAGGCACCCATCTGGTTCAAGCCATCAGCCAATCTCCACAACTTAATAAATAGTAACGTCTAACTGAGCCAGTTAGTTAGATGCGTACACTTGGTGTAGTAGGATCTTTATTTAGTTTGATGCATACACTTGTTCTTTTTTGGTAGCCCTTTTGTAATGATGGCTTTGTTTGGTTTGGAAGAGAGATTTGCGTCTTCACTCTTCTGGCCTGCTTACTGCTTCTGTTGCACCCCTAGCCCTAGTTGCAGTTGCTGCTGTTTTGAATGTACAATCAGTAGTATATGATGTCTACTACGCAACCTTCTCCTTGTAGACGTTGTTGGGCCTCCAAGTGCAGAGGTTTGTAGGATAGTAGCAAATTTCCCTCAAGTGGATGACATAAGGTTTATCAATCCATGGGAGGTGTAGGATGAAGATGGTCTCTCTCAAACAACCCTACAACCAAATAACAAAGAGTATATTGTGTCCCCAACACACCCAATACAATGGTAAATTGTATAGGTGCACTAGTTCGGCGAAGAGATGGTGATACAAGTGCAATATGGATGGTAGATATAGATATTTTTAATCTGAAATTATAAAAACAGCAAGGTAACTAATGATAAAAGTGAGCACAAACGGTATTGCAATGCTAGGAAACAAGGCCTAGGGTTCATACTTTCACTACTGCAAGTTCTCTCAACAATAATACCATAATTGGATCATATAACTATCCCTCAACATGCAGCAAAGAGTCACTCCAAAGTCACTAATAGCGGAGAACCAACGAAGAGATTATGGTAGGGTACGAAACCACCTCAAAGTTATTGTTTCCGATCGATCTATTCAAGAGTCCATAGTAAAATAACACGAAGCTATTCTTTCCGTTCGATCTATCATAGAGTTCGTACTAGAATAACACCTTAAGACACAAATCAACCAAAACCCTAATGTCACCTAGATACTCCAATGTCACCTCAAGTATCCGTGGGCATGATTATACGATATGCATCACACAATCTTAGATTCAAACCAACACAAAGTACTTCAAAGAGTGCCCCAAAGTTTCTACCGGAGAGTCAAGACGAAAACGTGTGCCAACACCTATGCATAAGTTCACAAGGTCACTGAACCCGCAAGTTGATAACCAAAACATACATCAAGTAGATCACGTGATATCCCATTGTCACCAGAGATAAGCACATGCAAGACATACATCAAGTGTTCTCAAATCCTTAAAGACTCAATCCGACAAGATAACTTCAAGGGGAAAACTCAACCCATTACAAGAGAGTAGAGGGGGAGAAACATCATAAGATCCAACTATAATAGCAAAGCTCGCGATACATCAAGATCGTGCCAAATCAAGAACACGAGAGAGAGAGAGAGAGAGAGAGAGAGAGAGATCAAACACATAGCTACTGGGACATACCCTCAGCCTCGAGGGTGAACTACTCCCTCCTTGTCATGGAGAGCGTCGGGATGATGAAGATGGCCACAGGTGAGGGGCCCCCCACTGGCAGGGTGCAGGAACAGGGTCCCGATTAGTTTTTGTTTGCTACAGAGGCCTGCGGCGGCGGAACTCCCGATCTATTGTGATCCTCGATGTTTTTAGGGTATATGGACATATATAGGGGAAAGATGTCGGTCAGGGGAGCCACGAGGGCCCCACGAGGGTGGGGGCACGCCTAGGGGGTAGGGCATGCCCTGGACCCTCGTGGCCACCTCGAAGCTTCCGTGACGTCTACTCCAAGTCTCCTGGATTGCTTCTGTTCCAAAAATAACTCTCCGAAGGTTTCATTCCGTTTGGACTCCTTTTGATATTCCTTTTCTTCGTAACACTGAAATAGGCAAAAAAACAGCAATCTGGGTTGGGCCTTTGGTTAATAGGTTAGTCCCAAAAAATGATATAAAAGTGTTTAGTAAAGCCCATAAACATCCAAAACAGGTAATATAATAGCATGGAACAATAAAAAATTATAGATACGTCGGAGACGTATCAAGCATCCCCAAGCTTAATTCCTGCTCGTCCTCGAGTAGGTAAATGATAAAAACAGAATTTTTGATGTGGAATGCTACCTAACATAATTCTCAATGTATTTTTCTTTATTGTGGCATGAATGTTCAGATCCAAATGATTCAAGATAAAAGTTCATATTGACATAAGAATAGTAATACTTCAAGCATACTAACAAGGCAATCATGTCTTCTCAAAATAACATGGCTAAAGAAAGTTTATCCCTACAAAATCATATAGTTAGGCTATGTTTCATTTTCGTCACACAAAATACTCCCATCATGCACAACCCTGGTTTTAGCCAAACAATTGGTTCATACTTTTTAACGCGCTTCAGCTTTTTTCAACTCTCACGCAATACATGAGCGTAAGCCATGGATATAGCACTATGGGTGGAATAGAATATGATGATGGAGGTTGTGTGGAGAAGACAAAAAAGGAGAAAGTCTCATATTGATGAGGCTAATCAACGAGCTATGGAGATGCACATCAATTGATGTCAATATGAGGAGTAGGGATTGCATGCAATGGATGCACTAGAGCTATAAATGTATGAAAGCTCAACAAAAGAAACTATCTCCTCCTGGTCAGCCAGCTTCTTGGCCAGGCGGTCGCGCTCCTGAGCCACGACACTACACTGCCTCCTTGGCATGCAACGCGGTCTGGGCCTCACCCAGTTGCTGCTGCAGGGCGGTGTTGGCCTCTGCAAAGATAGTAAAGAAGAATAAACAGTAAGGAAGAACTCGCCAAAAAAGATCCGGCCCGACTGCTCAGCAGTCGGCCCGAATCTCTGGGACTACACCCAGTGTGTGCACTGACGAGCCCCCACAAGAGATAGAAGGCGGAACACTTACTCCGGCTTTCAGACAGGTCGGCGGTCTTTTGAGTCAGCTCCCGGACATGGGAGTTGAAGGCGGCTGCGTGGAGGTTATGATACTCCTACAAAAAGGATAGACAAACAGATAAGGACAAGTCAGCAGCCAAGTTTTCTTAGAAGTTCCAGGCCGCCGCTCAGCAGCTGACCCGGAACTCGGGGACTACATCCAGTGGGTGCGTTGACGCGTCCCCACAGAATAATACAAGAGCAAAAAGCAAAAAGTAAGAAGCTTACCCGGATGGCCGTCCACGTCGCTAGGAACTTCTGGTTGTATTTCTTCAAGTCGGCGCCCTGACCCTGAAGCCGAGCCCGGACGTCCTGCGCCGCCTCGTTAAGCACGGCCATCCCGCCTCCCGGCGTCCAGTCCGGCAAGCTGACACTCATCGTCTCCAGCTCCCGGGTCGACGAGCTGGAGCCCCTGGCCCTCTGCGGGTATGGCGCCGAGGCCGCCTTCTCCATGCGCTGGCGTGCCGGAGACTGGACCACAAGGTCTGCCCCCGCAGCCGGCTCGCCTTCAGCCGGCGGCACGGGAGGCGCGCTGGGCTAGCCGCCTTGGTCCGCCGCAGTCGGCGCTAGCGGAATCACCTCCATATCCGGGGCAACGGCGTCGCCCCTCTCCCTTTCCATAACCGGCTGGTCGCCACCGGCTCCTTCTGGCGGCACCACCGGGGCCTCGGGCGCCACGGCGCGAAGGGGAATGACAAACTGTGGAGGTTGGTTGCGTAAGGCCTCCTCCGCCTGCGCTGCAGCCGTAGCGTCCGCTTGGGCCTTGGCTGGGATGTCGGCCTGCGCCCTCGCGGCCTCGTCCACCTTGGCGGCAGCCGTCCTTTGCTGCTCCGTCTCCTGCTCCTCATGTGCCATCCACGCGTTCCTCTCTGTCACCACCTGAAGCTCAGCGCGAGAGTCCACGCGGTGGGCACTGGCGGAGCCTCCCGCCCCCAACCACAGAGGCGGCGGCCGACCGCTCAAGAGAGAGCGGGGCTCTGTTTTGAGCAAAAATGAAGAAAAATCAGAAGAGTACATGCAAGAAAGAAGAAAGAATGCATGTACGCGGAAACCATATGTGGCTCCTTCACCACCTTGCGGAAGTGGGTTGCCTTTGCGGCCACTTCCTCCCGCTTGGTCGCCGTGGCTGAGCTCTTGGGTTTCTAAGGCCGGTTGCCGAATATGGATGGCGCGGCCCAGCGCTTCTATGCACCACCTCGGGCGGCCGGCGCGGCGGATGAGCTCGTGCCCTGCTGGTCGGACGCCGGCTGGCGGCGCGGGGTGACCTCTCCCTCATCATCGTCCGACAAGTCCTCGAGGCCGGCCCGACCCCCGAGCCGCTTGCATCACCGCCTCCTCCTGTGGCGTCGTCGTCCAAGGCGGCCGCCCCCAAGTCAGGGTCGTCCATGTCGCTCTCCTCTCGGTCAGGAAAGAACTGACGCTCCGGCCCTGCAACGCCGGCTGCCGGCTGGAGAAGGGCCCTCTGTTTCGTAGCCGATTGGTCAAGCCGGCCAACGAGAACTCGACAACTAAAGAGAAAATAAGAAAAGAAGACTTACCACTGGCGGCGGATTCGCGCGCGAGTACGGCTCCTTGTCGAACCGCCACTCCTCCTCCGAGAGCTTGCAGTTCGAGAAATAGTTCACCAAGTGAGCTACCTCTGTGTGAGGCATCTCCTTGGTGCACAGCCGTCTTGGGTCTCGATGCCCTCTCATCTGATATATCATATGAGGGCGGCCTTGGAGCGGGAGCACCCGGCGTGCCACGAAGGCGGTCAGCAAGTCGGGCCCGGTAAGGCCCTCTCACCTCACCATCACCCTGAGCCGCGCAACGGTCGCGGCTCCGGAGCCCGACAGCGACCTGGCCCGATACGACCAATTAGGCCGCTTCCCAGTCGGCGGGCCGGCTACGTAAGCCGGCAGATTGACCCAGTCGCCCTCTGAGAAGACGCTCTTCACATAAAAGTACGACTGCTGCCACATCTTCACCAACTGTATCAGTGTGATGAGGAGAAACGGATTCTCAGCAGCCAGCCTCCGCACCGCGACGAAGGCGCCACACTGCGCCGCCACGCTCTTGACAACGGTGCCGAGCTTCGAGTAAAAGAACTCACCCCAAAGCTCGATGGTGGGGAGGATGCCAAGATAGCCCTCGCACAGGGTGACGAAGGCGAACGACAGCACCACCGTATTCGGAGTGAGGTGGTGCGGCTGAAGGCTGTAGAAATTGAGGAAGGCGCGGAAGAAGCCGCTCGCCGGCAGGCCGAGGCCGTGCAGGCAATGCAACCTGAAGATGACGCGCTCGCCCTCCTCCGGCGCCGGCAAGATCTCCCGCTCCGGTGCAAGGCGGACCTTCACGTAGTCCTTGCCGGGCAACTGCCGCGTCCGGCGGAGGAAGTCGATGTGGTCTTCATGGACGTTGGAGCCGTCCTAGGCTCCGGCGCGCGCAATGAAGACGAGAAGCTTGACAAGGAAAGTGTGGCGGCAACATGTGCGCAACCCCGCGGTGGCGAACCACGGCGCATCAAGGTGGCCGAAGGCGTGATGCTATGGCGCACAGCAGCAGCGGCGAGAGGAAGAAGAAGAAGGGGATGGCGGAGGAGGAGATGAGCGCGTGTGAGTCTACCGCTTCCCTCCTCCCCCTATTTATAGCCGTGGCGCGACGAAGCCGAGGGGGCGGGGAGTGGGGGTCGTGGGATTAACTACGCCCACTTCCCCACGACCCCTTGATTCTCGCGCCTTAAATAGCGTGTAGTAACTGCAGTTGGAATGCCAACCGCCCGCCTCGGCCATAGAGGATCTGCACGTGGGCCGAGGCGTAGTAGTGGCGGGTCCCTGCCTGCAGTGACGTCCCGTCGCGCGCGCCGGCTGGCAGGCTCGTCCTGATGGTAGGTGTCGTGTGGCACGCGGGCAGCGGGTGGACGACCCGACGCCCGGCGCGCGTGCCATCTGGTTCCTACCTTCGAACTTCAAAAATCTTCCAGACGGCACATCTGGTTGTGGTAGAGTCCTAGCAGGCAGCCACCAGAGTGTCGGCTCTTTAGAGTGGGAAGTTGCTTGGGCTTCTCGTTCCCCGTTCAGCCGCGAAGCCCCACCAGCTTCGGGGACTACTGTCGGAGTAAATGACCATAGGTAGCCTAATCGGCTCCTCCTGGTTCTTCAAAAAACATCGGGCCGACTGGGCCCTCAAACATCCAAGACGCACGGCCGCCTTCTCCTGGCCGGCTGTCCCAATTGCTGGCTGCTGGAAGGCGGCGAGGCTTGATGAGCCCTCCCGAAATAGGCCGACTCCTAGCAGGCAGCCACCGGAGTGGCCGACTCCTAGCAGGCGGCCTGACTATACCCTCAAAGTTTGCACCCACATAACGGCGATGAGACGGGGCGTGGCTACAGTGAAGCCTGCCACCCCCGAATCCTAGAGCAAACGTGGCCACAGTGCGCCGTACTGGGCGGCCATCCCCAGTCCGGCGCAGCACTGTTGCCACGTTGACCGTGACGTTGCCCACGACGGGCTGTCAATACGGTCCGCAGGCGGCGGGCCCCTCCTGCCAGAGATCCACCAGAAGGCGACTGGACTTGACCAGTCGGCGCGGGGGAAGGCCGGCACCCAGCAGCCGGCCTGCCCCTGCCCTAGGAGTTTGTGCACCATTAAGCAGATGAGACGGGGTAAGGCTACAGTGAATGCCTGCCAGGCGGCGATACTATAGCCATGCTTACCCCGACAAAGCCATCATCACCAAGAGTAAGGCCACAGTAACTAGCAGCCGACAAGACCCCCCGGGAGGTGGGCCCAGCCTATCGGCCAAGAGGCCAGTAGCCGGCGGGGCCCACTAGTCGGCGGGCCCCAGTGGCCAGCGGAGAAGCCGGCAACCATAGACACCGACGGCCTAGACCCACATCCAGCCGGATTACCGTTGTACCCCTGGGGTGTAGGCCTATATAAACCCCCAGGGCACCCACGCAAAGGGTTGATCAATTGAAACTACACACACCACATAGAGAGAAGAGGAGAGCTAGCCCTGCCCTTCTTCTTCCTCTAGCCAAACAACTCAAGGAGCATCTTGTAGCTTCTTGCTGATTTAGTTATCATGCGGAGACCCCGCAGAGCAGGACTAGCCGTCCCCTGCCCCCTCTCCCAAGTCAAAGACCGGGGCGCTTTATAAGCCGCCGCCCTAGGGCCCTCTCGCCACACCGAGCCACCGCTGCCCCACGCCGCGAGTCGCCGTCGCCCGCGCCGCCGCCGCTCGATGCCGTGGCCGCCCCTCGCCGCCACCCCGCCACCGCTCGGAGCCGCCGCCGACCCTGCCTATCCCTCCCAGACCTTGCTGGAGGTAACCGCCGCCGCCGCCGCCGCCATTTTGTTTTTTTTCAAAAACCATTCGGTTTTTCAAGAAAACCTAGATCTAGTTTTTTTATTAGATCGGTTTGGGTTTTTTTCGGTTTAGTTATTTAGCGGACGTTTGTCCGAACGTTTGTTTTAAAGAACGTTGTTCGTCAGTTAGTCGCAGACCGCGAATGTTCGTTCGTTAGCTTGTTCGTCTGGTTTTTTTTTCCACGGATTTTTCTGCGATTATTTTCGATCGTGATTTCTGCCTTGATCTTCGATCTAGTTTATCTTTTCGCTCGTTTATCCAAATTAGATGAAAAAAGCGTCTAGATCTTCGTCTCGAAGCCCTCTTTATGTTTAACCAACTTGAACAAGATTTTGGTACTGTAAAATTTGACTTTAGTCCAGATTAGTAAACGAAACTTGTTTCTTTCGTAGTTTGAGTTTCGTCGCTCCGTTTGATTTGATTCATTTTGCAAACCAGAGTTCTTCAGTTGAACTTTCTGATTAGATATTTTATTTGAGTTTTACCCATGCTTCTAGTTGAGTGCTTATGTATGTTATCGTTTGTTTGCAATAGAATACCCGGAGTGCAAAGCGTGCTACTACGACTCTCTAGGTTTTGCAGATCATCAGCAAGGCAAGTAACACTTTGACCATATCCCTTTATTACCCAGTTTTTATGCATTAGATACAACCCTCAAACATTGCATGGTTAGGATCTGAATAACATGTGGGTTTGGGAAGTAGATGATGAGGTAGAACCTATTGCCCTTTTATTATCAAACCTTTGAGAGTTACTTCTACGTTATGCTCAGGATTGCTATGCTTGTAGACGTGGATTGGGTGAGTGTATCCATGATAGATGTGACTATTGTTAATTAATGGTTAACTTGAGGTGGCTACTTAAATACACATCTGGGTGGATTGGTTGAGGCACCCTGGAGTACCCAGTGGTTGTCAGGGCACCTGGAGAATCCAGTGTTGTCCTAGGATATCCCGGAGTACCCGTGTGATTATCCTATGGTTTGCTGATAACCCAAAGTATAGGGGATCGCAGCAGCTTTTGAGGGTAGAGTATTCAACCCAAATTTATTGATTCGACACAAGGGGAGCCAAAGAATATTCTTGAGTATTAGCAGTTGAGTTGTCAATTCAACCACACCTGGATAACTTAGTATCTGCAGCAAAGCGTTTAGTAGCAAAAGTGGTATGAAATAAAGGTAATGGTAGCAAAAGTAAAGATAAATGTTTTTGGGTTTTTGTAGTAGGTGTAACAATAGCAACAGAAAAGTAAATAAGCGAAGAACAATATATGAAAAGCTCGTAGGCAATGGATCAGTGATGGATAATTATGCCGGATGCGATTCCTCATGCAATAGTTATAACATAGGGTGATATGGAACTAGCTCCAATTCATCAATGTAATGTAGGCATGTATTCCGTAAATAGTCATACGTGCTTATGGAAAAGAACTTGTATGACATCTTTTGTCCTACCCTCCCGTGTTCAACGGGGTCCTAGCGGAAACTAAGGGATATTAAGGCCTCCTTTTAATAGAGAACCGGATCAAAGCATTAGCACATAGTGAATACATGAACTCCTTAAACTACGGTTATCACCAAGAAGTGTCCCGATTATTGTCACTTCGGGGTTGTCGGATCATAACACATAATAGGTGACTATAGACTTGCAAGATAGGATCAAGAACACACATATATTCATGAAAACATAATAGGTTCAGATCTGAAATCATGGCACTCGGGCCCTAGTGACAAGCATTAAGCATAGCAAAGTCATAGCAACATCAATCTCAGAACATAGTGGATACTAGGGATCAAACGCTAACAAAACTAACTTGATTACATGGTAAATCTCATCCAACCCATCACCGTCCAGCAAGCCTACAATGGAATTACTCACGCACGGAGGTGAGCATCATGAAATTGGTGATGGAGGATGGTTGATGATGACGACGGCGATGAATCCCCCTCTCCGGAGCTCCGAACGGACTCCAGATCAGCCCTCCCAAGAGAGACTAGGGCTTGGCGGCGGCTCCGTGTCGTAAAACACGATGAAACTTTATCCTCGATTTTTTAAGTACTTAAAGGGCCAAACTAAGTTGAACAAGTGTCACACTAAATGGAGTGAATTCATAGTCTTTTCCTTATGTCGTCAAGTACATCAAGGGTAAGAAAAACGTAGTGGCGGATGCCCTTTCCCGCTTATGCACGCTTGTCACTAAACTTGAATTTAATGTCATTGGCTATGAGCACATAAAAGACTTGTATGCAAATGATCCTACTTTTGCTATTCCTTATGCTAAGTGTTTGACGCATACATCTTGGGAACAATATTACGTCAAGGGTGATTATCTTATGAGAGCTAACATACTTTGCATTCCCGAGTCTTCTCTTCGTATGCTACTTTTGCAAGAGGCTCATGGAGGCGGACTCATGGGACATTTTGGACGAGACTTTCGCCACACTCTCCAAGAACTACTTTTGGCACAAGATGTTCTGCGATGTCTCACGCTTCACCAACCGATGCTCTATATGTCGCAAAGCTAAGTCTAAAGCTCAATCCCATGGTCTTTACATGCCCTTTCCTATTCCTTATCAACCTTGGGGAGATATTAGCATGGACTTTGTACTAGGTTTGCCTAGAACTCAAAATGGAAATGATTCCGTGTTTGTTGTTGTGGACCGATTATTTAAAATGGCTCATTTTATCCCATGCAACAAGATAGACGATGCTTCACATATTGCGAATATCTTTTGTAGGGAAATCTTTAGCCTACATGGAGTGCCCAAGACGATCGTCTCGGACCACGACGTCAAGTTCTTGAGTTACTTTTGGAAGACTCTATGCGCCAAGCTCGGAATCAAGCTCTTGTTCTCTTCGGCATACCATCCACAAACAGACGGCCAAACAGAGGTGACCAACCGTACGCTCTGCACTCTACTTCGCGTGTTGATCAAGAGGAACATCAAGGAGTGGGAGGAGTGTCTACCCATCACCGAGTACGCCTACAACCGCACAAGACATTCGACTACCGCTAAGTCCCATTTTGAGGTCATCTACGGCTTCAATACATTGTCCCCATTGGACATTCTATCTCTTCCACTACAAGAGCGCACCAACATGGACGCAAGTGCACGAGCAAGCTACCTCAAGAAGATGCATGAAGATACAAGGCACACCATCAAGCGCCAAGTACAACGACTCGAGACCAAGCTCAACATCAACAAGCAACCCATGATATTCAACATTGGAGATCTTGTGTGGCTACACCTTAGAAAGGAACATTTCCCCAACAAATGCAAGTCCAAACTTCTACCACGAGCCGATGGACCCTTCAAGGTGCTTGAACGCTACAACAACAACGCCTACAAGATCGACATCCCACGCGACAAGTACTCCGTGAGCGACATCTTCAACGTCAACGATCTCTCCCTGTACCATGGTGATGAGGATTTTGATCCGAGGTCGGATCTTTCCCAAGGGAGGGGACATGATGCGGAGCATCCTACGGTCATCCCCATGGACAGTACTTTGACTACTCAAGCTCCAAGTGGACCCATGACAAGAGCTCGAGCATGTGCTATTCACTCCGAGGTTAACTCTCTCCTTGTTGAACTTCCCTTTGACAACCTTGAGACATGGCTACTACCTCAAACGGAGATGCTTTGTGTACTTAGGTACCAAGAAAGCAACCAAGGAGAAGTTACGATGCAAGATGAACATCAAGAGCATGGAGAGGGATTTTCCCAGCGCAGAGATAGAGGTACAACCTGTCAACTACCGGTACACCAGTACTACCACTCAACTACCATGCAACTACCGGTCAACCTTCTGTAATCAAACGGTACAAGGCCGGTATCGCCCCGGTTTATACTGGTAACTGCCAAAAGACCGGTACTACCGCCCCAACCACCGGTACTACCGCTATTCCCTTCCGAGAACACCTCCAGGAAGCAGCAACTGAGCTCCTAGCGATACTGCCGCCCCAAGACCAGTACTACCGCTCTGCGTGCGCACAGTAAAAGGGGCAATGACCCGTGTAACCCCCAACTTACCCCTTGGACTATAAGTACTCGTCCCCTAGCTCCGAATTAGGGTTAGCATTGGTTTAGCTCATTTGAGATAGAGCTTTGCTCATCCATCCGGATCTACTCCACCGCGAGGGAACGACACCTCTGCGGACAAGATCCACTTGGATTCAGGACCTCCTCCAGGAGAAGACCCTCTTCAAGACCTCCTCTCGAAGACGAACCGGTTACCCTATGTATCATCCCTTGTTGGATTTGGATCCTATATCACCTTGTGTCTCGATGATCTAGCGCATGTGTGACTTTGTTCTTGTTGGTCGAGTGTTCTCTCGTGTTTTTCCCTCGTTCCACTCCTCGTGCTCTTCGTGTTCTTGGTAGTATTCCCCTCCAAACATGAAAGATCGGCCTCTAGGGTTCTACCCTACATCATTTCTTGATGCCTCCCCATCCTTTCTTCCAAGCATTCCTCGATTTCTTCGGTGCTCAACTCCATCATCTTCCTCCCAATGCCATTATTTATCTTTCGGCTTCCATTTTCCTTTGTGAGAACTTCCTGGGGTGCCACTCCCACTAGGGTCTCTTCAAACATATCTTCACCTGTCGGTCGATGTTAGTGAAGAAGGACCCACTTACTGGTGAGAAGACCCATGACACCCAGCTATGTGGGGGTCTGGGTGATACGTCTCCAACATATCTATAATTTTTTTATTACTCCATGTTGTTTTATTATCAATCTTGGATGTTTTATAATCATTATATGGTCATTTTATATCATTTTTTTGGTACTAACCTATTGACATAGTGCCAAGTGCCAGTTGCTGCTTTCTGCATGTTTTTTACATCGCAGGAAATCAATATCAGATGGATTCCAAATGCCACGCCAATTTATGATGATTTTTTATGGGCCAGAAGGAACACAACGGGCCCTGGTTGCACCTGGGGGGAGTCCCAAGGAGGGGACAACCCACCAGGTTGCGCAATGAGGCCCAGGCGCACCCAGGTGGGTGGTGCCCACCTCGGGTGCCTCTTGGACTGACTCTTTTCTCTATAAATACCCCAATATTCTAGAAACCCTAGAGGAGTCGACGAAATTTTCATCCATCCGCCGCAGAGTTAAGAACCACGAGATCCAATCGAGGCACCATCACGGAGGGGTTCACCACTTCCATTGGTGCCTCTCCGATGATGCGTGAGTAGTTCTTTGTAGGCCTTCGGGTCCGTAGTTAGTGTCTAGATGGCTTCCTCTCTCTCTCTTGATTATCAATACAATGGTGTGTTTGTTGGGATCTGATGAACTTCGAGTTTATGATCAATTATATCATTTTATATCCATGAAAGTTATTTGAGTTTCTTTGTTCTCTTATATGTGCGATCTCTTATAGCCTCATATTTATTATCCGATATTTGGGTTTTGTTTGGCCAACTTGATATATTTATCTTGCAATGGGAAGAGGTGCCCGGTAGCGGGTTCAATCTTACGGTGCTTGATCCCAGTGACAGAAAGGGAACCGACACGTATGTATTGTTGTTACTAAGGATAAAAAGACGGGATACATATCTGCCGCAATAGATAAACGGATCTTATCTACATCATGTCAACCTTCTTATTGTATTACTCCATTTTCTCATGAACTTCAATACACTAGATGCACGCTGGATAGCGGTCGATGTGTGGAGTAATAGTAGTAGATGCAGGCAGGAGTCGGTCTACTAATCTTGGACGTGATGCATATGTAATGATCATTGCCTGGATATCATCGTGATTATTTGAAATTCTATCAATTTCCCAACAATAATTTGTTCACCCACTGTTTGCTATTTTTCTCGAGAGAAGCCACTAGTGAAACCTACGGCCCCCGGGTCTTCTTTCTCATATATTTGCTTTGCGATCTACTTTTTTCCTTGCGTTTATTTTCAGATCTATTAAACCAAAAAAATACAAAATACCTAGCTGCAATTTATTTGTTCCACGATATATTTATCCCATCTACAAATTTACCTCACGTCCTTTGCCTATCTTGAGGCGTCGTACCCCGAAAGGGATTGACAACCCCTTTAACATGTCGGGCTGCGAGGTGTTGTTCTTTGTGTGCATGGGCTGTTTACATTTTGTTGCTTGGTTCTCCTACTGGTTTCATAACCTTGCTTTCATATATGAGGGAAATACCTACCACCGCTGTGCTGCATCATCCCTTCCTCTTTGGGGAAATACCGACGTAGCTTCAAGAGACATCAAAAGGAATTTCTGGCGCCGTTGACGGGGAGGATCTTCAACATAACCAGGTTCCTAATCACAAATCTCATCTCCTTACAATTTACATTATTTGCCTCTCGTTTTCCTCTCCACCACTTCACAAAAATTTGCCGTTTTATTCGCCCCTCTTTTTCACCGATCTCTTGTCTCGAGTCCTGATGGATAGAGTCCCTACTCCTCCTTTGTCACCAGATTTTGAAGTTCTTTACTTCAAGCAAAGACAAGGAGAAAATTTGAAAGATGCCTGGTATAGGCTTATGGAATCGTACCATGTTTCCAACCTAAAGGGAGATGCTAAGGTTTTGCTTCGTAATTTTTACATAGGATTAGCTTTGCACCGTAGACAACTTGTTGATTTTGCCACTAAAGGAAATTTTATTGAGCTTGATGCAAACGCTGCCTACGAAATCTTGGAAGGAATTTTGGGAATTCCTCCTCAAAAGAAGTGGTTTTCCTTTAACCCTGAGGGAATTCCAATGTTGGACAAACTTGGTGATTTACATAAACATATGGTCGAAATACAGAAATATAATGAACCCCTCAAGCACCTCAATGGCAGTATCATGAATACCTTGATTACTTTGCAACAAGCGATTGGATATTTTGGATCTTAAGATGATTTATTTTTCGGAGAATTTAGGGAAGCATAAAGAGCCGCCCGGGTTTGAGAAAGCCCTTACAAAAGTTGCTAAAACTTCGGAAGGCAAAAATTAGATCCTTGCTTTATGCGTAGCTAAGGGTGTAAAACTATAGCGCTTGTTGGGAGGCAACCCAATGAATAAAATTTATTTTTGCTTTTTTCTTTCTGTTCTTGATTGTTATCACAATTATGCTAGTGTTATGATTGTGTGTTTTAATTAGTGTTTGTGCCAAGTAAAGCCTTTAGGATCTTCCGGGGTGATAGTTGTTTGATCTTGCTGAAAAAGACAGAAACTTTGTGCTCACGAAAATAATTATCATAAATCACAGAAAAGAGATTTTTCCCTGATTCTATTTGCAGAAGATTAATATACAAATTATGACGGTCGTCCTAATTTGGTAGAATGGTTGGAGTTACAGAAGTATTCGAAAGTTCCAGATTACTACAGACTGTTCTGTTTTGACAGATTCTGTTTTCTTTGTGTTGTGTGCTTATTTTGATGGTTCTATGGTTTTCTTTGATGATTGTTTGGCATAGAAAAGTTGGAATACAGTAGATATAATGCAAAAACAAAATAAGAATTGGTTTGACACAGCACTTATAGTAGTGTTTTGCTTTCTTTTACTAACGGATCTCACAAGGGTTTTGTTGAGTTTCGTGTGATTCAAGTTTTCAAGTTTTGGGTTATCTTACGATGGATGAAAGAAGGATAGAAGAGCCTAAGCTTGGGGATGCCCCAGCATCCCAAGCTATTATCCAAGAATGATCAACCAACTAAGCTTAGGGATGCCCCCGGGTGGCATCCCCTCTTTCTTCTAACGACCATCGGTATTTTACTCGAGACTATATTTTTATTCGTCACATGATATGTGTTTTGCTTGGAGCGTCTTGTATGATATGTGTCTTTGATTGTTCTATTTTGTGTTTTAAGTCATCAATCCTTGCTGGACACACCTGTTTGAGAGAGCCAAAATTATTTCATGACTTGTTAGAATTGCTCTATATGCTTCCCTTAATTTTTTATGAGCAATGGACTTGCTCTAGTGCTTCACTTATATCTTTTTGAGCACGGTGTGCTTAGTATTTTTGAAGAAATTCTCTCTTGCTTCACTTAAATTTATTTGAGAGTTAGTAAAATTTTGAAGAAATTCTCTCTTGCTTCACTTAAATTTATTTGAGAGTTAGTAAAATTTTGAAGAAATTCTCTCTTGCTTCACTTAAATTATTTTGAGAGAAGAAAATATGTTATGCTCATGATCTTCACTTATATTTGTTTGAGCTTATGAAAAGCAACACACAAAAATTAATCAAAGTGATAGATATCCAAGAAGGATAAAGAAAGAAGAAAATATATGTCATGAAGATAATTGGACAAAATAAACTTGATTCTTAGTAATAGTTCTGATATATATGATGATGTGATATGTGAGTCATGTTGGTGAGTAATTGTGCGCTAGTAAGAATATTGGTGTTAAGGTTTGTGATTCCCTTTGCATGCATTAAAGTCAATAATCATGCAATGAAAATTATATCCTACTTGTGGTGCATTATTCGGTGTTAATTATTCTTAATGCTTTCTTATTAGATTATTCGTTTCTTGGTTGGTCGGTTCTCAATCTTTCTACTAGCCTTCATTTTGCACCAAGTATGACCTCTACTTGTGCATCCAAAATCCTTTAAACCAGTTTTGCCACATGAGTCCACTATATCTACCTATATGCGGTATTCTTTTGCCGTTCTAAGAAAATTTGCATGTGCCATCTCTAATTTGCAAAATGAACTTCCCTTTTGTGTGTTTGTTTCGCTCGCCGAACGGTAACATGTAGCTAATATTTTCCATGCTAGATGCATTATTCTCACGATGAGTGTTTATTCACTTGTCATTGCACGAGAGTAAGGCAAAGGTTTTAGGGATGCCCATTCCCGAAATGAAAAAATGAATTTACTTTATGTTGTCAAATAATAAATTCCTTGGAAAGTGTTGGTATGGAGGGCACCCGTGGATATGGCTAGTCATGGAAAGTGAAAGTTATGGTGAAAAAAGGAATAAACTTTATTTTCTGTATGGGAACCGCCTATGATATATCTAGCATGGAAAGTGTTGGGATGCTCCAAGTCGTTTTCGTTGGTGGGATGGATACACCTCCCAAAATGTTTTTATCTCTATTTTTTCGCTTTGAGCTGTGGCACCTCTACAAATCCCTACTTCCTTCTGTGAAGGGCCTTTCTTTTACTTTATGCAATTTTTATTTTTTAAATTGACTCTCCATCCTCTCTTATAAAAGCACCAACTAGGGGACAATATGATTGTACTTAAGTATTGGGTGTAGCTAATATTTGAGTGTGTTTCATGAATGGATCAATGTTTGAGCATGATGGGCTAGGGATAACTTGTTTTAGCATTGATATTTTGAAAGACATGGTTGCTTGTTGATATGCTTGAGTATCTAAATTATTATGTCAAAACTAGACTATTGCTTTGAATCACATAAAAGTCCAAATGTCCATGCTATAAAGAAAAGAATATGATATGACATGATAAACATCACTCCAAAATTCTGTTTTATCACTTACCTACTCGAGGACGAGTAGGAGTTAAGCTTGGGGATGCTGATATGTCTCCAACGTATCTATAATTTTTGATTATTATCAATCTTGGATGTTTTATAATCATTATATAGTCATTTTATATCATTTTTTGGTACTAACCTATTGACATAGTGCCAAGTGCCAGCTGTTGTTTTCTACATGTTTTCTACATCGCAGGAAATCAATATCAGATGGAGTCCAAATGCCATACCAATTTACAATCATTTTTTATGGCCCAGAAGGAACACAACGGGCCATGGTTGCACCTGGGGGAGTCCCAAGGAGGGGACAACCCACCAGGGCACGCTAGGAGGCCCAGGCACGCCCAGGTGGGTTGTGCGCACCTCGGGTGTCCCCTGGACCGACTCTTTGTTCTATAAATACCCCAATATTCCAGAAACCCTAGAGGAGTCGACGAAATTTTCATCCAGCCGCCGCAGAGTCCAAAACCACAAGATCCAATCTAAACACCATCACGGAGGGGTTCACCACTTCCATTGGTGCCTCTCCGATGATGCATGAGTGTTTCTTTGTAGACCTTCAGGTCTGTAGTTAGTAGCTAGATGGCTTCCTCTCTCTTTCTTGATTAACAATACAATGGTCTCTTGGAGATCCATAGGATGTAAGTCTTTTGGCAGTGTGTTTGTTGGGATCTGATGAACATCGAGTTTATGATCAGATCAGTTATATCTTTTTATATCCATGAAAGTGATTTGAGTTTCTGTGATCTCTTATATGCGTGATCTCTTATAGCCTCGTATTTCTTCTCCTATATTTGGGTTTTGTCAAGGAATTGTTACGGCAGATGTCCTAGTGTGAGGACTTAGTCATGAGGCCAATGCATCTATGTAGTAGCTTGAGAGGGGTTGGTCGGGATGAGAGATGCGAGGCAGATCAACACAGAAGACAAGGATTTAGACAGCTTCGGGCCCCGGGAAACATCATCCGGTAATAACCCTACATGCTGTTTGTGGCTAGGTCTCATTATGATCATGAGGGAGTTGCCGGTAAGCCGGCTATTTGTGTCTAGCCCTAGAGATTGTTTCTTCTTGCTTGCCCCTCTTGGGGTGCCCTGCCCCTCCTTATATAAGTTGGAGGGGCGGGTTACATATGGAGTCCTAGTAGGACTTGGACTATTCTATAACAAGTGGTATCCTAGTCTGCCCCCTTAAGGGGAAACTCCTTATATGTATTTCCTCGTAAACCGGCCCACCATAGCATGAGCCGGCCTTCTGGGCCTTGGGCCTTGTCATCCGTCTGACCCGCCCGCCGGGTCACCGGTGAGTCGCAATGTTCAGGCGGGTTGCCCATAAACCGCCAAGTCCGGGAGGGTCGCCAGTGAGTCGCCAAGCTCTAGCCGGGTCATACATTCGGCGGGTTACACCGTGGGGTATATCCCCGACATTAGACCCCAGTTTAATTTGGATTTATCCATGTTAAACTGATCTTGTAAAATAAACACAAGAACAAACTTGATAGGTTGTGCTCCGGGTTAAATATTTCCGGCACCTGATTATCCTTAAGTCCTTGTCATTTCCTCCTGGTTGTATGTCTATGATCTTATAGCAAATCTCCTTTAACAGACATGTCCTAACTTTGCCAATGCAAAAAATCCAGGCACTTCTTCTGAAAAATCTGGGTCAATAGGCCCGCTTCATAATCAATTTGCTGACATTGGCTCTTGGAGAGAGATATTATAAGAAATAATCCATTTGAGTCGGCCTTCAAAGCTCTGATTTTGATAAAAATATTGGTCTTTGAAATATTCAACTGATATTCAGCCGGCTTAAAGATGTAGATTTTGCTGGTTTATCATTGCCAAAATCGTCGGGTTATAAATAAATGTTGCCGGGTCATGTAATTGTTGCTAATGCCGGGTTAATCTTATGATGATGCCGGGTCATAAACTTTGCAGATTTCTCCGATAATAATATAATACCTGATTTGCTCAAAAATGAGAATTTGTAGTTATTCCTCCCTTATATGCATATCACCTGTAGCCCCCAAGTGCCGGGTTGTCATGCTTGCAGCAACCTGGGACTTGTAATTGACTTATGCTCATAAAAGTTTCAACCAGTGTAGCCCCTAAGGGTCGGGTCATTATGCAATAATGAGCAGGGACTTTGTAGATAATTCATTGATAATAACCTCATATGATGTAATCTCCACCATGGGGCTTGAACCCACGTCCACAAGGTTAAGAGCTTTGTACTCTGCCAACTGAGTAGTAAACCTTTCAATATAATGGATTAAAGCTTGTGTACCTTGAATTTTTGACAGAAGCGATTGGTAGCCCCAAGGGCCGGATCATTACAATGTGATGAGCCAGGTCTTCTTCAACAAGTTGATCAAAAATGACTTTACATTAGACCCCAAGTGCCATGGTGCATGCTGGCAGTGACATGGGACTTGCATATTTGATGTAATCTCAATTTGAATAATGTAGCCCCCAAGTGTCAGGTCGTAAGCCTGCAGTGAATCGGGACTATTCCCTCCATTGTAAAAAGAAATCATGTCCATTAATAAAATAATAACCATTGCGCTGAAGCGACTTTGAAGACCTCCATCATAATAGTGGCTATTGATAACCATAATAAAAATCCAGCCATGTTGGCTATTTCAGATTTGAATAACATAATCCTGTTTGAAAAACCTCAATCATTCAATATTCAATATCATCATGAAAATCTAGCCAAGTTTGGCTATTAGATTTGAATACCTTATCAGTTGACAAGTAAATCTGGAGTTTAAATACCGACGGCTCTTGGCCGATGGCGACTCAATAACTGATAACCCTTTTGCACTTATGATGACATTGATTTGTGCAGATGAGATTTAGAATTATCCTGCACACAAGTAGATCACAAGAGCTCTTGGCGGTTCACCGCAGTGCGTGTCATAATATCTCACATATAACCATTGATGGGTGAAAAGGAGTCGCAAATAAGCCTATTATGAATCATAACTTTGAAACATAACTATAATAATAATATCATACCTGTGATATTGAATTTTCACTGCCGGTTTATGTAACCTGTGCAGTAAGGGTGATAACCCAATCTTTAGAAGCCAAGACTTTCAAATGCTTGATGATTGTCGTATGCTGGCGACTTATCGTCCAAAGTTAAGCCAGGTTAAATAGAAACCACATATACTTAGATCTGAACAAAAAGTCTCAAGGCAAAACCAAAGATTGCTTTCAAAAAACTGAAGCCAAATAGAAAAAAAATCGAGGAGTCTGATTCGAATACGACCAGTAAACCGTTCCAAAGGGGTTAAGCTAGGATTCGAATACGATCATGTAGCCCCTAGTGGCTTTGGCATTACGCCGATCAAGAGGGTACCGACAGCTATGTTCTCTTTGGTTCGAATATTACCTATGTTTGAACAGGAAGCCCCCAAATGACTTTGAGAGTTTTTTAACGACTCTGATTGGAATACGATCAAAGTCGGACCCAAAAGGGGTTAAGCTATGATTCAAATACGATCAAGAAGCCCCCTAGTGGGTTTGGCATTGCGCCGATCAAGAGAATACCGACAGCTATGTTCTATTTGGTTCGAATACGACCTACGTTTGAAAAGGAAGCCCCCAAGTGACCTTGAGAATATTTAACGACTTTGATTCTAATATGATCAGGTTCGGACGAAAAGGGGTTAAGCTAGATTCAAATACGATCAGCCCCCAATGGTCATTGAAGCGGGGTACCTATGTTTGAGTTGTGCTTTGCAACAGACTCTCTTTGGTCCCTTTAATTTTTCCTGAGAACTCGAGCTTTGCAAGATATAAATTCTTCTTGAGCCAGATTTTTAAACCGGATATTGAGAGCTTTCAAAGCTTTGTGAGAGACAAATTTCCCTTGAACCGGAATTTTTCATTTTGAGCCAGAAATTTTCTGACAGCCTTTAAACTGGCAACATTTACTGAGCCATGTCCATGTAGCCCCCGAGTCTCAGGCGGCTCGAGGAGTTGTCTTTGAGATTCTCCATATTTGACCGTAGCAGAAGGTGTATATCATTGGTGTTGATAGCGCGATGTGAATCCACAGAATGTTGAGGTGACTACGGCGGGTTATAAATGATCTCGTATGAGCCGTGTCGGCAACTTGGCCAATGGTTCCTTCCAACTGGATGTTTGAAGTTAACCAAACTGTAGTGGCGGCAACTTGTGCGCCTGCCCCTTGAGCCGTCCCGTGCAGACGGTGGTTGATAATACATGATAATTTGCCTCCAAGTTGTTGGAAGAAGACCGGGCTACCCAAGCAGTGACTTGCTCATACTGAATAAACAGCTCTGGCAGACAGGTGTGGCCCGGTATGTTGATATAGACCAGGCCGCAAGAGACAGACGGTAAAGACGACCGTAGCATCAGAGGCAGTACAGAAAGATGACTCGGTCGCGGCGTTGTAAGCCAGCGCAGACGGTGAGTCAATCGAAGGCGTGGTAAGCCGTGCGGACGGGCGAGTCAACCACGTCGTGTTGATGTAGTGAACAATTATCCTGCATTAAAAACATCGCAAGCCAGAGTAATTGTTCTTTGATAAAAAACAATATATGCTAAATAAAATAAACTTAAACGGATAGATATCACCAGATTGTTCGGATGACGGATGATCATGACGGTGAAGCTGAAATTAATCACGAGCCAGTCGGCCGCGGCATTGTAAACCGGCGCGGACGAGAGTGTCGACCGCAGCGTTGGAAACAGCACAGATGCTGGCTCGGCGGTCGTGGGCGCGGATGATAAGTCAGTCACGTGTGTTGATGTATCAGGGGCGGCGACTTATGCACGTATCCGTTTTGCAACACGGCACCGACAAACGCTTAGTTCAAAAATAATATTAGTGCACGCCCCTTTGAGACACCTTTTTGTAAGGAGTAATGGTCCTGCAAAAATATTATAAGACCAAGTAATTGTTCTTGGATGAATTAATATATGTGACGGAAAGACATTGGAAAAATAGCACCTGATTTTTGCCGGGTAAGGCGGATACTGATGTTGTACTTGTAGTAATTTTATACTACTAATGCGCGAGTCGGGCGGCTGATCCTTTGACTTTTGTAGTCATCAACGAGAAGAGACTGCTTTTGCTATTGCAACTCCATAGCGAGAAGTCCACACTCGCGTGCAGCAGCAGTAGAAGGCGGGCAGCTGTGGAAGTCGGCTGTCACACCGGTGAGTCACTGAGGCGAGTCACACCATTCTCTTCCCGATCGTGGCAATTTTGACTAATCCACATTCAAGTCCTCCAAATCACGATGGCTTTAGCAAAACCACTTCAGAGTTGCTCATGTGATGTCGTACCCAAGTAGTACCTTCCAAATCACATACTTAGTGGTTCTTTGTTAAACAATACTCCAACCTGACAGATCACTTCTTTTCCTTTGGACTATTTTGACGTGGAAGTAGGCCACGCCGACAACGGCGGCTCAAAGCAGGGCAACTCGGGCGTAGGCGGACCCGGCGCAGAGAGTCGGCAACCAGTTAGAACAACAAACGGGCGAGCGGCAGGGCGGCCAGTCCCGGCGAGGACGGCTCGACAGTAGACGGAGGAGCGGCCGGGCGGCCAGTCCCGGCGAGGACGGCTCGACAGTAGCGGTGATGGCGTGTTGTTTTAGCCACCGACAAGGGCCACCCAAGTCGGCCCCAAGGCCGGAACAAAACGCGGCGATGGCGGTTCAACGTGTGCAGAAAACCTGACCGTTGGGCGAGAACCGGCGAAGGTGAGGCAGCGGGGGCGGCTTAAGAGCAGATGGCGGCTTGAGGACGCACCGGACCGGCGAACCACTGCGGGGCCCTCCGGTGACTCG
Source organism: Triticum timopheevii (assembly GCA_963921465.1). Classification (NCBI taxonomy): domain Eukaryota; kingdom Viridiplantae; phylum Streptophyta; class Magnoliopsida; order Poales; family Poaceae; genus Triticum; species Triticum timopheevii. Next base: position 150,536,211 of record OY997262.1, on the reverse strand, counting down.
GAGCGTGGCTGAGGCGCCGGCGGAGTGCGCGCCCTTCCCTGTGTCACGGCCAGCTTGACGGCGACTTGCACACCGCGGGCGACTCAGCAACGGAGCATAATCCGGGTCGTGGTCTTCTTCCCTTTTGAAAGTGCAATCAATACTACTAGTAGATTCACGTACTAGTACTCGTGGCTGGCTTGATCAAAAGAATGATTAAAAAACGAATCTAGAATTTGGTGTACAGATTACCCCTTCCAAAATCTGAGTTACAAACAGTAGCAGTAGAGTAGTACTATAGTAGTATTGCCTTCATGAGTCGGAAATAGTACTTCTCCGGATCACAATAGCATCAGTTTAGAAGATCACTTTATGAAACTACCTCGGGGCTTGACCCTTGCCCACACACGATCGTTTTGACGTAAATTTATCTGACGCGGTGTATGGCAGCTGGAGCACACTTCCTGTCGGCCTCGGTGACACGCGACTAGCAGCAAAAAACTAATCTTCTATCCGGATTTGACGGATCGCGTTTCATCGGCGGCGGCGCAGAAAACGTAAACCCTAATTTTTGTCGTCTCAATCTTATATATGCTCTTCCGACTGCTCGCCGCTGGTGTAGATCCCTTCTTTATCTAGAAAATTACGAACTCTTCGATCCCTTGAAAAAGATCCCTTCAAGAGCTCAACACCACCGTGCGCGAGCCCCACGGTGGGCGCCAACTGTCGTCGAATTGTTACGGCAGATGTCCTAGTGTGAGGACTTAGTCGTGAGGCCAACGCATCCATGTAGTAGCTTGAGAGGGGTTGGTCGGGATGAGAGACACGAGGCAGATCAACACACAAGACAAGGATTTAGACAGCTTGGGGCCCTGGGAAACATCATCCGGTAATAACCCTACATGCTGTTTGTGGCTAGGTCTCATTATGATCATGGGGAAGTCGCCGGTAAGCCGGCTCTTTGTGTCTAGCCCTAGAGATTGTTTCTTCTTGCTTGTCCCTTTCGGGGTGCCCTGCCTCTCCTTATATAAGTTGGAGGGGCGGGTTACATATGGAGTCCTAGTAGGACTTGTACTATTCTATAACAAGTGGAATCCTAGTCTTCCCCCTTAAGGGAAAACTCCTTATATGTCTTTCCTCGTAAACCGGCCCACCATAGCATGAGCCGGCCTTCTGGGCCTTGGGCCTTGTCATCCGTCTGACCCGCCTGCCGGGTCACCAGTGAGTCGCAATGTTCAGGCGGGTTGCCTGTAAACCGCCAAGTCCGGACGGGTCGCCAGTGAGTCGCCAAGCTCTAGCCGGGTCATACATCCAGCGGGTTACACCGCGGGGTATATCCCCGACAGGTTTTGTTTGGCCAACTTGATCTATTTATCTTGCAATGGGAAGAGGTGCCCGGTAGTGGGTTCAATCTTACGGTGCTTGATCCCAGTGACAGAAGGGGAACCAACACATATGTATCGTTGCTACTAAGGATAAAAAGACGGGATCCATATCTGCTGCAATAGATAAACGGATCTTGTCTACATCATGTCATCGTTCTTATTGCATTACTCCATTTTCTCATGAACTTAATATGCTAGATGCATGCTGGATACCGGTCGATGTGTGGTGTAATAGTAGTAGATGCAGGCAGGAGTCGGCCTAATAATCTTGGACGTGATGCCTATGTAATGATCATTGCCTGGATATTGTCATGATTATTTGAAGTTCTATCCATTGCCCACCAGTAATTTGTTCACCCACTGTTTGCTATTTTCTCGAGAGAAGCCACCTACGGCCCCCGGGTCTTCTTTCTCATATATTTACTTTGCGATCTACTTTTTCCTTGCGTTTATTGTCAGATCTATTAAACGAAAAAAATACAAAAATACCTTGCTGCAATTTAATTGTTCCGCGGTCTATTTATCCCATCTAAAAATTTACCTCACGTCCTTTGCCTATCTTGAGGTGCCGTACCCCGAAAGGGATTGACAACCCCTTTAACACGTCTGGTTGCGAGGTGTTGTCCTTTGGGTGCAGGGGTTGTTTACGTTGTGTTTCTTGGTTCTCCTACTGGTTCGATGACCTTGATTTAATATCTGAGGGAAATACCTACCACCGCTGTTCTGCATCATCCCTTCCTCTTTGGGGAAATACCGTCGTAGCTTCAAGCGACATCACTGGGCATCCAGGTTTGTGGGCGGGAGGTCTTTCCCCAAGATGAGCTTTCCCGACTCCGTTAAGGGGTGGCAAGGAACCTTGTTTTACTGCAATGACGTCCCTAGTGCCAACGGCCAGTCGGGCCTCTCGGAGTATTCGACTGAGATGGTAAGCGACCCTCACCATGGAGAAGAAGGAGAAGGTAGGCGTCGACATCCCGTCCAGCACATTAATCGAAGTTGTGAATGCTGGGGTGAATGGGATGGATCTGCTGGAGACTTTCTTCAATTGGTGCATCCACCCTCTGTAGGCCAGGGCCCACCCCATGTGGCTGTACGAGGGGCCGGGTCACTCCACTCGGGTGCATCCCAAAGATCTCACCGAGAATGAGGTGGGCGCCAAGATCAAGCCATCACTTGCGCCCGCGACAATCCATGTGTGACTCGGTTGGTGCCAGCCTTTCAAAAGGACCTGTAGCCCATCGAGGTACTTGTCTTTGGTTCAATCGGCTTAAATGTAGGTTGTCTTCTATATGGTTGATCCTTATATTTGCATGTGTTTGCTTCTCAGGACTTCCAAAACCTGATCTCCAGGATCCCCATGTTGGACCGCTCGCCCCAAGATGTGATGAGTGACACCGAGCAGCAATACTCGGAGAGGTCTGATGATGATGAGAGTGACAACAACAACGACGATGATGATGATAGTTCGGAGGAGGGCGATGATGCAGAGTATTCCCTGTCTTATGAGGCCCCTAAAGAACCTGGCTCCACGACCCAAAGTGTAAGGCCAGAGAAACTCAACAACCGACTACTTTTGGTCGGGTGACTCAGAGGTCCTAGCGCGCTCGCGCCGAAGTCGAGAGGTCGGCGGAGAAGCAGCCCAAGTTGCCCAAGTATATCTCCTCCAAACTCGGAAGGCCTCTGTGCTACGGATCTAGGTGGCAGTGTCCATGGCCTCGAAGTAAGTGTCCCCATCGACTTCTTGTCCGTTTTTGAATTCATTCGGTTGCTGACCGAGTACTGTTTTGTCCTTGCAGCAACGACACCTCGACAACTTCGGCAGACCTGCATGCCCGTAAGCTCGGTCCAAGTGATGCCGACGCGGCAAATGCCGTCACCTCCAAAGCTATGTTGTATTGATTGAATCACATGTTTATGCCTTCCTAGACTGAACTTTGATGATTTCTCCGAGTCATGGAGCCCCGCCCGAAATTATCCAACTGGATGAAGAGGTGGGTGCTGACCCACCGAACCCGGACGCCGTTAGGGAGGTAATGCCTGGTGTTGCCACGCTAATGACAGACGCCTCTCCTCGCCAGACGACCCATGTTTCTCTGGCGAAGGTTGCTGCCAAAACTGCGAGACCGAGCCCTCTGGCTCAGGGAGGTTCAGATTCTTTGTTGGTGGTGGTGCCCCCTGTAGGGTCCACTACTGGAATTAGAAGATTTTCCGTCTGCCCCCTCTTGGCCGTCAGCTAGTGGACGACAACGAATGGCATTGCCATCGGCCACCAGAAAGCGGACGGCATAGAGGCAGCGGACGACGAAGTAATGCTTTGCCATCAGCCATTACTTTGTTGTCTGCTAGCAGACGGCAAAGAAAGTGTTTGGCCCACTGGCTATTAAGCCCTAACAGGCCCCCTCTTTGCCTTCTGTCAGCAGACTGCAAAGAGGCCGTTGCCATCAGCTTGCGGACAGCAAAGGCTACACGGACGACGACGCTTCAAAATAAGATAACGGCCCGCGCCCCCACTGTTGCCATCTCTCTTTCTCCTCGTCTCCTCTCCGCCAGACGAGAACTGCCGCCGCCCCGTAGCCCCACACCACCTCGCCGCCACCACCCGCCCACCACCTCTCCGTCGCCGCCCGTTCGCCCCCCTGCACTCCGCCCGGTCGCCGCCCCCTCCCTACCTCCCCACCCCTCCCGATCCTCCCCGCGGCCGCCTCCCCGCTGCAGCCGCCGATGGACCGCCCCCCCTCCCGTCGCCGCCCCCTCCCCGCCCCGTCGCCGCCCCACCCCATCGCCGCCCCCTCCCCGACCCGTCGCTGCCCCCATGGTGAGCCCCTGCCACCCTGTTTTTTTTCTGTTTTTAGTTTAGTTAGTTTTTAGGTTCAATTAATTAAGGTTTTGTAGTTAAGGTTTAGGTTTAATATGTTTAGGCTACATAGTTTAGGTTTAATTTGTTTATGTTATTTAGTTTATTAGTTAGTTTAGGTTTAATTTGTTTAGGTTAATTAGTTTAATTAGTTTAGGTTATTCAGTTTAATTAGTTTAGGTTTAGTTAGTTTAGGTTTAATTAGTTTAGGTTATTTAATTTAGGTTTAATTTGTTCAGGTTAATTAGTTTAATTAGTTTAGGTTATTTAGTTTAATTAGTTTAGGTTATTAGTTTAGTTAGTTTAGTTTTAATTGGTTTACGTTTTCTAGTTTAGTTAGTTTAGGTTTAATTGGTCTAGGTTATTTAGTTTAATTAGTTTAGATTTTTTAGTTTAGTGTCGAGGGTCGAGTGGTCAGGGTGTCGTGTCGAGGGTCGAGGGTCGGGGTGTCGGGGGTGTTGTGTCGAGGGTCGAGTTGTCGGGGTGTCGCGTCGAGGGTCGAGGGCTCGAGGTGTCGGGGTGTTGTGTCGAGGGGTCGGGGTGTCGTGTCGAGGGGTCGGGGTGTCGGGGGTGTCGTGTCGACGGTCGAGGGGTTAGGGTGTCAAGGTGTCGTGTCGAGGGTCGAGGGGTCGGGGTGTCGTGTCGAGGGTCAAGGGGTCGAGGGGTTGAGAATTTGCCATCCCGACCATGACACCCTGACCCCCTGACCCTGACACCCCGACACCCCGACCCTCGACCACGACACCCCGACACCCCGATCCCTCGACCCTCGACCACGACACCCCGACACCCTGACCCCTCGACTCTCGACACGACACCCTAACACCCCGACCCCTCGACCCCCGACACGACACCCCGAATTTTTTTATTATGTTCATGATGATGATACACACTATTTTTTACTATGTTTATGTTGTACTAATTTCGTTTACTCTTTCTCACTGCAGGTGTTTGATGAGGACATCAATACCATTGTTACACCCACAGCCCCTACTGCTACATATACGGGACCAATTACTAGAGCTCGCGCACGCCAATTAAATTATCAGGTACTTTCGTTTCTTGGTAATGATTCTAATGTTCATGAGAATATGATGCTGCCTAAATTGGATACATTTGTTTTGCTTACAAATGAAGGGCCTAGCTTGGAGAAGGATGCACATTGGAGCAAGAACAAGCATGGAGATGATGCCATGCGCAAGGGGAACAAGAACGGAGTTACAAGTGATGATTTCAGGACTTTGAAGCCACCATAATGGGTGCATGAAGCCTTGGACAAAATATACAAGATGCCACTTCATAAATTTCGTCTCAAGGCTATTATAGGTGCTGCGTCACCTTTTTATTGGGCCAGGCCCATGTAATTTCGAAATACATAAGTATAGGCTATTTTTAGAGTCCATATGTGTGGGGAAACAAGAGATAGGGTTGATTTCGGACCCCTCCACCAAGGGCCACGAAATTCCCCCTCTCTTCCTCCATATATACAGCCCTTAGGGCACCGTTTAGACTTTGGGGGTTTTGTTTAGATTAAAAGTTCGCCATAGCTGCAACTTCGCGCACATCGTTTATGTTCAACGACCAGACAAAGGCGTCACAGAACCCCACCTTGATCAATAAAGCTTTCATCTTATATTCGCAATATCCAGATTGCAATCTCAGTTTCTTGCTTGTTCTTCGTTTGCTCGCAGGAAACAGACCCTCGTGGTCAGGTTGATCGTGCTTCGGCATGGTCAATAACCTTTCGGAGTTGGTTTAGCGATTGCTAAGGTGCGACGTCCTCGCACGTTCGTAGTCGGATCGTCAAAGTCGACTTCCACCAAAGCAAAATCCATCATCTCATCGAAAGACGGGACACCTTTGCCTCTATCAAGTGGTATCAGATTTCCAGGTTGCTCGGTGAGATTTTACAGTTTTTCGTAGTTTAGATCCAGTCTGTTCTTCATACCTATAGTCCATGAAAAAGCCAAAAAAAATAGGGTTAGTTCATCCCTTCCGAACCAATCTGAGCCTTTGCATAATCTTTTCTGTATTTGCTTTGTTGAATTTGCGGTTCCATCGTCGTGTCAAGTTTCTGGTCTTAGCGTCTAGTCTTTTAGAGTTTCGAGTTCTGTTCACAGGTTGTCACGTCGCCGCTGCCATATATCACCACCGCATCATCATCGTCGCTGTTGCCATATACCACCACCACATATTCACCGCCAATCCGAATCCATATACGCCAACATATCCGCCGCCATCACGCCAATCCGAGTTCACCTGCAACATATATCCGCCAACTGTCCGTGTTCCACTAGATTCGTCTCCGCCACCAGTTTTGAGTTCCACCAGATTCATCTCCGCCACCAGTCCTAGTCCGAGTCCAGTAATTGTTGCATTGTTCTCGATTTCCAGATCACACGATACTCCGAGTCATGACAGAGAAGGACTCCCCAACTTCCGAGCCATCCGCAGAAGAAAAATAGTTCCAATTTCAAAAAAAAAAAACTAAGTCTGGAAAATTCTGGCTAGGCAGTTTTTAGACCATTTGTAGACTTTTTCAAAAAAAATTTGTTGCGGAGCAAAAAAAAAGAGAAAAAAAAAGTGCAAAAAAAAGAAAAGAAGGGAAAAAAATTTAGAGTGTGCTCCTCCCTTGTTTACGTGCCACGCCGTGATTTTGTTGGTGTTCTAGGCTCGCGTCTCTAGCACAGTCTAGCCTAGGACCAGCACAGTACCGTCGTTGAGCGTTTATTCAACTTTGCATCTCTGAATTGATTATTGCTGACCCTTTTTGCTACCATATTATAAGCCTTCCCAGCTCCACATACATCTACGTCGTGCGTTTGACTCTCCCTGGTAATCGCTCTATCCAAGCTTTGAGAGTTTTTGACTACAACGGTTGCCGATCACCGCCTACTACTGGGTAAGAACTGGTAAGAATTTGAGATTTGCTTGACGGATTTGTGACACCCACCACCACCTCTTGTTAGTAGTCTATAGGATCATATTCTTGTGTGTTTCTATTGCTGCTAACCATGCCAGGATCACAAGCCGACGAGACTGACTGGGAGAACATGACGAATAAGGAATTGCATGATAAATTTCAGCAAATGATGAGTGGACAGGTGCAAGATGTGCTAAACAGATTTGAAGAGGCCATGGAGAAGATAGATGGCATGGAGAAGACGTTCGAAACAAAGCTCGATAACAAGTTTAATGAATTGCTCGCGCGTCTTCCACCACCACCACCCGCTGCACATAACGCACCTCTCCAACAACAACAACAACAACAACAACAACGCAATCTTTCGAATCAGTATGGATGAGCGAAGCGTGTTCCTATTGAGGATGGCCAAACTTCTGGTGTGCTGTTCATGTTGTTGATGCTTCTTTGGCCCCTGCTACTGCTGCTGCTGGTACCCAGGAGGATGATGAGTATGCGGGCGATTATGAGGATGAGGTTGATCAAAATCAGCACTACGTGCAGCCACCAGCACCACCACCACCAGGTCGACCTCAGGTATATATTCGTAATGGTAGGCCTGCACCACCACCTCAGGTACGAGATGATGTCCATATTCCTAAACTGAAATTGAATATTCCACCATTTGAGGGTAGATATGTTCCTGATATATATCTTACTTGGGAATTAGAAACTGAACAACGTTTTACATGTTTACAATATCCCGAGGAGAGACGGGTTGCTGCTGATGTTTGTGCTTTCACTAGTTTTGCATGTGTATGGTGGTCTGAACATTGTAGATTATATCCTATTCCCGCTACTTGGGCTGCATTGAAAACTGCTATGCGCACTCGTTGGGTTCCACCATATTATCAACGTGAATTGCTTCAAAAATTGCAGCGTTTAAGACAGGGAAAAAATTCTGTAGAAGAATATTATCAGGAATTACAAACTGGCATGATTAGATGTGGTATTGTTGAGGAGAATGAAGCTATGCTTGCACGTTTTTTGGGTGGATTAAATAGAGAGATTCAGACCATTCTAGACTATAAGGAGTATACTAATATCACTCGTTTATTCCATCTTGCTTGTAAAGCTGAACGTGAAGTGCAGGATCGACAAGCATTGGCGCGAACTAACTTTTCTGCAAGCCGACCTTCATTATGGACACCGCGTGCATCTTCTACTTCAACTGCACCAGCACCTCAATCACGTGCCTCCTCCAGTCGTGATACAAGAAAACAGGCACAACCACCATTATCTGCGAAGAGCGCACCTGCTGGGCCTGCACAGAGTTCTTCTTCTTCCATGGCATCAACAGGGCACACAAGTGATATTATTTGTCGTCGTTGTAAGGGAGGAGGTCATTATGCGAGAGAATGCCAATCTCTGCGTGTGATGATTGCTACCGCGGATGGTGGATATGAGTCCGCTAGTGACTATGATGAGGAGACTTTGGCTCTTATTACACGTGAAGAACATGGTGGAGATGATTCTGATCATGAGACGCAATACATGGCTCCTGAAGACGCTGACAGGTATGAATGTTTAGTTGCTCAACGTGTTTTGAGTGTGCAGGTCACACAAGCTGAGCAAAATCAGAGGCACAATTTGTTCCATACCAAGGGAGTTGTGAAAGAACGTTCTGTGCGCGTCATCATAGATGGAGGGAGCTGCAACAACTTGGCTAGCATGCAGATGGTGGAGAAGCTTTCTCTCACGACAAGACCACATCCACATCCTTACTACATCCAATGGTTCAACAACAGCGGCAAGGTTAAGGTAACACGTACTGTTCGTGTGCATTTTAGTATCTCTACATATGCTGATTATGTTGATTGTGATGTGGTACCTATGCAAGCATGTTCCTTATTACTTGGTAGACCATGGCAATTTGATAAAAATTCTGTACACCATGGTAGAAACAATCACTATACTCTTGTTCATAAGGATAAAAATATTACTTTGCTTCCTATGACTCCTGATTCCATTTTGAAAGATGATATTAATAGAGCTAATAAAGCAAAACAGGAGAAGAATAAGAGTGAAAATCAGATTGTGGCAAAAGAATTTGAGCAACAAATGCAGCCTACTAATAAACCATCTAGTGTTGCTTCTGAAATTAAATTGAAAAGTGCATGTTTATTTGCCACCAAATCTGATATTGATGAGCTAGATTTCAGCAAATCGGTTTGCTATGCTTTTGTGTGCAAAGAGGCATTATTTTCATTCGAGGACGTGCCTTCCTCTTTGCCTCCTGCTATCACTAACATTTTGCAGGAGTTCGCTGACGTCTTTCCACAAGACGTGCCACCGGGATTACCACCTATTAGAGGGATTGAGCATCAGATCGACTTAATTCCCGGTGCTTCACTGCCAAACCGTGCGCCATACCGTACCAATCTAGAGGAGACGAAGGAGATTATGCGTCAAGTACAAGAGCTTCTCGACAAAGGTTATATACGCGAATCCCTTAGTCCTTGTGCTGTTCCTATTATTCTAGTGCTGAAAAAGGATGGTACTTCGCGTATGTGTGTTGATTGTAGAGGCATTAATAATATTACTATTCGTTATCGTCATCCTATTCCTAGGCTAGATGATATGCTTGATGAATTGAGTGGCTCTACAATATTCTCCAAAGTTGATTTGCGTAGTGGATACCATCAAATTCGTATGAAATTGGGGGATGAATGGAAAACAGCATTTAAAACTAAGTTTGGATTATATGAGTGGTTAGTCATGCCTTTTGGGTTAACTAATGCGCCTAGTACTTTCATGAGATTAATGAACGAAGTTTTACGTCCTTTCATTGGACGATTTGTGGTAGTCTATTTTGATGATATACTAATTTATAGCAGATCTTTGGAAGAACATTTGGAACATTTACGTGCTGTTTTTATTACTCTACGTGATGCACGTTTGTTTGGTAACCTTGGGAAGTGCACCTTTTGCACCGACCGAGTATCTTTTCTTGGCTATGTTGTTACTCCACAGGGAATTGAAGTTGATAAAGTCAAGATTAAAGCTATTGAGAGTTGGCCGCAGCCCAAAACAGTCACATAAGTGAGGAGTTTTCTTGGCCTCGCTGGATTCTATAGGCGTTTTGTGAGAGATTTCAGCACCATTGCTGCACCTCTCAATGAGCTTACAAAGAAAGATGTGCCTTTTCTGTGTGGTACCGCACAGGAAGAAGCCTTCACGGTATTGAAAGATAAGTTGACACATGCTCCTTTACTCCAACTTCCTGATTTTAATAAGACTTTTGAGCTTGAATGTGATGCTAGTGGAATTGGATTAGGAGGTGTGTTATTACAAGATGGCAAACCTGTTGCATACTTTTCTGAAAAATTGAGTGGGCCTAGTCTGAATTATTCTAGTTACGATAAAGAATTATATGCTCTTGTTCAGACTTTAGAAACATGGCAACATTATTTATGGCCCAAAGAATTTGTTATACATTCTGATCATGAATCTTTGAAACATATTAAAAGTCAAGCTAAACTGAATCGTCGACATGCTAAATGGGTTGAATTTATTGAGACTTTCCCTTATGTCATTAAACACAAGAAGGGTAAAGAAAATGTTATTGCTGATGCCTTGTCTCGTCGTTATACTATGCTTTCACAACTTGACTTTAAAATATTTGGTTTGGAGACCATCAAGGATCAATATGTGCATGATGCTGATTTTAAAGATGTAATGCAGAATTGTAAAGAAGGAAGAATGTGGAACAAGTTTGTCGTTAACGATGGATTTGTGTTTCGTGCTAACAAGCTATGCATTCCAGCTAGCTCCGTTCGTCTTTTGTTGTTGCAGGAGGCGCATGGAGGAGGATTAATGGGACACTTTGGCATGAAGAAGACGGAGGACGTACTTGCTACACATTTCTTTTGGCCAAAGATGAGACGGGATGTTGAGCGTTTTATTGCTCGCTGCACTACATGTCAAAAAGCTAAGTCACGACTCAATCCTCATGGTTTATATATGCCTTTGCCTGTACCTAGTGTTCCTTGGGAGGATATATCTATGGACTTTGTTTTAGGTTTACCTCGAACAAATAAGGGGAGGGATAGCATATTTGTTGTCGTGGATAGATTCTCGAAAATGGCACACTTTATACCATGTCATAAAAGCGATGATGCTGTTAATGTTGCTGATTTGTTCTTTCGTGAAATTATTCGCTTGCATGGTGTGCCAAATACTATTGTTTCAGATCGTGATACTAAATTTCTTAGCCACTTTTGGAGATGTTTATGGGCTAAGTTGGGGACTAAACTGCTTTTTAGTACTACTTGTCACCCCCAAACTGATGGACAAACTGAAGTAGTCAATAGAACATTGTCTACTATGCTTAGGGCTGTTTTGAAGAATAATAAGAAAATGTGGGAGGAATGCTTGCCTCATATTGAATTTGCTTATAATCGTTCATTGCATTCTACTACTAAGATGTGCCCTTTTGAAGTTGTGTATGGTTTCCTACCTCGTGCACCTATTGATTTGTTGCCTCTTCCATCTTCGGAGAAGTTTAATTTTGATGCTAAACAACGTGCTGAATTGATTTTAAAAATGCATGAGTTAACTAAGGAAAACATTGAGCGTATGAATGCTAAATATAAACTTGCTGGAGATAAGGGTAGAAAACATGTTGTGTTTGCACCTGGAGATCTTGTTTGGTTACATTTGCGTAAGGATAGATTTCCTTATTTGCGCAAATCAAAGCTAATGCCACGTGCTGATGGTCCCTTTAAGGTGTTAGAGAAAATAAATGATAATGCATATAAACTTGAGCTGCCTGCAGATTTTGGGGTTAGTCCCACTTTTAACATTGCAGATTTCAAGCCTTATTTGGGTGCGGAAGATGAGCTTCCATCGAGGACTACTTCATTTCAAGAAGGGGAGGATGATGAGGACATCAATACCATTGTTACACCCACAGCCCCTACTGCTACATATACGGGACCAATTACTAGAGCTCGCGCACGCCAATTAAATTATCAGGTACTTCCGTTTCTTGGTAATGATTCTAATGTTCATGAGAATATGATGCTGCCTAAATTGGATACATTTGTTTTGCTTACAAATGAAGGGCCTAGCTTGGAGAAGGATGCACATTGGAGCAAGAAGAAGCATGGAGATGATGCCATGCGCAAGGGGAACAAGAACGGAGTTACAAGTGATGATTTCAGGACTTTGAAGCCACCATAATGGGTGCATGAAGCCTTGGACGAAATATACAAGATGCCACTTCATAAATTTCGTCCCGAGGCTATTATAGGTGCTGCGTCACCTTTTTATTGGGCCAGGCCCATGTAATTTCGAAATACATAAGTATAGGCTATTTTTAGAGTCCGTATGTGTGGGGAAACAAGAGATAGGGTTGATTTCGGACCCCTCCACCAAGGGCCACGAAATTCCCCCTCTCTTCCTCCATATATACAGCCCTTAGGGTACCGTTTAGACTTTGGGGGTTTTGTTTAGATTAAAAGTTCGCCATAGCTGCAACTTCGCGTACTTCGTTTGTGTTCAACGACCAGACAAAGGCGTCACAGAACCCCACCTTGATCAATAAAGCTTTCATCTTATATTCGCAATATCCAGATTGCAATCTCAGTTTCTTGCTTTTTCTTCGTTTGCTCGCAGGAAACAGACCCTCGTGGTCAGGTTGATCATGCTTTGGCGTGGTCAATAACCTCTCGGAGTTGGTTTAGCGATTGCTATGGCGCGACGTCCTCGCACGTTCGTAGTCGGATCGTCAAAGTCGACTTCCACCAAAGCGAAATCCATCATCTCATCGAAAGACGGGACACCTTTGCCTCTATCAGTGTTGACATATGGTGGGCTTGGGTCGAGAGTGCTCCGAGCCTCCTACCTCGGTGCATGGGAGGGGTGTTGTTATTCCACCCCATAACCTTCGAAGGGCGTTGGTAGACAGCATGCACACACCCCCAGTACCTTCGGCGGGCGCTTGTTCTTTGGCCGGGAGAGGAGGTCGGGGGAAGAAGAGGGGTAGAGGCGGACGAGGCGCTGGCAGAGGTAGGAAGGTTGTTCTGCCTTCCTTGCCGCCACCCCCAGTGAGTCTCCGGACCACCGGAGTGCTCCGTCTCAGGTGGACCCGTCTGACCTGGACCCATGTTGGACTCCAGTCCACAAGCCTCAGGACGATGAGGCTCTGGTCGCCGAGCCACGGGTCGACGAGGCTCTAGTCGCCGAGCCTTGGGTCCCAGTGTCTTCCTCTGAGGAGACTCAGGTCCCACAGTCTTCCTCCCAGGAGACTAGGGTCCTAGAGTCTTCGTCACACATGACTCTGGAGACTAGCGACCATGATGATGATCTCGAGGAGACCTTATCTAAGGATAGTTATAGCGAGAGCGAGCGGTTGAGGAGGGAAAGAGGGTCTACCAGCGTGGTGGTATGGTACGTCCAATTTAAATCATGCTCTTATATCGATATATATTGCATTATGGGCTGTTAGTTCTCATTATGTCACAATACTTATGCCTTTTCTCTCTTATTTTACAATGTTTACACGAAGAGGGAGAATGCGGGCAACTGGAATTCTGGGCTGGAAAAGGAGCAAATATTAGAGACCTATTCTGCACAACTCCAAAAGTCCCGAAACTCCACAGAAGTTATTTTTGGAATTCATAAAAAATACTGAGTGAAGAAAATACCAGAGGGGGGCCACCCACCATCCACGAAGGTGGGGGTGCGCCCTACCCCCTGGGCACACACCCCTGCCTCGTGGGCCGCCTGGTAGGCCTCCGGTTCCCATCTTCTTCTATATGAAGTCTTTTACCCTGGAAAAAATCATAAGCAATCTTTCGGGACGAAACACCGCGCCACGAGGCGGAACCTTGGCAGAACCAATCTAGGGCTCTGGTGGAGCTGTTCTGCCGGGGAAACATCCCTATGGGAGGGGTAAATCATCACCATCGATCCTCTCATCGGGAGGGGCTCAATCTCCATCACCATCTTCACCAGCACCATCTCCTCTCAAACCCTAATTCATCTCTTGTATCCGATCTTTGTCTCAAAGCCTCAGATTGGTACCTGTGGGTTGCTAGTAGTGTTGATTACTCCTTGTAGTTGATGCTAGTTGGTTTATTCGGTGGAAGATCATATGTTCAGATCCTATATGCATATTAATACCCCTTTGATTATGAACATGAAAATGATTTGTGAGTAGTTACGTTTGTTCCTGAGGACATGGGAGAAGTCTTGCTATAAGTAGTCATGTGAATTTGGTATTCGTTCGATATTTTGACGAGATGTATGTTGTCTCTCCTCTAGTGGTGTTATGTGAACGTCGACTACATGACACTTCAACATTCTTTGGGCCTAGAGGAAGGCATTGGAAAGTAATAAGTAGATGATGGGTTGCTAGAGTGACAAAAGCTTAAACCCTAGTTTATGAGTTGCTTCGTAAGGGGCTGATTTGGATCCATATGTTTCATGTTATGGTCATGTTTACCTTAATACTTCTTTTGTAGTTGCGGATGCTTGCAATAGGGGTTTCATACGAGTGATGTTTGTCCAAGAAAGGGAAGTACCCAAGCACCGGTCCACCCACATACCAAATTATCAAAGTAACGAACGCGAATCATATGAGCGTGATGAAAACTAGCTTGACGATAATTCCCATGTGTCCTTGGGAGCATTTTCCTTCATATAAGAATTTGTCTAGGCTTGTAATTTGCTACGAAAAGGATTGGGCCATCTTGCTGCACCTTATTTACTTTCATTACTTGTTACCCGTTACAAATTACCTTATCACAAAACTATCTACCGATAATTTCAATGCTTGTAGAGAATACCTTACTGAAAACCGCTTGTCATTTCCTTCTGCTCCTCGTTGGGTTCGACACTCTTACTTATCAAAAGGAATACGATAGATACCCTATACTTGTGGGTCATCAAGACTCTTTTCTGGCGCCGTTGCTGGGGAGTGAAGTGCCTTTGGTAAGTGGAACTTGGTAAGGAAAAATTTATATAGTGTGCTGAAATTTACTGTCACTTGTTACTATGGAAAGTAATCCTTTGAGGGGCTTGTTCGGGGTATCTTCACCCCGACCAGTAGAGCAAAGAGTTGCTCCTCAACCTACTGAACCTGCTGAAAATGTTTACTTCGAAATTCCTTCGGGTATGATAGAGAAACTGCTAGCCAATCCTTTTACAAGAGATGGAACATTGCATCCCGATTTGCACCTAATCTATGTGGATGAAGTTTGTGGTTTATTTAAGCTTGCAGGTATGCCCGAGGATGTTATCAAGAAGAAGGGCTTCCCTTTATCTTTGAAGGGAAAGGCATTGACATGGTTTATACTATGTGATGATATGGGATCATGGAACTACAACCAATTCAAATTGGAATTTCATCAGAAGTTTTATCCTATGCATCTTGTTCATCGTGATTGTAATTATATATATAATTTTTGGCCTCGCGAAGGACAAAGCATCGCTCAAGCTTGGGGGAGGCTTAAGTCAATGTTATATTCATGCCCCAATGATGAGCTCTCAAGAGAAATTATTATTCAAAATTTTTATTCTCGGCTTTCTCTCAATAATCCCTCCATGCTCGATACTTCTTGTACTGGATCTTTTATGATGAAGACTATTGAATTCAAATGGGATTTATTGGAAAGAATTAAATGCAACTCGGAAGATTCGGATCTCGACGAAGTTAAGGAGTCAGGTATAACACCTAAGTTTGATTGTGTTAAATCTTTTATGGATACCAATGCTTTTCGTGAATTTAGCACTAAATATGGACTTGACTCTGAGATAGTAGCTTCTTTCTGTGAATCATTTGCTACTCATGTTGACCTCCCTAAGGAGAAGTGGTTTAAATATAATCCTCCCATTGAAGTAAAAGTAGTTGCACCTATTAAAGTTGAAGAAAAGACTATCACTTATAATGATCCTATTGTTCCTACTACCTATATTGAGAAACCACCTTTCCCTGTTAGGATAAAGGATCATGCTAAAGCTTCAAATGTGGTTCGTAAGAGTAATACTAGAACACCTACACCACCTGAGTAAATTAAAGTTGAACCTAGTATTGCTATGCTTAAAGATCTCTTGGCTGATAATATTGATGGGCATGTTATTTACTTCTGTGATGAAGCGGCTAGAATTGCTAGACCCGATACTAAAAATAAACATAGAACTATTGTAGGCATGCCTGTTATTTCTGTTAAAATAGAAGATCATTGTTATCATGGCTTATGTGATATGGGTGCCAGTGCAAGTGCAATACCTCATTCCTTATACAAAGAAATTATGCATGATATTGCACCTGCTGAGATAGAAGAAATTGATGTTACAATTAAGCTTGCCAATAGAGATACTATTTCACCAATTGGGATTGTTAGAGATGTTGAAGTCTTGTGTGGGAAAGTTAAATATCCTGCTGATTTTCTTGTTCTTGGCTCCCCACAAGATGACTTTTGTCCCATTATATTTGGTAGACCCTTCTTGAATAATGTTAATGCTAAGATAGACTGCAAAAAGGTTACGATTGGTTTAGGGGATATGTCTCAGGACTTTAGTTTTGCTAAATTTCGTAAATAACCCCATGATAAAGAATTGCCTAGTAAGGATGAAATTATTGGTATTGCTTCTATTGCCGTGCCTCCTAATGATCCTTTAGAACAATATTTGCTAGACCATGAAAATGATATTTTTATGAATGAAAGAAGGGAGATAGATGAAGTATTCTTTAAACAGGGACCTATTTTGAAACACAACTTGCCTATTGAAATTCTAGGGGATCCTCCTCTACCCAAGGGTGATCCCGTGTTTGAGCTTAAACCACTACCTGATACTCTTAAATATGCTTATCTTGATGAAAAGAATATATATCCTGTTATTATTAGTGCTAACCTTTCAGAGCAGGAAGAGGAGAAATTATTGAAAACTCTGAAGAAGCACCGTGCTGCTATTGGATATACTCTTGATGATCTTAAGGGCATTAGTCCCACTCTATGCCAACACAAAATAAAATTGGAGAAAGACGCCAAACCAGTTGTTGATCACCAACTATAGTTAAATCCTAAGATGAAAGAAGTGGTAAGAAAAGAAATACTAAAGCTCCTGGAGGCAGGTATAATTTATCCCGTTGCTGATAGTCAGTGGGTCATTAAGGAGGGCCCTTGGGAGTAAGGAGGGGATGCAGACAATGTGTGGATGAAGATGGCAACTTGCATTCGTAAGGTGGCCTCAGAGGAGTTTGGAGTGTCTAGGGGAAGGAGAAGCGAAGATAAGGATACCTGGTGGTGGAATGATGATGTCCAAAAGGCGATTAAAGAGAAGAAAGATTGCTTCAGACGCCTATACCTGGATAGGAGTGCAGACAACATTGAGAAGTACAAGATGGCAAAGCAGGCCGCAAAGCGAGCTGTTGGTGAAGCAAAGGGTCGGGCATATGAGGACCTCTACCAACGGTTAGGAACGAAGGAAGGCGAAAGGGACATCTATAAGATGTCCAAGATCCGAGAGAGGAAGACGAGGGATATTGGCCAGGTCAATTGCATCAAGGACGGAGCAGGCCAACTCTTGGTGAAGGACGAGGAGATTAAGCATAGATGGTGGGAGTACTTCGACAAGCTATTCAATGGGGATAATGAGAGTTCTACCATTGAGCTGGACGACTCCTTTGATGAGACCAACATGCGTTTTGTGCGGCGAATCCAGGAGTATGAGGTCAAGGAGGCTTTAAAAAGGAAGAAAGGAGGCAAGATGATGGGCCATGATTGTATCCCCATTGAGTGTGGAAAGGTCTCAGGGACATAGCGATAGTATGGCTACCCAAGCTTTTCAACTTCATTTTTTGGGCAAACAAGATGCCAGAAGAATGGAGACGGAGTATATTAGTACCAATCTTCAAGAACAAGGGGGGTGTTCAGAGTTGTACTAATTACCGTGGAATTAAGCTGATGAGCCATACAATGAAGCTATGGGAGAGAGTCATTGAGCACCGCTTAAGAAGAATGACAAGTGTGACCAAAAATCAATTTGGTTTCATGCCTGGGAGGTCGACCATGGAAGCCATTTTCTTGGTACGACAACTTATGGAGAGATATAGGGAGCAAAAGAAGGACTTGCATATGGTGTTCATTGACTTGGAGAAGGCCTATTATAAGATACCGCGGAATGTCATGTGGTGGGTGTCGGTGTCAAAACCGGCGGATCTCGGGTAGGGGGTCCCGAACTGTGCGTCTAGGCGGATGGTAACAGGAGACAAGGGACACGATGTTTTTACCCAGGTTCGGGCCCTCTTGATGGAGGTAAAACCCTACTCCTGCTTGATTGATATTGATGATATGGGTAGTACAAGAGTGGATCTACCACGAGATCAAGGAGGCTAAACCATAGAAGCTAGCCTATGGTATGATTGTTGTAATGGTTATGTTCTGTCCTACGGACTAAAACCCTCCGGTTTATATAGACACCGGAGAGGGCTAGGGTTACACAGAGTCGGTTACAATGTTAGGAGATCTACATATCCGTATCGCCAAGCTTGCCATCCACACCAAGGAAAGTCCCATCCGGACACGGGACGAAGTCTTCAATCTTGTATCTTCATAGTCTTGGAGTCCGGCGGACGATGATAGTCCGGCAGTCCGGACACCCCCTAGTCCAGGACTTCCTCAGTAGCCCTTGAACCAGGCTTCAATGACGATGAGTCCAGCGCGCATATTGTTCGGCATTGCAAGGCGGGTTCCTCCTCCGAATAGTTCATAGAAGATTGTGAACACCAGGATAGTGTCCGGCTCTGCAAAATAATTTCCACATTCCACCGTAGAGAGAATAATATGTACACAAGCTCAATCTGCTGACGTATTTTGTGGCATGACGTCACGCCACTACCAAGCCTTTACTTGAATCGTTTTTTTATTATACCACCTCAGCGCGTTTAGCGAAGCGGTTTCCTTGGCACGTCTTGTCGAAGCAGAGATCGTGTTCCCCTTATTCCGGGATTCCCATCAATACGGACGTGGGTAACCCAACCGCGTCATTGATGGTGGTGCTTGGGAGATAAGTGAGTTTTACCAGGCCGGTGGGGATGCATAGTCTTCGTCCGCCTATATATAAGGGGATAAGGATCCACCTTTTCACCTACGCCTTCTTCCTCCTTTGCTTATCCATCTCTGCGCACTCGAGCTCCAGCGCCCAAGTCCGCACATCTCATCTCAACCTCCTCCAGTCATGTCCGGAGCGGGAGGCAAGTGGTTGGCCTCCTCCGTTATGGAGGAGCACATCGCAAAGCTGCGCGACGCCGGGTACCTTTCCAGCGACATCGCGCACCGGCTGCCCGACGAGGGGCAGCTCATCCCCACCCCCAGGCCCCATGAGAGGGTTGTATTCCTTCCCCACTTCCTCCACGGACTGGGCTTCCCACTTCATCCCTTCGTCCGGGGCTCATGTACTACTACGGCCTGGATTTCCATGATCTGGCACCGAACTTCATCCTCAACATCTCGGCGTTTATCGTTGTGTGCGAGGCCTTTCTCTGCATCCGGCCCCACTTCGGCTTGTTGCTCAAGACCTTCAACGTCAAGCCGAAGGTAGTGAAGGGCGTCCAAGCGGAGTGCGGAGGCGCCATGGTGGGCAAGATGCCCAACGTCCTCTGGCTCGAGGGTGCCTTTGTGGAAACCATCAAAGGGTGGCAATCGGGGTGCTTCTATATCACCGAGCCGCGGGACCCTAAATGGGCAGCGGCCCCCTATGCAGCTCACCTCCTGGAAAAAGAAGGGCTTGCTATGGGGCAGTTCGGAGGAGCTGACAGGACTCCAGTCCTGTCTCCAGACCTTGGTGAACAAGAAGCTTAGGCTTGTCAATGTGATCCAGTTCATGCTCGTCCGCCGGATTCTCCCTTGCCAACAGCGGGCTTTCACTATGTGGGAGATCGATCCGGCACAGCACCGGACCCTGAGCGGGCTCTTCTACACGACGTATGAAGCTGCCTGGAGGGTGCTGTTCAAGGGCGGAGAAGCCCCCACGTCCGCGACTGAAGATCGCGGATTCAACACCAAGCGCCCAGCAGGCGAGGTAAGCTTTGTTATCCTCTATGGGACAGTTATTTTCTTTCATGGTTTAATTCTATGTGGGATCTAAAACTCCCAATGCCTTTGACAGGACTGGCAGAGGACGTCCGGACAGGTAGACTGCCCGGCTCCCCTTCCCGAAGACCCAGCGGACGCCCGTTTAACGGCGCTGCTAGTCCCGGCACTCTATGTGGTGCCGGAGAAGAAGGCCAAGAAGAAGGCCACGGGAACTCGAAGAAGTTCCCGGCGCCAGGTGATATCGGACTCATCGTCCGATGGCTCCGAGGTGGACTCCTCCCCCGAAGACGAGGAGGAGAAAGAGGACTATCTCCCGGAGGAGGGAGAGAGGAAGAGGAAGGCTTCCCCAACGGGGGAGGCCGAAGGGTCCAAGAGGGGAAGGACCCTTCCTCCGGACAGCTCCGCCAACGCCAACGTTGGCGACGAAGAGTGGCCCTCAAGGGCCAGGCCTCCGGCAAGATCGTAAGTATCCGGATTCCTGAATGGTTTATAATATCTCCTTCGTGTCACATAGTGTCCTTCTAATGCCGCACACTACCTGTAGTCCGGCCGATGATGATCTTCCCGCTTCGTCGAGCGGGTCCTTGGCTCCGTCGGACATGGATTCCATTCCGACCGCCTCCACCCCTCGTGCTGACGACGCCGAGGTGGGATCCCAGGAGGGGACCCATCAGGAGGAGGCTCTGGAGGTGCCGCAAGGCAGCCTCCCGGACTTTGCGCCGGACTCCATGCCGGAACCCGCGGTGGTTCCAGAGTCCGGCAGGCGGCCCCCTCATAAGAAGGGCAAGACCATGACGCCGGCAGCCTCCGTCCAACCGGAGGCGCCGGACAACTTGTTGGAGGTGCTTAACGGCGCTTCCATCGAGGAAGAACACCGCACTATCATGAGTGCGGTGATTCAGAAAGTTCAGCTCGCCAAAAGCGGGCTGACTGAAGCCTGCAGCAGCCTTCTAACAGGCTTTGAGGTAAGAAGTTTAAAATATGTAATGTAATACCGCATAGACAGTAGCCCCTGATGCTCGGTTCGGTGTTCGGAAGGAAAAACCGGATTGAGGATCTAAAAGAGATAAACGCAGGAGTGCTAAAAATCGTGTCAATATGGGTTTGCAGGCTGCGCTGCTGCCCTCTGCCGCACTGACTGCGGAGGTTGGTGCGTTGAAGCAGGACCTCGAGCGGTCCGAGCAAGAGCTCGGCCTTGCCAAGAAGCAGCTCGAGGACAAAGAAGGTGAGTAACACCACTTTTTAAAATTTGTACCTTACAGAAAAGGATTTTGGTTGCAATAGAAGTAACAAGGATAACGTGGGTACTGCAGGGGCCACGGACGAGGTGGCGACCCTGAAGGAGGCCGTGTCCGCTGCCGAACACAATGCGGCCGCGGAACGGGCGGAGCGAGAGAAGCAGGAGGCGCGGGTGGCGGAGGTGCGGCAAGAGCTCCAGGCTCTCATGGAGAAGCATGAGAGTTTGGAGCGCGACTCGAAGACTTGAGAGTCCGAGCTTGCCCTCTTGAAAGTGCCAACGCCGCCAAGGCCGAGGCCCGTAAGGCCCTCCAGGAGATTGAGGAGGTGAAGAAAATAGCGGTGGGTAAGGCATTTTTCATGCAAAGCAAGCATGTGAATGTAAGTTATCTGTTACTTACCCGAATTCGGAGCTCTCCAGGGGCGTTTGCAGATCTGCCCTACAGCGTGTCCGATGCCGCCGCATTCTACCAGGCCGAGGAGGGGAGCTCAACGGAGAAGGTCTTCTGGTCTCAGTATGCTGAGGCCGGACATCCGGTGCCCCCTAGCGACCAGCTGAAGCAGCTGGTCGAGCTCCACAAGGTAGCCGAGCAGGCCATGAAGGGCCTCATAGTCCGGCTGTGGCCTGGAGAGGCCATGCCTGGGAGCTACTTCGGCCTCATGCGGCGGCTGGTGGATGCGTGCCCCTGGGTGGAGGTGATCAAGCGCTCCGCCTACATTGAAGGTGCTCGTCGGGCCCTTGCCCGCGCAAAGGTGCACTGGGGCAGGCTTGATGCTGAGAGGCTTATCACGGACGCACCGCCGGCGGGCAAGGAGTATCGTATGCCCGAAATGTACTATAAGAGTGTCCTGAAGGGTGCCCGCAAGATTGCGGATGAGTGCCCCAAAGATGTAATTATTGAGTGAACTTGCAATTTGTTATCCTGTGCGCTGAAAACTTTGTTCATGTGCGCTAAGCAACGCTTAATGATTTAAAATATTACCTTCTGTGCGGCCGTTTATTAAATCTGAGAGATGGCAAGTCGTCGGCTTCAGCCCCCATGCCGAGTGCTGGGGTGTTCGGGATAAACTTGAGCACTCTTGTTCCCATTTTTGGGTCCATCTAGGGAGGCGCTCAACACAATGAACAAGGCAACCGGACTTATAATGCTTGAACACTCTCACTTAGCCATAGAATTCTATAATTTTAAATTTCGGCGAAGCCCCTAGTATTCAGAAGACCGAGTTCGGAGCGCTATCCACGCCTGGGCCGGACACAGCCGGTTCCTCGCTCGAAGCGGCATAAATCTTTAGGGACTCGAAAAGACCTCTCGAACAGCGACCAGTTTCTCGCCTTATCATGACAGTCAGTTTTAGCTTTCTCCACTGAGGCGCTCGCCCAGCTCAACCGGGGCGCAATCGCAGTGGTTCTCCCAGTGCTACCTTAGCCGACAGAACGGAACGTAAGGTACCGAAACATGGGAGCCGGGCAAACCCAACTATTGACCCAAGACATGATTTGGAGCCGATGCATATAATGCTATAAGTTCGGGGTGCCGCACTTGTGAAAGTGTTCGGACTTATCACACCATAATGCGGGGAACATAAGCCCCTGGTGTATTCGGCCGTACCAAAATGTACGGGTGCAAGATGTCATTAATGAACATATATATAAAAAAAAAGGTAATGCAATTATAGGCAAAAGGTGCTGCATTGTTTATTCAAGAAATTCTGCTGTGAGTGCAGAACGATACAAATAGTGCGGTAAGCAAGGGATTGGACTAATTAAACATATCCCCCTCCAGGGGTAGGCTACGAACTGGTGTATTTAACGAATTTAATGCTCATAATGGAGACCACCTGAGTGTTCGTCATAGCCTTTGTCCCTTCCTGGCTGTTGCATCGTGAGTTCGACAGATCTGCTGCCGGACAGGGCCTCTGCTGAACGGAGTCCTGTGGAAAAATGGAAAGATGAAAATAAAAAGAGCGACACACTTGGGAGCCCCTAGTGTGGTTAAGCCGCACTCTGGGCCTGTCATGGTCGTGCCCCTCCCCCTATGCCCATTGTATCTTCAGAGCGTAGTGATGTACGCGGAGAGCTAGTCTTGCAATCATGCAGGGGCTGGGGTTGGGGCCGCATTGCTACGCGTGCTCGGAATGTGCCAAGTGGTCTTGATTGATGTTACTCCGGGCACGTTTGGCCGTGTCCGGTCGTTTAACGGCCGGACTCGAAAATTGCCTTAAGAGGCTGCTCTGTACTTCTGCCGCGAGAGCCGCTGTGTGTTCCTCCGTTTGGAGGGAGCGTTCAGTGTTTCTGTTGACCGTGATGGCTCCACGGGGACCTGGCAACTTGAGCTTGAGGTATGCATAATGCGGCACTGCGTTGAATTTTGCAAACGCGGTTCGTCCGAGCAGGGCGTGATAGCCACTGCGGAACGGGACTATGTCGAAGATTAACTCCTCGCTTCGGAAATTATCCGGGGATCCGAAGACCACTTCCAGTCTGATTGAGCCTGTACAATTGGCCTCAACACCTGGTATGATGCCTTTAAAGGTCGTCTTTGTAGGTTTAATCCTTGAGGGGTCTATGCCCATCTTGCGCACTGTATCCTGATAAAGCAGGTTCAGGCTGCTGCCGCCGTCCATCAGGACTCTAGTAAGGTGAAATCCATCGACGATTGGGCCTAAGACCTATGCGGCGAACCCACCATGACGGATACTGGTAGGGTGGTCTCTTTGATCAAAAGTGATCGGACAAGAGGACCATGGATTGAACTTCGGGGCGACTGGCTCCATCGCGTATACGTCCCTAAGTGCATGCTTCCGCTCCCTCTTGGGTATATGGGTTGCGTATATCATGTTTACCGTCCGTACTTGTGGGGGGAAACCCGTCTGTCCTCTACTGTTCGGCGGCCGAGTCTCCTCCTCGTCATCGCTATGCAGCCCCTTGTCACTATTTTCGGCAATTAACTTGCCTGCCTGCTTGAATACCCAACAATCTATGTTGGTGTGATTAGCTGGCTTTTCGGGGGTGCCATGTATCTGGCAAGAGCGGTCGAGTATTCGGTCCAAATTGGACGGACCCGGAGTAGTTCTTTTGAATGGCTTCTTCCGCTGACCGGGTTTAGAGCCTCTGAATCCAGCGTTGACTGTCGTATCCTCATTGTTATCGCCGCTAACGCGGCGTTTGTTTTTGTTTCGACGCGACCTGCCATTGTTGTCCTTAGTATCCGAACTGCCAGCATTTTTGCTGAGGTTGTTGCTGCGAGCTAGCCAGCTGTCCTCTCCCACACAGAAGCGGGTCATGAGTGATGTGAGTGCTGCCATGGATTCCGACTTTTCCTGTCGTAGGTGCCGGGCCAGCCATTCGTCGCGGATGTTATGTTTGAAGGCTGCGAGGGCCTCTGCATCCGGACAGTCGACGGTTTGATTTTTCTTTGTTAAGAACCGTGTCCAGAACTGTCTGGCCGATTCGTCTGGCTGCTGAATTATGTGGCTTAGGTCATCGGCGTCTGTGGTCGCACATATGTGCCCTGGAAGTTGTCGAGGAATGCCGCTTCCAGGTCCTCCCAACACCCAATTGACTCTGCGGGCAAGCTGTTAAGCCAATGCCGAGCTGGTCCTTTAAGCTTGAGTGGGAGGTACTTGATGGCGTGGAGATCGTCGCCGCGGGCCATATGGATGTGAAGGAGATAATCTTCGATCCAAACCGCGGGGTCTGTTGTGCCATCGTAAATGTTCACGGGTTTAAACCCTTTAGGGATTTGATGATCCATTACTTCGTCAGTGAAGCATAGTGGGTGTGCGGCGCCTCTATATTGAGCAATATCTCGACGTAGCTCAAGAGAGCGTTGTCTGCTGTGTTCGGCCCGGCCGGCGTTGTTGTATCCGGCGCGACGGTAGTCGTCGTGGGTCGTGGGGCGCCCACGTGATCCGTAGATAGATCTGGATTGTCTTGCCTTGTCCTCCAATATATCCCGCAAGTCCGGCGCATTCCCTCGTGGCTTCGTACTTTTTGAGCGGTGCCGGGGTACGGTCTTGATGGAGGGCCTAGATGCCTCTCTGTCGCGACCACGGGGTGGTCGGTCTGCCGTATTATGCACTGGTGATGAAGTTTTGTATGCTTCCTCCTCTAGTCGGGGGAGCAACTTGCGTTTTGGATAACTTTTGGAGGGGCGTTCGAGTTCATACTCTTCGGCCGCGAGGACCTCGGTCCATCTGTCGGCCAGCAGGTCTTGATCAGCTTGAAGCTGTTGCTGCTTTTTCTTTAGGCTATTTGCCATGGCGATAAGCCTGCATTTAAAACGCTCTTGTTCGACGGGATCCTCTGGCACGACGAATTCGTCGTCGTTGAGGCTTGCCTCGTCTCCAGAGGGAGGCATGTAGTTTTCATCCTCCTCGTCTGCCGCTCTCTCTCGAGGGCTGGCTTCCCCGTCCTCTTGTGCTGAATCTTGCTGGAGGGGGTTGTCTTCGGCACTCTCTGGGGTGTTGTTATCTCCGGTGCCGGAATCTCCATTCTTGCTGTGGCGGGATTTAGAGCGGCGACGCTGACGTCGGCGCTTGGGCTGTTTCTTAGAAGAATCTGTCTCCGCTGCTTCTTCGCCGTCCCCATCCTTTGGGGTGTCCACCATGTATATGTCGTATGATGAGGTGGTCTTCCAGTGCCCTGTAGGCGCTGGTTCTTGATCGTCTCTGGCATCGTCGTCCATACCGTCGCTGTCTTCGGAGTCGTAGTCTAGCATGTCGGTTAGATCGTCGACAGTGGCTACAAAGTGGGTGGTGGGTGGGCTTTGAATTTCTTCGTCGTCCGTATCCCAACCATCCTTACCGCAGTCTGGCCAGGGTTCTCCTTATAACGAGAGATGCTTTAGAGAATTTAGGATGTCGCCAAAGGGTGAGTGTTGAAAGATGTCCGCAGCGGTGAACTCCATGATCGGCGCCCAATCGGATTCGATTGGTAGGGGCGCAGGGGGCTCGGAGTCCAGCAAGGAGTCCGGTGTCTCGGAGTCACGAGCTTTATAAGGGACAAGGTCGGTATTCGGCTCCATCGCCGTAGAAGTTGCAGCTACCGAGGCGGTGTCCAGCCACCTATCCTCGATCTGCGCATCTGCTCCGAACTATGTGTCAGAGCGGACTCATGTGCGGCCTCCAGGGCACTATCCAGCGGCAGAGCTAAATCATGCCCATCGTGACAGCGCGGCACGCTCGGCTGTGGCTCGAATCCATCGAAGATCAAGTCTCCGCGGATGTCAGCCATGAAGTTTAGGCTTCCAAACCTGATCTGATGACCAGGGGCGTAGCTTTCGATCTGCTCCAGATGGCCAAGCGAATTGGCCCGCAGTGCAAAGCCGCCGAGCACGAAGATCTGTCCGGGGAGAAAAGTCTCACCCTGGACGGTGTCGTTATTGATTGAAGAAGCCATCAAGCCTATCGGTGACGACACAGAGGAACTCTCAATGAAAGCACCAATGTCGGTGTCAAAACCGGCGGATCTCGGGTAGGGGGTCCCGAACTGTGCGTCTAGGCGGATGGTAACAGGAGACAAGGGACACGATGTTTTTACCCAGGTTTGGGCCCTCTCGATGGAGGTAAAACCCTACTCCTGCTTGATTGATATTGATGATATGGGTAGTACAAGAGTGGATCTACCACGAGATCAAGGAGGCTAAACCTGAGAAGCTAGCCTATGGTATGATTGTTGTAATGGTTATGTTCTGTCCTACGGACTAAAACCCTCCGGTTTATATAGACACCAGAGAGGGCTAGGGTTACACAGAGTCGGTTACAATGTTAGGAGATCTACATATCCGTATCGCCAAGCTTGCCATCTACGCCAAGGAAAGTCCCATCTGGGCACGGGACGAAGTCTTCAATCTTGTATCTTCATAGTCTTGGAGTCCGGCGGACGATGATAGTCCGGCTGTCCGGACACCCCCTAGTCCAGGACTCCCTCAGTGGGCCTTGGAGAAACACAAAGTCCCAACAAAGTACATTACCCTCATCAAGGACATGTACGATAATGTTGTGACAAGTGTTCGAACAAGTGATGTTGACACTGATGACTTCCCGATTAAGATAGGACTGCATCAGGGGTCAGCTTTGAGCCCTTATCTTTTTTGCATTGGTGATGGATGAGGTCACAAGGGATATACAAGGAGATATCCCATGGTGTATGCTCTTTGTGGATGATGTGGTGCTAGTTAACGATAGTCGGACGGGGGTAAATAAGAAGTTAGAGTTATGGAGACAAACCTTGGAATCGAAAGGGTTTAGGCTTAGTAGAACTAAAACCGAGTACATGATGTGCGGTTTCAGTACTACTAGGTGTGAGGAGGAGGAGGTTAGCCTTGATGGCCAGGTGGTACCTCAGAATGACACCTTTCGGTACTTGGGGTCAATGCTGTAGGAGGATGGGGGTATTGATGAAGATGTGAACCATCGAATTAAAGCCGGGTGGATGAAGTGGCACCAAGCTTCTGGTATTGTCTGTGACAAGAGAGTGCCACAAAAGCTAAAAGGCAAGTTCTACAGGACGGCGGTTCGACCCACAATGTTGTATGGCGCTGAGTGTTGGCCGACTGAAAGGCGACATGTTCAACAGTTATATGTGGCGGAGATGCCTATGTTGAGATGGATGTGTGGCCACACAAGGAAGGATCGAGTCCGGAATGATGATATACGAGATAGAGTTGGGGTAGCACCAATTGAAGAGAAGCTTGTCCAACATCGCCTGAGATGGTTTGGGCACATTCAGCGCAGGCCTCCAGAAGCTCCAGTGCATAGCGGACGGCTAAAGCGTGCGGAGAATGTCAAGAGAGGGCGGGGTAGACCGAATTTGACATGGGAGGAGTCCGTTAAGAGAGACCTGAAGGATTGGAGTATTACCAAAGAGCTAGCTATGGACTGGGGTGCATGGAGCTTGCTATCTATGTGCCAGAGCCATGAGTTGGTTGCGAGATCTTATGGGTTTCACCTCTAACCTACCCCAACTTGTTTGGGACTAAAGTCTTTGTTGTTGTTGCTGTTGTTGTTGTTGTTGTTGTTGTTGTTGTTGTTGTTGTTGTTGTTGTTGTTGTTGTTGTTGCTGATAGTCACTGGGTAAGTCATGTCCATTGTGTCCCTAAGAAGGGATGTATTACTATCATTCCTAATGATAAAGATGAATTGATCCCGCAAAGAATTGTTATGGTAATTGATTTCTGCAAATTAAATAAAGCTAATAAAAAGGATCATTACCCTTTGTCTTTTATTGATCAAATGCTAGAAAGATTATCCAAACATACACATTTTTGCTTTCTAGATGGTTACTCTGGTTTCTCTCAAATACCAGTGTCAAAAGAGGATCAAGATAAGACCACTTTTACTTTTACTTGCTCTTTTGGTACTTTTGCTTATAGACGTATGCCTTTTGGTTTATGTAATGCACCTGCTACCTTTCAAAGATGTATGACAGCTATATTCTCTGACTTTTGTGAAAAGATTGTTGAGGTTTTCATGGATGATTTCACCGTGTATGGATCTTCTTTTGATGATTGCTTGAGAAACCTTGATCGAGTTTTGCAGAAATGTGAAGAAACTAGTCTTGTCTTGAATTGGGATAAGTGCCACTTTATGGTTAATGAAGGTATTGTCTTGGGGCATGAAATTTTTGAAAGAGGTATTGAAGTTGACAAAGCTAAAGTTGATGCTATTGAAAAGATGCCGTGTCCCAAGGACATCAAAGGTATAAGAAGTTTTCTTGGTCATGCCAGTTTTTATAGGAGGTTCATTAAAGACTTCTCTAAAATTTCTAGGCCTCTGACTAATCTCTTACAAAAAGATGTTCCTTTCGTCTTTGATGATGATTGTGTAGAAGCATTTGAAATACTTAAGAAAGCCTTGATTTCTGCACCTATTGTTCAGCCACCTGATTGGAATTTACCCTTTGAAATCATGTGTGATGCTAGTGATTATGTTGTAGGTGTTGTTCTAGGACAAAGAGTTGATAAGAAATTAAATGTTATCCAATATTCTAGTAAAACTCAAGACAGTGCCTAGAGAAATTATGCTACTACTGAAAAAGAATTTTTAGCAATTGTGTTTGCTTGTGATAAGTTCAGACCTTATATTGTTGATTCCAAAGTAACTGTTCACACTGATCATGCTGCTATTAAATACCTTATGGAAAAGAAAGATGCTAAACCTAGACTTATTAGATGGCTTCTCTTGTTACAAGAATTTGATTTGCATATTACTGATAGAAAGGGAGCTGAGAACCCCGTTGTAGACAACTTGTCAAGGTTAGAGAATGTTCTTGATGACCCACTACCTATTGATGATAGCTTTCCTGGTGAACAATTAGCTGTCATAAATGCTTCTCGTACTGCTCCATGGTATGCTGATTATGCTAATTACATTGTTAGTAAATTTATACCACCTAGTTTCACGTACTAGCAAAAGAAAAAGTTCTTCTATGATTTAATACATTACTTTTGGGATGACCCACACCTTTATAAAGAAGGAGTAGATGGTGTTATTAGACGTTGTGTACCTGAGCATGAACATGAACATATCCTACACAAGTGTCACTCTGAGGCTTATGGAGGACACCACGCTGGAGATAGAACTGCGCATAAGGTATTGCAATCCGGTTTCTATTGGCCTACTCTCTTCAAGGATGCCCGTAAGTTTGTATTGTCTTGTGATGAATGTCAAAGAGTTGGTAATATTAGTAGACGTCAAGAAACGCCTATGAACTATTCACTTGTTATTGAACCATTTGATGTTTGGAGCTTTGATTTTATGGGACCCTTTCCTTCCTCTAATGGATATACACATATTTTAGTTGTTGTTGATTATGTTACTAAGTGGGTAGAAGCTATTCCAACTAGTAGTGCTGATCATAACACTTCTATTAAGATGCTTAAAGAAGTTATTTTTCCAAGGTTTGGAATCCCTAGATATGTAATGACTGATGGTGGTTCACATTTTATTCATGGTGCTTTTTGTAAAATGCTTGCTAAGTATGACATTAATCATAGAATTGCATCTCCATATCATCCATAGTCTAGCGGTCAAGTAGAATTGAGTAATAAAGAGCTTAAATTAGTTTTGCAAAAGACTGTTAACAGATCTAGAAAGAATTGATCCAAGAAACTCGATGATGCATTATGGGCCTATAGAACTGCCTATAAAAATCCTATGGCTATGTCTCCGTATAAAATGGTCTATGGAAAAGCATGTCACTTACCTCCCGAACTAGAACATAAGGCATATTGGGCTATTAAAGAGCTCAATTATGAATTCAAACTTGCCGGTGAGAAGACGCTATTTGACATAAGCTCACTTGATGAATGGAGAACCCAGGCCTATGAGAATGCCAAACTGTTTAAAGAAAAAGTTAAAAGATGGCATGACAAAAGGATACAAAAGCGTGAGTTTAGTGTAGGTGATTATGTTTTGCTATACAACTCTTGTTTAAGATTTTTTACAGGAAAACTTCTTTCTAAATGGGAAGGTCCTTACGTTATCGAAGAGGTCTATCGTTCCGGTGCCATAAAAATCAACAACTTTGAAGGCACAAACCTGAAGGTGGTGAATCGTCAAAGAATCAAACATTATATCTCAGGTAATCTCATAAATGTTGAAACCAATGTTATTGACACCGTGACCCCGGAGGAGTACATAAGGGACACTTTCCAGAACGTTTCAGACTCCGAAAAGGAATAGGTATGTGGTACGGTAGGTAAACCGACTCCAAAATAGTTCTAATAGCAATTTTTCTCCGTTTTGGAATATTTAAGAAAATAGGAAAATAAGAAGTAGTCCGGGAAGGACACGAGGCATCCATGAGGGTGGAGGGCGTGCCATACCCCCTAGGCGTGCCCCCTGCCTCGTGAGCACCTCGTGTGCCATCTGGACTCCGTTTTCTTGCATGATACTTCTTTTGGTCGGTAAAAATTCATTATATAATCTCCCGAAGGTTTTGAGCATCGTACCATGACGATATCTTCTGTTTTTGTTTTGAGCTGTTTCCGCCGCAGATTAGAGCAAGATGTCTTCTCAAGAGTCAGTCGGAGAGAGTCGGTTATCTAATACAACACCGGGGCCAAGAGGAAACAGCAATGCTGACCGCTTTGGGCCATCAACGGAGGAAGAGATGGAGGCCGACTTAAAAAGGATAGATGCTATGGAGGAGGATCAAGAAGTTACTTCTCGTCTCCAAGCCAGATTTATGATGGAGGAACTTCTGAGCTCAACAATTCCAAATTCGGTCATCCCTCCCAATGCTAGATTTCTTTCTTATGAAAATATGAAAAATAGTGTTCTTTGTTCTCCCGCAGCTATGCAACATCCATGGGTGAAAGAAGCTTTAACCATCGTTGATAAACTCTGTAAGGAAACAATAGATCTTAGGCAGCAAGTCAATAAGCTCGAGGAGGAGAACCGTATCCCAAGAGGCATCATCGCAAAGAATATTACATCACCACCTCTGAAGAAAGAGACATAAACACATGGGTATGGGACTCCTCTTGGCAACTGCCAAGCTTGGGGGAGGTGCCCCAGTATCGTATCACCATCACACTTCTATCTTTACCATTTTTCTTAGTTCGATCCTTTTGGTTATATCTTGATCTAGTAGAATAAAGTTTAGTATGATCTAGCTTTGAGTTTTTATGTTGATCCTTATCTATGTAATCGAGTCCGTGAGCTATATATAATAAAGATTAGTTTTGAGTCAAGGGCTTTGCTATCTTGCTATGATCTTGAGGGAATAAAATAAAAAGAAAGAATAAAAATAAAAAGATCATATTGATCTTTTGGAGAGTGATGACTTCACATATAAAGAGTATGATGAATAAAAGTTGTTGGGAGTAGACAAACATAGTTTTGGTCATCGTTGCAATTAATCGGAAGTAATAAGGAAAGAGAGGTTTTCACATATAAATATACTATCTTGGACATCTTTTATGATTGTGAGCACTCATTAAAATATGACATGCTAAAAAGTTGATGTTGGACAAGGAAGACAACGTAATGGGTTATGTTTTCTTATATCCGTAATAAATTATATTATCATGGATCATCCAACATGTTGAGATTGCCTTTCCCCCTGATGCTAGCCAAACTCTTTGCACCAAGTAGAGATGCTACTTGTGCTTCCAAACATCCTAAACCCAGTTTTGCCATGAGAGTCCACCATACCTACCTATGGATTGAGTAAGATCCTTCAAGTAAGTTGTGATTGTTGCAAGCAATAAAAATTGCTCTCTAAATTTGTATGATCTATTAGTGTGGAGAAAATAGGCTTTATACAAGCTTCTGATATGGAAGAAATAAAAATGAAGGACTGCATAATAAAGGTACCTATCACAAGTGGCAATATAAAGTGATGTTCTTTTGTAGTAAGGTTTTGTGCATCCAACCATAAAACCACATGACAAGCTTTGCTTCCCTCTGCGAAGGCCCTATCTTTTATTTTTGTCTTCTACCTTATACGAGAGTCATGGTGATCTTCACCTTTCCTTTTTACACTTTATCCTTTGGCAAGCACTATGTGTTGGAAAGATCCTGATATATATATCCAATTGATGTGGGTTTTCATAAAGCATTATTATTGACATTACCCTTGAGGTAAAAGGTTGGGAGGCGAAACTATAAGCCTCTATCTTTCTCTGTGTCTGATTAAAACTTCATACCCATAAGTATTGCATGAGTGTTAGCAATTGTGAAAGACTAAATGATAGTTGAGTATGTGGACTTGCTGAAAAGCTCTTATATTTGACTCTTTCTGATGTTATGACAAATTGCCATTGCTTCAATGACTGAGATTATAGTTTGCTAGTTTTCAATGAAGTTTCTGATTCATACTTTACATTGTGAATAGATTGTTACTTTAGCATAAGAAATCATATGACAATATATATTGCTGTTCTAAGAATGGTCATGATGCCCTCATGTCCGTATTTTATTTTATCGACACCTCTATCTCTAGACATGTGGACATATTTTTCGATATCGGCTTCCGCTTGAGGACAAGCGAGGTCTAAGCTTACGGGAGTTGATACGTCCATTTTGCATCATGCTTTTATATCGATATTTATTGCATTATGGGCTGTTACTACACTTTATTTCACAATACTTATGCCTATTCTCTCTTATTTTACAAGGTTAACACGAGGAGGGACAATGCCGACATCTGGATTCTGGTCTGTAAAAGGAGCAACATAGTAAAGACCTATTCTGCAAAACTCCGAAAGTCCTGAAACTCCATGAAAGTCAGTTTTGGAATTTATTAAAAATATTGGGCGAAGAAAGCACCAGAGAGGGCGACCCACTGTCCACGAGGGTGGGGGGCATGCCCTACCCCCCTGGGCGCGCCCCCTGCCTTGTGGGCCACCTGGAAGCTCCCCGATGCCCATCTTCTGGTATAAGGTGTCTTTTGCCCAGGAAAAATCATAAGGAAGCTTTCGGGACGAAGCGCCGTTGTCTCGAGGCGGAACCTTGGCGGAACCAATCTAGGGCTCTGGTGGAGCTGTTCTGCCGGGGAATCATCCCTCCCGTAGGGGGAAATCGTCACCATCGTCATCACCATCGATCCTCTATCGGGAGGGGGTCAATCTCCATCAACGTCTTCACCAGCACCATCTCCTCTCAAACCCTAGTTCATCTCTTGTATCCGATCTTTGTCTCAAAACCTCAGATTGGTACCTGTGGGTTGCTAGTAGTGTTGATTACTCCTAGTAGTTGATGCTAGTTGGTTAATTCGATGGAAGATCATATGTACCGATCCTTTTTGCATATTATTACCCCTCTGATTATGAACATGAATATGCTTTGTGAGTAGTTAGGTTTGTTCCTGAGGACATGGGAGAAGTCTTGTTATAAGTAGTCATGTGAATTTGGTATTCGTTCAATATTTTGATGAGATGTATGTTGTCTCTCCTCTAGTGGTGTTATGTGAACGTCGACTACATGACATTTAACCATTGTTTGGGCCTAGAGGAAGGCATTGGGAAGTAATAAGTAGATGATGGGTTGCTAGAGTGACAGAAGCTTAAACCCTAGTTTATGTGTTGCTTCGTAAGGGGTTGATTTGGATCCATATGTTTCACGCTATGGGTAGGTTTACGTTAATTCTTCTTTCGTAGTTGCGGATGCTTGCGAGAGGAGTTAATCATAAGTGGGATGCTTGTCCAAGGAAGGGCAGTACCCAAGCACCGGTCCACCCACATATGAAATTATGAAAGTAACAGACACGAATCGTATGAGCATGATGAAAACTAGCTTGATGATAATTCCCATGTGTCCTCGGGAGAGCTTTCCTTTATATAAGAGTTTGTCCAGGCTTGTCCTTTGCTACAAAAAGGATTGGGCCACCTTGCTGCACCTTAGTTACTTTTGTTACTTGTTACCCGTTACGAATTACCTTATCATAAAACTATATGTTACCGATAATTTCAGTGCTTGCAGAGAATACCTTACTGAAAATCGCTTGTCATTTCCTTCTCCTCCTCGTTGGGTTCGACACTCTTACTTATCGAACAGACTACGAACGATCCCCTAATACTTGTGGGTCATCATCGCCCCCCCCCGGCGGCCCCTCTCTAGGCCCTGCCAAATACGTCAACTACACATTCACACATGTTACATCTTATTACGTACCCCATTGATCTACAAAGCCCTCTCTTCACGTTTACTTCACATACAACATTCCTTTTGAATAAAACCACACAAAGTGTGGCCAAAAATTTATTTTAGAATTTCTACATATATACAACATCACAAAATTATATGGAGTATGAAATTTAATTTGCATTGCATGGTGCACCCAATGGTATTTATTGCGCCCTGTGAATTTATATATTTTTATACTATGTATAAAGTTAGTCATAATAAAGAGAAACAAAGAGCATCTCTCTCTCCATCGCACACCCCCCCCTCTACGCCCATTTCACGTACGCGCACAAACTATCTCCACGTTGATGCGGAGCATCCCTCGACCATCACCCTGCACGCCACACCACCACCGCAAGGACGGAGAGGACCGTGGACAAGAGCTCGCACACGCGCCATCGAGAACGAGGTGTACTCCTTCCTCTTCGAGCTCCACTCAAATTCATTCGAGAGTCGGACTCTACCTCAAATGGAAACATTATGAATTCTTAGGTACTTCAGAGATTGTCACGAGAAACCACGGAGGGATCCCCAAGTTCACCGGAGACTTACGGAGGAGGAGAAGGAAGATGGACGTGCGACAAGAGAGAAGAAGTAGGAGTCCTGGACACCCCGGGTGCCCGGGCACTTGGCCCCGGAGGCCCGGCCCCTACCCTGTGGCCGCTCCCAGCCGGCCCCGGGTGCCCGGCCATGGAGGGTCCGGGTGCCCGCATCACCCCGGAGCTGCCCCAGCCATCCCCGGGTGCCCGGCCGCCTGCGCCCAACCGCCCTCCGGGTGCCCGTCCTGGAGGCCCCGGGTGCCCGGCCCCCTCCCGCTGGGCTGCTGCCACCTGCCCCGGTGCCCGGGCCATCACCCCCCGGGTGCCCAGCCCCTCTCCAGCCAGCCCCGGGTGCCCGGCCTCGACCACCCAGGCTCCTGCATCTACCCCGGGTGCCCGAGCCTAGGACCCCC
This sequence comes from Triticum timopheevii, assembly GCA_963921465.1. Lineage (NCBI taxonomy): Eukaryota > Viridiplantae > Streptophyta > Magnoliopsida > Poales > Poaceae > Triticum > Triticum timopheevii. Next base: position 150,500,165 of record OY997262.1, on the reverse strand, counting down.
GGGTGCCTAGACCACTCCGAGGGCCTGCGTGCCTTGTTGGGCTTTTGCCCATGTACCCCTCTCCACCTCTTATTTCGCCCCTAGACTATAAGTACCCCCCACCTAGCTCATTTGGAAGGATAGCAAAGTTTTGTTAGACATTTGTGAGCTTTGCTGCATGGATCCACTCCACTAGGAGATCAAGACCTCCTCTTGGAGTGACCAAACATCAAGACCTCCTCCTTGGGGAAGGATCCCCATCATAGGATCATCAAGCCCTCATCTCCTTCATAGGATTTGGGATAAACTCTACCATGTATCTTATTTCCCTTTGATTGTTCATGTACCTTGTGGATCTTGTGTGATTGTTAGTCTAGTGGATGTGTGATTTGGACTTGTTCTTGAGTGTTCCTCTTGTTTTCCCTCTTGTGTTCATCTTGTTCTTGGGGATTCCCCCTCCAATTGGTGAAAGATCTTCACCTAGGGTTCGACCCTACAACATCTTGGTATCATCAGCCATGGTTTCTCACGAAATTGGAGCCCCCTTCTTGTTCTCTAGCCTAATTTTGTTGTGTTCTTCTCCAAATTCGAAAATTCCCCACCAAAAATAGCCCCAATTTTTTTTGTGATTTGTTGGATTGTTGAGATTTTGTTGGATTTGATCCATGGATTTGCTTGGTTTCAAGTGGATCTAGCATTCTCCCATCCATCTCCACCTTTCCCTCCACAAAATCCACCAATTTCTTCCATTTTGCCACGAATTTCCGCCCAAACCCGACACCCCCGGGCACCCGGACCTCAAACCCAAGGCACCCGGACCCCCGTGCACCCCCCCGCTGACCACCCCGGGTGCCCGCACCCCAAACCCCGGGTGTCCGCACCCCCGGGCTGTTTGCCCCTGCCCACCCCGGGCACCCGCACCCCCCAGAATCAGCCGCGTGCAGTTTACGTTTTCGGCCATAACTTTTGCTCCCAGAGTCCGATTTTCGTGTTATTTAGCTCGTTGAGTAGCTATTGACATTCCCCATCCATCTAGGTAGGTTCCAACATCATTTGACTCCATCAAAAATTTGGCATTTTGGCATCTTTGCATAGTGCCATCCACCATATCAACCGCCAAACCACCATAGCTTTCCGCAACCTAACTCATTTTCGATCCATATAGCATTTGTGGTTGCTTGAGTGGTGACTTGAGTCTCCTAAGGTGTTTCGACTACTTAGGGACGGTTGCTTCGTCATCAACAACCACCACCACTTCCACATTGCTAACTCCGGAACCACCAACACATTCCGCTACCACCATTTGACATTTGCCTTGAGATTTTGAGTTTGCGGTTTTTTACCGTTTCCGAAGGTGTTTCGGCTACTGAGGGACGGGTCTACATCATCTTGGTATCTACATCAAGAACACCACCACTCATCATCGCCACGAGGTCGTCATCGACATCGACCACTTCACCAGTTTTGACATCCTAACCGTAAGCAAGAACGGTAACCTCCATATCACATTGGTATCGTGGTATCCTATCATTTTACATTCTTGCCATTGCATTGTTAACCCCTTAGCCCATTTTGCGTCACTTGCCTATCGAGACTAGCCATTTGAGTATTGCCGGCAACATTACTTGTGCACATTAGTGATCCATACCTTCCATTGCATACATACCATATCATATTGGTATTATCGTGGTATCATAATATCATCCCTTGTGTCACAAGATCGTTCCCGCATATACACAATTGCTATCTTGGTTTGTGCATTCGTATAAGTGGCCATATAAAAAAAAGAATAAGCTTTTAAGCAAAAAAAAGAGCAAAGAGCTCGTGAGCAAGAGCCATAGCATCATACCCCATTGCACATAAGATTGTCATATCCTATCATCTTGGATCATCTTGAGAAGAACTTCGGGAACATCATACACATAGCATACTTGGGATCGAAAGCTCATACATTTGCATCTTATAGGTTGTGCACAAGTGTCGTATCCACCTTTTGAGCAATCGTGCTAGCGTCTCTCTTGAGTTGTGCAACACGAGCGTTTTCTATGGATTCCACATTTTGTGCTCACTCCTTGGTTGCACGACGCTATTTATCTATCCGTTTGCGTGTTTCTGTGGGCCACATATTGCTATTGGTCTACTTGTTTCACTTGCGAATTTGTGAATCTTTTCCAACATTATTGAATCTTGCTAACATTTTGCATCAATTTTTTGTGCCACTATCCTCACCGAGCTCCACTATAAGCTTTACTTGATAGGAGTGAGTGAACAAGTCCGGTACCAATTCCACTATTCTTTCATCTCACATCGAGTGAAACAAGATACATCCTCAAGTTTGGGAAAAGGTAACTTGGTATTGTTTATCTCATTTCCTACTCACCTCTACTCGAGTCTTGTGATGGATAGGCAAGGCATTTCATCTCCGGTCTTCCACGACAACGACGACATGAACAACTACATCACCAAAATGTCCATCTTTGGACTACAAATGCAAGGCATTGAGCGACTCACCGCCGACATTCATCAATTTGAAGCACGGACACTAGACTACCTCGACACCAAGTTGGAAGAACAAAGTGATCAAGTACGAGACATGATGGCCAACTACAAGTCTTATTCCCCTTCGTCATTGTCAAGGCGGCGACGCTCAAGTGGCCAATTGTCGGAATGTCATCGAGCTCATGCACGACAACACCATCAAGATGAAGATGCTCGCGATGCGTACACCTACAAGTCCCAAAAAGCTCTACATCAAGCTACGACGAGACATCATGAGCACAAGAGAAGACCGCGAGACAAGCACCACAGAAATGGAGCTACGACTACTACCATCACTTCGGCATCTTCGCTAAGTGTTCTCAAGGCCATCCACGGCGACGATGAAGAGATGACCGAGCATGGGATTTTCCCTTCGGTCATGGAGGAGAGCGATGATGTGCCATCTTCGGCCTTCATCCACGGTGACGACGACGAGATGGTTGAGCATGGGATTTTCCCTTCGACCACGGCGACGTATGATGACTTGAGTGACTAGTGCCACCATATTGAGAGTGAGAGTGACTTCACCACTAGCCCCATATATGGCGAGTTGCCCCAATTCCCATGTGAGGAGAGCCACCACCACCACCCACTACTAGGAAAAGGGCTATAGATGGAAATGACACTAATGGCGCACTAGACAAGTGGTGCGCCATTAGTATATACCAATGGCGCACGACCTTCTGATGCGCCATTCGTGTTGAAACTACTAATAGCGCACCTTGACCACGGTGCGCCATTAGTACCAAATTTTTTTTTGAACTAGTGCGCCTGTCCAAACATACTAATGGCGCATCCGCAGGTGGTGCGCCATTACTAGTTGTAACTAGTAATGGCGCACCAGCCAGGAGGTGCGCCACTAATGTTTTTTTTTATTGTTGCTTTTATTCCTTTTTTTGCAAAAGTTCTAATGGCGCACCATCAGTGGGTGCGCCATTAGTAACCTGGATTACTAATGGCGCATTTGTTGCTGGTGCGCCATTAGTAAGTGGGCAGCAACAAGATATTTTGGACAGCCTCTCCTCCCACACTCACTTTCTCCCCACTTCATTCTCTCCACCGCCTCCTCCTTGTCTCGGGTGCCTCCTCTTTTTCACCTCATTTCCACCATAGATTCATTCAAATTAAGTGGTTAAGTTACCTTGTTTTGCTAGGTAAGTAAGGGGGGAAGCTATATTTATGTTGTTCTCCCTACAACAATGTGCACATGCACTTTTTATGGCCTAGCTAGATCTATGTATGTTCGTGGTGTTGCATATGTTTGTGGTGTTGCATATGTGTTTGTGTTTGGAGGTGTACCAGTATTTGAAATGCGATAGTTGCCAATATTTTGCCGGAATGTTGATTCATTTCCGTTTCGGCGAGAATTTTTGCATTAAGCATTCTTTTTGGTCCTATTTTTAGGGAAACTCATGCCAAATTTTTTCTTGGTTCTAAAATATCGTTTTGCTCTACCCCGCAGGCGACCATGGTCCGCACGATGACCGAAGGCATCGTGAATAGGTTTTTGAGGTCCGCGAAGGCTGAGATGCTTCAAAAGAACGAGACAGAGATAAGATGTCCGTGTCGAAGATGCAAGCTGAATAGCCTTATTGCGGACCCGGATTCCGGGCAGGTGCGGGACCACCTGCTCTTGCGTGGTTTCATGGATGGCTATCGGTGGCAAGGTGATGAAGATGACTACGAAGTCGTCCATGGGAGCCGGGCAAGAAATGAGGAAGGGCAGCAAGACAACCACCACGGCTCGGGGGGGCGAGAAGACGAAGAATCCCGAGGAGATGATCACGACGGTGATGCTGTACACAGTCATCATGTAGAAGATGCAGGACATGATGATGATGCCGGCGGAGCAAACGACGCTGGACCATCGATGGGCTGGGTGTAGGACCCTCATATTCAAGAGCTGCTTCTCAAGCAGACGGATAACGCAAGAGCTGCCGCCCGAGAGAAAGCCAAGATGGATCAAGTTGAGTTAGACGCGGTTACTCCATTGTATGAAGGATGCAGGCCCAAGGATACCCGCCTGAAAGTAACGCTCATGGCTTTGGAGATGAAGGTAAAACACAAAATGACCGACGCATGCTTCGACGAGAACATGTCATTCTGGCACGAACGTCTTCCCAAGGGGAACAAGTGCCCGACCAGTTTGGAGGAGGCGAAGAAAATCGTGTGTCCTCTGGATTTACTGCACGTGAAATACCATGTGTGCATGAACAATTGCATCATTTATCGGGACGAGCACGCGGAGTCTACCATATGTCCGGTGTGCGGTGTCACTCGATACAAGAAGAGGAAGAAAGCTCCTCGAAAAGTGGTGTGGTACTTTCTGATCACTCCTCGTCTGAAGCGGTATTTCGCGGACCCTAAGGTAGCAAAGCTCTTGCGTTGGCACGCAGATAGGGAGGAGAAGAAGCGAGAAGATGACGCAAATGATCCGGAGATAGATAAAAAAGACAAGATGCTGAGTCACCCTAAGGATGCGAGCCAGCGGCAAGCGTTGAACTTCGAATACCCAGAATTTGGGAACGATCCAAGGAACATCATGCTGGGCGCGAGCACCGATGGAGTCAATCCGTTTGGCAGCCAGAGAAGCACACATAGCACCTGGCCTGTGTTCGTGTGGATGTACAACCTTCCCCCCTGGTTGTGCATGAAGAGGAAGTACATTCACATGAGTATGATAATTGAAGGGCCGAAACAACCAGGGAACGACATCAATCTGTATCTGGGGCTGCTGAAAGAGGAGATTGACACGCTGTGGAAAACGCCAGCCAATACGTGGGACGCCGCAGAGAAAGAATATTTCCCTATGAGAGCCGCACTGCTCACGACGGTGCACGACTATCTCGGTTACGGATATCTTGCGGGGCAGGTAGTCCACGGATTTTCTGGATGCGTAAGGTGCATGGATGACACAACGTATTGCCAGCTAGATAGAGATCCCGGGTCTTCGAAAACCGTGTTCATGGGACATCGAAGGTGGCTTCGCGACGATGACCCGTGGAGGAAACGCAAGGATCTGTTCGATGGTGAAACCGAACCCCGAAAACGCCCGTGTACGAGGAGCGGCGAGGAAATAGACAAGCTGTTGAAAAATTGGAAAGACTGCCCACTGCCGGGAAAGAAGCAAAAGGCGCCAGAGCCGCTGCTGAAGGTATGGAAAACGAGGTCTGTTTTCTGGGACTTGCCGTACTGGAAGATCCACCGTGTGCCTCACAGCCTTGATGTCATGCATATCACGAAGAACGTGTGCGAGAGTCTGCTTGGTACCCTGCTCAACATGCCAGAGAGGACCAAAGATGGGCCGAAAGCAAGGGCAGACTTGAAATCAATGGGCATCAGGCAGGAGCTTCACGCTATATATGATGATGATGATGATGATGATGATGAGACGAAGCAGGACACAGAAAGTCGTCGCAAAGGCAAAAAGGCCAAGAAGACCGGAAATGACTACCCTCCCGCGTGCTTCACTCTATGTCAGGAGGAGATCGAGCAGTTTTTCACCTGCCTCCTAGGAGTAAAACTTCCTTACGGTTACGCAGGGAAGATAAGCAGATACCTAGACCCAGCGAAGCAGAAGTTCAGCGGGATGAAGTCTCACGACTGTCACGTGCTGATGACGCAGATACTTCCAGTTGCAATCCGTGGGATCATGGACGCGCACGTCCGTGAAACGCTATTTGGCCTATGCAACTTCTTCGACGTCATCTCTCGGAAGTCAATTGGCGTGAGGCAACTCAGAAGGCTACAGGAAGAGATCGTGGTGATACTATGCGAGCTTGAGATGTACTTCCTGCCCGCATTCTTCGACGTTATGGTGCATCTGCTGGTCCATATAGTGGAGGATATCATCCAACTCGGGCCGACGTTCCTGCACAGCATGATGCCGTTCGAAAGGATGAATGGTGTCATCAAAGGATACGTTCGCAACATGTCACGTCTAGAGGGAAGCATAGCCAGGGGCTTTCTGACCGAAGAGTGCATCTCCTACTGCACGAATTATCTAGGCATCGATAACCCCGTTGGTCTGCCCGTCAACAGGCACCTCGGCAGGCTCGCTGGATGGGGTCACCGTGAGGGTCGCCGCGAAATGCATGTCGACTTCGAGGGTCGACTCGCCGACTTTGAAAGAGCAAACCTAGTCGCGCTACAACACATAGACGTGGTCGATCCTTGGGTGGTAGAGCACAAAACCTTTATTAAGAAGACGTACAATGACCGAGGCCAACAGAGGACGGACGGAGATATACTCAAAGAGCACAACTCATGTTTCACGCGTTGGTTCAAGCAGAAGCTTCTGTCGTACCCTTTACATGAGGATTCTTCCGCGGAAGAACAACTCATATTCGCCTTGTCACAGGGCGCCGAGCACAACCTGATGACCTATGAGGCGTACGATATCAACGGCTACACATTCTACATTGAGGCCAAGGACATGAAGAGCGATGGTTATCAGAACTCCGGGGTAACGATGGAATCCTACACCGGTAACGACAAGGACAAATACTACGGAAGGATCGAGGAGATTTGGGAGCTGAGCTACGCTGGAGAGAAGGTCCCGATGTTCCGTGTCAGATGGGCCAAGAGCGTCCTAAAAGAAGACCGGTATTTCACCACCATGGTTATACCCGAAGCCAAATCCAAGACCGCGGGCGCAAACGTCACCGCGAAAAATGAGCCATGGGTACTGGCTTCCCAAGTGGACCAATGCTTCTTCATTACCGACCCGTCAAAGACCAGTCGTGTTGTCGTGAGGAGAGGCAAAAGGAAGATCATCGGAATGGATGGAGTAGCCAATGAGCAAGACTTCGACAAGTACGGCGACCCGAGGATCGAACATGACGACGATGATGAAGTAGCAGCATACACTACAAGAAGAAGCAGGACCACCCTACCTAAAGGACGTCCGTTCCACAGAAGAACTCCATTTGCGAAAAAGAAGGGCAAGAAGATTGTTAACAGATAGCTAGCTAAGATCGATTGTATTTAAATCGTAGCCTTCATTTCTCGATTGTATTTCATGGGCACTTTTTGAACTATCATGAATATTTTTAAATTTCATGGACACTCGATCTCGATCCCCCTCCATCTCGATCGCTATCCCACCTCTCCAGATCCGGTCCCCCTCGCCGCCGAGCACCCCCCGGTCCACCGGCCGCCGCCGCCGACCCCCCGCACCCTCGATTCCCCTACTCAACCGTCGCCGCCGACCCCCCGCACCCCTCCCCTACTCAACCGCCGCCACCGACCCCCCGCACCCGACCCCGCTCCACCGGCATTACTGTTTGACGATATTTTAAAAAAAATTATTACTGTCTTATAAAAAAATTACTGTTATGATTTAAACAAGTTTGAACATATTTAAACACAAAAAAGTATCAAACAGCATTTTAAATTTCATGGACACTCGATCTCGATCCCCCTCCATCTCGATCGCTATCCCACCTCGCCAGATCCTGTCCCCCTCGCCGCCGAGCACCCCCCGGTCCACCGGCCGCCGCCGCCGACCCCCCGCACCCTCGATTCCCCTACTCAACCACCGCCGCCGACCCCGCGCACCCCGCGCACCGTCTTATAAAAAAAATAAGTATCAAACAGCTTTTTAAATGCTACTGTCTTATAAAAAATATTACTGTTATTATTTAAAAAAGTTTGAATATATTTAAACACAAATAAGTATCAAACAGCTTTTTAAATGCTAAAAAAATTGTGGAGCCTGGGAGTCGAACCCAGGACCTCCTGGTGTGAGAACTAGCTGCTGACCAATCGAGCTAGTAGAGGGGACTTGATGTGGATCAGTTCTGGTGGTACATAACCTGTTGGCTCGAGTTGAAATAAAAAAAAACTACTAATGGCGCACCACGATGAGGTGCGCCATTAGTATGGACATGCTAATGGCGCACCACGGTGAGGTGCGCCATTAGCATTGTGCCCGATCCCCCCTTCCCTCTCCCCCTCGCCCGATCCCCCCTTTCCCTCTCCCCCTCGCCAGTTCCCTCTCCCTCTTGATCCACCGCCGCCGCCGCCGCTGCCCTGACCCTCCCCCTCGCCCTCGCCCTCGCCCTCTCCCTTCCTCGCCCTCTCCTCGCCTTCCCTCTCCCTCGCCCTCTCCCTCGCCCTAGATCCCCTTCCCCTCTCCTCTCCCGACGCCGCTGCCCCGCCGTCTCGACGCTGCCCCGCCGCCCCGACGCCGCCTCGACGCTGCCCCGCCGCCCCGACGCCGCCTCGACCCCGCCCCGACGCCGCTGCCCCGGGTCGGTCAGCCAGCCTCGTCTACACCGTCACCGGCGACAGCTTAGCCCGACTACAGACGTGGTACGCTCTTCCTCCTCTTCTGTTCTTCCCCTTTTCTCTGGGAACATGGTCATTGAGTAACTGGTTGGTAGCATCAAAGCTGTCTGCAAAGCTGTGATACTACTTGTTGGTGTTTGTGACTCTGCTCTCAGTAAGCAGCATTTGTCCTCTGATTAGGCGAATCCTACTCTAAAGTGTGTTCCTGGAGCTTTTCTGTGATCAGTTGTTGTTTTCTTGGTCCATCGGTCAGTGTTTGGCATAGAAACACCTCATGTCATCCATCTTCTGAAAGGCTCTGATGTTGTTAATGCATACGCCTGGGAATAGTTTGAAATCCAGTAGTACTGCCTGTCAATTGCTGCCTGCAAGACAAAATGTTTACTGTCTTTCCGTGTGTATCTGTACTCTAGCAGGGTGATGGATGAAAAATGAAATGAAGTTCTTGTCCATTTAAGTCAATTAGTATTACTTATGACATGAATACAATGTTAAGTGTTAGTGCTGTCTGGAAGAGTGAAAGTAACCATGCTACTGGACATGAGTGGTGAACTGCAAAGCTAGTAGTATGAGTCTAAAACCTATGAGTGAAGCTATATCGGTAAATTATTGTGTGTGTTTTTATCGAGAAAGAAGAGTAAATCATTGGTAAATTATTGTGTTGCACTCAGCTGAGAAGAAGAGTAAGATCTGCTGAGCTTTAGGGCGGAATCTTTTTTGATTAATGAGTCATGTGAGCGATGAAGGACGCATCAACGAGAAGCTCCTCAGAGTTCTTCCCAGAGAGGTGAAATCGTACATTTTGTCTCTCTACAAACTTGCTTGACCAACTTGCAGTTCTATGTTCTTGTTGGTTTTTTTTGACAGGTTAGTTCTTATGTACTCTGCCCGGAAGTAGCTAACAGACGTTCAGGTAGACACTGTTTCAGTAGTACTAAACTTTGTAGTGTGAAATTAATAGCATCTCTAAATTTTGAAATCAATGGCATCATCAAACAGGAGCAACGTCGCAACAACTCTCGAAAAACATGACTTGTCAGCTAAATTGTCAAGTACATGTGCAGCATCTGTAGTTGTTTGCCTTGAGAATTATTTGGTCTAGCAGTTGGAGATCTCCTCTGATTAGGGCAGGGGGGGACAAGCTAGCTAGATAGCTAGGAGAATCTACAGTTAATAATTAAGTAAAAAAGGGTGGTTGACTGAGCTGCTATTTTTTCCTTGTATAATTATATGGTGGTTGACTGAGCTGCTACTTTTTCCTTGTAGAAGATCGCAGGTCGAGTGGGAGGGATCCAGTTGCGACGACACCGAATCACTAGCAAGGCAGCTGCCTAGAATAATAGGTATTTTTGTTACGCTTTCAGTTCGTGTCAGTAGGAGATATAATGTTTTACAATCTTTCTGGTTATATTGGAGTTAGGTTTTTTGAATATGAGTAGCAGTGACTTGGATATACCTTATGGAGTTGTAACAGTTCCTCTTGGTGCTTAGGTGCATTTTCTTTGTGTAACTTGGTAGTTCAAACGGAATGTATCTCATTTTGTAGACAGATTATTTTCTGGAATATCATATATTCAAATTTGTAATGAATGATGGCTTCTACCTTGGGGTGTGGTTTCATGGGCAGTCTCCTTGGCTAGCCTGAGTGGTTTCATGGGCAGTGTCGTGATGATATTGCAGGTACCCCGAGAGGCCCTTGAGTTTGCCGGAATGTCGATTAACTTCCGTTCCGGCAAATTCGGGTACTCCATATGTCCTGTTTTCAGCAAAGGTCATGCTGAAATTTTCCGTGAATTTTAGCATGACTTTGCTAAAAATAGGACATATGGGGTACTTGTGACTAATGCATGGGACGGGGTATCTTAGTAGTTAATTAAGTAGGATCAAGTGCCCCGGCGTACTTGTGACTAATGCATGGCTTTTAGGGTGCCTCGGTGTCGATAAAAACCGAAATGATGAAAGGTTAGGCTTTTAGGGTGCCTCGGCGTCGAAAAACCCTCAATGATAAAAGCTTAGATTTTAGGATGCCTCGGTGTCGACAAACCCTAAATGATGAGACCATGATCTTGTTCCTTGACAATAACCAACTTTTTGACCAAACTTTGTTTCTATTTAGAGAGAAACATGGCCCACAACGATGAGGCCGGGGGTTCGGGCGGCAAGGCATTCTGGGAGCTGTCCCAGGAGATGGAGGAACAACCTCACTTGTATGAGGCCGCCGCCTTCCCCACCGATCCTGAGACCACGGATGGTGCCGCCGAGGATGACCACACTGATGCCACCACTGATGGTGCCGCCGAGGATGCCACCACTGATGATGGCGGCGCACGCACAGATGGCAGCCAACCGAAGAGGCAACGGAAGGACCGGCGCCCGATCGTGCTCCGCACCCTCAAGGAGGAAGTTACTGAAGTGGACTCCAACGGGAATCCAACGGCGCCCGAACGAATAGTCAAGGGGTACTCGCTTCAGCTCGGGTGCATTGTCCGGAGCACTGTCTCGATCAACACCGAGAACCTTAGGCATAAGGACCGAGGGAATTTGCGCAACCTCCTCTTCACGAAGCTGCATGAACGATACAAGTTCCCCGCTGAATTTGAAAACACAAGCTTCAAAGGGAATAAAGTGAACAATGCTGCCCTCACGAAGATGAGCACGGCCCTGTCTACTTGGAAAAGCAATGTGAAGAGAATGATCGAGAAAGGTGAGAGTTATCAGAAGATCAAGGAGAAAAATCCTTCGATCACCGAAGATGACTACAACGACTTCAAGATCAATTGCTCGAGCACCGCAAGCTCCCAATCAAGTGAGTGGGGGAAACAAATGCGGGAGTTGAACATAGGGGAACACACACTCGGTCCCGGCGGTTACAGAGTGGCGGAGCCTGTATGGGACAAGGAGGAGGCGGACCGTGCCGAGCAAGGCCTACCGCCCCTCTTCGATAAATACGGTGACAAGCAGACCAGGAACTTTGTCAGGGCCCGGTACAAGAAGGACCCGAAAACAAAGGAGCCTACCACGGATCCGAAGACCAGGCAGCTTGAGCTTGTTCTGGTAAGGAATACACCCCCGCGTAATTAGCTCCATATGGTTGCATTCTAATTAATGAAGCCAAAATTCTAAATGGTTCACATTCCTTCCGCAGGCGACTGAAAGCAGTAGCGCGGGGTCAACTAAGAGCAACCCTTGGGACACCACTCTAAATAGGGGGTTGAATGTAATGAAGAACAAGGATAAGCTCAGTAAGCCGACGTCAGCTGGTCGTGTGGCCGGCAAAGGCTTGTCGACAAAATGGGGGTCATACTATACCGCTGGTGTGTGGAAGGAGAAAAAGACCAGCTCGGAAAGCCAGGCGCGAGAGGTTCAAGAACTCAAGGCACAGGTGGTGCGGATTCCCGAGATTGTCCAAGAGCAAGTGGAACAACGACTCGGAGCGACGATCACCGCCCTTGTGCCTACCTTGATCTCGGGGTTGAGTGCGTGGATTGCGGGCGGCCAACAGGGGCCGCCCCCGATTCCTAGCTTCACGGCCAGCAACTCGCATAATGCGATGGCGGGGCCATTGGTGCCTCCGGCGGAGGCGGCATTGGTGTCTCCGACGCCGGCACGGGAGCTTAATGCACCCGGGTGTACGCCGGCCGGCACCTCTTCAGCAAGCGGCCCCTCCGTCAACTGCACGCCCACCGTTGGCGGTGCCTCGACATTAGCCGAGCTCGACGCCATCATCACGGTAACTAATTAAGCCTCTCTCGGCCGAGGACTTCATCTCCTTGCCTTTGACTGGGCATCCCTGACGCCCTACATGTTTTCGCAGGGCGCCGCCGACGTTCCGTGCACTCTCCTCCACTTCGTGAACAACAAGTTGGTCGATGTCGCCAAGGGCAAAATCGTTCAACCGGGCAACCCCTTGTTCCACGGTACCCAGATGCCACCCAACTTGTTTAGGGTTCAACTGGCTCGGGTGCTGCCAGGCTGCGACGACTTGTTACCTCTGATTCGACCCGTCGGGGCCGACGATGAAGACGTGATGACCCTGAGCGCCTGCCTGAGCTGGCCCCTGCTTTGGCCGAAGAGCCAGATTCATTTGGGGGCGGGGGACACCACCCCAAAGACAACACCGCCAGTCGTGCCGGCGCCAAGTCGGCCCCATGGCAAGACCGCCGTAATGGTGCCGGACATCCCTATGCCACTTGATCCAAACATGCATATGGCACAGGATCAGAACGACGACGACTACGACGATGATACATTTGGCAACGTCGATCAGTACTTTGCCGAGCATGGGTACGATGGCGACTTCATGGGGCCTCCTTCTCAAGAACCAAACCCAACAAAAGACGTGTGCGATCTAGCTCGTACCGCGGAGAAGCCAAGTTGCAACAGGCGCCGTCTGGCATTCAGCTCTCAGGAGACGCCTCCAGCTGCCGACTTCACCGAGCCTCAGATAGGCGAGGTGCGAAATATTATCAGCCCCAACACACTCAAGAAGGCGGTCTGTGAGCAGAACTCGGTCCCATTACAGGAGAAGAAGAAGGCACGCAAAAGAAAGACTAAGAAGGGTGCGAGCCAGCCGGCACCGAGTACGATCCGTGCTCAGGACGGGCCACCATCACCGCAGGATATCTCGAGGAGGGTGCATGTGGCGGGTAGGGCGATGCTACCGACAAATATGCTCAATGCTGCAACCGGTGCTATGCGGAGTCTGCATGACAGTGTTCTTGCTTTGGAGAAGCGGCGTCTTAGGGAGAAGGATGTGGCATACCTGGTTTTCACGGCCAAGGTGCTAGAGGGCAAGGGCTTTGTGGATAACTCCATCGGGCGTACGATCGTCCTGCGTTTTGATGACATCCATGCTATGTTGAACCTTCATCCGCTGCACTACACCTTCGTTCGGCTATTTTCGCTGAGTATGGAGATGCGGATCATTCGCGACAAGACCCCGGACATCGTGATAGTCGACCCCTTCTACATGTGTGCCAAGATCTTGGGCAGCGCTGGGGACCGGCAAGTCGCGAGTTCTTACCTCGAAGGCGTCATTCTGGCAAACCAAGATAAGGATAACTTCCTCGTGCCTTACTTTCCCGAGTAAGTCCTCCCCTCAACCGGCCCGTAACATATGAATTCTTACATTTCGATCGTTTTTCTTTTAACATTCCGTGTTTTCTGCAGTGACACACGTTGCACGCTCATCCTCCTAAGCCCCAAATATTCCATGGCCACGTATTTCGACCCTGACCGTCAGTCGAACGTAGACTACACAAATGTCAAGAAGGTTCTTGATGATGTTCTCCCCGGCTACGCCCAATCTGGAGGCACCTTCACCAGGCCTATTCGTAAGTACGGCAAGCACGTGTTCTCCCACAATACGACGTTCTGCTGTGTCAAGCAGCCGCCTGGCGGTCAGAAGGGTGCCTACTACGCCATCCATCACATGCGGGCGATCGTACGGGACCATCATCAACTTCTGCTACCGAGTAAACTCAAAGATTGGGCCGCGAGCGTGTCGGCAATCCAGGACGCGGACCTCCGACAAGAATTCTTTCGCATCCAGTCGGAGTTTGCGGAAATCATCCATCAAGATGTCCTTCGTACCTCGGGGCAGTTCTACCTCAGAAATCAACCGTCCAACAGTGACATCGACACAATGCTACAAATGCAGGATGACAACGCCCGTTCTTTCATGACTCCCACGATAGATGGCGGCTTCATCCACGCTCCGGTCCCTTGAGTCGAGTTGTCTAGTTCTGAAACATCGATTGGTTCATGTTGTAATTAAACTTTAATGAACTTGTAGTATGTCTCTTTGGTTTCGAGAGTTGTTCAACTTAGATGTAATCGATGCTATTAATGTCTTGCTTTTCTCTTCCGATCGTTCTGTTGCATAATTATATATTGCTTATGTATTGTCTGTGAATTGGTACTAATGTTTCGTTTGGCTAGTGCATAGCGATGCCGACGTATGTCGTGTACAAGGGTAAGGTTCCCGGAGTCTACGATGACTGGGAGGAGTGTCGGAGACAGGTTCACCGATTCAGCGGTAACAGTTACAAAGGGTACACCACTAGGGCCGAGGCCGAATCTAGATACGCCCGCTATCTAGCGGGAGAGGGGAGGGAGCGTTGGAGGAACCGGATGAAGACGAGTTTCATCGTGATGATGCTCATCGTGATGACCGCAGCTCTCTTCTATGTGATGGTACTTTAGATGATCGATATCGACTTGTAATGTGAAGACAAACTCGCTACTCGCGGTCTCGAGACTTGTAATATAATGTTCTATCTTTGTTCGGTCTTTTTAATTCGGAGACTAATATGATGAATTGTATTCGGAGACTAATATGATGAATTGTATTCAAAGACTAATCTTCTATTGTATTTGATGAATCTGTTGTTGATGTGTGCTGTCTATATTTTGTCAAATTATACATTTTGTAACCTGTGCAAAAAACAGAAAATAAAAAAATAAAAAAAACCTAATATTCATACTAATGGCGCATCACATGACAGTGCGCCATTAGTATGACAGTGCATACTAATGGCGCATCAAAGGGCAGTGCGCCATTAGTATGCCGCGGTTACTAATGGCGCATCCAGTGGTGGTGCGCCATTAGTATGCCAAAGCACCTGGGTATACATGGCCCCTGGGAGGCATACTAATGGCGCACGCTGGCCTATACTAATGGCGCACCTGCGGTGCGCCATTAGTATACCAGATACTAATGGCGCACCATGTGGTGCGCCATTAGTAAAAATTACTAATGGCGTGCTGTTAATGGCGCACCACTGATGCGCCATTAATGGCCATATTAGGTGCACCATTAGTAGTGGTTTTTCTAGTAGTGACCACTTGAGTGATTTGTGTGACTCCAACATATGTGACATTGAGTGCACCTACCTTGAGGGAGTGAGTGAGCCACCACCACATAGAGAGAGTGAGGTAGTTGATTGGGCATGTGAGGCCACTATAATTTCTGACGACTTAACCTCTACCTCAATTGTGTCTTCTCCTTTGGTGCTAGGTCCCATTTATGATGATGTGCTGATCCTCGACGACTTCGTCCTTCCTTTGGACAAGACGATGGCCATGGTGGAATATGATGCACACCCCATATGGTTCCATCATGATGAAGATGATGACCACCATTTGGTCTTTGCCACCTCACCTACACCACATGAGTGGAATGACATTGATAACATAGGTGACGATGATGCTCTTGTCCCACCAGTGGACATTCTAGACATTGATTGCTTGCATGATGTTGATCCACCTATTGGCATGCTTCATTCTAGTATGATTTCCACATGCGATGATTTACCCATTTATGATGAGTTTGATGATTGCCATGCTGAGTCTAGTAGTTGTAATGCCATGTTACATAGGATTTCTTGTGATAATTCTCTTGGTCACATCATGTTTGATAATCCGCTTGACTTGTCATATGCTATGCCTCAGATCAATCATATGTCTTATTTGCAATCTCATCATAGTGACTATGCATATGCCACTAAAATTAACCCAATTTGCACATATGGCATAGATGACAAGCCCATGGTTATTAGCATTTGTTTTTCTTGTGATAATATGGATATGCTCCCTTTACATCATTTATCTCATATGCCATGCCATGACCACCTAGCTTTGGATATGCATTGTTTTGGATGTTCTGCATTTTCTCCATATGATGTTTCCACTATTGCTCATGAGGAGACCCCCATAGTTTCCTCATACATTTTAGGAGATTTTGATTCATCCTATCCATTGCATGATCCCACTACTTGTGTGCACCATATACTCCCCATGAATAAACATGCTAGTGATGTGCCATATGCTTGCATTATCAATTTGTGCCCCCATCGTGTCATACACAACAACTATTCTTTCATGATGGATGACATGTTCTTATACCGTGCATCAAATTTCTTTGAGCGATGCTTATCTTGTACTAACTCACATGTGCACATGCACATCATGATGGATGATGTGTACAATTACCACGCACACAATTTCTTTGGTTTGTGTTTCTTTTGTGTAGGTACCCATGAATACTTGTCAACTTCACAATCCCATGAGTTGACAAAACGAGCTCTACAGAGCAACGATGACTTGGCATCACATGGATTGCCTTTCCCACCGCTCTCTTCGCGCAAGGACTTCGCGCATTTCTTCTACATGGCTCTCACTTGGTTATGGGCTATTTACCACTTCTCACTTTATGCCCACCTTACCATGTTCACTTTGCATGATATGCTCATTCCTATGCCTTTGCCATGCATTTGTGACCCATGCTTTGCATTACACGTGATGCTTGATTCTACTCCTTCTATGTGTATTTGCAAGCTTGGTGGAGATATTGCTTGTTATTGCCATGTTTGCTATGTGCCCCATGCCTATGATGATACAATGATCTTGGTTTGTGTTCGTACTTGCGATATGTCATGTGCATTGTCCATGCCTATTATTTGCTCACATGATATGATTGCCATGATTTCCTCTAGTGTGTTGCATCTTCGCTCCACTAGTTTGCTTCATTTGATTGCCTCACACACGATGAACAATTGCTCTTTCCATTGTGTTGAGTGCCACACTTTCTTCACCACACCATATGCACATTATGCTTGGATTATCTTGCACTTGCCCCATGTGTTAAGACATTTCATTTCTTTGGGTGTTGTGAACGACTCTTATGCCTACCATAGACCGTTCATTGAGAGTCTTATGCATGTTTGCTATGATCTTGAGGTTGATGCTTGCTATCTTGTCACACATATGTGCATCTCTACCTCACATTTACATGCTTGTTTCCATGATGTCCTTGATTGTGCTAAATTTATGTGCTTACATGCTATGACACACTCCCTTGTCACACCATATGCTCTGCTTGATGACAACACTTGTTGGGTGAATCACCTCTTGAATGCTTGGTTTTACTTTAATGCCAATCACATTTGTTTTTCCAAGTGCTTGTTATCTTTGCTCCTTTTGCAGGAACTACAAGATGATGAGACATTGGAGAGTGCCCATTTCGGGCTTCCACATGACAAGTGCTTGGTGGTTGTCTACTTCTACACGGCGACGCCATCTCCTTACCATGGTGATGAAGATCACGATCCATGGACGGATCTCTCCCAAGGGGGAGGAGATGATGCGGAGCATCCCCGACCATCACCATGCACGCCATACCACCACCGCAAGGATGGAGAGGACCGTGGACAAGAGCTCGCGCACGCGCCATCGAGAACGAGGTGAACTCCTTCCTCTTCGAGCTCCACTCAAATTCATTCGAGAGTCGGACTCTACCTCAAATGGAAACGTTATGCATTCTTAGGTACTTCGGAGATTGTCACGAGAAAGCACGGAGGGATCACCAAGTTCACCGGAGACCTACGAAGGAGGAGAAGCAAGATGGACGTGCGACAAGAGAGAAGAAGGAGGAGTCCTGGACACCCCGGGTGCCCGGGCACTTTGGCCCCGGAGGCCCGGCCCCTCCCCTGGCGCCGCTCCCAGCCGGCCCCGGGTGCCCGGCCATGGAGGGCCCGGGTGCCCACAGCACCCCGGAGCTACCCCAGCCACCCCCGGGTGCCCGGCCTTGGCCCCCGGGTGCCCGGCCGCCTGCGCCCAGCCGCCCTTCGGGTGCCCGGCCTGGAGGCCCCGGGTGCCCGGCCCCCTCCCGCTGGGCTGCTGCCACCTGCCCGGGTGCCCGGGCCATCACCCCTCGGGTGCCCGACCCCTCTCCAGCCAGCCCCGGGTGCCCGGCTGAATGGCCCCAGGTGCCCGGCCTCGACCGCCCAGGCTCCTGCATCTACCCCGGGTGCCCGGGCCTAGGACACCAGGGTGCCCGGACCACTCCGAGGGCCTGCGTGCCTAATTGGGCTTTTGCCCATGTACCCCTCTCAACCTCTTATTTCGCCCCTAGACTATAAGTACCCCCCCACCTAGCTCATTTGGAAGGATAGCAAAGTATTTGATAGACATTTGTGAGCTTTGCTCCATGGATCCACTCCACTAGGAGATCAAGACCTCCTCTTGGAGTGACCAAACATCAAGACCTCCTCCTTGGGGAAGGATCCCCATCATAGGATCATCAAGCCCTCATATCCTTCATAGGATTTGGGATGAACTCTACCATGTATCTTATTTCCCTTTGATTGTTCATGTACCTTGTGGATCTTGTGTGATTGTTAGTCTAGTGGATGTGTGATTTGGACTTGTTCTTGAGTGTTCCTCTTGTTTTCCCTCTTGTGTTCATCTTGTTCTTGGGGATTCCCCCTCCAATTCGTGAAAGATGTTCACCTAGGGTTCCACCCTACAACATCTTGGTATCATGAGCCATGGTTTCTCACGAAATTGGAGCCCCCTTCTTGTTCTCTAGCCTAATTTTATTGTGTTCTTCCCCAAATTCGAAAATTCCCCACCAAAAATAGCCCCAAATTTTTTTGTGATTTGTTGGTTTGTTGAGATTTTGTTGGATTTGATCTATGGATTTGCTTGGTTTCAAGTGGATCTAGCATTCCCCCATCCAACTCCACCTTTCCCTCCACAAAATCCACCAATTTCTTCCATTTTGCCACGAATTTCCGCCCAAACCCGACACCCCCGGGCACCCGGACCTCAAACCCCGGGCACCCGGACCCCCGTGCACCCCCCCTGCTGACCACCCTGGGTGCCCGCACCCCAAACCCCGGCTGCCCGCACCCCCGAGCCGTTTGCCCCTGCCCACCCCGGGCACCCGCACCCTCCACCCCCGGGCACCCGCACCCCCCAGAATCAGCCGCGTGCACTTTACGTTTTCGGCAATAAATTTTGCTCCCGGAGTCCGATTTTCGCGTTCTTTAGCTCCTTGAGTAGCTATTGACATTCCCCATCCATCTAGATCGGTTCCAACATAATTTGACTCCATAAAAAATTTGGCATTTTGGCATCTTTGCATAGTGCCATCCACCATATCATCCGCCAAACCACCATAGCTTTCCGCAACCTAACTCATTTTCGATCCATATAGCATTTGTGGTTGCTTGAGTGGTGACTTGAGTCTCCTAAGGTGTTTCGACTACTTAGGGACGGTTGATTCATCATCAACAACCACCACCACTTCCACATTGCTAACTCCGAAACCACCAACGCATTCCGCTACCACCATTTGACATTTTCCTTGAGATTTTGAGTTCACGGTTTTTTTACCGTTTCCTAAGGTGTTTCGGCTACTTATGGACGGGTCTACATCATCTTGGTATCTACATCAAGAACACCGCCACTCATCATCGCCACGAGGTCATCATTGACATCGACCACTTCACCATTTTTGACAACCTAATCGTAAGCAAGAACGGTAACCTCCAAATCACATTGGTATCGTGGTATCCTATCATTGTACATTCTTGCCATTGCATTGTTTACCCCTTAGCCCATTTTGCGTCACTTGCCTATCGAGACTAGCCATTTGAGTATTGCTGGCAACGTTACTTGTGCACATTAGTGATCCATACCTTCCATTGCATACATACCATATCATATTGGTATCATCGTGGTATCATAATATCATCCCCTGTGTCACAAGATCATTCCCGCATATACACAATTGCTATCTTGGTTTGTGCATTTCGCATAAGTGGCCATATCAAAAAAAAAAGAATAAGCTTTTAAGCAAAAAAAAGAGCAAAGAGCTCGTGAGCAAGAGCCATAGCATCATACCCCATTGCACATAAGATTGTCATATCCTATCATCTTGGATCATCTTGAGAAGAACTTCGGGAACATCATACACATGGCATACATGGGATTGAAAGCTCATACATTTGCATCTTATAGGTTGTGCACAAGTGTCGTATCCACCTTTTGAGCAATCGTGCTAGCGTCTCTCTTGAGTTGTGCAACACGAGCGTTTTTCGTGGATTTCACATTTTGTGCTCACTCCTTGGTTGCACGACCCTATTTATCTATCCGTGTGTGTATTTCCATGGGCCACATATTGCTATTGGTATACTTGTTTCACTTGAGAATTTGTGAAGCTTTTCCAACATTATTGAATCTTGCTAACATTTTGCATCAATTTTTTGTGCCACTATCCTCACCGAGCTCCACTATAAGCTTTACTTGATAGGTGTGAGTGAACAAGTCCGGTACCAATTCCACTATTCTTTCATCTCACATCGAGTGAAATAGGATACATCCTCAACTTTGGGAAAAGGTAACTTGGTATTGTTTATCTCATTTCCTACTCACCTATACTCGAGTCTTGTGATGGATAGGCAAGGCATTTCATCTCCGGTCTTCCACGAGAACGACGGCATGAACAACTACATCACCAAAATGTCCATATTTGGACTACAAATGCAAGGCATTGAGTGACTCACCGCCGACATTCGTCAATTTAGAGCACGGACACTAGACTACCTCGACACCAAGTTGGAAGAACAAAGGGATCAAGTGCAAGACATGATGGCCAACTACAAGTCTTCTTCCCCTTCGTCATTGTCAAGGCGACGATGCTCAAGTGGCCAATCGTCGGAATGTCATTGAGCTCAAGCACAACAACACCAGTAAGATGAAGATGCTCGCGATGCGTACACCTACAAGTCCCAAAAAGCTCTACATCAAGCTATGGTGAGACATCATGAGCACAAGAGAAGACCGGGAGACAAGCACCACAGAGACGGAGCTACGACTACTACCACCACTTCGGCATCTTCGTTAAGTGTTCTCAAGGCCATCCACGGCGATGATGACGAGATGACCGAGCATGGGATTTTCCCTTCGGTCATGGAGGAGAGCAATGATGTGCCATCTTCGGCCCTCATCCACGGTGACGATGACGAGATGGTTGAGCATGGGATTTTCCCTTCGACCACGGCGACGTATGATGACTTGAGTGACTTGTGCCACCATATTGAGAGTGAGAGTGACTTCACCACTAGCCCCATATATGGCGAGTTGCCCCAATTCCCATGTGAGGAGAGCCACCACCACCACCACTTGAGTGATTTGAGTGACTCCAACATATGTGACATTGAGTGCACTACTTTGAGGGAGTGAGTGAGGCACCACCACATAGAGAGAGTGAGGTAGTTGATAGGGGATGTGAGGCCACTATAATTTCTGACAACTTAACCTCTACCTCTATTGTGTCTTCTCCTTTGGTGCTAGGTCCCATTTATGATGATGTGCCGATCCTCGACGACTTTGTCCTTCCTTTGGACAAGACAATGGCCATGGTGGAATATGATGCACCCCCCACATGGTTCCATCATGATGAAGATGATGACCACCATTTGGTCTTTGCCACCTCACCTACACCACATGAGTGGAATGACATTGATAACATAGGTGACGGTGATGCTCTTGTCCCACTAGTGGACATTCTAGACATTGATTGCTTGCATGATGTTGATCCACCTATTGGCATGCTTCATTCTAGTATGATTTCCACATGCGATGATTTACCCATTTATGATGAGTTTGATGATTGCCATGCTGAGTCTAGTAGTTGTGATGCCATGTTACATAGGATTTCTTGTGATAATTCTCTTGGTCACATCATGTGTTATAATCCGCTTGACTTGTCATATGCTATGCCTCAGATCAATCATATGTCTTATTTGCAATCTCATCATAGTGACTATGCATATGCCACTAAAATTAACCCAATTTGCACATATGGCATAGATGACAAGCCCATGGTTATTGGCATTTGTTTTTCTTGTGATAATATGGATATGCTCCCTTTACATCATTTATCTCATGTGCCATGCCATGACCACCTAGCTTTGGATATGCATTGTTTTGGATGTTCTCCATTTTCTCCATATGATGTTTCCACTATTGCTCATGAGGAGACCCCCATAGTTTCCTCATACATTTTAGGAGATTTTGATTCATCCTATCCATTGCATGATCCCACTACTTGTGTGCACCATATACTCCCCACGAATGAATTTGATCCCACTACTTGCTAGTGATGTGCCATATGCTTGCATTATCAATTTGTGCCCCCATCGTGTCATACACAACAACTATTCTTTCACGATGGATGACATGTTCTTATACCATGCATCAAATTTCTTTCAGCGATGCTTATCTTGTACTAACTCACATGTGCACATGCACATCATGATGGATGATGTGTACATTTACCACGCGCACAATTTCTTTGGTTTGTGTTTCTTTTGTGTAGGTACCCATGAATACTTGTCAACTTCAAAATCCCATGAGTTGACAAAACGAGCTCTAGAGAGCAACGATGACTTGGGATCACATGGATTGCCTTTCCCACCGCTCTCTTCACGCAAGGACTTCACGCATTTCTTCTACATGGCTCTCACTTGGTTGTGGGCTATTTACCACTTCTCACTTTATGCCCACCTTACCATGTTCACTTTGCATGATATGCTCATTCCTATGCCTTTGCCATGCATTTGTGACCCATGCTTTGCATTACACGTGATGCTTGATTCTACTCCTTCTATGTGTATTTGCAAGCATGTGGAGATATTGCTTGTTATTGCCATGTTTGCTATGTGCCCCATGCCTATGATGATACAATGATCTTGGTTTGTGTTCGTACTTGCGATATGTCATGTGCATTGTCCATGCCTATTATTTGCTCACATGATATGATTACCATGATTTCCTCTAGTGTGTTGCATCTTCGCTCCACTAGTTTGCTTCATTTGATTGCCTCACACACGATGAACAATTGCTCTTTCCATTGTGTTGAGTGCCACACTTTCTTCACCACACCATATGCACATTATGCTTGGATTATCTTGCACTTGCCCCATGTGTTAAGACATTTCATTTCTTTGGGTGTTGTGAACGACTCTTATGCCTACCATAGACCGTTCATTGAGAGTCTTATGCATGTTTGCTATGATCTTGAGGTTGATGCTTGCTATCTTGTCACACATATGTGCATCTCTACCTCACATTTACATGCTTGTTTCCATGATGTCCTTGATTGTGCTAAATTTATGTGCTTACATGCTATGACACACTCCCTTGTCACACCATATGCTCTGCTTGATGACAACACTTGTTGGGTGAATCACTTCTTGAATACTTGGTTTTACTTTAATGCCAATCACATTTGTTTTTCCAAGTGCTTGTTATCTTTGCTCCTTTTGCAGGAACTACAAGACGGTGAGACATTGGAGAGTGCCCATTTCGAGCTTCCACATGACAAGTGCTTGGTGGTTGTCCACTTCTACACGGCGACGCCATCTCCTTACCATGGTGATGAAGATCACGATCCGTGGACGGATCTCTACCAAGGGGGAGGAGATGATGCGGAGCATCCCTCGACCATCACCATGCACGCCACACCACCACCACAAGGACGGAGAGGACCGTGGACAAGAGCTCGCGCATGCGCCATCGAGAACGAGGTGAACTCCTTCCTCTTCGAGCTCCACTCAAATTCATTCGAGAGTCGGACTCTACCTCAAATGGAAACGTTAAGCATTCTTAGGTACTTCGGAGATTGTCACGAGAAAGCACGGAGGGATCACCATGTTCACCGGAGACCTACGGAGGAGAAGGAAGATGGACGTGCAACAAGAGAGAAGGAGGAGTCCTGGACACCCCGGGTGCCCGGGCACTTTGGCCTCGGAGGCCCGGCCCCCCTGGCGCCACTCCCAGCCGGCCCCGGGTGCCCGGCCATGGAGGGCCCGGGTGCCCGCACCACCCCGGAGCTACCCCAGCCACCCCCGGGTGCCCGGCCTTGGCCCCCGGGTGCCCGGCCGCCTGCGCCCAGCCGCCCTCCGGGTGCCCGGCCTGGAGGCCCCGAGTGCCCGGCCCCCTCCTGCTAGGCTGCTGCCACCTGCCCGGGTGCCCGGCCCCTCTCCAGCTAGCCCCGGGTGCCCGGCTGAATGGCCCCGGGTGCCTGGCCTCGACCGCCCAGGCTCCTGCATCTACCCCGGGTGCCCGGGCCTAGGACCCCCGGGTGCCCGGACCACTCCGAGGGCCTGCGTGCCTTGTTAGGCTTTTGCCCATGTACCCCTCTCCACCTCTTATTTCGCCCCTAGACTATAAGTACCCCCCACCTAGCTCATTTGGAAGGATAGCAAAGTATTTGATAGACATTTGTGAGCTTTGCTCCATGGATCTACTCCACTAGGAGATCAAGACCTCCTCTTGGAGTGACCAAACATCAAGACCTCCTCCTTGGGGAAGGATCCCCATCATAGGATCATCAAGCCCTCATCTCCTTCATAGGATTTGGGATGAACTCTACCATGTATCTTATTTCCCTTTGATTGTTCATGTACCTTGTGGATCTTTTGTGATTGTTATTCTAGTGGATGTGTGATTTGGACTTGTTCTTGAGTGTTCCTCTTGTTTTCCCTCTTGTGTTCATCTTGTTCTTGGGGATTCCCCCTCCAATTCGTGAAAGATCTTCACCTAGGGTTCCACCCTACAACACATGTCCTCTAAAAGTACGCCCCCAGCACATTCACGCATGTTTCATCTTTCTCTCGCGATATATACAGTGACGATCATTGTATTAGAAGGGAAAGCATGATACGAATATTGGACTTCAGAATCCACTCATTACGGTCACCATTTATGTTTTGTGGTTGTTATACAGTCACGGGCTCATCGTACAGCTCTTTATTTGTTCAAGAGACGAATAGTTGACCAGTTAAATGCTCCATGTGGCACGTCTAGTGTTGCATCACATTATCTCACTACCATTGGGCCCACCTACCGGTGTGTATAAGAATGAAAACAAACTATAAAAAATATTGGACGGTGGTTCAAAGTCATGACTACGGGCACAACAGACAAGGTGGTCTTGTATTAGTATGCTGAGCCGTCTATTTTAACACACATGAGTTAGTGTGGTGATTATACACACATGCACACGAACTGCATGCATGCCACACTCACACATACACACGCAGCCACGCACACACACATCACTCACACGCACACACGCACACATGCATGCACACACCATATGACCAACACACACACTCATGCTCAAGTGCTCAACCTACACGTGCATGTGCACACATCAGTCCCTGACAGACACATACACAACCAGGTGGTTCCAGCGCAAAGTTTGGAGTCTTGTCGCGCCTGCGTAAATTTGTGTTTATCTTACTTTTTTCCTATGTGAACTCATAGGTGGGACCCACAAGGAACATGGTCAATTTAACCAGTCAACATAGTGCCACGCAGACTATTTGGCCAGTCAACAGAGTGCAATCTGATGCTGAACGATGAGCAAGTGACTGTGTAATCACCGCAAAATGTATATAGTGACCGTAATGAGCGTATTGTGAAGGCTGGTGACCGTATTACGATTTTCGGTTGAACTATACTGACCGCCAGTGTATTTATCTCTTCTCTCGCTCTCTCCGTGGAGCCGAGTAGGCCAACGTGCGAGTGCCTAAATTGGCGCACGCCACCCCATTATTGTTGTATTAGTTTTGTAAGAGCGAACAAGCATTCACGTCTACCGTACAAACTGTAGATATGAGTTACAAATGCTATGAAGACGAGTACAAATATTTGAATCCACTTTATGCCCAATTTCTCTCTGTAGGCCCTCCAAAAGTACATCTCTACACGTTCTCGTATGTTACATCTAACAACTATGCAATATAACACTACTACTACACTCTAACACAATAAATCACATGTGTTTTTAGTTTTACTAGATCTCATATTGTTACTTTGTTATTCAGCTTGCATACATTAAAATTGCCTTTGAAATGTATGGCTAGTATCATCTACCGCGCGGGAAAATCCCGGCCTTTCCTGTTTAATCGGGTTTGTATCGATGGATCATGCGAAACAACAAAACTATAGTAGCACTACAGTACAAGTAACATTTTGCTGGGCCGCCATGTCGTGTACTCCTCTGTCGAAAGAGTGGAGTGCTTGCTTTCATAAATGTCCTAGCCCCTTTCGCCGACATGTGGGACATCAAGCAACCGGGTCCACGTGCCATACCGAAATAAGAGTGCAGAGCAGCAGGGGTGAAGCACCCCGGTCAGGGCGCCGGTGTAGTAATGAGCAATGAGGCGTCAAATCACAAAGATGCACCTTTCCCGCAGTTAAGTTGGAGGGATGAAGTGATGCTAAAAAAATAAGTTGGAGGGATGAAGAAACCATCATTTCACTCGTTGCTGAATTCGCTTCTCCCTCATCTTCTTCAAGTTAACCACATGTTGCTTCTGCCGTTGTTCTGCCTCATGTGGGACGTGGGTCAGCTTGGTAAATCACTGACACGTAGGACTGCATGTTAGCAAACCGCCAGGCCAACGTCCTCTAAAAATAAGAAACCTCCCTGCCTTCCTCGCGGCAAAATCACCTCCTTTTTACTAATCTTGATATAATTTTTAGACCAATATAATCGAGATTTGTAAAGGTAGCACACAGCAGCAAAACCAAGTGGTACGGTTAAGGGCATCCACAATGTGTAGCCAAATGTGAAAATAGCTTTTGGCATCAATGGGAACCACTGTGGAGGGTGCTTCTAATGCCAAAAAGAGGGAACTGAAGCTCCCTAATTGATTGATTGAAGGAATAGAAAAATGCAACCACTCTCCTCTTTTTCCCGTGCTTGGACGCATGTACAGTATAGAGCATAGTGTCTACTCCCCCGTCCCTTCTATCACAAATCACAAAGCAGTGAGGCATCAAATCACAAAGCACGGATGAAGCAACCCTCATTTCACTATTCGCTGACTCCGCTTCTCCATCGTCTTCTTCGAGAAACCACCTCACCGCACTAAGCTGGACGGATGACGCTATTGTGGTAGTAGTAATAGTACATTTACGCCTCCTTTGGTTCAACGGACTTCCTGGATGCAAAGAAGGTGGTTGTCTCGGCTTGCAGGTGGCACTTGCGAACGACTTACCGTGGTCTCCCTCAATGGTGTGTCCGTCGAACGCACTTCGCCAAAGCCACAACATTCTAGATATCGTCGACATCACCGCAATGGGGAAGAAAGTCAAATAGTTACTACCATCATTTTTTTGTATACAAGGCCATATCAAAATTACAATTTGTAGAAGGCCACTAACACTAATCGAGGCAAAATTGATGGGGTTACCTCATCCAAGCAACCAAGGACATTAATATACCCTTGCATGCATGCGGAAGTGAGAAGGTTGGTTTGCATGGCGCCGCATTAATCAAGCAATGAGGGTGAGATGGTTAGCTCTTTGGGTGTTGGAGGAAAAAAATACGCATTAATTGACATGTCAAACATGGATTTGTATCGAGCAATCCCGCGAAGGAAAACCCCGCATTTCTTTTTGACACAAGTAGTACTACGTACATGTATCCTGTTTGGGTCTAGGCCTTGCATGCCATAATTTAACACACATTTTTCCAAGCTTGCCTAAAGTTTTTCAAAATGAAAAGGAGATACACTTGCGCACGGCTATCGCAGTCGCACCACACCCTCACACAGTCGCTCCTGCACGCCGCAAACCCAACCAAGGGAACGCACCCTCACTGACACGTGCTACCGCATGTGATCAAACCAAACTCAACCATCCTACTGCTGACACATAATTTTCGTTCATACAGTATGTTTATCCAACCGCATGTTGGGGAAGATCTGTGTAGCCTGGGCGATGGTCTGTCAGGGAAGAAGAAGAAGTGAGGAAGAAGAATGGTTAGGAGACATATGATATTCATCCAACTGCCTAAAATGGTCGACTGACCCAAATGATGAAAGTCAGGCGACTTGGATAAATATATGTTTTCACACAACAAAAGATCCCTAAAAACAACAACATAAAGAAAAACTATCACTACTCGCAGAACGAGATGGCCTCCTCGTCTTTGGCTGTCGGTGCGAACCAGCCATAGCTGCCGACGTGTCTCCGCACTGGGATTGTCCTCGGCCTGTAGCTACTCATTCACACAGAGCGTGTTGACGCTCTGCACAGACGCGAGCACTGACAGGTTCATGTCCACGACGTTCGGTTCCGCCTACAGGAGGGCCTCAATGCCAGCAACATCCGCGCGCTCCGCGTCGAGTTGAGCCTCGCTCGGTTCAAGTCCAGGACGTCCGGTTCCGCTTGCAGGAGGGCCTCGATGGCAGCGGAATCCGCGCGCTCTGCGTCAAGTGGAGCCTCCGCCGCCCGGTTCACACCAACAACATCCGGTTCCGCCTGCAGGAGGGCCTCGATGGCAGCGGCATCCGTGCACTCCGCGTCGAGTTGTGCCTCCGCCTCCCGGTCCTCCTTTAGGACCGCCAGGTTGAACCGCTAGTCCGCCTACACCATGGGGGACCCGAACGCTGCAAGAAGTCAACTTCCATCGTCTCATACGCATCAGGGGCCTTCTGCGCCGCGACCTCCACCATGAACATTGGACTGACTTTGTCCTCCTCGGAGCTTGGCTCCAGAGAACTCGGGGATTACCCTGCCATGAAGCGAGCTTGGGAACAGAGGTCTATGGCACCGACTGCCACCATGATTTATGCGTGGTGCTCCACTTTTAGCATCTTGTAGTACGTGATGTTGCGGCGCACCATGGCTTTCTGGCAAACTAGGGGACGGCTGATGCGGGCTAGGGGATCGAAAGGTGGGGGAATGGGCTGGAGAGGAGGTGTGGTTTTGGGGCAGTGGTGACCGGCCAGCAAGTAGCTAGCATAGGTCGAGCAGCGAAGGTTCTGGTGTGAATAGTGGTTCCAGTGACGACCGGTCAATTGGTTTTGACTGTGCGGAGTTTGCAAAGCCGTACGACTGGAGCCTGAAGAGTTGTGGGGTGGGATGGGACCAAAGTTTCAGAGTTTCACGTGGCAGACGTCCGGACCTCCCAACCATTCCTGTCGATGACGAGGCGGTGACTTCATAAATCTCAAGATGACTAGCAAGATGCCCGTGCATCGCATGGAACATCAGGATGCATTTTTTTACAAAACACCTGTTGTGATTGACCCATGCAGGATTAATCCCATGTGTAAAAACTAATGATATCTCGAGAATTTCATCGAAAAAATGGTCTCTTGATAATTATATTGAAAAATGATAATAAGGTGAGGAGGAGTGGGGCGCGGTGGTGATTGGTGGTCGGACTTAGCGGAGGCATGGGGATGGACGACACCGGCAGCGGCCACCATGCCAGATTGTTCCAGAGGCTTCCTTTTTTAATTACTCAACAATGAAGTTGTGGGAGATAAGGATGAATGACAGAGGTTCGGGTATCCTATTGGAAAATTTCCATACTTTGCTTTCTATCCATCAGATATAGACCAGACGGTCTATATTGCAAGATAGCAGGTGATACGTCTCCAACATATCTATAATTTTTTATTGTTCCATGCTATTATATTACCCATTTTGGATGTTTATGGGCTTTACTTTACACTTTTATATCATTTTTGGGACTAACCTACTAACCGGAGGCCCAGCCTGAATTGCTGTTTTTTTTGCCTATTTCAGTGTTTCGAAGAAAAGGAATATCAAACGGAGTCCAAACAGAATGAAACCTTCAGGTGCGATCTTTTTGGAACAAACGCAATCCACGGGACTTGGAGTGGACGTCAAGCAACAAACGAGGCGGCCACGAGGGTGCTCGGCGCGCCCCCTGGGGGTGGGCGTGCCCCCCACCCTCGTGGGCCCCTCGAGCATCAACCGACCTACTTCTTCCTCCTATATATGTCCACGTACCCCAAAAACATCCAGGGGCACCACGAAAAACTATTTCCACCGCCGCAACCTTCTGTATCCGCGAGATCCCATCTTGGAGCCTTCGCCGGCGCTCGGAGGGGGAATCGAACATGGAGGGCCTCTACATCATCTCCAAGGCCTCTCTGATGAGTTGTGAGTAGTTTACCACAGACCTTCGGGTCCATACTTATTAGCTAGATGGCTTCTTCTCTCTCTTTGATCTCAATACAAAGTTCTCCTCGATCTTCTTGGAGATCTATTCGATGTAACTCTTTTTGCGGTGTGTTTGTCGAGATCCAATGGATTGTGGGTTTATGATCAAAATTATCTAAGAGAAATATCTGAATCTCCTCTGAGTTCTTTTATGCATTATTAAGTTATCTTTGCAAGTCTCTTTGAATTATCAGTTTGGTTTGGCCTACTAGATTGATCTTTCTAGCAATGGGAGAAGTGCTTAGCTTTGGGTTCAATCTTGCGGTGTCCTTTCCCAGTGACAGCAGGGGCGGCAAGGCACGTATTGTATTGTTGCAATCGAGGATAAAAAGATGGGGTTTATATCATATTGCATGAGTTTATTCCTCTACACCATGTCATCTTTCTTAATGCGTTACTCTGTTCTTCATGAACTTAATACTCTAGATGCAGGCAGGAGTCGGACGATGTGTGGATTAATAGTAGTAGATGCAGAATCGTTTCGATCTACTTGTCACGGACGTGATGCCTATATACATGATCATGCCTAGATAATCTCATAACTATGCGTTTTTCTATCAGTTGCTCGACAGTAATTTGTTCACCCACCGTAATACTTATGCTATCTTGAGAGAAGCCACTAGTGAAACCTATGGCCCCCGGGTCTATCTTTTATCATATAAGTTTCCATCTACTTTTATTTGCATCTTTTACTTTCCAATCTATATCATAAAAATACCAAAAATATTTATCTTATCATATTATCTCTATCAGATCTCACTTTTGCAAGTGGCCGTGAAGGGATTACAACCCTTTATTGCATTGGTTGCGAGGTTCTTGTTTGTTTGTGTAGGTGCGTGGGACTTTTGAGGAGCCTCCTACTGGATTGATACCTTGGTTCTCAAAAACTGAGGGAAATACTTACGCTACTTTGCTGCATCACCCTTTCCTCTTCAAGCAGAACCAACGCAAGCTCAAGACATAGCAGCAGGCACATCATCATCACCGAGAGTAGAGATAAGAGTTGAGATATATTATAGATACTAGCAAGATGCCCGTGCGTTGCATGGAACATCAAGATGCATTTGTATGAGTAGTTTATCGTGTGAGAGAAAAGGATGAACGAGGGAAGGCCTTATTTGCAAATGTGGAGAGGGGTGTGGGTATATTTTTGCAAAATTGCCATAGTTTCCTTCCTATCCGTGAGATATAAATCAGAAGGCCTATATTGTAGGATGGTAGGCACACCATCATCACCAACTCTATTTTATATAAGAGTAGAGAGTAGAGATGCCGACTCAGTATCTCGAAGGTGCTCATAGGGGTAGGGTGTGCGTGTGTGCGTTCATAGGGGTGAGTGTATGTATTGTGTTCCAAAAAAGGAGTACTCGAAGTATGCAAGTTCATAAGGAATGGACCGTGTACATTATTCTTGTCGCGTTCGCGCTGCACCCCGACATGGTGGACCCTGCATGTCGCTCACCGAATGGAACGCGCTTCGCCTTGTGTTTCCGCTCGCTTGTGGGACCACAGTTGAGAGCAAACAGACGTCCATCCCCCTTCCCCGCCCGCATCATTTACGGATACGTACTGCTAGATAGAAGAGAGATAGGTCGACCAAGTGTTAATGAGGCCATACCGACGGTCGAATTTTGTCCAGAAAACAAGGAAACCGACATGTGGGGCACACTTGTTGGGATGGCATGGTGCAAACTAGTCCAATGGAGGAGTTGGCCCACGACCTCCTCTCCACCGGCAACCGGTCATGAGGGTCGTGTGGGCCAACAATGTGGTGGAGCTCCCGCACCGCCTCTGGACACGGCGACCGCAGTGAGCGACACGCTCATCGCCGCTGGACACACTCGGCTTCAGGGTGCCGAGTGTGGCGCTACCGTTGTGGCACGACCAGCATATCAACACCCAACTCATCGAGGATGCACGGGGGCACCGAAGTGCGCGTACACCGCGCCGCATCCGTGGAGTGTTCTAGCGCGGCCAACTGCATCCCTAGGACTTGAGACCATGCCGGGTCATCTTTCAATGACATGTGGGATCACATGTGAGCAAAGGGCATGCCCAACATTGCCACGCCCATAGCTGACTACCCTGGCACACAAAAAAACCCTTGTCCCTCGTGTTGTCGTGCACGTGCGTTCCTAGTCGGCACCAGCTTCCCGCATTCATGTCGTCCATCCGTATGTTGTCCACCACAGCCAGGTCTAATTAACATGGATGTTTACTTCCCCAACGTCATCAGCCAATCAAAGTTTGATCGAGGTTAGTGTCCTTTCAAGTTTCTCCATGCTGTCATATTACTTAGCAAAATCGGGGTATTTGTTCTGACTAATTGATTACTATTTAAGCAACCAATTGTGATTTCATTTTCAAACCCTGTCCCTAGGCAAAAACAAATTCTGTTTACCAAATTATGCGCACTATATATTCTTCTGCCATGTTCAAAATAAATAATACCTTTCACCTTTTAAGCAGGATATGTTGGATGCATAGTGAACGATCTGTATGTTACTAAGCGTACCAAATTTCACTGGAAGGACTTGAAGCATGTCATAAACTTTGTCGATAATCTGAAAGAGATAGCACAGTATATGAACACAGGATTTTGGATGGGATTAATTATACCTATGGTGCACACATTGAACAAGACCAATTGTGTGCACAAAACGCTGGCAAAAAGTCTTATTTTAATATTAATGCTCATAAACTATATATATCTTCAACAATATGTTACAATTGGTTATTATTCTACATTTAATCAGAAATTGCCCGTTGTAGCAGTTCCTGGTTCGATTTCCCGGCATGGTCGAATTACACTTGCGCCTGCTAATAATGCCAAAGTGATTGCAAGGTACTGCATTTCCCGGCATAAATGGAACCATTCGAATTAACAAGTTCTCGCTTGTCGTGGAAATGCATCCATATTGGAAAATTGGAGACACTATTCTACTCATGCTCTATCAAGGCACAGGAGGGCTCTTCCTTTTCATTGACGAGATGCCGAGTCGCCGCGATCAAGCTGCTTCATGCGGATAGTTGTGGTTGTTGGCCCTCCTCCTCTTAAAATGTGCTAGCTATTACTATGTTAAGTATGTAGATATGGACCATATAGTTGTTGGCCGTTAGCCTCTTAAAATGTGATAGTTGTTACATGTTAAGTATGCAGATATGGACCATATGGTTGTCAAACTGTGTTACGAAGATCCTCCTTTTCTCAAATAGTGTAACCACTATATATATGTTACTCAAATGTTGTTAGCCAAGTTCTTAAATTTTCATGGAAAGTATTAGTATCATACACAATTCTTTGAGTTTAAGCGTGTGCCCGATGTCCAGAAGGCATTTGCATATTAACTGTCCATATTGCAAATTCACACACATGTTAACATAAGGAAACATATGTGTAACTTACTAATCATCGCACACGAGTACTCCCAGATGCATCGTGTGCGGTACTCCTAGCCACCGCAAGCAACTAGTTTGCACTTTTCAAAGTTTTTGGTATGAACAGAATCGCACACGAACTTACTATAGTAATCGTCTGTGTTACAATTTCTCATCGCAAATAGTTCATCCGAGTGGGCTGTTTGTTGCATATCACACACATCTGGTTTACATGAATCATTTGTGTTCTTTTGGCTGATCGCAAATGCCGCATATCACACACATCTTGTTAAGATGAACCGTTTCCATTCTCTTACCTAATCGAAAACAGTTTGTCCGAGTGAGCCGTATGTTGTATATCACACACACCTTGATCTGGCTGTATACTAACCATCAACTACAACGGCATAGCTGAGTGCAAGACAATGACCTATCACACCTTATTCGTCATCTGAGTAGTCTGCAACATGAGACGTTGCAGCCGTGTAGGTCAGCACATTGAATATGCTGGCAGAGTTACACTGTGAAGCAATGAAATGCAAAACTATTTCTACATGCAATATTTGGCTGGTGGAGGCTCTGTGTTTATGATTTTGCATAAAGCTAGTTTTTCCCTACAACAAAGGAATAAATTTATTTAACTACTCCCAAGTTGTTCCAAATATTTGAGAAGGTTCCCCCAACTCAAATCCCAATTAAAAGTATCATCATTTGTCGGCGTCCTGGATTTGGGGCTATCTTGCCCTGCCCTGCCTGCGGCCCACCACGTGGCTCCATCAACGGCCTGGTACGGCCTAGCTTCAGCATCGACAACACAAGACCCCCGCGAGGGGCCGAGCCTCGCGAGGCGGACGATGCCAAGACCCCCGAGGGGATCGGCCTCCTCAGGCTGGCTCCTGAGGGGCGGAGAGTTCTATGCAAGGTTCACCTCATGAGGCTCAGCTAATGTGAGCCATGACGACCAAGGCCAGGCGGTCTCCAGGCAGGCGCAGAGCGCAGGTTTCCTCTTCGGTGCAAAGGAGGCAAGCCACAGGAGCGGAGTCCCGAGGAATCAGCTAAAGGTTTCCATTCTGGTGCAACGAGACCAAGACCGCCAGGATGGCAGGACGGAGGTCATCGACGAGCCCACCGCAGGACCACGACCAAAGGCTTTTCGCAGACAAAGACTACTTTTGTTAGGATTAGATGTACTACTTGTCCCCTTTCTAATACGACCGTTGTGGGATCCCTTCCCGCCAACATTTGGGAAGAACCGAGGCCACTATAAATAGGACTAGCCACCACCATAGAAAGGGGACGGGACGAGACAAGACCAGTAGAACTAGAACACACCACACCAGTTCAAGAACACCTCACCTCCTGAGGCCAGTTCATCCATTGTACTAGTTCATACTCAGCCCTTCGAGCCAATCCACCAAAAACGCTGGAGTAGGGTATTACACCACAAGGTGGCCCGAACCAGGATAAACTGCTGTGTCTCTGTGTCTCTTTGGGCTTGACACGCTAGGCTTAGGAGGATCGCAAGTAGGCAGGCTGGGTAGGTTGAGATCTCCGCACGCACCCCAGAGTTTGAACCACTCAAGGTTTTGCAGATCCCTTAGTCCAACATTTGTCGCGCTAGGTAGGGGTGCGTTGGATCCTCTCTTCCGTCGATCGATCCACTGCCAGTCCGACACCTCCATGGCCGACGCACGCTGGGCTCGCACCGAGCGTCGGGCCGCAGTCGCCACCCGCATTGCTCAGACGGCTCCGGCGGGAGATGGCTGTGCCCGTAGCGCTTCGTCTCTGGTAGCCAACGCCGCCACGGGCCCTGCTAGCCACGAGCAGCAAACTTCATTGCTGCACCCATCAGTGCGCCGTGACGGGCGCACCGCTACTCCGTCACTGACCCCTGCAGCTTCGTCATCCCACGCACGTCGCGGCCAAGCGGACGCGCAGGCTGCTCTGCTCATGCCGCGGGAGCTCCTTTGCTACCGCCCAGTTGGTGACCTTTACGAGGAGTGGCTCGAGCGGATCGCTGAGCTCGTCAGTTTTGCACATGGGGGCTCCGTCGAGCCCGCTCGCTCGCTACCTCAGCAACCACCTGCAGCGAGCGATCTGGCGCACGGGGCTCCTCCAACACCTCCGGCCCAGGGCGTCATCGTCAAGCCAAGGCTTGTGGCTCCACGGCGCGACCCGCCTCGCCCTGCACCGGCTCGGGATGACGTGAGATGCCAGGTGGTGTAGCGTCCCCAGGGAGAAGAGCGTGTGCTTCCAGCACCCCAGCACCAGGCCCGCGTACCGCCGCAGGAGGTGGTGGTGCGCGTGCGCCAAGACCAGTTTCCACCCCCTCGACGACCTCCGCTAGCCACGGCAGGATGCCGCGCGTTCATTCCAGAGCTCCGCAACATCGTCTGGCCAAGCAAGTTCAAACCTGACCCGCCTCCACGCTACGACGGCACCGCCGACCCCGCCGAGTTCTTGCAGCTCTATGAGCTAAGCATCAAGGCGGCCAGCGGCGACGAGAAGATCATGGCAAACTGGTTCCCGATGGCCCGCAAGGATGGAGCGTGTTCATGGCTCCTAAACCTGACCGAGGGGTCGGTTTCTTCCTAGGAAGAGATGCGCAGCCGCTTCATCGCCAACTTCCAGGGCACTCACGACCGTTCGCCGGCCGCGGGTGACCTGCATCGGATCAAGCAGCAACCTGGAGAGACCCTGCAGAAGTATATCCAGCGCTTCAACAATGTTCGCCTCAAGATTCCCAAGGTGTCAGACGAGGCCATCATCTCAGCGTTCACTGATAGCGTCCGTGATGTCAAGATGAAGGAGGAGCTCGCCATCCACGAGGATGTATGCACCGCTCTGGAGATGTTCAACATGGCAAACAAGTGCGCAAGGGCTGGGGAAGGGCATCTCTCCCTCCTCAAGCTCCCCGATGCTGATCCAGATGACAAGAAGACCAAGACCAAGGACGTGAAGCGCAAGGGGCCAGCCATGCTTGCGGCTGAGCCAGAGACGATGCGCGGCTGCGACCACCCCGAGTCATCCAAGAGCAACCTGTCGTTCTGCGCCTTCCACAACGTTCATAGCCACAACACCAACGACTGCCAGGAGCTCAGGTCCCTCCGCGATGGGCGCCTCGGTCGACACCTCGAGCGCAACGATCGAGGCTATAGTCGTGGGGGCAGCCGAGGAGGAGGACGTTGGGACGGACGCGAACATCATCAGGAGTGGTGCGACCAGCCGCGTGAGGACCGCTGGTAGGGCCAGCCTCGCGAGGGCGCCTGGAGGGAGCAGCCTCGTGAGGACCGCCCTCAAGGCAACGCTGCTCTGCCTCCTCTACCTCCACCGCCAAGAAGGAATGAAGATCACCACTAGGACGAGGGGGCTGGGGGCTTCCAAGAGCCTCGAGCCATCGCCCGCATCTTGGGAAGCTCACAGGCCCCGGCTTCCCACCACGTCTTGAAGCAGTTCGTGAGCGAGGTGAATGCAGCACTTCCCAAGCCTGAAGCAACTCGCCCTCTCAGGTGGTCCAAGTGCGTCATCACCTTCGACTCCTCAGACCAGCTCAAGTGCGCGGCCACCGCAGGTGCGCTCCCCATTCTGTACTCCCCCGTCATCAGCAACGTGGTCGTCACCAAGACTCTCATCGATGGAGGAGTAGGACTCAATATTCTGTCTGTTTAGATGTTCGACAGGCTCTAAGTGCCATACTACCAGCTTCACCCAACCAAGCCATTTTCAGGAGTGACCGATAGTTCTACACACGCCTCCCTATTACCTTCGACGAGCGCAACAACTACCACACTAAGCTCATCGACTTCAACATCGTGGACATACGCGTGCCCTACAACGCCATCCTAGGTTACCCAACATTGGCCAAGTTGATGGCGGCCACGCACCACGGCTACAACGTCCTCAAGATGCCAGGAAGCAGCAGCGTCATCACGGTTGCATGTCAACAGAAGGATGCGGTGTGCTCCCTCGAGCATGCCTTCCAGGATGCAGTAGTCAAGAACCCTGAGGTCGAAGACGACGCCCTTCCTCCTGAGGTCGCCCCCAAGATGAAGAAGCTGCAGCTGGGACAGGGCTCTCGTGAAGGAGCATCACTCGAGAACGCAGTGCTAAGCCTTGCGTCTCAGGACGCGACACCTTCACCCATCGCATAGGAAGCTACGCCGAGTGCCCCTCTCGGGCTGGGCTCGGGGGCTCTCTTTTGGAGGGCCTCGGACC
Source organism: Triticum timopheevii (assembly GCA_963921465.1). Lineage (NCBI taxonomy): Eukaryota > Viridiplantae > Streptophyta > Magnoliopsida > Poales > Poaceae > Triticum > Triticum timopheevii. The sequence goes on along the minus strand of OY997262.1, from coordinate 150,461,918 downwards.
TAGCTGATAGAGGCGGAGGGTGTCCCGATCTTTCGATGAGATGATAACTATCGATTTGGTGAAGATGACTTTGATGATCCGACTACAAACGTGCACGACGTTGCGCCTTAGCAATCGCTAAACCAACTCTGAGAGGTTATTGACCACGCCGGAGCACAATCAACCTGACCACGAAGGTCTATTCCTGCAAGCAATTGAAGAACAAGCAAGAATATGATAAAAGCAATCTGAATATTGCGAGTATATATGAAGTATTGATAAAGGTGGGGATCCGTAAGCGGTCTTGGTCTGGTCGTTGGACACAAACGAAGTACACGAAGTTGCAATGGCTAACTTTTAACTAAACAAATCCCAAGGAAAAGCTACTAGATGGATCTACTTATATAGGAGCAAGGGGTGGCGGCCAAGGAGGTGGGAGGACGTCCCAAGGCAGCCTAAAACTAAATCTAGGTCGTACAAGGCCAATGGGCCCAAGTGGAGGTGATGTAACACCTTTGGACTTGTAGTTTGACTCGGATTCTGCTGCAGCATCAGATTGTTTCGTCCACAACTCAACGCTCCGGACGAATTTGAAGGTGATTCCAATTGGGTTGGAAAGTGCACGAAATCTAGTTTCCAACAAAAAAAGAATCACCCAATTCGGAGTCCGTATGAAAAACTTGTATGCGTTTTGAGTCAGGTATGTCTGTGCAGTCCGAATCTGAATCCAGAACGTGAGAGACTTGGACTCTATCTTCTCTTGGGCCAAGAGTGACGTGAGAGAACTTTTTGGACAGCAAATAAACATCTCTTTCTTCCTTATCTTCATATGTGGATTGTACAAATGTCCCATACATCTGCAATTAGACAAAACACAAAAGTGTGTGAAGTATTTTTGTTCTGGATAACATAAATAGATTATTGAATAGTTTGCACTAGAAATCACCTGACAAATATGCATATATGCAATATTTTTGGTCGTATCCAAGGTAGTTATGTCCTCATCATCCTCCCCTTCTTGAAAATAAAGCCGTCCTCGGCGTTGCTTAATCTGAAATGTGGCTAACAAAAGAGACAAGGTGTACATGTTGTATTTGTATATGTCATCCATTTTTACTTCCCTTGATTTTTGCATATATGACACATGAATAGATGAGTAACTTGCATAGTTCATAAAATCTAAAGCCAAAAAATTAGCACAAGAAGTAGAAGGCATGAAAATATTGCAACTCAGTTTGCGCATATAAGTGAAGCTCTTATTCATTTCAAAAGATTGACAATGTTCATCATTAAACCATCCCAACATTGGTGAATAAACCTTACTTGCATCAAATTTACATGCTACAACATGCTTAAATAAGCAAACATGCAATAAGTCATTCAACACAGAATCATCACCAAGATTAGAGGTCATATCAAAATGATTAAACATTGGTTCTTTTGCATCAATAGTTAATTCAATGGGTGCACTCAAAATTGTTGGTATTTCAGTTGTTTGATCACATGGAAAAGTCAAATTATCAACGTAGTCCTCTAAAATAGGTGGTGTGATCAAAGTAGTGGGTAGCTCATCAGATGGTGCATTCAAATTTACAAGGCATTCATCATTCTCATGTAGAGATGGAAGATCAGTACCTTTGTCATTACCTCTTATGATCAACTCAGATGATGTAGCCACTCTCGGGGGCGATGTGTCACATGGTGGAGGTGATGTAGTCCTGACAACAACGGATGTGGTTGTCATAGTATGCCTAGTAGTTGAAGGAACAATCATATCAACTCTTGGAATGTGCACCGTGCGCTTGTTCTCCTCGTGGCCAACACGTCGTTTTATTTCCTGTTCAGCTTTGCAAGCAAGATGAAACAAATGGTCCATAGGATAACACTCTTCATGAATTAGTATCTCTTGAATATCACGGTTTAATCCTCCCCAAAATCTATCCATAAAATCATCTTCACTTTCTTCTAAAGAGGAATGCAACAAGGTAGTTTGTAAATCATCATAATATTTTGTTACAGTTTCACTACCTTGTTTTAAGTGTTGCAACTTCTTAATCATGTCACGAGTATAATAAGCAGGGACGAAAGTATGTCGCATGGCAAGTTTCAAATCATCCCAAGTAGTAGGTATATAATCAGGGTGTAACCGACAATATTCACTCCACCAAACCAAAGCATAACCAGTGAAAGAACCAACCGCAACCTTAACCTTTTTATGTTCATCGAAATTATGGGAAGCAAATATATTTTTTATGTCGAACTCCCATTCAATATATAAAGCAGGTTTAAAACGGCCATTAAATGGTGGTATAGATACATTAACCTGATCATGTGCATTTGGATGTTTGTGCACCTCTCGTGACGGTTGTGGTATTTGCAAAGGTGGTGGCACGTCTCCCGCGATCGACAAAGCCCATGAATTGACTCTGGATCCTGTCATGATTAGTAGAACAAGAAACAAAACCCAAAAATAATGTTCCTATAACTACTAGGATGTGGTGGTAAAACACTCACAGTAAAGCAAATATCAATGTCTTACAAGTTCTTACCATGCAGCAGGCGGTGATCGGCAACCAGCGGTGTCAAGTAACTCCGAATATTGAGTAAAGCGATTGCCAAGGGAGCGTACGTATACACGGTGTAGAAATATGTGGAGCTGGGTTGGCTATATATGGTAGCAAAAGATTAGCAATAATCAATTCAAAGATGCAATGTTGAATAAACGCTCAACGACGGTACTGTGCTGGTCCTAGGCTAGACCGGACTAGAGACGCGAGCCTAAAACACTAATGAGGTCACGGCGTAGCACAACTAGCATCAATGAAGGATACTAAGTAGCTCTTGACAGCAAGATATAAGTGAAGATCACAACAGCAGTGAAGATAATGATGAAAAACAACTGCCAAGCAGGATATACAACAACTTTGTCTCCAACTTTCCTCTGAAAAAGTTTGTGCCGATTTTTTTGATTTTTTTTTCTCCTTTTTTTTCTCTGACTTTTTTTTTCTCTCGTTTTTTCTCTCTCTTTTTTTTCTCCCTCTTTCCAAAACAAACTAGATAAGATGCAGATTGGATCAAGTGAAGATGTGAATGATCTCAACTATTATTATGACAATGAATGGTGGGTAGCACATGGTGGAAATTGATGGATGGGTGGTGGACAGCGGAAGAGATAATGATGCAGTGGTGGCGTGACTAATGTGAACAGAACTCGAAACTCTAAACGAACTAGACACTAAGACCAGCAACTCGACACGACAATGCAACCGATAATTCAACTATGCAAGCAATGAAAAGAAAATTGCAAAGGCTCAGACTGGCTTGGACCAAGGATGAATAGATCTAACTCTTTTTTGTGGCTTTTTCTTGGACAATAGGTAAGAAAATAAATCTAATCTAGGAAAACTGGAAATTCTCACCGAGCAACCTGAAAACTGATACCACTTGATAGAGGCGGAGGGTGTCCCGATCTTTCGATGAGATGATAACTATCGATTTGGTGAAGATGACTTTGACGATCCGACTACAAACGTGCATGACGTTGCGCCTTAGCAATCGCTAAACCAACTCTGAGAGGTTATTGACCACGCCGGAGCACAATCAACCTGACCACGAAGGTCCATTCCTGCAAGCAATCGAAGAACAAGCAAGAATATGATAAAAGCAATCTGAATATTGCGAGTATATATGAAGTATTGATAAAGGTGGGGATCCGTAAGCGGTCTTGGTCTGGTCGTTGGACACAAACGAAGTACACGAAGTTGCAATGGCTAACTTTTAACTAAACAAATCCCAAGGAAAAGCTACTAGATGGATCTACTTATATAGGAGCAAGGGGTGGCGGCCAAGGAGGTGGGAGGACGTCCCAAGGCAGCCTAAAACTAAATCTAGGTCGTACAAGGCCAATGGGCCCAAGTGGAGGTGATGTAACACCTTTGGACTTGTAGTTTGACTCGGATTCTGCTGCAGCATCAGATTGTTTCGTCCACAACTCAACGCTCCGGACGAATTTGAAGGTGATTCCAATTGGGTTGGAAAGTGCACGAAATCTAGTTTCCAACAAAAAAAGAATCACCCAATTCGGAGTCCGTATGAAAAACTTGTGTGCGTTTTGAGTCAGGTATGTCTGTGCAGTCCGAATCTGAATCCAGAACGTGAGAGACTTGGACTCTATCTTCTCTTGGGGCAAGAGTGACGTGAGAGAACTTTTTGGACAGCAAATAAACATCTCTTTCTTCCTTATCTTCATATGTGGATTGTACAAATGTCCCATACACCTGCAATTAGACAAAACACAAAAGTGTGTGAAGTATTTTTGTTCTGGATAACATAAATAGATTATTGAATAGTTTGCACTAGAAATCACCTGACAAATATGCATATATGCAATATTTTTGGTCGTATCCAAGGTAGTTATGTCCTCATCACTAGCTAGGGTCACGAGGGTGGCGCTCGGACACCATGTGGAGGCGCTCTTCAGAGCACGCTTCCCTAGAGAAGGTAGCAGGTGTGACGCACCAGGTGGTCAGGAGTTTGTCAACAAGGCAATCGAGGAGATTCAGGAAGCAAGGGTTCTGCAAGGCAATCGCTGCCTACCGCGAGGCACAACTCACTGCCCCGACGAGGGTAAGCAGTTCCACGTCTGCATCAACATCCCCTAGCTCAATAGGACCGCGTCTCGGCAGCTCATCTGGCTGTCTCGTGTCGGCCGGTGCGAGGGACCACCTCACAGCTACGTCTGCATGCCCTTCAGCCTGCCGGGCAGAGCTGAGGCATTCCAGCGCTGCATGAGGGACGCCCAGACGGCTTGCGAGGCCAGGCACCAGGTGATCTTGGCGGAGATGGAGGAGCACCTTCAGGAGCCTCTCGGTCCCTCCGAGCCTCCCGAGGCTCGGCGCCAGAGCGGCTCATGAGGAACGACTCCAACATCGCACGTTTTTTGGCTACTTCAACACCTCTTCAGCAACGGTACCAGGTGATATCTATCTAGTTCGTTTAGTCTGGGGGCGCCGCTTGGGCTGCATCATCCCCAGGCCGTGTGGGTCCGTCCCTATGGCATGTATCCTTTCTGCATCTATCAGAGCTAGTTACAATCCTTTGCAAGTTACTTTTGAATTATTAACTGCATGATCGGCGCTTCGTCGCTAAGAATGTCTCAAGCCCTTGCAAGCCCTCCCGCGACCGCCTCATGATTAAGGACTGGCACGATGTCTGTGCTCGGGTCTATCCCTGCAGCGTTGCTAAATCCAAGAGGCTAAGCTCTGGCTCGCGGGTCAATCCCCGTGTACGTCACCTCCCATGGCCCTTGGTGCCTTGTTATCGCATGAGCTAATCATGGGTGCATGAGTAAGGGCGCGCGACCTGGTGCCCCTGCGGCCACGGGAACCGCGCACCGGTTCTTTTTCTTCAGGATCTTTGCATGAGAAGATTGGGCACGACGTCTGTGCTCGGGTCTGTCCCTGTAGTGTTGATAAACCCAACAGCTGAGCTCTGTCTGGCGGGCCGGTCCCGTTCACGTCACATCCTGGGGTCGTTGGTGTCTGGCCTTCTCATGCAATAGCCTCAGGAGACTGATTCGGTGCAGGCTGCCTAACCAACTCGCAGGATTAACACAAGCATTCCCAATCAAGACCAGGCGCAACCCACCTTGAGGTAGGGCCTCGTGAGTCCCGCGCTGGCTCACGGGTGCCCATACACACCTCCTCCATCCCTGTCGTGCAAGCCACTTGTCAGGGAGGAGCTGTACACGCCCCGGGGGATCTCCTCAGATGGAGCCCCCTCCCACGCACCAGTGGAAGCACCATGCTCCGCACTGGCCGTCGACACTGTCGAGGAGCGGCTATGCCCGTGCAAGAGCGAAAGTGCTATGCTCCGCACTGGTGATAAACAACTGGGGGTGGCCTCATGGTCGCATTAACCTCAGGGAGCCTCCGGGCTCAATGGCTAGCCTCACCACACTGCTCTCCCTCGGGAGGGTAGCGTGAGGGGGCTGGGCACGGGGGCCACGCTCAGGCCACGCCTCGCATACCCCACCTCGCCAGGCCCCACGGGCCAGGTCTTCGCGCACCCCTTCCAAGCGAGAGCTCGGTGATGGAAAGGTATGATGGTTTGTTCGTACGTCAAGGGGGACTCCTGAGCATCGCGTCTCAGGAGCCTAACTGGTCATGTAGCCCCTCACCCCTTGGGCTCATCCTGGCGATCCTCACGACCCAACGGCGGCTGAGGCATGCGCGGGGCCGGGCCCTGCCGACGCAGAATGCCAAGGTCTGGTGTCAGGACCCCGACTCAATGCCACATCGATCTAGCATGTAACACCTCATATCACTTTGCGGCCTCACGCACGGTATTCCCACGGGTGTCGCCTTACCTTTGCCCGGGACCGTTTGCGCCTTTTGGCACACGTATATGATAGTGTCGCTAGCATCCATATGATAAGGAGCCCGGGCTGCCATGGCTAGTCGTAAACCCAAAGTGGCACAAACTTACAGGGACAGGCATCCATGACCCAGCATCGAACGTGTCGGTCATCAGCGAGTGAATCCAGGCTGTAGCACTGGGCTAACAGGACTCCGGTGAACCGGGCTGTAGCGGGCTAACAGGACTCCGGTATTCATCGCGTGACATTTCCCCGAGGGGACAGACACAGGAACGAAGGACACATGTCGGCCAACCTAGGTGTTCTGGAGCAGTAGCAAGCTACTATGGCTCGGTGGAAACACTAGGAGACATTTCCCGGTAAGAGAGGCTACTAAGGATAAACAACTAGATAGTCAAATCCCACACATACCAAGCATTTCAATAACATACACACAATATGCTCGATATGTGCAAATACAACATGGCATCACAACATGACTCTACGACTCAAGTATGTATTCATTAGGCTCCGAGGAGCGAGATATTACAAACATGGGTCTCACGACCCAACATTCAGAGCATACAAGTCAAAGCACAAGCGGAAGCTAACATGTTTGAGTACAGACATCTACAAATGAAAAGGCTTAGAAGCCTGACTATCTACCAGATCCTGCCGAGGGCACAAGATCGTAGCTGAGGTAACAAGCTAAACGTTGAAGTCCACGCGAAACTACTAGCGAGACTGAAGTCTCTCTGCAAAAACATAAAATAGGCAAACGTGGGTACAAATGTACCCAGCAAGACTTACATCGGAACTAACTACATATGCATCATTGTCAACAAAGGGGATGGTGTGGTTTAACTGCAGCAAGCCAGCTTTGACTCGGTGGCTATCCTGAACTACGACTGCAAGTAACTCTTTTGAGGTGGCGCACACGAGTCCACATATTCACCAACCAATACACCACTATGGATCCGCTCCCGTCTCCCTACGAGAACGCCATCCATAGCACTCACGCTTATCTTGCGTATTTTAAAGTATCCACTTTCACTTGTCTATGAACTGTTATAGGCAACGCAGAAGTCCTTTTTCGCGGACACGGCTATTCGAATAGATGATGTTAACCCTGCAGGGGTGTACTTCTTCACACACGCTCTCACCACTTACCGCCGTTTACACGACATGTACTCGGCAACCTTCAAGCGGAAGCCCAACGAGGGTGTCGGCCACGACCTACCTAAACACTCAAGTCTCTAGTCCAGGTTTATCGCCTATTCGGGTTCCATCCGCGAGGAGATCCGGACGGAGTTTCGCTCACAGCCCCAAACGATGTGTGCAGGGTTCCCGAGACAACAAACGGGCGCCCGGTACACCGTGCCACATGCCTACCGCATCGCAGCCCACCCCTCTGGTCAGCGTTGTGCACGGCCTCCAGCATACTACAAACACCAGAAACTACTTGCAACTCCTGGACAGGGGACAAGGATGATTAAGAAGCCGAGAGGGTCCATTGGTTTCGGGCCCAATGCATGGTAGTAGCTGAATCATGGATCACAAACACAGAACTTAGTTCCTGAGGACGGCTGCAATGAGACAACCCACCATGTACTCCTACATGGCCTCTCACCGCTACCTTTACCAAATTGTGTTCACACTCTTTGCTCACACACACGGTAGGACATGTTCACACACCTCTGAATCATCCTCGATGAATCAGACCCGACTCAACTCTAAGCAGTAGCAGGCATGACAAACAAGCATGTATGAGTAGGCACAACAGGGCTCAAACAACTCCTACTCATGCTAGTGGGTTTCATCTATTTACTATGGAATGACAGGTCATGCAAAGGATAAAGGGGTTCAGCTACCGCAGCAAGTAACAGATGAGTCGTTGTTGTCCTAATGCAGTAAAAGAGAGCAGGAGCGAGAGAGTGGAATGAACAAGGGGGTTTTGCTTGCCTGGCACTTCCGAAGATAATATAGCTCTTCATCAGTGTCATCGATCTCATCTTCGAAACCACGTCTATCGAGAGGGGAAAAATACTGGCAACAGAGAAGAAACACAATCAATGCAATGCACAATATGATGCATGATCATGACATGTTAAATGAGTGTGTTGGGCTAAGGCAACTACAACCAGATGGGTTTGAGCTATTTTGAACCAAAGATTCAAAGTTCAAACACATTTGTGATCTTAAATAGTGCTTTATCATGTTTTTCACTAAACAGCAAGTTAACTTGTTTAAACATGCATGAAACTGGTACAGATGGATAGATTGGATTTTTCTGATCATTTTTCATATATAAATTATTTCATTTGGAGTTACGATTGAATTTACATGATTTTTAGAAGTTTTGGATATTTTCTGAAATAAATAAATCATTTCTGATTTATTTAAAACTCCAGAAAACATTTACTGCATCAACATGATGTATTAGTGACATCAGCAGGTCAGCGGACGGCCCAGGTCAAACCTGACCAGTGGGGCCTACTGGTCAGTGACACAGAGTCAGCTGCAGAGGCTGACATGTGGGACCCGGTCAAAGCTGACGTGGGCAAGTCAATGTTGACAGGCGGGGCCCACTGTGGTTAGTGTTAATCCAACAGAGATGTAATACTAATTAGTTTAGGCATTGGGACCCACATGGCAGTGGCTCTAGGGTGGCTTAGCTGGGTCATTAATGGCTAATGACGGCCACGTCATCAGTCGCCGGAGTGTCGCCGGCGACGACCACGGCCGACGGCGGAGGTGCACCGTGCGCTCGCTACGGAGCACCATTTGACGTGCGGTTTGCTCCTACGGGTTCCTGGGAGGAAGGAGCATCTAAAGAGATAAGCGACAGCAGCTAGGGTGGTCGGAGCTGACGGCGGCGAGCTCTTTAGCGGCCGCCGGAGTTCGGGCACCGACGGTTTAGGCGCTACGGCGCGTTTTGAGCTGAACTAGTGGGATCTGCGGCTTCCTGAGGAAGTGCTGAGCACGCCTACATGCTTTGGTGCGACGTGCGGGTGTTGCGACCGCGGCGGCGACATGGCCGGCGGCGGAGCTGCTTCGGCTGGGGTGGGAGAGGGAGCTACGGCGCGAGAACGGAGGAACGGAGAGAGGGGAACAGAGCAGAAGCTCACATCACTCGGCGGCCTTGACGGAAAGCTCGGGGATGCACTGGAGACGGCGGGGCGGCGATGAGGATCTCCGGTGGCCAGGGATGAAGACGACGTCGATGGAGGTGCTCCAGGGCCTCCCGAGGCGCGTGGATTGGTGGAGGGGTAGCCGGCGACGTGGTGGAGCTTCTGGGCACGACGGAGGGGCGAGGGATCGGCGGTAGCTACGGCAATGGTGGACGATGGCGACGGTAGCGCTCGGCCGCGTGCAGGGAGAGAGCAGAGGAGGGGGAGAGCATTCGGGAGAGAGTGAGAGGGGGCCGGTGGGGCTGCGTGGTGCTCGGGGACGACTCCAGGGCGCCAGGGAGGCCAACATGGAGGCAGGAGGTGGCCACGGGTGGCTGTGCGCGCCGCACGCAGCTGCTTCTCCTACTGGCAGAGGAGGAAGACGACAGGAACTGCGGTGGTGGGCTGGGTTGCCAGCTGGGCCGGCTGGGCGCTAGGTGGGCTGCGCCAGGTAAGCTACAGGTAAGTTCTCTCTCTCTCCTCTATTTTCTGTTTTCTATTATTTTTGTAACTTTGTGGCTTTATCAAAAATACTTAAACAGATCCAAAAATCATGAAACTAATCATGGCTACTGTTTAGAATATATCTAACAGTAAACATTCTAGTTTATGATTATTTGAGCATTTAAAATATTTTATAGTATTTAAATGCCCAAATGCAAATAGAGTATGATTTAATTCAGAGCCCAATATGTCCTGCAAAAATATAAATCATTTTTGGTAGATGCTTTCACCTCAAACCAGAAATGTTGAACATTTTTAGAGGGCATTTTGAGTTTAATGAAAAAGATTTTATTTTGACCCTAGTTGAATTCATTTGGTGCTAGGGTTTAAACAATCCCCATTTCAAGTTTCTTTAAATTTAAACATGATGCATGGATGCTTATGCAGAGTCAGGCAAGGACTAAGCTAGGGCTGTGACATCTGGCTTTCACCCTTCTCTTTCAAGCCGTTCACACATCAAGGGGGACTCCTGAGCATCGCGTCTTAGGAGCCAAACTGGTCATGTAGCCCCTTACCTCTTGGGCTCATCCTGGTGATCCGGACGACCCAACGGCGGCTGAGTCATGCACGGAGTCGGGCCATGCCAATGCAGAACACCAAGGCTTGCTCCTGCGCCTTTTCCTAAGTTGTTCATGCGTAAGGACTCCTGAGCACTGCATCTTAGGAGCCTAACTGGTCATGTAGCCCCTCACCCCTTGGACTCATCCTGGCGATCCGGAAAACCAAATGGCGGCTGAGGTATGCACGGGGACGGGCTCTTCCGATGCAGAACAACAAAGCCAACGGAAAAGTCAAGGGAACATAATTTAATTATTACAAAACATATTGTTCCAAGCCAACAATTTTAAATGCCTCCCCGAGGCATGCTACATGATATGGGACGAACAAGGAAAAGCAAAGTCACCAAGCCACCTCTTCAGACCTGGGCGTCACCGTCGCCCGCTGACCGAGCCTCGTCGCTAGGCCCGTCGCCCGTTCCATCAACCTCGATCGGAGGACCGACGACCAGGAACTTGCTCAGCATGGCATCCATGGAGCTCTTCACGGTGGCAGCAGCAGCGTCCCGGGAGACGGAGTCCACCAGGGTAACGAAGGAGGAGAGGTCAAAGCTGGCGTCCTGAAGATAGAGATGACTAAAGACGCACATCAAAGCCGAAGAATAAAGTGAGTGCGCCTCGCTTTCCACCAAGGAGGCACATCCGTCGACGACATCTTCGAGCACCACCAAGACTTCAGGAAGCAGCATAGCAGGGCTCTCCTTCGGGGTCGTCATCGCCACCTTCTTCGAAGGATCGTCCCCAAAGAGCGACTTCTGAGCCTTGCGGAACCTCGGCTCGAGAGAAGCAAGGGTGTTGCACTCCATGGCGGTCACCTTCTCGGCCTCAACAAGGGCCGCTTGGGTAGCCTCAGCCTCCTCCTTCAGCTTCATCAGGCGGTCGCGCTCCGCAGCCTGCTCCAGGGCCGCCTTCCTCACCTTGGCGTCTCGATTAGCGATGGCAGCGTCCTGGGCCTTCAGCTTCTCCTCACGCTCCTGGAGCTGGCTGGCCTGGGCGGCCTGCTGATCCTGAAGAGTCTTCAGTTCAGCCTCCACCACGCGAACCGACCCTCAGCTTCTGTGGCCTCCTTCTGCGCCAGGTCGCGCGCCGTGGCAGCCACCCTGAGCACCTTCTGAGCTTCCTCCGTAGAGCCCCAGGCCGCGCAGATAGACGCGTTGGCCTGAAGCCAACCAGAAATCAGCCCCAGGCATCCCTGTGTTGAGCGATGATCCAGGCCCTGAAGTTCTCCCTGCAGGAGGTCCAGCGCCGCCCTTGCCTCCTCCAGGGCCCCAGAGGTGGCAGCAGCACCACGGCTCGGCCACGTGCTGGGCAAGGGAGGAGACGCCCTCAGCGCCAAGACAGAAGAAACCTCAGCCTCAGGGAGGACTGGGGGCTCCGGAGGTTGACCTCAGCAGCCGCAATGGAGGTATGCGTTGGTGGGGTCAGCACCGTCGTAGGCGCCGGCACCTCCTGAGGACGGGCTTCCACAGCTGCGGGAGATGACGTCACCACTGGATCTGCGGGGGCCGCGACATTCTCCTTCACCATGGTCGTGGAGGCCACTTCAGTGCCTGCGGCCACGGCAACCTCCGCGCCCTCCTTATGCTTATTTGACGGCTGCTTCCTAATGACAAACAAAGGCACTAAGCATCACTTCAGGAATCACCAACTAAGGTTAAGGAAAAGACATACTGGCCGACGAAGGCATAGCTCCTCTTCATGCTCAGCAGCGGGCACTAAGGCGGAGCAGCTGGTGCCGAGCTCTTGGGAGCGAGAGAACTCGCGGTTGGAGCCGCCGGGGACGTCGTTGGCAAAGGCGGAATGCTGCCCGGAGGAATCAGCACGGTCCTGCCTTTCTTCGTGGCCGCCCGCTTGGGCTGCTTCTAAGAGGACGCCCTAGATCTCGTGGTGACTCCAGCAGGGCACGGCACCTCCACCACCGGGGGCTCATCGTCATCATCGTCAGGGAAGTTGCGAAGGAGCTCCCTCTGCCACAAGGCAGAGGATTCTTCCACAACCCCGTCCTCGGTGGCCTCGGAGGATTGATCATCAGAGGACAGGTGCACCAAAGCAGTAGGCGGCGGGGGAGGCCCTGGCTGCACAAGCCCAAACTCGTCGAATACAGGCATAGCAGCAGCAACCTCCTCGCCATCATCCCGGCAGTACAGCGGGAGCCAATATTCCAAAGGGTCGCTCGGGTCCTTCCCCGTCAAGTAGAGCAACACCTTGCTCAGCTCCTCCTCAGAAAGGGAATCTTGGCATAGGCGGATCTTGTCGTCAACACCACCGAGCTTCCATAGGGGGCGGGAGTGGTCTTGGAGCAGCATGATGCACTGCCTCAGGAACTCCTTGATGAACATGGCCCCCATCAGCTTCTCACTCTTCAGGTCCTTCTCCATCTTCTTCACCAATGGTGTCAAGGAAGGGTCGGTGATATTCTCAAAACGCCACCCCTTCTCGAAGACGGGGAATGCGGTCGGCAGCTCCAACGAGCTCTGGGAGCACTTGGCATCCATCAGAACTCACCTCTTCGCGGCATCCTCCACCTTCTTCCCGGCGCGGGAGATTGCATTACCACCCCGCGCCGCAACGAAGCCGATGCACCCAACCATATTTTCACCAGTCATGCGGAGGAAGAAGAAGTGGCAGAGCAGGGCGACGGAGGGCATCACCCCGACGAACGCCTCATAGTAGAAGGCGAAAATGGATAGGAGGAGGATGGAGTTGGCATGGATGTGGACCGCGTGGAGGCCATAGTGGTGGAGAACGGCGAAGAAGTGGGAGAATGTGGGCACCAGCCCCGAATAGACGCTATGGAGGAAGAAGGGGAAGAAAGTGTTGTTCGCGGGCTCTGGCACAGCGGTGGCGACCCGGAGTGCCGTCTCGTTCCACTCATTGTCCTTGCCAGCCGTAAGGAGGATCGCAGTCTGGAGCTTCTCCCCGGTCACGCAGGGTGCAAACAGCACCGGCTCGTACGAGGCGGAGCCGACAGCCGAGGCAGAAGTCGTGGTCTTCTCGGCGGCCATCGAGCAGGAGATTGGGGGGAAAGTCAGCAGATCTGGTGAGTTCTTCCGCTGCTGGGATAAGGGGATCTGTAGCAAGACGAAGAAGAGGAAATGAAAGCCTGATGGCGGGCGGCAACCCTTTTGTCGGATGGAAGCAGTTGCCAAGGTAGCATGGTGAAGTGAAGTTGCCCACGTCCCATCAGTCGCCACGCGTGGTCAAGGCCGCAGGTGGTTAGGGCCCACAACACTCTGCACTTGCCCTTTGGCTTCGCCTGGAATCCAACTCGGAGCGCACCTTGGGCCCGGGAGCTACTGTCGGCTTCTTGGATTTGGTGGTATCCAGCCCTGCTTGCCTGCGGCCCACCACGTGGCTCCATCAGCGGCCTGGTACGGCCGATCTTAAGCATCAACAACACAAGACCCTCGCGAGGGGCCGAGCCTCGCGAGGCGAATGACGCCAATACCCCTGAGGGGATCGACCTCCTGAGACTGGCTCCTGAGGGGCGGAGAGTTCTATGCAAGGTTCACCTCATGAAGCTCAGCTGACGTGAGCCATGACGACCAAGGCCAGGCGGGCGCAGAGCACAGGTTTCCTCTTCAATGCAAAGGAGGCAAGCCACAGGCACGGAGTCCCGAGGAATTAGCTAAAGGTTTCCATTCTAGTGCAACGAGACCAAGACCGCCAGGACGGCAGGACGGAGGTCATTGACAAGCCCACCGCAGCATCACGACCAGAGGCTTTTCGCAGGAGAAGACTACTTTTGTCAGGATAAGCTGTACTACTTGTCCCCTTTCAAATCCGGCTGTTGTGGGATCCCTTCCCGCCAACATTTGGGAAGAGGACCGAGGCCACTAGAAATAGGACTAGCCACCACCATAGAAAGGGGACGGGACGAGACAAGACAAGTAGAACTAGAACACACCACACCAGCTCAAGAACACCCCACCTCGTGAGGCCAGTTCATCCACTATACTAGTTCATTCTCAGCCCTTCGAGGCAATCCACCAAAAACGTTGGAGTATGGTATTACACCACAAGGTGGCCCGAACCAGGATAAACTGCTGTGTCTCTGTGTCTCTTTGGGCTCGACACGCTAGGCTTAGGAGGATAGGGAGTAGGCAAGCTGGGTAGGTTAGATCTCCGCACGCACCCCAGAGTTCGAACCTCTCAAGGGATTGCAGATCTCTTAATCCAACATCATTAAACGCAATCAATTAATTAGAGAGTGATGAGATTAACAATAATATCCAATTCCAGATATTCAAGATGTCCATAACCGGGGACACGGCTACCCATGATTAATTTATACACTCTGCAGAGGTTGCGCACTTTTCCCCACAAGACTCGACCGCATCCATGATCGGATGATCGATACATAGTTTTTCTGAAGCACTTACTCTCTACTCCGGGCAGATCAGTACACCTACTTTCCCTCTACATCTGCTAGTCCACCTTTTCGAGAGCTCATACAACTTAGTCAACTATGCCACAGTCCATAATGGCTTGTGGCTGCACACAGAAATTTCTAGTCATGAAATATCATATGATCCCTTTGAGCCTGGGTGGCGAACCGAGGAAAAATCATGCTGGTACCCCGGGATTTCCCTAAATAGACAACACTGGGTTCCCCAGGTGCCTCAACCAATCTACCCAGATGTGTATTAAAGTTGCCACCCTAATGTTATCCAAGATTAATAACTCTCAAAACTTCCATGTGAATCACAATCCAATCCCCGTCTACGAGCATGGCTAAGCAATAATAAAACATAACATATATTCCCGGGGTGATCAAAAGGTATTAGGTTCCTACCTCAAGTACTACAACCAAACCACATGTTCCCAATCCTACTCATGCAAATATTTGAGGGCAAAACTAGTGCATAGTAAAAACTGGGTATAGAAGAGTATGATCAAAGTGTAACTTGCCTTGCTGATGATCTGCAAACTCTAGAGATTCATAGTAATAAGCTTCGCACTCTGGGTAATCTAGCGTAGACAAATAGTAGAATACATGAGCAACCACTCAAACAAAACAACGAGAAAACTGAGAAAAGGTCCAAATCAAACACAAAACAAGCAAAGGGCTTAAACTAATACTCCCTCCATTCCTAAATATAGGGTGTATAGTTTTTGGCACGGAAATTAAAGAACGCACGTGGAGGGAAAATTTCACAAGTTTTGGGCGATATTACACCGGACTAATTGGCATGAGAAAATAGAGGAGATTGCCTAATATAAGGAAATGTAATCAAGTCCCTGAAAAAATTATCCAAACGAGTGGTGCAACGCAATACACCTTATATTTCGGGTTTTTTCTCAAAAATCTATACACCTTATATCAAGGAACGGAGGGAGTAGAAAGTAAAACCTAACAACATTATTATCATGTAGATTAGATCTTAACAGTAGGTACATGTGATTAGCTACGATTTGCAAAAAGAAACAACTCAAACGAAACCCAAGAAACAAACGACACAACATCTTTACTAATCTGAACTAAACTCAGATTTTAAATTGTCAAAATCATGTTCAAGTCGGTTAACTAGAAAGAACAGAATGATACAATTATTTAGGCGCTGGTTGACGAGCAAAACGTTACACTAGTTTTAATATTAGTGCTAAATCACAAGAAAACTATTCACGGGTAAGTCCCTGGCCGAAGATAAACTAAAAAGAAAAAACTACGGCGCGAACGTTCGTTAACAGAACTAATCTAACAAAAATCGTCCACTAACAGATCTAAACGAACGAACGTTCATTATTTAAGCTAAACCTAAATAAACCGATCTAATCTAAGAAAACCGTGTAATCCGCAATACCGAAAAAACAAAGAACCGACCGGTTCTTACTGGTCAAACGGCGGCGGTCAACAGCGGGGCGACGGTGGCGGCCCGGCTCGACTCCGGCGGGGCGATGCGGGGGTGGGGCGAAGGCGGCGGCGGCTCCTGGCCGCGGGGCGACGGTGGCGGCGCGGCGCCGGACGGCAGCGGCAGCGGCTAGCAGCAGTGGCAACGGTAAGGCGGCGGCGCTAGCGGGTCTATGATGGAGCTGCGGTGGCGCGGTGGAAGTGGAACTACGCGCGGCGGCGGTGGGTTTGGTGGGGAGGCACGACGGGGCGGCGGTGCTATATAAAGGGCCTCGGGGGCTCCTTCTTGCGCGAGGGGGCGGAGGCTGACCCGAACTCCGGTGGGAGTCCGGCGGCTGCACGGCTGCGGCGGCGGAAGGCGGTGCGCGCGCGATGGGCCGGCTGGGCTTTGGCCCAGTCGGTCCGGATTCTTTTTTTAAACAATTATGGCATGAGAGAAAATCCTAAATAAATATAAAAAAATTCTAAAAATTCCAGAAACAATTTTCACCATCCAAACCTAATATTTAGGACAAGATGAACATTTTTCTGGACTAAAATGCAATTTCAAAAATGCAAGTTTTTCTCTAATTGAAATAAAATAGCAAATAAAATGCAGATAAAGTAATAATTTGATTTTAAATTCTTTCTCCAATATTTCTCTGCTGTTGAAGAAGTCATATTATCTTCTCTCATTTATTTTTATTATTGGAAATAACTGGGGAGAAAAATAATAAAATCAAATTGATCCTCTTTTCAAAATTGAAATAAATTCAAATATGAATTTGTGAAACCTCCAACTCTCTCCTTGGGTCCTTGAGTTGCTTAATATTTCTAGGATCACAACAAAATGGAAAATAAATATGATATGCATATGATGATCTATGTATAACATCCAAATTGAAAATTGGGATGTTACAAACCTACCCCCCTTAAGAAGAATCTCACCCTCGAGATTCGGGTTGGTCAGCAAAAAGGTTTGGGTGGTCCTTGCGAAGATCTTCTTCGCGCTCCCAGGTGGCTTCCTCCTTGGTATGGTGGCTCCACTGAAATTTGCAAAACTTGATAACCTTGCTACAAGTAACTCGACTGGAATACTCGAGAATCTTGACTAGCTTCTCTTCATCGATCAGATCACTATCCAACTGAATTGCTTCCAGTGGCACTGTATCTCTCAGAGGAGTATCAGTCATCTCTACGTGGCACTTCTTCAACTGGGAAACGTGAAACACATCCTGAACTCCTGACAATCCTTTGGGCAATTCCAGCTTGTACGCAACTTCTCCCATGCGTTCCAAAACTCTGTATGGTCTAACAAAACGTGGTGCTAGCATTCCCTTGACTCCAAAATGTTTAACTCCTCGAAGCGGGGATACACGAAGGTATGCTCTGTCTCTGACTTTGTAAACTATTTCCTTGCATTTGGTATCTGCATAACTCTTCTGCATGGACTGTGCTACCTTAAGTCTGTCGTGAATCAACTTAACCTTCACTTCAGAGTCTTTCATTAAGTCTGGTCCGAACAACTGTCGATCTCCAACTTCATCCCACGATAACGGTGTCCTGCACCTCCTTCCATACAAGGCTTTGAAAGGGGCCATCTTCAAACTGGCTTGATAACTCTTGTTATAAGAGAACTCTGCATAGGGCAAATTGTCATCCCAACTAGATCCATAATCTAGCGCACAAGCTCTCAGCATGTCCTCCAGAATCTAATTAACTCTCTCGGTCTGTCCATCTACCTGTGGGTGAAAGGTTGTACTAAACTCTAGCCTGGTACTCAAAGTTTCATGCAACTGATTCCAAAACTTTGAAGTAAACTGTGTTCCTCTATCTGATATAATGGTCCCCGGAACTCCATGCAGACATACGATCTTGGTCATGTATATATTTGCCAACTTAGCACTCATATAACTTGTCTTCACTGGGATGAAATGGGCTACTTTCGTCAAGCAATCAACTACAACCCAGATATAGTCATAGTCTGAATGAGTCCTGGGTAATCTAGTGATAAAATCCATGCCAAGCTTATCCTACTTCCATTCGGGTATTGGCAACAGTTGTAGCAATCCTGCTGGCTTCTGATGCTCTGCCTTTACTCTCTGACATACATCACATACTGCTACATACTCGACAGTATCCTTCTTCATTCCTGTCCACCAGAAACTTTCCTTCAAATCCAGATACATCTTGGTGTTGCCTGGTTGAATCGAGTAAGGCGAATCATGGGCCTCTTGAAGAATCAACTTCCTGATCTCTGGGTCATTAGGCACATAAATACGATCCTCAAACCATAAGGTGTCATGCTCATCCTCACGAAATACTTTATCCTTTCCTTTGCTCATCCTTTCCTTTATCTCAACAATCTCCTTATCCGACTTCTGGGCTTCTCTGATCTTCCCCAACAAAGTGTACTGAATTTCCAATGCGGCCACATAACCTCTCGGAACTATCTCCAAGCATAGCTCTCGAAGGTCATCTGCTAGCTCCTTCGGTAATCCTCCGGTTATGAGCGTGTTAACATAACTCTTGCGGCTCAACGCATCTGCTACGACATTGGTCTTTCCTAGATGATAATGCAATCTCATGTCATAGTCCTTTATGAGCTCCAATCATCTCCTTTGCCTGAGGTTCAACTTCTTCTGCGTGAAGATGTATTTCTAACTCTTATGATCCGTGTATACATCACAACGGTTACTGTCAGGGAAGCCGATCACCTATGGAGTCACAAGGTTCCCATCTATGTTCGGCGGGGATATTAGTTGCATGAAGAGTAGGTCGAGTCGTTAGCACACAGAGGATTTTTATCCAGGTTCGGGCCGCAAAGATGCGTAATACCCTAGTCCTGCTTTATCTGGTTATATGAGTGTTCTTGAGCTTTTGAACTAGCTATGATGCGTGCCTTGTCCAAAAGTCCGAATCCCCTCTCTAGGTGCGTTGGGCCTCCTTTTATACACAAAGGGTTTGCCACAGTGGAACACAAGAGGTGCCAAGGTACAATGATACGAGCTTATCACTCGATCAACGTAGGACAAGCACATTTAATGTGATGCCTACGTGTCCTCTCGCTTTATTGGGGATGACAACAAAGGCCATCCCGTCCTTCGCCGCTCCCCCTCGTCTTGCCACGTGTCTGGGCCGACAAGGCATGCAGCGCCACGCTAGCCAACTAGCTGTTGTGTTGGCAAAGTGGTAGGCTTCCACGAAGATTTGCATGCCGCTACGCAGGTGCCTGCTTTGCTGGCATGCTTATTGCTGCGTTGGAGTGGTGGTGAGGTGGCGGAACCCTGCCAAGCGCGGGCCTGGCCGCGGCCCAGCACTCATCCCCGGCAAGGCTTGCCGGTGGCCTTGGAGTCGTCCCCGACAAGGGTCGTGCTGGGGGTCTTCATCATTTGACCCCCTGTGGACTCGTGGGTTGTCGATCTTCCTGAGGAGCCACATGCTACCAGGCATGTGCTCTTCAAGTCTTGATCTTGAACATTGTCGATGGTGTCAGAGCTTACAAGCCCAAGGGTGGTGGCCTTGCTGGTCTCTTCGCAAGTTGCCCCGGCAAGAGGCTTGCCGGGGGCCACGCAAGTCGCCTCGGCAAGGCTTGTTGTCAGGCGTGGCCCTGCTTGCCTCTTGCTGCTCGCTACTCTGAGCATTTGCCTTGATGTTTTTTGTTCTTGTCTCCTGCTTTCTTACTTTGCCTTGCCAAGCCTTGCTGTAGAGGTGGCTGCGACCATCCATGCACAAGTAAAGGGTACAGAAGCACCCATACTTTTGTACATCGATAGGAGCCCCCGGTCCTGGGCCACACATAAGCGCAAGGCGTAGTTCGGCCAGGCCCAAAGCAGTGCATGGGCGGTCGTGGTAGAAGCAAGCCGCCATGATCTTTCTATCAGTTGCGCCTTCCCACAACTCGCATCGAGTGCGTGACGTGGGGGTCGTGCGTGGGATGACCTTAGCATGCTCACGTCATCCCGTAGTCGATATCAAAGAGGCGGCCCGTGCTTCCCTTATCTAAAAGGAAGCAATCTGAAGGGGCGCTACTCATTTACTAAGTGGACCCGGGTCGCAGCCTGCAAGGCGCTGCTCCCCACGATCACGGGGTGGTAACTGGTTGTCCCACCCGTCCTCATGCCCCCTTATGCTTCGCCATGAACCCTCCATGCGTTGGGAAGGGCAGGCAGCGGGCGCGGAGGATGTGGGCATTAATGTCGAGGTGGAAAATCAGGCGCTCGGGGATTGGAGGACCGGGCCGGTTCCGATCCCCCACGTTTCAAGAGGCCGCATTGGTCATGCGGGGCGGCCGCCCCTTGCGCTAGGTGGCCAGCCCCGGACTCGCTCTTCTATAAATGGGGGATAGGGACAGTGCTTCTCCTCACTCGCCCTCCTTTCCCCCTCTTGCTTGCCATCTTCTTCCGGCCCTCCATGGTGAAATGGCGTGCTAGCGCCTCGACGGGCGGCGACAAGGGCTTCTACTCGACAATGCGTCCCTCGTTCCTTGGAGTCTCCGGCGGCGGAGCCCGTTGCGAGGGGGAGAGTAAGGGGACGGGGCCGAGGTCGTCGCGGTGCTCGGGAGGAGGCCGACGGGGCGGCGTGCCCGTTGCGCTCCCGCCAGCGACCCCTCCTCCGATGGGCGGCCACATCAGGAACCAACCCTATGACTTCTTCATCAGGCTGCATAAGCTTGTGTGCAGTCGCCTCCGGCTTCCGACTCCATTTGGTTGGGTGATGTAAGAGGAGGCCCCGCGGGCCTTGAGTCTTCACATGAGGGATTGCGGGAACAACAACATGTGGGCTGACGTCGACTTTCCCCGCCCTCACGTCATGTATCTTCGTCAGGGGTGGAAGACCTTCGCACGTGCCCACAGCTTGATGGAGGGGCACGTTCTCTATTTTAAGTTAATGGAGAGCGGCCTGCTCTCAATCAAGGTATTCGGGAACTCTAGAATTCGCCTAGGGTGCTGCGTGGAGAGCTCCACTGACAACGAAAGCTCTTCCTCAAGAGGCAGTGGCGAGTAGGACAGCGCCAGCAACAACGAGGGCACCGGGCAGGAGGACGACGACTCCGACTCTGGCTGATCGCTAGTGGCCGCACCATCGTCTTGCCCGCTCCCTCCCCCCGGCAACACGCCTTGCTGGGGGCCACGTCCTGCTGTCCCTGGCGACTGGGGTTGGCGGGCTTCCTCGTCAAGCTGTCCATCACCCAGTACCCCATGCCCGTCATCTTGCATGGCCTACCGTGCTTGGAGAGGAATGGGGCAAGAACGGGGATTACGGGACACTTGCCAAATCTTAACTTTCTAGGAAATGTACTCTATCGAGCCGATGCTTATGTTCAGTAATATCTGTACTTGCATCATCATATCAATGAAAAAGATGAGCTTTCGCTAGGAACTCATGCACGGGTACGCTCGTGCAGAGGCAAAATGCCCCTTTAATGAAAAATAAATGAGTCTCCCCGGCAAGCTACCTTGTCGGTGCTCCTGTGCCTGCTGGAGAATCACATCTGCCGGGTTACAGGCATAGGGTCTAGCCCCCTGCTAAACTCTTCTTTTGCCCATGGTTCCTACAATTGCCCCGACCGAAGCAATGTTCGAGTCGGGGATAGGAGCACCCAAGTCTAGATAGAGTGACGAGGTTTTCTAATGCGCAAGTCACAAATTACGAACATGAATGGGTAGGGGAGGAACTTTATCTGATTAAGTTGTTGATGGAGATGCCGTGCCAAGCAGTCTTCTCAATCTCTTGCCGGGGTGTTGTCACTTTGGCCGGAGGGAGGAGAGGATGGGGGCATGGAATCTTGGCGGTTTCCCAATACCTGTTAGAATATAAGGTAGAACAATATCCTGGACAAGTATGCATGCATACATATATATAAATATGGAAACTAGCAGGAAACTGTACGAGCTAAGAACTATCTCGTTGCGTGCAGGGTCTGCACCTGGCTCTGTGCATAGGGTTACATGCCTTGCCGGCAAGGCTAGTACAAAAGGGAGTTGTCGGAGCTCCCGGCAACCACGCCCTATGGGTAAAACTTGCAAAGATGTTCGATGTTCCAGGAGTTGCTCACTGGAATGCCATCTTTGGTCTCCAAGCAGACTACGTCGGGCTTGGTGACTCGTATTATCCAATAGGGACCTTCCCAATTCAGTGTCAACTTGTTGGAATTCTTGGCGGACTGAACGCAAGGTCGCCTTCCTCAAGGCTTCGGGCGTGAACCTTGCGGCTATGGTAGCGGCGCAAGGCTTGCTGGTAGCGAGCGGCGCGCACAGCAGCTCGAAGACGATCTTCCTCAAGGAGCATCACATCATCTTGGTGAAACTGCTCTTGCTCAAGCTCATCATAAGCGAGCACTCGAGGTGACCCGTATATGAGTTCAGTGTCTAGCCAGCGGCTAGATTTGGTGTCGTTCTGATTGACCAAGGAACCATTGGCAACTCGTCAATCCAGCGCCTTGCACACTTGCACAGCTGGTCGAAAGTCCTTGTTTTGAGGCCTCGCAACACTTCAATATTTGCTCTTTCTGCTTGGCCATGGCTCCTTGGATGAGAAACAGAAGAAAAAGATACCTTGCTGCTAAGGTCTTGGATATACTGCATGAAGGTGCGGCTTGTGAACTGTGTGCCCATTGTCGGTGATGACTCTGTTTGGCACATCAATACGGCAGACGAGTCCCTTAAAGAACTTGACGGCTGATTGTGCTGTCACCTTCCTCACTGGCTCCATTTCCGGCCACTTTGTCAACTTGTCAATTGCGACGTACAAGTACTCAAAGCCCCCGACAGCGCGGGGAAAGGGGCCCAGTATGTCGAGCCCCCAGACTGAAAAAGGCCAGGAGAGAGGGATTGTTTGAAGGGCTTGAGCTAGTTGATGAATCTTCTTTGAATGAAACTGGCACGCTTTACACTTGGTTACTAGCGTCGTTGCATCCTGGAGGGCAGTGGCCAAAAGAAACCTTGCCGGAACGCTTTGCCGGCAAGGGCTCTTGACCCTATGTGGTAGCCACATATGCCTCTGTGTATCTCTGCCAACAAATCCAGTCCGTCCTCCTAAGGAATACACTTTAGTTTCACGCCGTTCGGCCTTCTTCTATAAAGGGCATCATCCACAAACTGGTACATGCTGGACCGACGGGCTACTTTTTCTGCTTCTTCCTGCTCCTCCGGGAGCTCTCCTGTTTGGAGGAAACGGACCATATGTTGTGCCCATGCTGGAGCCTGGGGCTCGATGGCAAGGACTAAAGGCATGTCTTCTACTGCGAGGGCAGCCGCCTCGACAGGAAGGGCCTGGGGCCCCGTTGGAAGCTGCTGCTCCTCGACAAGCTTGGGGTACCCGAAAACTTCCTTGTCGGCGGCTCCTAGGAGCTCTACGGGAAAGTACTTGCCGGGCCCCACTTTCCTTCGCTTGTTATGTTCTGCTGACGGCTCGATAGATGGCTGAGTCAATGGAAGCACAAAGGTACCTGGTTCCACAGGCAGCTTGAGGGTAGCGCACTTCGACAGGTCATGGGCAATGTTATTCTCTGCTCGAGAGACATGCTCTGCTTGTAGACCGCCAAAGCGCTCTTCCAACTTTCTCACTTCATCCACGTAAGCTTCCATCAGGGGGCTTTGATAATCCTTGTTAACTTTCCTGACGACAAGTTGTGAGTCTCCTCTGATAATAAACTTCCTGATCCCAAGGTCTTCCGCGATCCTAAGACTAGCGAGCAGCCCCTCGTATTCTGTGGTGTTGCTTGTCGACCTCTCCCCGGGGAAGTGCATCTGGATCATGTACTTGAGGCGTTCTTCGGTGGGCGTGATGAGCAACACACCGGCACCTGCACCTTGTAACGAGAAGGCTCCATCGAAGTACATAATCCAATGACTACTTGCCTCTTTGCCGGGAAGGGTGGTTTCTTGAACTTCTTCGTCGAGCGTGGATGTCCATTCTGCTATGAATTCTGCCAAGGCTCTGCTCTTCATCGTTGAGGTACTTTCAAACTTTAGCCCGAAGCTTGACAGCTCCACTGCCCACTCCACAATTCTCCCTGTCACGTCTGGATTGTGCAAAATCCGTTGCAACGGGAGGCGAGTGACGACAGTGATCTCGTGGGCTTGAAAATAATGATGCAACTTTCTCGAGGCCATAAGGAGGCTGAAAAGCAACTTCTGCATCTCAGAGTACCTTGACCTAGCCCCCTGCAAAAGGGAGCTGACAAAGTAGACTGGGTGCTACACCATCTGCTCTATCTCGCTTGCCTGCGCAGGTGTTGTCTTGCCGGGATCGGGTCTTGCTGGGGGCCCTCCCTTGCCGAGGTCGAAGCCCACTGGGTCCAGCTTTTCTTCTAAGGGCCTCGCCGCCATTGTCGCCTCTTCCTCGACTTCTCTCTGTGCCACTAGCGCGGCACTAACCACTTGATTCGTCGCCGCTAGGTATAGTAGCAACGGCTCTTGTGGCTTGGGTGCAACCAGTATTGGCGTAGAGGAGAGGTATCTCTTTAAATCTTGTAGTGCTGCCTCTGCCTCCGGGGTCCATTTCATTGGACCAACCTTTTTCAGAATCTTGAAAAAGGGGAGAGCACGCTCAGCAGACTTAAAGATGAACCTACTTAGGGCGGCGACGCAGCCGGCAAGCCTCCAGACATCTTTGACCCATCTTGCCGCCTCAATTTGCTCAATTGCTTTGATCTTGTCGGGATTGGCTTTGATCCCTCGTTCAGACACAAAGTAACCAAGAAGCTTGCCGGGGGGAACGCCGAACACGCTCTTCTCTGGATTGAGCTTGAGGTTGATCCTGCGCAAGTTTGCAAAATTATCTTCCAAGTCCTGCACGAGCGTAGCCTTGTCTTTGGTTTTAACCACTATGTCATGCATGTAAGCTTCCATATTTTTATGGAGCCGGGGCTCAAAACCAATTTGGATTGCTCGAGCGAATGTTGAACCAGCGCTCTTCAACCCGAAAGGCATCCGTACAAAATAGTACATACCATATGGGGTGATGAACGCGGTTTTCTCTTCATCTTCCTTCGTCGTGAAGATCTGATGATACCCTGAATAAGCATCAAGGAACGATAGCAGGTCGCACCCAGCAGTGGAGTCCACTGTCTGGTCGATACGTGGCAATGGGAAAGGATCCTTAGGAGAGGCTTTATTGATATCAGTATAGTTGATACATAGCCTCCACTTCCCATTTTCCTTGCGTACTACGACCAGATTGGCCAACCACGTTGGGTGGAGAACTCCCTTGACCAAACCTGCGGCCTCCAACTTCCTGATCTCCTCGACGATGAACTCTAGTCACTCTAAAGCTTGCTTTCTGACCTTCTACTTGACGGGCCGTGCATGAGGGAATATAGCAAGATGGTGCTCAATCATCTCCCTGGGGACGCCGAGGATGTCAGATGCTTGCCATGCAAACACGTCGACATTCGCCCACAAGAAGGCGACGAGCGCGCTTTCCTATTTACTGTTAAGGGTGGAGCTTATGACGAAAGTTCCGCCCGTCCCGTCCACCTTGATGGACACCTTATTGATTTCCGATAGGGCCGCCTTGGACTTTTTGCTCTTACCGGTAGAGCTCTCTGGTACGTCTCTAGTGGAAACACAGCACTCCAAGGAGGCGGGGTTGGTGGAGAAGGTACATGAGCCCTTGCTGGAGCCACGAGTCTTATCGGCGGCTAAAGCCTTACTGGTCCTCTTCCCAGTGGTAGGAGCAGGTGCCTTGGTGGCAGATGCGGCAACCGCTTCTCGATAGAGATGATCAACACAGATAAGTGCGTCCTTCCTATCGCAGGCGACGATGATGATGATCATCAGGCCAGGCATCTTCAACTTATTGTAGGCGTAGTGCAACGCCGCCATGAACTTGGCCAGCGCAGGGCGGCCAAGGATCCCGTTGTATGGCAACGGGATCTCAGCGACATCGAAAATGATCATCTCCATCCTGTAGTTGAGGTCTCCACCAAATGTGACTGGTAGCATGACCTTTCCCTTGGGCTGACTCCTCCTCGGATTGATCCCTTGGAACGTGCCCGTCTCCTCGAGGTCCTCATCAGGGATTTGCAGCCTCTTAACCATGTTTGGTGAGATCAAGTTAAGGCTGGCCCCACCGTCAACTAACATCTTTGTCACCTTGAGGTTGCGTATTGTTGGGGATACCAACAATGGCAAACACCCGACCGAAGTGGTGCGATCAGGGTGATCCTCGGCGTCGAAAACGATAGGTGTGTGGGACCACCTCAACGGCTTCTGGGCATCGACCATTGGCTCCGTTGCATTAATCTCATGTGCCCACTGTTTCAGTTGGCGGTGGGAAGAATGCAGCGAAGCACCTCCATCGACACAAATGACTTCTGTCGCCTTCTAGAACTCATGCTCGGTGGATTCATCGTCATCATCATGATCGTCATCCTTCTCTTTCTTGTCGCAGCCTCGGGCAGGCCTCTCTTGCTGCTTTTCCTTGTTGCTGCATCCTCCTTGGCCGCCGCGGTTCTTGCCGGACCCTTCAGCGCCTCCTTGGCCCTTCTCCTTGTCCCGTCTCTCGTACTCAGCCCTTTTCTTCTCCATCAGCAGCTCCACTTGGCGGAAATTCTAGAGGTCGTGGCCCTTGGTAAGGTGATTCTTGCAGTACTGCTTATCGGAGCCCTCTTACTTGCCGGCAGCCGCCAAGGCCCGGCAGGCGTCGCACCCGGCAACCTCCTTGCTGGGGTCGTCGACCTTGGCCTTCTTGGCGATGTCGGGGTCGCCAGATTCCTCAGCGGCAAGCATGGTCTTGCCCTTGCGCTTCCTGTTACGCCGCCGGCCTTTCTTCGCTGGGGCGACGATGTCTTCGTCTTCTGAATCACTTCCCATGTCGGTGTCTTTGCCGGGGTACTTTCTTCCTTCCTCCGCTCGAGCACACCTGTCAGCCAGAACATACAGCTCAGCAACATCCGCGACCTTGTTCAGGGCCAACTCTTCACGCATCTTTCGATTGCGCATGTTTTGGTGAAACACGCTAATAACGGCGGCAGGATGAACATCGGGGATATTGTATGACACGCGGCTAAACCTTTGTATGTACTTGTGCAAAGACTCGCCATCTCTCCGAGGGATGACGTGCAAGTCACTTGCCTGCCAAGGACCCACGTGGCCGCCTATGAAGGCACCAACAAACTCGTGGCACAGGTCGGACCAAGAGGCAATGGAATCTATCTGCAGATGCATCAACCATGACCTGACGTTGGGCTTAAGTGCCAACGGGAAATAGTTGGCGAGTATCTTGTCGTCCCGTGCCTCGGCATCTTACATCGCAATAGTGTAAGCGCTCAACAACTCAGAAGGGTGAGTCTTGCCGTCGTACTTCTCCGGGACCTCTATCTTGAACGTGCGGGTGTTGGGCCACTGGAACTGCTGCAGCTCGCGGGTGAATGTTGGACAAGTGATTGCATACAACAAGTCACTAGCATCTCCCGGCACAGGCTTGTACTCAGCAGGCCTAGCATGGCTGTCGGACTAGTGACGTGCTTCCCATCGCTGCTCGATGGTAGTCCAGGCGTCCTCCTTGAGGCGCTCTTGAAGAACTTGGCGCTGATCATGGCGCGTCCGTGGGTCTGGCGACGCCGTGGACACGTTGTCCTGGGCGTCGCCTTGACGGGCTGACCGTGGCAGAGGGGAGTGCACCGTGGTTGCGGCGGCCTCGATCCTTCCACTGCCTGCACGTGTCGTCTCGTCATTTTGGCGTCGTGAAGGGCTTGCTCCCTGCTACGTCTCGAGCTTGCGTTGGTTTTCCCCGAAGAGGAGAGGATGATGCAGCACAGTAGTGTAAGTATTTCCCTCAGTTTTTGAGAACCAAGGTATCAATCCAGTAGGAGGTCACGCGCAAGTCCCTCGTACCTGCACAACACGATAGCAACTCGCAACCAACGCTTAGGGGTTGTCAATCCCATCACGGTCACTTATGAGAGTGAGATCTGATAGAGATAATATTTTTGGTGTTTTTTATAGATAGATGCAAAGTAAAAAGTAAAGGCAAAGTAAAAACAAAGCAAGTAAATAAAGTGATATAGATTGATATGATGAGAATAGACCCGGGGGCCATAGGTTTCACTAGTGGCTTCTCTCAAGAGCATAAGTATTCTACGGTGGGTGTACAAATTACTATTGAGCAATTGACAGAATTGAGCATAGTTATGAGTATATCTAGGCAATGATCATGTATATAGGCATCACGTCCGTGATAAGTAGATCGAAACGATTCTGCATCTACTACTATTACTCCACTCATCGACCGCTATCCAGCATGCATCTAGAGTATTAAGTTAAAAACAGAGTAACGCCTTAAGCAAGATTACATGATGTAGAGGAATAAATTCATGCAATATGATAAATACCCCATCTTGTTATCCTCGATGGCAACAATACAATACCTGCCTTGCAACTCTTTCTGTCACTGAGTAAGGACACCGCAAGATTGAACCCAAAGCCATGCACTTCTCCCATTGCAAGAACTACCAATCTAGTTGGCCAAACCAAACGGATAATTCGAAGAGACTTGCAAAGATAACTCAATCATACATAAAAGAATTCAGAGAAGAATCAAATATTTTCCATAGACAATACTGGATCATAAACCCACGATTCATCGGTCTCAACAAACACACCGCAAAAAGAAGATTACATCGAATAGATCTCCACAAGAGAGGGGGAGAACATAGTATTGAGATCCAAAAAGAGAGAAGAAGCCATCTAGCTACTAGCTATGGACCCGAAGGTCTGAAGTAAACTACTCACACTTCATCGGAGGGGCTATGGTGATGATGTAGAAGCCCTCCATGGTGGATGTCCCCTCCGGCGGAGCTCCGGAACAGGCCCCAAGATGGGATCTCGTGGATACAGAAGGTTGCGGCGGTGGAATTAGGTTTTTGGCTCCTGTTCTGATCATACGGGGATACGTAGGTATATATAGGAGGAAGGAGTACGTCGGTGGAGCTCCGAGGGGCCCACGAGGTAGGGGGCGCGCCCAGGGGGGCGCCCTCCACCCTCGTGACCGCCTCGTGGCTTTCTTGATGGAGGGTCCAAGTCTCCTGGGTCTTATCTGATGAGTAAATCACGTTCCTGAAGGTTTCATTCTGTTTGGACTCCGTTTGATATTCTGTTTCTTCGAAATACTGAAAAAGGCAAAAAAAACAGCAATTCTGGGCTGGGCCTCCGGTTAATAGGTGTAACGCCCCGGATACAACTTTCCATATTCGTAACTCCAACTCTTGCCTTTTCCGGAGATGCGATATGTTATTTTCTCTGTGGTTGGGTTTTTGTCGTTTGTTTTGCATTTTGTTCGTGTCATGCATTTCATCATCGCATCATGAGTATTGCATCCGCATGTTTTTCACAAAACTTGTAGCGATTCGCAGTTGTCCTTTCTCTCTTTGCCTCCGGTGTCATTTTGTCAGGCCCTTGTCCTTGTTGACCTCTCTCAGACCCCTCGTGTGCGTGTCTGAAACTTACCCGAACTCGACCCGGGCAGTCATGACCGATGGGTCCGGATCATCCCCCAACATCTATAAAACATCTCCGTTTTCTTAATTGGACTCTCTAACCTATTTTTTCTCAGTCGTCCGATTACGATCCGAGGGTCATTCTAGCCCCTTCCTAAAACTCTTTTGCTATATAAAAAGACCAACCCTAGATCCTAGGAGCCTTGTCCCATCGCACCGCCGCCACTCCTCCACCCGGTCTCTCCTTCCACCTCGGGATCTTCCCAGATCCAAATCCTCCCCTCCTCGATTTCAGCCACCAGCCAACCATCGCTCTCCACTGCTCCTCCTTGATCCAGAGCTCGCGCCTCCGATCCAAATTCTTCTCGGCCTCCACCCGTGCAGCCTCCTCCCTCTTGCTCGTGCTCGAGGGTTTGTCTCGAGCGCCGTCGCAAGCAGCAGCGCCCGAGCGCTCCTCCACCTCGCGACCTCGTCGTCGGCGACCCATGGACCAGGCCGCCCCCGTGACCCTGCTCTTTCTCTTCCTCCCTTCTTCTTCCTATGCCTCACATCTCTCTGTTCCCTCTCGCTCTCTCTCCCGCAGGAGCCCATGGCGGGCCTGACCGAGCTCTTCATCAGCCCCGCATCATCTGAGTCAAGCCACCGGCGAGCCTCCAGCTCCTCCAGAGCAAGGGCCTCGCCCTCCTAGAGCCCCTGCATCCTCTCATTCCAGAAGGAGAGGAGCCTTCCCAAGCTCCTCCTCGACCCTGCCGCGGCCTCGAC
Source organism: Triticum timopheevii (assembly GCA_963921465.1). NCBI lineage: Eukaryota > Viridiplantae > Streptophyta > Magnoliopsida > Poales > Poaceae > Triticum > Triticum timopheevii. Next base: position 150,431,317 of record OY997262.1, on the reverse strand, counting down.
TCCTCTGCTCCGTCCGTCCTCGCCGTTGACCAGGCAAAACCAGCTAATCCGGTGCCCATGCTCCCTTCTCCTCGCTGATGGCTTCGCCCGCGCCGGGGCACACGAGCAGCCGCAGGCCAAGCCACCTCCCGCATGGCGTCGCTGACCACCTCTCCAGCAAGGCCCGTTCCCTTCTTCTCCTTCCTCCAATTCTCTCGCTCTCTATCTGATTTGAGTTGCGCCGCCGTTCTTTTGCAGGAGCCACCTCCGCCGCCCTTGCTCGTTCCTGGCCAGATCCCGCCGCCTGAGCCCCATCCCCGGCCCCCGGTGCCCTCTCCGGAGACCATCCGAGCCATGCCCAGCCACTCAAGCCCCGTGTCGCGGCCTCTGCTTCCGCTACAACGAGCGCTGCTCGCGTTGACTGCCTCCGCATCGACCGAGCGGCCTCCCCTGCTCGCGTGTGGGCTGCGCCCCTCTTCCGGGCCTTGGCCCAGGGTGAGCAGCACCCGCCCCCTCTCCTGTGCACCTTTCGGGCCAGCCAGATTCGGCCCAGCTCCTGTTTTTTTTTCTTCTGCGAATTTAGACATTATCCAGAGTATTACAGTTTTGCAGAAAAACCCCTATGCATCATGCATTTAATAACTCTTGAACCGTGCATCGGATTAAAATGATTTAAACATGTAAATTGCTTAGAATTTTGTGTAGATTAATAATATCCCACTTTCATCCATGTTTAAAATGTTTAAATTGCTGCTTGCATTAATTTGCTCAAATGCATGTTAAAATGATTTATTTCATAACTAAATAACCGTTGCTCCGTTTTAAATAAACTTTATATGTAAATGGGGTGGAAAAATGCCTAGTTTAACTTGGTCCACTTTATTTTTCCTGTTTAACAACTTTAAAATATGTTTTAGGGCATAACAGTACCAAATCAAAATATGCACATGAGGATTTTCCGGAAGTGTTGTTTGTTGTTCCGGCCTCATTTAGACTTGCCTAAATAGCTAGTTTAATTATGCTTCACCCCTTGCCATGTTTAACAATATTTAATATTGTTGAGTAGCTTATAATGAGAGAGAACTAAATAATTGATGTGGTGTTTTGTCAATATGCAACTCGTTGCATATTGAGCTCCACTTAACTTGTAGTCTTGTTTGTGCATATTGCCATGCCATGCCTCATTAAACCGGACATGCATCATACTTGTTTGTGCATCATGACATGTTTATGCTTGTGTGTTTACCATGTTGTTTGCTTCTTTCCGGTTTTGCCTCTCTCATTAGCTTCGGTTTCGTTCCGGAGTTGTGAGGATTCGTTCGACTACGTCCGTTCGTCTTCTTCATGGACTCGTTCTTCTTCCTAGCAGGATTTCAGGCAAGATGACCGTCACCCTGGATCTCACTACTATCATTGCTATGCTAGTTGCTTCGTTCTATCGCTTTGCTGCGCTACCTATCAATTGCTCTTCAAGCCTCCCAAATTGCCATGACCCTCTAACCTTTGTCACCCTTCCTAGCAAACCGTTGCTTGGCTATGTTACCACTTTGCTCAGCCCCTCTTATAACGTTGTTAGATGCAGGTGAAGTTGAAGATTGCCCTTGGTGGACAGGATTATGTTGGGATATCACAATATCTCTTATTTAATTAATGCATCTATATACTTGGTAAAGGGTGGAAGGCTCGGCCTTATGCCTGGTGTTTTGTTCCACTCTTGCCCTAGTTTCCGTCATACCGGTGTTATTTTCCCGGATTTTGCGTTCCTTACGCGGTCGGGTGATTTATGGGACCCCCTTGACAATTTGCTTTGAATAAAACTCCTCCAGCAAGGCCCAACCTTGGTTTTACCATTTGCCTCACCTAGCCCTTTTTCCCTTGGGTTTCCGGAGCCCGAGGGTCATCTTTATTTTACCCCCCCGGGCCAGTGCTCCTTCGAGTGTTGGTCCAACCTGAGCGATGTCCGGTGCCCCCTGGGCAACCAGGGTCTATGCCAACCCGACGTCTGGCTCATCCGGTGTGCCCTGAGAATGAGATATGTGCAGCTCCTATCGGGATTTGTCGGCACATCGGGCGGCTTTGCTGGTCTTGTTTTACCATTGTCGAAATGTCTTGTAAACCGGGATTCCGAGACTGATCGGGTCTTCCTGGGAGAAGGTATATCCTTCGTTGATCGCGAGAGCTTATCATGGGCAAAGTTGGGACACCCCTGCAGGGTATAAACTTTTGAGAGCCATGCCCGCGGTTATGTGGCAGATGGGAATTTGTTAATGTCTGGTTATAGATAACTTGACACCAGATACGAATTAAAACGCATCAACCGTGTGTGTAGCCATGATGGTCTCTTTTCGGCGGAGTCCGGGAAGTGAACATGGTTTTGGGTTTGTTTGACGTAAGTAGGAGTTCAGGATCACCTCTTGATCATTGCTAGTTTCACGACCGTTCCTTTACTTCTCTTCTCGCTCTCATTTGCGTATGTTAGCCACCATATATGCTTAGACGCTGCTGCAACCTCACCACTTATCCTTTCCTTACCCATTAATCTTTGCTAGTCTTGATACCCATGGTAATGGGATTGCTGAGTCCTCGTGGCTCACAGATTACTACAACAACATTTGCAGGTATAGGTTATGTGATGATCTTGACGCGAGAGCGATGTTTGCTTGCTTTGGAGTTCTTATTCTGCTTCTTCTTCGATCAGGGGATAGGTTCCAAGTCGGCAGCCTGGGCTAGCAGGGTGGATGTCGTTTGAGCTTCTGTTTGTGTTTCATCCGTAGTCGGATGGTGCTCTTATGTAAGACGATGTTGTATTCGTGTGGCATTGTATGCCCTTTTGTATGTATCCCCATCTACTATGTAATGTTGATGTAATGATATCCACCGTGCAAAAGCTTTTCAATATGCGGTTATATCCTTGGTGGGACCTTCGACTCTCTTTAGGATAGTATCACATATTGGGCGTGACAAGTTGGTATCAGAGCCTCGACCGACCATAGGAGCCCCCTTGTTTGTTGGCCATTGTTGAGTCTAGAAGACAACTATTTTGAGTCTTAGGATTATATATATATCGGAGAGTAGGATTCTTTTTACTCCTCAGCCCCCTTCGTCGCTCTGGTGAGGACTCTCGACGTAGATGTTTTATCTTTCCTCTCCTCAAAATTTTCTAAATTTTTTTTAGGATCACGCGGGTATCTTGGAATCGTTCCGATGGTTTTGTGACGAGAACATTGTTCTTGGTGCCTCCTGACATTTAGGGGTTGTGGCAGTGTCCCGAGGAGTTGAGATCCGAGGTGTTGTCATCATAATTTTATCGTTGCAGTTCTGGAATACCTGAGTTTGCCGACATCGAAAATCTCTTTTATGCAGTTGTTGGTGAGATAACCTCGACGCCACCCAGTACTGGGGAGTTCGGGAGTATTGCCATAGCTCATATAACGGATGCTTTTCGAAGGTTGAGGTACATGATTTCTGGAGTTTTCTTGGTTATGTGTTGACGGATGGATACAGCTGGATGTAGGGATTGTTAGTTTGGGTGAGATATATTGCTTCCCCTGTATCCCCAACACCAGATTGCATAACCAGAAAGTTTCGGGAGTTTATAGGTGGGAATTCAAGTAGCTCCTAGAATATCTTTCCGACAGATGCATGATATGGGATTGGGTAAATCTCTATCATATGTATTTGTTCTGACTTATTCTGCAAGCCAAATCCTTTGTTTTCTTTTATTTGTGGTATTTGAGTTGCTTCAGTGTCAAGTGTTGATTCCATACCTTTCAAGCGGTGTTCTCATATTTCTATGGGAGTACTAATCCTTTTGATCATCGAGATTGTCATGTCAATTCTTTCCAACCGGTGTGCTTCTCTTCAAGTGGATCCCATCATTTCAACATCCGCAAGATCAATTCTAAGTTTTCTCAACGGTATCCGTTTCATCCGTCCCCAAGTTGCCTTTGTTTTCCTGCCCTCCCACCCTTTTTCTTCAAGGACTCAGATTTCTTAATCATGTATCCATTTATTCATGTGAAGTCTCTTCATTCTTTTCTTTCAATGTTCTTATCCAGTGACTTCCCATGAAGATGCTCAACAGTTTCAAGTTCATCATCCTCCGTTCTTTTTCTTCTTCGGTGGATCCAATTCAAGCTTTCGATATTCATCATATTCCTTTCCTCGTTTCTAATGTTTCTCATGCCGATGCACCTCTTAATCATTCACTTCTTCCTATTCATTTGTTCTGGAGTGCTGCAGATATCTCACAAGACTTGTGTTTCCATTCTCAATCCGTTCAAGATATTTTGAGGTTGTTATCTCATTCAAGCCATTTAATTCAACCGGTGCAACCTCTCTTTAAAATTGTTCAACGGTGTTTTCTTTTGAGTGGGCCCTAACCCACAGGTCTTTTCCCAGGATCTTACCTGACTCTTCTAATTTCCCGGAGCTATTCTCAAAATCCTTTTCGAAGTTTGACGTAAGTATGGATCTCATCAGTCAGATCTTTTCCAAGATCAATTTCAAATCATTTTCATTGTTGCCTCAACCTCTTCGCTTTCTCGTTCTCCTGGTGTATCTCAGTAATTTTTAGTGTTGTTTCTTGTCGTCATTCTGAACATTTGAAGACCGAAGAAGGATTTCTCTTAAACCTTGCTCCATTCTTTTCAAGATGCATAGTTCAAGCTTGATGCCATCCTCTCATAATTGTTTTTGATGGTAAGAATTATTTTCACCCATCCGAAGCATTTCATGAGTTGTTTCCATTTCTTTCCTCCGAATCCCATCATGTCATAATTCTTCATTCTCAGCGCGTAGCTATCGTTCTCCAAATCTTACCGGTGCATCGTTCAAATATCCTCTAATCAGTTCATGGTCTCTTCGTTCTCATGTATCTAAATCCCTTCAAGTAGCTTCATTCGTTTTCCAATTCTTCCCGGTGAATTGTGCCTTTGCTACTTTCATTTTCAATTCTTACGGTGGTTCGTCCAACATTCCTCTTCTGTTGTTATCATACCAATCCATTCGTTGTTTCCAAATCCCACCTGTGGTTCCATCTATACCTTCTCAAGTTTGTGCTATATCTCTCTTAATCCTTTCTACGGGAATAAGTAGTATGCCAAATCCGTTGCTTGTCATCAACTTAAATTGATGAAGGATACGCATAACATAATTCTTATTCTTGTTTCATCCAAGTGTTTAATTCTTTTCTTCCGGAGATTGTTCATAATGAAGTAATTCTCGGTTCTAGTGTTTCATCTTTTTTTTCTTCCGGAGTTCCAAGTTTTCCGCATTATCTCGTCGCGAAGCTCTTTCTAAATCATCACAAGGCTTCACCTTGTGCTTTCAACTTCTCTTTCTTTTTATCATCTTTTTATTACCGGAGTTCTCCATGGAGGCTCTACAGGGTGGTTCATCAAGGATTCCTTTCATTCTTCAATTATTCTTCAAGATTTCTCTCGAAGTTATGACCTGCCAAGCTATACTCTAAAATAAACATGGTGCTCAACACATGTTTTTTTTTGAGGAGCTCAAGTATTCTTCATCTTGCATTCCAAAGTGCAATTCTTTCTACCTTATCTTTTGAGGTGGTGTTATGTCACTCTTGACAATTTCCTTCATGTTTCATGAGTCACATGTTGTCAAGAATGAGGTACTCTATATCCATTAATCCCTCCATTGGAGTTATCTTGGTAAAGTTTCACCTATAGCCTTCCCTAAGGAATATTGCTAATTATGGTGCTATCAATGATCCGAGTTTTCTCCTATCCTCTCGGTGAAGAAGTTTTTCATCTCTTTGGTGCTCTCAATCAAATCAATGGTTTCCATTAGTGGTCGGTTGTCACCTCATAGTCTCGAGATGTTTTCCATAAGCCCACAACAAGCTTGTGCTTCTCGTTGTTGATTTTGAAACAACTCCGTTTGATTCTTCTTTGCAAGGGTGCTTTCCAAGTTCAGTTGTGGTAGAAGTTGGCATTTTCTTCTCCGTCCCTTTATCTCCAATGATCTATCTTCTATTTTTTCATTCGGAGGCAATGTGATGTTGCTCTCTTCGCTCATCATCTCGGTTTGTGAGGATCATGTTCTTTTCATGCTTATCCATTTAACCGGAGTGTTGTGTCATCTCTTCAAGTTCTTTTCATCTTATCAAGTCTTTCTTCTCTTTTCTACCGGAGTGCTGTCCAAATTCTGCCATTCTTGTTCCTTGGCTATCTCATTATACCGAGGTGGTCATATTCTTTTCATTCATGAAGCTCTTATTTCCATGTCTTTCAACCTTCAAGTTCTCGCAATGTTCCTTGTTCCTCTTTTCTAACGGATTGTTTGTAATCTCGTTCATCTCTGTTGTACTCTTTCTTTTAAATTTCTCAACCTCCCAAGGTTCGTGGTTTCACTCATTCATCAAAGAAGCAACTTAGTTTACCTCTTATCTTCCTCTTCCTTTTCCCTCCGGTGCCATCCTAGATCTCGGGACGAGATCCTCTTGTAGTGGTGGAGTGTTGTAATGCCCCGGATACAACTTTCCATATTCGTAACTCCAACTCTTGCCTTTTCCGGAGATGCGATATGTTATTTTCTCTGTGGTTGGGTTTTTGTCGTTTGTTTTGCATTTTGTTCGTGTCATGCATTTCATCATCACATCATGAGCATTGCATCCGCATGTTTTTAACAAAACTCGTAGCCATTCGCAGCTGTCCTTTCTCTCTTTGCCTTCGGTGTCATTTTGTCAGGCCCTTGTCCTTGTTGACCTCTCTCAGACCCCTCGTGTGCGTGTCCGAAACTTACCCGAACTCGACCCGGGCAGTCATGACCGATGGGTCCGGATCATCCCCCAACATCTATAAAACATCTCCGTTTTCTTAATTGGACTCTCTAACCTATTTTTCCTCAACCGTCCGATTACGATCCGAGGGTCATTCTAGCCCCTTCCTAAAACTCTTTTGCTATATAAAAAGACCAACCCTAGATCCTAGGAGCCTTGTCCCATCGCGTCGTCGCCACTCCTCCACCTGGTCTCTCCTTCCACCTCGGGATCTTCCCAGATCCAAATCCTCCCCTCCTCGATTTTAGCCACCAGCCAACCATCGCTCTCCACTGCTCCTCCTCGATCCAGAGCTCGCGCCTCCGATCCAAATTCTTCTCAGCCTCCACCCATGCAGCCTCCTCCCTCCTGCTCGTGCCCGAGGGTTTGTCTCGAGCGCTGTCGCAAGCAGCAGCGCCCGAGCGCTCCTCCACCTCGCGACCTCGTCGTCGGCGACCCGTGGACCAGGCCGCCCCCGTGACCCTGCTCTTTCTCTTCCTCCCTTCTTCTTCCCGTGCCTCACATCTCTCCGTTCCCTCTCGCTCTCTCTCTCGCAGGAGCCCATGGCGGGCCTGACCGAGCTCTTCATCAGCCCCGCGTCATCCGAGTCAAGCCACCGGCGAGCCTCCAACTCCTCCAGAGCAAGGGCCTCGCGCTCCTGGAGCCCCTGCATCCTCTCGTTCCAGAAGGAGAGGAGCCTTCCCAAGCTCCTCCCCGACCCTGCCGCGGCCTCGACTCCTCTGCTCTGTCCGTCCTCGCCGTTGACCAGGCAAAACCAGCTAATCCGGTGCACATGCTCCCTTCTCCTCGCTGATGGCTTCGCCCGCGCCAGGGCACATGAGCAGCCGTAGGCCAAGCCGCCTCCCGCATGGCATCACTGACCACCTCTCCGGCAAGGCCCGTTCCCTTCTTCTCCTTCCTCCAATTCTCTTGCTCTCTATCTGATTTGAGTTGCGCCGCCGTTCTTTTGCACGAGCCACCTCCGCCGCCCTTGCCCGTTCCTGGCCGGATCCCGCCACCTGAGCCCCGTCCCTGGCCCTCGGCGCCCTTGTTGGAGACCATCCGAGCCATGCCCAGCCACTCAAGCCCCGTGTCGCGGCCTCTGCTTCCGCTACAACGAGCGCTGCTCGCGTTGACTGCCTCCGCATCGACCGAGCGGCCTCCCCTGCTCGCGTGTGGGCTGCGCCCCTCTTCCAGGCCTTGGCCCAGGGTGAGCAGCTCCCGCCCCCTCTCCTGTGCACCTTTCGGGCCAGCCAGATTCGGCCCAGCTCCTGTTTTTTTCCTTCTGCGAATTTAGACATTATCCAGAGTATTACAGTTTTGCAGAAAAACCCCTATGCATCATGCATTTAATAACTCTTGAACCGTGCATCAGATTAAAATGATTTAAACATGTAAATTGCTTAGAATTTTGTGTAGATTAATAATATCCCACTTTCATCCATGTTTAAAATGTTTAAATTGCTGCTTGCATTAATTTGCTCAAATGCCATGTTAAAATGATTTATTTCATAACTAAATAACTGTTGCTCCGTTTTAAATGAACTTTATATGTAAATGGGGTGGGAAAATGCCTAGTTTAACATGGTCCTCTTTATTTTCCTGTTTAACAACTTTAAAATATGTTTTAGGGCAGAACAGTACCAAATCAAAATATGCACATGAGGATTTTCCGGAAGTGTTGTTTGTTGTTCCGGCCTCATTTAAACTTGCCTAAATAGCTAGTTTAATTATGCTTCACCCCTTGCCATGTTTAACAACATTTAATATTGTTGAGTAGCTTATAATGAGAGAGAACTAAATAATTGATGTGGTGTTTTGTTAATATGCAACTCATTGCATATTGAGCTCCACTTAACTTGTAGTCTTGTTTGTGCATATTGCCATGCCATGCCTCATTAAACCGGACATGCATCATACTTGTTTGTGCATCATGACATGTTTATGCTTGTGTGTTTACCATGTTGTTTGCTTCTTTCCGGTTTTGCTTCTCTCGTTAGCTTCGGTTTCGTTCCGGAGTTGTGAGGATTCGTTCGACTACGTCCGTTTGTCTTCTTCATGGACTCGTTCTTCTTCCTAGCGGGATTTCAGGCAAGATGACCGTCACCCTGGATCTCACTACTATCATTGCTATGCTAGTTGCTTCGTTCTATCGCTTTGTTGCGCTACCTATCAATTGATCTTCAAGCCTCCCAAATTGCCATGAACCTCTAACCTTTGTCACCCTTCCTAGCAAACCATTGCTTGGCTATGTTACCGCTTTGCTCAGCCCCTCTTATAACGTTGCTGGTTGCAGGTGAAGTTGAAGATTGCCCTTGGTGGACAAGATTATGTTGGGATATCACAATATCTCTTATTTAATTAATGCATCTATATACTTGGTAAAGGGTGGAAGGCTCGGCCTTATGCCTGGTGTTTTGTTCCACTCTTGCCGCCCTAGTTTCCGTCATACCGGTGTTATGTTCCCGAATTTTGCGTTCCTTACGCGGTCGGGTGATTTATGGGACCCCCTTGACAGTTCGCTTTGAATAAAACTCCTCCAGCAAGGCCCAACCTTGGTTTTACCATTTGCCTCACCTACCCTTTTTCCCTTGGGTTTCCGGAGCCCGAGGGTCATCTTTATTTTACCCCCCCGGGCCAGTGCTCCTTCGAGTGTTGGTCCAACCTGAGCGATGTCCGGCGCCCCCTGGGCAACCAGGGTCTATGCCAACCCGACGTCTGGCTCATCCGGTGTGACCTGAGAACGAGATATGTGCAGCTCCTATCGGGATTTGTCAGCACATCGGGCGGCTTTGCTGGTCTTGTTTTACCACTGTCGAAATGTCTTGTAAACCGGGATTCCGAGACTGATCGGGTCTTCCTGGGAGAAGGTATATCCTTCGTTGATCGCGAGAGCTTATCATGGGCTAAGTTGGGACACCCCTGCAGGGTATAAACTTTTGAGAGCCATGCCCGCGGTTATGTGGCAGATGGGAATTTGTTAATGTCCGGTTGTAGATAACTTGACACCAGATAGGAATTAAAACGCATCAACCGTGTGTGTAGTCGTGATGGTCTCTTTTCGGCGGAGTCCGGGAAGTGAACACGGTTTTGGGTTTGTTTGACGTAAGTAGGAGTTCAGGATCACCTCTTGATCATTGCTAGTTTCATGACGGTTCCTTTGCTTCTCTTCTCGCTCTCATTTGCGTATGTTAGCCACCATATATGCTTAGACGCTGCTGCAACCTCACCACTTATCCTTTCCTTACCTATTAAGTTTTGCTAGTCTTGATACCCATGGTAATGGGATTGCTGAGTCCTCGTGGCTCACAGATTACTACAACAACAGTTGCAGGTACAGGTTATGCGATGATCTTGATGCGAGAGCGATGTTTGCTTGTTTTGGAGTTCTTCTTCTGCTTCTTCTTCGATCAGGGGATAGGTTCCAGGTCGGCAGCCTGGGCTAGTAGGGTGGATGTCGTTTGAGCTTCTGTTTGTGTTTCATCCGTAGTCGGATGGTGCTCTTATGTAAGACGATGTTGTATTCGTGTGGCATTGTATGCCCTTTTGTATGTATCCCCATCTACTATGTAATGTTGATGTAATGATATCCACCTTGCAAAAGCGTTTCAATATGCGGTTCTATCCTTGGTGGGACCTTCGAGTCTCTTTAGGATAGTATCGCATATTGGGCATGACAATAGGTTAGTCCCAAAAACAATATAAAAGTGGAAAATAAAGCCCATTATAGTCCAAAATAGTAGATAAAGTAGCATGGAGCAATCAAAAATTATAGATACGTTGGAGACATATCAAGCATCCCCAAGCTTAATTCCTGCTCGTCCTCGAGTAGGTAAATGATAAAAAAAGAATTTTTGATGCGGAGTGATACTTTGGCATAATTTCAATGTAAATCTTATTAATTGTGATATGAATATTCAGATCCGAAATATTCAAGACAAAAGTTCATATTGACACAAAAATAATAATACTTCAAGCATACTAATCAAAGCAATCATGTCTTCTCAAAATAGCATGGCAAAAGAAAGTTCATCCCTACAAAATCATATAGTTAGGCTATGCTTCATTTTCGTCACACAAAGATGTTCCCAACTTATATACCCCCGATGACAAGCCAAGCAATTGTTTCATACTTAAATAATCTCAAACTTTTTCAACCTTCACGCAATACATGAGCGTGAGCCATGGATATAGCACTATGGGTGGAATAGAATATGATGATGGGGATTGTGTGGAGAAGACAAAAAAGGAGAAAGTCTCACATCAACAAGGCTAATCAATGAGCTATGGAGATGCCCATCGATTGATGTTAATGCAAGGAGTAGGGATTGCAATGCAACGGATGCACTAGAGCTATGAATGCTCGACAAAAGAAAACTAGTGGGTGTGCATTCAACTCGCTTGCTCACGAAGACCTAGGGCATTTGAGGAAGCCCATCATAGGAATATACAAGCCAAGTTCTATAATGAAAAATTCCCACTAGTATAAAAAGACAACTTATGAGACTCACTTATGAAATACATGGTGCTACTTTGAATCACAATATATGAGACTCACTACATGAAGAACAAGGTGCTACTTTGAAGCACAAGTGTGGAAAAAGAGATAGTAGCATTTCCCTTATATATATATATATATATATATATATATATATATATATATATATATATATATATGGGCCTTTCTCTTTTTTGGCCTTTCTCTTTTTTTGGGCAATGCTCTAATGATGATCATCACACTTTCATTACAACATAAGAATTACAACTCGATACTAGAACAAGATATGACTATATGAATGCCTCCGGTGGTGTACCGGGATGGTGCAATGAATCAAGAGTGACATGTATGAAAAATAATGCATGGTGGCTTTGCCACAAATACGATGTCAACTACAAGATCATGCAATGACAATATGACAAAAGGAATGCATGTCACGATGATGATGGTGGAAGTTGCATGGCAATATATCTCGGAATGGCTATGGAAATGCCATGATAGGTAGGTATGGTGGCTGTTTTGAGGAAGATATAAAGAGGTTTATGTGTGATAGAGCGTATCGTATCACGGGGTTTGGATGCACCGGCGAAGTTTGCACCAACTCTCAAGGTGAGAAAGGGCAATGCACGGTACCGAAGAGGCTAGCAAAGGTGGAAAGGTGAAAGTGCGTATAATCCATGGACTCAACATTAGTCAAAAGAACTCATATACTTATTGCAAAAAAATTAGAAGTCATAAAAAATCAAGTACTACGCGCATGCTCCTAGGGGGATAGATTGGTAGGAAAATACCATCGCTCGTCCCCGACCGCCACTCATAAGGATGCACAAGCCAGGTACACTTCATGTTTCAATTTGTTACATAACTTTAACCATGCGTGCATGCTACGGGACTTGCAAACTTCAACACAAGTATTTCTCAAATTCATAATCACCCAACTAGCACGACTTTGATATTATTACCACCACATCTCAAAACAATTATCAAGCATCAAACTTATCTTACTATTCAACACACTCAAAAGAAAGTTTCACATATCTTGAATACCAAGTATATTAACATTTAAGCAAATTACCATGCTATTAACGACTCTCAAAATAATCTAAGTGAAGCATGAGAGATCAAGTTTCTTTAAAAAAATCCACCACCGTGCTCAAAAAGATCTAAGTGAAGCACTAGAGCAAAAATTATCGAGCTCAAAAGGATATAAGTGAAGCATTATGAGCAAAACTATCAAGCTCAAAAGATATAAGTGAAGAACATAGAGTATTCTAACAAATTTCAATTCATCTATTGCTCTCTCAAAAGGTGTGTACAGCAAGGATGATTGTGGTAAACTAACAAGCAAAGACACAAATAATACAAGATGCTCCAAGCAAAACACATATCATGTTGGTGAATAAAAATATAGCTCCAAGTAAATTACCGATGGAAGTCGACGAAAGAGGGGATACCTTCCGGGGCATCCCCAAGCTTTGACTGTTTGGTGTCCTTGGATTATCTTGGGGGTGCCATGGGCATCCCCAATCTTAGGCTCTTGCCACTCCTTGTTCCATAATCCATCAAAAGAATTCACCCAAAACTTGAAAACTTCACAACACAAAACTCAACAGAAATCTCGTGAGCTCCGTTAGAGAAAGAAAACAAAAGACTACTTCAAGGTACTATAATGAACTAATTCTTTATTTATATTGGTGTTAAAACTACTGTATTCCAACTTCTCTATGGTTTATAAACTATTTTACTAGCCATAGATTCATCAAAATAAGCAAACAACACACGAAAAACAGAATCTGTCAAAAACAGAACAGTCTGTAGTAATCAGTAACTAACGCAAACTTCTGTAACTCTACAAATTCTACCAAACTAGGAAGTCCTGGAAAATTTGTTTATTGATCAGCAGCAAAAAGAATCAACACAAAAGCACTCTCCAGTAAAACATGGCAGCTAATTTCGTGAGCGCTAAAGTTTCTGTTTTTCAGCAGAATGAAATCAACTATCATCGTAGGTTATCCTATAGGTCCTACTTGGCACAAACACTAACTAAAACATAAAACCACATACAAACAGAAGGTAGATGGATTATTTATTCCTAAACAGAAGCAAAAACAAAAAACACAAAATAAAATTGGGTTGCCTCCCAACAAGCGCTATCGTTTAACGCCCCTAGCTAGGCATAAAAGCAAGGATAGATCTAGGTATTGCCATCTTTGGTAGGAAATTCTTCAATGAGGCATCTACCTCCTTTAGAATTTTCTTTATTTCTAGAAATTATCAAACCTTTAGGCATAAGATCGAAAAATTCATTCGTAGCAAATGGTTCCTTAATGATAGTAAAAAGATCGGGATGAATACTTATAGATTTAAGATCCGCATTTTCCTTACTAGATGATTCACCCTTATTTTTAGGAACATACACAAGCTTGGCAATTTAGTTAGGAGGACTAGGAGTATTCTTTACGGAGGAAAAAGCAGTTCCCAAATTGGTAATGATACCCTCAAGTTTATCGATACGAGTAGAGTCTAGATTTATTTTTTCATTAACCATGGGTTCCTTCTCCTTAATATTTTTCAAAGTCATTCCTACCTTAGATCCATATTGAGTAATTTGATTATGAATCTTTTTATCTAGGTTTTCAATGGATTCAATGGTAGCAACTTTGTTTTCAATAATTTCAAGCCTTTGCGTAACATGCTCCAAAGTTAACATAGTTCCATTAACCAAAAGAGGAGGTGAGCCAAATAAATCTATTAAAGCATTATAGGAATAAAAAGTATGGCTACCCAAGAAATTACCTCCGGTAATGGTATCTAGGATATATCTATACCAAGGATTAGCACCTACATAAAAATTGCGAAGAAGAACTGAAGTAGATTGCTTCCTGGTAGATCTATTTTGAGCATTGCAAATTCTATACCAAGCATCTTTTAGATTTTCTCCCTCCCTTTGTTTAAAATTTAGCACTTCATTCTCGGGAGATAACGGAGAAGATATAAGACTAGTCATGATGACAAGCAAGCAAAAGGACGAGGAAAAGGCAACGGAAAAGAGAGGAGGAGATTGGGAAAAGGAGGGCGAATAAAACGGCAAGGGTGAAGTGGGCGAGAGGAAAACGAGAGGTAAATGGCAAATAATGTAATGCAAGAGATAGGGATTGTGATGGGTACTTGGTATGTTGACTTTTGCGCAAGCCTCCCCGGCAACGGCGTCAGAAATCCTTCGTGCTACGTCTCGAGCTTGTGTTGGTTTTCCCCGAAGAGGAGAGGATGATGCAGCACAGTAGCGTAAGTATTTCCCTCAGTTTTTGAGAACCAAGGTATCAATCCAGTAGGAGGTCACGCGCAAGTCCCTCGTACCTGCACAACACGATAGCAACTCGCAACCAATGCTTAGGGGTTGTCAATCCCTTCACGGTCACTTACGAGAGTGAGATCTAATAGAGATAATATTTTTGGTGTTTTTGATAGATAGATGCAAAGTAAAAAGTAAAGGCAAAGTAAAAACAAAGCAAGTAAATAAAGTGATATAGATTGATATGATGAGAATAGACCCGGGGGCCATAGGTTTCACTAGTGGCTTCTCTCAAGAGCATAAGTATTCTACGGTCGGTGAACAAATTACTGTTGAGCAATTGACAGAATTGAGCATAGTTATGAGTATATCTAGGCAATGATCATGTATATAGGCATCACGTCCGTGACAAGTAGATCGAAACGATTCTGCATCTACTACTATTACTCCACTCATCGACCGCTATCCAGCATGCATCTAGAGTATTAAATTAAAAACAGAGTAACGCCTTAAGCAAGATGACATGATGTAGAGGAATAAATTCATGCAATATCATAAATACCCCATCTTGTTATCCTCGATGGCAACAATACAATACGTGCCTTGCAACTCTTTCTGTCACTGAATAAGGACACCGCAAGATTGAACCCAAAGCCATGCACTTCTCCCATTGCAAGAACTACCAATCTAGTTGGCCAAACCAAACGGATAATTCGAAGAGACTTGCAAAGATAACTCAATAATACATAAAAGAATTCAGAGAAGAATCAAATATTTTCCATAGATAATACTGGATCATAAACCCACGATTCATCGGTCTCAACAAACACACCGCAAAAAGAAGATTACATCAAATAGATCTCCACAAGGGAGGGGGAGAACATTGTATTGAGATCCAAAAAGAGAGAAGAAGCCATCTAGCTGCTAGCTATGGACCCGAAGGTCTGAAGTAAACTACTCACACTTCATCGGAGGGGCTATGGTGATGATGTAGAAGCCCTCCGTGGTGGATGCCCCCTCTGGCGGAGTTCCGGAATAGGCCCCAAGATGGGATCTCGTGGATACAGAAGGTTGCGGTGGTGGAATTAGGTTTTTGGCTCCTGTTCTGATCATACGGGGATACGTAGGTATATATAGGAGGAAGGAGTGCGTCGGTGGAGATCCGAGGGGCCCATGAGGTAGGGGGCGCGCCCGGGGGGGGGGGGGCTCCACCCTCATGACCGCCTCATGGCTTTCTTGACGGAGGGTCCAAGTCTCCTGGGTCTTATCTGATGAGTAAATCACGTTCCCGAAGGTTTCATTCCGTTTCGACTCCGTTTGATATTCTGTTTCTTCGAAATACTGAAAAAGGCGAAAAACAGCAATTCTGGGCTGGGCCTCCGGTTAATAGGTTAGTCCCAAAAATAATATAAAAGTGGAAAATAAAGCCCATTATAGTCCAAAACAGTAGATAAAGTAGCATGGAGCAATAAAAAATTATAGATACGTTGGAGACGTATCACTCCCCGATGGCCATCTCTGTTGGCATGGCCAATAAGGCTTTGGATAGTAGCCCTACACTCTTCTTGATTCTCCGGGGCAGGAGGAAAGTCGAGGAGCAGCTTCGCTTGCGACAGCGCTTCCGCTCCCGTGGGTGGTAGCGACAGGCGCGAGGAATGGGAGGAACTCGGACTTCTAACGATGTTAGAAGGAGTCCCATCACGATTCTACGGCCGCGTGCTCTTTTCGCCTCCACCATGATGTGCATGTCGGTCCTGCATGTCTTGAGAGTGACGCTGAGGGCTCTTGCCATGGCGACACCCCGGGCCCTCAACGTCGCGGCGTGGTTCGTCGTGCATGAGCGGAGGAGACCGCGGCACGCGTGTTGGCGAGGCTGATCTTCCGCCCTTGGAGGTCCCCGCACCACCCACAGGTGGCACAGCTCCACCCTTGGGCGCGGCGGCGCGCTGACCCCCGTCGCCACTGTGGAGGATGGCGGCGGCCTGGCTTCTTGATGCGGAGCATCCCTCGCTCATCCCCATGGACGTATCTACATCTCCCTCAACACCACTTGGACCCATGATAAGAGCCAGAGCAAAGGCTATCGAAGATAAGGTGAACTCGCTCCTCTCCGAACTTCCTCTCTCTACTCACGAGACTTGGCTACTACCTCATATGGACACTCTGTGTGTGATCAGGTTCCACCCTACATCATCTTGGTATCATGAGTCACGTTGATCATGTTTTTGGAGCCCCTACCCCTCTTTTTCTAGCTTGATTTTGTTGTTTTCGTCCTAAATCCGAAAATTCCCCACCAAAAATAGCCCCAATTTTTTTTTGATTTGTTGGTGAGTTGAGATTTTGTTGGATTTGGTTCATGGATTTGAGTTGCTACGTGTGGATCTAGCTTTCCCCACCCTCCCCACCCTTTTCCATCCACCAATCCGCTCGATTTCGACCTCACCATCTCCATCCACCCCGAAATCGCGCAGTTCATCCCGTGCCCGAATTTCGCCAAGGCACCGGACGACCGGACCCTGCCGGACGTCCGACGACCGGACGACCGTAAAACCCGGACGTCCGTGAAACTCTGACGAAACTGAATTTTTCAGTTCGGCCACCACTACTACCCCACCTTCCACCACATCTTCCAAACCCACATACACCACAATCCTCCCCAATACCTCCGATGACGATTTTGACATATTTTGGTCCTTGAGATTTTGAGTGTGGCTCCCATGTCCTATTGTGTTTCGGCTATTTAGGTACGGTTGGACGTCATCATCACCACGGCTCATCTTCGCAAGGGTCTCATCATCGCCAAGGACGGTAACTTTGACGACATCTTTGTCATACCTTGCAATTGCATTGATACCCCACATGGCCTTACTTTTGCGTAGCTTACCCATCGAGACTAGCCATTGAGTATTGCCGACAACGTGACTTGTGCACATTAGTGATCATACTCTGTAGCATACATACCATACCATCGCGGTGCATATCTTGGCATCAACTTGTGTGTCACAAAGTTGTCATCGCATACACAATTGCTATCTTGGTTTGTGAAGTTTTGCATGAGAAAAGAGCTCAAAAGTGAAAGAGCCACCCAAGCTTTTAAGCAAAGAGGAAAGATAAGCAAAGAGCTTATGAGAAAGAACCATATCATACTACATTAAGATTGTCATATAAGATCATCTTGGATCATAGCACCGAAATACCATACATATAGCATACTTGGGATAGAGATTGTTGCATTTTTACCTAGTAGGTTGTGCACAAGTTCCGTATCCGCCTATTGTGCAATCGTTCTAGCGTCTCTCTAGTATTGTGCAACAAGAGCATTTTCGTGGGTTCCACATTTTGGCTCACTTTTGGTTTGCACAATCCCATCTATCTATTTGCGTGTTTGTTCCCGTGTTCCACTATTTGCTTGGTCTACTTGTTGCATTTGCATTGTGAATCATTTCCAACATTATTGAAGCTCACTTACTATTGCATCAAATTTTATGCCACCATCCTAACCAAGCTCCACCATAAGCTTTTACTTGTGTAGGTGTGAGAACCGACAAGAATTGGTACCAATAGTGCTATTTCATTGTCCGCATTTGAGTGAACTTGATTCATCATCAACATCAGTCAAAGGTACATTGGTATTAGTTCTTCTCCTTCTACCACTCACATTTTGCTTGGGATGATGGATAGGCCAAGTACTTCTACCAACCCACTCTTCATCGAGCAAGACGACGACATGTCATCATACGTCACCAAGAGCCACCTCTTTGGTGCACAACGAGCGTTGCATCAAGAGCAACAAGCAATGAACGACCGCATCGACAACCTCGCCACCGACTTGCGACTCTCCGAGAAACGTACACGAGACTACTTCGACAACAAGCTCGACGCGCACAAGCAAGAGAACGATGCAAGAATGGACGAGATCCATGCCTTGTTGGTGAACTGGCCTCCTTCTACATCGTCATACTCAACACGGAGCCACTCAAGTCGACACTCCGATGACTCCTTCTCCGGCTCAAGTACACCGTCATCGGACACTCTTCTAAGAGCCGCGCGTCAAGACCGTCATGCATCTCGAAATCCGCTACATGTCAAGCATTCACAAGAGCAAGCCGATGAGCAAGTCCCTCGTCCTCAACCAAATCAAGTCGCTTTTACCCAAGCTCAAGAACGACAACGTCTTCATCGCCAAGAAGAAGAAGAAAGAGCACGTCTACACCAAGAGCAACAAGACGCCGAGGCTCAACGTCTTCAACAACAACTACGTGAAGCACAAGCTCTTGAGGCGGAACGTGCCCTTCAAGAATCAAGTCGAGCCATCGCCAACCGCAATCGCAAACGGCGCAATCAAGAGGATGCCATTTCAGAAAAATTCAAGAGAGGAACTATCAACCGCGCGTGCAACGTCAAGTCCCTCAAGCTCCTCCACAAGCTCGTCAAGCTCCACCTCAACCTCAAGGTCAACAAGAGCAAGTTGATCATGGACATCCTCCACGCCAAGAGCAACATGAGGATGATTACCCTCCACGTCAAGGGCGTCATCATCACCATCGCCAACAACACAATGAAGAGCAACGCTATGGCAAGCTCAAATTCACAATGCCCAAGTTCAATGGAAGCAATGATCCCGAAGAATACCTCTCATGGGCATTGAAGGTCGACAAAATCTTTCGTTTGCACAACTATGAGGAAGAGAAGAAGATCGCTATGGCATCACTTGAGTTCCAATACTGTGTGCTCATATGGTGGGAACAAGTCCTTGAGCACCGACAAGCAAGAGGTGAACCTCCAATCACCACTTGGGCTCAAATGAAGGATGTCATGCGAGCACGTTTTGTACCAACCAACTACAACCGCGATCTCTTCAAGAAGCTACAACTCCTCAAACAAGGAACAAAGAGTGTTGAAGAATACTACAAGGAAATGGATTCTTGAATGATTCGAGCCAATGTCACGGAGGATGATGAGCAAACAATGGCACGATTCTTGAATGGACTCAATCATCCCCTCAAGAAGATCGCCGACTTCCAACCCTACTCCAACCTCATTGAGCTCGTGCATCAAGCTACAAAGGCGGAACGTCAACTGTAAGATGACTTCAAGTATGCCAAGTACTCATCCAAGACCTACAGCTTCTCCAATAACCAAGCTTCAACAACCACTCCAACTTTGACATCAACCAAGCCTTCTCCAAGCAACGATGACAAGTCAAGTTACAAGATACATTCGTCAAGTTCAAGTCGTCTTCCTCCTACTACAAGCAACTTCAAGCCGCGTGCTTCTTCATCTACTCCGACAGCTGAGACCGTCAAGACAAGCTCCTTCAAGTGTTTCACTTGCGGCGGCCGAGGCCACAAGTCCTATGAATGCAAAAACAAGCGCACCATGATCCTCAACAACGATGGCACCTACGACTCAATGAGTGAAGATGAAATGGAAGCTATCAAGCAAGTGGCCATGCATAGGCGAGTGAATGAAGATGAAGATAACAAAGTCTTTTGTGATGAAGATATGAGCCCCGCTCTTGTTGTCTCCAAGGTCTTGACTCTTCAACATCAACAAGAAGAATACCAATGATGCCATATCTTCCACACAAAGGCCGGCATCAATGGAAGGTCCGTCAAGGTCATCATCGACGGAGGTAGTTGCCACAACTTGGCAAGTGAAGAACTATGCTCCAAGCTTCAATTGGTCAAGAGGAAGCACCCGCACCCCTACAAGGTTCAATGGCTAAGTGACTCCGCAACTATACGAGTTGAGCATACGGTCCAAGTATCCTTCAAAATTGGTGCATATGAGGACACTTTGGAGTGTGATGTGGTCCCAATGACCGTTTGCCACCTCCTTCTTGGTCGATCATGGCAATTCGACCGTGGTGTCTTCCACAACGGGCGTACCAATCACTCTAGCTTCAAGATGAAAGGGAAGGAATATGTGCTACGACATATGTCTCCTAGTCAAGTGATAGCCGACAAGCAAGCCACCCACCATAGAGAGAAGAGTGAAAAAGGGATCCACCAAAAAGTGAGTGAGAGCCACAAGCCAAACTTGAGCGCCTCTTCGCCTAGAGAGAAAAACCTCATACTATTCACCACAAAAAGTGAGATGAGAGAAGTGTGTGAGAACCCATCGAGTGTGATGCACTTTGTCCTTGTGTGCAAGGATGGAGAACCTAAAACTAAAACCTCTCACAAGCTACCCTTAGTGTTTCAGTCTCTTTTGCAGGAATTTCAAGATGTTTTCCCTGATGAGCTACCTCCGTGTCTACCTCCTCTACGAGGCATTGAGCATCGAATCGACCTCATCCCCGGAGCACCACTTCCAAACAAAGCTCCATACCGTGTCAATCCCGAAGAAACCAAGGAGATTCAACGGCAAGTACAACAACTAATCAACAACGGTCATGTACGTGAAAGCTTAAGCCCTTGTGCCATTCCCGTTATACTTGTGCCTAAACCCGATGGAAGTTTCCGCTTGTGTTTTGATTGTAGACCTATAAATGCTATCACCATTCTCTATAGGCATCCCATTCCTCGCTTAGATGATATGCTTGATGAACTTAGTGGAGCCAACTTTTTCTCAAAAATTGATCTTAAAAGTGGGTATTATCAAATCCGCATACAAGAAGGTGATGAATGGAAAACTGCTTTCAAAACCAAATTTGGCTTATATGAGTAGTTAGTTATGCATATGGGTTTATCGGAGGCTCCCGGTACTTTTGTGCGTCTCATGCATCATGTGCTTCGACCTTATATTGGAGTCTTTGTTGTGGTTTGCTTCGATGATATTCTTGTGTTTAGCAAAACCATGAAAGAGCATCTTGAACATGTTAGGGCTGTTTTACAAACACTTCGCAAGGAAAGTCTTTATGCCAACATGAAAAAGTGCACATTTGGTGTTGACAAAGTGGTTTTCTTGGGGTTTGTTGTATCATCCAAGGGTGTACATGTTGATGAATCTAAAACTGAAGCAATTAAAACTTGGCCCCAACCCACCAATTTGCAACAAGTGCGAAGTTTTCTTGGTCTTGCGGGTTTTTATCGTCGCTTTCTGAAAGATTTTAGCACTATCACTGCTCCTTTGCATGCCTTGAGTAAGAAGAATGCTCCTTTTGTTTGGGGATCTTTATAATCCACCGCTTTTGATGAGCTCAAATCCTTGCTTACTCATGCTCCGATTCTTGCTTTGCCCAATTTTGACAAGACTTTTGAGGTTCATTGTGATGCAAGTGGTACCGGAATTGGCGGACTTTTGATGCAAGAAAAACGGGCCATTGCATATTTTAGTGAAAAACTCTCCCGTGCTCAACTTAACTATCCCATCTATGACAAAGAATTGTATGCTTTAGTGCGTGTGCTACATGTTTGGGAACATTATCTTAGACCTCATGAGTTTGTCATCCATACCGATCATGAAACGCTTAAGTACTTAAAAGGTCAAACTAAGTTGAACAAGCGTCATGCCCAATGGAGTGAATTTATTGAATCTTTCCCCTATGTGATCAAGTACATTAAGGGTAAGGAAAATGTAGTTGCGGATGCGCTTTCACGCATATCCACGCTTGTCACTAAACTTGAGTTGAATGTTATTGGCTTTGAGCAAATAAAAGACTTGTATGCTAATTATCCATCTTTTGCTATTCCTTATGCTAAGTGTTTGATGCATACTTCTTGGGAACAATATTATATCAAGGATGCTTATCTTATGAAATCTAACAAACTATGCATTCCCGAGTCTTCTCTTCGTTTGCTACTTTTGCAAGAGGCTCATGGAGGCGGACTCATGGGTTATTTTGGACCAGATAAGACATTCGCCACGCTATCCAAGAACTACTTTTGTCCCAAGATGTTTCAAGACGTCTCACGCTTCACCACCCAATGTTCTACATGTTGCAAAGCTAAGTCTAAAGCTCAATCTCATGGTCTTTACATGCCTCTTCATATTCCTTATCAACCTTGGGAAGACATTAGCATGGACTTTGTACTTGGTTTGCCTAGAACTCAAAATGGAAAGGATTCCGTGTTTGTTGTTGTGGACCAATTTTCTAAGATGGCACATTTCATCCCTTGCAACAAGATAGATGATGCTTCACACGT
The DNA here is from genome assembly GCA_963921465.1 of Triticum timopheevii. NCBI lineage: Eukaryota > Viridiplantae > Streptophyta > Magnoliopsida > Poales > Poaceae > Triticum > Triticum timopheevii. The sequence continues at coordinate 150,408,674 of OY997262.1, read as the reverse complement.
TGCAAATCTCTTTTGTAGGGAAATCTTGCGTCTCCATGGAGTACCAAAGACAATCGTCTCCGACCGCGATGTCAAGTTCTTGAATTACTTTTGGAAGACCCTATGCGCCAAGCTCGGAATCAAGCTCTTGTTCTCATCCGCATACCATCCTTAAACTGACGGCCAAACGGAGGTGACGAACCGGACTCTCTCCACTCTAGTTCGCGTGTTGATCAAGAAGAACATCAACGAGTGGGAAGCATGTCTACCCATCGCCGAGTATGCCTACAATCGTGCAAGACATTTGACTACCGGCAAGTCCCCCTTCGAGGTCATCTACGGCTTCAACCCGTTGTCACCATTGGACATTCTACCTCTTCCTCTACAAGAGCGCACCAACATGGATGCAAGTGCACGGGCAAGCTACATCAAGAAGATGCATGAGGATACAAGGCACACCATCGAGCGCCAAGTACAATGACTAGCGACCAAGCTCAACGTCAACCAGCAACCCATGATCTTCAACATTGGCGATCTTGTGTGGATACAACTTCGAAAGGACCGCTTCCCCAACAAATGCAAGTTCAAACTTCTCCCTCGAGCCGATGGAACCTTCAAGGTACTAGCACGCTACAACGACAACGCCTACAAGATAGACCTACCACGAGGCAAGTACAATGTGAGCGACATCTTCAACGTCAAGGACCTTGCGCCATACGATGGAGATGAAGCATTTGATCCGTGGTCGGATCTCTCCCAAGGGGGGGGAGATGATGCGGAGCATCCCTCGCTCATCCCCATGGACGTATCTACATCTCCCTCAACACCACTTGGACCCATGACAAGAGCCAGAGCAAAGTCTATCGAAGATAAGGTGAACTCGCTCCTCTCCGAACTTCCTCTCTCTACTCACGAGACTTGGCTACTACCTCATATGGACACTCTGTGTGTGATCAGGTACCTGGAGGAGAGCCACGGGACAGCTACACCCAATGGCTAAAGTGGCAAGGACGCCAAGCACGGACATCAAGAAGGAAGGCTGTTTGTGAAGCTACAGGCTCCGGACGACCGGCCGGCTCCGGACGTTCGAGCCCTGGGAGATGCTACAGCGAGGGAAGGAAGACAGGACAAAGCTACAAGCCACGGACGACCGGCCCTTCCCGGACGTCCGACGACTCCCAGGGCCACAGACGACCGATGCCCTCCGGATGTCCGGCAATTGGGCACCCGAGAAGAAATTAACGGAATACCGAAGCCACCGGACGACCGGGCGACCGAGACTTGAGCCGAATTTACGGAAGTCTGACAGCCCCGGACGTCCGGACCGTCCCGAAGCCCTGGACGTCCCACGCCTTCCGGACGTCTGACACCTGTGTGTTGATTTCGTGTTGGGCCGCAGCCCATGTACCCCTTTGCCCCCCAAGACTATATATACTCTTTCTTCCCCACCTTTCGAGGGTAGCATTGGTTTAGCTCATATTTGTGTGAGAGCCTTGCTCATCCACTTGGTTACTTCTCCTCGGAGATCACGACCTCTTCGGAGAAGATCCCCCAAGCGGATTCAAGACCCCTTCTAGGGAAGACCATCAAGACCTCCTCACGGAGAAGAACGGTTCCTTTGTATCCTTACCTTTGTTGATTGTGGATCATGTGTTACTCTTTGTTCTCGGTGATCTAGCACTTGTGTGATTGATTCCTTGTCGGTTTAGTGATTCTCTCTCGTTTTCCCCGTGTTTCCCCTTTGTGCTTCCGCGTGTTCTTCGTGATTCCCCGTAGGATCCACTCCAAACGTGAAAGATCGTCCACCTAGGGTTCCGCCCTACATCACTTCTTGTATTCAGATGGTGTGGACGATCTCTATCTCCTCCACCGCTGGTGCCCGCCCCATCTCCCATCCGCGCGGGTGCGGGTGGAGCGGCTCCGGACGGGCTGATCGCCGCAGCCTTCTTTTTCTTCGGAGCCATGGTGATGAATGAGCTATTGTACTAACTATGGACCAGATTCTCACAACTAACTCCCCCTACCTGGCGCGCCAAAGATGTCGGGGAAACCGATCACCTATGGGGTGACAAGGATCACTTCTACATTCAGCGGGGGATTAGTTGCATGAATAGCAGGTCGGGTCATTAGCACATAGAGGATTTTATCCAGGTTCGGGCCGCAAAGATGCGTAATACCCTAGTCCTCCTTTATCTGGTTATATGAGTGTTCTTGAGCTTTTGAACTAGCTATGATGCGTGCCTTGTCCAAAAGTCCAAATCCCATCTCTGTGTGCCTTGGGCCTCCTTTTATACACAAAGGGGTTGCCATAGTGGCACACAGGAGGTGCCAAGCTACAGTGATACGAGGTTATCGCTCGATCAACGTAGGACAAGCACATTTAATGCGATGCCTACGTGTCCTCTCGCTTTATTGGGGATGACAACAAAGGCCATCCCGTCCTTCGCTGCCCCCCCCCCCCCCCCCCGTCTTGCCACACATCTGGGTCGACAAGGCATGCAGCACCACACTGGCCAACCAGCTGCTATGTTGGCAAAGTGGTAGGCTTCCACAAAGATCTGCATGCTGTCACGCAGGCGCCTTCTTTGCTGGCATGCTTATCGCCATGTTGGAATGGTGGTGAGGTGGCGGAACCTTGCCGAGCGCGGGCCTGGCCGCAACCCAGCAGTCATCCCCAGCAAGGGTCTTGCCAGGGTTCTTCATCATTTGACCCCGCGTGGACTAGTGGGTTGTCGATCTTCATGAGGAGCCGCATGCTACCAGGCATGTGCTCTTCAAGTCTTGATCTTGAACATTGTCGATGGTGTCAGAGCCTACATGCCCATGGGTGGTGGCCTTGCTGGTCTCTTCACAAGTTTCCCCGGCAAGAGGCTTGTCGGGGGCCGCGCAGGTCACCTCGGCAAGGCTTGTTGCCAGGTGTGGCCCTGCTTGCCTCTTGCTGCTCACTACTCTGAGCATTTGCCTTGATGTTTTTTGTTCTTGTCTCCTACTTTCTTCCTCTGCCTCGCCAAGCCTTGTTATAGGGGTGGCTGCGACCGTCCGTGCACAAGTAAGGGGTATAGAAGCACCCATACTTTTGTACACCGACAGTTACCGATGAGAAAATGCCTCCATGTCTTCATCGCATGCACTACGACTGCTAACTCCAAATCATGCATAGCATAATTCAACTAATCAGGTCGAAGCTGTTGTGAGGCATATGAAACAAGTCTTCCTTCCTGCATAAGAACACCTCCAAATCCTCGATGTGAGGCGTCGCAATATACTTGAAAATCCTTGCGTTGGTCTGGGAGAATCAGCACTAGTGCTGTAACCAAATGTTTGTTCAACTCCTGAAAACTGGCCTCACAATCCTCAGTCCATTTAAACTTGGTGTCCTTCTTCAATAACTCCGTCATGGGTTTTGCAATCTTGGAGAAGTTCTCAATAAACCTCCGGTAATAACCCGCTAGTCCAAGAAAACTCCTGATCTCGCCAACTGAGGTGGGTGCCAACCATTTAGTGACAGAAGCAACCTTCTCCGGATTTAACATGTCCGAGAAATCCAACTTCCTTTAACCAAAACTCACATTTGCAGGATTTGGCATACAATTGTTATTCTCTGAGCTTCTCAGGAACCAAGCACAAATGCTCCTTATGCTCTTATTAATTGTTTGAGTAGACCAAAATATCATCAATAAACACCACGACAAACTTATCCAAAAATTCCATATACACCTTGTTCATCAACTCATGAAATATGCAGGGGCATTCGTCAAACCAAATGACATCATTGTATACTTGTATAGCCCATACCTCGTGGTAAAGGCTGTCTTAGGCATATCCTGCTCTCGGATCTTCAAATGGTGATAACTGGACCAAAGATCGATCTTGGAGAAAACTTTAGCTCCTTGCAACTGGCCAAACAAATCATTGATCATCGGCAGAAGGTATTTGTTCTTGATCGTCACCTCACTAAGCGCACGATAATCAACAACCATCCTCAAAGATCCATCCTTCTTCTCCACTAGAAGCACTAGGGCTCCCCAAGGCGATGAACTTGGTCGACTGTAACCTTTCTCCAGTAACTCCTTAATGTGCTTCTAAATTTCCTCCAGATCTTTTGCGGGCATCCGATACAGTCTCTTGGATGTTGGTCCGGTGCCTGGCAATAGCTCAATCAAAAACTCAATGTCTCGATCTGGTGGCATGCCTGGTAACTTCTCCGTAAATACGCCGAGATAATCCTTCACCACTGGTACTTCCTCCTGAATGAGTCCTATTAAGGAATTCACCTAAATCCTCCTCGGTGCATGCCGGGATACATATTTGATCCTATTTCCTTCTAGGGTGGTGAGAAAAATTGATTTACTGGCGCAATCAATGTTTTCCCTCAAACTTGGATAGTCAATCCATGCTTAGTATCACATCCAATCCTTGTGACTCCAGAACAATCAGGTCAGTGGGGAAAACATGCCTACCTATGGTTACTGGCAACTGATAGCATCCCCTACTAGCCATATACTCCGCTCCTGGGGAACTTACTAACATAGGTGACTTAAGGGCTACGTTTGGCAATTTATACTTATCCATAAATCCCCTTGATATGAATGAATGCGATGCAACAGTATCGAAAAGAACAAGTGTTGTAAATGCATTAATCAAAAACTTACCAACAACTGCGTCGGGTTGATCCTCAATCTCCTCCACACTGACGTGGTTCACCTGACCTTTGGTGAAGGGATTGGGCTTCTTGGCAGAACCTCCATTGCCATTTCCATTATTGGCTTCAGGACAATCATTGGCATAATGTCCAGTCTTCTGGCACTTGAAACGAGTAATGTGGCTCAGATCCCTCTTGGCTGGTGTTGAGGTGTTGGAACGGTTCTGACTGCTGCTTCCTCCATTCCCATTGCCATTCCTGGGGCCATTGTGGTTATGCGAACTTGCTCCATTGTGTGTGTGTGTGTGTCCTCCATGGTAATGGCCTCCATGGTTGTGAGTATGTCCTCCCGAGTATGGGACATAGCGGGGCTTCTGCTGAGCTCCAGAATTATTCCTCCCCTATCCATACTTCCTCTTGCAATTGTCAATCTGCTGTTGCTTGCCTTCTATCATAAGGGCCCTGTCTACCAACTCCTAGTAGTTGTTGAATGTTGCCACCATCAACTGCATGCTCAACTCATCGGGCTTCTCGACTGGGAATAATACTGCGAAAGGTTGTGTTACTTTGCTCAATGCGACTTCTGTCCATTTGTGTTTTATTGAGTGTGTCCTCGTAGATGAGGTTCCGTCCGCTACCACCGTCCATGAGCACTTTAGTGAGCCGAAAGCCGTCTACGATGGGTTTAGGACCAAAGCAGCTGGTGCTCGTACTGAGCAGGCTCTTGATCGCTGTGTCGTTCCAAGGATTTACTGCTGCCACGTGACAGACTTCGGTGAGGTCGTGGAGCGCCCTTTTGCGTCAATTATTTGAAGAAAAGGTCCCAAAGACCACGAATACTTTGGGATCATTGTCCTCCGTAGAGTAGTTCTCTAGGGTGTGGTTACTGAGGATACCCTCGCCGCTCTTGGCCACCTGCCGGAGTATCCAACATGCTCAAAGGCTATGCGTTGGTTCGTTGTTTGGCGTCATGTCAATTTTACAAGGCTTGTCGAGCCATTCCTCGAGGACAGTTATATGCCCCATAACGGGTTTAATTTTCTTGTCCACGGGATGATGATTGGGTGCTCTGTGGGGGTGCATCCTCTTTTCCCGTCCAGGGGATGGCCTAAAGGCCTGCGGTTCCCAACGGGCTGTCTGGGTTTTCTAGGCGCTTTCCATTGCACAGTATTTCTGTACTATGTGTGCCAAATCGGCAAAGTGCAGTACGCGACGGCGGCTGAGGGCATTAAGGATTCCCTCATCCGTGTAATTGTTGCAAAATACCAAGATCGCATCGTCGTCACAACCATCCTCGATCTTGTTTTTAACAAGTAGGAATCTAGCCCAAAAGTGGTGGACTATTTCCTGAGTCTGCTGCCGCACATACTAAGTCGCATATGTCCGGAGGATCGGAGTTGCTTGGGGAATATTGATTGTGGTGGGTGGGCGGGTTCAAATCCGAACCCTGACCCACTAAGGAGTCCGGATTCTGAGGAATCTCCGAGGTTACGGGCCTGGGCTCCAAAGTATCCGGTGCATTTTTAGGCTCAACGCCCGATTCCATGTTCGGAGGACAAGAAGTGTCTTCCGGGAGACAAGAGTCCGGTTCTCCAAGCTCGGAAACCCGAACATACTTTGTTCTCACGTAGGAGAAGAGTCGTTGTCGGCTTGTTCCTCCACGATTGCCACATGATGGGTGATCAGCGGGGATCTGATTTCTCTTTGATCGGGTTTAAGCCCAATCCGGTCATAGTCGGTTGCGACCCCCTGGGTGGCGATGTGATCTAGCAGTTCGTTTAAAGCTGATACATCTGCTTGATCCATCTTGTCGGAGTATTCAGGGCCGACGGGAGGCAATTTTTGGCAATGAGTTGGGCTGCTTTTGGCTTAACGGTCAGATGAGCGCCCATGATGAAGCTGCCGAGCCGGAGGGTTTGCCCTGAAGCTAGGGCTTCTCCAGAAGTGATGTTGTCCTTGATGACAAGGCGACCATCAATCCTTCTGTTGACGGCACAGAGGAACTCTCAATGAAAGCACCAATGTCGGTGTCAAAACCGGCAGATCTCGGGTAGGGGGTCCAGAACTGTGCGTCTGAGGATCAAAGGTAATAGGAGGCAGGGGACACGATGTTTACCCAGGTTCAGGCCCTCTTAATGGAGGTAATACACTACTTCATGCTTAATTGAATTTGATGAGTATACGGGTTACAAGAGTTGATCTACCTCGAGATCGTAATGGCCAAACCCTAGATGTCTAGCATGTATGATTGTGATCGCCCCTAAGGACTAAACCCTCCGGTTTATATAGACATCGGAGGGGACTAGGATTGTACAAAGTCGGTTTACAGAGGAAGGAAACTACACACCCGGATGCCAAGCTTGCTGTCCATGCAAAGGAGAGTCCCATCCGGACACGGGAGAAGGCCTTTGGTCCTGTATGTTCACGACCCGTCAGTCCGGCCCATGTCACATAGGTCGGCTCTCCACGGACCCCATAAGCTAGGACTCCCTCAACCTGCACACTCAAAAAACATTGAGCAACTAAACTTTCATACCTGTCAGCATCACCAGCGGCCATGTATTGTGTCTCTTGTTCAGAATCATCTGCATCGTGTTCTTCACTTGTAATAAGAGCCAAAGTCTCCTCATCATAGTCACTAGCGGACTCATATCCACCATCCTCAGTAGCAATCATCACACGCTTAGATGGGCATTCTCTCGCATAATGACCTCCACTCTTGCAACAATGATAAATAATATCATGTGTTTTCCCTATTGATGCCATGGATGAAGAAGAGATGTATGTAGGCCCAGAAGGTGTGCTCTTGGTAGGTAGTGGTGGTTGTGCCTGCTTACTTGTATCATAGATGGAGGTGGCAGCTGACGGAGGTGTCTGTGCAGCAAAATGTGTGGAAGTAGAGGATGCACACGGTGTCCATGATGAAGGACGACCTGCAGAAAAGTTATTCCGCGCCAATGCATGTCGATCCTGCACTTCACGTTCAGCTTTGCAAGCAAGATGTGATAAATGAGTGATATTATTATACTCCTTATACTCTAAAATGTTCTAAATCTCTCTATTTAATCCACCCATAAAACGCACAAGCATAGCTTCATTATCCTCAACAATACCATATCTAATCATGCCAGTTTGCAATTCCTGATAATATTCCTCTACAAAAAAATTTCATTGTCTTACGCTGCAATTTCTGAAGTAATTCACGTTGATAATATGGTGGAACCCAACGAGTATGCATAGCAGTTTCCAAAGCAGCCCAAGTAGCTGGAATAGGATAAAATCTACAATGTTCATACCACCAAACACATGCAAAAATAGTGAAAGCACAAACAGTAGAAGCAACACGTCTTTCCTCGGGATATTGTAAACATGTAAACTGTTGTTCAGTTTCTAACTCCCAAGTAAGATATATATCAAGAACATATCTACCCTCAAATGGTGGAATATTCAATTTTAGTTTAGGAAGATGGTCTCTCGTACCTGAGGTGGTGGTGCAGGCCTAACATTGCGATTATTTGCATGTCAACGACTATGTGGTGGTGCTAGTGGTTGCATGTAGTTCTGATTGTCCTCCTCCATAGGAGCAACAGGAGCCAAAGAAGCATCAATAGCAGTAGCAGAGGCACCAGAAGTTTTGCCAGGCTAAAGAGGAACACGACTCGCTTGGCGGAGGGCTGTTTCGCGATGTGGAGGTGGTTGTTGATGTTGTTGCAATGGTGCATCAGATGCGGGTAATGGTTGTGGTAGACACACGAGTACTTCAGTGAACTTTGCATCCAACTTGTTGTCAATTGTCTTCTCAATGTCATCAATCCTCGCTAATGCCTTGCCAAAACTGGCCATCACATCTTCTACCTGTTGACCCAACATTTCCTAGAATTTATCATGGAGCTCCTTGTTCGTCATGTTCCCCAGTCCAGCTCATCCGCTTGTGATCCTGGCATGGCTAGCAGCAAGAGAAAGACAAAAGAATATGATCCTACATACTACTAGGAAGTGGTGGTGGTGTTGTGGAAAGTCACAAATCCGTCAAGCGAATCTCAAATTCTTACCAGTTCTTACCAAGCAGTAGGTGGTGACCGGCAACCATTGTAGTCGAAACTCTCAAAGCTTGGATAGAGCGATGGCAAGGGAGAGTCAAACGCACGACGTAGATATATGTGCAGTTGGGAAGGCTTATGATATGGTAGCAAAAATGGTCAGCAATAATCAATCCAGAGATGCAAAGTTGAATAAACGCTCAACGATGGTACTATGCTAGTCCTAGGCTGGAGGTGTTTTCTGTAGGAAGTGGCCGCCATGTGGGAAAAAGCAGCCACTTAGTCACCTTCCGGCTTGACACCGCACTGATTGATGACTTGCGTCCCTTGTGAGGTGGAGCGGTGGAGTGGCTTGCCTCCGTAAGCCCTGGCAGGCCTACCGGTACAATCTGCAATCTTACTTCCGGGGCAAACCCAACCTTGTCAGGCTCGCCTGCCCGGCAAGGGAGGTTCTTTCTTTAGCGATATCTTGTTCCTCTGGCTCATCTTGGTCTTCTTGATCTGTACTTGGATCTTCAAAGAATTGATCCCTCTTGTTTGGTCTGATCTTGGTGCTGTAACCTTGTCCTTGTGCCCGTGCATAGTACGGGCAACTCACCCATGGTTGTTGCATCGACAGGAGCCCCCGGGCCTGGCACGAATGCGCTGCTGGGCATCGGCAGGGTAGGCCCTAACCAGTGCATAGGCAGGAGCACAATGTTGGCTCCACCCTTTGAGATCTTCTTTGCTTCTTCATTTACCCGAGGTTGGGTCAGTTTATGTTTCTCCCGCATGCCATGCAACGCCAATTGTGGTGGGGCCATTCTTGTAGTGGCCCGTGAATGACTTAACGCACGGGCCGGTAACTGCCAATTCACTCTTTCCACCGTGCCCTTATCCTTAGCCACGTATGCTGCATGCATTGAGTGGGGTAGATAATGGAGGTGCGTGGTACGGGAGAGCATCAAGGCAGGGCCCAGGTCTCTTTGGATTGGTGGAGGAGGACGGGGGTTACCCGCCCGGGAATCAGCCCCCAGCTCCAACTCCCCTATAAAAGGAAGAGCGGGGGAGGAGCCGAGGCATCATCCACATTCCTCTCTTCCTCCTTTCTCTGTTTTCTCCTCGGTATGATGAAAGGGAGAGCCCGGGGCCAGGCCCCGGGCCCTAGCTTAGAGCTGATGATGCCAATTGCCCATGCTAATGTTTGGGGAGTGAGTCTGGTCCAGGTCCAGAGGCGGCACGGTAGGCGAGCCATTCGCGGTGCAGGAGATATCAAGCTTTCCCATTGTGGTGAAATGCTTCCCTCCTCTGCCTTGGTCGGCCGTTTTGTGGGGAGCATGGCACCCTGCGGTGAGATATTGCAGCTCGTCGGCCTGGCGAACAGGCTCTTGGAGCCATCGACGCCCGTCCGGGGTGCAGGGCTCGGGATCGTTGGTAATCCCAGCACTGCCCCTTCCCTCGGGTCCGGGAATGACGTCGAAGAGGAGGGCACCTTCCTGCCCGCCAATGTGGTGAGCGGCACACCCCGAGCTCCCTGGCCACTACGAATGCCCGCTGTCTCCTCGGGGAAGGTGCCAGACCGAGAGGCCAGCGTCTCCCTGGGGTAGTGTTGATGAAGATGAAGCTAGGGAAGATGGAGAAGGCGGGAGGCAGGCCTTCAGGTCGGAGTATGATGGCACCAACGCGTTCGTCTCGTACTGATGACCTGCCGCCTCTTCTTTCCGTTCTTCCCCTCCCCTCCCCGGCACCATCATCACCGGCCTCCCAGTAACCGGGGAGGGGGGCGCTCTCTTGGTGCCTTCGCCTCCTCCAGCAATCTTCCATCTGAGCTCCGACGGCCTTCCCTGCCGGCTCTCGTGCTGGGGCTTCTAACTGGTCCTAGAGGTGGCGACTAGGGCACCACCGAGCTGCTCCTTCCACCCTCCTCCTTCGCAGCCTCACCACTCTCAATCTTGTCAAGTTGCACCCAGCGGGTCCTGACAGGATCAGGGTGGGCTCTTGCTTGAGCGCTCCTCATGTCCCCTTCTCTTCCAACCGCAATACCTGGGATAAGAGGGATAGGGAGAGGAGTTTACGGTGCACTTATCTTTTTCCAATCTTAAATCTGTAGGCACTTGCCAAATTTTAGTTCAAATATTGTAATCTCTTGAATCCATGTTTGTGTCCTGTAAGGTCTGTACTTGCTTGATCAGCATATTAATGAAAAAGATAAACCTTGCCAGGGACTCGTGCATGTATACGTCCATGCAGAGGTGGGATACCTCTATATTTTTAAGTAAACGAGTTTCCCCCGGTAGGCTATCCTGCCTGTACCCTCTTTTGTTGCCGGGAAGTAGCCCTACTGGGCACAAACCATGAAGAGGGACCAGCCCCTGCCAGTCCTTTTCCATCAAAGGCCACTGCGACCACCCCGGCTGAAGCAACGTTCAAGTCAAAGGGTGGGAGCACCTATGTTTTAAAGGGTAGCAGGGTTTTCTTATGCATAAGTCCTTACTAATAGAACTTGTATGGATAAGAGAAAGAACTTATCTATTTCGCTTGTCGGAGACAGTAGTGCTGGCTTGTCTTCTCATTTCCTCTTGGGGACTGAGTCAACGGCAGGAGCCTGAAGTTTATACAGATGAAAATGATGGCAGATGCGATCTTATCTACATGAACATGCAATGCTCATGATATGCTTACGCATGCATGCAACTTGTTGGGGGGCCCCAGCGCTTCATTTATTTCTCTGTTGCTCATGGTCTACGCTTGGCTTTGTACAACGGGTTACATGCAACTAAGGCAAAGCCTATACAAAAGGGTGGCTGCCGGGCAGGGCCTGACAGCCGCGCCTTGCGGGTAGAAGTTGCGGAGATGCTCACTATTCCATGAGTTTTGCAATTGAATTCCATCTCCGGTCTCCAGACAGACTGCGCTAGGTATAGTGACTCGTACTACCTAGTAAGGGCCTTCCCACTTCGGCGACAACTTGTTTGTACCCTTGGCGGACTGAACGTGCCTAAGGACAAGGTCACCTTCCTCAAAACACCAGGCATGAACCCTGCGGTTGTGATAGCAACACAGGGTTTGCTGGTAGCGTGCAACACGCATAGCAGCCCGGAGATGGTTCTCCTCAAGAAGCACAACATCGTCACGCCGGTGTTGTTCCAGTGCTACTTCATCATAGGCAAGTACTCGAGGTGACCCGTAGATGAGTTCTAGGGGGATAACTATTTCTGCCCCATAGACTTGGGAGAAGGGAGTCTGCTCGGTAGCTCGATTTGGTGTCGTTCTAAGGGACCAAAGAACCATCGGCAGCTCATTGATCCATCACCTGCCGCACTTCTGCAGCTTATCAAATGTTCTTGTCTTGAGTCCCCGCGGCACTTCAGTGTTCGCCCTCTCAGCTTGTCCATTGCTTTTGGGATGTGCAACAGAAGCAAATGAGATCTTGCTTCCGAGGGCATGAACGTATTGCATGAAGGCGCATCTCATGAACTGGGTGCCATTGTCGGTCATGATCCGGGCAAGGACCCCGAAGTGGCACACCAATCCTTTCAAGAACTTGATAGCTGACTGAGCAGTCACCTTCCTCACGGCATCTACTTCTGGCCACTTTGTAAACTTGTTGATTGCAACAAACAAGAATTCAAAGTCCCCGGCAGCTCGAGGGAAAGGGCCGAGGATATCGAGCCCCCAGACCAAAAACGGCCATGACAAAGGGATTGTCGGAAGTGATTGGGCAGGTAGATGGATATTCTTGGAATGGAACTGGAAGGCTTCACACTTGGTGACTAGCTCGACCACATCTTGGAGGGATGTGGGCCAATAGAATCCTTGCTGGAAGCTTTCCCAACTAAAGCCCTTGATCCAATGTGGGAGCCGCACATGCCTTTGTGTATTTCTGCAAGCAGTTCCTTTCCTTCTTCCCGGCAAATGCACTTCAACTTCACACCATTGGGCCTTCTTCTATATAGTGTCATCGACAAACTGATACATACTGGCCCTCCGGGCTACTCTTTCCGCTTCTTCTTGCTCTTCGGGAAGTTCTCCGGTTTGGAGGAAATGGACTATATGCCTTGCCCAAGTTGGAGCCTGGGGCTCGGCAATGAGGACAAGCGGCACCTCCTCATTCGTGGGAGCGCATCCCTCGACCGCGGGGACCAGTGGCCCGGCAGGAGAGTGCGGCTCGGCAATCAAAGGGGAGTTGTTTCTGACAGGGTCCATGCCAGGAGTGCCGAGGGGTTCTACCGGGAGAGGCTTACCGGAGTCCAATTTCCTCCTCTTTCGGGCCATTGTGTTATCGAGGATACGGAGGGCTGAGTAAGATGGAGAACAAAAGTTCCTGGTTCCACAGGAAGCTTCTAGGCAACGCACTTTGCTAGATGATCAACAATGTTGTTTTCCGCATGGGGTACGTGCTCTGTTTGCAATCCGTCAAAGCGCTCCTCCAATCTTCTGACTTCCTTGTTGTATGCCTCCATCAATGGAGTTTGGTAATCCTTGTTGACTTGTCTCACCACAAGTTGTGAATCTCCTCGAATGATCAGCTTATTGATTCCCAATTCCGTGGCAATCCTAAGCCTGACAAGGAGCCCATCATACCCTATATTGTTGGTCGCCTCCTCCCGGGTAAAATGCATCCGGACGACGTACTTCAGGTGCTCTCCAGTGTGAGCAACGAGAAGCATGCCAGCCCCTGCACCTTTAGGGAGATGGAACCATCGAAATATATGATCCATTCTTGGGGCGCCTTCTTGCCGGGGATAATTGTTTTCAGGCACTTCTTCATCAAGGGTTGGCGTCCATTCTACAATAAACTCTGCCAATGCCCTGCTCTGAATCATTGGTGTGCTCTCAAACTTCAGGCCAAAGCTGGATAACTCCAATGCCCATTCCACTATTGTCGAATTTCTGGGTCCGGCAACCCATGAGAGGTTCGAACACTAGGGTGCGTGCGGAGATCTCAACCTGCCCAGCCTGCCTACTCACGATCCTCCCTAGCCTAGCGCGAAGAGCTCATATAGATGCAAAGACACAGAGATTTATACTAGTTCAGGCCACCGTTGTGGTGTAATACCCTACTCTAGTGTGGTGTGGTGGATTGCCTCGAGGGGCTATGGATGGATTTGTTACAAGGATGAACAAGCCTCAAGAGGTGAGGTGTTCTTGAGCAGGTGGGATGCTCTACTTGTTCTGGTTTCGGTCCCTTTCTATGGTGGTGGCTAAGTTCTATATATAGTGCTTGGTCCTCCTCCCAAATATGAGCGGGAAGGGATTCCACAACGGCGGGATTTGAAAGGGGACAAGCTGTACAGTCTATCCTGACAAAAGTAGTCTTCGCCTGCGAAAAGCCTCTGGTCGTGACGCTGCGGTTGGCTCGGTGATGACCTCCGTCCTGCCGTCTTGGCGGTCTTGGTCTCATTGCACCAGAATGGAAACCTTTGGCTAATTCCTCGGGACTCCGCGCCTATGGCTTGTCTCCCTTGCACCGAAGAGGAAACCTACGCTCTGCGCCCACCTGGCCTTGGTCGTCATGGATCACGTCAGCTGAGCCTCATGTGGTTGCTACATAGATCTCTCCGCCCCTCAGGAGCCCTCCTAAGGAGGCCAACTCCTTCAGGGGTCTCGGCGTCGTCCGCCTCGCGAGGCTTGGCCCCTCGCGAGGGTCTTGCTATGTTGTTGTCAAAGCTGGGATGTACCAGGCCGTCGATGGAGCCGCGTGGTGGGCCGCAGGCAGGTAGGACTGGATACCTCCAAGTCCAGGACGCCGACAACTATCTTGCTTGTAGCCTCTGGGTTTCGGAGTATCCTTTGCAATGGGAAGCGTGTGCACCGTGATGTCATGGGCTTGGAAGTAGTGGTGTAGTTTCTTTGAGGCCATGACAAGGCCAAAAATCAATTTTTGCACGCCAGAATACCTGGATCTAGCCCCATGTAACAGGGAGCTAATGAAGTATAATGGGCACTGCACCACTTTCTTCCTTGCCGCGTCCTTGGGGTTGCCTCTGCTGCCGTGCTCCCTTTTGTCCTGACCCACATCTGGCCTTACGGTCTGTTATCTCTCTCTCTTCCCTGGACGGGACACTTGCTGAGGCTGCTGTCTCCTCCACTTGCCATTGTGCCACTAATGCTGCGCTAACCATTTGATTAGTCACTGCCAGATATAGCAGCAACGGTTCATGCGGTTTGGGTGCAACCAAAGTGGGCATAGAAGACAAGTTGGTCTTCAAATCTGGCAGCGCTGCGCCTGCTTCCAGGGTCCACTTCATGCGTCCTGCCTTCTTCAAAATTTTGAAGAACGGCAAGGTGCGCTCGACAGACTTGGAGATGAATCTGCTAAGCACGCCTACGCATCCTGTCACATGCCTCACATCCTTAACTGTCTTGGGTGCCTGAATCTGCTCGGTGGCCTTGATCTTGTCTGGTTTAGCCTCAATCCCCCGGTGGGACATAAGAAATCAAGTAGCTTGCTGGAGTGAACGCCAAACACACACTTCTCCGGGTTCAGCTTCAAGTTGATCTTGCGCAGATTGGCAAATGTTGCTTCTAAATCCTGGGTGAGGGTTGATCTGTCCTTGGTCTTGACCACAATGTCATCCAAATAAGATTCAATGTTCTTGTGCAACAGTGGCTCAAAACCAATTTGGACTGCTCTTGCAAAAGTGGACCCGACACTCTTCAACCCGAAAGGCATGCGCACAAAGCAGTATGTGCCACATGGGGTGATGAATGAGGTCTTTTCTTCATATTCCTTGGACATAAAGATTTGATGCTACCCAGAGTATGCATCCAGAAAGGAGAGCAAATCACACCTGGAAGTGGAATCCACAATCTGGTCGATGCGCGACAAGGGGAATGGGTCCTTCGGGCATGTCTTGTTCAGATCCGTGAAATCTATGCAAAGCCTCCATTTCCCATTAGCCTTGCGCACAACCATTGGGTTTGCTAACCATGTTGGATGTAGTACTCGTCTGACCAAACCAGCTGCGTCAAGTTTCTAGATCTCCTCGGCAATAAACTGCTGCCTCTCCAAGGCCTGCTTTCGAACCTTCTTCTTGAAATGTCGGGCATGTGGGCACAAAGCAAGGTGGTGCTCGATTACCTCCCTGGGAACACCGGGGATATCAGATGGTTACCAGGCAAACACATCGATATTTGCCCACGGGAAGGCAACGAGCATGCTTTCCTATTTTCATCAAGGGTGGCACTGATAGTGAAAGTACCATCAGCACCAGCCAGCCCTACGGGGACCTTTTTCACATCGGGTGCATGAAGTCTGCTAGAACTACGTCGGTATTTACCCAAAGAGGAAGGGATGATGCAGTATAGCGACGGTAGGTATTTCCCTCTGTGATGAGACCAAGGTTATCAAACCAATAGGAGAACCTCCTCACACCATGTAAACAACACCTGCACAGAAATAACAAATACTCGCAACCCGGCGTGTTAAAGGGGTTGTCAATCCCTTTTGGGTACGACACCTCAAGATAGGCAAAAACATGAGGTAAAAAGTGGTAGATAGGATAAATAGATCGCGGAACAAATAAATTGCAGCAAGGTATTTTTGTATTTTTATTTTAATAGATCTGAAAATAAATGCAAAGGAAAATAGATCGCAAAGGCAAATATGATGAAAAGAGACCCGGGGGCCATAGGTTACACTAGTGGCTTCTCTCGAGAAAAATAGCAAACGGTGGGAAAGCAATTACTGTTGGACAATTGATAGAACTTCAAAAAATCATGACGATATCCAAGCAATGATCATTCTATAGGCATCACGTCCAAGATTAGTAGACCGACTCCTGCCTGCATCTACTACTATTACTACACACATCGACCGCTATCCAGCATGCATCTAGTGTATTAAGTTCATGAAAAACTGGAGTAATGCAATAAGAAAAATTACATGATGTAGACGAGATCTGTTTATTTATTGCGAAGATATGGATCCCATCTTGTTATCCTTAGTAGCAACGATACATACGTGTCGGTTCCCCTTCTGTCACTGGGATCAAGCAATGGAAGATCGAACCCACTACAAAGCACCTCTTCCCATTGCAAGATAAATAGATCAAGTTGGCCAAACAAAACCCAAATATTAGAGAAGAAATATGAGCCTATAAGAAATCATGCATATAAGAGATCAAAGAAGACTCAAATAACTTTCTTGGATGAAAACATAGATCTGATCATAAACTCAAAGTTCATTGGATCCCAACCAACACACCGCAAAAAGATTTACATCATATGGGTCTCCAAGAGACCATTGTATTGATAATCAAGAGAGAGAGAGAGAGGAAGCAATCTAGCTACTAACTACGGACCCATAGGTCTACCAAGAACTACTCACGCATCATAGGAGAGGCACCAATGGAAGTGGTGAACCTCTCCATGAAGGTGTCTAGATTGGATCTGGTGGTTCTGGGCTCTGCGGCGTCTGGATCAATATTTCGTCGACTCCCCTAGGGTTTATGGGATATTGTGGTATTTATAGAGTGAAGAGGCGGTTCGGGGGGCACCCGAGGTGGGCAACACCCACCTGGGCGCGCTTGGGCCTCCTGGCGTGCTTGGGCCTCCTGGCGCCCTGGTTGGTGCTGCTCCCCTTGAGCAGCCCCCCAGGTGCTTCCTTAGCCCATTGGCTTTCTTGTGGCCCAAAAAAAATCCTCCAGGAGTTGTGTTGCGTTTGGACTCCGTTTGATATTGATTTCCTGCGATGTAAAAAACATGCAGAAAACAGCAACTGGCACTATGTTAACAGGTTAGTACCAAAAAATGATACAAAATGACTATAAAATGATTGTAAAACATCCAAGAATGGTAATATTACATCATGGAACAATAAAAAATTATAGATACGTTGGAGACAGATCAACATCCCCAAGCTTAATTCTTGCTCGTCCTCGAGTAGGTAAATGATAAAAACAGAATTTTTGATGTGGAATGCTGCCTAACATGTTCATCACTTTTCTTTTCTTTATAGCATGGACATATGGACTTTTATATGATTAAAATCTATAGTCTAGTTTTGACATGAGGACTTTAATACTCAAGCATACCAACAAGCAACCATGTCTTTCAAAATATCAACACTAAAGCAAGTTATCCCTAGCCCATCATGCTCAATCATTGATCCATTCATGAAACACACTCGAATATTAGCTACATCCAATGCTCATACGATCATAGTGCCCCTTAGTTGGTGCTTTGTAAGAGAAGATGGAGACTCAAATTCCAAACAAAAATTGCATAAGTAAAAGAAAGGCCCTTCGCGGAGGGAAGTATGGATTTGTAGAGGTGCCAGAGCTCAAAGCTTAAATCGAGAGATAAAATTATTTTTGAGAGGCATACTTTTCCTACCAACGGAAACAACTTGCAGCATCCCAACACTTTCCATGCTAGATACATCATAGGTGGTTCCCAAACAGAAAATAAAGTTTATTCCTTTTTCCACCATAACTTTCACTTTCCATGGCTAGCCGTATCCACGGGTGCCCTCCATACCAACACTTTCCAAGGAATTTATTAATTGACAACATAAAGTAAATTTATTTATTCATTTTGGGACTGGGCATCCGTAGTATCTTTGTTGTACTCTCGTGCATTGACAAGTGAATAAACACTCATCGTGAGAATGACACATCTAGCATGGAAAATATTGGCTACCCTTTACCGGTTCGCGAGTAGTAGAGCACACAAAAGAGAAATTTATTTTGAACATTAGAGATGGTACATGAGAATTTGCTTATAATGGCATGGAAATACCGCATATAGGTAGGTATAGTGTACTCATAAGGCAAAACTGGTTTACATTGTTTTGGATGCACATGCAGTGATCATACTTAGTGCAAAATGAAGGCTAGCAAAAGGATTGAGAAGCGACCAACCAAAAAGCAAAAAATCTCGTACCCAAGCATTAAGCATAAGTAACACCGAATAATTCACCATAAGTATGGTATAAATTTCATTGCATAACTATTGACTTTTGTGCTTGCATAGGGAATCACAAACCTTAACATCAATATTCTTATTAAAGCACAATTACTCATCAACATGACTCACATATCATATTATCATATCACAAAACGATTACTAAGAATCAAGTTTATTTTGTCCAATGATCTTCATGAAAGTTTTTATTCTCCTTGGATATCTATCACTTTGGGACTATTTTCATATGTTGCTTTTGATAAGCTCAAACAAATATAAGTGAAGATCATGAGCATATATTTTTTTATTTTCTCTCAAAATAATCTAAGTGAAGCAAGAGAGAATTTCTTAAAACTTTACTAACTCCCAAATAAATCTAAGTGAAGCATGAGAGCATTTCTTCAAAATTAACAAAGCACACCGTGCTCAAAAAGATATAAGTGAAGTACTAGAGCAAATCCATGGCTCTAAAAATTTAAGTGAAGCATAGTAGCAAGCAAAGAATAATATTTGGCTCTCTCAAAAGGGTGTTTACAGCAATGATTCAACACTTAAAAAACAAAGCAAAACTAGCAAATACTCATATCATACAAGACGCTCCAAGCAAAACTCATTTCATGTGACGAATAAAAATATAGTTTCAAGTAAAATACCGATGGTTGTCAGAAGAAAGCGGGGATGGCACTCGGGGGCATCCCCAATATTAGTTGCTTGCTACTTCTTTGAATATTATCTTGGGGTGCATCGGCCATCCCCAAGCTTAGCCTTTTGCTTATCCTTATTCCTTCATCCATCGTAAGATAGCCCAAAACTTGAAAACTTCAATCACGCAAAACTCAAACAAAACCTTCGTGAGATCCGTTAGTATAAGAAACCAAACAACTACTATAAGTACTGTAGAAAACCTATTCTTATTTTTTTGTGCATTATATCTACTGTATTCCAACTTTTATATGGCAAAAACTCATCAGAGAAAACAATAGAATCATCAAAACAGGCACACAACGCAAAGAAAACAGAATCTGTCAAAAATAGAACAGTCTGTAGCAATCTGACAATTACGAATACTTTTGTAAATCCAAAAATTATGAAATAAATTGGTGGACGTGATTAATTTGGCTATTAATCCTCTTCAAAAAGAATCAACTTAAAATCACTCTTCTGTAAAAAATGACAACAAATCTCGTGAGCGCAAAAGTTTCTGTTTTTCAGCAAGATCAAATAAACTTTCACCCAAGTCTTCCCAAAGGTCTTACTTGGCACAAACACTAACTAAAACACAAAAAACACAATCATAACAGTAGCACAATTGTTCTAACACTCAAGAACAGAAAGCAAAAAGCAAAAATAAATTTTAGTCATTGGGTTGCCTCCCAACAAGCGCTATCATTTTACGCCCCTAGCTAGGCATAACGCGTAGGATCTAAGTTTTGTCATCTTTGGTTCTAGATCCATAAGATGCCCTCATGATTGATTCATATGGTGGACTAATTCTTGTTCTAGGGAAGTGTTCCATTCCCATCCTTAGTGTAAATTGAAATTTAATATTGCCTTCTTTCATATCAATCACAACACCAATAGTACGCAAAAACGGTCTACCAAGAATAATTGGACAAGACGGATTGCAATCAATATCAAGAACAATAAAATCTATGGGCACATAATTCCTATTTTCAAGAATAAGAACAGCATTAATTCTTCCCATAGGCTTTTTAATAGTTGAATCCGCTAAGTGCAAATTTAAAGAGCATTCTTCAATATCGGTAAGACCAAGCACATCACATAAAGATTTCGGAATTGTAGAAAACTAGCACCCAAGTCACATAAAGAAAAACACTCATAATTTTAATATTGACTTTGATAGTAGGTTCCCACTAATCATGCAATTTTCTAGGAATTGAAACTTCTAATTCCAACTTTTCTTCAAAACCTTTCATCATAGCATCGACAATATGTTTAGTAAAAGCTTTATTTTGTACATAAGCATAGGGTGAATTTATCAAGGATTGCAACAAAGAAATACAATCAATCAAATAGAAACTATCATAATTAAAGTCTTTGTAATCCAAAATGGTGGGCACATCACTAGTTAAAGTCTTGACCTCTTCAAACCGACTTTTATCAATTTTTTCAACAAGACTTTCACCCTCCGAATCATAGGGACACCTTGTAACTAAAGTTGACTCTTCTCCAGTCCCTGTTTCATCAATCTTAAATTTATTAAACAAAGAATCAATAGAAGAAACACCAATCACTTTAAGATCTTCATCAGTTTTATGATAGTAATCACTAGAAAACGATGTTTCTAAAAGTTCTCTTTTAGCTCTAAGCATAGCGGTTCTTTTCTTACTTTCATCCATAGAAACATAAAGAGCTTTAATTGATTCTTCAACTTTAGGCACAAAAATTTTCATTTTGAGAGTTTCTACATCATGAGAAATTCTATCAACACTCCTAGACAAATCATCAATTTTATTCAACTTTTCTTCTATCGAAGTGTTAAAAGCCTTTTGCATATTAATAAATTCTTTATTATTGTTCTCAAGATCAGAGGTGTTTCTATTATTATTTTAGGTGGGATTACCATAGGAATTACCATAATTATTATAGGAATTACTAGGAAAAGGCCTAGGATTAAAATTACCTCTATAAGCATTGTTGTTGAAATTATTTCGCGAGACAAAATTCACATCTATGTCATCACTATTTTCCTCAATTAAAGTAGACAAAGGCACATCATTAAAATAAATAGGATCCCTTTTATTAGCAACCAACTTCATAAGAGCATAAACTTTTTCACTCAAAGAATTTATTTCTTCTACCGAATTGACTTTTTTACTAGTAGGAGCTCTTTCGGTATGCCATTGCGAGTAATTTGAAATAATATTGTCTAGCAATTTAGTAGCTTAGCCCAAAGTAATTTTTAGAAAAGTACCTCCCACGGCGGAATCTAAAAGATTACAAGAAACAATATTCAATCCCGCATAAAAAATTTGTATGATCATCCAAAAATTTAACCCATGAGTTGGGCAATAGTATCAATTTCATCCTTTCCCAAGATTGTGCAACATGCTCATGTTCAAGTTGCTTGAAATTCATGATCTGGGTTCTAAGGGAAATAATTTTTGCGGGCGGAAAATACTTGGTGATAAAATCATCTTTGCACTTGTTCCAAGAATCGATACTATTGCGAGGCAAAGAAGAAAACCAAATTTTTGCAAGATCTCGCAAAGAAAACGAAAACAATTTCAACTTCACTACATCATTATCCACATCTTTTATTCTTTTGCATATCGCATAATTCCATGAATGTGTTAAGATGGGACGCGGCATCCTCATTAGGAGTAACGGCAAATTGATCTTTCATAAAAAGATTCAACAAAGCAGTATTTATATCACACGACTCCGCACTAGTGGCGGGAGGAGCAATCGGAGTGCTAATAAGATCATTGTTGTTGGTATTTGAGAAATCACACAACTTGGTGTACTATTGAGTCATGATGACTACGCAACAAGATTGCACTCAAAAATAGATCTGACGAGAAAAAGGCAAATGAAAAAGAGGGCGAATAAAACGGCAAATTTTTGTGAAGTGGGGGAGAGAAAAACGAGAGGCAAATGGAAAATAATGTAAATTGCAAGGAGATGAGATTTATGATTAGGCACCTGGTTGATGTTGAAGATTCTCCCCAGCAACGGCGCCAAAAACTCCTTTTGATGTCTGCTAGAACTACGTTGGTATTTCCTCAAAGAGGAAGGGATGATGCAGTATAGCGATGGTAGGTATTTCCCTCAGTGATGAGACCAAGGTTATCGAACCAGTAGGAGAACCTCCTCACACCACATAAACAACACCTGCACACAAATAACAAATACTCGCAACCCAACGTGTTAAAGGAGTCGTCAATCCCTTTCGGGTACGATGCCTCAAGATAGGCAAAAATGTGAGGTAAAAAGTGGTAGATAGGATAAATATATCGCGGAACAAATAAATTACAGCAAGGTATTTTTGTATTTTTTGTTTAATAGATATGAAAATAAATGCAAAGGAAAATAGATCGCAAAGGCAAATATGATGAAAAGAGACCCCGGGGCTGTAGGTTTCACTAGTGGCTTCTCTCGAGAAAAATAGCAAACGGTGGGAAAACAATTACTGTTGGGCAATTGATAGAACTTCAAATAATCATGATGATATCCAGGAAATGATCATTATATAGGTATCACATCCAAGATTAGTAGACAGACTCCTGCCTGCATCTACTACTATTAATCCACACATCGACCGCTATCCAGCATGCATCTAGTGTATTAAGTTCATGGAAAAATGGAGTAATGCAATAAGAACAATGACATGATGTAGACGAGATCTGTTTATCTATTGCGAAGATATAGATCCCATCTTTTTATCCTTAGGAGAAATGATACATACCTGTCGGTTCCCCTTCTGTCACTGGGATCAAGCACCGTAAGATCGAACCCACTACAAAGCACCTCTTCCCATTGCAAGATAAATAGATCAAGTTGGCCAAACAAAACCCAAATATTGGAGAAGAAGTACGAGGCTATAAGCAATCATGCATATAAGAGATCAAAGAAGGCTCAAATAAATTTCTTGGATAAAAACATAGAACTGATCATAAACACAAAGTTCATCGAATCCCAACAAACACACCGCAAAAAGACTTACATCATATGGATCTCCATGAGACCATTGTATTGATAATCAACAAAGAGATAGAGAGAGAGAGAGAGGAAGCCATCTAGCTACTAACTACGACCCCGTAGGTCTACAAAGAACTACTCACACATCATAGGAGAGGCACCAACGGAAGTGGTGAACCCCTCCATGATGTTGTCTAGGTTGGATCTAGTGGTTCTGGACTCTGCGGCGGCTGGATCAATATTTCGTCGACTCCCCTCGGGTTTCTGGAATATTATGGTATTTATAGAGCAAAGAGGTGGTTCGGGGGCACCCGAGGAGGGCAACACCCCCCAGGCACGACCTAGTGGGTGCTGCTCCCCTCGAGCAGCCCCCAGGTGCTTCTTTGGCCCATTGGCTTTCTTCTCGCCCAACAAAATCCTCTAGGAGTTGTGTTGCATTTGGACTGCGTTTGATATTGATTTCATGCGATGTTAAAAACATGCAGAAAACAGCAACTGGCACTGGGCACTATGTCAATAGGTTAGTACCAAAAAATAATATAAAATGACTATAAAATGATTATAAAACATCCAAGAATGATAATGTAATAGCATGGAACAATAAAAAATTATAGATATGTTGGAGACATATCAGTGCAGCAGCCTTGGACCTCTTGCTGTTGGAACTCTCTGGCACGTCATCAATGGGTGTGGCACACTCCAAAGAGGTACACTTCCCGGATTACTTGCTACCATCCTTGCTAGCCTTCTTCTCTCTTTTGCTTTCCTTGGCGGGCACTATGGCTTCAGCGGCCTCTACCGCGACTGCTTCCCGATACATCTTATCCACGCAAATAATTGTGTCTTTCTTGTCTGACGGACTAGAAATGACGCCCATCGGCCCTGGCATCTTCAAGGTGTTGTAGACATAGTGGGATGCCGCCATGAATTTGGCCAGGGCTGGGCGTCCAAGGATTCCGTTGTACGGCAGGGGGAGGTCGACCACATCAAACACAACCTTCTCAGTCCGGTAGTTCAACTCTCCTCCGAATGTCAATGGCAACGTGATCTTTCCCTTAGGATGACTCCTGCCGAGATTGACTCTTGAAACGTGTTGTGGTCTTAAGCTCTTCCTGTGCTATCTGGAGTTTGTTGATAACCTTTGGGGAAATCAGATTCAAACCGGCCCTGCCGTCAACCAACATCTTTGTGACTTTGAGGTTGCGGATCATTTGTGAGACCAACAACGGCAAGCACCCTACCGTAGTGATGCGGTCGGGGTGATCCTCTTCATCAAAGATGATGGGCGTGTGTGACCACTTCAGTGGCTTCCAAGAACCTGCCGCTGGCTCTATGGCATTGACCTCATGTGCCCACTATTTAATTTGGTGGTGAGAGGAGTGTAGAGATGCATCCCCGTCAATACACATGGCGTCAGTGGCCTTCTGGAATTCCTGCTCGCTGGTTTCCTTTTCATCCCCTCCATCACTTCCAGCATTGCAATCCTCCTTCTCTCGGCCTCTGCCGGGTTTCCCTTGGTTCTGAGGAGCTTTGCCGGGGTGATTTGCTTCACCACCCCGGCCCTTCCCGCCAGTGTTGTTCTAACCTTTTTTGACGCGGAGCATCCTACGGACATCACAATGTCACGAGTCCGTTCGGCAAGTGATACGTGTGACATCTACTTCACTTACACAAACGTGAATCGTCTCCTTTACGCATGTTCACTTGACCCCTTTTGGGATGGTATACTACTTGACACTCCTCTTGTGTGCATACATATGTATTGTCGAAACACATGGACGACGAGGAGGAGTGCGGATGCAAGTGTGCAACTACATGATCTGTGAGAGAAGCATGGAAGAGGAGGAAGAAGAGAATCTACCCAGTCCAAAAATACCGGTACAACCACCCAACTACCTCCCAACTACAGGTCGACCGGTACAACCGCCCAACTACCGCCCAACTACTGGACAACCTTTTGTAATCAAGCGGCACAAGACCGTTACAACCCCGGTTATTCCCCAGCTACGTCTAGAAGGTACTACCGGTCCAACCACCGGTACAACCGGTCCATACCTCTGCGAACACCTCCAGAAACCAGTACCTAAGCTCCTAGCTGTAGAACGGCTCACATATCCGGTACAACCGGTCTGCCTGCTATTCGCACACGAACACGTCACCGTGTACCTCCAACGCCAAGGGTGATGCACCGCAGCTCACGTCGAAGGAGACCCGTCGGGAAGCGCGGTACGCAGGCAATCCGGCAGGTGCTTTTGAGGACCCGAACCCCACACGCCCGGGAGGGACCCCGTCAGGGTGCGCGGTGGCTATGGGCTGCCCTAGGTCGGCCTGACCGCCCCTAGGGCCTCGAGGTTCGCCGCCCTACAACAAGAAGAACGAACGAAGAACGAGGAAGAAGAGCAAGGAAGAGGGAAAAGTAAAGGTAAAAGATGTAGATAGATTTGCTCGATTGTGTGTTGTTGTTCAATCGGCCGTCACCCCTTAAGTATATAAGAGGCGGCTGGACTTCCCGTGCATGGAAAAGGCTTCAATTCATGTCCAAAACCATAATCCAATTCGGATTTGTTTCGTCCAAACTTTCCAAAACTGTTCGGTAAAATCTGGCTGCACCTTGCGGGTCATGTTTGGGGGAGTAAACGATCTCGGATGGAAACGAGCCCAAAAGCAACCTTGACCGTTTCGACGAGGCGAACAACTTTAATGTTGAACGTTTTTTGATCTGAGGCCATATTGAGGGGGTTTTCAGCTGTTTTCTGAAGTCCGCAGCAGTGAAATTCAAAACCCGGACGAACATACCCGGAGTGTCCGTCCATCCACAGAGAAAATCAAAACCCGGATGGTTTTCCCCGGAGTGTCCGGCCATCCAGTGTAGTAGTGTCTTGTACTGGCTGTAACCTTTGTATAGGACCTCGGATTAAGACGATTTTTATATCAAAATCGACCATTTCGACGAGACGAAGATAATTCGTGTTGATCATTTTTCCATATGAGGACATCTTAATTAGGTTTCCAGCCATTATTTAATCTGGTGTCAACATGAGCATCTATGAACTTGTCATAACTTTTGCATCCGAGCTCCGTTTTAGACCATCTTCATATCCATCTTGATCTTCTCGAAAAGATCCATCCCATGGTGACCTCCAATCATAAGTTTGAATTAATCTTGACATAGCTTAAAGCAACTTTTACCATTGTGCCACTTTTGAGCGCCAACACATGCCCCCCTGTTTTTCGGTAAAGCTAGGGTGCCGAGAAATAACTTGTACCATATTTGTTCTAAGGACGATGCCAACACTCCATCGGCCATTTATATGTTCTTAGGGCGATAGTTATATATCAGCCATGTTTATGCTAAGGGCGATAGTTATATATATCGTCCGTTTGCCTATCTAGGCTTCTTGCCACACACTTGGGTGATACTTCTTTAAATATTTGCCATTGAGAGCTCGAGGTAATAATGTGCCTTGTACAGATTCCACCAAATATGAGTTTCTGCGAACCACTCTTGTAATCTTATAAGGACCTTCCCAACTTGGAGACCACTTCCCGATCTTTCTATCTTTTGAACCCATTGGTAGAAACCTTCAACATGAGATCGCCAACTTGAAAATTCTTCAACTTGACCTTCTTATTGTAAGCGCTTGCCACCCTCAACTTATCTCTCTCTATGGCATTCAAAGCAGCCAAACGTTTATCGGCGACTTCATCAATATTGTCCATCATCAAGTTATAGAAGTCTACCACCGATAAATCATTTTGTTTGGCTATTCTCAAAGCATTCAAATTCACTTCCACTGGTAAAACGGCTTACTGACCATATACGAGCTCATATGGAGTTACCTTTGTAGCACCATGCCTTGAGATTCTGTGTGCCCACAAAGCTTCGGACAATAGCTCATGACATCTTCTTGGATTATCCTCAATCTTCTTCTTGATGAGCTTGATTAATACTTTATTAGTAGACTCAGCTTGTCCATTGGCTTGGGCATAATATGGAGAGGAATTGAGCAACTTTATCTTATATGATTCGGCAAATTCTCTGACTTGATGTGACATAAAGGAAGAACCTTGGTCCGTAGTTAATGTTTGAGGAATGCCGAATCTATGAATAATATGCTCAGTTATGAATTGAATTACCTCTGTATGCGTCATATTTTTGAGTGGTATTGCTTCAGACCATTTACTGAAATAATTAGTTGTCACCAACACGAACCCCGATGCCCCTTTGAAGAAGAAGGATGAATCTCTCCAATAAAGTCTAATCCCCAACCTCTAAAAGGCCACGGCTTGATAATAGGATGTAACATAGCAGCGAGAGCTAACTGAATATCACCAAACTTTTGACAAGCTTCACATCCTTTATAATACCGGAAGCAATCACTAACCATTGTCGGCCAATAAAACCCAACACGTTGTAGTAACCATTTCATCTTGGGAGCCGACTGATGAGTGCCACAAATACCTTCATGGACCTCTTCCATAGCAACTCTCGCTTGGTCCTCGTCCAAGCACTTTAAAAGAACATCATCAACCGATCGGTGATAGAGACCATCATCTCTCATTGTGTATTTGAAAGCCATACGCTGAATAGTCCTGTCCACCCTTTTACTAGGACCACACAAATAATCAATAATGGGCTTCCTCCTTTATTGATTTTCTCCTGCATTAAATATTTCATTAGTGGCTGAAACGGTGGGCTCCGGTTCGGCCTCCCCTATGTTGGCAAGACTAGACATCGGCCTTTGAGAAATATGAAACATGCCACGATCAACATGATAGCCAGATGCTTGTTGTGCCAACTCATTTGCTCTCCAATTGTCATGTCTAGATATATGAGCAATGCTAAAATAATCCAAAGTAGAAATTATATCTAGACATTTATCACGATAAACATTAAGTGATTCATCAAAACATTGAAAGACTTTGGATATCTGTTGCACTACTAATAACAAATCACCAAAAGCCTCAATATGTGTAGCACCTATGGCAAGCAACATCTCTAAGCCGAATAACAATGCTTCATATTCGGCTTGATTATTTGTGCAAAAATGTTCTAAGTGGCATGAGGCTTCAAAGACAGCACCACGAGGAGATATATAAACAATACCAATACGTTGGCCATTGCTACAAACGGAACCATCAAAATATAATCTCCATGGTACTAACGAGACAAGGTTTGTGTCAATATCATGCTTTTCATCAATCCGATGCTCAACAATAAAATTAGCAATGATTTGGCCTTTCATGGATTTCAGAGATTCATAAGCCAAATCATATTCAATTAAGGCATAAGCCCACTAGCCAATTCTGCAACTATGAATTGGTCTATGCAACATATATTCAATGACATTGGTCATGATGTCTCAACTCCATTCAATCAATAATATAGGCATACATATAAATTTCCATGGGCACGTAGCTTATCTCGCTCTCCAATCGAACTAAGGATGATGTTAGAGTACTACACTGGCCATACTTTGACATATTCTTAGGGCGATAGGTAAATATCAGCCATTACCATGTCAACTTCGTTCAAAGCACATATAGCCGAAACAAACAAATGAAATGACAAATCAAGTATTTCGGCCCTTTGGATCAGCAAAAAACTTGTAGCTAACCTAATGTATAGTGAATTGGTAATGCCCATTCATGATGTAAGAAATTATATTGCATCCATGGATTAAAATAAGCACATTGAGGGTTACCAATCATACCTGATGACGAATTCCATGACATAGGCGTTAATGGCATAGTTGAAGAATATGGACAATGTGTAGACCGAAGATGTTGAAACCTTCGGCTTGGTTCTTCATAGTTTTCACTCTTTTCCTTCTTCACCTGTGCCGCACTTCTTGTAATGGAAGCTTGCACATAATTCTTATTTTGAGCACTTCCTTTGTGAACCCATGCCATGTTCCTTTCTTCAAGTTCTTATGCACTAAGTTTTTGTAATTTTTTGTTTTGCCAATATGATAAGCCGAGTGGACACCTCGGCTGTGATTCTATTTCAACTAATGGCAACTCATTTTTGGCGTTGTGCACCCTCAACTTATTTTCTTCATATTTGGCACTTTGATTCTCGACAGTTGATTGCTTCATCTCATTGCCTTTAGTAGCCAATGTTAACACTTTAATTGGCTCTTTATCCTTTAAGATCAAATCTGAATTGGCACTCTTGCGACCATCTTTTTTAACTCAATATACTTGTTTGATCACCTCTTTTTTCTTTCTTGAGCTCTGGACTGATTCTTTCTTATCGAAACGGTCTTGAAAATATGACTGCTCACTGAACGTTGATCTTCTTGGAGCTGCATAATAATGGTGAGATGGTCTAAAATATGATGGAGAATGTGCCATTGTATCATACCTGTCCCATGATGAATATCGATCTACATGAGCATAGGGAGGCATCCACGACAATGGCATTGGCGACCCAAAATAAGGATATGAACACGTGGCATGAAAATTCTCTTCTTGCCAATACTGATCCTTGGATTTGCGCCTAGGGAGTGATCTTGATGTTTTTGCATTACTCGACCGATAAGCACCATTCTCTTCAGTTTTCTTTTGATATTTATCTAATAATAGTGCAAAAGTGACCTTGGATTTCTTGTGCTTGTGCTTGTTGCGGCCTTTATCTCCTTTGGGTTTGCTTGCATCGATCTTTGGATTGCTTTGTCCCCCAATCCTTGGCGTCTTCATTGGATCTTCGATAGAACTCATGCCTTCAAGAATATTTTCATTATGCTCTTGAACAACTTCTTTACTTGAACGCTTGATCCCATCACCTGCAGTTTTTACCTTCTCATTTTTAAATGAATCATCTTGAAACAGCCAATTGAAAAACTTTTTTCCATTAGGACCAATCAGAATAGACTGGTCATCCCTTGGTGTTTCAACAAATTTTAATCGTCCTTAATCAATGGCCGATTTAACTATTTGACAAAACATGTTGCAATCCTCAAAATTATGCTTGGACGAATCATGCAACTTGCAATACATTCGTCCTTGGATTGATGAACTCACATGGTGATCAAGAACTCTAATGTAATTATTTTTCAGCAACAAATCAAATATTTGATCACACATGCTTGAATTGAAGGTAAACTTTTTATTCTCTTGTCGATCTTGTTGTGAGAATGGCTTTGTAACTAAGCACATGAATGGTTCAGATTTGGAGTCTTCGCATTCGGCTATGCATTGTGTTTTGCACTCTATCTCCGATGTCTTTGGATAAGATATTACATAAGCATCAGTTTTCTCAATAGAATTTAACCTTGGCTTTAAATTTCTGAAACAAAGATAGTTAGAATATACATGTCTCAATTGAGACCAAATGCAAGCCAAGTAATAAATAAGCAAAGCTATCCAATTAGATATGAACTTTAGATAAAGCAATAGGGAAAGCCTTGGCTGGAAAAATAAGTCACTATCGGTCTTTATAAATGGTGCAATGGGTTGACCGATAGGCTCAATAACAATTTTATTGCTAACAAGTAAATTACCCTTCTTCATTGGTCTTTCAAAATTACTTATGAGGACTTTTCTAATAGATGCATCAACTATGAAATTGCGACCAAATCTGGAGATAGGAAAATTACTTGCTAGGCATACCTCTTCAAATATGTTGGGAGAGCATGACAGTGATGTGACTTGAACAATATCTTGCTCCATCTTTGGATGGCTCCCCAAGGCCTTATCATCATCTTTTTCTTGATTCCGTGCATCATTACTTTGAAGATCCTTGTCAGCCAAACTTTGTTTAGCTACTTGCTCTTGTCCTTGAGGCTTGTTAATTTCTATGGCACGGAACTCATAGGGAAGGAAGTAGGTTCCATTAACTTCGAAAAATTAAGCATGGTTGCTTTGCTATGCTTGCCATGCCCTTTCTCAATAATGCTTTTTCAACCGAAGCACTTTCATGCTCCGAATCATCCTTGTTTTCATGGATACTACCAATTGGCAATGCTTCTTTTACTTGAGCTAATTCTTTTTCTTTTTGTTTCTGACGGCGAGCAGCAAAATTGGCTTTAAGTTTTTTTCTCAATTTCAGCCCACTCCAGATATAATTGCCCCCCAGCGCTTTTAGATTCTTTCGGTAATGACACATGGGTGTTGCCGAAACTTTGCAATTGTGTAGGGGGTGTATAATATGATGTTGTACTAGGTGAAGGCATATGCATTGTTGTAAAACCATATTTTTGCTCGGCAATTTTATCAATTGGCAAAGATTCATCTTCTTGCAAAACTCTAGATTTTATTGCGGCATAATCAGGAAATAGCCCCTTTTCATGTTCTTCAAGGCAAAGAGCACTAATCTTGTTATTTTGGCCTATATCCCTTTTTAACGTAGCCACTTCCCATTCTTTAAGGGATTGCTCCACAATATTTTTAGACTCTTTCGGCAATGAGGTGTTGCCGAAATTATGCAATTGTGTAGAGGATGCAATATATGCTACACTATTAGATGATGGCATGTGCACTCCTGGAATTTTTTCACTTATTCGGCTATGACCATGAAGGTGCGAAGCCGAATTATGAGCATCTATAGTTGTATACGGTGCCGAAAAATTACTAACATGAGGTGTAGCATGTGACGGTCGAGAGTAACTGACCGAATAGCCATTAGTAGCATGGCCAATTCTCTCATTCATCGGCATGGTTGGATTAGTATATTGCACATTGGTTGCCGATGAATAAAAGGGTGAAACACTTTCTTGCATGGCATTGGAAATTCTAACTTGGGGTGTTTCAAATTGATTAATCAAACTCATCATGTTGCTCACCGGCATATGAATTTGCTGGGTTGCCGATGCATGAGAGTTAGGATACATATGTTGCATGTTGCTAAAATTATATGAAGTTGAAGCATGAACATTATTCTGAATAGGCTGTTGCACATAATTAGATGCATGATTGATAAAACTAGGGCTAGCCGATACAGTATGCTCATTAGATGATCTAGCATCAACATATGCATTATTTGCATCTACATAAGTGAATTGGGCATTCATGTTAGCTTTGTGGATTGCAAACCCTAAATGACGATCTCTTCGTAGCAAGAACAGGCCGGAGACCGTTCAAAGCTTCGGTCCCCGGCGAAGTCGCCAAAAAGTGTGTTCGCACACGAACACGTCACCGTGTACCTCCAACACCGAGGGTGATGCACCGCAGCTCACGTCAAAGGAGACCCGTCGGGAAGCGCGGTGCGCAGGCAATCCGGCAGGTGCTTTTGAGGACCCGAACCCCACACGCCCGGGAGGGACCCCGTCAGGGCGCGCGGTGGCTATGGGCTGCCCTAGGTCGGCCTGACCGCCCCTAGGGCCTCGAGGTTCGCCGCCCTACAACAAGAAGAATGAATGAAGAACGAGGAAGAAGAAGAACAAGGGAGAGGGAAAAGTAAAGGTAAAAGTGTAGATAGATTTGTTCGATTGTGTGTTGTTGTTCAATCGGCCGTCACCCCTTAAGTATATAAGATGCGGCTGGACTTCCTGTGCAAGGAAAAGGCTTCAATTCACGTCCAAAACCCTAGTCCAATTTGGATTTGTTTCATCCGAACTTTCCAAAACTGTTCGGTAAAATCTGGCTGCACCTTGCGGGCCATGTTTGGGGGAGTAAACGATCTCGTATGGAAACGAGCCCAAAAGCGACCTTGACCGATTCGACGAGGCGAACAACTTTCATGTTGAACGTTTTTTGATCTGAGGCTATCTTGAGGGGGTTTTCGGCTGTTTTATGAAGTCTGCAGCAGCGAAATTCAAAACCCGGACGAACATACCCGGAGTGTCCGGCCATCCACAGAGAAAATCAAAACCCGGATGGTTTCCCCGGAGTGTCCGGCCATCCAGTGTAGCAGCGTCTTGTACTGGCTGTAACTTTTGCATACGACCTTGGATTAAGACGATTTGTATATCAAAATTGACCGTTTCAACGAGACGAAGACAATTCATGTTGATCATTGTTCCATATGAGGACATCTTAATTGGGTTTCCAGCCATTCTTTAATCTGGTGTCAACATGAGCATCTCTGAACTTGTCATAACTTTTGCATCCGAGCTCCATTTTAGACCATCTTCATATCCATCTTGATCTTCTCGAAAAGATCCATCCCATGTTGACCTCCAATCATAAGTTTGAATTAATCTTGACATAGCTTAAAGAAACTTTGACCATTGTGCCACTTTTGAGCGTCAACACCTGCCAGCAGTAAAGGGGTCAATGACCCGTGTAACCCCCAACTTACCCCTTGGAATATAAGTACTCTTCCCTAGCTCCGAATTAGGGTTACCAAAGTGATAGATCATTTCTATGTGAGCTTTGCTCCTACCTCTACTCTTGAGAGAGAGAGAGAGAGACTACCACTCCCATGGAGTTTAAGCCTCCATGTGAGAAGATCCTGCGGGATATCGTCAAGGCCCCTCACAGTAAGATTCGTCTAGGATATCATCAAGACTTCCTCTTGGAGATGAACTCTACCTTGTATCTTTCCCTTTGCTGTTCATGTACCCATGTGGATCTTGTGTGTTTGATTGTCTAGTGGATGTGTGATTGGACTTGTTCTTGAGTGTTTCCACTTGTGATTTCTCTCCATTCTTCCCCGTGTTCTCCGTGTTCTTTGAGGGATCCCACTCCAATCATGAAATATCGGCCTACACCGGGTTAGCTCCGTATCATATGGTATCATGAGCCACGTTTATCACGAATTTGGAGTCCCTACCCCTTGTTTCTAGCCTTCTTTTGCTTGACTTCGTCCTAAATTCGGAAATCCCCACCAAAATAGCCCCAATTTTTTTGTGATTTGTTGGTTTTGATGATGTTTTGTTGATTTTGATCCATGGATTTGCTTGGTTTCGAGTGGATCTAGCATCTCCCCAAGTTTCCCGACTTTCCATCCACAAAATCTCTCTAATTATTGCCCCCAAAATCATCCATTTCCGCCCCAAATCCATTCGGATCCAGATCTGAGCAAATATTTCCCGACAAAAGCGGTACAACCAGCCACCAAGGCGGTACAACCGCTCCACCATCCCCTGATACTTCTGCCAGCCCAAAAATGGAACCCCAGGATGCTCCAGGAGTGGTACAACAACCGCCCACCCAAGCGGTACAACCGCCCCTCTCAGTTTCAGCCGTGGCTAATTGACAAATTTGACCATAACTAATTCATCCGGAGTCCCTTTTTGATGTTATTTAGCTCATTAGATAGTTATTGACATCGCCCATCCATATAGATAGGTTCCAACACCATTAGACACCATCATTTTTTTGAACTTTGGCATCCTTTCCTAGGGCTTTCACCATATCATTCACATTACCACCACCAACTTCCGCAACCTAACCCATTTTGTTCCCCATAGTATTAGTTGTTGCTTGAGTAGTGATTCGAGTCTCCTAAGGTGTTTCGGCTACTTAGGGACGGTTACTTCTTCATCAACCACCGCCATGACATCCGCATAACCTTGCCCACCATATATTTCCACCACCCCACCTTAACCCAATTCTGTTTGAGCTTGTTTGTGTTGTGACTTGTGTCTCCTAAGGTGTTTCAGCTACTTAGGGGCCGCGTGCTTCCAACTCCGACACCGTGTATAGCCCATTATACCCTTCCACCACCATAGCCCATTTTGAACGGGTTTCCACCAACACTTCCGCATTGCCAAGTGCAAACCACCACCGCTTTCCGCTACCACCATTTGACAATTGGCCTTTGAGATTTTGAGTTTGTGGTTTTTTCCTTTCCTAGGGTGTTTTGGCTAACTAGGAATGGTTTGACATCGATAACACCGCCGCTCAACCTCGTCAAGGATTCGACATCGACCACTTCGTCATAACCCGTCCTTATGTACACAAACCATTGACGGTAACCTCGACGACACCATCGTATATTCCCCTTGCAATTGCATTGATAACCCCTAGCCCATTTTGCATCACTTTCCTATCGAGACTAGCCATTTGAGTATTGCCGGCAATGTTACTTGTGCACATTAGTGATCATTGATCCGCTATTCCATTGCATAATACCATATCATATTGGTATCATCTTGGTATCATCATATCATCTCGTGTGCCACAAGATTGTTCCCGCATATTCACAATTGCTATCTTGGTTTGTGCATCGTGGCCATACAAAAAAAGCTTTTAAGCAAAAAAGGAGAACAAAGAGCTTGTAAGCAAGACCCATAGCATTGTATCATAGTGCATTCCAATATATCATATGGCATCATACTTGATCATTTTGGATCATTGTGTGAGAAACACCGGGAACCATACATACATAGCATACCTGGGATAGAAAGTTTATCCATTTTGCATCTTATAGGTTTAGCACAAGTTCCGTATCCGCCTATTGAGCAATCATGCTAGCGTCCCTCTTGAGTTGTGCAACACGAGCGTTTTCCGTGGACTCCACATTTTGTGCTCATTCCTTGGTTGCACCACCCCATTTATTTATCCGTGTGTGTGTTTCCGTGTGCCATTCATTGCTATTGGTCTACTTGTTTCACTTGCAAATTTGTGAATCTTTTTCAACATTATTGACTCTTGCTAACATTTTGCACCAAATTTTTGTGTCACTATCGTCACCGAGCTCCACCATAAGCTTTACTTGATAGGTGTGAGTGAGCAAGTCCAATACCAATTCCACTATTCTTTCATGTCACATTGAGTGAAACAGGATACATCCTCAACTTCGGGAAAAGGTAAATTGGTATTGTTTATCTCATTTCCTACTCACCTTTGCTCGACTCTTGTGATGGATAGGCAAAGCACACCTCCTTTGGTCTACAACAACAACAAGTTCGATGCCACGAAAAACAACTTCGAAGCTAAGATGCAAGCTCAAATGGAGGAGATCAAAGCCCTCATCAAGGCCTATAAGCGGTCTTCCTCATCTTTGAGAAGACGTTCTAGTGCACATGCTTCCGAGCTACCATCTCCGGCAAGATCACATCAGCATCGACACAATCACCGACAAGAACGTGAAGGTCAAGAGCTCAACACCAACAACTGCTCAACGACTTCACCATCTCCCTTGGCATCTTCGCCAAGCGACTTCAAGGCATCTTCTCCTACGGACATACGACATCTTCGCCTACAAGCACCTCAAGACTACGCTCAAGAGAAGCTCCCCAAGCTCAAGTCTGCGATTTCCACAAGCTACTACGACCTCGACACCGACTACAAGATTCCTTTCTATGGGACTCATGAACCCGAGGAGTATCTCGAGTGAGAGCGCTTGATGAACGACTACCTCAGGCTACATCACAACAAACTTCCACGCCTACGTGTCGACATGGTGGCTTCACACACCTTCGGAGAGCTACGACATGAGTTGGTCCAAGACGAAAAGAGGTATGAAGCGAGAATTCGTGCCTCCAACCTACACGGAACAACTTCAACGCCAATTGGAGAACACCATCCATGGATCCAAGTCCATCAATGCGTACTTCCAAGAGATGAAGAATGCCTTGCGATGAGCTGATGTCTACTAGGCAACCTTCTTCTTGTAGATGTTGTTGGGCCTGCAAGTGCACAGGTTTGTAGGACAGTGGCAAATTTCCCTCAAGTGGATGACCTAAGGTTTATCAATCCGTAGGAGGCATAGGATGAAGATGGTCTCTCTCAAACAACCCTGCAACCAAATAACAAAGAGTCTCTTGTGTCCCCAACACACCCAATACAATGGCAAATTGTATAGGTGCACTAGTTCGGCGAAGAGATGGTGATACAAGTGCAATATGGATAGAAGATATAGGTATTTGTAATCTGAAAATATAAAAACAGCAAGGTAACTAATAATAAAAGTGAACGTAAACGGTATTGCAATGATAGGAAACAAGGCATAGGGTTCATACTTTCACTAGCACAAGTTCTCTCAACAATAATAACATAGATAGATCATATAACAATCCCTCAACATGCAACAAAGAGTCACTCCAAAGCCACTAATCGAGGAGAACAAACGTAGAGATTATGGTAGGGTATGAAACCACCTCAAAGCTATTCTTTCGGATCAATCTATAAAAGAGTTCATACTAGAATAACACCTTAAGGCACAAATCAACCAAAACCCTAATGTCACATAGATACTCCATTGTCACCTCAAGTATCCGTGGGCATGATTATACGATATGCATCACACAATCTCAGATTCGTCCAACCAACATAAAAGTACTTCAAAGAGTGCCCCAAAGTTTCTATCGGAGAGTCAAGAAAATGTATGCCAACCCCTATGCATAGGTTCATGCGCGGAACCCGCAAGTTGGTCACCAAAACATACATCAAGTGGCACATGATATCCTATTGTCACCACAGATAAACACGGCAAGACATACATCAAGTGTTCTCAAACCAAAGACTCAATCCGATAAGATAACTTCAATAGGGAAACTCAATTCATCACAAGAGAGTAGGGGGAGAAACATCATAAGATCCAACTATAATAACAAAGCTCGCGATACATCAAGATCGTTCCA
Organism: Triticum timopheevii; assembly: GCA_963921465.1. Lineage (NCBI taxonomy): Eukaryota > Viridiplantae > Streptophyta > Magnoliopsida > Poales > Poaceae > Triticum > Triticum timopheevii. The sequence continues at coordinate 150,370,989 of OY997262.1, read as the reverse complement.
TAGAGAGAACACGAGAGAGAGAGAGAGAGATCAAACACATAGCTACTGGTACATACCCTCAGCCCCGAGGGTGAACTACTCCCTCCTCGTCATGGATAGCGCCTGGATGATGAAGATGACCACCGGTGATGGGTTCCCCCTCCGGCACAATGCCGGAACGGACTCCCGAGATGTTTTTCGTGGCTACAGAGGCTTGCGGTGGTGGAACTCTCGATCTATCTTGATATTAGATGGTTTTAGGGTACGTAGGGTTATATAGGCAAAAGAAGTCGGTCGGGGGGTGCTCGAGGGGTCCACGAGATAGGGGGTGCGCCCTGTAGGCGGGGGGGGGGGGGCCTATCTCCTGGGCTCCTCGAGTATCTTCTGACTTGACCTCCAAGTCTCCAGGATGATAATCTTCGAAAAAATCACGTTGCCGAAGGTTTCATTCCGTTTGGACTCCGTTTGATATTCCTTTTCTTAGAAATACTGAAACCGGCAAGAAAACAGCAATATGGGCTAGGCCTCCGATTAATAGGTTAGTCCCAAAAGTAATATAAAAGTGTATAATAAAGCTGATAATCATTCAAAACACATAGTAATATAGCATGAAATGCTTCATAAATTATAGATACGTTGGAGACGTATCAGCATCCCCAAGCTTAATTCCTACTCGTCCTCAAGTAGGTAAATGATAAAGAAATAATTTATGAGTGTGAATGCTAGAAGGTGCACAAGTTTGATCAATGATAATTTCAATCACCTTTTCTAGCATGATTATATGTCATAACAGTAGTTCATCTCATAAAACTATTCATAATCAAGTAACAAGCTATTCACATGTTAAAGCATAGACCATAAACTTTCTTGAAAACTAGCAAACTTCATTCTTAGTCATCAAACAACTGCAATTCATAGGTAGTCATTAAACATTTTCAGGAAGAGTCTATGTCAGAGCTTTGATTTAGCAAACTTCACATACTCAACTATCATATAGTCTTCTACAATTGCTAACACTCACGCAATACTTGTGGTTATGAAGTTTTAATCAGACACAGAGAAAGATTGGGGCTTATAATGTTGCCTCCAAACGTATTCACCTTTGGGTGATGTCAACAATAATAGTTCATGCTAACTTACATCCAATTGGATATATATATATATATATATATATATATATATATATATATATATATATATATATATATATATATATATATCGGGATCACCCCAACACAAAGTGCTTGCCAAAGGATAAAATGAAAAAGGGAAAGGTGAAGATTGCCTTGACTCTTGCATAAAAGTAAAAGGCATAAAGTAAAAGATAGGCCCTTCGCAGAGGGAAGCAGAGGTTGTCATGCGCTTTTAGGGTTGGATACACAAAATCTTAATGCGAAATAACGTCACTTTATATTTCCCCTTGTATATGGACCTTTATTATGCAGCCCGTCGCTTTTATTGCTTCCATAACAAGTTCGTACAAAGCTTATTTTCTCCGTACTAATAAGTCATGCATATTTAGAGAGCAATTTTTATTGCTTGCACCGATGACAACTTACTTGAAGGATCTTACTCAATCCATAGGTAGATATGGTGGACTCTCATGGCAAAACTGGGTTTAAGGATATTTGAAAGCACAAGTAGTATCTCTACTTGGTGCAAGGAATTTTGTCTAGCATGAGGGGGAAAGGCAAGCTCAACATGTTTGAATGATCCATGACAATATACTTTAACTGAGATGTCGGAAAACATAAACCATTACGTTGTCTTCCTTGTCCGACATCAACTCTTTAGCATGTCATACTTAATGAGTGCTCCCAATTATAAAAGATGTCTAGGATAGTATATTTATATGTGAAATCTCTCTTCCTTCAATATTCTTTCATGAATTGTTCAAATGACCAATACAAAGCTTGCTAACCTTCAATAATTTTACAACCTCTACTTCTTAGATGTGAAGTCATTACTCCCCATGGGATAAGAAAATGAAACATATATAATTTCAGATTTATGACAATCAACTCATTCAACAATTTACTCATAGGATATAAGGCACACGAGTAAATGACCAACTACTCCAACAAGGTATAAGTGAAGATCAATGAGTAGCTAAATAATTATGTAGCTATATGAAGACTCTCTCTCTCATTAAAGAATTTCAGATCTTGGTATTGTATTCAAACAGCAAGCAAAACAAAATAAGATGACATTGCAAGGATAGCACAACTCATGTGAAGAAGTAAAAACTTAGGCTCAACCGATACTAACCGATAGTTGTTTGAAGAAGAATGGTGGGATGCCTACCGGGGCATCCCCAAGCTTAGATGCTTGAGACTTCTTGAAATATTATCTTGGGGTGCCTTGGGCATCCCCAAGCTTAAACTTTTGTGTTTCCTTAATTCCTCTCATATCATGGTTTCTCTTTTTATCAAAAGCTTCATCCACAACAAACTCAACAAGAACTCGTGAGATAGGTTAGTATAAACCAATGCAAAAGCTTATCATTTTCTACTGTAACAAATCACTAAAATTATTATTCAACATTTCATACTAAATGCCTCTGCATATTTAATACTCCTATCCTCAAATAGAATCATTAAACAAGCAAACATATGCAAACAATGCAAACATAACAGCAATCTGCCAAAACAGTATAGTCTGTAAAGAATGCAAGAGTAAGAATACTTCCCTAACTCCAAAAATTATTAAATAAGATTCCCACTGTAGTAAATTTATCATAGCTCATTATGCAAAAAGTTTCAACATTATATCATACTCTGACTTTTCTAGGGAATTTTTGCAACAGCGATAAACTTTCTGTTTTCAAATAGCAACATGTATACTAGCAAAATAAGCATGGTAAAGGCTATCCTTGACTTTTTTTATTGAAAATAAAGATGCAAAACACTATTCTAAATAACATCAAGCAAATACTAACAAAAGAAAATGACGCTCCAAGCAAAACACATATCATGTGGTGAATAAAAATATAGCTCCAAGTAAAATTACTGATGAAGGAAGACGAAAGAGGGGATGCCATCTGGGGCATCCCCAAGCTTAGGCTCTTGGTTATCCTTGAATATTACCTTGGGGTGCCTTGGGCATCCCCAAGCTTAGGCTCTTGCCACTCCTTATTCCATAGTCCATCGAATCTTTACACAAAACTTGAAAACTCCACAACACAAAACTCAACAGAAAACTCGTAAGCTCCGTTAGTATAAGAAAATAAAACCACCACTTAGGTACTGTAATTAACTCATTCTAAATTAATATTGGTGTAATATCTACTGTATTTTAACTTCTCTATGGTTCATACCACTTAATACTAGCCATAGATGCATCAAAATAAGCAAACAGCACACGAAAAATAGAATCTGTCAAAAACAGAACAGTCTGTAGTAATCTGTAACAAACGTATACTTATGGAACTCCAAAAATCCTACCAAATTAGGAAGTCCTAAGAAATTAGTGTACCAATCCAGAATATAAAGAATCAGATCAAGAGCACGTTTCTGTGAATTAACAAAACTAATTTACTGGGTGCAGAAGTTTCTGATTTTCAGCAGGATCAACACAACTATCACCGTAAGCTATCCCAGAGGTCTTACTTGGCACTTTATTGAAACAAAAGCTATAAACATGATTACTACAGTATCATAATCATGTGGACACAAAAAAGCAGTAAGGATAAATATTGGGTTGTCTCCCAACAAGCGCTTTTCTTTAATGCCTTCCTAGCTAGGCATGATGATGACAATGATTCTCACATAAAAGATAAGAATTGAAACATAACGGGAGCATCATGAAGCATATGACTAGCACATTTAAGCCTAACCCACTTCCTATGCATAGGGATTTTGTGAGCAAACAACTTATGGGAACAATAATCAACTAGCATAGGGAGGTAAAACAAGCATAACTTCAAAATTTTAAACACGTAGAGAGGAAACTTGACATTATTGCAATTCCTACAAGCATATGTTCCTCCCTCATAATAATTTTCAGTAGCATCATGAATGAATTCAACAATATAACCAGCACCTAAAGCATTCTTTTCATGATCTACAAGCATAGAAAATTTACTACTCTCCACATAAGCAAAAATCTTCTCATTCGGAATAGTGGAAGTATCATAAAAGACTTGAACACTAAAAATTGTTTCCACATTAAAAGAGTAATGTTCAGAAAAAGGGTAATCATAATCATGACAAGATTTGTAAATATAACCATCACTACTTTTTACAGCATAAGTTTCATCACAATAATCATCATAAGTAGCAACTTCGTTCTCATCATAATTGATTGAAACCTCTCCCAAGATAGTGGAATCACTAAATAAAGTTGACACTCTTCCAAATCCACTTTCATGTTCATCACAATAAGATTCAACATCCTCCAAAATAGTGGGATAACTGCTTCCTAAAGTTGACACCCTTCCAAACCCACTTTCATCAATATAATCATCATAGATAGGAGGCATGCTATCATCATAATAACTTTGCATATCAAAACTTGGGGTGCTAAAAATATCATCTTCATTAAACATAGCGTCCCCAAGCTTTGGACAAACATTAATTTCAGCAAATATGTTCTCAAATATTTCATCCTCATCAAACATAGCTTCCCCAAGCTTGGTCCCTTTCATATCATAAGCATAATCACTTTCATCATTAAAAATATTGATAGCACCAATAGTATAGCAATTATCATCATCACAATGAGTAGTAAGAGCAGCATCATTTGGGAGGGATACCTTTCTACCTTTGTTGCTCCTTTTCTTTTTCTTCTTCACATTATGTGTGGTTTCAACCTTCCTTTTTGAGCTCCTTATTGACGAGATTGGTTGAATAGAAAGCTCCTCCTCGTTACCTGATTCATCATAAGAAATAATAGGAGTATATTGGGAAGTCTCTTCCCTTTCATTAGTATTCTCATCATCTTCTATTTGCTTTATTTTCTTTAGGTAATTGGCAATATAAGGATTTTCAATGCAATTCACCGCACAATACAAATAAATCTTCTCTAGATCATTATCAAGGAATTTCTTATGGGAAAATTCCTGAAGGTCCTTGAGTAAAGGTTTCAATTCTTCATAACCCAAAAGCAAACTAAGTTCATTGTAATGAGCAAGGGAGATCAAATCATCACAATTTTTGGACACGATTTGATCATGAATTTTTTTGCATAGGAGATGTAAATGACCACGTTCATTGCAAAGTTCACAAGTACGGCAAAGGAAATTCAAATTTTCAGCACTCACATTTATCATTTCTTGCAACCATTTAGTTTCTAAATGCTTATGCCTCATGCAATATATATCTTCTCTATTTGGTGTGTTCATGCAAACATGCACTCCGCAAAAGTTGACATGCTCATAAGATATATTTTCATCATGACTAGAGCAATCATCATTAGTACTATGGATATTCAAGGAGTTTAGTACCAAGCATTTCAAAGCATTCTTCTTCTAGAACTTGAGCACAATTTTCCTTTCCATCAAACTCATGAAAGATATTAAAAAGACGAAGCGTATGAGATAAACTCAAGTCCATTTTTTGTAGTTTTCTTTTATAAACTAAACTAGTGATAAAACAAGAAACAAAAAGATTCGATTGTAACATCTAAAGATATACCTTCAAGCACTCACCTACCCGGCAACGGCGCCAGAAAAGAGCTTGATGTCTACTACGCAACCTTCTTCTTGTAGACGTTGTTGGGCCTGCAAGTGCACAGGTTTGTAGGACAGTAGCAAATTTCCCTCAAGTGGATGACCTAAGGATTATCAATCCGTACGAGGCGTAGGATGAAGATGGTCTCTCTCAAACAACCCTGCAACCAAATAACAAAGAGTCTCTTGTGTCCCCAACACACCCAATACAATGGGAAATTGTATAGGTGCACTAGTTCGGCGAAGAGATGGTGATACAAGTGCAATATGGATAGTAGATATAGGTATTTGTAATCTGAAAATATAAAAACAGCAAGGTAACTAATAATAAAAGTGAACGTAAACGGTATTGCAATGATAGGAAACAAGGCATAGGGTTCATACTTTCACTAGCGCAAGTTCTCTCAACAATAATAACATAGATATATCATATAACAATCCCTCAACATGCAACAAAGAGTCACTCCAAAGCCACTAATAGCGGAGAACAAACGTAGAGATTATGGTAGGGTACGAAACCACCTCAAAGCTATTCTTTCGGATCAATCTATAAAAGAGTTCGTACTAGAATAACACCTTAAGACACAAATCAACCAAAACCCTAATGTCACCTAGATACTCCATTGTCACCTCAAGTATCCGTGGGCATGATTATATGATATGCATCACACAATCTCAGATTTATCCAACCAACATAAAAGTACTTCAAAGAGTGTCCCAAAGTTTCTACCGGAGAGTCAAGAAAACGTGTGCCAACCCCTATGCATAGGTTCATGGGCGGAACCCGCAAGTTGGTCACCAAAACATACATCAAGTGGCACGTGATATCCCATTGTCACCACAGATAAACACGGCAAGACATACATCAAGTGTTCTCAAACCAAAGACTCAATCCGATAAGATAACTTCAAGAGGGAAACTCAATTCATCACAAGAGAGTAGAGGGGGAGAAACATCATAAGATCCAACTGTAATAACAAAGCTCGCAATACATCAAGATCGTGCCATAGAGAGAACACGAGAGAGAGAGAGAGAGAGATCAAACACATAGATACTGGTACATACCCTCAGCCCCAAGGGTGAACTATTCCCTCCTCGTCATGAATAGCGCCTGGATGATGAAGATGGCCACCGGTGATGGGTTCCCCCTCCGGCAAGGTGCTGGAACGGACTCCCGAGAGGTTTTTGGTGGCTACAGAGGCTTGCGGCGGCGGAACTCCCGATCTATCTTGATATTCGATGGTTTTAGGGTACGTAGGGTTATATAGGCGAAAGAAGTCGGTCGGGGGGTGCTCGAGGGGTCCACGAGACAGGGGGGCGCCCTATAGGGGGGGGGGCTCCCCCTATCTCCTGGGCTCCTCGAGTATCTTCTGTCTTGACCTCCACGTCTCCAGGATGATAATCTTCCAAAAAATCACGTTGTCGAAGGTTTCATTCCGTTTGGACTCCGTTTGATATTCCTTTTCTTCGAAATACTGAAGCAGGCAATAAAACAACAATATGGGTTGGGCCTCCGGTTAATAGGTTAGTCCCAAAAGTAATATAAAAGTGTATAATAAAGCCCGTAATCATTCAAAACACATAGTAATATAGCATGAATGCTTCATAAATTATAGATACGTTGGAGACGTATCACGAGCCGGCGTGGACGAACCCATTTCGATGAAGTTTCACTTCATGATGGGATTGCACAACAACATCTTCAAGGCTATCTTCCTCGAGAACTACAAGTCCCTCGACGACAACTACATTGGTGCTCTCAAGGAGGAACAAGAACTCATGAAAGCCAAGGCATCCCCACCCCAAGCACAATTCGCAAAGAACCAGCTCCAACATGACGAGCATGAGGCTAGTACCACCCTGATGTCCAAGCTCGATGAGCTCCAAGATGATGCTCCCAAGTTCGACTTCACCGCCATCCCTCTTTGTATCATTGATGATGCTGAGTCTACCATGACTCTTTTTCAAGACGGTGCGGCGATGAGTACGACTACGGAGACCTTCAAGGACCAAGGTTTGGAGGCGAGTGGCATGGTGATGGGCAAGGATGATGCTGCCATCTTAGGAGGCGAGAGTGATGATATGCCATCTTCGGCATTCATCCACGACGACGGTGACGAGATGATCGAGCATGGGATTTTCCCTTCGGCCATGGAGGAGAGTGATGATGTGCCATCTTTGGCCTTCATCCACAGTGACATTGACGAGATGATCAAGCATGGGATTTTCCCTTCGGTCAAGGAGGAGAGTGATGATGTGCCATCTTCGGACATCATCCACGGTGATGACGATGCGATGGTTGAGCATGAGATTTTCCCATCGAGCACGGCGACGTATGACGACTTGAGTGACTTGTGCCACCATATTACGAATGAGAGCGACTTCACCACTAGCCCCATATATGATGTGTTGCCCCAATTCCCATGCGAGGAGAGCCACAACCCCCACCACTTGAGTGAGATGAGTGACTCCACCATATGTGTGTTTGAGTGCACCTACCTTGAAGGAGTGAGTGAGCCACCACATAGAGCGAGTGAGATAGTTGATAGGTCATGTGAGGCCACTTTCAACACTAACAACTTGACCTCTTCCTCTATTGTGTCTTCTCATTTGGTGCTAGGTCCCATCTATGATGACGCGCCGATCCTCGAAGACTTCTTCCTTCCTTTGGACAAGAAGATGGCCATGGTGGAACATGATGCACCCCCACATGGTTCCATCAAGTTGATGATGATGACCACCATTTGGTCTTTCCCACCTCACCTACACTACATGAGTGGAATGAGGATGGTAACATAGGTGACAGTGATGATATTGTCCCACTTGTGGACTATCTTGACATTGATTGCTTGCATGATGTTGATCCACCTATTTCCATGCTTCATGCTATTGCGGCATCCTCATGCAATGATTTCTTGCCCATTTACGATGAGTATGATGATTCTCATGTGGAGTCTATTAGTTGTGATGCCATGTTACATAGGAGTTCTTGTGACAATTGTTTAGGTCACATGATGTTTGACAATCCGCTTGACTTATCATATGCTATGAATGAGATCAACCATCTGTTATATTTGCAATCTCTTCGTAGTGAATATGCATATGTGTCACACCCTGATTTTCAGGCCACAACACTTAAGCTAATAAATCATGATAAAATGTGGTTTGACAAAAACTTTTGGGTGTTTTGTCTTTGCTTTGATTGAATGTTTGACTGCTGTTTGCAAGTGCTCTAAAAATCAAATAAATCCTCCAACTCCTATACTTCATCTCCTTGCTCCAAACTCTTGAACCAATGATCATGCCATGTGTATAGGACATAAAAATAATTTCTTACAAAAATAATTTGGCCAAATAGTATTTTTAAAAATTAGTTTTCCAAAACCCCCTGAATTGAGGTTTGCACTGCAAGTACTTAATTAAGGGCAGTAAAAATCGTTCCAAAAATATATTTGACTCCAATTAGATATAGGATACCCAGAAACCACAAAAATATATTTTTAAAAGTTATTTTCCTATTTTATTTAAAAGCTTTTTCTTAAGGCCAGAAATGGTCTTTAATAGGGAAAATCATTTTATTGTTTCAAAAATATTTGACAAAAACATAGGGAAACTCAGTGGACATATATTGTCCATATATAAGAGTTTCAACACATGGTCATGTTCAAAATATTGGTCAAATCCCTCAAAAACCCTTTCTGGATATTTCAAGCTTTTGAAATATTTACAAAGGAAATATTCTCCAAAAAATTCCAGGAAAATTCTAGCATGTCACATATGACATGCTGGATGATCTTGACAAGTATCATGTCATGGAGAATGGTATAACCCCATTAAATCTTCTCAAAACCATTTCTGTCCATTTTGAAGTTTGAGCAACTTTACACTGCCAAACATGTCCAAATGTTCTCAAACCTTGTGAACATGCTCAAATGGTCTAATAATTCATCTAGACCAAATGGCACAAGTTGGACAAAATGTTATATTGATCAAAGTGCCCCAAAACCCTTCCTGTCCAGAACCAAATTTGAACAACTCTACCTTGGCAACTTTCTCCTTTTGATCTCAACTTTTGTGGAAATGTTCAAAACCTTAAATTATGACACTACACCAAGTGGTGCATCAAGGAGAATAGATTTGCATGACTAAATCTTGTAAAATACATTTCTGTTCATTTCTAGGGTTTGCCAAAGTTACATTGGCAACTTTCTTCAAATGAGATCAAACTTGGTGATCATCCTCAATTATATATGCCATTTGATCCTGTTGATTCTCATGTCAAGTGGGATCCATTTGCTTGACCAAACTACCATCAAACACCTTCTGCCATAATTTTGTGATCAACATTTGGGGCACCAGATGGATTCTCCTTGAGCCACAATTCCTACCACATCATGTCCTAGAACCCCTCTACCACTGGCAAAAGTTGGATGGCTTCAGCTCAATTATTTGGGGGTGAGAACCTCATTTTTCATCTTTGTCCAGCAACTTTCCCTCTCTTTCTGCTCTCCCTCTCTCTTTCTTTGACTTTGCTAGCTCTCCAACGTCACCCCAGGCTTTAGCCCATCACCCAGCACACTCCAGACGCAAGTGGACACGGCAGAGCGCGCAAACGCGCTCATGCCGGCCAAAAGCCTGGTCTGGAGCGCGCTACAGTGGCGGCCGAGCCTTGCCGCCGCACTCCCGTCCACCTCGGGCCGCCCAAACGTGCCAGTCGACGCGCCTTGGCGTCCGCGACACGCCACGGCCTGGCCCCCCTCCCCCTTCTCCCTCCTGCTGCCCCCTCGCACGCGCGCCAGAGCCGCCCGAGAGACCCAATGGGCGAGCCCACACGCGCGGCGCTCTGCCACGTCGCCGCTCCTTCCCTCCCTTCCCCCGTCCGTAGACCATCTCTACAAACGCCCTGAACATGCACACACGAGCCCCCGTGACCCCTAGCAACGGCAACGACCTCGCCGGCGCACTCGTCCACGGTGCACCATCGCCCCGCCATAAAAGGCCACCCCCGAGCCCTCTCTGGCCTTCTTTCGCTCCCTCTCCCTCCTTTGCATCACCCCGACCGGCTCACTCCTTTCCCCGCGCCCTCCTTGCACCTCTATGGCCGGAGCCGAGCCACCGGCCTCCTCCTAAATTCCCACGAACCAGGGCTCCTTCCCCCCTCCTTTCTCCATCAAGAAAACCCCAAGTCCACGGACGAACCTTCCCCCTCTTCTTCCTCTGCTCCGGTACCCCGTAGCGCCGATGCCACCATCACCTTCGGCCTTGTCCGCCTCGACCAATGCCCTGCTCGACCCCGTACTCCTAGGTGACCGTGCCACCCGCGGATGGATGCGTATTGGCTCCCTGAGTACGCCGGTGGTCCGAGCGCCGTGGGAGGTGGTCGGGGTCGCCGGCAATCATCGCCGGAGTCGTCGGCCGCGCCAGCCGCTCGAGGTTGAAGACGACCGCGACGGCCAATGGGCGGGCCCTGCACGTCAGCGAGTCAGCGCCCGGGCCCGCGGGTTTTAAGTGGAAACGGCTTCACCGAATCCGCCTTCGACGTGGCCCTTTCCTGCACGCTGCTGAGCTGCTGGGCCGGCCCACTAGCTATCTCACGCCCAGTGCGTCTTTTAGGTATAAGCCTAAACTTTTCCTTTTTCTTTTATTCTGAACTTCTAAAATCCATAATCAATTCATTTTAACTCCAAATTTGTTGATTCAAATTCCTAGTGACCCCATAAATCATTACCAACCTCCAGGAGTACCATGCACATTTTTCCAGAATACTTTCTTTCACACATATTTCACAAAACCCAATTTCCCTATTTTTGTGATGGACTTTGGAAAATCACAGAGAGATGATATTCGATCCAAATGCCATGATTCAAATTTCTTGATGCTTCTAAGTTCATAACTTAGGTTATGAACATTTTTATTAATACTTTCTGTGCAACACAATATAATGAGCCATTTCTTCATATTTGTCAACATTGCAAATTCATAGGAAATTCCTTTGAACTCCAAATCCAGTGAAACCAACTCCTAGATGCTTCTAAAATCATTATTTGATAAATGGGTGCCTTTGCTCATTTTCCAAAATAGTATTTCTATACACTTCTTGCAAATCCACAAATCCCTTGGTTCGATCATATTGAAATGTTCAGAGATATCCATTGATCAAATCCCAATAAAACCACTTTGGTCATACCTCATATGACCAAAGGTATCCTAGAAAAGTCCAACTTGCATTTTTAGAGCACTTTTATTTCTGCCTTGTTGTGTTGCTTATTGTGATTGTTTCCGACGTTAGTTGACGAAGTAGACGTAGTACTTGAAGGATCCGAAGACTTGATGACTCTGATGAACCAGGCAAGCAGCCCTTTGACCATGTCTATGAAACCCTTTTTATGCATGACAAATAGCACCATATTGTTGTTGCAACAAAATCATGATGAGGTGGTAACCACTTTGATGGTTTGCCACCGTTACTTCCTCGGTGATACTTGCTTTGTGCATGACCCTACCTTCTTATGAGGGTTATGCCGGTGGGAGTAGATAGGACGCTAAAGTAGATCCTACGCAAAAAGGGACGGGTATATGCATGATGAAGGAGACAAAGTATTTTCAAAGGACTTTTCGAAAACCCCATCGGGTGCCACCTATGCCCGAGGGAGATGATGAGATGAGTAACCACTTGATGATGAAGTGGTGTACCGAGGCAAGTGTGTGTGTTGTTTTCGAAAACGGATTAGATTTAAGATTTGTCGACTGTCCCAACCTTACATGCGCAACCACTCTACCCTTATATGGGAAAGGGCATTATTGATTATCTAGGTCGATACTAGCTTGGAGCCCGCATTACTAGTGACGGGGGAGAGTTGGTGCTCTCTCTCGGGACGGGGTCGTGCCAGGTAGGGCGGCCATGACTGTTTTCACAGGGCACCAGATACACCGTTGTGTCCCCTCTCGGATGTTACGATCTCGAGTGAGTCTTGTATGATGTACATCATGAGGATACAGAACAACGAGTGGACTCCTTGTTAGTGTCGTCTAGGGAAAGGTAGTGATCGGGTGCTTACCCCGGGTACTTGAGGTATCGCGGGCCGTGGATGACACGAAAGTTCCCCGGATCTTGTGGGTAAAGTGTGCAACCTTTGCAGAGTGTAAAACTATTCGAATAGCCGTGTCCACGGTCAAGGACAGTTGGGCGGTGCTGCTTAGACTATGTCCAGAGTTTTACAACCGTGTGTGTGAGTTGATAAAACTACTTGGGTCAAGTCAAAGGACTTGGCATGATTGAGTTGGGTTGGTGCCCACTCTATTTATGTTGATATCTATAACATGTCCTCATGGTTACTCGAATTCTCTTGATGCATGTCTTACAAGTTGTTGAACATGTCATTGCACTCAAAACTAGCTTTCTTCAAAAGTTTACCTATATCATGTATTATTACATCTTGGACCAAAACATGGGTTGCTTGCGAGTACATTCAAAGTACTCATTGGCTTGCCACTGGTTATTTAATTGACCAGGCATGGAAGAACCGGAGTTCGAAGAAGAGTTCTTTGGAGATGAACATGCGAACTAGGACGTTTCCCAGTCAGAATGCCTGTAGGGTTAAGGCAAATGCCATGGGTTCTACTTATCGACGAAGATTTCCGCTGCTTGTGTTTCATTTGAAGTTCAGCCCTTAAGGCTTTATCAATGTAAGACTTGAGCATAATGGTCATAATTTGTGTAAGACGGTATGTATGGATGTAAGACTCTTGTTATTCAGCTTCTGTGTGTTTAGTGAGCATTGATCTCTGGGATCACTGTACACGTGCATTCGGTGATCTCGACTTATGAGTCGGGGTCCTTACAGAGCTGGTATCAGAGCCATCCTGACTGTAGGAAGCCTTAGTTAGCATGGTCGTTAGTTAGGGCAAAGCTATTTTCAAAACTATTACTAATTTTCAAAACTATCTATACTTCTCTTCCCCTTCTGAGTTTTTCGAAAACTAAGATATACTTTCCTCTCCCCCTTCAAAATTTAATGGTCGCTAAAATCCTTATGCCCCTGACCATGGGATTCCTTGTAATCCTCGTGGATAATCTAGAAGGAAGACGCCTTGCCAGACATTCACCCATATCTCCTGAACACAAGATTGGTGACATCACAACAAGACGATACCAACAGAAGATACATCCTCGAGGAATGAGGACCTGAAGACCCAGGAGATGGTGACATCCTTGACACTGCCCCAAGATGATGCAACCTTAGCCTACGATGATCAGGGTATAGGATATGCAAGATCATGATATACATCACTAATAGAGTAACCCTGTCACTACCGTTGTTGTATCGGGAACCACCGATGGATGAGAACCTAGCCACTTGGTCCGCCTCACCATAGTGAGCAGGAAAACGGTTCTCCTCATCCCCCGCTCTTGGTGTCAATGTTGTCATCAACGTAACCGACATGATGGACCTCTATTACGCCTTGATAATGTCATTGCATAAAGGATTACCTACCTGGTACCATCGACGGCTTAGAAGACAAAAAGGGATCGTCGTGATTAAGAAGACAATAGAAGACCAAGTCAATGCCAGTTACGAGGAGCCACCCTCACCCCATCACTTCAACAGGTGAGAAGTTGTTGAAGAATCCTCAGGCTCAACCCGGATTGTTTCATCAAACAACTACAAGAGACGTAGTAGCACCTGAGGAAAACTCAGAAGACTGCATGAGGCACAAGGCACGACTACTGAGTCCGAGGCCCCCTAGGGTAGGATGAGTCGTGTACCCCCTATGCGCAGTCGAGTCCGTATGATAGTTCGAATAGAACCATGATTGCGTGTTGCTTGTTTTTATTTGTATGTGTTTTGATATAGGTCGCACTTTTGCCCTAGGCGACAAATATGCGACTATATCACCTTCCTCACCTTGTTTCTTTTGTTTGGCCCTATTTGCACCTATTTGTTTGCACTAGCGCTATAGAACCCCCTTTAGTCATTCCCCTCCTCTATGCTACCTCTCCCTCTCATCTCTGTCCTCAACTGAAGGCTAGCAAGACAAGATACACCAAGGATTCTACTTTGGCAACCAACCAGCACTGAAGACTTTTGCTAAAACCTCCTCGACCAAGTGCAGCCCCTTAGAGTTATGGTTGCCCCTCAAGATTAGAAACCCATTCCTAGACCCTTCGAGACTTCATAAGATACCCTAGCTCGAATCCTTGACCATGTGCTTAACCCACAGAATTGCAAGAGAACCTGTTAAGCCTCCGTAACCTTGCTTATCACTGGGTTCATTAGGGAACTAGTGGACATAGTGAACGAGCACATTATCATCCTAATATAGCACCAAAACTGACGATGCCATAGGGAAGACCAATTTAAGGATATAGGAACAGAGGACAAATGACTTGGAAAGTTTATATCAATGACTTTGAGGAATCGTCCGAGACTATTTGGTGGATTATGAGGCTTTCATGTTGGTAGATGAACTTGGTGAGATCATGATTATAGAGTAGCATAGCTTTCATTACCCCTGAGTAAATTGGATTTATAGGACAATTATGATCGCAAGCTGGAATTCTTGGAAGTATTTGGATTTGTCTTAGCCAGGGGATATTGATAGGAGATAGTTGATATTACGATAATGACTTGGGGGTAAGTGTGGAAACTCTCACGGGACATGAGATTTGGATTAAATAGGTTACCCTAGTGGAGTATGGATGCAGAGTAATTTTACATGGTTCGGAGTAAATTGGATTTAGACTGATGATCTTGATCATGATACCATGTTTCTCGGTGGACCATAAACCAGGAGATTGAATTAATTGTCAGAGTTTATTTAGGGATCTATATATGCTTGACCTTGGAGTTACTTGACCCCGATAATGGGAATTGGTGGACTGACTATAGTAAAGATAACCTTTTTCAAGTATTTGAGGATTATAAGAACCTTAGGAGATCATGCGGAACACCATAACCATTGGATTTGTAGAATTAAGTGGATTATAATGGGCTGTTGGAGTTGATTCATAGGAAGGAAACAAGATCTTGGAGTGGCTTACGACGTGTTTCCTTAGGATAGAGGTGATTTATCTTAGACCTTGGAAGAACAGGCTGAGCACTTGGATTGTCACGTTCAAGCTTAGCAGCTTATATGTTCTACCCATGGATTTTTAGGGGTAGACATACATATGAGTTTGGGGATTGTAGACATATATGATTTTGTTAGACCTCCTCTCGGGAGCCATGAGGATATGAATCACATGAGTGATGATTGGAGTTGACCTATGCAAAATGATGCTATCGGTGATATGATGTGATTTGCTTAAAGGACTAGATAGACTACTGGCATCTCAGAAACCATGCTTAAAGATAAGATGATAAATGTTCACTCGCACACTAGAATCCTTGAAACCCTTAAGCCCTACCAAGCTACAACATGGTCGGATTAGGACCTTAGGGCCTTGACACTAGATCTAGAACCACCTTGGCCCACACTCAACAAGACCACCACTAATTCCCCAGCCTACTTTATGTACCCCGTGAACAAAGTCTTCATGGAGTGCTTAGACAAGATAGTTGTCATCATCATTTGGTGACCTACTTGTCCACCCAAAGACGAAAGAAGAGTCGTTCAGCTAGTCCAGGAACATTTGAAGACTGCCATGCCAAGAAGGAAGAACTACCACCATCATCAAGAAGTAAACATCCGCGTCGAAGACCAGGTGTATCTGCAAGCCACTTCTCTCTAAGGAACCAAGCATTTCCATGACAAGGAGACCCACACCAAGATTCATCGGTCCCCTTCGAGATCATTCCAAGATTTAACAACCCCCTCTGAGATCACTACGAGGCGAAGAGAAGACAGTTACTAGATGGAGTTGCCACCTGAGTTACCTGATGTGCACAATGCTTTCCATGCATCACAACCTCGGAAGTGTTTCCAACTTCCTAACTTGCCCGATCTCTACGAGGGCATTAACCACCGAGCCATCGACCCCTAGCCCAATCTAACCTACCGCAAGCTACCCATTAGCAACCTGGATCAAGAAGAGCGTCATACACGAAGCCACACCATCAAGTACTTCAAGCTCAATGGAGCACTACACGGAGGCAGAAGCAACATGAGGACTTGAAGACTACCCCAGATCCAAGTTTCTGTATCCCTTTCCGCGCCTAGTTTGGGAATCTCGGGGACGAGATTCTTGTAAGGGGGTAGGTCTGTCACCCCCTGATTTTCAGGCCACAACACTTATAAGCTAATAAATCTCTCCCTAATAATAAAGTACGGATTGGGTCTCCGGGTTCACCGTCGTGGCCTTTTAAGTATTCAACCCGCAGTCACGTCCTAATTGAATAACGATTCGTGATCAAAAAAAGTGTCCCGAGCATATGCTGCATCGCCCCCGCCGCTTGGCCTTGCTCAGCACCGGCGCAGCCCACCCCGCCGCCTGACCTCGCCTCGCACCGGAGGCGACCACCACCATCCTCGCCGCTCCCTCCCCTCCCCTCCCCCAGCCCAATCTAGATGTCTAACCTGCCCCCTCCCATCTCTGAGCATAGCATGCTCCGTCGGCGGCGGCGGCAGCGGCGGCTCCTTCTGGCCGGATTGAGGCGCGGAGACCCATTCTCCTCTCATCTGGTTGGATCGCCTCCTCCGGTAGGATCTCCTCTCTGAGCTGGATGTTGAGCACGAGGTCCCTGCTCTATGGATCGCCTCCCCTCATACGGTCACCCCGACGCGGCGACCCTGCATCCTGAGACCACCAACGCCGCCTCCTTCGACCACGGGAAGGCACCTAGATGCACGTCATGGATGAGGTCGGGGCAACCTCCCCCACAGGCCAGTTTATATCAAATTAAGCTTTCTATTTTCTTCGAATCTTTAGTTTTGCAGATTAGTTTTGTCGATGACGGCAAGGTGTTTGATGGAAATCCAACCTGACTGTACGCTTGCTATGTAGATATTTTATATGTCCACAAGGCATTTGATGACAATCCAAACAGGTATTTGATTATTCTCATATGACTCTCAATGTTATGACTAGATTAGTTCATCTAACTAATCATGTTCAGGTTTTTTAGGCACTGTATGTTATCCCTAACCAATTACAGAGGTTGCAGTACAAACATGTAGGATACAGATGCATTCTATAGTGTTCTTCATGATGGCTGTACTAACGGACATGATTGCCCTTGTCTAAATACTAAGATCCAACTTTACATGCAGGTGAGGAATTAGTAATCTTCTTTTGCATGTTTTTGTCTTCTTTACCACTTCAAATTTGTTTCCACTTTCTGCAGTCGTACCCATGCCAATTTGTTGGAGCAGAGATCATCTGACTTAACTGAGTCTAAGTCAGAGGGACGTCCATCCATGCCGCATCGGACGACAATGAAATCTAGAGAGGCTCTATGGCTCAGGTCGCCACGAAACCAGCGGCCCATCCGGCTCCTTGTGACACAAGTGAAGGAAACAACATGCAAGGTGTACAGAAACAGCGTGGGATCGACCAGAACGATACCGCCTGGGCCGGATGGTACGCGTTGCTCTGCTCGTGACCTCATGTAAATATCAATAGTCCGCCTTTCTCTTGTCATCTTCCACACGAATAAGAACACTGGAATTGATTGAACTCCCACCATCTAATTTCGTTGGAACTTGATCAATTTCCCTTTTTCTCATGGAAAAAGCATCTGATTGAACTTGATCAAATATCCTTTTTTTTCTTATAGAAGAAGCAACTGAGATGGAATTATGGAAGAAGAGGCTAACACCACACACATCCAGATTCCAGTAAGTACATATATATTATTATTCCAAGTACATTCACTTTGGCACCAGTTCAATATTTTGTCATCCAGAGCAACAATTCAAGCTTTGTGCTATTCAGTCGTGTTAATTCTGGATATTTTTGGATTTGGTTCTGTTCTGGGTTCCATTAGTTCAATTATGGGCAATAGTGGCCATTTAGTTTCGTTCAAGTTCAGTTCTGGGTGCCAGCAATAGTTGTCATTTAATTTAGTTCAAGTTTAGTTTTCGCTGCCATTTAGTTCAATTCAGTTAGGAGCAACAATTGACATTCAGTTCATTTCAGAATTCTGCATATGTACTTCTGTCCAATTCTGCACTTACACAAAGCTTACTGGAACACTCATTTACTCATAACATTCAAGCAAACACTGAAAATTTTTACCATTAATTTTGTTTTTACAGATGTACAAGTAGCAACTGCAATTCCTATTCAGTCGTAACAATAATATTTAGTGATCTCAATTTTCATGCCATGCTGAATTAAATTCAGCTAACATCAGCGATTTAGTTGGACGCTTCCTGCACTTTCAACTTTATAAAATGATTGTTTGCGATCAGCAACTCATTAGACGGCGGTGGCAGTGGCGTGACCACAGGACGTCAACAACACAGGGCCTATGGAACCTTGTCCTCTGGTCCAACCATTGCTTCTCCTCGTGACACCTGTGGTCTACGGTGACAGGGCCTTGGCTGGCGGCTAATGCCACGAGGCCTCGGAGCCGGACTTGTGCTCCTCCTCTTGGGAGTCGTCGCCAGTGCGGTGGCCCTGAAGCCGGTTGGACGCGTCTTGTGTGCGCTAGGGCAGTGGCATCGCAGAGGATGAAACCAACACTGGTTGAGAGCGGCCTCGATGGTGTGGTGTAGCTGACCACGACCGTGGGGATGGGCGTGCCGGACGCGTGAATGGAAACAGTGAGTCCATGCCGGGCCCTCCTTTGGTGAGCGAACAACGACGACGAGTGTAGGGGAACTCAAGAAAGGAGGGTTTTTTCAGAGCTGGAGCGCCACTTTCCCTCTCCCTTCCATTGGACTGGGTTGCATCATGCTTTTGGGCCGATCCTGCTCTGTGTTTCCACGGGCTCCACCTGCTGTCGTGGATGCGCAAAGAATGGGATACACATATCCAATAAATTGTATGCAAGTAACATGAGTCTTCTACTTTTCAGTTTTTTCCCTGCTTTGATGCTGATTATCCTTTTCTATATGCAGTCGCTAGGCGCTTGGTACTACAACTTCTACATCTCGACGACTTTGGACAATAAAGGTGAGGCCCTTTGTATCTCGATGGCAACTCTACAACGGATGTTTTGCTTTCAGGCATATGTAATTACACCACTTTGATTGCCGACTGTCTTCGACAGCGACGATGCTCTACCTGGGCGTGGTCTAACTCTACCTCGGCCAGGTGTGGTGCCACGAGGAAGCACCCAAGGTACATGTGTGTGTGTGTGCGCGCGCGCAAATATAGATTAACAGCAGTACATCGGTCCCATCAGTCGCCACCAAGTAAATCAGCAGCAGCCAGCAGTACAAGAATTCGGTTTGACATTTGATTTATGCTGGGTAATTTGAGGTGTGCCTGTTGGTTATGCCATTTATCTTTTTTCTGTCAAGCAATTGTTTTCTATTGCTGTGATAGGCCTGAATCAGTTTTTGTTTTTTGTATACACCGAGATGAAGCTGAAAGTTATGACGATCAGATCAAACACCAAAAGTTGTAACTCGGATATACCATGATATTTTGAATGGTGTGCTACCTTAATAGCTTTCAGTGGTATGTTGTCTGTTCAATTCCGAAAATAAGATTTGTGGTAGGTTGACCTGTTGACAGCTTTCAATGCTACTGTATGTTGTTTGTTCAACTCCGGTCACCGAATCTGAATTTCCATACAAAACCAAGATTTGTTCTAGGTAATTATTTAGGCACCAAGCAACAAGTGCATGGATTTAAAATATGCACACAACGACAAACATTTGTGTGGATTTTCTGTAGGTGTCTCTGTTGACCTGCATGTTTGCCTGATGAGTGAAACATAAGTGATTCCAGTTCTACATATATGTAACATGCTATTTTTGTTGGCTTATATTAACATGGGAACCGGGTAAGTTTCTGCAAATGTATTCTTTTGGTTGTTTTGTGTCATTTGTATCCCGGTCAACAATTTGAGAGATTTACTTTGAGTAAATTCATGGTCTGAACTGGCTGTAGTATTCATTGATCAAATAATTGTCGTCTAACGAGTGTTATTGATAAAGGAGGAGCTTGAGAAAATGAAGGTAACTATGAAGCTTCCTCTATACATGATGAAGTGGGCGAATGCGAAATACAACAGGAGTTAGAGAAAGGCACACCTTGCACTTATCGTTTCCTGAGTGCCAAAGAAAGGCTCACTGAAAGTATCAAATTTATTTGATGTGAGGTAGTGACAAGCTTTAGAGTTCAAGCTTTTAGTGGAGTGCTTTTATGCATATAATCTTAATATAATTCATAATTGTAAATAATGGGAAGCACACAGTGGTACATACATTGTATGCATTGTGAAAGAAAATATTTTTATAATCGTGCTTGTGTTTAACAAGAATTGGTAGAAACAATTATGTTTTAATTTTAATGAATATATATTACACCTTTTGTATAAACTAAGTCATATTGTCGCACTATCATTTTCTTTCCTTTTGTTTGTTGGTTCACCTTTTTTCTCCCGTTGCAATGCACGGGCTATTTTGCTAGTTATGATAAAATGTGGTTTGACAAAAACTTTTGGGTGTTTTGTCTTTGCTTTGATTGAATGTTTGACTGCTGTTTGCAAGTGCTCTAAAAATCAAATAAATCCTCCAACTCCTATACTTCATCTCCTTGCTCCAAACTCTTGAACCAATGATCATGCCATGTGTATAGGACATAAAAATAATTTCTTACAAAAATAATTTGGTCAAATAGTATTTTTAAAAATTAGTTTTCCAAAACCCCCTGAATTGAGGTTTGCACTGCAAGTACTTAATTAAAGGCAGTAAAAATCTTTCCAAAAATATATTTGACTCCTATTAGATATAGGATACCCAGAAACCACAAAAATATAATTTTAAAATTTATTTTCCTATTTTATTTAAAAGCTTTTTCTTAAGGCCAGAAATGGTCTTTAATAGGGAAAAATCATTTTATTGTTTCAAAAATATTTGACAAAAACCTAGGGAAACTCAGTGGACATATATTGTCCATATATAAGAGTTTCAACACATGGTCATGTTCAAAATATTGGTCAAATTTCTTAAAAATCTTTTTTGGATATTTCAAGCTTTTGAAATATTTACAAAGGAAATATTTTCCAAAAATTCCAAGAAAATTCTAGCATGTCACGTATGACATGCTGGATGATCATGACAAGTATCATGTCATGGAGAATGGAATAACCCCATTAAATCTCCTCAACCATTTCTGTCCATTTTGAAGTTTGAGCAACTTTACATTGCCAAACATGTCCAAATGTTTTCAAACCTTGTGAACATGCTCAAATGGTCTAATAATTCATCTAGACCAAATGGCACAAGTTGGAGAAAATGTTATATTGATCAAAGTGCCCCAAAACCCTTCCTGTCCAGAACCAAATTTGAACAACTCTACATTGGCAACTTTCTCTTTTTGATCCTAACTTTTGTGGAAATGTTCAGAACCTTAAATTATGACAATACACCAAGTGGTGCATCAAGGAGAATTGATTTGCATGACTAAATCTTGAAAAATCCATTTCTGTTCATTTCTAGGGTTTGCCAAAGTTACATTGGCAACTTTCTTCAAATGAGATCAAACTTGGTGATCATCCTCAATTATATATGCCATTTGATCCTGTTGATTCTCATGTCAAGTGGGATCCATTTGCTTGACCAAACTACCATCAAACACCTTCTGCCATAATTTTGTGATCAACATTTGGGGCACCAGATGGATTCTCCTTGAGCCACAATTCCTACCACATCATGTCCTAGAACCCCTCTACCACTGGCAAAAGTTGGATGGCTTCAGCTCAATTATTTGGGGGTGAGAACCTCATTTTTCATCTTTGTCCAGCAACTTTCCCTCTCTTTCTGCTCTCCCTCTCTCTTTCTTTGACTTTGCTAGCTCTCCAACGTCACCCCAGGCTTTAGCCCATCACCCAGCACACTCCAGACGCAAGTGGACACGGCAGAGCGCGCAAACGCGCTCATGCCGGCCAAAAGCCTGCTCTGGAGTGCGCTACAGTGGCGGCCGAGCCTTGCCGCCGCACTCCCGTCCACCTCGGGCCGCCCAAACGCGCCAGTCGACGCGCCTCGGCGTCCGCGACACGCCACGGCCTGGTCCCCCTCCCCTTCTCCCTCCTGCTGCCCCCTTGCACGCGCGCCAGAGCCGCCCGAGAGCCCCAATGGGCGAGCCCACACGTGCGGCGCTCTGCCACTTCGCCGCTCCTTCCCTCCCTTCCCCTGTCCGTAGACCATCTCTACAAATGCCCCGGACACGCACACACGAGCCCCCGTGACCCCTAGCAACGACAACGACCTCGCCGGCGCACTCGTCCACGGTGCACCATCGCCCCGCCATAAAAGGCTACCACCGAGCCCTCTCTGGCCTCCTTTCGCTCCCTCTCCCTCCTTTGCATCACCCCGACCTGCTCACTCCTTTCCTTGCGCCCTCCTTGCACCTCTATGGCCGGAGCCGAGCCACCGGCCTCCTCCTAAATTCCCACGAACCAGGGCTCCTTCCCCCCTCCTTTCTCCATCAAGAAAACCCCAAGGCCACGGACGAACCTTCCCCCTCTTCTTCCTCTACTCCGGTACCCCGTAGCGCCGATGCCACCATCACCTTTGGCCTCATCCGCCGCGACCAACGCCCTGCTCGACCCCGTACTCCTAGGAGACCGTGCCACCCGCGGATGGATGCATATTGGCTCCTTGAGTACGCAGGTGGGCCGAGCGCCGTGGGAGGTGGCCGGGGTCGCCGGCAATCATCGCCGGAGTCGTCGGCCGTGCCAGCCTCTCGAGGTTGAAGACGACCGCGACGGCCTGTGGGCGGGCCCTGCACGTCAGCGAGTCAGCGCCCGGGCCCGCGGGTTTTAAGTGGAAACGGCTTCGCCGAATCCGCCTTCGACGTGGCCCTTTCCCGCACGCTGTTGAGCTGCTGGGCCGGCCCACTAGCTATCTCACGCCCAGTGCGTCTTTTAGGTATAAGCCTAAACTTTTCCTTTTTCTTTTATTCTGAACTTCTAAAATCCATAATTAATTCATTTTAACTCCAAATTTGTTGATTCAAATTCCTAGTGACCCCATAAATCATTACCAACCTCCAGGAGTACCATGCACATTTTTCCAGAATACTTTCTTTCACACATATTTCACAAAACCCAATTTCCCTATTTTTGTGATGGACTTTGGAAAATCATAGAGAGATGATATTCGATCCAAATGCCATGATTCAAATTTCTTGATGCTTCTAAGTTCATAACTTAGGTTATGAACATTTTTATTAATACTTTCTGTGCAACACCATGAGCCATTTCTTCATATTTGTCAACTTTGCAAATTCATAGGAAATTCCTTTGAACTCCAAATCCGGTGAAACCAACTCCTAGATGCTTCTAAAATCATTATTTGATAAATGGGTGCCTTTGCTCATTTTCCAAAATAATATTTCTATACACTTCTTGCAAATCCACAAATCCCTTGGTTCGATCATATTGAAATATTCAGAGATATCCATTGATCAAATCCCAATAAAACCACTTTGGTCATACCTCATATGACCAAAGGTATCCTAGAAAACTCCAACTTGCATTTTTAGAGCACTTTTATTTCTGCCTTGTTGTGTTGCTTATTGTGATTGTTTCCTACGTTAGTTGACAAAGTAGACGGAGTACATGAAGAAGGACCCGAAGACTTGATGACTCTGATGAACCAGGCAAGCAGCCCTTTGACCATGTCTATGAAACCCTTTTTATGCATGTCATATAGCACCATATTGTTGTTGCAATAGAATCATGATGAGGTGGTAACCACTTTGATGGTTTGCCATCGTTACTTCCTCGTTGATACTTGCATTGTGCATGACCCTACCTTCTTATGAGGGTTATGCCGGTGGGAGTAGATAGGATGCTAAAGTAGATGCTACGCAAAAAGGGACGGGTATATGCATGACGAAGGAGACAAAGTATTTTCAAAGGACTTTTCGAAAACCCCGTCGGGTGCCACTTATGCCTGAGGGAGATGATGAAATGGGTAACCACTTGATGACGAAGTGGTGTACCGAGGCAAGTGTGTGTGTTGTTTCGAAAACGGATTAGATTTAAGATTTGTCGACTGTCCCAACCTTACATGCGCAACCACTCTACCCTTATATGGGAAAGGGCATTATTGATTACCTAGGACGATACTAGCTTAGATCCCACATTACTAGTGACGGGGGAGAGTTGGTGCTCTCTCTCGGGACGGGGTCGTGCCAGGTAGGGCGGCCATGACTGTTTTCACAGGGTACCGGATACATCGTTGTGTCCCCTCTCGGATGTTACAATATCGAGTGAGTCTCGTATGATGTACATCGTGAGGATACGGAACAACAAGTGGACTCCTTGTTAGTGTCGTCTAGGGAAAGGTAGTGATCGGGTGCTTACCCTGGGTACTTGAGGTATCGCGGGTCGTGGATGACACGAAAGTTCCCCGGATCTTGTGGGTAAAGTGTGCAACCTCTGCAGAGTGTAAAACTATTCGAATAGCCGTGTCCACGGTCAAGAACAGTTGGGCGGTGCTGCTTAGACTATGTCCAGAGTTTTACAACCGTGTGTGTGAGTTGATAAAACTACTTGGGTCAAGTCAAAGGACTTGGCATGATTGAGTTGGGTTGGTGCCCACTCTATTTATGTTGATATCTGTAACCTGTCCTCATGGTTACTTGAATTGTCTTGATGCATGTCTTACAAGTTGTTGAACATGTCATTGCACTCAAAACTAGCTTTCTGCAAAAGTTTACCTATATAATGTATTATTACATCTTGGACCAAAACATGGGTTGCTTGCGAGTACATTCAAAGTACTCATTAGCTTGCCACTGGTTATTTAATTGACCAGGCATGGAAGAACCGGAGTTCGAAGAAGAGTTCTTTGGAGATGAACATGTGAACTAGGACGTTTCCCAGTCAGAATGCCTGTAGGGTTAAGGCAGATGGCATGGGTTCTACTTATCGACGAAGATTTCCGCTGCTTGTGTTTCATTTGAAGTTCAGCCCTTAGGGCATTATCAATGTAAGACTTGAGCATAATGGTCATAATTTGTGTAAGACGGTATGTATGGATGTAAGACTCTTGTTATTCAGCTTCTGTGTGTTCAGTGAGCATTGATCTCTGGGATCACTGTACACGTGCATTCGGTTATCTCAACTTATGAGTCGGGGTCCCCACAATATGCCATTAAAATGAAGCCAATTTGCACATATGGCATGGGTGACAAGCCCATGGTTATTGGCATTTGTTTTTTTTGTGATGATATTGATATGCTCCCTTTGCATCGTTTATCTAATATGCCATGCCATGACCACCTAGCTTCGGATATGCATTGTTTTGGATGTTGTCCATTTTCTCCATATGATGTTCCCGATATTGCTCATGAGGAGACCCACATAGTTTCCTCATCCATTTTAGGAGATTTTGATACATCCCATGCATTGCATGATTTCCATGATTGTGTGCATCATATACATCCCATGAATAAAAATGCTATTGTTGTGCCACACACTTTTTATAATTGCATGCTCAATTTGTGTCCCCATCGTGTCATACATAACAACTATTCTTTCATGATGGATGACATGTTCATAAACCATGCATCAAATTTCTTCGAGCGATGCTTATCTTGTGCTAACTCACACGTGCACATACACATCATGATGGATGATGTGTACATTTACCACACACACAATTTCTTTGGTTTGTGTCTCTTTTGTGTATGTACCCAGGAATACTTGTCAACCTCACAATCCCATGAGTTGCCAAAACGAGCTCTATAGAGCAATGATGACTTGGGATCACCTGGAGTGTATTTCACACCGTTCCCATTGTGCAACCACTTCGCGCATTTCTTCTACATGGCCCTCACATGGTTATGTGTTGTTGTCCATTACATATTCTGTGCCCATCTTGCCATGTTCACTTTGCATGACATGCTTATTCCAATGCCTTTACCATGCATTTCTGACCCATGCTTTGCATTACACATGATGATTGATTCTACTACTTGTATGTGTATTTGCAAGCTTGGTGGAGATATTGCTTGTTATTGCCATATTCCATTTATGACCATTCTTATGATGATACTATGATCTTGCTTTGTGTTCGTGCTTGCGATATGTCATGTGCATTACCTATGCTTACTATTTTCTCACATGACATGATTGCCATGATTTCTTCTAGTGTGTTGCATCTTTGCTCCACTAGTTTGCATAACATGATTCACATGCTTGCTTATGTTGCATCACCCATGATTCATACTTGCTCATTTCATGCGGTTGATGACAACCATTACCATGCTTTGCACATGATTCATATTGTTTCTTCTCATATATCTTCATATGTTGCCTCTCTTATGCTAGATTATTTGCCATGCATTGAGTGCAACAATGATTATAGTCTTACTCATGAGATTGCCCCCATAGCATTCTCACATATATTTGGAGATTTTGACATATTTCTTGTGAAGCATGCTTGTCGGTGTACGAAAGTAGGGGCTCTGCTTTTGACCCCTTTACTCGTGCACGGGCAGTCAGAGCCTCCCGCCACGGCCATGCACAAACACGGTAGGAAAGGGAAGCCGGAGAGAAGCCAAAAACCACAAGACAAACGAAGCAACAACGAGGACCAAGGCCACGAAGATCAGGTGGATGAAGCAGGTTCTCCCGGTAAGGACCCTTGCCGGGGCAGGCTCAGCGGCCCCGACAAGACCCTTGCCGGGGAAGCTCGCCCACGCCAACCGGGTGAGCCACCCTTGAGCCCACCAACACTGAACAGATGCATTGGGACAAGCCTCGGGAGGCACCTCCGTGGTGGCATGCATATCTTTGTGAAGACATAGAATGCTCAAGATCAAAAGAGGACAGAAAGGTAACCATCCTCACCAAGGAAACCCGCAAGACCCCCGGCAAGATCCTTGCCGGGGAAGCTAGTGCGGAACGGCAAGACCCTTGCCGGGCTACCCAGCAAGACCCTTGCTAGGCCACCCGGCAAGACCCTTGCCAGGCCACCCGGCAAGACCCTCGCCAAGCGCACCGGCAGGGCCACCGCCAGGCCCGCACAAGCCAAGTCACTGCCGCCGTTCGCATGCAGCTGCCGACCCAACCAGCTGGGCAGGCACCTGCGTGGCAACATGCAAACCTTCATGGAGGCTCCACCACCGCGCCACCTCAGCTGCTTGCCTGCCTACATGGCACCGCATGCATCGCTGGCCAGGGCGCTTGTCGAAGCGAGGGGGAGCGGCGACGGACGGACGGGCCTCGCCCCCGTCCCCGATAAAGCGAAGGGACACCTAACTCTCGCATTTAATGCGTCTTGTCTTGTAATACTAGCAATAAACTCGCAATGCTGTAGCATTTTCCACCTCCTGTGTGCCACTGTGGCAGCCCCTTTCGCCTATAAAAGGAGGCCCATGGCACACGGAGAAGGGATTCGGCTCTTTCAAACCCCACAGCACCCAGAGCTAGTTCGAGAGCTCAAGAACACTAATACATCCACCAAAGCAGGATCTTAGGGTTTTACGCATCTTTACGGCCCGAACCTAGGTAAATCCCCCTTGTGTCGTCTGTTAGTCCCGCTCTTCTCACGATCCCCGTGCCCTGCAACCGTAGAAGGGATTCCAGTGATCCCATAGGTGTCTTTTGCCACCGACATCTTTGGCGCGACAGGTAGGGGACCGCTATCGTGAGAATCTGGTCTAGCAGTTGGCCTAGCTGTTCTTCATCGCCATGGCTCCTAAGAAGAAGGCGACCACGGCGATCGGTTCATTCGGGACCAAGTTGCCGGCACATGTGCAGACCAGTAGCGGGCCAGTCGCGGAGAGAACCCGTGTCGCGGCCTGCGAACATCCACATCGCCCAGGCGGTTCAGGCCTGGCGAGTGGCATCGTTCGCGCGGCAGGCGACGAGCCACCGGTCGCGGGCTCCAGAGTCGGAGTCGCCCCCCTGCCCTGTAGGTGGCGCGGGGCCCCTCAGGGGCGCCGCCCCGCAGGCGGCGGCACGGCGACCTCCAAGACGCCAACACCGGCGCCCACGGCGCGCTCCTCTCAGGTTGTGCATGATGAGCAGCGTCACCCTGCCGGTGACCCTGCGCGCCGCCCTGGGAAGAGTCCCGTGCGTCCATCACATGAAGAGGAGGGCCAGCATGTGTGCCGAGGTGCTGACGGAGGTGGCGAACGGCTGCGGAGCCGTGACACGGCTCCTTCTAACATGGTTAGGAGTCGAGGCGCATCGCGGTCCACCCAACTTTCGCCGCCACCCACGCCAGTGAAAGCCCTAGCGCACGCACAGCTGCTCCTCGACTTTCCTCCCGCCGCAGAGAAGCTTGACGAATGGAGGGCCACCGTCCGGAGCCTCGTCGGCATCGCCAACAACGTTAGGCTGCAGCCAGCAGAACCCGTCGGTCGTCGCTCCACCGGGCTGCCACGTGCTAGCGGAGGCCACGCCGGGGGCGACGCGGCCAGGGTGTACTCCCCGCCTCCGTCCCGACCGCCCCGGGCGTCGGCCCGTCACGGCGACGCTCGTGATGATATCTCCATTGTGTCGTCCGACCCGCGAACCAACCGTGATCAGTGCCAGGTCCTTCGAGAGCGGGCTCATGAGGACGCTCGGACTACGATCGAGCACCGACGTGACGCGCGCCACCAGTTAGACAGGCGGGAAAGGCCCGCTACGGATCACCTAGCGCCGGGAGGCTACGGTGGCCTACCTTACGAGGTGGGTTGTCTGGCCTTCACCCGTGAGCTGCGGTAGTTCTAGTGGCCCTCCCATCGCACGTTCAAACCCGACGTTGGTGAGAAGTACAATGGCAAGACCCACCTATCAGAGTTCCTCAGCATCTACACCATCGCGATGCAAGCTGCTGGGGCACGCGACGATAAGGTGCTTGCCAACCACTTCCCGTTGGCACTCAAGCCCAATGTTATGTCATGGTTGATGCACTTGCCGGTGGATTCCATCTCTTCTTGGGCGGATCTGTGCCATGAGTTTGTTGGCGCCTTTACCGGAGGTCACCAAGCTCATGGCCAGGCGAGTGATTTACACATCATCCCCCAGAAGGAAGGAGAAAACCTGCGCAAGTACATCCAAAGGTTCAGCCGGGTGCAGTACAACATCACTGATGTTCATTCCGCCGCCGTGATCAGTGCGTTCCACTAGAACATGCGCAATCGCAAGATGCATGAAGAACTGGCGATGAACAAGGTTAAGGATGTGGCCGAGCTCTATGTTCTGGCCGATCGGTGCGCTCGTGACGAGGAGGGAAGGAAGTACCCCGGCAAAGATGCCGGTGCAGAAACTGACTCCACTGGCGATACCGCCACCCCAGCAAAGAAAGGCCGACACCGTAATAGGAAGCACAAGGGCAAGGCCGTGCTTGCCGTTGAGGGACCGGATGACACCGGCACCACCAAGAAGACCAAGGCAAGCGACCCCAGCAATGAGGTTGCCTGGTGTGATGCTTGCCGAGCCTTGGCGGCTACCGACAAGCCAGGAGGCTCCAACAAGCAGTACTGCAAGATCCACCGTACCAAGGGCCACGATCTCCAAAACTGCCGGCAGGTAGAGCTGCTCGCCGAGAAGCAGAAAGCCGAGTACGAGCGGCGGGACAAGGAAAAGGTCCCTGACGGTACTAAGGGATCTGGCAAGAAACATGGCGGCCAAGGAGGCCGCCGCGCCAAAGATAATCAACAAGAGAGGCCCGCCCGGGGCCGCGACAAGAAGCAGGAAGATGATGATCATGACGAGGACGATGAGTCCGGCGAACATGAGTTCCAGAAAGACATAGAGGCCATGTGTGTCGATGGTGGCGCCTCGCTGCATACATCCCACCGCCAACTCAAGCAGTGGGCGTGTGAGATCACCGCGGTGGAGCCATCGTTTGACGCACGAAAGCCGCTGAAATGGTCCAGCATGCCCATCATCTTTGACACCGAGGACCACCCTGACCGCACTACTGCGGTCGGGTGCTTTCCGTTGTTGGTTTCACCAACAATCCGCAACCTCAAGGTGACTAAGATGCTGGTTGACGCCGGGGCCGTCCTGAACTTGATCTCGCCCGTTGTGGTCAGAAGGCTGCAGATCCCTGATGGAGACCTCGAGGAGATGGGTACGTTCCAAGGGGTTAACCCGGGGAGGAGCCAGCCAAAAGGGAAGATCACGCTGCCCGTGACATTCGGAGGCGAGTTGAACCACAGGATGGAGAGGATTGTTTTTGACGTAGCCGAGATCCCCTTGCCTTACGACGGGATCCTCGGCCGCCCGGCGCTAGCCAAGTTCATGGCGGCTTCACACTACTCCTATAACATGCTGAAGACGCCCGGGCCGATGAACATCATCACCGTCCCCTCTGACAAGAAAGATGCGCTGATCTACGCCGACCAACTCTACCGGGAAGCAGTTGCAGCAGCTGCCGCAGCAGCTGCCGCTAAGGCACCTGCTCCTGCCGACGGAGCCCCGGAGGAGAAGAAGACCGGCGAGACCCCTCGCACCCACTCCGGCAAGCACACCTCTTCGGGGTGTCGCGCCTCCGTTGAGAACGTGCCAGAGAGCTCCGCCGGCAAGAGCAAGAAGTCTAGGGCTACACCAACAGAGACCAAGAAAGTGCCCGTCAAGGAGGACGACACGGGAGGAGCTTTCACCATAAGCTCCACCCTCAACGGCAAATAGGAAAGCGAGCTCGTCACCTTCCTGTGGGCGAATGTTGATGTGTTTGCATGGCAAGCCTCCGACATCCCCGGCGTTCGCAGGGAGGTGATTGAGCACCACCTTGCTGTCTGTCCTCACGCGCGGCCCGTCAAGCAGAACGTCAGGAAGCAAGCTCTGGAGAGGCAAGAGTTCATCATGGAGGAAATCAGAAAGCTAGAGGCGGCAGGCTTGGTGAGGGGAGTGCTCCATCCGACGTGGTTGGCCAATCCGGTAGTGGTGCGCATTATTGACTACACATACATCAATAAGGCATGTCCAAAGGACCCTTTCCCGTTGCCGCGCATCGACCAGATTGTTGACTCCACGGCCGGGTGTGACCTCTTATCGTTCCTCGATGCCTACTCGGGATACCACCTGATCTTCATGACAAAGGAAGACGAGGAAGAGACAACATTCATCACCTCGTGTGGTACGTATTGCTTTTTATGAATGCCTTTCGGGTTGAAAAGTGCTGGCTCAACCTTTGCAAGAGCAGTCCAAATTGATTTTGAGCCCCAGCTACATAGAAATATGGAAGCTTATATGGATGACATAGTGGTCAAAACCAAGGACAAAGTAACGCTTGTGGAAGATCTGGAGGAAACATTCGGGAACCTGCGCAAGATCAACCTCAAATTGAACCCCGAGAAGTGTGTCTTCGGTGTTCCGTCCGGCAAGCTTCTCGGGTTCTGTGTGTCCCAGCGCGGGATTGAAGTAAACCCAGATAAGATCAAGGCCATCGAGCAGATTAAGGCACCCAAGCGGATCAAGGACGTGCGTCGGCTCACTGGCTGCATCGCTGCCATGAGCCAGTTCATCTCCAAGTCCGTGGAGCGTGCCCTTCCTTTCTTCAAGATCTTGAAGAAAGCAGGTCCAGTAGAGTGGACCCCAGAAGCCGAGGCAGCGCTGCAGGATTTGAAGAAGTACCTCTCCTCCACCCCAGTGCTGGTTGCGCCCAAACCACAAGAACCGTTGCTGCTCTATCTAGTGGCAACAAACCAGGTGGTTAGCGCTGCACTAGTGGCGCATAGAGAGGCCGACGAAAAGGCAGCGACAGCGGCAGAGCCAACATATGGCGGGCCGAAACCCTCTTCGGTAGGGCTCGATCCCGGCAAGATCGAGTCCCCGGCAGGGGCTGACGGCAGCGCAACAGGACGCACGCAGCTGGGTGAAGAGGCGCAGAAGAAGAAAATGGTGCAGCACCCAGTATACATCTTTAGATCCCTCTTGCAGGGGGCTAGGTCGAGGTACTCAGGTGTGCAAAAGCTGCTCTTCGGCCTCCTTATGGCCTCGAGGAAGTTGCACCACTACTTCCAAGCGCACGAGATCAGGGTGGTCACCCGCCTCCCATTGCAACGAATACTACACAACCCAGATGCAACGGGGAGGATCGTGGAATGGGCCCTGGAACTGTCAAGTTTTGGTTTAAAGTTTGAGAGTAGCTCGACAATTCAGAGCAGAGTCTTGGCGGAGTTTGTTGCGGAGTGGACCTCAACGCCCGACGAAGAGGTACAGGAGACCACTCTTCCCGGCAAGGAAACAAGCTGCAACTGGATCATGTACTTTGATGGTGCCTTCTCGCGGCAAGGCGCCGGTGCTGGTGTGCTGCTTGTCGCACCCATCGGAGAGCACCTCAAGTATGTCATTCAGATGCACTTTCCCCAGGAGATGTTGACCAACAACACCGCCGAGTATGAGGGTTTGCTTGTCGGTCTCAGGATCGCAGCAGACCTCGGAGTTAAGAAGCTCATCATCAGGGGAGACTCACAGCTCGTCGTCAGGCAGGTCAACAAAGATTATCAAAGCCCGTTGATGGAAGCTTACGTAGATGAGGTGAGGCAACTGGAGGAGCGCTTTGACGGTATACAAGTGGAGCATGTCCCTCGGGCGGAGATACATTGCCGACTACCTGTCAAAGCACGCTGCCCTCAAGCTACCTGTGGAACCAGGTACCTTCGTGCTTCAGTTAACCCAACCATCCGTTGAGCCGCCGACTGGGCAGAACAAGTGGAGGAAGCTAGGCCCAGGCAACTACTTCCCCACCGAGCTCCCCGGCGCCGCCGGTGAAGATGTTGCCGTGGACGCCGATCCCGCCGCGGGGCAGCCAACTCCGACAGGACCTCAGGTCATGGCCATAGAGGCGACCGCTCCCGCGACAGAAGAGATGCCTTTGGTCCTTGCCGTCGAGCCCCAGGATCCGGCATGGGCGCAGCACACCGTCCGTTTCCTTCAGAAAGGGGAGCTTCCCGAGGAGCAGGAAGAGGCAGAAAGAGTAGCCCGCCGGTCTACTCTGTACCATTTCGTTGATGACGTATTGTACAGAAGAAGACCGAATGGGGTGAAGTTGATGTGCATCTCCCGGGAGGAAGGACTAAAGCTGTTGGCAGAGATACATGGAGGCATATGTGGCTCCCACATAGGGTCGAGGGCCATTGCCGGCAAGGCCTTCCGGCAAGGTTTCTTCTGGCCCACCGCCCTCCAGGATGCGACGACACTAGTGACCAAGTGTGAAGCGTGCTAGTTCCATTTGAAGAAGCATCATCAACCACCTCAAGCCCTTCAAACTATCCCTCTCTCCTGGCCCTTCTCGGTCTGGGGGCTTGACATACTGGGCCCTTTCCCCAGTGTCATTGGGGGCTTCGAGTACTTGTACATCGCAATCGACAAGTTCACAAAGTGGCCAGAGGTGGAAGCAGCGAGGAAGGTGACATTGCAATCGGCCATCAAGTTCTTCAAGGGGCTAGTGTGCCGTTTTTCATCACCGACAACGGCACACATTTCACAAGCCACGCCTTCGTGCAATACATTGAGGATCTCGGCAGCATGGTCTGTTTTGCTTCCGTGGCACATCCACGGAGCAACGGCCAAGCGGAGAGAGCGAACGTTGAAGTCCTGCGAGGCTTGAGGACGAAGACTTTTGACAGGCTGCACAAAAGCGGGAGCCGCTGGATTGATGAGTTGCCGGCGGTTCTTTGGTCGATCAGAATGACACCAAATCGAGACATCGGCCAGACACCCTTTGCCCTGGTTTACGGGGCAGAAGCAGTTCTCCCCACGGAACTCATATATGGGTCACCTCGAGTGCTCGCTTATGACGAGCTTGAGCAAGAGCAGCTGCGCAAAGATGACGTAGTGCTCCTTGAGGAAGATCGTCTCCGGGCGGCTGTGAGAGCAGCGCGCTACCAGCAAGCCTTGCACCGCTACCATAGCCGCAAGGTTCATGCCCGGAGCATTGAGGAAGGCGACCTTGTTCTTCGGCACGTTCAGTCGGCCAAGAAATCCAACAAGTTACCGCCAAAGTGGGAAGGCCCTTATCGGGTAACACGAGTCACCAGGCCCGGCGCGGTCTGGCTGGAGACCAAAGATGCCATCCCAGTGAGCAACTCCTGGAACATCGAGCATCTTTGCAAGTTTTACCCATAAGGCGCAGCTGACGGGCCTCCCGGCAAGCCACCCTTTTGTACAAGCTTTGCCGGCAACGCATGTAACCCTTTGTACAGAGCTAGGCGCAGACCCTGAGCATAAATAAATGAAGCGTTGGCGCCCTAAGTTATAGCATGCATGCTAGGTTGAGTCTCTTCCTTGGTTAGGGTTGATAATGCTTAGCGACGGCTAACCCCTAGCTTAGAGGTCGAGTGCGCGTCTCTCTGTTCTTCTCTGTCTTCTTTGGTTCGCAGGGCACGTAAGTATTCTTGTCGAGCTGTTTTGGAAGAAAAGGAGCGGACCAGCGCCCGGGCCCCAGCAAGCCAGAGTTGCCGGGGGCTGCAAGAACAAGGATCTCTCCGCGGCAAGCCAAGATTTCCGGGGCTGCAGATCCACATAAGTCCCTTATCCCCTATCATGCATTTCGATATGGACTGGGATACGTGAAACCCCGTTCTATCTCTGGGCTACCATGCTCCCTATTTTCGGCACCCAAGGATTATCTCCTGGGTATGGATCTGGTCGTAGCCGCGGCAGCAGAGAAGGGGAACGAGGGGACTAAGCCCACCTCATCCCTGCCTCCGCCAAGGGCGTGAGAAAGGTCGAGCAAGGTGGGGAGATGGAAAGGCCTGTTGCGGGGCAAAAAAAATGTTTGTCTTAAAGATGACAAGGATTCACCCCTTGCCGTGGGTTCCTCCCGCGAACGAAAATCCCGGCAAACATCCCTTTTTCATTAAAAAACATCCCGTACAGGTACTATTCATATGAAATGAAAAAACATGAACAAGGGGATTACAAGTTCTAAAGCTAACAAAGGCCTGAAGGCTTACAAGACTAAAAAGATATAAGGTGCCCGTCATCCCTTTCTTGTCCCTCTCCTCAGGAAATGGAACAAGAAAGCAGAAGGGCAAAAGGGGCGCCTGGGAGAGCTATGAGTGGCAGAAGGCACCAAGAGAACATCTCGGTGGCCGTCCAAGGGCTGGATGGTGATGGCGGCGCCGGAGGCAGAGCTCGAAGACGAGGCGGCAGGACGCCAACACGCGACGAAGGCGTCGGTGCCCGCGTACTCCGACTTGACGGCCTTGCCGCTCATCCTCTTCCTCTTCCGCAACCTCCCTACGCCAGCCGCCCAAGGAGACGACCTCGAGAAGTTCAAGCAGCTGGCGACACGGATGATGGGGTCACCAGTGCCGCTCGGAGCAATGCCTGACACCTAGTTGGACACGTCATCCTACCGCCCGCTGCCTTTGTCATTGCTGCCGTTGTCTTCCTCGCCACTCTCGCTTGAGGAGGAATCTTCATCATCGGAGGAGCTCTCTACGCAGCACCTCACGCGGGTCCCGAAGTGCCCAAAGATCTTGACGGAGAGGAGGTCACCCTCCATTAGTTTAAAATGGAGAGCGAGCCCATCCGTCAAGCGATGGAGGCGAGCGAAGGTCTTCCATCCTCGGTGAAGATACATGACATGGGGGGCGGGGAACTCGACGTCGACCCATGTTCCACTGTTCCCACAACCCGTCATGTGCAGCCGCAATGCCTGCGGCGGATCCAGCTCCATCTCCCGCGCAAACGGGGTCGGAAGGCGAAGGCGACGGCACGGCGGATGGCGCAGCCTGACGAAGAACTCGCAGGGGTTGTCCCCAGCGTGGCCCTCCATCGGAGGAAGGGCTGCTGGAGGGGGCGAGGCGGATCTGCCGCCCCATCCTCCTCTCCCTCGGGCACCACGGCGGCCTCGACCTCACCCCTCCTCCTTCCTCTAGTGGTTGTCTCCGCCACTACGAGCTCTTGGGTGGGAGTGACGCGTTGTCTGGCCGAAACCCTCGCCGCTACTGATGAAGCATCGCCGCGCCCCCTCGCCATGGCAGAAGAAGAAAGGAAGCAGGGATGGGGAGAGGCAGATGACGAAAGGTTGAGAGGCACCGTCCCTCCCACTCCCCGCCTTATAAAGTGGTGGGGGCGAGGTTCGGCCGCCCCCTCACTACTGGAATCAGCTACTTTGCCATCTGCCAGCTCTTTGCCGTTTGCTAGCGGACGGCAAAGAAGCTCTTTGCCATCAGCTACCGAAAAGCAGACGACAAAGAAAGGGCTGACGGGAAAAGAGGCCTTTGCCATCTGCCGGCTCTTTGCCGTCAGCTGGCTGACGACAAAGAGAGAGGTGGCCCCCACCCCCCCGCCCGTTTGGGGAAAACTTAACGCCCCACCTCTTTGCCGTCTGCTAGCAAAGAGGATACTAACTAACGGCCGCAACCCCCCCGCCCGTTAATTACTCTCTCTTCTCTCCCTCTCTCCTCCCCGACGCCCCGCCACCAGATCGATCCCCACCCACCGCCGACCCCGCCGCCCGCCGCCGCCCCCGGCCCCCGCCGCCGTCCCCGCCCCGGCGCCCGGCGCCGCCCCCGCCCCCGCACCCGCTTGGCCCGCGCCCCACCACCCCGGCCTCCGCCCCCACACCACCCGCCGACGCCCCATCGCCCCACCACCCCTCAGCCACCCGCGCCCGGCGCCGCCCCTGCCATCGCCCCTGCTTGCCTCGTCGCCCCACCACCACTCCGCCCCCACCCCACCCGTCGACGCCTCGTCACCCCACCACCCCTCCGCCCCCACCCTCCGCGCCGACCCCGCCACCCGGTGCCGCCTCCGCCACCGCCGCCGCCGCCCCCGCCACCGCCCCGTCTCCCGGTGCCTGCCCCAGCCACCGCCCCCGCCGACCATCCCATTGCTCTGGTGAGGGACTACTTCTTTTTCTTCTTTTGTTTTTTCATTTTTTTTGTTGTTTAATTGTTAGTGTTAGTGTTAGAAAAGAATTAGAAGAAGTAGAAGAAGTAGAAGTAGTAGAAGAAGTAGAAGTAGTAGAACAAGAAGAAAAGAAAAGAAGTAGAAAAAAGATGAAAAAATAAAAAGAAGAAAAGAAGTAGAAGAAGAAGTGTCGGTGTCAAA
The DNA here is from genome assembly GCA_963921465.1 of Triticum timopheevii. Taxonomy (NCBI): domain Eukaryota; kingdom Viridiplantae; phylum Streptophyta; class Magnoliopsida; order Poales; family Poaceae; genus Triticum; species Triticum timopheevii. The sequence continues at coordinate 150,333,261 of OY997262.1, read as the reverse complement.
ACCGGCGGATCTCGGGTAGGGGGTCCCGAACTGTGCGTCTAGGCGGATGGTAACAGGAGACAAGGGACACGATGTTTTACCCAGGTTTGGGCCCTCTTGATGGAGGTAAAACCCTACGTCCTGCTTGATTAATATTGATGATATGGGTAGTACAAGAGTGGATCTACCACGAGATCAAGGAGGCTAAACCCTAAAGCTAGCCTATGGTATGATTGTTGTAATGTATGTTGTGTCCTACGGACTAAAGCCCTCCGGTTTATATAGACACCGGAGAAGGCTAGGGTTACACAGAGTCGGTTACAATGGTAGGAGATCTACATATCTGTATCGCCAAGCTTGCCTTCCACGCCAAGGAAAGTCCCATCCGGACACGGGACGGAGTCTTCAATCTTGTATCTTCGTAGTCTTGGAGTCCGGCGGACGATGATAGTCCGGCTGTCCGGACACCCCCTAGTCCAGGACTCCCTTAGTAGCCCCTGAACCAGGCTTCAATGACGATAAGTCCGGCGCGCATAATGTTCGGCATTGCAAGACGGGTTCCTCCTTTGAATAATCCAGAGAAGATCATGAACACCCAGATCGTGTCCGGCTCTGCAAAATAGATTCCACATTCCACCGTAGAGAGAATAAAATGTACACAAGTCCAATCTGCTGACGTATTATGCGGCATGACATCACACCGCTACCAAGCTTTTACTTGAATCCTTTTTTATTATACCACCTCAGCACTTTTAGCAAAGCGGTTTCCTTGGCACGTCCCGTCGAAGCAGAGATCGTGTTCCCCTTATTCCGGGATTCTCATCAATACGGACGTGGGTAACCCAACCGCGCCATTGATAGTGGCGCTTGGGAGATAAGCGAGTTTTAGCAGGCCGGTGGGGGACGCATAATCTTCGTCTGCCTATATATAAGGGATAAGGATTCACCTTCTCACCTACGCCTTCTTCCTCCTTTGCTTATCCATCTCAGCGCACTCGAGCTCCAGCGCCCAAGTTCGCGCATCTCGCCTCGACCTTCTCCGACCATGTCCGGAGCAGGAGGCAAGTGGTTGGCCTCCACCGTTAAGGAGGAGCACATCACCAAGCTGCGCAGCGCCGGATACCTTTCCGGAGACATCACGCATTGGCTGCCCGACGAGGGGCAGCTCATCCCCACCCCCGGGCCCCATGAGAGGGTCGTTTTCCTCCCCCACTTCCTCCGCGGACTGGGCTTTCCACTTCACCCTTTTGTCCGGGGGCTCATGTTCTACTACGGCCTGGATTTCCACGATCTGGCGCCGAACTTCATCCTCCACATCTCGGCGTTTATCGTCGTGTGCGAGGCCTTCCTCTGCATCTAGCCCCACTTCGGCTTGTGGCTCAAGACCTTCAATGTCAAGCCGAAGGTTGTGAAGGGCACGCAAGCGGAATGCGGAGGCGCCATGTTGGGCAAGATGCCCAACGTCCTTTGGTTCGAAGGGGCCTTCGTGGACTCCGTCAAGGGGTGGCAATTAGGGTGGTTCTACATCACCGAGCCGCGCGAACCCACGTGGGCGGCGGCCCCCGAGTTCAGATCTGGCATCCCTACGCAGCTCACCTCCTGGAAAGAGAAGGGCTTGTTGTGGGGTAATCCGAAGGAGCTGACGGGACTCCGAGCCTGTATCCAGAAGCTGGTGAACAATAAGCTCAGGCTCTTCGACGTCTTCCAAGTCATGCTCATCCACCGGATCCTCCCATGCCAAGAACGGGCATTCAATCTGTGGGAGTTTGATCCGGAACAGCACCAGGTGTTAAGCGGGCTCTTCGACACGACGTACGAAGGCGCCTGGAGGGTGCTGTTTAAGGGCGCCGAAGCCCCCGTATCCGCGACGGAAGATCGCTGATTTCGCTCGCAGCATCCAGCTGACGAGGTAAGTGATTCTACCCCTTTACGGGACACTTGTTAATAGTTCGACCCTAAGCGGGTTTTAATCTCCCTTTTCCTTCGACAAGAATGGATGAAGAAGGCCGAGCAGCTCATCTGCCCGGCTCCCATGCCAGAAGACCCAGTGGACGCCCGTCTGGCGGGGCTGTTGATTCCGGCACCGCACGTGGTGCCGGAGAAGAAGGCCAAGAAGGTGGCCACGGGGACTCGAAAGAGTTCCCGTAATCAGGCGTCCGGCGATGAGGCGGACTCCTCCCCCGAAGACGAGGAGGAGGAAGAAGACTCTCTCCCGGAGGAGGGAGAGAGGAAGAGGAAGGCTTCCCCAACAGGGGAGGCCGAAGGGTCCAAGAGGGGGAGAACCATTCCCCCGGACAGCTCTGCCAACACCGACATTGGCGACGAGGAGTGGCCTTCAAGGGCCAGGCCTCTGGCGAGATCGTAAGTATCCGGATCCCTCTATAATCTGAAATTTCTTTCGTGCCACATAATGCCTTTCTAATGCCGCATACTGCCTATAGTCCGGCCGACGATGATCTCCCTGCTTCATCGAGCGGGTCGTTGGCGGCGGCGGATGTGGAGTCTATCCCGACTGCCTCCACCCCTCGCGCCGACGAGGACGCCGAGGTGGGATCCCGGAAAGGGACCCATCAGGAGGAGGCTCCGGAGGCGCCGCAAGGCAGCCTCCCGGACTATGCGCCGGACTCTACGCCGGAACCTGCAGTGGTTCCAGATTCCGGCAGGCAGCCCCTTCGCAAGAAGGACAAGACAGTGACACCGGCGGCCCCCGTCCAACCGGAGGCGCCGGACAACTTGTTGGAGGCGCTCAAAGGCGCTTCCATCAAGGAAGAACACCGCACTGTTATGAGTGCGGTGATTCAGAAGGTCCATCTCGCCAAGAGCGGGCTGACCGAAGCCTGCAGTAGCCTTTTAACAGGCTTTGAGGTAAGAAGTTAAAATTGTGTAATGTAATACCGCATAGACAGTAGCCCCTGATGCTCGGTTCGGTGTTCGGAAAGAAAAGCCGGACTGAGGATCTAAAAAGATATTCGCAGGTTGCTAATAAATTATGTCAATATGGGTTTGCAGGCTGTGCTGCTGACCTCTGCCGCACTGACTGTGGAGGTTGGTACATTAAAGCAAGATCTCGAGCGATCCGAGCGAGAGCTCAGCCATGCCAAGAGGCAGCTCGAGGACAAAGAAGGTGAGTAGCACCACTTTGAATTGTTACCTTACAGAAAAGGATTTTGGTTGCAATAAAATTAACAAGGATAATATGGGTATTGCAGGGGCCACAAATGAGGTGGCAGCCCTGAAGGAGGCTGTGTCCGCGGCCGAACGCAGTGCGGCCGCGGAACAGGCAGAGCGAGAAAAGCAGGAGGCACAGGTGGCGGAAGTACGGCAAGAGCTCCAGGCTCTCATGGAGAAACATGAGAGCTTGGAGCGTGACTCCAAGACTCGAGAGTCCGAGCTTGCCTCGGCTCTCGAAAGTGCCAAGTCCGCCAAGGCCGAGGCCCGTAAGGCCCTTCAGGAGGTTGAAGATGTAAAGAAGATAGCGGCGGGTAAGGAATTTTTCATGCAAAGCAAGCATGTTAATGTAAACTACCTGACACTTACCCGAATTCGGAGCTCTGCAGGGGCGTTTGCAGATCTGCCGCATAGTGTATCCGATGCCGCCGCATTTTACCGTGGCCAGGAGGGGAGCTCAATAGAGAAGGTCTTCTGGTCTCAGTACGCTGAGGCCGGCCATCCGGTGCCCCCAAGCGACCAGCTGAAGCAGCTGGCCGAACTACACAAGGTAGCTGAGGAGGCCATGAAGGGCCTTATAGTCCGGCTGTGGCCTGGACAGGCCATGCCTAGGAGCTACTTCGGCCTCATGCGGCGGCTGGTGGATGCATGCCCCTGGGTGGAGGTCATCAAGCGCTTCGCCTGTATTGAAGGTGCTCGTCGGGCCCTTGCCCGCACAAAGGTGCACTGGGGCAGGCTGAATGCGGAGAAGCTTCTCACTAACCCGCCGCCACCGGGCAAGGAGTATCGTACGCCTGAAATGTATTATAAAACTGTCCTGAAGGGAGCCCGCGATATTGCGGATGAATGCCCCAGAGATGTAATTTTTGAGTAAACTCGCTATGTATTATCCTATGCGCTGAAAACTTTGTTCATATGCGCTTTAAGCAACGCTTGTTTAATTTAAAATATTACCTTATGTGCGGCCGTTTTAAAAAATCTGAGAGATGGCAAGTCGTTGGCTTCAGCCCCCGGGCCGCGAGTGCTGGGGTGTTCGGGATAAACTTGAGCACTCTTGTTCCCATTTTTGGGTCCATCTAGGGAGGCGCTCAACACAACGAACAAGGCAACCGGACTTGTAATGCTTGAACACTCTCACTTGGCCATAGAATTCTATAATTTTAAATTTCGGCGAAGCCCCTGGTATTCGGAAGACCGAATCCGGGGTGCTATCCACGCCTTCGTCGGACATTATCCGGAACTTCGCTCGAAGCGGCGTGAGTCTTTAAGGACCCGAAAAGACCTCTCTAACAGCGACCAGTCTCTCGCCTTATCATGCCGGTCAGTTTTAGCTTTCTCCACTGAGGCGCTCGCCCGGCTCAACCGGGGCGCAATCGCAGTGGTTCTCCCAGTGCCACCTTAGCCGACAGAACGGAACGTAAGGCAGCAAAACCTGGGAGCCGGGCAAACCCAACTATTGACCTAAGACATGATTCGGAGCCGATTCATATAATGCTATAAGTTCGGGGTGCCGCACTTGTGAAAGTGTTCGGACTTATCACACCATAATGTGGGGAACATAAGCCCCTGGTGTATTAGGCCGTACCAAAATATACGGGCGCAAGATGTCATGTACTGAACATATATATATATATATATGTAATAACAGGCAAGAAAGTGCTGCATTATTTATTAAAGGAAGTCTGCTATGAATGCAGACTGATACAAATAGTGCGGTAAGCAAGGGTTTTGGACTAGTTAAACATGTCCCCCTCCAGGGATTAGCTGCAGACTTGGTGTATATAATCAAATTTAATGCTCGTAATTGAGACCACCTGAGTGTTAGTCGCCGCATTCTTTCTTCCCCGGCTGTTGCATCATGAGTTCGGCAGGTTCACCGCCGGACAGGGCCTCTGGATAACGGAGTCCTGTGTATACAAAGAAGAAAAAAAAATAATAAGAAAGAGTCGCACACTTGCGAGCCCCTGGTGTGGTCGAGCCGCACTCTGGGTCTATTGTGGTCGTGCCCCTTCCCCTACGCCCATGGTATCTCCAAAGCGTAATGATGTATGCGGAGGGTTGCTCTTGCGATCGTGCGAGGGCGGGGGTTAGGGCCGCATTGCTACGCGTGCTCGGATCATGCCAGGTGGTCTTGGTTGATGTTGCTCTGGGCGTGTTTGGCTGTATCCGGCCGTTTAACGGCCGAACTCGAAAATTGCCTTAAAAGGCTGCTCTGTACTTCTGCCGCGAGAGCCGCTGTATGTTCCTCCGTTCGGAGGGAGCGTTCCGTATTTCCGTTGACCGTGATGACTCCACGAGGGCCTGGCATCTTGAGCTTGACGTATGCATAATGCGGCACCGCGTTGAACTTTGCAAACGCGGTTCGTCCGAGCAGAGCGTGATAGCCGCTGCGGAATGGGACTATGTCGAAGATTAACTCCTCGCTCCGGAAATTATCCGGGGATCCGAAGACCACTTCCAGTGTGGCTGAGCCTGTACAATTGGCTTCCACACCTGGTATGACACCTTTAAAGGTTGTCTTTGTAGGTTTAATCCTTGAGGGGTCTATGCCCATTTTGCGCACTGTATCCTGATAAAGCAGGTTCAGGCTACTGCCGCCGTCCATCAGGACTCTCGTGAGGTGAAATCCATCGAAGATTGGGTCTAGAACCAATGCGGCGAATCCGCCATGGCGTATGCTGGTCGGATGGTCTCTTCGATCGAAGGTGATCGGACAAGAGGACCATGGATTGAACTTCAGGGCGACTGGCTCCATCGCATATACGACCCTTAGTGAACGCTTCCGCTCCCTCTTGGGTATATGGGTTGCGTAAATCATGTTCACCGTCCGCACTTGTGGGGGGAAACCCTTCTGTCCTCTATTGTTCGGCGGTCGGGTCTCTTCCTCGTCGTCGCTGTTTAGCCCCTTGTCATTGTTTTCGGCAATTAACTTGACTGCCTGCTTGAACACCCAGCAATCTCTGTTGGTGTGATTAGCTGGCTTTTCAGGGGTGCCATGTATCTGGCATAAGCGGTCGAGTATTCGGTCCAAATTGGACGGACCCGGAGTGGTTCTTTTGAATGGCTTCTTCTGCTGACCGGGTTTAGAGCCTCGGAATCCAGCGTTGACTGCCGTATTCTCCTTGTCGTCGCCGTTAATGCAGCGTTTATTTTTTGCTTCGACGCGACCTGCCATTGTGGTCCGTAGTATCCAAACTGCCAGAATTTTTACTGAGGTTGTTGCTGCGAGCTAGCCAGCTATCCTCTCCTGCGCAAAAGCGGGTCATTAATGATGTGAGGGCTGCCATTGATTTCGGCTTTTCCTGTCCCAGGTGCCGGGCTAGCCACTCGTCGCGGATGTTATGTTTGAAGGTTGCGAGGGCCTCTGCATCCGGACAGTCGACGATTTGGTTTTTCTTTGTCAAGAACCGTGTCCAGAATTGTCTGGCCGATTCGTCTGGCTGCTGAATTATGTGGCTTAGGTCATCGGCGTCTGGTGGCCGCACATATGTGCCCTGGAAGTTGTCGAGGAATGCGGCTTCCAGGTCTTCCCAACACCCAATTGACTCTGCGGGCAAGCTGTTAAGCCAATGCCGAGCTGGTCCTTTAAGCTTGAGTGGGAGATACTTGATGGCATGGAGATCGTCGCCGCGGGCCATATGGATGTGAAGGAGATAATCTTCGATCCAAACCGCGGGGTCTGTTGTGCTGTCGTAGGATTCGATGTTTACGGGTTTAAACCCTTCAGGGATTTGATGATCCATTACTTCGTCAGTGAAGCATAGTGGGTGTGCAGCGCCTCTATATTTAGCAATATCACGACGCAACTCGAGAGAGCGTTGTCTGCTGTGTTCGGCCCGGCCGGGGTTATTGTATTCGGCGCGACGGTATTTGTCGCGGGTCGTGGGGTGCCCTCGTGATCCGTAGATGGATCTGTATTGCCTTGCTTTGTCCTCCAATGCGTCTCGCAAGTCCGATGCGTTTCCTCTTGGCTTCGTACTTTTGGAGCGATGCCGAGGTACGGTCTTGGCGGAGGGCCTAGATGCCTCTCTATCGCGACCACGGGGTGGTCGGTCTGCCGTATCGTGCGCTGGTGATGAAGGTATGTATGCTTCCTCCTCTAGTCGGGGGAGCAACTTGCGTCTTGGGTAGCTTTTGGAGGGGCGTTCGAGTTTAAACTCTTCGGCCGCGAGGACCTCGGTCCATCGATCGGCCAACAGGTCCTGATCAGCTTGTAGCTGCTGCTGCTTTTCCTTTAGGCTATTTGCCATGGCGATAAGCCTGCGTTTAAAACGCTCTTGTTCGACGGGATCCTTGGGCACGACGAATTCGTCATCGTTGAGGCTTGCCTCATCTTCGGAGGGAGGTATATAGTTATAATCCTCGACCTCTTCGTCTGCCACCCTGTCGTGAGAGCTTGCTTCTGCATCCTCCTGCGCTGAGTCTTGCTGGAGGGGATTATCTTCGGCACTTTCTGGGGTATTATTATCTCCAGTGCCGGAATCTCCATTCTTGCTGTGGCGGGATTTAGAGCGGCGCCGCTGACGCCGGTGCTTAGGCTGTTTCTTTAAGGAATCTGCCTCCGCTACTTCTTCGCCGTCCCCGTCTTTTGGGGTGTCCACCATGTATATGTCATATGATGAGGTGGTCTTCCAGTGCCCTGTAGGCGCTGGTTCCTGTTCGTCTCCGGCATCATCGTCCATAGCGTCGATGTCTTCAGAGTCTAGTCTAGCATGTCGGTTAGATCGTCGACAGTGGCTACAAAGTGGGTGGTGGGTGGGCTCTGAATTTCTTCGTCGTCCGTATCCCAACCATCCTGGCCATAATTCGGACAGGACTCTCCCGATAGCGAGAGATGCTTTAGCGAATTTAGGATGTCGCCAAAGGGCGAGTGTTGGAAGATGTCCGCGGCGGTGAATTCCATAACCGGCGCCCAATCAGATTCAATTGGCAGGGGCGTGGGAGGTTCGGAGTCCGGCAAGGAGTCCGGCACCTCGGAGTCGTGAGCTTCGCGAGGGACAAGGTTAGTGTTCGGCTCCATCGCCATGGGAGTTGGAGCCCCCGAGGCGGTGTCCAACCACCGGTCCTCGATCTGGACGATCGGCTCTGGTCTAAGGGCCGGAGCAGATTCTTGTGCAGCCACCAAGGCACTGTTCGGTGGCAGAGCTAGATCATGTCCATCGTAACAGTGCGGCACGCTTGGCTGTGGTTCGAGTCCGTCGAAGATCAAGTCCCCGCGGATGTCGGCCATGAAGTTTAGGCTTCCGAATCTGACCTGATGGCCAGGGGCGTAGCTTTCGACCTGCTCTAGATGGCCAAGTGAATTAGCCCACAGTGCGAAGCCGCCGAATACGAAGATCTGTCCGGGGAGAAAAGTCTCACCCTGGACAACGTTGTTGATTAAAGATGCCATCGAGCCTATCGGTGATGACACAGAGGAACTCTCAATGAAAGCACCAATGTCGGTGTCAAAACCGGCGGATCTCGGGTAGGGGGTCCCGAACTGTGCGTCTAGGCGGATGGTAACAGGAGACAAGGGACACGATGTTTTACCCAGGTTCGGGCCCTCTTGATGGAGGTAAAACCCTACGTCCTGCTTGATTAATATTGATGATATGGGTAGTACAAGAGTGGATCTACCACGAGATCAAGGAGGCTAAACCCTAAAGCTAGCCTATGGTATGATTGTTGTAATGTATGTTGTGTCCTACGGACTAAAGCCCTCCAGTTTATATAGACACCGGAGAAGGCTAGGGTTACACAGAGTCGGTTACAATGGTAGGAGATCTACATATCCGTATCGCCAAGCTTGCCTTCCACGCCAAGGAAAGTCCCATCCGGACACGGGACGGAGTCTTCAATCTTGTATCTTCGTAGTCTTGGAGTCCGGTGGACGATGATAGTCCGGCTGTCCGGACACCCCCTAGTCTAGGACTCCCTCAAGAAGAAAGGAAGAAAAGAAAAGAAGTAAAAAAAGATGAAAAAAGAAGAAGAAGAAAAGAAGTAGAAGAAGTAGAAGAAGAAGTAGAAGAATTATTAGTTAGGTCATATATTTTTTGATTTTGTTATGAAAAACATCACATATAATTGTGTTGATCGGGTAGATTTAAATGTGCAGTTGTTTCATCGCTGCGAGGTTTGGTGTTCGACGACCTCGCCGTGCGTTTGACGAGCTCTGGCCCTTCGTTCGTGGGTGAGCACAAATGACATGTCCTTCTCCCCCATTAATTATTTGCTCTGTTCCGGTGTTCGTGCCGATGAAATTTGATAGCTAGCTATATATGTGTCTTGAATCATCAGTATGCGTAACCAATATGTGTCTCCCGTTCGAAAGCGTCATAGTTATAAATATGCATGCATTTGCATATTTATAACCTTGATTCTTTTGAATTGTCCAACGCTATCCATGGACAACCCGAGTATGCGTAGATTGGGTTCGTTTTCCCATATGCTTTGCTTCGGATTCGACGCATAAATTTCGTCAGTGCCTCCCCTGTTGTTCTTCGGGTACACATCCTCTCTGTTTATTGCAGAGACGTATATCAGGAGAACAGCGGGGAGGTGCTGCTGAAATTTTGCGTCGGATCCGGAGCATAGCATGGGAAAATGAACCCAATCTACACATACTCAGGTGGGATTAGGACCTATCATTACCTATTAGAGTGTAGGTTGGATGGACGTAATAAAATTGACAAAGTAGATCAACTGATGAATATATACATGGTGAATTATATATATAATTGTTGTGTGTCCAGTAGCTCTGAAAGTCAAGATGAGTGAGCGTGCGTGGATGTATACTGGTCACACTGGTCAGAACAAATGGAGCGCTGAATGGTTCACAAAAACCAAGGGGTTTGTGCAAGCCGCATTTGCAAATGGCCAGAGGAAAACCTGGTGCCCCTGTTTCCGGTGCGGCAATTGCGAAAAGAGGACAGAGGCTGAAATGGGCAAACACCTGCAGAAGAATGGTTTTACGCCCGATTATATGGTGTGGACATTTCATGGTGAGTCTGCCCAATGTGACCGAGCTGAGGTGGATCGTCGTCGCACCGACGAGCATGGTACCGGGATGGAAAACATGGTGCAAGACTATGATGATGCTCGGGATTTGGACGAGGAGATGGAGGAATCTGCAAAGGCCTTCAATGAAATGTTGGAGTCTTCAAAACGTCCGCTCCACGAGCACACTGAGCTTTGTCAGTTGGATGCCATCTCACAAGTAATGGCTCTGAAGGCTCAGTTCAACTTGGGCAGAGAATGCTACGACGCAATTATGACAGTATTTGGACGCTTTCTACCCAAAGGCCATGTAATGCCTGCAAACCTGTACCAGTCGGACAAAATCCTCCGTGCACTGAAGATGCCCTATGAGAAGATACATGCCTGTGAGAAAGGATGTGCCTTATTTAGGCTTGACTATGCGGACTTGAACTATTGTCCCATTTGCAAGTCTTCCAGGTATATTGTGGTAGACAACGGTATAGGTGAGAAGACACAGACCAAAATCCCCGTTAGTGTTCTTTGGTATATGCCAATCATACCAAGACTTCAACGTCTTTTCATGGTCGAAGAGACGGCCAGACAGATGACATGGCACAAAATCGGAAAAAGAACCGAACTAGATGCAGATGGGAATCTGATGATGGTACACACATCGGATGGTGTTGCATGGAAAAAGTTTGATGAATTACATGCTGACAAAGCGGCATATCCGAGGCATCCTCGAGTCGGCATCAGCACGGATGGTTTCAGTGTGTTTGGTATGACGGCAGCCCAATACAGTTGTTGGCCCGTATTTGTCTTTCCACTCTTTTTTTTGCGGGTTGTCTTTCCACTCAATCTCCCCCCCGGACAGATTGTGCAAAGAAAGAACATTTTCCTGACGTTGATAATTCCAGGGCCCAACTATCCAAGGAAAAATATGAATGTGTACATGCAGCTCCTTAAGGACGAATTGCAAGAAGCCTGGGATAATGGGTTCAAGACATACGATGCCTATAGCAAACAAAACATCATAATGCGTGTCTGGTACATGTACTCGATGCATGACTTGCCGATGTATGCGCTATTCGTTGGCTGGTGTGTGCATGGAAGGTTCCCGTGCCCCACATGCAAGGGAGCTCTTGAGTTTTGTTGGCTTCAGGCCGGTCGCAAGTTTTCTTGCTTTGACATGCATAGATAGTTCCTGGATCCTCGCCATAAGTTCAGGAAAGACAAGAAGAACTTCATCAGAGGTAGAGTTGTAAAAAACTCTGCACCACCTACGTTGACAGGCCAACAGACCCTGGATCAGTTAAACGCTCTCGAGCCAGATCCAGAGCGTCCAGGGTACTTCAAGGGGTAGAATTCTAAGCACGCCTGGACTCACAAAACATGCTTATGGGATCTGCCTTACTTCAAAGACCTCCTTTGCCCACACAACATCGACGTGATGCACACTGAGAAGAATATCGCCGAGGCACTTTTTGTTGGAAATATGAGCAATTTACCGAATGATCTTAATAACAGAAATACTAGATAAAGCATGAGTAGTATAGCAGTGATAAAACAAGTCATGCGATTTGACAAAGTGAAGGTAAATAACATCTGCATATATGATCTAGAACCGATCATCTCTCGAGCAGACAAAAGATCAAGATGCATATGTGAGGTAGATCCTAACATGTGTAGGGCAAACACTAGAATAAGAAACTGTAGCAGAACCTCCAATAGAAAGGGGAGAAACACGTACGTGACAGCAGCAGGAGCAGAGGCACTGTACTTGGGGTCGGTGTCCTCCATGTCGTCGAGGAGGTTGTCAACGTTGGGGAAGTAGTCGTCGAAGTCCGGGGCGTCCATGATGTCGAAGTCAGTAGTCGTGCAGAGCGCTCCCCAAAAACCTTGTCACCCTTCTCCCGTACAGGACTCAAAAGGTGCGGTTTCGGAGGCCTACTGTCCCGACTCGCGGTGCATGCCGCAAGCCGGGATGAGGAAGATAGCAGCATCGCAGAGATTGGAACCGGTGGCGAGAGGAAGGAGAAGTTCTGGTGCGTCTCGCTGAGAGGAGCGACCTCCATTTTATAGGCGCAAGAGAAGGAGGCGAGAGGGCAGCGCCATGAGCTGAAGGGAACGAGGGAGATGAAACGAACAGACATCAGTCGAAGGGTGCAGCGTTCGTATTCAATGTCCACTACAGCAAAATCTTTCCAGCTTCTGAGTGACCTTTCATATACCCGTAGTGCAAGGCAAAAATTTAGACATCGGCTCGACTCATTCCCGAAACCCGCGGCGCGTCGTGACGAGGCGAGTCGTGGCGTGGCAAGGCGTGTGGCGGAGGAGGAGCGCGCATGGACGTCCCTCTTGTTGTCATGCTCATACAAGTGGGGAATGAGCCTCCCTTATAAAGAGGTCCAACCCCCTCTAAACTAGCAATGTGGGACTAAACTTTAGTTCCACCTCTTGCCTTGCACGAATGGGCTGCGTGGGCCTCTAGGATTTATTAGGAATTTCTGAAACTGCTATTGGGCTAGGCCCAAAATAGACAAAATTCCAGCAATCCCCCACCAGATCCGAGAGGCACACAAAATTTGCCTTTGGTTCCAAAACACTGTTTTATATACCGGTACTGCAGTGGAGACTGTTAAGTTGAACTTCCACCTAGAACTCTATGCTACACTAGTAAGCAACTTGAACAGTGGACTGGGCCTTGAACTGCAAGTTTTCTGCGAATCTAGTTTCACACAAAGCCTTGACCGATATGTGGCTACCGTGGGTCTTCCCCGTGGGTGGAGCTTATGTGTCATACTCCGAGACCTTTCATGAGTTTACTAGAGAGAACCCTACTCTCATAGATTGCGACGTTTTAACAATCAGACTCATATAGGTGCGTTCTTCGAAAGATGTTCTGCAGGACAACATCTTTGCTTCAAAGAGCCACTTAGAACACATTAAGATATACATCAACCTGCCATGCAGATTAGGAGAGTATTGCATCTTCATGGAGTGGTATTTTTAATAGTAAGGGTACTATCCTCCCAGTTGAACAACAAATTGTCTTCCACATCTAATTCACGGGATCTCTGATCACAAAGAATAGGTTACCACTGTGAACAACTCATATTGTGGGTCTCATACCCATCTCCCTCGATGCATTATCTATCACATTACGTGATAGACCCTTAGTGAAAGGATCTGCCAGATTTTTAGATGTTTGGATATAATCCAATGCAATAACTCCGGAGTTTTTCATTTTCCTGACAGACTTTAACCTTCTCTGAACGTGTCTTGATGACTTCATGTTATCCTTTGAGCTGTTCACTTTCATCATCACAGTTTGATTGTTGTAGTTCATAAGGATACCCGGTACAGGTTTCTCAACTACCGGCAAGTCATTCAAGAGCCGGCGAAGCCAATCTGCTTCGACCGTAGCTGTATCTAGTGTTGTGAGTTCTGCTTCCATTGTTGACCTCGTTAAGATGGTCTGCTTGCAAGACTTCCAAGAAACAGCGCCACCTCCATGAGTGAATACATATCCGCTCGTGGCCTTTATCTCATCTGCATCTGAGATCTAGTTTGAGTCACTATTCCCTTCAAGCACCTTTCGGTGCCCAGTGTAGTGAATTCCATAATCCACAGTGCCTTTCAAATAACGCAAAACTCTCTCTAGAGCTTTCTAATGCACATCTCCTAGTTTTGAGATAAACCGACTCATTTTTCTAACAGCAAAAGAGATGTCGGGTCTTGTAGCACTGGCTAAGTACATAAGCAAGCCAATAATCTGAGAATATTTCAATTGGTCTCTAGCAATTCTTTGATTCTTTCGAAGCAACACACTAGCATTATATGGTGTTGGAGAGGGCTTGCAGTCACTGTAGCCAAAGCGACTCAAGATCTTTTCCACATAGTGAGATTGAAGCAATGTAATCCCACCATCATCGTCTCTCAACAACTTGATGTTCAGAATGACATCAGCCACTCCTAAATCCTTCATCTCAAAACAGCGAGATAGGAAATCCTTGACCTCCTTAATAACATTCAGATTTGTTCTGAAAATCAGTATGTCATCAACATACAATCAAAGCATAACTCCCTCGCCCCCACCATGGCGATAGTACACACATTTGTCAGCTTCATTCACAACAAAGCCTGCAGCTGTTAAAGTTCTTTCGAAATTCTCATGCCACTGTTTGGGTGCTTGCTTGAGTCCATACAAAGACTTCAGCAACTTGCACACTTTCCCTTCCTGACCATCTATTACAAACCCATCTGGTTGTTCCATATAAATTTCTTCATCCAACTCTCCATTTAGGAAAGCAGTCTTAACATCCATTTGATGAACAAGAAGACCATGTGAGGCAGATAGTGAAAGTAAAACTCGAATAGTGTTCAGTCGAGCCACATGTGAGTAAGTATCAAAGAAGTCTTCACCTTCCTTTTGGGTAGCCGAGCCTTGTACTTTTCGATAGTACCATCAGGCCTAAGCTTCTTCTTGAATACCCATTTGCGTCCTATAGGTTTGCACCCATAAGGGCGATCAGTTATCTCCCAAGTTTCATTCGCCAAGATGGAATCCATCTCGCTACGAACCGCTTCCTTCCAGTAGTCAGCATCTTCTGATGCATAGGCCTCCGAAATAGAACTGGGAGTGTCATCTATGAGATACACAAGAAAATCATCACCAAAGGACTTTGCAGTCCTCTGTCTCTTGCTCCTAGTAGGAACTTCATTGTTCTCCTCCACAGGACTTTCAAAGTGTTCCATCGAAATGGCAGGTTTGGTAATTGTAACTGGTTCCTGATTCGATGAACTAGGCATCTCCTGATTAGATGAGGTAGCCATATCCTTCATGGGAAAGATATCTTCAAAGAAAGTCGCATCATTCGACTCCATGATCGTACCGACATGCATATCAGGTACCTCAGATTTTACAACCAAGAATCTATAGCCAATGCTATGAAAAGCATATCCCAGGAAAACACAATCCACAGTCTTTGGTCCAAGCTTCCACTTCTTTGGAATTGGAATATTGACTTTAGCCAAACAACCCCATGTTCGCAGATAAGAGAGTTTTAATCTTTTCTTCTCCCATTCCTCGAATGGAGTTATCTCTTTTTTCTTTGCGGGGACTCGATTTAGGGCATGACATGCTGTCAATATCGCCTCCCCCACCATGCCTTGGAGAGACCCGATGTGTCTAACATGGCGTTAACCAAATCAATTAGAGTACGGTTCTTTCTTTCGGCCACCCCATTTGACTGAGGTGAGTAGGGAGGCGTCCTCTCATGGATTATACCATGTTCCGCACAAAAAGCATCAAATTCATTGGAAAAATACTCTCCACCACGGTCGGACCTAAGCCTCTTTATTTTTCGATCAAGTTGGTTTTCCACTTCAGCTTTATAGATCCTAAAAAAGTTCAAAGCCTCATCCTTAGATTTCAGAAGATACACACGGCAGTATCTAGTGGAGTCGTCAATTAACGTCATGAAATATTTATTTCCACCTTTTGTCAAAACACCATTCATTTCACATAGATCTGAATGTATAAGTTCTAGTGGTGCAAGATTTCTCGTCTCCGCAGTCACGTGAGACTTACGAGGTTTCTTAGCTTGCACACACACTTGACACTTAGATCCATTGACAGTGGTGAAACTAGGGATTAAGTTCAACTTCGCTAGTCGCGACATGCAACCAAAGTTACAATGACAAAGACGTGAATGCCACACATTTGATTCACTATTGTTGCAAATATGATTAACAACTTTATTGCAAACGTCTGACAAGGATAAACGAAACAAGCCTCCTGACTCATAGCCTTTACCAACAAAGGTTCCATACTTGGATATTACAAATTAATTCGACTCAAAGACAAGCTTATAGCCATCTCTACACAGAACAGATCCGCTAACAAGATTTTTATTGACGGAGGGGACATAATGCACGTTCTTCAGCCGCACGATCTTCCCCGAAGTAAACTTCAGATCGACCATGCCAACACCACGAACAGAAGCACTTGAACCGTTGCCCATTAGCACGGATGAAGTCCCTGCGGTCTGATAAGACGAAAACATGGAAATATCACCGCATACATGCACATTAGCACCCGTGTCAATCAACCAATCAAGAGAATGACATACTGAAAGAATAGTGGAAAATATACCATACCCAACATCCTTCATGTCAGTGTCTCCAATGACAACATTAGCGGTCTTGCCGCCTTTCCCAGGATGACACTTGTCATAGCGATTAGGGCAACTTGGAGCCCAATGATCAGGATCCCCCCACACATGACAAACACCTTTCTTCTTGTCATTCTTCTTCTTGAAGTTCGTGTGCTGCACAGCCTTGTTCTTCCCATCAAACTATGCTTTACCATCAAGCTTGCCCTTGTTCTTGAACTTGTGGGACTGGAAGTTTTTCTTCTGTACCAAATTGGCACTAGATCCTCCCTCAATACCTCGAGCACGTGTGTCCTTTGCTCTCGCCTTTTCTTCCACATCAAGAGTACCAATGAGATCCGGAATGGAAAACTCCTGTCTCTTATGCTTCAGTAAGGTAGCAAAGTTCCTTCATGAAGGAGCAAGCTTAGTGATGATACCCCCGGCAACAAACTTGTCTGGTAGCATGCAATTGAAGTGCTCAAGTTCTCTAGAAAATGACTGTATCTCATGAGCCTGCTCAACCACGGAGCGCTCTTCTCACGTGACTGCGGAGACGAGAAATCTTGCACCACTAGAACTTATACATTTAGATCTATGTGAAATGAATGGTGTTTTAACAAAAGGTGGAAATAAATATTTCATGATGTTAATTAACGACTCCACTAGATACTGTTGTGTGTATCTTTTGAAATCTAAGGATGAGGCTTTGAACTTTTTCAGGATCTATAAAGCTGAAGTGGAAAACCAACTTGATCGAAAAATAAAGAGGCTTAGGTCCGACCGTGGTGGAGAGTATTTTTCCAATGAATTTGATGCTTTTTGTGCGGAACATGGTATAATCCATGAGAGGACGCCTCCCTACTCACCTCAGTCAAATGGGGTGGCCGAAAGAAAGAACCGTACTCTAATTGATTTGGTTAACGCCATGTTAGACACATCGGGTCTCTCCAAGGCATGGTGGGGGGAGGCGATATTGACAGCATGTCATGTCCTAAATCGAGTCCCCACAAAGAAAAAAGAGATAACTCCATTCGAGGAATGGGAGAAGAAAAGATTAAAACTCTCAACATGGGGTTGTTTGGCGAAAGTCAATATTCCAATTCCAAAGAAGCGGAAGCTTGGACCAAAGACTGTGGATTGTGTTTTCCTGGGATATGCTTTTCATAGCATTGGCTATAGATTCTTGGTTGTAAAATCTGAGGTACCTGATATGCATGTCGGTACGATCATGGAGTCGAATGATGCGACTTTCTTTGAAGATATCTTTCCCATGAAGGATATGGCTACCTCATCTAATCAGGAGATGCCTAGTTCATCGAATCAGGAACCAGTTACAATTACCAAACCTGCCATTTCGATGGAACACTTTGAAAGTCCTGTGGAGGAGAACAATGAAGTTCCTACTAGGAGCAAGAGATAGAGGACTGCAAAGTCCTTTGGTGATGATTTTCTTGTGTATCTCATAGATGACACTCCCAGTTCTATTTCGGAGGCCTATGCATCGGAAGATGCTGACTACCGGAAGGAAGCGGTTCGTAGCGAGATGGATTCCATCTTGGCGAATGAAACTTGGGAGATAACTGATCGCCCTTATGGGTGCAAACCTATAGGATGCAAATGGGTATTCAAGAAGAAGCTTAGGCCTGATGGTACTATCGAAAAGTACAAGGCTTGACTGACCACTATTTGTATTCAATGTCCACTACAGCAAAAACTTTTCAGCTTCCGAGTGACCTTTCGTATACCCGTAGTGCGTGCCAAAAATTTAGACATCGGCTTGGCTCATTCCCGCAACCCGCGGCGCGTCGTGACGAGGCGAGGCGAGGCGTGGCGTGGCGTGGCGAGGCGGGCGGCGGAGGAGGAGCGCGCGTGGATGTCCCTCTTGTTCTCATGCTCATACAAGTGGGGAAGGAGCCTCCCTTATAAAGAGGTCCAACCCCCTCTAAACTAGCAATGTGGGACTAAACTTTAGTTCCACCTCTTGCCTTGCACGAATGGGCTGTGTGGTCCTCGAGGATTTATTAGGAATTTCTGAAACTGCTATTGGGCTAGGGCCAAAATAGAAAAAATTCCAGCACTTTTTGGTACATTGTTCGGTATAGATGGGAAGTCAAAGGATAATACTAAGGCTAGAGTCTATCTGGAGGCGCTATGTGATAGGCCGTTACAATACATGAAAGAACCGGAAGGAAAGCAGAACTGGACGAAGCCAAAGGCATGGTTCAATCTTGGAAGGCCAGCTATGAGGGAAATTATCTTGTGGGTGAAAATGCAGTTGATGTTTCCCGATGGGTATGTAGCGAATCTAAAGAGGGGAGCGAGTCTTGATAAATTGAAGATATTTGCTGTCAAGAGTCATGATTGGCACATATGGATTGAGCGGGTAATGCCGGTGATGTTGCGTGGCTTCATCCCTGAGGATGAATGGCTAGTACTGGCAGAACTTAGCTATTTCTTCCATGTTCTTTGTGCGAAAGAACTATCGCCTGGCGTGCTAGAAGAAATGGAAGAGTTGGCGCCGGAGTTGATCTGCAAGTTAGAGAAGATCTTTCCACCGGGCTTCTTTAATCCAGTGCAGCATTTCGATTTTGCATCTCCCGACCGAGGCAAGATTGGGGGGGCCCATGCAAAATCGTTGGTGCTACCCAACTGAGAGGATGCAGAAGACGCTTCGAGAAAAATGTAAAAATAAACGTAGAATTGAAGTATCGATGGCTGAGGCATTCATCAATGAGGAGGCGGCAAACTTCGTGACAGCACACTACGAAGCCAAAAATCGTCATTTGCATAATCTGAAGCCTCGGTACAATGCTGACGAGCCTAAAAAGGGTGGATCCAACCTCAGCCTATTCAAAGGGAATCTCGCACCAGCCAGTGTTTCAAATCCAGTATCTTTGGATAACGAAGAATGGCGGACCATTACATTGTATATCTTCAACAACCTGATAGAAGTGCGGCCGTACATTGAGTAAGTTCTCGGTACATTGTTTCGCAACTTCTATTTCCTTTGAACTGCTCTTATTCCTGGATATTTCATACAGTCGATACGTCGCCCTATTCTCGTATGGAGCGGTGATCCAAAAGGATTCCGTCGAAGAGTATGAGCTTCTCACAAATCAAGGAGGCGCCTATCCCGGTTTCATCTCTTAGTTCAAACAAACGGTAATTTCTATTAGACAATTTCATTTCATTCACTAATTTGTGCGTAATGCAACAATCCTTTCATATTAAACTTGTAGGCTAACTCAGAGTCTATGGACGCCGAGTTGAGACAAATCGCTAATGGTTTTGACTATAAGGTCCATTCATTTGACAAATACGACATCAACGGGTATCGCTTTCGTACCTATGGCAAAGAGCTATCTATGGCCGACCAAAAGTCTACAAATTGTTGTGTATCTGCTATCGGTGAAGGAGGTACCGAGTATTATGGGAGAGTTGAAGCAATTTATGAACTTCTATTCTATGGTGAAAACCCACCGAATGTCGTAGTCTTCAAATGTTATTGGTTTCAGCCGAATGAGACTAGAAGGACTCATGAACATATAGGGCTAGTTGAAATCAACCAAAGCACCCATTTAGATGTTCCTGATGTCTATATTACGGCTCAACAGGCGACCCAAGTATTCTATCTACCGTGGGCCTGCCAAACTAATCCAAATCTGAAAGGTTGGGATGTCGTTTATGAAGTGCCGCCACGTGCTAGACTATATCACCCAAAGGAAGAGGATTATGAACCTCACATTAACCCAGACACATATGAAGGAGAATTCTTCCAAGAGACACGTATTTCCAAAAAGCGTTTCAAGAACCGCTATACTTCACCACAAAACATTGAAGTAGACAGCGAAAGTGAATCCCACATCACCCTAGAGGAGGAACAAGAAGAGCCGGAACAAGAAGAGGTTACTGCTGCGGATGACCTGTCAATGCTTGACCGATTATGTAAAGGTGGCCTTCCACATGTTGGTGCCACTGAATCCTATGAGCCCGTCATTGATTATAGTGATGATGATGATTATGCATTTATTGATGATACTGATCGAGATTATTAGTAGTGTCAGGTATTCAATTTTTTTATGTTGTACTTGATGATGATACACTTAAGTGATATACATATTATTATTCATGTCGGTATTTTTTTATGTTGTACTAATTTCGTTTACTCTTTGTCATGGCAGGTGTTGAAAGATGGAAGGGGAGCTGACTGAGGCCAAGGACAACCGTGCCCAAATTGAAGGTGTGCCACACCATCAAGGTAGCTCCATCTTATATCAGTTTGAGCAGAACTGGGTATGTGGTTTGCTTCATGATTAATGCAATTCATTCATCATGCTAGCTTGAGCCCTTTAATTACAAATTTACTTTGTTTCCCTCTTTTAGGAATGCTACAATAAGACGGATAAGGTGCCAGAGGGGTACGACCTGTATGCCATGGCCCACGCTGCCTCTTACAAGCAAGTCAAGGGGAAGGCGAGGAAAGGGGAGGAGTTTAACCCGAGCCAGATTCCCATTGATACAGAGCAGGTGATGATATCTGGTGGCGGGAGGTCCCGTGGCTCCATAGCCATTGATCCAGAGATTGCTCCCGAGACCACGATGAGTTTAATTTGAATGGACGTTACTTGCTAGTCTTAACATTTGAGTGTCATCATGCTAACGAAACATTGGAAATGATCTTTGGTGCAGCGTAACCCCAGACAAGCATCACATGATCCTTCTCCAGCTACTGGCACGAGCCAGCCTGCTCCTACACCTCCATGATCAAGGTAAGTTTCTCTAGTTTTTTCCTTAATAAATGCATAAAGACCTAGACTTAGCTTTATTTCCTCCAATATGCTTACCTTAATGACCTAGAGTTAGCTTCTTTTCCTCCAAAATGACTTAATAAGCTTACTGACCTCCAAAACCAGCCATTTTACCTAAGTTAGCTCTAAAACGATCTGTACTTAGCTTTGTTTCCTCCAAAATGACCTAAGTTAGTTATAATATGCTTAGTTAACTAGGTTTGCTCAATAATGACATGTACTTAGCTTACTTATGTAAAAAACGGCATAATTAGCTTAGTTAGCTCATAAACGATCCATTTTACCGAAGTTAGCTCTAAAATGACCCATTTTACCTTAGTTAGCTCATAAATGATCCATTTTACCCAAGTTAGCTTTAAAACGACCCATTTTACCTAGATTATCTCCAAAATGATCCATTTTACCTAGATTATCTCCAAAATGATCCATTTTACCTACGTTAGCTCTAAAATGGCCCATTTTACCTACGTTAGCTCCAAAATGACCCATTTTACCTACGTTAGCTCCAAAATGACCCATCTTACCTACGTTAGCTCTAAAATGACCCATTTTACCTACGTTAGCTCCAAAATGACCCATTTTACCGACGTTAGCTCCAAAATGACCCATTTTACCTACGTTAGCTCCAAAATGACCCATTTTACCTACGTTAGCTCCAAAATGATCCATCTTACCTACGTTAGCTCTAAACTGATGCATTTTACCTAAGTTAGCTCATAAACGATCCATTTGACCTAAGTTACCTCACAAACGATGGCGTGCTTCTTCTTCTAGTCTTCTTCTTCTAGTCACCTTTTCCTAACTTTCTTATTTGCCATTTTGCAGATTTCATTCACTTCTCGGAAGCTAACTTACTATGATGGAGTGATCGTTTTTTTTATTTCATTCTCTTCTAGTATTCTTCTAGCTTGCTACGATGGAACTTGCTATCTTGATGAAACTTTGCATTGTAATATGTATGTGCAACTTCCTAATGGTTGCAACTTATGTGTATGTGCAACTTGCTATGTATGAATGGATGGAACTATATATGTATGTACGATGAAACTTATGTTATGGATATGTCATATGTTTGCTGTTAAATAGCCCAGTGAAATATATCTATATATGTCATATATATTTGCTGTGAAAATTGTTGGATTTAAAAAAACAGAAAAAAAGAGCCAATATGCAGGCTCTTTGCCGTCCGCCACCGACGGCAACGGGCTCTTTGCCAACAGCCACGGACGGCAAATAAGACACGTGGCAACCAACTGTGCTTCCTGGGAGCTGACCCATTTGGTCAGTTTGCCTATAGTGGTAGATGACAAAGAGCAAACAATTTTGCCGTCAGCAGCGGACGGCAAAGGCCTGCCGTGTAGTGACATCTAGCTGACATCATACGGTGGACAACAAAGGCAGGACAAATTTTGCCGTCAGCGGCCGATGGCAAAGTCCTGCCGTTAGCCACCTAATGGACTAACAACGAATTTTTTGTCGTCCGTGTTCTTTGCCGTCCGCTGCTGATGGGAAAGGCCCCTTTGCCGTCAGCCATCGAAAGCAGACGACAAAGTAGCTCTTTACCGGACCTTTCTTTGTGGGAGCCTGTTGCCGTCCATGGCGGACAGCAAAGACCTTTGCCGTCCACCATTCATGCCTTTGCCGTCCGCCGTGGCGGACAGCAAAGTAGCTGATTCCTGTAGTGCCTCTCGACCAATCCGGCCTCTTGAAGTGACAGCGAATGGGGCCGTCGACCGCCCTCCCCGGTCCATTGAAGGCGCGTGGGAATCGACCCGCACGCGCACGACTACCCATGACCCCTGCTCCTGTCATTCACTCTGCATGCAGCGAACGTGGCGCAAGGGGTGGGCACAATGGGACGCGTGGAACGACGGTTCCCGAGCGAGGGCAGTAAATGGGAGGCGGCCCTGCGGTCTCAAAGAGACACGCAAGCCTCCTCTTTACTGGCCACCGCGAGGTGACGCCAGCATGCCCACGTCATGCGCGCACATGACCCCCACGTCGCGCATTCAACGCGGGTCATGGGAAGCACGACAGACGGAACAGTGGCCGCGGTGAAAATCCGCCCCAACTGCCCGCACACCATTCTGTGCGTGGCCTAACAACATGCTGCGCTTATGTGTGGCCCAGGCCCGGGGGCTCCTGTCGGTGTACGAAAGTAGGGGCTCTACTTTTGACCCCTTTACTCGTGCACGGGCAGTCAGAGCCTCCCGCCACGGCCACGCACAGACACAGCAGGAAAGGGAAGACGGAGAGAAGCCAAAACCACAAGACAAACGAAGCAACAACGAGGACCAAGGCCACGAAGATCAGGTGGACGAAGCAGGTTCTCCCGGCAAGGACCCTTGTCGGGGCAGCCTCAGCGGCCCCGGCAAGACCCTTGTCGGGGTAGCTCGCCCATGCCAACCGAGCGAGCCACCATTGAGCCCACCAACGCTGAACAGATGCATTGGGACAAGGCTCGGGAGGCACCTCCATGGTGGCATGCAGATCTTTGTGAAGACATAGAATGCTCAAGATCAAAATAGGATAGAAAGGTAACCATCCTCACCAAGGAAACCCGCAAGACCCCCGACAAGATCCTTGTCGGGGAAGCCAGCGCGCCACGGCAAGACCCTTGCCGGGCTACCCGGCAAGACCCTTGCCAGGCCACCTGGCAAGACCCTTGCCAAGCGCACCGGTAGGGCCACCGCCAGGCCCGCACAAGCCAAGTCACCGCCGCCGTTCGCATGCAGCTGCTGACCCAACCAGCTGGGCAGGCACCTATGTGGCAACATGCAAACCTTCGTGGAGGCTCCACCACCGCGCCACCTCAGCTGCCTGCCTGCCTACATGGCACCGCATGCATCGCTGGCCAGGGCACGTGTCGAAGCGAGGGGGAGCGGCGACGGACGGGATGGGCCTCGCCCCCGTCCCCGATAAAGCAATGGGACACCTAAGCCTTGCATTTAATTCGTCTTGTCCTGTAATACTAGCGATAAACTCGCAATGCTGTAGCACTTTCCACCTCCTGTGTGCCACTGTGGCAGCCCATTTTGCCTATAAAAGGAGGCCCATGGCACACAGAGAA
Organism: Triticum timopheevii; assembly: GCA_963921465.1. Classification (NCBI taxonomy): domain Eukaryota; kingdom Viridiplantae; phylum Streptophyta; class Magnoliopsida; order Poales; family Poaceae; genus Triticum; species Triticum timopheevii. The sequence goes on along the minus strand of OY997262.1, from coordinate 150,309,118 downwards.
GGGATTCGGCTCTTTCGAACCCCACAGCACCCAGAGCTAGTTCGAGAGCTCAAGAACACTAATACATCCACCAAAGCACGATCGTAGGGTTTTACACATCTTTGCGGCCTGAACCAGGGTAAATCCCCCTTGTGTTGTCTATTAGTCCCGCTCTTCTCACGATCCGCGCGCCCTGCAACCGTAGAAGGGATTCCAGTGATCCCATAGGTGTCGTTTCCCACCGACAATGCTTGTCTTACTTCTTAGCACCATATACCTAGTACCATGAATATCACCATTGTTGCATCATATTATTCATGCACTTGTGCTTCTAATGGTTATGTGCAAAAGAAGAGAACCATCATGATGGGTGATGTGTTTATCTACCATGCGCATACATTATTTGTTTTGTCGTGTGCATGTGTATGATACTTGGACTTCGTGTCGACTTCCACTTCACGTGAGTTGACCATTCAAGCTCTTGAGAGCGAACCACCTTCTACCACGACGTTTCTACATCGCACTTGCTTGTGTTTTGGCATTGTGAAGGACGCACAAGGACATGCATTCAAGGTGATATCCTTCTCTTTTGAGAACCCCAAACCATGCACTTGGATATTATGGATCATACTACTTGTGTTGCTTGCCCCATGAGACTTATTGTTCATCTTGGACTACTTGATTGCGCACATGTTAGAGATCTTGTTTCGACTTGTCATTTTCACCATTACATGCCTCATGACATATGTACCTTGTGTGTTGCATCCAATTCTTTGTTTACTTGTTCCTATCACATGTTTGGTTGCAACAATGTCATCACTTCACATATGCCATATCCCATTGATTGCTACATGCTTGCCTTGACTGCCTCACACATGTTGAATAATTGCTCTTTCTATTGTGTTGAGTGCCACACTATCTTCACTACACCCTATGCACGTTATGCTTGTATTGTCTTGCACTTGACCCATGTGTTTAGACACTTCATTCTATTTGGTGTTGTGAATGATTCCTATGGCTACCATAGACCTTTCATTGAGTGCTTTATGCATGAATTCTATGACCATGAGGGAGATGCTTATTCTCTTGTCACACATATTTGCATCGCTACCTCACATTTGCATGCTTGTTTCCATGATGTCCTTCATTGTCCTCAATTTATGTGCTTACATTCCATGTCACTATCCTTTGTCACACCTTATGCTATGCTTGATGACGACACTTGTTGGGTGAATCACCACTTGAATGCTTGGTTTTGCACTAATGCTAACCACGTTTGTTGTTCCAAGTGTTTGTTGTCCTTGCTCCTTTTGAAGGAATCACTAGATGGTGCGACATTGGAGAGTGCCAAATGCAAGCTTGAAGATGATGAGTACTTGGTGAATGTCCACTTCTACACGTCTAAGCCATCTCTTTCCCATGGTGATTTGGTTTTCGATCCGAGGTCGGATCTTTCCCAAGGGGGAGGGGATGATGCGGAGCATCCTACGGACATCACCATGTCAAGAGTCCGTTCGGCAAGTGACACGTGTGACATCTACTTCACTTACACAAAGGTGAATCATCTCCTTTATGCGAGTTCACTTGACCCCTTTGAGGATGGTATACTACTTGACACTCCTCTTGTGTGCATACATAGGTATTGTCGAAACATCATGGACAAGGAGGAGTGCGAGCGCAAGTGTACAACTACACCATCCGTGAGAGAAGCATGGAAAAGGAGGAAGAAGAGAATCTGCCAAGTATAGAAATACCGGTACAACCGCCCAACTACTGGTCGACCGGTACAACCGCCCAACTACTGGTCAACCTTCTGTAATCAAGCGGCACAAGACCAATACAACCATGGTTTTCCCCCCAGCCGCGTCTAGACCGGTACTACCGGTCCAACCACCGGTACAACCGGTCCATACCTCCACGAACACCTCCAGAAACTGGTACCTGAGCTCCTAGCGGTACAACAGCTCACATGTCCAGTATAACTGGTCTGCCTGCGAGCACTAAAAGGGTCAACGACCCGTGTAACCCCCAACTTACCCCTTGGACTATAAGTAGTCGTCCCCTAGCTCCGAATTAGTGTTAGCAAAGTGATAGCACATTTGTATGTGAGCTTTGCTCCTACCTCTACTCTTGAGAGAGAGAGATACTACCACTCCCATGGAGTTCAAGGCCTCCATGTGAGAAGATCCTGTGAGATATCGTCAAGGCCCCTAATGGGAAGATTCGTCTAGGATATAATCAAGAACTCCTCTTGCAGATGAACTCTACCTTGTATCTTTCCCTTTGTTGTTCATGTACCCATGAGGATCTTGTGTGTTTGATTGTCTAGTGGATGTGTGATTGGACTTGTTCTTGAGTGTTTCCCTTTGTGATTTCTCTTTGTTCTTCCCCGTGTTCTTCGTGTTCTTCGAGGGATCCCACTCCAACCGTGAAAGATCGGCCTACACTGGGTTAGCCCCGTATCATTTTTTGTTATCTCGCTTCTCATACTAAGCCCTCTGCCTCTTGACGAGCTGCACAGCCTGATGACACTCCTGGAGATCGTGGCCCTTGGTCTGGTGAATCTTGCAGTATGACCCATCACTTTTCCAAGCTTTCTTGGCAGTCGCAACCTCCCGGCAGTCAGCGCATGCGGCAGCTTCCTTGCCGGGGGCTTCAGCCTTGGCCTTCTTGTTGGTACTAGGTGTGCCCAGTCCCTCAACAGGCGTCACCGCCTTATTCTTGTGCTTCTTGTTCTTCTTCTTCTGATTCAAATAAAATTTCTGTGGTTGCGCATGTTGGATGGGAAGGCAGCTATCATAGCTGCCTGGTGGATGTCTGGAATATTTCTGTGGACTCGGTTGAATGTCTACAAGTACTTTCGCAGGGTCTCTCTTTCTTTCTGTTGGAGAAGCTGCAAGTCATTGGGCCGCCATGGTTCTTGATGGCTGACAGTGAAGGCGCCAATGAACTCATGGCACAGGTCAGCCCAGGTCGAAATGGAGTTCTCCGGCAGGTGCATCAGCCAAGACCTCCCATTTGACTTGAGTGCCAAAGGGAAGTAGTTGGTGAACACCTTCTCATATCTTCCCCTGGCAGCTTCAATAACGATGGTGTAGATGCTCAAGAACTCTGCTGGGTTCAGTCTCCCATCATACCTCTCAGGTATCTCTGGCTTGAACTTGCGGGCGGACGGCCAACAGACTTGTCGCAGCTCACGAGTGAAGGCAGGGCACCCAACCTCTAAAGGAATGCACCTGCCATCTTCGAGCATGGGCTCGTCGACATCGGGACCATCGCACCCATTGGACCGGCTGTGGTTGTCGCGGTGCCGCTCGACAACGATGTGCACGCCATCCCTCCGCCTGTCCTCCGGGGCCCACCATTGGCCTTGACGCGCTCAAGGGTCGAAAGAGGCCATTGAGACGTCATTGGGTTCTTGGTTTCGTGGCTCCTGTGCTACTTCCTGTGGTGGGGATTGCACAGTATGGGTGACCCCTTCCGTACGGTCAGCTGCACGAGCCATTGTTGTTGCCTGGGGAGGCCGTGGCGGGCTAGGCCGCTATGATCCTCCCGCCTCAGCGAAACCAATCATGCTTTGGATGGTGGCTCGTCACTCATCCATCTGATCGGCTGCCGGTGGAAATCTCAACAGCAGTTGGGCTCGCGCCATGGCCTCTGAGGTAGTGCTTGGCATAGGTCATGACAATGTAGATCACAGTGTCGCTCAGCTCCTGATGGTGCCGGTGGCGTCCGTGCCATGCCCTCGTTGTTGTGAACCAACCGCTTGGATGGCGTGGTGACGCAGTAGAGGCGCTTGAGGGCCAGCGGTTCCGTTGGGCATAGTCGCCGGGTCATCTCGTTCCAGGGGTGGCGCGTGCCCTACGGCCGCGCCGACAACGGGGGCGGACGGGGGGTTGCCATTTGCCCCAGAACAAGCACCACTACTGCGGCTGTGCCCTTCAGTGAGGAGAGAGGGTGCAGACGGAATAATCCCTCCATCCATACCTCATGGAGCATCGCCGCTGGGATTCTTCTAACGTTGTCCTTCCCCGGTGCCTCCCGCTCCTGCTTCGGCTATGGGGGAGTTGGTGACAATGCCGCCTGCGCCGACTACGTCCCCCGCAGTGTCCACATCCTCACGTGTCCCCGCATTCCCAGCAACATCAGCGGCGCAGGCGGCAGAGCCTTTAAGGTGGATAGGTGATTTGCAGCTCCGGGCTTCTTCTTGTGCGCCATAGTCGATTGCGCTGTCGACGACAAAAATGGCGATGAAGATGACGCACTACTGATGCTCTCGGGTTCGCGCAAGTGATCCCCCTACCTGGCACGCCAAAGATGTCGTGGGAAACCACTGCCACTTATGGGGCCACGAGCCCCTTTGGATTCGGCGGGGTGAATGGCACATTCCACAAAGAGCGGAGAAGCATAGCTCAGTGCGGCAGAGATCACACATGCAGTATTAACTAGGTTTGGGCCTCCATGAGGCGTAAAACCCTACTCCTACTTTGGTGGATTAATGGTGGAAAATGGTGGCGAACGTAGTGCACTTGCCCGGTAGGGTTGCCTCAGGGCGAAAGTGGCTCTGCGTGTATGAATGTGTGAGGGTCCGTGTCGGTGTCAAAACCGGCGGATCTCGGGCAGGGGGTCCCGAACTGTGCGTCTAGGCGGATGGTAACAGGAGACGAGGGACATGATGTTTTTACCCAGGTTCGGGCCCTCTCGATGGAGGTAAAACCCTACGTCCTGCTTGATTGATATTGATGATATGGGTAGTACAAGAGTAGATCTACCACGAGATCAAGGAGGCTAAACCCTAGAAGCTAGCCTATGGTATGATTGTTGTAATGTATGTTGTCCTACGGACTAAAGCCCTCCGGTTTATATAGACACCGGAGAGGGCTAGGGTTACACAGAGTCGGTTACAATGGTAGGAGATCTACATATCCGTATCGCCAAGCTTGCCTTCCACGCCAAGGAAAGTACCATCCGGACACAAGCCGGAGTCTTCAATCTTGTATCTTCGTAGTCTTGGAGTCCGGCGGATATTGATAGTCCGGCTATCCGGACACCCCCTAGTCCAGGACTCCCTCAGTAGCCCCTGAACCAGTCTTCAATGACGATAAGTCCGGCGTGCATAATGTTCGGCATTGAAAGGCGGGTTCCTCCCTTGAATAATCCAGAGAAGATCATGAACACCAGGATAGTGTCCGGCTCTGCAAAATAAATTCCACATTCCACCGTAGAGAGAATAAAATGTACACTTAGTTCAATCTGCTAACGTATTATGCGGCATGACATCACACCGCCACAAGGCCTTTGTTTGAATTACTATACCACCTCAGCATGTTTAGCGAAGCGGTTTCCTTGGCACGTCTTGTCGAAGCAGAGATCGTGTTCCCCTTATTCTGGGATTCTCATCAATACGTGCGTGGGTAACCCAACCGCGCCATTGATGGTGGCGCTTGGGAGATAAGCGAGTTTTACCAGGCTGGTGGGGGACGCATAGTTTTGTACGCCTATATATAAGGGATAAGGATTCACCTTCTCACGTACGCCTTCTTCCTCCTTTGCTTATCCATCCCCGCGAACTCAAGCTCCAACGCCCGAGCTCGCGCATCTCGCCTCGACCTTCTCCAAATATGTCCGGAGCGGGAGGTAAATGGTTAGCCTCCACCGTCAAGGAGGAGGACATCACCAAGCTGCGCAGCGCCGGATACCTTTCCGGCGATATCGCGCATCGGCTGCCCGACGAGGGGCAGCTCATCCCTTCCCCCGGGCCTCATGAGAGGGTCGTCTTCCTCCCCCACTTCCTCCGCGGACTGGGCTTTCCGCTCCATCCATTTGTCCAGGGGCTCATGTTTTACTACGGCCTAGATTTCCATGATCTGGCGCCGAATTTTATCCTCAACATCTCGGCGTTTATCGTCGTGTGCGAGGCCTTCCTCTGCATCCGGCCCCACTTCGGCCTGTGGCTCAAGACCTTCAACATCAAGCCGAAGGTTGTGAAGGGTACGCAAGCGGAATGCGGAGGCGCCATGTTGGGAAATTGCCCAACGTCCCTTGGCTAGAAGGGACCTTCGTGGACTCCGTCAAGGGGTGGAAATCGGGGTGGTTCTACATCACCGAGCCGCGCAAATCCACATGGGCGGCGGCCCCCGAGTTTAGATCTGGCATCCCCACGCAGCTCACCTCCTGGAAAGAGAAGGGCTTGCAGTGGGGGAATCCGGTGGAGGTGACGGGACTCCGAGCATGTATCAAGAAGATGGTGAGCAATAGGCTCAGGCTCGTCGACGTGGTCCAAGTCATGCTCATCCGGCGGATCCTCCCATGCCAAGAACGGGCATTTAATTTGTGGGAGTTCAATCTGGAACAGCACCAGGCGCTAAGCGGGCTCTTCGATACAACATACGAAGGCGCCTGGAGGGTGCTGTTCAAGGGCGCCGAAGCCCCCGCGTCCACGACCGAAGACCACGGATTCAGCTCGCAGCATCCAACTGACGAGGTAAGTGATTCAACCCCATTACGGGTCACTTGTGATAATTAGATTGACTCTAGTGAGGTTTCATTCTGCCTCTTCCTTTGACAGGAATGGATGGAGAAGGCCAAGCTGCTCATCAGCCCGACTCCCATGCCAGAAGACCCAGCGGACGCCCGCTTAACAGGGCTGCTGGTTCCGGCACCGCACGTGGTGCCGGAGAAGAAGGCCAAGAAGGTGGCCGCGGGGACTCGAAAGAGTTCCCGCAATCAGGCGTCTGACGACGACGAGGACTCCTCCCCCGAATATGAGGAGGAGTACTCTCTCCCAGAGGAGGGAGAGAAGAAAAGGAAGGCTTCCCCCATCGGGGAGGCCGAAGGGTCCAAGAGGGGGAGAACTATCCCCCGGGACAGTTCCGCCAACATCAGCGTTGGTGAGGATGAGTGGCCTCCAACGGCCAGGCGTCCGGCAAGATCGTAAGTATCCGGATCCTTGATGTGTAATTTTTTTTATGTCGTGTAGTATCCTTCTAACGCCGCATTCTGCCCGTAGTCCGGCCAATGATGATCTCCCCGACTCATCGAGTGGGTCATTGGCCGCGTCGGATGTAAATTCCATCCCGACTGCCTCCACCCCACGCGCCGACGAGGACGTCGAGGTGGGATCCCAGAGAGGGACCCATCAGGAGGAGGCTTTGGAGGCGCCGTCAGGCAGCCTCCCTGACTTCGTGCCGGACTCTACATCGGAACCCGCAGTGGTTCCAGAGTCCGACAAGCGGCCCCTTCGAAAGAAGGGCAGGACCGTGACGCCGGCGGCCTCCGTCCAACCGGAGGCACCGGATAACCTGCTGGAGGCGCTTAAAGGCGCTTCCATCGAGGAAGAACACCGCACTATCATGAGTGCGGTGATTGAGAAGGTTCAGCTTGCTAAGAGCGGGCTGACCGAAGCCTGCAGCAGCCTTTTAACAGGCTTTGAGGTAAGAAGTTAAAATAATGTAATGTAATACCGCATAGACAGTAGCCCCTGATGCTTAGTTCGGCGTTCAGAAAGAAAAGCCGGACCAAGGATCTTTAACAAGATATACGCAGGGTTGCCTAAAATATGTCAATATGGGTTTGCAGGCTGCACTGCTGACCTCTGCCGCACTAACGGCGAAGGTTGACGTGCTAAAGAAGGATCTCGAGCGGTCCGAGCAAGAGCTCGGCCATGCAAAGAAGCAGCTCGAGGAAAAAGAAGGTGAGTAACACCTCTTTGAATAAGTACCTTACAGAAAAGGATTTTGGTTGCAAATCAAATTAACAAGGATAATATGTGTATTGCAGGGGCCACTAATGAGGTGGCAACCCTGAAGGATGCTGTGTCCCCGGCCGAACGCAATGCGGCCACGGAACGGGCTGAGCGAGAAAAGCAAGAGGCACGGGTGGCGGAAGTTCGGCAAGAGCTCCAGGTTCTCATGGAAAAACATGAGAGTTTGGAGCGTGACTCCAAGACTCGAGAGTCCGAGCTTGCCTCGGCTCTCGAAAGTGCCAAGTCCGCCAAGGCCGAGGCCCATAAGGCCCTTCAGGAGGTTGAGGACATAAAGAAGATAGCGGCGGGTAAGGTGTTTTTCATGCAAAGCAGGCATGTTAATGTGAACTACCTGATACTTACCCGAATTCGGAGCTCTCCAGGGGCGTTTGCAGATCTGCCGCGTAGTGCGTCTGATGCCGCCGCATTCTATCGTGGCGAGGAGGGGAGCTCGACGGAGAAGGTCTTCTGGTCTCAGTATACTGAGGCCGGCCATCCGGTGCCCCCAAGCGACCAGCTGAAGCAGCTGGTCGAACTCCACAAGGTAGCTGAGGAGGCCATGAAGGGCCTCATAGTCCGGCTGTGGCCTGGACAGGCCATGCCTGGTAGCTACTTTGGCCTCGTGCGGCGGCTGGTGGATGCATGCCCCAGTCTGGATGTAGTCAAGCGCTCCGCCTGTATGGAAGGCGCTCGTCGGGCCCTTGCCCGCATAAAGGTGCAATGGGGCAAATTGGATGCGGAGAAGCTTCTCACGGACCCACCGCCACCTGGCAAGGAGTATCGCACGCCGGAGAAGTATTATAAAATTGTCCTGAAGGGAGCCTGCAATATTGCAGATGAGTGCTCCCGAAATGTAATCTTTGAGTGAACTCGCTGTTTATTTATCCTGTGCGCTGAAAACTTCGTTCATATGCGCCATGAGCAACACTTGTTTAATTTAAAATATTACCTTCTGTGCGGCCATTTGTAAAATCTGAGAGATGGCAAGTCGTTGGCTTCAGACCCCAAGCCACAAGTGCTGGGGTGTTCGGGATAAACTTGAGCACTCTTGTTCCCATTTTTGGGTCCATCTAGGGAGGCGCTCAACACGACGAACAAGGCAACCGGACTTATAATGCTTGAACACTCTCACTTAGCCATAGAATTCTATAATTTTAAATTTCGGCGAAGCCCCTGGTATTCGGAAGACCGAATCCGGGGCGCTATCCACGCCTTCATCGGACATTATCCAGAACTTCGCTCGAAGTGGCGTGAGTCTTTAAGGACCCGAAAAAAACCTCTCGAACAGCGACCAGTCTCTCGCCTTATCATGCCAGTCAGTTTTAGCTTTCTCCACTGAGGCGTTAACCCGGCTCAACCGGGGCGCAATCGCAGTGGTTCTCCCAGTGCCACCTTAGCGGACAGAACGGCACGTAAGGCACCAAAACGTGGGAGCCGGGCAAACCCAACTATTGACCCAAGACATGATTCGGAGCTGATTCATATAATGCTATAAGTTCGGGGTGCCGCACTTGTGAAAGTGTTCGGACTTTATCACACCATAGAGTGGGGAACATAAGCCCCTGGTGTATTTTGCCGTACCAAAATATACGGGTGCCAGATGTCATATAATGAGCATATATATATAAAATGTGATGCAATTGCGATCATAAAGGTGCTGCATTATTAATGAAAGAAAAGTCTGCTAGTAGAGCGGACTGATACAAATAGTGCGGTAAGCAAGGGATTTGGACTAAATAAACATGTCCCCCTCCAGGGATGAGCTGCGGATTTGGTGTATACAATCGAATTTAATGCTCGTAATTGAGACCACCTGAGTGTTCGACGCAGCCTTCTTTAGTCCCTGACTGTTGCATCATGAGTTCGGCAGGTTCACCGCCGGACAGGGCTTCTGGTTAACAGAGTCCTGTGTACAAAAAAGAAGAAAAATAATAAAAAAAGAGGGGCACATTTGCGAGCCCCCGGTGTGGTCGAACCGCACTCTGGGTCCGTTGTGATCGTGCCCCCTCCCCTGTGCCCATGGTATCTCCAAAGCGTAATGATGTACGCGGAGTGTTATTCTTGCGATCATACGCGGGCGAGGGTTGGGGCTGCATTGCTACGCGTGCTCTGATCGCGCCAGTTGGTCTTGGTTGGCATTGCTCCGGGCGCGCTTTGCTGTATCCGGCCGTTTAACGGCCGGACTCGAGAATTGCCTTAGAAGGCTGCTCTGTACTTCTGTCGCGAGAGCCGCTGTATGTTCCTCTGTTCGGAGGGAGCGTTCCGTATTCCCATTGACCATGATGACTCTACGAGGGCCTGGCATCTTGAGCTTTAGGTATGCATAGTGCGGCACCGCGTTGAATTTGGCAAACGCGGTTCGCCCGAGCAGGGCGTGATAGCCGCTGCGAAACGGGACTATGTCGAAGATTAACTCTTCGCTCCAGAAATTATCCGGGGATCCGAAGACCACTTCCAGTGTGACTGAGCCTATGCAGTTGGCTTCCACTCCTGGTATGACACCTTTAAAGGTTGTCTTTGTAGGTTTAATCCTTGATGGGTCTATGCCCATTTTGCGCACTGTATCCTGATAAAGCAGGTTCAGGCTACTGCCGCCGTCCATCAGGATTCTCGTGAGGTGGAACCCATCGACGATTGGGTCTAAGACCAATGCGGCGAATCCGCCATGGCGTATGCTGGTCGGATGGTCTCTTCGATCGAAAGTGATCGGACAAGAGGACCATGGGTTGAACTTTGGGGTGACTGGCTCCATCGCATAGACGTCCCTTAGTGCGCGTTTCCTCTCCCTCTTGGGTATGTGGGTCGCGTATATCATATTCACCGTCCGTACTTGTGGGGGAAAACCCTTCTGTCCTTTGTTGTTCGGCGGCCGGGTCTCTTCCTCGTCGTTGCTATTTAGCCCCTTGTCATTGTTTTCGGCAATTAACTTGCCGGCCTGCTTGAACACCCAGCAATCTCTATTGGTGTGGTTAGCTGGCTTTTCAGAGGTGCCATGTATCTGGCATGAGCGGTCGAGTATTCGGTCCAGGTTGGACGGACCCGGAATGGTTCTTTTAAATGGCTTCTTCCGTTGACCGGGTTTAGAGCCTCGGAATCCGGCATTGACCGCCGTATCCTCCTTATCTTCGCCGTTAATTCGGCGCTTGTTTTTGTTTCGACGTGACCTGCCGTTGTTGTCCTTAGTATCCGGACTGCCAGAATTTTTACGGAGATTGTTGCTGCGGGCTAGCCAGCTGTCCTCTCCCGCATAAAAGCGGGTCATTAACGATGTGAGGGCTGCCATGGATTTCGGCTTTTCCTGCCCCAGGTGCCGGGCTAGCCATTTGTCCCGGATGTTATGTTTGAAGGCTGCAAGGGCCTCTGCGTCCGGACAATCGACGATTTGATTTTTCTTTGTCAAGAACCGTGTCTAGAATTGTCTGGCCGATTCGTCTGGCTGCTGAATGATGTGGCTTAGGTCATCGGCGTCTGGTGGTCGCACATATGTGCCTTGGAAGTTATCAAGGAATGCGGCCTCCAGGTCTTCCCAACACCCAATCGACTCTGCGGGCAAGCTGTTAAGCCAATGCCGAGCTGGTCCTTTAAGCTTGAGTGGGAGGTACTTTATAGCGTGGAGATCGTCGCCGCGGGCCATATGGATGTGGAGAAGATAGTCTTCGATCCACACCGCGGGGTCTGTTGTGCCATCGTAAGATTCGATGTTTACGGGTTTGAACCCTTCGGGGATCTGATGATCCATTACTTCGTCAGTGAAGCATAACGGGTGTGCGGCGCCCCTGTATTGAGCGATATCGCGACGCAGCTTGAGAGAGCGCTGTCTGCTATGTTCGGCCCGGCCGGGGTTATTGTATCCGGCACGACGGTATTCGTCGTGGGTCGTAGGGCGCCCACGTGATCCATAGATGGATCTAGATTGCCTTGCTTTGTCCTCCAATATGTCTCGCAATTCCGGCGCGTTCCCTCTTGGCTTCGTACTTTTGGAGCGATGCCGGGGTATGGTCTTGGCTGGTGGCCTGGATGCCTCTCTGTCACGACCACGAGGTGGTCGGTCAGCCATATCGTGCGCTGGTGATGGACGTACGTATGCTTCCTCCTCTAATCGGGGGAGCAGCTTGCGTTTTGGGTAACTTTTGGAGGGACGTTCGAGTTTATACTCTTCGGACGCGAGGACCTCGGTCCATCGATCGGCCAGCAGGTCCTGATCAGCTTGAAGCTGCTGCTGCTTTTTCTTTAGGCTGTTTGCTGTGGCGATAAGCCTGCGCTTGAAGCGCTCTTGTTCGACGGGATCCTCGGGTACGACGAATTCGTCATCGTTGAGGCTTGCTTCGTCTTCGGAGGGAGGCATATAATTATGATCCTCAACCTCTTCGTCTGCCGCCCCCTCATGAGGTCTTGCTTCTGCATCCTCCTGCGCTGAGTCTTGGTGGAGGGGATTGTCTTCGGCACTCTCTGGAGTATTATTATCTCCTGTGCCGGAATCTCTGTTTTTGCTGTGGCGAGATTTAGAGCGGCGCCGCTGACGCCGACGCTTGGGCTGTTTCTTTAAGGGATCTGCCTCCGCTGTTCCTTCGCCGTCCCCATCTTTTGGGGTATCCACCATGTATACGTCATATGACGAGGTGGCCTTCCAGTGCCCTGTGGGCGCTGGTTCCTGTTCGTCTCCGGCATCGTCGTCCATAGCGTCGATGTCGTCGGAGTCGTAGTCTAGCATGTCGGTTAGATCGTCGACAGTGGCTACAAAGTGGGTGGTGGGTGGGCTCTGAATTTCTTCGTCGTCCGTATCCCAACCATCCTGGCCATAATCCAGCCAGGACTCTCCTGATAACGAGAGATGCTTTAGTGAATTCAAGATATCGCCAAAAGGCGAGCACTGGAAGATGTCCGCGGCGGTGAATTCCATGACCGGCGCCCAATCCGGATCGATTGGTAGGGGCGCGGGAGGTTCGGAGTCCGGCGCGGAGTCCGGCGCCTCGGAATCACGAGTTTCGCAGGGGACAAGATTAGTGTTTGGCTCCATCGCCGTGGATGTTGAAGCCCCCAGGGCGGCGCCTATCCACCGACCCTCGATCTGGGCGATCGGCTCTGGGCTAATGGCCGAAGCGGATCCGTGTGCGGCCACCAAGGCACTGTTCGGTGGCAGAGCTAAATCATGCCCGTCGTCACAGTGCGGCGCGCTTGGCTGTGGCTCGAGTCCGTCGAAGATCAAGTCTCCGCGGAGGTCGGCCGTGAAGTTTAAGCTTCCAACTCTAACCTGATGGCCAGGGGCGTAGCTTTCGATCTGCTCCAGATGGCCAAGTGAATTGGCCCGCAGGGCGAAGCCGCCGAATACGAAGATCTGTCCGGGGAGAAAAGTCTCACCCTGGACAGCGTTGCAGGTTGAAGATGCCATCAAGCCTATCGGTGACGACACAGAGGAACTCTCAATGAAAGCACCAATGTCGGTGTCAAAACCGGCGGATCTCAGGTAGGGGGTCCCGAACTGTGCGTCTAGGCGGATGGTAACAGGAGACGAGGGACACGATGTTTTTACCCAGGTTCGTGCCCTCTCGATGGAGGTAAAACCCTACGTCCTGCTTGATTGATATTGATGATATGGGTAGTACAAGAGTAGATCTACCACGAGATCAAGGAGGCTAAACCCTAGAAGCTAGCCTATTGTATGATTGTTGTAATGTATGTTGTCCTACGGACTAAAGCCCTCCGGTTTATATAGACACCGGAGAGGGCTAGGGTTACACAGAGTCAGTTACAATGGTAGGAGATCTACATATCCGTATCGCCAAGCTTGCCTTCCACGCCAAGGAAAGTACCATCCGGACACGAGCCGGAGTCTTTAATCTTGTATCTTCGTAGTCTTGGAGTCCGGCGGATATTGATAGTCCGGCTATCCGGACACCCCCTAGTCCAGGACTCCCTCAGTCCGAATCCTTTCTATGGTTGCCATGGGCCTCCTTTTATAGATCAAGGGGTTATCACAGTGGCAAATCAGTCTTTACGTACTGCTTAGATAGCAAACAATGCTATTATACCTAATTCTCCAGGCTAACAGAGCGCATTAAATGCGGTGTCTAGTGTCACATCACAGCGTGCCCGGCAACCCTTGCCGGGCTGTTTTGACACCTTTGCGCATGGTTGCTTGACACGTCTTAGGACGGGTGTCATATGGAGGTGTTTGCTGTAGGAAGTGGCTGCCATTTGGCAAAAAGCAGCCACTTAGTCACCTTGGGGCATGACACCGCACTGGTCGATGACTTGCGTTGCTTGTGAGGTGGAGCGGTGGAATGGCTTGCCTTTGTAAGCCCCGGCGGGCATGCTGGGACGATCTGGAAGCTTGCTTCCGGGGCAAACCCAACCTTGCCAGGCTTCCCTTCCCGGCAAGAGAGGTTCTTTCCTTAGGGATATCTTGCTCCTCTGGCTGATCTTGGTCTTCTTGATCTGCACTTGGATCCTTCAAAGAATTGACCCCTCTTGTTTGGTCCGAACTTGATGTTGTAACCTTTTCCTTGGGCCTGTGCACAGTCCGGGCAACGGGCCTAGGATTTGTTGCACCGACAACCTCTCAAAGGGCAAAACACTTTCTCATCAAGCGGTTTGGTGAATATATCCGCCAATTGCTTATCGGTACAAACATGCTTAAGATTGATGTGTCCTTTAGCAACACGATCTCGAATGAAATGATGACAAACTTCAATATGCTTACTTCGAGTATGTTGCACGAGATTGTGAGAAATCTTAATAACACTCTCATTATCACAAAGCAATGGAACATGTTTCACATATACTCCATAGTCCTTAAGAGTTTGGGTCATCCAAAGTAATTGAGCACAACATGATCAGGCAGCAATGTATTCCGCTTCGGCGGTGGATAAGGATACCGAGTTTTATTTCTTGGAGGACCAAGACACAAGAGATCTACCAAGAAATTGACAAGTACCTGAAGTGGACTTTCGATCAACCTTGTCACCGGCATAGTCCGAATCGGAGTAGCCAACAAGATCAAAAGAAGACCTCTTAGGATACCAAATGCCAACACTTTGTGTATGAATTAGGTATCTCACTATCCTTTTCACAGCCTTAAGATGACATTCTTTAGGGGTCGCTTGATATCGTGCATACATGCACACACTTAGCATAATATCGGGATGAGAGGCACATAGATATAACAATGAAGCAATCATAGAGCGGTAAACCTTTTGGTCAACCGGTTTGCCATCCTTAGTCAAGTCAAGATGTCCACTAGTAGGCATGGGTGTTTTCATACCTTTGCTTTCTTGCATGTTGAACTTCTTGAGTAAGTCCTTGATATACTTTGTTTGGGAAACAAACGTACCCTCCTTAGTTTGCTTGATTTGAAAACCAAGAAAGAATTTGAGTTCACTCATCATAGACATCTCAAACTTCTCCGACATTAACCTTCCAAACTTTTCACTAAAATAAGGGTTAGTCGAGCCAAATATTATATCATCCACATGAATTTGGCACATAAATAATTCACCATTAAACCTTTTAGTAAAAAGTGTAGAATCAATCTTCCCAATTTCAAAGCCTTTTTTAATAAGAAACTTGGTCAAACATTTATACCATGCTCTAGGAGCTTGTTTAAGACCATAAAGAGCTTTGTGAAGTTTGTAAACATGATTGGGTTTCTTGGGATTAAAAAAGCTGGGAGGTTGTTTAACATAAACATCCTCCACAATTTCACCATATAGAAAAGCACTTTTTATGTCCATTTGGTACAAAGTGATATCATGATGGTTGGCATAAACAAGTAAGATGTGTATGGACTCAAGTCTAACAACGGGGGCATATGTCTCACCATAGTCCATACCTTCGACTTGAGTGTAGCCTTGGGCGATGAGACGGGTCTTGTTGCGTAGAACTTGTCCATCCACATCTTGCTTATTACGAAACACCCATTTGGTTCCAATGACATTGTGCTTCTCATCGGGCTTTTCAACCAATGTCCATACTTGATTCCTCTTGACATTGGGTAGCTCTTCATGCATAGCATTCACCCAATCTGGATCAGCAAGAGCTTCTTCAACCTTCATAGGTTCAATAGTAGAAATGAATGAGTAATGTTCACAAAAGTTAGCCAAATGAGTTTTAGAGCGAGTAATTCTCCCGATTTGAATATCATCAAGGATCTGTTCGACATGATGATATCTTGAGACTATTGCTCGAATTGATCAGAGCTTTTGTTTGGGTCGGGTTGGAACATCCTCTTCATTGTCTTGTTCTTCCTCTTGTCCTTCTGCATTGTTGTTGGCGTTATTTTTTTTTCTTATGGAGGTGGAGAAGGAGATAGATGAGGTTCATCTTGTTGTACTTCCTCGTTTCCTTCATCTTGACGTGTTCCACTTGTGGATGCCTCCAAGTCAACTTTTGGATCAACTTGGTGTGAAGTTGAGGATTCCACTTGAACGAATGAGGTACTCTCCTTCAACTCTGTTGGGCGAATCTTGCCAATAGACAAGTCTCGGGTTGCTTCTGAGGGATCTTTATCTTCTACATCAATTGGCAATTGCTCAACTTGCGAGCCGCTAGATTCATCAAACTTCACATCTACCGTCTCTTCAACCTTTCGGGTGAAATTGTTGTAGACACAGTAAGTGTGAGAGTTTTGAGCCATAACAGAGTAGGAAACCTTCATGAGGTTTAGGAGCAAATTTCAAATAATTATGCTTATCAAGAATGTAGCACTTTGATCCAAATACTCGAAAGTATCCAACTTGGGGTTTGTTACCAGTGAGTAGCTCCTATGCCATTTTGTCGAGAAGCTTGTGAAGATATAGTCGATTTGTTGCATGACTAGTTGTCTCAACCACTTCCGCCCAAAAGTGTCTTGGCATCTTGTATTCATCAAGCATCCTTCTCGCCATCTCAATGAATGTCCGGTTCTTCCTCTCAACAACTCCATTTTATTGAGGTGTGTACATAGCCGAGAACTCATGTTGAAATCCCTTCTTCGTCAAGAAAGGTATCCACATTGGCGTTCTTGAAATCCGTTCTATTGTCGCTCCAAACCTTCTTAATCTTCACTTCAAATTGATTTTGGGCCTTCCTAGCGAAGTTCTTGAAGATCTTTTGCACCTGCGAGTTATCATCAAGAAAGAACACCCACGTAAATCTTGAAAAACATCAACAAAGACCAATCCGAATGAGTTACCACTGAGATTCTTGTAAGCGTTGGGACCAAAAAGATCTGTCTGAAGTAGCTCGAGTGGTCTTCTCGTGGTCATGATGTTCTTCATGGGATGACTTCCTCCAACTTGTTTTTCCTACTTGACAAGCACTGCAAAGTCTATCCTTGTCAAATATGACATCTTTAACACCAAGGATATTATCACCGTTAATAAGCTTATCAAGATTTCGCATGCCCACATGACCTAACCTTCTATGCCATAACCAACCTTTAGAGGATTTAGCAATTAAGCAAGTTCTGGGTTGAGCTATTTTAGTGAAATCAACAATGTATAGATCACCTCTTCGTATATCAGTAAATACCATATCATGATTATCTTCAAAACACTTGGCAATCTACTTTAGTGAATAGAACATTGAAACCGAAATCAGCTAGTCTAGATACGGAAAGTAAATTGTAGCCAAGAGATTACACGAGCATAAAATTTGGGATGGAGTTGACATGTGAGATGGCCACCTTACCAAGGCCAACCAGCTTATCCTTTGAGTTATCACCAAAAGTGACATACTTTCCGGGACTATCATTTTTAGCAAGATCACGAAACATATCCTTGTCTCCGGTCATGTGATCAGTACATCCACTATCAAGAACCAATTCCTTTTCTCCGGCCTTGTAACCACGAAGGTTAGCCATAAGACCAAAGTGTCTCATTGACTCATCCAGGTCAAAGTCACTATCCTCATCCTCATCATAATATCCATGTTCAACATCGTCTTATGATTTATCATCACCTAGAGAGAATGATTCATTAGATTTATGATCATGACAATGTGCATCTTTATGGATTCTAATGACTTGTGAGATGATGCTACTAATGACTCCAACATCTCCTTTGGCATGCATGAGATCACGAAGCTCAAATAGACAATAACCAAGTTTAGGACCACTAGGATTTTTTATGAAAAGCAATGGACTTTCGAAGAATCTCATCTAGATTTTTCAAAGTGTAGTTTGGAAAGCGTTCCACAAGATATCTCCATATAGTATAAGCACATTCAAATGTAAGCAAGCACACAAGCAAATTTCTAGGCAATCCTCTTATGATAAGATCAATATCTCTAAGATTGCGGGTAATTTCAAGATACTCTTCGGAGGTAGGATGTAAGTGATCAACAGGAGGCGCATAAGGGCTAGTAATACTTGTACAAATTATATTCATTGAAAATGTAACATCCCAATTTTCAATTTAGATGTTATTCATAGATCATTCATATGCATCCATGTGTAACATCCCAAATTTTCAATTTGGAATGTTATACATAGGTCATCATATGTATATCATATTTTTAATTCCATTTTGGTCGAGCCTAGAAACTCTAAGCAACTCAAGGACCCAGGAGAGAGTTGGGGGTTTCATTTATTTTCATATTTGAATTTTCTCAAATTTGAAAAGAGGATCATTTTGGTTTTAATTATTTTCTCTCTAAATATTTCCAATATCAAAATAAAAGAGAGGAGATAAAATGACTTCTCCAAAATAAAAGAAACATTGAAAAAAAATATGTTAAAATCAGTTAATTGATTTTATTTGGTTTTATTGCTATTTTATTTGAATTAGAAAAATATGCATGTTTCCAAAATTGCATTTTAGGCCAGAAAAATGTTCACTTTGTTCTAAATATTTTATTTAGACGGTGAAAATTGTTTTTGGCATTTTTAGAAAAAAATTATATTTTTCTTAGGATTTTTATGTTTTGGCAGAATTATTTAAAAAAACGTTTCCCGGACCGCACTGGGCCGAAGGCCCAGCCGGCCCGCTCCGCCGCCACTTTCCCCGTCAAGCGCAGCCGTGCCCGCGGCGGACTCCTCTCGGAGTCCGGCTCCGAGCCACTGCGCCGCCCCCTGCCGCAAGCCACCGCCCCGGGCCTTTAAAGCACGAGCCCTCCCATCCCCCACACTGCCCCGCACCACCGCCGGCCCGCTCCGCCGCCTGCGTCGCACATCGCCGCCGCAGCCGCCGCCTACCTCGCCGCCCCGCGCCGCCGACCGCCCCGCCCGCCGGAGCCTCCGCCGCCGCCACTCGACACCGCCGCCGCCGCCAACATCGCAGGAGGTAGCCGCCGCAGCCATCGTCATTTTAAAAAAAACCGTCTTGGTTTTTTTAAGAAACCCTAGATTTGTTTTTTTAGATAGATCAGTTCAGTTTTCCGTCGGTTTATTTATTTAGCTGACGTTTGTCCGTTCGTTCTTTTTAACGAACATTGTTCGCCGGTTAGGTTCAGACAGCAAACGTTCGTTCCTTAGTCTGTTCGTTTTGTTTTATTTTCCAGGGTTTATCTACGATTATTTTTGATCGCGATTTCTGCCCAGATCTTCGTTCTAGTGTAACTTTTTGCTCGTTTATCCAAATTAACGAAACCAACGCCTAAATCTTTGTCTCGAAGCCCTCTTTCTGTTTAACCAACTTGAGCATCATTTTGGTACTGTAAAATTTTACTTTAGTCCGGATTAGTAAATGAATCTTGTTTCGCTCGTTTCTTGAGTTTCGTTGCTCCATTTGAGTTGATTCTTTTTGCTAGTTGAAGCCCTTCAGTAGAGCTTTCTATTTGGATCTTTTTATTTGAGTTTT
Organism: Triticum timopheevii; assembly: GCA_963921465.1. Taxonomy (NCBI): domain Eukaryota; kingdom Viridiplantae; phylum Streptophyta; class Magnoliopsida; order Poales; family Poaceae; genus Triticum; species Triticum timopheevii. Next base: position 150,289,621 of record OY997262.1, on the reverse strand, counting down.
ACCCATGCTTCTTGCTAGAGTGCTTATGTACGCTATTGTTTGTTTGCGATAGAATTCCTAGAGCACGAAGCATGCTACTACGAGTCTCTAGGTTTTGCAGATCATCAGCAAGGCAAGTAACACTTTGATCATATCCCTTTATTACCTAGTTTTTATGCATTAGTTCCAATCCTCAAACATTTCATTATTAGGAGCTGATTAACATGTGGGTTGGGAAGTAGATGATGAGGTAGAACCTATTGTCCTTTTATTATCAAACCTTTGGGAGTTACTTCTACGTTATGCTCAGGATTGTTGTGTTATGCTCGTAGACATGGATTGGGTGAGTGTATCCATGACAGATGTGAGAATTGTTAATTAATGGTTAATTTAAGGTGGCCACTTAAATACACATCTGGGTGGATTGGTTGCGGGCACCTGGAGAATACATTATTTTCCTTGGATATCCCAGAGTACCCGTGTGATCATCATATGGTTTGCCACCCAGGCTCAAAGGGATCATAAGATTATTCATGCTAGAAACTTCCATGTGCAGCCACAAGCTATTATGGGCTCTAGCATAGTTGAGTAGGTTGCATGACCTCTTTCAGTGGTGGGCTAGCAGATGTAGGGAAAGTAGGTGTAACTGTCCATCCAGGGTAAAGAGTTAATGTTTCTAAAAGACTGTGTCTCGGTCATCCGTTTCTCAAACATCATGTAGTGCGAGAAATCTAACGGAGGAGATCGAGTCTTGTGGGGAAAAGTGCGCAAACCTCTACAGAGTGTACAAACTAATCATGGTTAGCCGTGTCCCCGGTTACTGACATCTAGGGAATCTGGTTTTTGGATTATCATGTTGATCTCATCACTCTAAATTCATTTGTTGGGTAAATTGATATTGTTTAATTTGGGTTTGAGTTGGAGGAACCTTCTCAATGTTTAACAACCACCATGAAAGTTAAATAAAATTTATTCCTTTATTGTAGGGAAAAATTGGCTTTATGCAAAATTTTAACTATAGAGCTCTCTACCAGCCATATATGCATGTAGTGATAGCATTTATTCTGTTCATTACTCTCTTGTGTTACTTTGTCAGCATATTCCATGTGCTGACCCATTTCGGGCTGCAACATTTCACGTAGCAGACTTTTCAGACGACAAGTAAGGTGCGATAGGTCATTGTCGTTCACTCAGCTATGCCGTTGGAGTTGATGGACTCACTTTATCTTCCAAGCCTTCTGATGTTATCTTTTAGACGGCCTTAAGCCATATTATTGTAGTAAGTTCTCTTTTGAGACATTTCGATGTAATAAGTGTGTGATTGAAACTCTGTTATAAGTCCTTGAGTACTGTGCATGTCAGCATTACCAATTCAGGGATGACACTGATGCACAGAGACTAGACTGTTTGAGGTCTGGTCGCTACACCATGATTTATGGATTTTGTTGTTTTGTTTTAGTTGCATTTTGATCCAAGAGACCTTAAGCAACTCAAGGACCAATTTGAGAGAGTTGGAGGTTCCACAAAAATCCTTTTTTGATTTATCAAAACTTGGTATATTGGATCAAATTATTTTCTTTTCAAAGTTCTTTTCCAATTATTTTAAAATAAAGAGAGTGTAGCGACCACGATCCCGATGGACCGAAGTCTCTGTGCTTAAGTGTCATCCCTGGATCGGTAATGCTGACACACATAGTACTCGAGGAACTATAACAGAGTTCAATCACACACTTATTACATCGAGGTCCTCATAAAGAGTATGATTACACAAAATAATATGGCTGAAGGCCATCTAAACTAAATAACTGCGGAAGCTTTGAAGGGAAATGAGTCCGTCAGCTCCAACGACATAGCTAAGTGCATGAAAACGACCTATCGCACCTTTTTCGTCGTCTGAGTAGTCTGAACATGAGACGTTGCATCCGTGTAGGTCAGCACATTGAATATACTGGCAGAGTTACACTGTAAAGCAATGAATGCAAGAACTACATCTACATACAATATTTGGCTGGTGCAGGGTCTAAGTTTAATTTTGCATAAAGCTAAAATTTTCCTACAACAAAGGAATAAATTTTATTTTTTTACTACCAAGTTTATGCCAATATTGAGAAGGTTCCTCCAACTCAAATCCCTACTAAACAAGTATCATCATTAACCCCAATTCAATTAATTAAAGAGTGATGAGATCAATAGTAATATCCAATTCTAGATACTCAAGATGTCCATAACCGGGGACACGGCTAACCATGATTAGCTTATACACTCTACAGAGGTTGCACACTTTTCCCCACAAGACTCGAGTGCATCCATGATCGGAAGATCGAGACATAGTCTTTCTGAAGCATTAACTCTCTACTCTGGGTAGACATGTACACCTACTTCCCCCTACATCTTCTAGTCCACCTCTTCAAGAGCTTATACAACTTACTCAACTATGCTAGAGCCCATAATGGCTTGTGGCTGCACACGGAAGTTTCTAGTCATGAAATATCATATGATCCCCTTGAGCCTAGGTGGCGAACCAAGGAAAAATCACATGGGTACTCCAGGATTTCCTAAATGGACAAACACTGGATTCTCCAGGTGCCCCAACAAATCCACCCAGATGTGTATTAAAGTTGCCACCTTAATGTTATCCAAGATTAATAACTCTCACAACTTCCATGTGTATCACGATCCAATCCCCGTTTATGAGCATGGCTAAGCAGTATTAGAGCATAACGTATATTCCTGAGGTGATCAAAGGTATTAGGTTCCTACCTCAAGTACTACAACCAACCCACATGTTCCCAATCCTACTCATGCAAATATTTGAGGGGCTATACTAATGCATAGTAAAAATTGGGTATAGAAAAGTATGATCAAAGTGTAACTTGCCTTGCTGACGATCTGCAAACTCTAGAGATTCGTAGTAACAAGCTTCGCACTCTGGATAATCTAGCGTAGACAAACAGTAGCATACATAAGCAATCACTCAAACAAAACAACGAGAAAACGAGAGAAAACCCAAATAAAACTCGAAACAAGGAAACGGCTAAACTAAACAGAAAACTAAACCTAACAACATTATTTTCATGTGGGTTAGATCCTATCAGTAGGTACAAGTGATTAGCTATGATTTGCAAAAAGAATCAACTCAAACGGAGTTATGAAACTCAAGATACAAACGAAACAAGATCGAATACTAATCTGAACTAAAATCAAATTTTCTATTGTCAAAATCATGTTCAAGTTGGGTTACTAGAGAGAAGAGATCGTTACGAAGATTTAGGCGTTGGGTTCATCTAATTTGGATAAACGAGCAAAAAGTTACGCTAGTTTTAAGATCAGGCGCTAAATCGCGATAAAACTTATTTGCGGATAGGTCCCTGGGCGAAAATAAAACTAAAAAGAAAAATCTACAGAACGAACGTTCCCTAACAGATTGTAACGAACGAATTCGTTCATTAACAGAAACTAACGAGTGAACATTCGTCAAATAACGAACTAAAAATAAAAACCGATCTAACCTAATAAACCGAAATTTAAAAAAACTGAAACTAAACCGAGAAAAACCCGATCGGTTTGTACCGGTCGACCGGGGTGGCGAGGTCAATGGCATCGGCGGCGGCAGGATCCGGCAGGGCGAGGCGCGGCTCCGGCGGGCGAGGCGAGGCGGCGACCACGCGGGGCGGTGGCGCGGCAGCGCGACAGCAACAGGCGGCGGCGGCAAGCAAGTGCGGCGGCGGCGGCTGATGTGGTCGAGGGGCCGGTGGTCGGCCGTATATAAGGAGGGTGGGCGGAGACTTGCGGGAGGGGGCGGCGGATTGGAGTCCGAGCCGGACTCCTCCTGGCAGCGGCGGCCGGGACTCCCCGAGCGGGAGGAAGGCGAGGGCGCTCTGCTGGGCCGGCCCAGGAAATGTTTTTAAACGATTTTCGTGAGGAAAACCCTAATAAATAAAAATAAAAATCTAAAAACTCCAGAAACAATATTCACCGTCCCTACCTAATATTTGGGACAATAGGAACATTTTTCTGGGTTAAATGCAGTTTTTAAAAATGCATGTTTTCTCTAATTCAAATAAAACTGCAAATAAAATTCAAATAAAATAATTATTTGATTTCCAACTTTCTTCTCCAATATTTCTCCTCTGTTTTGAAGAAGTCATTTTATCTTCACTCATTATTTTTATTGTTGGAAATAATTGGATAGAAATTGTTGAAAATTGAATTGATCCACTTTTCAAATTTGAAATAAATTCAAATATGGAATCTTTGTGAAACCTCCAACTCTCTCCTTGGGTCCTTGAGTTGCTTAAGATGTCGTGGATCACAACCAAATGCAAAATAAAATATGATATGCATATGATGATCTATGTATAACATCCAAATTGAAAAATTGGGATCTTACAAACCTACCCCCCTTAAGATGAATCTCGCCCTCGAGATTCGGGTTGGTCCGCAAAAAGGTGTGGGTGGTCCTTGCGGAGGTCTTCTTCTCGCTCCCAGGTGGCTTCCTCCTCGGTATGGTGGCTCCACTAAACTTTGCAAAACTCGATAACCTTGCTGCGAGTAACACGGCTAGAAAACTTGAGAATCTTGACTGGCTTCTCTTAATAGGTCAGATCACTATCCAACTGAATCGCTTCTAGTGGCACTATATCTCTCAGAGGAATGTCGGCCATCTCTGCGTGGCATTTCTTCAACTGGGAAACGTGAAACACATCATGAACTCCTGACAATCCTTCAGGCAATTCCAACTTGTACGCAACTTCTCCCATGCATTCCAAAGATTTGTATGGTCCCACAAAACGTGGTGCTATTTCCCTTGCCTCCAAGACGTTTAACTCCTCGAAGGGGGGACACACGAAGATAGGCTCTGTCTCCGACTTCATAGGCTACCTCCTTGCGTTTAGTATCCGCATAACTCTTCTGCCTGGACTGGGCTACATTGAGTCTGTCTCAAATCAACTTAACCTTCTCCTCAGAATCTCTGATTAAGTCTGGTGCGAACAACTGTCGATCTCCAACTTCCTCCCATGATAGTGGTGTCCTGCACCTCCTTCCGTACAAAGCTTTGAAAGGGGCCAGCTTCAAACTGGCTTGATAACTGTTGTTATAGGAGAACTCTGCATAGGGAAAATTATAATTCCAACTAGATCCATAATCTAGCGCACAAGCTCTCAACATGTCCTCCAGAATATGATTGACTCTCTCAGTCTGTCCATCTGTCTGTGGATGAAAGGTTGTACTGAACTCTAGCCTAGTACCCAAAGTTCACGTAATAATATGGCCTTATTAGTGACATAGTGAACATTTTTCTAGGCCTAAATGCCTAAACTAAAAAGAAACATTATAGTACTAACTACTCTGCTAACAAATAAAATAACTAATGAATAAAATCAAATAAACTTTCCAAAAATTCAAAATTCAATTTCAAATATTTCTTTGCTGATTTTGAAGAAGTCATGTTATCTTCTCTCTTTATTTTAAAATAATTGGAAAAGAACTTTGAAAAGAAAACAATTTGATCCAATATATCAAATTTTGATAAATCAAAAATGGATTTTGTGGAACCTCCAACTCTCTCAAATTGGTCCTTGAGTTGCTTAAGGTCTCTTGGATCAAAATGCAATTAAAACAAAACAACAAAATGCATAAATCATGGATGCATAAGCATGATCTATGAATAACATCCAAATTGAAAATTGGGATGTTACAAACCTACCCCCCTTAAGATGAATCTCACCCTCGAGATTTGGGTTGGTCAGCAAAAAGGTGTGGGTGGTCCTTACGGAGGTCTTCTTCGCGCTCCCAGGTAGCTTCATCCTCGGTATGGTGGCTCCACTAAACTTTGATGACTCTGCTGCGTGTAACTCGGGTGGAAAACTCGAGAATCTTAACGGGTTTCTCTTCATAGGTCAGATCGCTTTCCAAGTGAATCGCTTCTAGTGGCACTATATCTCTTAGAGGAATATCAGCCATCTCTGCATGGCACTTCTTGAACTGGGAAACGTGAAACACATCATGAACTCCTGACAAAACTTTGGGTAATTCCAATTTGTAGGCAACTTCTCCCATATGTTCCAAAACTCGATTTGGTCCCACAAATCATGGTGCTATCTTCCCTTTGACTCCATATTGCTTAACACCTCGAAGTGGGGACACTCGAAGATATGCTCTGTCTCCAACTTCATAGGCTACCTCCTTGCATTTAGTATCCGCATAACTCTTCTGCCTAGACTGGGCTATCTTGAGTCTATCACGAATAAACTTGACCTTCTCCTTAGAATCTCTGATTAAATCTGGTCCGAACAACTGTCGATCTCCATCCCACGACAATGGTGTCCTGCACCTCCTTCCATACAAGGCTTCAAAACGGGCCATCTTCAAACTGGCTTGGTAACTATTATTATAGGAGAACTCTGCATAGGGTAAATTATCATCCCAACTAGATCCATAATCTAGTGCACAAGCTCTCAACATGTCCTCCAGAATCTGATTGACTCTCTCGGTCTGTCCATCTGTCTGTGGATGAAAGGCTGTACTGAACTCTAGCTCGGTACCCAAAGTTTCATGCAACTAATTCCAAAACTTTGAACTAAACTATGTTCCTCTATCTGATACGATGGTCCTCGGAACTCCATGCAGACATACGATCCTGGTCATGTATATCTTTGCCAACTTAGCACTCGTATAATTTGTCTTCATAGGGATGAAATGGGCTACTTTTGTCAAGCGATCAACTACAACCCAGATAGAGTCATAGCTTGAACGAGTCCTGGGTAATCCAGTGATAAAATCCATGCCAAGTTTATCCCACTTCCATTCAGGTATCGGCAAAGGCTGTAATAACCCTGCTGGTTTCTGGTGCTTTGCCTTAACTCTCTGACATACATCACATACTGCTACATACTCAACAATATCCTTCTTTATTCCTGTCCACCAGAAACTTCCTTCAAGTCCATATACATCTGGATGTTGCCTGGGTGAACCGAGTAAGGCGAATCATGAGCCTCCTGAAGAATCAACTTCCTGATCTCAAGGTCATTAGGCACATAAATACGATCCTCAAACCATAAAGTGTCGTGCTCATCCTCACGAAATCCTTTAGCCTTTCCTTTACTCATCCTTTCCTTTATTTCAGCAATCTCCTTGTGTGTCTTCTGGGCTTCTCTGATCTTACCCAACAAAGTGGACTGAATTTCCAATGCTGCAACATAACCTCTCAGAACTATCTCCAAGCATAGCTCTCGAAGGTCGTCTGCTAACTCCTTAGGTAATCCTCCGTTTATGAGCGTGTTAACATAACTCTTGCGGCTCAATGCATCTGCTACGACATTGTCCTTTCCTAGATGATAATGCAATCTCATATCATAATCCTTTATGAGCTCCAACCATATCCTTTGCCTAAGGTTTAACTCCTTCGCGTGAATATGTACTTCAAACTCTTGTGATCCGTATATACATCACAATGGTTACCGATGAGAAAGTGTCTCCATGTCTTGAGTGCATGCACTACGGCTGCTAACTCCAAATCATGCATAGCACAATTCAACTCATGAGGTTGAAGCTTCCGTGAGGCATATGAAACAACTCTTCCATCCTGCATAAGCACACCTCCAAGTCCTCGACATGAAGCGTCACAATACACTTGGAAATCCTTGCGTATGTCTAGGAGAATCAGCACTGGGGCTGTAACCAAAAGATTCTTCAACTCATGAAAACTGGCTTCAGAATCCTCAGTCCATTTGAACTTGGTGTCCTTCTTCAATAACTCAATCATGGGCTTCACAATCTTTGAAAAATTCTCAATAAATCTCCGATAATAACCTGCGAGTCCAAGAAAACTTCTGATCTCTCCCACTGAGGTGGGAGCCAACCATTTAGTGACAGAAGTAACCTTTGTAGGGTCTAATGCTATTCCTTCTCCAGATATAACATGTCCGAGAAATCCAACTTCCTTCAACCAAAACTCACATTTGCTGAACTTGGCATACAACTGATGTTCCTCAAGCTTCTCAAGAACCAAACACAAATGTTCCTTATGCTCTTCTTCATTCTTCGGGTAGACCAATATGTCATCAATGAACACCACAACGAACTTATCCAAAAACTCCATGAACACCTTATTTATCATACTCGTGAAGTAGGCAGGGGTGTTAGTCAAACCAAATGACATAACTGTATACTTATATAGCCCATTCCTCATGGTAAAAGGTGTCTTAGGTATATCCTGCTCTCGGATCTTCAACTGGTGATAACCTGACCGAAGATCGATCTTGGAGAAAACTTTAGCTCCTTGCAGCTGGTCAAACAAATCATTGATCATCGGCAGAGGGTATTTGTTCTTGGTCGTCACCTCATTCAGCGCACAATAATCAACAACCATCCTCAAAGATCCATCCTTATTCTCCACTAGAAGCACTGGGGCTCCCCAAGGTGATGAACTTGGTCGAATATAACCTTTCTCCAATAACTCCTTAATTTGCTTCTTAATTTCCTCCAGATCATTTGCGGGCATCCGATACGGTCTCTTTGTTATTGGTCCGGTGCCTAGCAATAACTCAATCAAAAACTCAATGTCTCGATCTGGTGGCACGCCTGGTAACTCTTTCGGAAATACATCGGGGTAATCCTGCACCACTCGTACTTCCTCCTGAACAACTCCTGATAAGGAATTCACCAGAGTCCTCCTCGGCGCATGCCTATACACATACTTGATCCTCCTTCCTTCCAGGGTGGTGAGAAAAATTGATTTACTGGCGCAATCGATGTTTCCCTCAAACTTGGATAGCCAATCCATGCCTAGTATCACATCCAATCCTTGTGACTCTAGGACAATCATGTCGGTGGGGAAAACATGTCTACCTATGGTTACTGGCAACTGATAGCATCCCCTACTAGCCATATACTCTGCTCCAGGGGAACTTACTAACATAGGTGACTTAACGACTACTATTGGCAACTTATGCTTATCCACAAATCCCCTTGATATGAATGAATGAGATGCATCAGTAGCGAAAAGAACAAGTGATGTAAATGCATTAATCAAAAACTTACCGACAACTGCGTCGAGCTGCTCCTCAATCTCCTCCACGCTGATGTGGTTCACCTGACCTTTGGTGAAGGGGTTGGGCTTCTTTGCAGAACTTCCATTGCCATTTCCAATCTTTGCTTCACGACATTCAGTGGCATAATGTCTGGTCTTCCCGCACTTGAAACACGTAATGTGACTCAGATCCCTCTTGGCCGGTGTTGAGGGGTTGGAACGGTTCTGACTATTGCTTCCTCCATTCCCATTGCCATTCTTAGGGCCACTGTGGTTGTGCGAACACCCTCCATTATTGGTATGCCCTCCATGGTTATGGCCTCCATGGTTGTGAGTATGTCCTCCCGAGTATGGGGAATAGTGGGGCTTCTATTGAGCTCCATAAGTGTACCTCCCCTATCCATACTTCCTCTTGCGATTATCAATCTGTTGTTGCTTGCTTTCTATCACGAGGGCCCTGTCTACCAACTCCTGGTAGTTGTTGAAAGTTGCCACCATCAACTGCATGCTTAGCTCATCATTGAGTCCCTCAAGAAACTTCTCCTGCTTTGCGGCACCTATGGCCACATCATCTGGGGCATAACGGGCTAACTTGCTAAACTCATCCACAAACTGTCCCACTATGCGACTCACTTGGCGCAAGTTGCGAAACTCGCGCTTCTTCATGCTTATTGCTCCTGCTGAAGCATGGGAGATGCAGAAAGCCTGCTGAAATTGATCCCATGTAACAGTATCAATGGGGTAAGTGGTGGTGAAATTCTCCCACCAAGATGTTGTGGGTCCATCAAGCTGATGCGCGGCAAAGTGCACTCTCTCCGCATCTGTGCATCCTGCAGTAGTCAGCTCTCTTCCAATCTTGCGGAGCCAATCATTTGCAACAATCGGCTCGGTGCTGCTAGAGAATACCGGCGGATTAACCTCAGAAAATGAGCTAGGTTGTCAACACGGGGTGGTGGCAGTGGGTTGTTGTTGTTGTTCACTTGGTTCGGATTCTAGTTCTGGACTAACATCTCCATCAAGGCATTCTGCTGCTGGATCAACTGAGTGAGCTCCAGCAGGAACACAAATCCAGTGTCACGTCTCGGAGCCATCTGATGGGTTAGAAGGGGTGAGAAAACATAATAGAATAAGGTCTAAGAGAGATTCACTACCCATATGCACATGAGGCAAATACAATAAATTCACTTCATTCAATATCAAACAAGATTCACACAAACGATCTAACTACGATTACAAATTGATCGATTCTAACTACTTTGAAGAATACTACTAGTAACATGGTGGTAGTCTAGAAATTTTGATCGGTGGAAGACTCCATGATATCTGCTCCAGCTTCATCTACGTAGTTGTCATCACTATCATCATTTGCATCACTGTTTGTGTCGGTGTCGTCCAAGATGGTGTAGGCCTTTGAATAGATTTCCACTTCAGGTTCTTGCTTATGGTTCTCCACGGGTAGTCCTAGCTTCCTGTTCGAATCTTCATGCTTCTCAAGTAGTACAACAATTTCTTCCTCATATCCATCGCGTGTTGACTTGAGTTCCTCTTCTAGCTTGATATTCTTCTTCATCGGCTTCTTGATTTTCTTCATGTTGAAGCGCACCTGATTCTCGTATCGGTGAATGTGGTCACCCATCTCCTGAATGTAAGTTGCAATTGATCCATCCTTCCTGGTACGAATCATCTCCCATTCTTCGTCTCGGCGTCCACATATTTGATAGACGATGTTTTCAAGCTCGTTGTGGTATACTTCGCATATGTGTCCAAAAGTGATGTGGGCTGCCATGCCCTTTCCCAAACTCCAACTTGGTGCATCCAGGTAGAAATCAATAGGCTCTGTTGTTGGCGCAAAAGTCCTACCAGGTACCCAAATTTTGATCTTCCAGCGCTCCTCTTCTGATAAAGTTGTAGAGAAAGTCCCAGTGATGCTTGGTAATCCGATGTTCAGGTACTTAGTGACTTCGTTCAAGTGGCGTCCGAAAGGGGTGTCGTCATCCGGCTGAGTGAACTTGATCCTGGGGTTCGCCATCTATAGAGTAGAAATAGATGAGAATTAGAAATGAGCAAAGAAGAGTGATCCTGTGGCTTTTCCTAGTGGTCGCGTCCTACAGTCAGTGTGTGCTCTGATACCATCTTGTATTGACCATGATCCCAATGGACCGAAGTCTCTGTGCTTATGTGTCATCCCTGGATCGGTAATGCTGACACACACAGTACTCGAGGAATTATAACAGAGTTCAATCACACACTTATTACATCGAGGTCCTCATAAAGAGTATGATTACACAAAATAATATGGCTGAAGGCCATCTTAACTAAATAACTGCGGAAGCTTCGAAGGTAAATGAGTCCATCAACTCCAACGGCATAGCTGAGTACGTGACAACGACCTATCCCACCTTATTCGTCGTCTGAGTAGTCTGCAACATGAGACGTTGCAGGCGTGTAGGTCAGCACATTGAATATGCTGGCCGAGTTACACTATAAAGAAATGAATGCAAGAACTACATCTACATGCAATATTTGGCTGGTGGAGGCTCTAAGGTTAATTTTGCATAAAGCTAATTTTTTCCTACAATAAAGGAATAAATTCTATTCTTTTACTACCAAGTTTATGCCAATATTGAGAAGATTCCTACAACTCAAATCCCAACTAAACAAGTATCATCATGAAACCCAATTCAATTAATTAAAGAGTGATGAGATCAACAATAATATCCAATTCCAAATACTCCAGATGTCCATAAACGGGGACACGGCTAACCATGATTAGTTTATACACTCTACAGATATTGCGCACTTTTCCCCACAGACTCGGCCGCATCCATGATCGGAAGATCGAGACATGGTCTTTCTGAAGCATTAACTCTCTTCTCCGGGTCGACTGGTACACCTACTTTCCCGTATATCTGCTAGTCCACCTCTTCGAGAGCTCATACAACTTACTCAACTATGCCAGAGCCCATAATAGTTTGTGGCTGCACACGGAAGTTTCTAGTCATGAAATAGCATATGATCCCTTTGAGCCTAGGTGGCAAACCAAGGAAAAATCACACGGGTACTCCGGGATTTCCCAAACGGACAAACACCGGATTCTCCAGGTGCCCCAACAAATCCACCCAGATGTGTATTAAAGTTGCCACCTTAATGTTATCCGAGATTAATAACTCTCACAACTTCCCATCCACGATCATGGCTACGCAGTAATAGAGCATAAAGTGTATTCCGAGGTGATCAAAGGTATTAGGTTCCTACCTCAAGTACTACAATCAAACCACATGTTCCCAATCCTACTCATGAAAATATTTGAGGGGCAATACTAATGCATAGTAAAAATTAGGTATAGAAAAGTATGATCAAAGTGTAACTTGCCTTGCGGACGATCTACAAACTCTAGAGGTTCGTAGTAGCTTCGCACTCCGGATAATCTAGCGTAGACAAACAATAGCATACATAAGCAATAAGTCAAACAAACAAAGAGAAAACGAGAGAAAACCCAAATAAAACTCAAAACAAGCAAACAGCTAAACTAAACAGAAAACAAAACCTAACAACATTATTTGCATGTGGATTAGATCTTAACAGTAGGTACAAGTGATTAGCTACGATTTGCAAAAAGAATCAACTCAAACGGAGTTACAAAACTCAAGATACAAACGAAACAAGATCGAATACTAATTTGAACTAAACTCAAATTTTAATTGGCAAAACCATGTTCAAGTTGGTTTACTGGAGAGAAGAGATCGTTACAAAGATTTAGGCTTTAGTTTCATCTAATTTGGATAAAGAGCAAAAAGTTACGCTAGTTTCAAGATCAAGGGCTAAATCGTGATAAAACTTATTCGTGGATAGGTCCCTGGGCGAAAATAAAACTAAAAAAGTCTACAGAACGAACGTTCGCTAACCGATTGTAACGAATGAATTCGTATGTTAACAGAAACTAACGAGTGAAAATTCGTTAAATAACAAACTAAAAATAAAAACCGATCTAAACCTAATAAACCGAAACTTAAAAAAACAAAACTAAACCGAGAAAAACCGGATTGGTTTATACCGGTCAATAGGGGTGGCGAGGTCAACGGCGTCGGTGGTGGCAGGATCCGGTGGGGTGGGGCGCGGCTCTAGCGGGCGAGGCGGCGGCGATGCGGGGCGACAGTGCGGCAGCAGCAGGCGGCGGCGAGCAAGTGCGGCAGCGGCGGTGGGTGGCGCTGCGGCGGCGGCGGCTGATGCACAGGGAAGCGGCGGCTGATGTGGTGGAGGGGCCGGGGATCGGTCGTATATAAGGAGGGGGCGGAGACTTCTGGGAGGGGGCGGTGGATCGAAGTCCGAGACAGACTCCTCCTAGCGGCGGCGGTCGGGACTCCCCGAGCGGGAGGAAGGCGGCAGCGCCTGGCTGGGCCATGGCCCGACTCGGCTGGGCCAGCCCAGGAAGTTTTTCTTAAATGATTTTCACGAGGAAAACCCTAATAAATAAAAATAAAAATCTAAAAATTCAGAAACAATATTCACCTTCCCTACCTAATATTTGGGACAATATGACCATTTTTCTGGACTAAATGCAACTTTTAAAAATGCGTGATTTTCTCTAATTCAAATAAAACTGCAAATAAAATTCAAATATAATAATAATTTGATTTCCAACTTTCTTCTCCAATATTTCTCCTCTATTTTGAATAAGTCATTTATCTTCACTCATTATTTTTATTGTTGGAAATAATTGGAAAGAAATTATTGAAAATCAAATGGATCCACTTTTCAAAATTGAAATAAATTCAAATATGTAATCTTTGTGAAACCTCCAACTCTGTCCTTGGGTCCTTGAGTTGCTTAAGATTTCACGGATCACAACCAAATGCAAAATAAAATATGATATGCATATGATGATCTATGTATAACATCCAAATTGAAAAATTGGGATGTTACATAGAGAAGATAACATGACTTCTGCAAAATCAGCAAAAAATATTGATAATTGAATTTTGAATTTTCGAAATGTCTATTTGATTTTATTCGTTAGTTAATTTTACTTGTTAGTACAGTAATTAGTACTATAATGTTTGTTTTTAATTTAGGCATTTAAGCCCAGAAAAATGTTCAGTAGGTCTCTAATAAGGCCATGTTATTACGTGAATTTTTCTGGTATTTTTAGGATTTTATTTATATATATATTTTGCGTGCTTTGTCTCTCTGGAAAATTGTTTTTTTCTAAAGTACGCATCCAAACTAGGCCGGCCCAGCTTCGCCAGGCCGCGGCCCAGCCGTCGTCGCCCGCGCGACCGACTCCCTCTGGAGTTCGGCCACGCCACGCCATAGCTGTCGCCGGAGTCCGATTCGGACGCCAAGCCGCCGCCGCCTCCTTTTGCCCCTCCCGCAAGCTGCCGCACCCCCTGCCCCATTTAAATACCGGGCCGACCCAGACCCTCCTCCCCACATCGCGCCGTCGCCGCCGCACTTCTCGAGCCGCCGCCGCCGCGCTGCACCCCGCCGCCGACCGCCGCCGCCGTCGCCGGAGCCCTGCCGCCACCTCCCCGCACCCCGTAGCCGACGCTGCCACTGTCTTCTCTGACACCGTCGACCGCCGGCGGTAGCCCCCCCCCCCCCCCCCGATCTAATCTCGACTGCTAGATCTCGATCCGACGACTGAGATCTTGCCTCTATTTTTTTTGTTATCATTATATAGCGAGCGTTAGGATTCCGTAGCGAACATTTTTGTTCTGTAGGGTTCTGTAGCGAAAGTTCGTTCGATAGTTTTTTTCTTTTTATTTAAGTTTTCTGCTAGGGACGTATTCATAGTTTTATTTTACAGATTAGTCCCTCATTTCAAACTAGCACAATTTTTTGCTCGTTTGTCCAAATTTGACGAAACCAACGCCAAAATCTTCAGAGTGATCTCATATATCCATTAAATCAACTTGAACATGTTTTTGACAATTTAAAGTTTGAGTTTAGTTCAGATTTGAATTTGATCTTGTTTTGTTCGTATCTTGAGTTTCGTAGCTCCATTTTAGTTGATTCTTTTTGCAATCCGTAGCTAATCACAAGTACCTACTGTTAAGATCTAATCCATATAAATATAATGCTATTAAAATTTGATTTCTGTTTAGATTAGTTATTTGATTGTTTTGAGTTTTTCTGGATCTTTTCTTCATTTTCTCTTTGCATCGTTTGCTTGAGTGCTTATGTATGCTATTGTTTGTCTACGCTAGATTTTCCGGAGTGCGAAGCTTGTTACTACGAATCTCTAGAGTTTTTCGATCGTCATCAAGGCAAGTTACACTTTGATCATACTTTTTAATACCTAGTTTTTTTACTATGCATTAGTTTTACCCCTCAAATATTTGCATGAGTAGGATTGGGAACATGTGCGTTGGTTGTAGTACTTGAGGTAGGAAACTATTACTTTGACCACCCCGGGAATATACCTTGTGCTCATATATTGCTTAGCCATGCTCCTAGACGTGGACTGGTTAGTGTGATTCATGGAAGTTGTGAGAGATAATAATTTTGGACATCATTAAGGTGGCAACTTTAATACACATCTGGGTGGATTGGTTGGGGCACCTGAGAAATCAGTGCTTGCCCATGGGAATCCAGGAGTACCCATGTGATTTTACCTCGGTTCGTCACCCAGGCTCGAAGGGATCATATGATATTTCATGCCTAGAAACTTCCGTGTACAGCCTCAAGCCATTATGGGCTCTGGCATAGCTGAGTAAGTTGTGTGAGCTCTTGAAGAGGTGGACCAGCAGATGTAGGGGAAAGTAGGTGTACCTGTCTACCTAGAGTAGAGAGCTAATGCTTCAAAAATACTATGTCTCGATCTTCCGATTATGGATGCGGTCGAGTCTTGTGGGGAAAAGTGCACAACCACTGCAAAGTGTATAAGCTAATCATGGTTAGTCGTGTCCCCGGTTATGGACAATTTGAGTATCTAGAAGTGGATATTTATGTTGATCTCATCACTCTTTAATTAATGTATTGGGTTTAATGGTGATACTTGATAAACTTTGGGATTTGAGTTAGAGGAACCTTCTCAATCATTGGTATAAACTTTGTAGTAAATAAAATTTATTCTTTTGTTGTAGGGAAAAATTAGCTTTATGCAAAAATTAAACTGACAGCCTCCACCAGCCAAATATGCATGTAGATATAGTTTCCTTCATTCTTTTGCTCTACAGTGTAACACTTCTAGCATGTTCCATGTGCTGACCTACACGGCTGCAACATCTCATGTTGCAGACTTTACCGATAAAGTATAAGGTGCGCTAGGTCGTTGTCATGCACTCAGCTATGCCATTGGAGTTTGATTGACTCATTTATCTTTGATGCTTCCACAGTTATTTAGATGGCCTTCAGCCATATTATTTTTGTAATAAATTCTCTTTATAAGGACTTCGATGTAATAAGTGTGTGATTGAACTCTATTATAATTTTTCGAGTAATGTGTGTGTCAGCATACCGATCTAGGGATGACACTTAAGCATAGAGACTTCGATCCATTGGGATCGTGGTCGCTACAAGATGGTATCAGAGCACAGGCTGACTGTACGACGCGACCACTAGGAAAAGCCACAGGATACTCTTCTCTACTCATTTCCAATCCTCCTCTATTTATACTCTATAGATGCCGGACCCCAGGAACAAGTTCACTCAGCCGGATGACGACACCTCTTTTGGACGCCACTTGAAGGAAGTCACGAAGTACCTGAACATCAAACTACCAAGCTTCACCGGAACCTTCATTGCAAATTTACGAGAAGAGGAGCACTGGAGGATCAAAGTTCGTGTACCTGGGAGGACATTTGCACCGACAACCGAGCCCATTGAGTTTACCTTGGATGCACTGACTTGGAGCTTAGGAAAGAGCATGGCAGCCCACATCACTTTTGGACGCATTTATGAGGTGTACCACAAGGATCTTGAAGACACCATCTATCAGATATGTGGACGCTGGGATGAGTAATGGGAGATGATTCGCACCTGGAAGGATGGATCGATTGCAGCGTACATTCAGGAGATGGATCAGCACATTCGTCGATATGAGAATCAGATGTGCGCTATCATGAAGAAGACCAAGAAGGTGATGACCAGGAATATCGAGCTAAAAGAGGAACTCAAGTCAACCTGCGATGGATATGAAAAGGAAATTGCTGTGCTACTGGAGAAGAATGAAGACCTAAAGAGGATACTAGGAATACCCGAGGTGAAACAAGAACGTGAAGTGCATATTCATGAAGACGACTACATCATACTAGATGACACGGACACGGACAGTAATGAAGATGAAGACAGTGATGCCGATGCTAGAGATCGCGATTATGAGCCCATGGAGTCTTTCACCAATCAAAACATCTAAACGACCACCCTATTATTAGTAGTATTCTTCCAAGTAGTTAGAATCGATCGTTTTGTAATAGTAGTTTAGATCGTTTGTGTGAATCTTGTTTGATGTTCAGTGGTGTGAATTGAATGTATTTGCCTCATATGCATATGGGTAGTGAAATCTCTCATAGACCTTATGCTATTCTGTATTCTCACCCCTCTCACCCATCAGATGCCTCCGAGACGTGACCCCGGTTTCACTTTTTGGCTCGAGCTCACACAGTTGATCCAGCAGCAGAATGCCTTGATGCAGATGATGATCCAGAACCAAGGCAACAACAACAAGAATAACCCACCGCCAACACCCCCAGTTGATAACCTTGCCTATTTTCTGAGGTTGAGTCCGCCGGTGTAATCTCGCAGCATCCAGCCGATTGTTGCAGATGATTGACTCCGCAAGATTTCGACGGAGCTGACCATTGCTGGATGCTCGGATGTGGAGAGAGTGCGCTTTGCCGCACATCAGCTTGATGGACCTGCAACCTCTTGGTGGGAGAATTTCACCACCACTTACCCCATTGCTACAGTTACATGGGATCCATTTTAGTAGGCCTTCCACACTGCACATATCTCAGCTGGAGCCATGAGTTTGAAGAAGCGTGAGTTCTGCAACTTACACCAAGGGAGTCGTAGAGTGGGGAAGCATGTGGATGAGTTCAACAAGCTAGCACACTATGCCCCTGATGGTGTGGCCATAGATGCCGCGAAGCAGGAGAAATTTCTGGAGGGACTCAATGATGAGCTGAGTATGCAGTTGATGGTGGCAACCTTCGAAAACTACCCGGATCTGGTAGACAGGGCCCTCATGATTGAAGGCAAGCAGCAGCAGATAGAAAACCGCAATAGGAGGTATGGACAGGGGAAGTATAATTCTGGAGCTCAACAGAAGCCTCGCTATTCTTCGTACTCGGTAGGACACACTCATCATAACCATGGAGGACATTTGCATAATGGAGGAAGTTCACACAACCATAGTGGCCCTAAGAATGGTAATGGGAATGGAGGAAGCAACAGTCAGAGCCGTTCCAACCCCACGACACCCGCCAAGAAGGATCTGAGTCACATTACATGTTTCAAGTGCGGGAAGAACGGACGCTAGGTCACTGAATGTCTTGAAGCAAAGAATGGAAATGGCAATGGAAGCTCTGGGAAGAAGCACAACTGAGGGAGTCCTAGAGTAGGGGGTGTCCGGACAGCCGGACTATCATTATCCGCCGGACTCCAAGACTACGAAGATACAAGATTGAAGACTCCGTCCCGTGTCCGGATGGGACTTTCCTTGGCGTGGAAGGCAAGCTTGGCAATACGGATATGTAGATCTCCTACCATTGTAACCGACTCTGTGTAACCCTAGCCTCCTCCGGTGTCTATATAAACCGGAGGGTTTTAGTCCGTAGGACAACATACATTACAACAATCATACCATAGGCTAGCTTCTAGGGTTTAGCCTCCTTGATCTCGTGGTAGATCCACTCTTGTACTACCCATATCATCAATATTAATCAAGCAGGACGTAGGGTTTTACCTCCATCGAGAGGGCCCGAACCTGGGTAAAACATCGTGTCCCTCGTCTCTTGTTACCATCCGCCTAGACGCACAGTTCGGGACCCCCTACCCGAGATCCGCCGGTTTTGACACCGACATTGGTGCTTTCATTGAGAGTTCCTCTGTGTCGTCACCGATAGAGCGGATGCCTCCACCCATCTTCAAAGACGGTGTTTTCGCCGAAGGGGCCTTAGCCGCCGGCCAAACTATCCGGCTTGGTGGTTTTCTTATGACCGCCTGTCCGGCCGCCGCTTCGACAATGACTTCGCAAGTCGTTAGAAGCAATCTTCGCGTCAGCCCTAAAGCTGCCGAACAGTTGGACCCAATAGAGCTCTCGTCTATTAATGAGCTCTTGGATCGCATCGCTGCCCTGGGAGTCGCTACAGACTACAACCAGATTGGGCTTAAAACCGATCTGAGAGAGATTAACTCTCCCCAGGCCACCCACCACATCGCAGTGGTAGAGGAGCAATACGGCAACTCTTTGCCTGTGTTGAAAACAATTCGTGTCCGGATTCCCAAACCCTCCATGCCGGATCCCCGCGGAGGGACGGACTTCGATCGAGCATTGAACTTAAAATCATGCATCGCCCCAGACTCACTGGATTGTGTCCAGCAAACCAAGCCTCCGAATTCGGAAACCCCTCAGCCTTTGAGCCCCAAGATGGGCAGGGATCCGGATTTTATTCCACCCACCCGCCCAGACATATGCGATCTATATCTAATACGGCAAGAGCCTGCTGAAACAGTACATCACTACTGGGCCAGATTCCTCCTGGTTATGGACAGGATAAAGGACTGCCGAGAGGAAAACGCAATATCAATCTTCTGCAATAACTGCACGGACAAGGGAATACTCAACGCCATTGATCGCCGCAAAATTATGCGCTTCACCGATCTGGCATCCATAGTACGGAAGTACTGTGCGATGGAGAGCTTCCGGAAAACCGAAAATCAATTTTGGGATAATCCGGCCCCAAACCCAGTCCGCAGCAAAAGGGCGCCTTACACTCAGGCCCCAGATGCAAAAACGAAAAAACAAAAACCCAATAAGGGAAACGGAACCGTACTGGAGGGATGGCTCAATGGACCCTGTAAGCTTCATAGTACAGAGGGGGCCGTCCCAACACATAGCCTTCGAGCATGTTGGATATTACGGCAGGTGGCCAAAAGTGGCGAAGAGCTTCTAGCTCCGGGAAACCACTCCAACAATACCAACACGGTATCAACAGTCTTCGAGACCTTCGCATCAAACAATATGCGAAAGCGAACAATCCGCAAACTCGCCGAAGTCTACCAAGTAGCAACAGCAAATCCATGGAGCAACACAGCTATTACCTTCAACGCCAGCAACGAGCCTAAATTCCAAACAACCAGAGCTCCAGCCGCACTGGTACTCAGTCCCATAGTGGACGGCTTTCGACTGACAAAAGTCCTCATGGATGGCGGCAGCGGACTAAACCTCATTTACGAGGAAACTCTGCGAAAAATGGAAATCGATTGGAGCCGTATTGAGCGAAGCAGCACAACCTTTAGAGGAATAATCCTAGCCGGGAAGCGCGCTGCATCGGAAAAATTTCACTCGATGTGGTGTTCGGCTCTCCGGACAATTACAGATCTGAAGAAGTCACGTTCCAGGTGGCCCCGTTCAGCAGCGGGTATCACGCCATATTAGGACGAGAGGCATTCACAATTTTTCAAGCAGTACCTCATTACGGGTACATGAAGCTCAAAATGCCTGGGCCCAGCGGGATAATCACTCTCGCTAGTGATCCGGACATAGCACTTCGCGCCGAAAACAAGACAGCCGCACTAGCCCTCGAGGCACTATCCGAAGCCTTAGCGGAAGAAGAACTAACCGCGCTGCGCTCTACGGTGAACAAGGACGATGTGATACTCGATAAAAGATCCAAATCCACCTCCTTCAAACCAGCAGATGAGATAATAAAATTCCAGGTCCATCCAACGGACCCAACAAAGACGGCCTCCATCGGGGCAGAATTGAACCCCGAAGTAGACGCCACACTGTGCGAATTCCTTCGGGAAAATTGGGATATCTTCGCCTGGCATCCTTCGGACATGCCCGGAATCCCACGCAGGTTGGCAGAACACAGCCTAAACAACCTAAAAGGATTTAAGCCAGTCAAACAGGCTCTTCGACGATTTTCCGAACCCAAAAGACAGGCAATGGGAGAAGAGCTAGCCAAACTATTGGAAGCCGGATTCATTAGAGATATCAAACATCCGGACTGGCTAGCAAACCTGGTGATGGTACCAAAGAAGGATAAATCCTGGCGCCTCTGTGTCGATTTTAAAGACCTCAATAAGGCTTTCCCAAAGGATCCCTTCCCTCTCCCCCGCATCGATCAAATTATCGATGCTACAGCAGGGCACGATTCGTTGTGCTTCCTGGACGCATACTCTGGCTATCATCAAATCAAGATGGCGGAAGCTGACCAAGCCGCAACAGCATTCATCACTCCATATGGACCATTCTGCTTCAACACGATGCCCTTCGGACTTAAAAATGCCGGCGCAACATATCAGCGCATGATTCAAACATGTCTGGCCACCCAGATCGGCAAAACAGTCGAGGCATACGTAGACGACGTAGTCATCAAAACAAAACACGTCGAAACTTTAGTAGACGATTTGAGGCTCACATTCGACAACCTCAGAGCATATGACATCAAGCTGAATCCGGAAAAATGCGTTTTCAGCGTACCAGCCGGAAAGCTGCTGGGCTTCATTGTATCCGGTAGAGGAATTGAAGCGAATCCGGCTAAAATCCGAGCTCTGTCACAGTTGGATATTCCAAAAGACCTCAAACAAATACAAAAACTAACAGGATGCGTGGCAGCCTTAAGCCGCTTTATCTCCCGTCTAGGAGAAAAAGCGTTGCCCCTCTATCGCCTCCTCAGGCGCACCGAACACTTTGAGTGGACGGATGCTGCCACCGCCGGACTCGAAGAAATAAAGGCCATATTGGCAACAAATCCGGTCCTGGCTACGCCCACCCTGGGCGAACCAATGTTGTTATACATCACAACAACGCATCAAGTTGTAAGCGCGGTCCTCGTCGTCGAACGAGTGACAGAAGGGCATAAATTCCCTCTTCAAAAACCAGTGTATTATGTATCCACTGTGTTAACCCCCTGCAAATCCCGTTACCCGCACTATCAGAAGATAGCATATGCGGTGTTCATGGCGTCCCGAAAGCTCCGGCACTACTTCCAAGAGTGTTCGATAACAGTGGCCTCTGAGGTACCACTCAATGACATTATAAATAACCGCGACGCAACGGGCAGGATTGCAAAATGGGCCATTGAGCTCCTACCATTCGACATAACTTACAAACCTCGGTGAGCTATAAAGTCACAAGTTTTGGCTGACTTCGTCGCCGAATGGACCAAAGCCGAACTCCCTAAAGAGTATGGCGCATACTCCAACTGGACTATGCATTTCGACAGCTCCAAAATGTTGGCCGGACTAGGGGCTAGCGTCGTACTGACGTCCCCAACCGGAGATACAGTCCAGTATGTACTTCAAATAATGTACACGAACTCCAACAATGCAGCCAAATATGAGGCCCTGTTACATGGTCTCCGGATGGCAGTCTCCATGGGCATTCAACGCCTAGAGGTGCGCGGGGATTCAAACCTTGCAATATCCCAAATAAATGGAGACTTTGATGCCAAGGATCCGAAAATGGCAGCATATCGCAACGCTGTCCTAAAAATGTCAGCTCGATTTGAAGGACTGGAATTCCATCACATAGCTCGAGATAATAACCAGGCGGTCGACGTACTGGCACACATCGGTGCGAAGCGTGATGCCGTCCCTCCTAATATCTTCCTGGAACGGATCTTCAAGCCATCCGTACTATGGGAAGAGGAGCCCGGTAGTGACAAACCGGTGAAAACCGCACCAACTGGTGATTCGGCAGATGACATAACACCCTCAGCCCACGTCATAATGGCAGTAATCGCCGCGTGGACAGAACCTTTCCTAGCCTACTTACTTAGGCAGGAACTTCCCGAAGACCAAAATGAGGCCCGCTGCATAGTCTGGCGATCGAAGGCCTACAAGGTCCATGAGGGAGAACTTTATAAGAAAAGTACCACCGGAGTCCTTCGGAGGTGTATCTCCGAAGAAGAAGGGCGGAACCTCCTGGCTGAAATTCTTGTCGGACTAGGCGGACACCTCGCAGCAGCCCGGGCCCTTGTAGGAAAGGCATTCCGTACAGGATTTTATTGGCCGACGGCCCGGGCAGACGTGCAGGACTTGGTCCGGCGATGCGTTGGTTGTCAGCTCTTTGCTAATCAGAGTCATATGCCACCCACCGCCCTCAAAACCATACCCATTACCTGGTCGTTCGCGGTCTGGGGGCTTGACATGGTTGGACCCCTTAAAGGGGGAACCCACAAGCAAAGGTACCTATTGGTCATGGTGGATAAATTCACCAAATGGATAGAGGCCAAACCGGTCAAAACGGCAGAGTCCGGACCAGTGAAAGACTTTATATCAGGGGTGGTACACCGTTACGGAGTCCCCCACAGCATCATCACCGACAACGGCACGAACTTCACAGCCGACGAGGTTAAGTCATGGTGCAAAAATATGGGCATCAAGCTCGACTACGCTTCAGTCTATCACCCTCAAACCAACGGTCAAGTGGAAAGAGCAAATGGTCTAATAATGAGCGGCATCAAACCCAGACTTGTAAGGTCACTTACTAAATCGGACACACAATGGGTCGAGGAGCTCGACTCCATACTCTGGGGGCTGCGGACAACGCCTAACCGTATTACCGGATTCACACCATTTTTTATGGTATACGGCGCAGAGGCAGTCTTGCCCTGTGACATTATTCATGACTCTCCTCGAGTGCGCATGTATGAGGAAAGAGAGGCCGAGCTTGATCGGCAGGACAGCTTTTGGACACATTGGAGGAAGAACGTGACGTCACGAAGGCTCGTTCCGCATTTTATCAGCAGCAGGCCCGAAGATATCAAAGCAGAGAAGTACGGGCCAAGACTTACAACGTTGGCGAACTAATTCTACGCCTGCCGGACAAGAAAAAGGACAAGCTCAAGCCCAAATGGGAGGGTCCCTTCATTATCGATCAAGTCCTGACCGGCGGAGCATACCGTCTACGAAACGCGTCAGATAACCGACTCGAGCCGAACCCATGGAACGCAGCCCGCCTCCGACGATTCTATGCCTAGCGCCGGACTAAGAGTTCGTCCCCTTCCCCAGTCCAAACTTTTACACTTCGGCTGTCTTTCATTTCTCTTTTTATGCCTTTTTATTTAAAATCCCTTACGGGCCTATTTTCGCATCTTTTTTGCATAAGCATGATGTGCCATCCGCACTCATTATTCCTGGGGGCTTCTTTTACAGAAGCTTAATTATACGGGTTTCATACCCAACACATGTGTCAAGCTTCCACATGTACCTTTTACTCGCCATTATATGCATCGATATGACTTAAGTTTTGGCCAAGCTGGGTTGCCTGGCTCCTGTGCTTACCCCTACGTTCCCGATTGTTCAGATAGGAGGTAAAGGGAGCACCTCTGCGATTGTTACTGCCGGGTCAGCTGGATGTGTATCTCAGACTGGGTGAAGCCGAAAGCTAGCATTCTTAAGGGAATATTCGGTCGGTGACTTGAAAGATGACTTTTTACCTACTTATTTATCTGCCCCCAGATGTTTTTCTGCTTTTTTCGCAGTCCGGACATGCACTTTAGGGCATGCCTCCCAGGGAAAGGAACCCTTAAAGGAACTATTCTCCCTGGAAGATGTTTCTTACTAACCATGTAATATAACATAACTAGTTGGGCACTTGTCTGATAAAGCACTAATGACCCCTACGCCTGGCCTCCATGCATACCATGGTTGTTTCTTAACCAAAGAGGTATTCGGATACACTCCGGACTCTAGGGTCCCGAGGTTGAAGCGAAAAGGTCGGCAAAGACAAATGATCTACAATCAAGCTAGAAGGCATTTCACATGTCACTTTAAAGGATAACGTACATTGTCAAATTTATTGATTGTATTCCTCCTCAATCCCGTCTAACAGGCTGTCTAGTTTACAGTCCCGTTGGGAAAAATTGGCAGCCAACTCTACTTGGCTGTATACTAAACTCACAGGGATCTCCTTCCCGTCGGGCCCCACCGGTCCAACTTCGGCCATGTGGTTGGGATCCGCCTTCTTGTACCGCGTCTTCACCATGGCCCAGGCCTCCCTGGCACCTTGACGGCAAGCCGAAATCTTCCACAAACGGAAGTGCTGCCGCACTCCCTGCAGCTTCTCCGCAAGCTCCCCGAGGCCCTCGGGTAGGGTGAGGGATGGCCATAAAGCCTGAACGACGCCGCTCATTGCCTGCCGAACTCGTTTGAGTAGCTGCAACAGTTCGGGAAGTTGATCACCCGTTGATATGGGCATCTCCTTTGCAGGACGACCCGTGAGTATACCTACAAGACATATCATGTCAAAATACTTCCTCGCCGAACTCTTCTTTTCAAAAAAAAGTTTGCTCAAGCACTTACTATAAATGCCGCGACGAAGCCGCTGATTCTCCTTAACGGAGCCGGACAGCTCGGCCTGAGCGCCTTTCAGCTCTTCTTCGAGCTTGGCGTTGGCATCCTGGAGCTTGTTCCTTTCCTGCTGAACCCTATTCAGCACACTCTCGCCGGCCTTTAGCTGGCGCAGCAATGCTTGCCTGTCCGGATCTTGTCCGACGGCACCTGCAATGTCATTATTAGGCTCGCGCGCACGCCGCACAGCGCTTATATTTATTAATAAAAATGTGTTACCAGGAGGGGTCTTTGCATCTCCTCCTGCGGCAGCAAGTGCGGCCTCAAGTTGGGCCTTGCAATCTTGCAGCTCCCGAGACAGCTGGGTGTTCTTCTCGGTAAGTGCCTGCATTTTCAAATGATCGTTAAATCAGTTAGCATAACTACTTTGAGTCTCGGGGGCTACTGGTATATACAACCATTGAAATTCCCTTACCCGTGTGTCTTTCACATACTGCTCCGTGGCTCTGGTAAAACCATTTTGAGTGGCACGGAGATGTGCGTCCCCTGCGTTAAAGGCATCCAATGCCTCAGGGGAAAAGCACGCTTCACGAAAAACTGTCCGGCGGCGCCTATGGTTCATGGCGCTCTCCACCTCAGACTTGGTGGCGGACAGTCTGTCGGTATCCTCCGTCGGAGAAGGATCCGGCTCGCGTCTTGCGCTTGCCTCCCCCTCCAGGCGGGGCGCTGGAGCCTGGCCGGTGTTGGTCGGATTGGCAATTCCTGCGCTCGCAGTCCAGCGAGCGCTTTTTCTCCTACAAAGATCATGAGAACTCAGACGTTTCCTCGGAACGTTGCTTCGAAAATTCAAATACGAGCTATACCTTTGCGGCGACGTTTCCGCCCGCACTGCGCTCCTTTTCCGCCTGCTGGTCCGGACTGGCCTCTGTTGGCCAGCCGCCGCGGGCTCGGCTTCCTGCCGTAAAGGCACTTCCTGCGAAATACCGTCGTTCGCGAGGGTTAGAAATAGACAGAGAAGAGATAATGGTGTCCGGACTTCGGCCACGGTCACCTGGGAAGCCGGACTTAGTCAGGGGTAGTCCGCCGTAATGGCAACCAAGGCATTATCTATGCTAAGCTGGTGAAACACCCCGTCGATCAGCTCCACCTCGAGGTCCGGGTCCTCTTCGGAGGCCGGATCCAGGGATCCTTCTGGATCCTCGGGTTGCGGAGCAGGACTCACCATGTCCTCCACAGTCCGGCGTAGATCCTGCGCCGAAGACATAATGTAAGAAGCTTAAACTTCGAAAGCATGGGTTGAGCCCTTTAAGGTGTTCACTTACCCATCCTCTAGGGTTGATCATGGAAAACCCATTCAAAGGGTTTGTACCGGGTGGCATCGTCTTCCCCGTTGAAATCCCACATGGGGTGGCCTCTGTATTGCAGTGGCTGTACCCCTCGCTTGATACATGTCGCCATGACTCCGATCATGGTCAAGCCGGAATGAGCCATTA
This sequence comes from Triticum timopheevii, assembly GCA_963921465.1. Taxonomy (NCBI): domain Eukaryota; kingdom Viridiplantae; phylum Streptophyta; class Magnoliopsida; order Poales; family Poaceae; genus Triticum; species Triticum timopheevii. The sequence goes on along the minus strand of OY997262.1, from coordinate 150,262,651 downwards.
ATCTTATCCGGCCCATCAAGTAATGGACGCTCTTGTCTTCCTCCAATCGGGGGCTCCGCGGGCGCCAGCTGAGGTGTTTCTTCAAGGGAGCAGCACTAAACTCCGGGAGGCCGATCTGGACTGGGTCTGGCAGCGGAGCGTCTCCTATATAAAACCACTCCGAGGGCCAGTCTTCGGATGCCTTCTTGGGAGTACCGGATAGGTACCCGGTCCCGGTGATGCGCCATATTTCGGCACCGCCCACTTCCACAATGCAAAATGGGGCAAAATAGGGGTACGAGGCAAAACAGCCTCTTCCACAATGCAAAATGGGGCTCGATGCCCAGGAATAGCTCACAAAGAGCTACGTAGCCTGCGATATGCAGGACAGAAGCGGGCGTGAGGTGGTGGAGCTGGAGTCTGTAGAACTTCAGGAGCCCGCGGAGGAACGGATGTATTGGAAATCCGAATCCCCTTATCAGATAGGGGACAAAGCATACTCGCTCCCCCTTGTTGGGGCTTGGAGTGTCCTCCGCCTGCCTCCCACCTTGATAAGTAACCAGTCCGGCCCGGACTGGGACCATGAAGGCCGGAGGGAGAAATTCCCCTGTTTGGAGCTTCACTAGCTCGTTGTGCGAAATAGAGCACCTCCTCCAATTCCCCGGTGGTGGGCTGGGAGCGCGTGAAGAAGAGCCGCGTCGACGATCCATGATGGAATGGATTTCTAGGTCGAAGGCGCTTCGATGAGTATTCGCGGGAGGAAGATGGTGTGGTTTGGATCTGGATTCTTGCCTCTTTTATAGGCAGATGACTCGCACAATTAGGGGGTGAAATGCAAAAGACACCCTGGCTTTTCGCATTCGTGCGACGCGTGGAAGAAGGCCATTATTTGGCGTAGAAGCTGAGGAACATAGTATTCAAGATGAAGCCGGACACTGTTCGGCAGGTACAAGGAATTTGAAGGGAGAACCCGCCTTGCAACGCCGAAGACTATAAACACGCTGGACTTATCGTCATTGAAGCCTGGTTCGGGGGCTATTGAGGGAGTCCTGGAGTAGGGGGTGTCCGGACAGCCGGACTATCATTATCCGTCGGACTCCATGACTACGAAGATACAAGATTGAAGACTCCGTCCCATGTCCGGATGGGACTTTCCTTGGCGTGGAAGGCAAGCTTGGCAATACGGATATGTAGATCTCCTACCATTGTAACCGACTCTGTGTAACCCTAGCCTCCTCTGGTGTCTATATAAACCGGAGGGTTTTAGTCCGTAGGACAACATACATTACAACAATCATACCATAGGCTAGCTTCTAGGGTTTAGCCTCCTTGATCTCGTGGTAGATCCACTCTTGTACTACCCATATCATCAATATTAATCAAGCAGGACGTAGGGTTTTACCTCCATCGAGAGGGCCCGAACCTGGGTAAAACATCGTATCCCTCGTCTCTTGTTACCATCCGCCTAGACGCACATTTCGGGACCCCCTACCCGAGATCCGCCGGTTTTGACACCGACAACAACCCTTGCACCAGAGGTCAGGTGAAACACGTCAGTGTGGAGGAAGTTGAGGAGCAGTATGACGCAGTTGTTAGTAAGTTTTTGATTAATGCATTTACAGCCCTTGTTCGTTTTGACACTTATGCATCTCATCCATTCATATCAAGGGGATTTGTGGACAAGTTTAAGTTGCCAACCGTATCCCTTAAGTCACCTATGTTAGTGAGTTCCCCAGGAGTAGAGTATATGGCTAGCAGGGGATGTTATCAGTTGCCAAATAACCATAGGTATACATGTTTTCCCCACCAACCATATTGTCCTGGAGTCACAAGGATTGGATGTGATTCTAGGCATGGATTGGTTATCCAAGTTTGAGGGAAACATCGATTGTGCCAGTAAATTGATTCTTCTCACCATCCCAGAGGGAAAAAGGATCAATTATGTGTCTAGGCATGTGCCGAGGAGAACTCAGGTGAATTCCCTTTCGGGAGTTGTTCAGGAGGAAGTTCCAGTTGTGAAGGATTAACCCGATGTATTTCCAGAGGAATTACCAGGCATGCCACCAGACCGAGACATAGAGTTTCTGATTGAGTTGTTGACAGGCACCGGACCAATATCAAAGAGACCGTATCAGATGCCCGCCAATGACATGGAGGAAATAAAGAACCAGATTAAGGAATTACTAGAGAAAGGTTATATCCGACCAAGTTCATCACCTTGGGGAGCCCCAGTACTTCTAGTTGAGAAGAATGATGGATCTTTGAGGATGGTTGTTGATTATCGTGCGCCGAATGAAGTGACGATCAAGAACAAATATCCTCTGCTGATAATTAATTATTTGTTTGACCTGCTGTAGGGAGCTAAAGTTTTCTCCAAGATCGATCTTCGGTCAGGTTATCACCAGCTAAAAATCCGAGAGCAGGATATACCTAAGACAACATTTACCACAAGTTATGGGCTATATGAGTATACAGTTATATCATTTGGTTTGACTAATGCCCCGGCCTATTTTATGAGTATGATCAACAAGGTGTTCATGAATTTCTTGGACAAGTTCGTCGTGGTGTTCATTGATGATATATTGGTCTACTCAAAGAATGAAAAGAGCACAAGGAACATTTGCGCTTGGTTCTCGAGAAGCTCAGGGAACATATGTTGTATGCCAAGTTCACCAAATGTGAGTTTTGGTTGAAGGAAGTTGGATTTCTCGGACATGTTATATCAGGAGAAGGAATAGCAGAAGACCCTACCAAGGTTGCATCCATCACTGAGTGGTTGGCAACCACCTCAGTTGGAGAGATTTGGAGTTTCCTTGGACTAGCAGGATATTATCAGAGATTTATTGAGAATTTTTCTAAGATCGCGAAGCCCATGATGGAGTTATTACAGAAAGACACCAAGTTTAAATGGACCGAGGATTGTGAGGCCAGTTTTCAGGAGGTGAAGAAACGTTTGGTTACAGCCCTAGTGTTGATTCTCCCAAATATATGTAAGGATTTCCAAGTATATTGCAACGCTTCTCGTCAGGGATATGGAGGTGTTCTTATGTAGGAAGGAAGAGTTGTTTCATATGCCTCACGTTAGCTTTGACCTCATGTGTTAAATTATGCCACGCATGATTTGGAGTTAGCGGCCGTAGTGCATGTGCTCAAGATATGGAGACACTTTCTTATCAGAAACCGTTGCAATGTTTACACGTATCATAAGAGTTTGAAGTACATCTTCACGCAGAAGGAGTTGAACCTCAGGCAGAGGAGATGGTTGGAGCTCATAAAGGATTATGATATGAGACTGCATTATCACCTAGGAAAAGCCAATAACGTAGCTGATGCATTGAGCCACAAGAGTTATGTTAGCACGCTCATAACCAGAGGATTACCCCAGGAGTTAGTCGATGACCTCCGAGCACTTTGCTTGGAGATAGTTCCAAGAGGATATGTTGCGGCACTGGAAATTCAGTCCACCTTGCTGGGAAAGATCAGAGAAGCCCAGAAGACAAACAAGGAGATTGCAGAGATAAAGGGAAGGATGAGTAAAGGAAAGGCTAAAGGTTTTCGTGAGGATGAGCAAGAAACTTTATGGTTTGAGGATCGTATCCATGTGCCCAATGACCCTGATATCGGGAAGTTAATTCTTCAGGAGGATCATGATTCGCCTTATTCGATCCAACCAGGCAATACCAAGATGTATCTGGACTTGAAGGAGAGTTTCTGGTGGACAGGAATGAAGAAGGACATAAGTGTATGTAGCAGTATTCGACGTATGTCAGAGAGTTAAGGCAGAGCATCAGAAACCAACAGAGTTACTTCAGCCTTTGCCGATACTGGAATGGAAGTGGGATAAACTTGGCATAGATTTTATCATCGGATTGAAGGAAATATGCCCTAGAGGCAATAATAAAGTTATTATTTATTTCCGTATTTCATGATAAATGTTTATTATTCATGCTAGAATTGTATTAACCGGAAACATAATACATGTGTGAATACATAGAGAAACATAGTGTCACTGGTATGCCTCTACTTGACTAGCTTGTTGATCAAAGATGGTTGTGTTCCCTAGCCATAGACATGAGTTGTCATTTGATTAACGGGATCACATCATTAGAAGAATGATGTGATTGACTTGACCCATTCCGTTAGCTTAGCACTCGATCGTTTAGTATGTTGCTATTGCTTTCTTCATGACTTATACATGTTCCTATGACTATGAGATTATGCAACTCCCGTTTACCGGAGGAACACTTTGTGTGCTACCAAACGTCACAATGTAACTGGGTGATTATAAAGGTGCTCTACAGGTGTCTCCAAAGGTACTTGTTGGGTTGGCGTATTTCAAGATTAGGATTTGTCACTCCGATTGTCGGAGAGGTATCTCTGGGCCCACTCGGTAAAGCACATCACTTAAAAGCCTTGCAAGCATTGCAACTAATGAGATAGTTGAGGGATGATGTATTATGGAACGAGTAAAGAGACTTGCCGGTAACGAGATTGAACTAGGTATTGAGATACTGACGATCGAATCTTGGCCAAGTAACATACCGATGACAAAGGGAGCAACGTATGTTGTTATGCGGTTTGACCGATAAAGATCTTCGTAGAATATGTGGGAGCCAATATGGGCATCTAGGTCCCGCTATTGGTTATTGACCGGAGACATGTCTCGTTCATGTCTACATAGTTCTCGAACCCGTAGGGTCCGCACGCTTAATGTTTCGTTGACGATATAGTATTATATGAGTTATGTATGTTGGTGACCGAATGTTGTTCGTAGTTCCGGATGAGATCATGGACATGACTCCGGAATGGTCCGGAGATAAAGTTTAATATATGGGATAATAGTGTTTGATCTCCGGAAGGGTTCCAGAATTAAGGGGTTCCGGATGTTTCCCGAAATGTTTGGGTACAAGAACACGTTATTTGGGCCAAAGGGGAGAGCCCACAAGGGTTTTGGAAAGCGCAAAAGGAAGTTTTGCAGAGTCCAGGGGCTAGACGCCAGGGTCCCTGGCGTCTGGGTCCAGACGCCGGGAACCCTGGCGTCTGGCCCTGGAGTCCGAGAAGGACTCTTGCCTTTCGGGTGAAACCGACTTTGTGGAGTCTTTTACTCCAAGTTTCGACCCCAAGGCTCAACATATAAATAGAGGGGCAGGGCTATCACCAAAGATACATCAAGAAACACCAAGCCGTGTGCCGGCAACCCCGTCCCCTCTAGTTTAGCCTCCGTCATAGTTTCCGTAGTGCTTAGGCGAAGCCCTGCGGAGAGTGTTCTTCACCAACACTGTCACCACGCCGTTGTGCTGCCAAAACTCATCTACTACTTCGCCCATCTTGCTGGATCGAGAAGGCGAGGACGTCATCGAGCTGAACGTGTGCAGAACTCGAAGGTGCCGTGCGTTCGGTACTTGGATCGGTCGGATCGTGAAGACGTACAACTACATCAACCGCATTGATAAACGCTTCCGCTTAGCAATCTTCAAGGGTATGAAGATACACTCCCCCTCTCATTGCTATGCATCACCATGATCTTGCGTGTGCGTAGGAATTTTTTTGAAATTACTACGTTCCCCAATAGTGGCATTCGAGCCAGGTTTTATGCGTAGATGTTATATGCACGAGTAGAACACAAGTGAGTTGTGGGCGATACAAGTCATACTACTTACCAGCATGTCATACTTTGGTTTGGCGGTATTGTTGGATGAAGCGGCCCGGACCGACATTACGCGTACACTTACGCAAGACTGGTTCTACCGACGTGCTTTGCACACAGGTGGCTGGCGGGTGTCAGTTTCTCCAACTTTAGTTGAACCGAGTGTGGCTACGCCCGGTCCTTGAGAAGGTTAAAACAACACTAACTTGACGAACTATCGTTATGGTTTTGGTGCGTAGGTAAGAACGGTTCTTGCTAAGCCCGTAGCAGCCACGTAAAACTTGCAACAACAAAGTAGAGGACGTCTAACTTGTTTTTGAAGGGCATGTTGTGATGTGATATGGTCAAGACGTGATGAGATATAAGTTGTTGTATGAGATGATCATGTTTTGTTGAAGTTATTGGCAACTGGCTGAAGCCTTATTGTTGTCTCTTTATTGCATAAGATGCAATATTTGCTTTACATTATCGCTATGCGATAGCAATAGTTGCAAGAGCAATAGTTGGCAAGACGACCATGTGACGACACATCGATATAGATCAAGATGATGGAGATCATGGTGTCATGCCGATAACGATAGAGATCATGACAGTACTTTGGAGATGGAGATCAAAGGCGCAAGATGATCATGGCCATATCATGTCACATATTTTGATTGCATATGATGTTTATCTTTTATAAATCTTATCTTGCTTTGATTGACGGTAGCCTTATAAGATGATCTCTGTCGATGTCAAAACCGGCGGATCTCAGGTAGGGGGTCCCAAACTGTGCGTCTAGGCGGATGGTAACAGGAGACAAGGGACACGATGTTTTTACCCAGGTTCGGGCCCTCTCGATGGAGGTAAAACCCTACTCCTGCTTGATTAATATTGATGATATGGGTAGTACAAGAGTAGATCTACCACGAGATCAAGGAGGCTAAACCCTAGAAGCTAGCCTATGGTATGATACTTGTAATGGTAGTTCGTCCTATGGACTAAAACCCTCCGGTTTATATAGACAACGGAGAGGGCTAGGGTTACACAGAGTCGGTTACAATGGTAGGAGATCTACATATCCGTATTGCCAAGCTTGCCTTCTACGCCAAGGAAAGTCCCATCCGGACACGGGACGAAGTCTTCAATCTTGTATCTTCATAGTCTTGGAGTCCGGCCGATGATGATAGTCCGGCTATCCGGACACCCCCTAGTCCAGGACTCCCTCAGTAGCCCCTGAACCAGGCTTCAATGACGACGAGTCCGGTGCGCATATTGTCTTCGGCATTGCAAGGCGGGTTCTTCCTCCGAATAATTCATAGAAGATTGTGAACATCAGGATAGTGTTCGGCTCTGTAAAACAAACTCCACATACCACCGTAGAGAGAATAATACGTACATAAGTTCAATCTGCTGACGTATTTTGTGGTGTGACGTCACGCCAATACCAAGCCTTTACTTGAATCGTTTTTATTATACCACCTCATCGCGTTTAGCGAAGCGGTTTCCTTGGCACGTCTTGTCGAAGCAGAGATCGTGTTCCCCTTATTCCGGGATTCTCATCAATACGGACGTGGATAACCCAACCGTGCCCGCTGACACACCTCCTCTATCGAAGGTGAGTCCCAAACGGTCACGGGGACGGCTCTTGGTATTCTCCCTCTTTATAATGGGACCAAGGCTCGTTTCTTTTCTTTAATCCTCAATCGAATCTTCCCCTCACCCCGAGTTCCAACACCTAGAGCCCCAGATTCGAGCGCCTCGGACCTTCAACAATGTCCGGCTCCGACCTACAGGGCCGGTGGATGCCCTCATCCGTCACGGAAAAGGACGTGCTAAAGCTGAGAGAAGCCAGGTACCTGACCTACGAGATTTTGCATAGGTTGCCCGCTAAAGGGCAAGTCATTCCTACTCCCGAGCCCGGCGAGAGTGTCGTGTTTGTGTCCCACCTCCGTCGGGGTTTAGGCTTCCCGATGGATCCTTTTGTGAGAGGGCTCATGTTTTACTACGGGTTGGAATTCCACGACTTGGCTCCGGAGTCCATCCTCCACATCTCATCATTCATTGTCATCTGCGAAGCCTTCCTCCGCACTACCCCTCACTTCGGTTTGTGGCTCAAAACCTTCAACGTGGAGCCGAAGATGATCGAGGGGCGTCAAGCAGAGTGCGGCGGGGCGGTTGTAAGCAAGAGGGCCGATGCTCCATGGCCCGAGGGCTCTTTCCAGGAGGATCTCGGCTTGTGGCAACAGGAGTGGTTCTATATTACCGCCCCCAAGGACAGCAGGCAGAAGCCGCCGCCCATCTTTCGCCCGGGCCCTCCACAATGGCTGATGTCATGGGTCAACCAAGGGCTCAACTGGGGGCCGTCAAAGGACGTACCCCTATTGCAGGGCCGGATTCGAGACCTCCAGGAGAGGGAAATCGACCTCGTCGTGGTGACGCAGGTTATGCTAATTAGGCGTCTCCTGCCCTACAAACGTCGCCCTCTCCGGCTGTGGGAATTCAATCCGGAGGGACCACGAGTTCTCCAACACTTCATGGGTACGACACCCGTGGAGATGTACAAATTGTTCTTCGGATCACAAGAGGTTTGTCCGGAATTGACCGAGGGCGCCGGCCTAAGCTGCAATCGCCCGGATACTCAAGTAAGTAGCTCTGTGTCCGGACATACCGTTCGTTTGCATATCTTGTATCTGCCTTTTAACCAATTGTCCTCTGAACAGGAGTGGATAGCACAAGCAAAACTGATATGGTGTCCGGCCCCCCTCCCGGAGACCGCACCGGATCCCATGTTGGTCAAGATGCTGGAGGTTGCGCCTTCAGAGGAAGGCGAAGGGGAAAACAGAGAAACTACCGCCTCTACCAAGGAGGCTTTCGAGAAAGGGGGGATCGAGAATCCCTCCTTCCAAGGGGAGAATAGGACCGCTTCCGAGAACCCGGAGGCCAAGGCCTCAAAGCGGGGGAAGAGATCTTCATCGAAGGGTCCTGCGCCTGGGGAAGCCCCGGCCGCACCATCTCCCCCAAGGGATCAGCCCTCCAGCGAGCCGTAAGTAGAAAAAGGGGAGTTTTGTAATAAGGGACATCCCTATTTTTGCTTCTGAGGATAACCGAAGTTTTTACCTTGTAGTTCGGATCTCCGTCCTTCTCAGCTGAGCTCGTCTTCGGGGGACCTTCGTCCGGAGATGATGGAGAGCGAAACGCCTCCATCTACCGCACCGTCAGGCGGGGCGGACAACCTTGAGGTGTCGTCATGGAGGGTATCCCCGAGTCCGGCAGGGCCGGAGAGTTCGGCGCCAACTGGTGTACGGCCGGGGGAGCTGAAGGATCTGCTTGAGAAGGCGTCTATCTCAGAAGGTCACCGTACATTGATGAGTACGGTGATTGAAAGAATTTCATCTGCCGAGGGCGGGTTGCATAATGCCGTGAGAAGTTTGCTGGCGGGGTTTGAGGTACGTAAAAATGACATACCTTTTGACAGTTTTACACATAAAGCGCGCCCTGTATAGATAGTAGCCCCTGAGACTCGGTATGTTGTCGAAAGCGACAGCGTGCCGAGGATCATAATCTCAGGTATTAATTCTCGCCTTTCCTACACAGGTGGCGGATAGTCCGGTGGCCAGCCGGACTGATGGAGTTGCTGAACTAAAGCGGCAACTTGACGTTGCCGATGCGGACATCGCGCTGGTCAATAAATGACTTGACGAGTCACAAGGTAGGTTGTTTCTCCGTGGTCACCTAGTTAGGGAGCTGATGCTCACTCCTTACAACATGTATGCTTAATGCAGATGGTGCCGCTGCTGTGGAGGACCTTCGAGCAGAGCTTGCTCAAGCCAAGGAGCAGGCCGAAGGAGTGATGCGGCTACCTCGAAGGCGGTCGAAGAGCTAGAAGCCGAAAGGGCTGCTCACTGCTGAAGCAGGGGGGAGATGGCCGAAATGGCCGTGAAGCTGAAAGATGTAACCGACCGCTATGAGGTTCTTGAAAAGGAATGCCGAGCGGAGCAAGAAGACCTGAAGAAGGCCACCGCCGAAGCCAAGGATGCCCGTTCTACAATGAGGGCTATAAAGGAGGAGCTGCGTCAAGCCGGAGACATTACAGCTGGCAAGCCCTTTCTGCTGCGCAGGAAGTTCACAGATCCGAAGTATGCTCAGCTTGGCTAGCTGTGGGGTCCGGAGGATCCTTATATGGATTTAGCGGCGAGTGCGGCAGATGCTGTTGTGCACTTCCGAAGTCAAAAGGATAACGAGACAGAATAGCTTTTTTGGTCTCAATTCCACAGTCCGGAGCGTTCACTTCCGTTGACCGATCGGCTGGCTGAGTGGGCTGAGCTGAATAGATTATCCGGACTTGCCATGACGGATGTAGTGGCTCATATCTGGCCGGATAGGCCCAAGACAAAGAGTTATTTTGGCTTATTGCAGCAATTCCTTGGGGCGGTGCCGCATATCAAGGTGATGAAGCGGTCGGCCTGCATAGAGGGTGCACGGATGGCCCTCGCTCGTGGGAAGACATACTGGACGGAGATGGATGCCACCGATGTTGCAACCCGGGGTTCGGACGAGAGCCGGTTACCCGCCGAGCACTATTTTGGGGAAGTTCTACGGGGTGCTCGTGCAATAGAGTCGCAGTGCTCAAAGAATGTCATGTTCAAATGATCTTGATGATATGTAAAATGATATTCATAATATAAGTGCTTTTTATACTTGTGCATTCAAGTATTGGAATATCTCCTGTGCGGCCGTTAATGTATATTTGTGTATAACCTGAAAGATGGCAGTCTTCGGCTTCAGCCCCCATGCACATGGTGCGGGGGTGTTTGCAAAATAGCACATTTTCACACTTAATCCAACGTCTTGGTCCTGTGAAGGAGGTGGTAGCATAGCAAACGAGGCAACCGGACTATGATGCTTTATCACTTTCACGTAGCCATGGGAGTTCGAAGGTGGGGCTACGATATAGCCCCTAGGGGCACCGCGCTCTCTGAATTCGGGGCGCGTATGTGCCTGACCGGGAAACGGTCCTTCATCAAAGCGGAGGAATTCTAAACATTCCGGTAGTCGATCGAGTGGTTGACCAGTCTCTCGCTGTATCATGACAGTCAGTTTTCGACTTTCTCTACTGAGGTGCTCGCCCGGCCGAACCGGGGCACAATCGCAGTAGTTCTCCTGGTGCCGCATTAGCCGATGATACGGAACGTAAGGCAGCAAAACACAGGAGCCGGGCAAACCCAACATTTGACCAAAGACATGATTCGGAGCTGATGCATATAAGGCCTAACTCGAGACGCCGAACACTCCCTAAGGTATTCGGTCTTTATGATAACGGGCAGAACAATGCCCTAAGCCCCTAGTGTCCAGGTACAGGCGAGAATTTCTGACGCGGCCGATGCCAAAATGCCAGCCTGCTCGTTGGTTATGGTGAAAAACTGTGGGATGTGAATCAACAAGAGACAGTAAGAAAGGTTTACGCGGGGTCTTAATCTGAAAAGAATCCTTGCCACGGGTCCCTGCTGCACGTCTGCACCTGTGTCTTTGTTGTGCCATATCCTGGACGGGTGTACACGCTGTTCATCTGTAAAAGAGAGGAACTTAGATTGAAAAGAAATCGTGCAAAAAATGTATTGAAAACAAAGTATGAATGAATGAATAAAGTTGAGCTTTTATTGGCTCTTTATTGTTCGTACGCGCAGCCCCTTGTGAAGGGGTATGCGGCTAGGAAGCCCCTAGTTTATTTATGCCGGACTCGCCTAGCCGTGTCTGGGGTCTTGAACGACCTTTTAATTGGATGATGCCGCGTGGACCGGGCATTTTAAGTCTAAGAGACGCATAGTGCAGTATTTCGTTAAAGCGGGCGAAAGCTTCACGTCCCAATAGTGCTTGATGGCTACTTTTGAATGGGGCGACATGGAAGATTAGCTTTTCGCGATGGAAGTTGTCGGGTGATCCGAACACAACTTCTAGTAGTAAGGAGCCCGTGCACTTGGCGTAAGGGCCTGGCGTCACTCCTTTGAAGGAAGTGCGGCTATGGCGAATTTTAGTGGGGTCTATCCCCAACTTGCGGATTGTGTCCGGATATAGCAGGTTTAAATCGCTGATGCCATCCATTAGGACTTGTGTAAATTGTAGTCCGTCGATTATAGGATCCAATATCAGAGCAGTCCATCATGCGTTTCGAATACTTCTGGAATAATCCAGGTGGTCGAAAGTAATTGGTTTTGACATCCAATCTCGGGATTCCGCTGGGGTGGACCGTGCGACACGTACTTTAGCGAGTGCCGCACTATTGTTCCGTATAATCACATGAAGTGAGTTTACTGTTTTAACTTCTTGTGGGAAAGTCTTTTGTTTTTCGGCGCTCTGCTGGTGGGGTTCGTCGTTGTCCTTGCTTGGCGTGTGGAGCCCCTTGTGTTCGGCGTTGAGTCGGCCGGACTGTTTGAAGACCCAACAATTTCGGTGGGTGTGGTTTGCAGGCTTCCCGGGGGGTACTGTGGATTTGACATATCCGATCCAAAATTTTGTTGAGGTTGGATAGCTCGTCACTGTTCTCCTTAAGAGGTAGTGTTTTGTTGTTCGGCCGCGAGCTCTTGAATCCGGCGTTGACCGCCGTGTTCTTTGGGCCATTTTCTTTGTTTCGGCGCTGATCCTTTCTGCGCCGTGATTTTCCATTTCCATCTCTGATCTCGGATGTACTTGGGTCGCTGGTGCTGCATTTTGCCAGCCAGCTATCTTCCCCCGCGCAAAAGCGGGTAATGAGGCTCGTTAGCGCGGCCATCGTTCTTGGCTTTTCCTGGCCGAGGTGTCTGGCGAGCCATTCGTCTCGGACGTTATGTTTAAAAGCTGCTAGGGCTTCAGCGTCCGGACAGTCGACTATTTGGTTCTTTTTGGTGAGGAACCTATTCCAGAATTTGCGCGCTGACTCTCCGGGCTGTTGGGTTATGTGACTTAAATCGTCTGCATCTGGAGGGCGGACATAAGTCCTCTGAAAATTTGCTCTAAACGCGTCCTCGAGCTCTTCCCAACTTCCAATGGTATTTTCTAGGAGGCTTTTGAGCCAATGCCGAGCTAGCCCTTTGAGCTTGAGGGGTAGATATTTTATGGCGTGGAGATCGTCTCCTCTAGCCATATGTATGTGTAGGATGTAATCCTCAATCCAGACTCCGGGGTCTGTTGTTCCGTCATATGCCTCTATGTTTACGGGCTTGAGTCCCGCTGGAAATTCATGATCCAGCACCTCATCGGTGAAACATAGTGGGTGTGCAGCGCCCCTGTATTTAGGTGTGCCGTTATCTTCGAACACTCGGCGTGTTGTGTTGCTTCCTGGGGCCCTCTTTTTTGGCCCATAAATGGACCTGACTGGGCCATCTGTTTTGTGAGGATCTTTATGTGTGTCATGTGCCGGCTTGTGTGCGGTGCCGCTTGCCGCTCCTAGCCTGTCATCTGGTCATCTATCCGGCCAGGCGGCCTCTTTGCTTTTTGATTGTGGGGGCTCTACGGCCTCCTCGTCGAATTCGGGCAGCAGCTTGCGCTTGGGGTAGCTCTTTGCTTGATGGCTATTGCCGTATTTGTCCGTGGTCTTGAGTACTTTGCTCCACTTCATTCTGAGTATGTCTTCCGCTGTTTTGAGCTTCCGTTTCTGCTTCTTCAAACTTCTTGCAGTGGCGACAAGCCTTTTATGAAGGTTCTTATGCTCCTATGGTGTGTCCGGCGTGAGATCGTCTGGACTGTTGTTTTCACCGAGGATGGGTTGATTGTCCGATTCATCCTGTTCGGATGGTTGCTTGGTTGCATGTTCGCTGTCCACTGGTTTGCCCTGCTCTACGGCTGGGTCATTATGGGTGCTGTTGTTATCGAGGCGGGACTTGGGGCGGCGCTTGCGTCGCCGTTTTGGTTGTTTTTCGGGGGAATTATCCTTCGCCGCGTCCTGTTATTCCTCATTATCGCTCCCTCTTGGGGTGTCCACCATATATATATCATGAGTTGAGGTGGCTTTCCAGTCCCCAGTAGGCACTGGTTCTTGGTCGTCTCCGGCATCGTCGTCCATACCGCCGATGTCTTCGGAGTCGTAGTCTAGCATATCTTCTAAATTGTCGAGAGTGGCTATAAAGTGGGTGGTGGGTGGGCTTTGAATTTCTTTGTCGTCCGCATCCCAACCTTCCTGACCGCAACCGGCCAGGGCTCTCCTGATAACGAGAGACACTTTAGCGAATTCAGGATGTCGCCAAAGGGTGAGTGCTGAAAGATGTCCGTGGCGGTGAACTCCATGATCGGCGCCCAATCGGACTCGATTGGTAGGGGCGCAGGAGGTTCGGAGTCCGACAAGGAGTCCGGCACCTCGGAGTCACGAGCTTTACGAGGGACAAGGTCAGTATTCGGCTCCATCACCGTAGAAGTTGCAGCCCCCGAGGCGGCGTCTAGCCACCCGTCCTCGATCTGCGCGGTCGGCTCCGAACTAAGGGTCGGAGCGGACTCATGTGCGGCCTCCAGGGCACTGTCCGGCAGCAGAGCTAAATCATGCCCATCGTGATAGTGCGGTGCGCTCGGCTGTGGCTCGCATCCGTCAAAGATCAGGTCTCTGCGGATGTCAGCCGTGAAGTTTAGGCTTCCAAATCTGACCTGATGGCCAGGGGCGTAGCTTTCGATCTGCTCCAGATGGCCAAGCGAATTGGCCCGCAGTGCAAAGCCGCCGAACACGAAGATCTGTCCGGGGAGAAAAGTCTCACCCTGGACTGCGTTGTTGTTGATGACTGAAGGAGCCATCAAGCCTATCCGTGACGACACAGAGGAGCTCTCAATGAAAGCACCAATGTCGGTGTCAAAACCGGCGGATCTCGGGTAGGGGGTCCCGAACTGTGCGTCTAGGCGGATGGTAACAGGAGACAAGGGACACGATGTTTTTACCCAGGTTCGGGCCCTCTCGATGGAGGTAAAACTCTACTCCTACTTGATTAATATTGATGATATGGGTAGTACAAGAGTAGATCTACCACGAGATCAAGGAGGCTAAACCCTAGAGGCTAGCCTATGGTATGATTGTTGTAATGGTTGTTCGTCCTATGGACTAAAACCCTCCGGTTTATATATACACGGAGAGGGCTAGGTTTACACAGAGTCGGTTACAATGGTAGGAGATCTACATATCCGTATTGCCAAGCTTGCCTTCCACGCCAAGGAAATTCCCATCCGGACACGGGACGAAGTCTTCAATCTTGTATCTTCATAGTATTGGAGTCCGGCCGATGATGCTAGTCCGGCTATCCGGACACCCCCTAGTCCAGGACTCCCTCAATCTCTCACTAAAATTTCAAGATAAAAGTGTTCTCCCTGAGTATGCACCATTGCCAAAGTTCGTCGTGCCCAGACACCACATGATGATCGGGTGTGATAAGCTCCACGTCCATCTACAACGGGTGCAAGCCAGTTTTGCACACGCAGAATACTTAGGTTAAACTTGACGAGCCTAGCATATGCAGATATGGTCTCGGAACACTGAGAACGAAAGGTCGAGCGTGAATCATATAGTAGATATGATCAACATAGTGATGTTCACCATTGAAAACTACTCCATTTCATGTGATGATCGATTATGGTTTAGTTGATTTGGATCACGTGATCACTTAGATGATTAGAGAGATGTCTATCTAAGTGGGAGTTCTTTAGTAATATGATTAATTGAGCTTAAATTTATCATGAACTTAGTCCTGGTAGTAATTTGCAAATTGTGTTGTAGATCAATAGCTCGCGTTGTTGCTTTCATATGTTTATTTTGATATGTTCCTAGAGAAAATTGTGTTGAAATATGTTAGTAGCAATGATGCGGATTGGATCCGTGATCTGAGGATTGTCCTCATTGCTTCATAGAAGAATTATGTCCTTAATGCACCGCTAGGTGACGGACCTATTGCAGGAGCAGATGCAGACGTTATGAACGTTTGGCTAGCTCAATATGATGACTACTTGATAGTTTAGTGCACCATTCTTAACGACTTAGAATCGGGACTTCAAAGACGTTCTGAACGTCATGGGCCATATGAGATGTTCCAGGAGTTGAAGTTAATATTTCAAGCAAATACCCGAGTTGAGAGATATGAAGTCTCCAACAAGTTATATAGCTAAAACATGGAGGAGAATCGCTCAACTAGTGAGCATGTGCTCAGATTGTCTGGGTACTACAATCACTGGAATCAAATGGGAGTTAATCTTCCAGATAAGATAGTGATTGACAGAGTTCTCTAGTCACCATCACCAAGTTAGTAGAACTTCCTGATGAACTAAAATATGCAAGGGATAATGGAAACGATTCCCAAGCTCTTCGTGATGCTGAAATCGACGGAGGTAGAAATCAAGAAAGAGATCAAGTGTTGATGGTTAACAAGATCACTAGTTTCAAGAAAAGGGCAAATGGATAGAAGGGGAACTTCAAGAAGAATGGCAAGCAAGTTGCTGCTCAAGTGAAGAAGCCCAAGTCTGGACCTAAGCCTGAGACTAAGTGCTTTTACTGCAAAGGGACTGGTCACTGGAAGCGGAACTGCCCCAAGTATTTGGCGGATAAGAAGGATGGCAAAGTGAACAAAGGTATATTTGATATAAAGATTATTGATTTGTATTTTACTAGTGTTCGTAGCAACTCCTCAGTATTTGATACTGGTTCAGTTGCTAAGAGTAGTAACTCGAAATGGGAGTTGTAGGATGAACATAGACTAGTTAAGGGTGAAGTGATGATGTGTGTTGGAAGTAGTTCCAAGATTGATATGATCATCATCACACACTCCCTATACTTTCGGGATTAGTGTTAAACCTAAATAAATGTTATTTGGCGTTTGCGTTGAGCATGAATATGATTTGATCATGTTTACTGCAATACGGTTATTCATTCAAAGTCAGAAAATAATTGTTGTTCTATTTACATGAATAAAACCTTCGATGGTCATACACCCAATGAAAATAGTTTGTTGGATCTCAATCGTAGTGATACACATATTCATAATATTGATGCCAACAGATGCAAAGTTGATAATTATAGTGCAACTTATTTGTGGCACTGCCATTTAGGTCATATCGGTGTAAAGCACATGAAGAAACTCCATACTGATGGACTTTTGGAACCACTTGATTATGAATCATTTGATGCTTGCGAACCGTGCCTTATGGGCAAGATGATTAAAACTCCGTTCTCCGGAACAATGGAACGAGATTCTGAATCATTGGAAATAATACATACTGATGTATGTGATCCAATGAGTGTTGATGCTTGTGGCAAGTATTGTTATTTTCTGACCTTCACAGATGATTTGAGCAGATATGGGTATATCTACTTAATGAAACACAAGTCTGAAACATTTGAAAAGTTCAAAGAGTTTCAGAGTGAAGTGGAGAATCATCGTAACAAGAAAATAAAGTTTCTACGATCTGATCGTGGAGAAGAATATTTCAGTTATGAGTTTGGCCTTCATTTTTAAACAATGTGGAATATTTTCACAGTTCACGCCACATGGAACACCACAGCGTGATGGTGTGTCTGAACGTCATAACCGCACTTTATTGGATATGGTGCGATCTATGATGTATCTTACCGATTTAGCACTATCGTTTTGGGGTTATGCGTTAGAGACAGTTGCGTTCACTTTAAATAGGGCACCATCAAAATACGTTTGAGACGACGCCTTATGAACTGTGGTTTGGCAAGAAACCAAAGTTGTCATTTCTTAAAGTTTGGGACTGCGATGCTTATGTAAAAAAGTTTCAACCTGATAAGCTCGAACCCAAATCGGAGAAGTGCGCCTTCATAGAATACCCAAAGGAAACTGTTGGGTACACCTTCTATCACAGATCCGAAGGCAAGATATTCGTTGCTAAAAATGGATCCTTTCTAGAGAAGGAGTTTCTCTCGAAAGAAGTGAGTGGGAGAAAAGTAGAACTTGATAAGGTAATAGTACCTTCTCCTCAATTGGAAAATAGTTCATCACTGAAATCAGTTCCAGTGATTCCTACACCAATTAGTGAGGAAGCTAATGATGATGATCATGAAACTTCAGATTAAGTTACTACAAAACCTCGTAGGTCTTCGAAAGTACAGTCCGCACCAGAGTGGTACGGTAATCCTGTTCTGGAATTCATGTTACTAGACCATGATAAACCAATGAACTATGAGGAAGCGATGATGAGCCCAGATTCCGCGAAATGGCTGGAGGCCATGAAATCTGAGATAGGATCCATGTATGAGAACAAAGTGTGGACTTTGGTGGACTTGCCCGATGATCGGCAAGCCATATAAAATAAATGGACCTTCAAGAGGAAGACGGACGTTGATAGTAGTGTTACTATCTACAAAGCTCGACTTGTCGCAAAAAGGTTTTCGACAAGTTCAAGGTGTTGACTACAATGAGATTTTCTCAACTGTAGTGATGCTTAAGTCTGTCCGAATCATGTTAGCAATTGCCACATTTTATGAAATCTGGCAAATGGATGTCAAAACTGCATTCTTTAATGGTCTTCTTAAAGAAGAGTTGTATATGATGCAACCAGAAATTTTGTCAATCCTAAAGGTGCTACCAAAATGTGCAAGCTCCAGCAATCCATCTATGGACTGGTGCAAGCATCTCAGAGTTGGAATATACGCTTTGATAAGTTGATCAAAACATATAGTTTTATACGGACTTGCAGTGAAGCCTGTATTTATAATAAAGTGAGTGGGAGCACTACAGCCTTTCTGATAAGTATATGTGAGTGACATATTGTTGATTAGGAATGGTGTAGAATTTTTCTGGAAAGCATAAAGAAGTATTTGAAAGGAGTTCTTTAAAAGAAAGACCTCAGTAAAGCTACTTAGATATTGAGCATCAAGATCTATCGAGATAGATCAATATGCTTGATAAGATTTTCAATGAGTACATACCTTGACAAGACTTTGAAGTAGTTCAAAATGGAATAGTCAAAGAAAGAGTTCTTGCCTGTGTTGAAAAGGTATGAAATTGAGTAAGACTCAAATCCCGACCACGACAGAAAATAGAAAGAGAATGAAAGTCATTCCCTATGCATCAGTCATAGGTTCTATAAAAGTATGCCATGCTATGGACCAGACCTGTTGTATACTCTGCCCTGGTTTGGCAAGGGAGTACAATAGTGATCTAGGAGTAGATCACTGGACATTGGTGAAAATCATCCTTAGTGGAATAAGGATATATTTCTCGATTATGGAGGTGACAAAAGGTTCGTCGTAAAGGGTTACGTCGATGCTAGTTTTGACACTGATCCATATGACTCTAAGTCTCAATCTGGATACATATTGAAAGTGGGAGCAATTAGCTAGAGTAGCTCCATACAGATCAATGTAGACATAGAATATTTTGCAAAATACATACGGCTCTGAATGTGACAGACCTGTTGACTAAGCTTCTCTCACGAGCAAAACATGATCACACCTTAGTACTCTTTGGGTGTTAATCACATAGCGATGTGAACTAGATTATTGACTCTAGTAAAGCCTTTGGGTGTTGGTCACATGACGATGTGAACTATGGGTGTTAATCATATACAGATATGAATATTGGTGTTAAATCACATGACGATGTGAACTATGGGTGTTAATCATATACAGATATGAATATTGGTGTTAAATCACATGGCGATGTGAACTAGATTATTGACTCTAGTACAAGTGGGAGATTGAAGGAAATATGCCCTAGAGGCAATAATAAAGTTATTATTTATTTCCTTATTTCATGATAAATGTTTATTATTCATGCTAGAATTGTATTAACCGGAAACATAATACATGTGTGAATACATAGGGAAACATAGTGTCACTAGTATGCCTCTACTTGACTAGCTTGTTGATCAAAGATGGTTGTGTTTCCTAGCCATAGACATGAGTTGTCATTTGATTAACGGGATCACATCATTAGAAGAATGATGTGATTGACTTGACCCATTCCGTTAGCTTAGCACTCGATCGTTTAGTATGTTGCTATTGCTTTCTTCATGACTTATACATGTTCCTATGACTATGAGATTATGCAACTCCCGTTTACCGGAGGAACACTTTGTGTGCTACCAAACGTCACAACGTAACTAGGTGACTATAAAGGTGCTCTATAGGTGTCTCCAAAGGTACTTGTTGGGTTGGCGTATTTTGAGATTAGGATTTGTCACTCCAATTGTCGAAGAGGTATCTCTGGGCCCACTTGGTAATGCACATCAACTTAAAAGCCTTGCAAGCATTGCAACTAATGAGTTAGTTGCGGGATGATGTATTATGGAACGAGTAAAGAGACTTGCCGGTAATGAGACTGAACTAGGTATTGAGATACCGACGATCGAATGTCGGGCAAGTAACATACCGATGACAAAGGGAACAACGTATGTTGTTATGCGGTTTGACCAATAAAGATCTTCGTAGAATATGTGGGAGCCTATATGGGCATCCAGGTCCCTCTATTGGTTATTGACCGGAGACATGTCTCGGTCATGTCTACATAGTTCTCGGACCCATAGGGTCCGCACGCTTAACGTTTCGTTGACGATATAGTATTATATGAGTTATGTATGTTGGTGACCGAATGTTGTTCGGAGTTTCGGATGAGATCATGGACATGACTCCGGAATGGTCTGGAGATAAAGTTTAATATATGGGATAATAGTGTTTGATCTCCGAAAGGGTTCTGGAATTCACCGGAAGGGGTTCCGGATGTTTCCCGAAATGTTTGGGTATGAGAACACATTATTTGGGCCAAAGGGGAAAGCCCACAAGGTTTTTGGAAAGCGCAAAAGGAAGTTTTGCGGAATCTAGGGGCCAGATGCTAGGGTCTCTGGCGTCTGGGTCCAGACACCGGGAACCCTGGCGTCTGGCCCTGGAGTCCGAGAAGGACTCTTGCCTTTCGGGTGAAACCGACTTTGTGGAGGCTTTTACTCCAAGTTTCGACCCCAAGGCTCAACATATAAATAGAGGGGCAGGGCTAGCACCAAAGATACATCAAGAAACACCAAGCCGTATGCCGCCAACCTCGTCCCCTCTAGTTTATCCTCCGTCATAGTTTCTGTAGTGCTTAGGTGAAGCCCTATGGAGATTGTTCTTCACCAACACCATCACCACGCCGTCGTGCTGCCGAAACTCATCTACTACTTCGCCCGTCTTGCTGGATCGAGAAGGCGAGGACGTCATCGAGCTGAATGTGTGCAGAACTTGAAGGTGCCGTGCATTCGGTACTTGGATTGGTCGGATCGTGAAGACGTACGACTACATCAACCGCGTTGATAAACGGTTCCGCTTAGCGATCTTCAAGGGTATGAAGATACACTCCCCCTCTCGTTGCTATGCATCACCATGATCTTGCGTGTGCGTAGGAATTCTTTTGGAATTACTACGTTCCCCAACATGGATTACCTAGGATATACATGACCAGGATCGTATGTCTGCATGGAGTTCCGAGGACCATCGTATCAGATAGAGGGAAACGGTTACTTAAAAGTTTTGGAATCAGTTGCATGAAACTTTTGGTACCAGACTAGAATTCAGTACAGCCTTTCATCCGCAGACACATGGACAGACCGAGAGAGTCAATTAGATTCTGGAGGACATGTTGAGAGCTTGTGCGCTAGATTATTAATCTAGTTGGGATGATAATTTACCCTATGTAGGGTTGTCCTATAACAATAGTTACCAAGCTAGTTTGAAGATGGCCCCTTTTGAAGCCTTGTACGGAAGGATGTGCAGGACACCATTGTCGGGGGACGAAGTTGGAGATTGACAGTTGTTCGGACCAGATTTAATCAGAGATTCTAAGGAGAAGGTCAAGTTGATTCGTGATAGACTCAAGATAGCCCAGTCCAGGCAGAAGAGTTATGCAGATTCTAAATGCCAGGAGGTAGCCTATGAAGTTGGAGACAGAGCATATCTTCGAGTGCCCCACTTCAAGGAGTTAAGCGATATGGATTCAAAGGGAACCTAGCACCACGATTTGTGGGACCAAACTGAGTTTTGGAACATATGGGAGAAGTTGCCTACAAGTTGGAATTACCCAAAGGTTTGTCAGGAGTTCAAGATGTGTTTCGCGTTTCCCAGTTGAAGAAGTGCCATGCAGAGATGGCTGGCATTCCTCTGAGAGATATAGTGCCACTGGAAACGATTCACTTGGAAAGCAGTCTGACCTATGAAGAGAAACCCGTTAAGATTCTCGAGTTTTCCAGCCGAGTTACACGCAGCAGAGTCATCAAGTTTTGCAAAGTTCAGTGGAGCCACCATACCAAGGAGGAAGCTACCTGGGAGTGCGAATAGGACCTCTGCAAGGACCACCCACACCTTTTTGCTAACCAACCCGAATCTCGAGGGCGAGATTCATCTTAAGGGGGGTAGGTTTGTAACATCCCAATTTTCAATTTGGATGTTATTCATAGATCATTCATATGCATCCATGATTTATGCATTTTGTTGTTTTGTTTTAATTGCATTTTGATCCAAGAGACCTTAAGCAACTCAAGGACCAATTTGAGAGAGTTGGAGGTTCCACCAAAATCCATTTTTGATTTATCAGAATTTGGTATATTGGATCAAATTGTTTTGTTTTCAAAGTTCTTTTCCAATTATTTTAAAATAAAGAGAGAAGATACCATGATTTCTTCAAAATTAGCAAAGAAATATTTGAAATTAAATTTTGAATTTTTGGAAAGTTTATTTGATTTTATTCGCTAGTTATTTTATTTATTAGCAGAGTAGTTAGTACTATAATGTTTGTTTTTAGTTTAGGCATTTAGGCCCAGAAAAATGTTCACTATGTCACTAACAAGGCCATATTATTACGTGAATTTTTCTGGTATTTTTAGGAATTTTTTATATTTTTTTGCGTGTTTTATCTCTTTGAAAAATTGTTTTTAAAAAAAAATCACGACCAAACTGGGCCGGCCCAGCTAGTGCCAGGCCGCGGCCCAGCCGTCGTTGCCCGCGCAATAGACTCCCTCTAGAGTCCGGCCACGACACGCCACCGCCGCCGCCGGAGTCTGACCTGGACTCCAAGCCGCCGTCGCCTCCCTTTGCCCCTCCCGCAAGCCGCCGCACCCCCCCCCCCCCTTTGAATACCAGGTCGACCCGGCCCCTCCTACATACATCGTGTCGCCGCCGCGCCTCACCCCGCCACCGACCGCCGCCGTCTGCCGCCATTGCCGGAGTCCCGCCGCCACCTCCCCGCACCCCGCAGCCGACACCGCCGCCGTCTTCTTCGACGCCGTCGACCGCCGCCGGTAGCCCCCCCCGGATCTAATCTCGACCGCTGGATCTCGATCTGACGGCTGAGATCTTGCCTCTGTTTTTTCGTTATCGTTATATAGTGAGAGTTTGCTCGTTAGGATTCGGTAGCGAATGTTCTCGTTCTGTAGGGTTCTGTAGCGAATGTTCGTTCGATAGTTTTTTCTTTTTATTTTATTTTTCTGCCAGAGACCTATTTGTAATATTATTTTACAGATTAGTCCCTCTGTTTCAAACTAGCACAACTTTTTGCTCGTTTGTCCAAATTCGACGAAACCAATGCCAAAATATTTAGAGCTATCTCATCTTTCCAGTAAACCAACTTGAACATGTTTTTGACAATTTAAAATTTGAGTTTAGTTCATATTTGAATTTGATCTTATTTTGTTCGTATCTTGAGTTTCGTAGCTCCGTTTTAGTTGATTCTTTTTGCAAACCATAGGTAATCACAAGTACCTACTGTTAAGTTCTAATCCAAATAAATATAATGCTGTTAAAATTTGGTTTCTATTTAGATTAGTTATTTGATTGTTTTGAGTTTTTTTGGATCTTTTCTTCGTTTTCTCTTTGCATCGTTTGCTTGAGTGCTTATGTATGCTATTGTTTATCTACGCTAGATTTTCCGGAGTGCGAAGCTTGTTACTATGAATCTCTAGAGTTTTCCGATCGTTAGCAAGGTAAGTTACACTTTGATCATACTTTTCAATACCCAGCTTTTTACTATGCATTAGTTTTACCCCTCAAAGATTTGCATGAGTAGGATTGGGAACATGTGGTTTGGTTGTAGTACTTGAGGTAGGAACCTATTAACTTTGATCACCCCGGGAATATACGTTATGCTCATATCTTGCTTAGCCATGTTCGTAGACATGGATTGGTTCGTGTGATTCATGGAAGTTGTGAGAGATAATAATTTTGGACAACATTAAGGTGGCAACTTGAATACACATCTGGGTGGATTGGTTGGGGCACCTGGAGAAACCAGTGCTTGCCCATGGGAATCCAGGAGTACCCATGTGATTTTCCCTCGGTTCGCCACCTAGGCTCAAAGGGATCATATGATATTTCATGCCTAGAAACTTCCATGTGCAGCCACAAGCCATTATGGGCTCTGGCATAGTTCAGTAAGTTGTGTGAGCTCTTGAAGAGGTGGACTAGCAGATGTAGGGGAAAGTAGATGTACCGGTCTACCCAGAGTAGAGAGTTAATGCTTCAGAAAGACTATGTCTCGATCTTCCGATCGTGGATGTGGTCGAGTCTTTTGGGGAAAAGTGTGCAACCTCTGCTAAGTGTATAAACTAATCATGGTTAGCCGTGTCCCCGATTATGGACAATTTGAGTATCTAGAAGTGGTTATTTATGTTGATCGCATCACTCTTTAATTAATGTATTGGGTTTAATGATGATACTTGATAAACTTTCGGATTTGAGTTCGAGGAACCTTCTCAATCATTGGTATAAAGTTTGTAGTAAATAAAATTTATTCCTTTGTTGTAGGAAAAAATTAGCTTTGTGCAATAATTAAACTTAGAGCCTCCACTAGCCAAATATGCATGTAGATATAGTTTCTTTCATTCTTTTGCTCTACAGTGTAACTCTGCCAGCATACTCCATGTGCTGACCTACACGGCTGCAACGTCTCATGTTGCAGACTTTATCGACGAAGTATAAGGTGCGCTAGGTCATTGTCACACACTTAGCTATGCTGTTGGAGTTTGATGGACTCATTTATCTTCGAAGCTTTCACAGTTATTTAGATGGCCTTCAGCCATATTATTTTTGTAATAAATACTCTTTATGAGGACCTTGATGTAATAAGTGTGTGATTGAACTCTGTTATAACTCCTCGAATACTGCGTGTCAGCATACTGATCCAGGAATGACACTTAAGAACAGAGACTTTGATCCATTGGGATTGTGGTCACTATAGAAAATCTCAAGCATCTCATTTATCCAAGCACTATAGAATTCTCCGTCAAGCATATGCACTCTAGTCTAATACTCCCAACCATAGACTCATCCATCTTCCTGCAATGGTGATTAAACCAAAGCAATGGAGGCCAATGCTCTGATACCAATTCTAGGATCGAGAAGAAGTGTCTAGAGGGGGGTGATTAGACCCTCAACAAAACAAAAGTGGCAGTTTTTAAGTTCTTCAAGTTGAGGTGGAGTTTTAGCAAAATTTTAAGCATGCACAATACATTTCAAGCAAGCATGGCAAGAGTATAAGCAGTGCAAAGAGAAAAGCATGCTAATTGCAAGAAAGTAAAGGGATTGTATTGGAGTGGGCAAATGCAATGAAGACACGGAGATTTTTGGTGTGGTTCCGATAGGTGGTACTATCATATATCCACATTGATGGAGACTTCAGCCCATGAAGGGTAATGGTTGCGCGAGTCCATGGAGGGCTCCACCCATGAAGGGTCCCCGAAGAAGCAACCTTGTCTATCCCACCATGGCCATCGCCCACGAAGGACTTGCCTTAGTTGGGTAGATCTTCACGAAGTAGGTGATCTCCTTGCCCTTACAAACTCCTTGGTTCAACTCCACAATCTTCTCGGAGGCTCCAAGTGACACCTAACTAATCTAGGAGACACCACCCTCCAAAAGGTAATAGATGGTGTTTTGATGATGAACTCCTTGCTCTTGTGATTCAAATGATAGTCTCCCCAACACTCAACTCTCTGTCACAGATTTGGCTATGGTGGAAAGATGATTTGAGTGGAAAACAACTTGGGGAAGGCTAGAGATCAAGATTCTTGTGGTTGGAGTGGAATGTCTTGGTCTCAACACATGAGTAGGTGGTTCTCTCTCAGAAAACGAGTAGTGGAAGTGTAGGCACGTTTTGATGGCTCTCTCTTAAATGGAGATGAGGGTGGAGGGTCTATATAGCATCCACAAATAATCCAACCGTTACACACAATTGACCCAACTCGGTCAGACCGAATGGATGAACTCGGTGAGATTGATTTAGTTCAAAATGTGAATGTTGGGAATCTCGGTTGGACTGACGTTATGAACCCGGTGAGACCGATGTGCTAGGGCTATGGGAAAACCTCATCTCGGCGAGACCGATTGCATGAACTCGATGAGACTGATTTCAACAATGATCAAACAGAGAGTTGGTCAGGCAAACTCGATGGGACTGATTGCACATTTTGGTGACATGGAAATATTACAACAGTCAACAGAGAGTTTGCAAGGCCATCTCGCTGAGATGGAGATCCGTATCGGTGTGACCGAATTGTATAGGGTTTCTGGCAGTGGCTATGTCAACTGAACTCGGTGGCGCTGGATAGATCAAATTGGTGGGGCCGAGTTTGACTTTGGGTTTTGGATATATTTGGAGTGGGAAAGTGGTTGAGAGTTTTGCAGCAATATCACTAAGCACTTTGAGCAAGTAAACCATTAAGCAACACCTCATCCCCTTTTAATAGTATTGGCTTTCCTATGCACTCAATGTTATCTTGGATCACTAAAATGAAAATGAAGAGTCTTGAGCATTCGCCAATCTTTGTCCTTAGCATTTTGAAGGGGTTCCACATCCTCTTGTCCTTGCTATGCCATTATTGAACTGATCTAAAATATACTAGATAAAGGTATTAGTCCAACAAGAGATATGTTGTCATTAATTACTAAAATCACCCAGGGAGCACTTGTGCTTTCACAACCTCGTACTTTCTTAATTGCTATATCTTCTAAAGGATGGTTATGGCATAGAAGATTAGGTCATGTGGGCATGCGAAATCTTGATAAGCTTATTAAAGGTGATCATATCCTTGGTGTTAAATATGTTATATTTGACAAGGATAGACTTTGTAGTGCTTGTCAAGCAGGAAAACAAGTTCGAGGAAGTCATCCCGTGAAGAACATGATGACCACGAGAAGACCACTTGAGCTGCTTCACATGGATCTCTTTGGACCCGATGCTTATAAGAGCCTTGGTGGTAACTCTTTCGGCTTGGTCATTGTTGATGATTTTTCAAGATTTATGTGGGTGTTCTTTCTTGATGAAAAATCGCAGGTCCAAAATATCTTTCAGAACTTTGCCAAGAAGGCCCAAAACCAATTTGAAGTGAAAATCAGGAAGGTTTGAAGTGATAACGAATGGAGTTCAAGAACGCCAATGTGGATACCTTTCTTGATGAAGAAGGGATTTCACACAAGTTCTCGACTACATACACACCTCACCAAAATGGAGTTGTTGAGAGGAAGAACCGGACACTTATTGAGATGATGAGAACAATGCTTGATGAATACAAAACACAGAGACATTTTGGGCGGAAGCGGTTGAGATAGCTTGTCATGCTACAAATCGACTATATCTTCACAAGCTTCTCGGCAAAATGGCATATGAGCTACTCACCGGTAACAAACCCAGGTTGGATACTTTCGAGTATTTGGCTCAAAGTGCTATGTTCTTGATAAGCATCATCGTTTGAAAGTTGCTCCTAAACCTCATGAAGGTTTCCTACTCGGTTATGGATCAAAACTCTCACGCTTACTATGTCTACAAAAATTTCACCTGAAAGGTTGAAGAGACGGTAGATGTTAAGTTTGATGAATCTAACGACTCACAAGTAGAGGAACTGCCAATTGATGTAGGAGACAAAGATCCCTTGGAAGCAATTAAATTTTTTTCTATTGGCAATTCGCCCAAAGTAGGTGAAGGAGGGTACTTCATTTATTCCAGTGGAAGCATCAACTTCACATCAAGGTGAACAAGAAGCTGGCTTGGAGGCATCCACAAGTGGAGCATGTCAAGATGAAGGAAATGAGGAAGTACAACAAGATGAACCACCTCGACCTCCTTCTCCACCACCACAAGCCAGGAGTTTGTTAATGCCAAAGGTGATCAAACTTTGGCATTTGGTATCCTAAGAGGTCACCTTTTGATCTTGTTGGCTATTCCGACTCGGACTATGCCGATGACAAGGTTGATAGAAAGTCCACTTCGGGTACGTGCCAATTTCTTGGTAGATCCCTTGTCCATTGGTACTCTAAGAAATAAAATTTGGTATCCTTATCCACCACCGAAGCGGAATACATTACTGCCGGATCATGTTGTGCTCAATTACTTTGGATGACCCAAAGTCTTAAAGATTATGGGATATATGTGAAACATGTTCCATTGCTTTGCGACAATGAGAGTGCTATTAAGATTGCTCATAATCCCATGCAACATTCTCGAAGTAAGCATATTGAAGTTCGTCATCATTTTATTCGCGAGCATGTTGCTAAAGGAGATATCAATCTTAAACATGTTCATACTGACAAGCAATTGGTGGATATGTTCACCAAACCACTTGATGAAAAGATATCTTGCCGTTTTAGAGGTGAATTGAATATCATTGATGCCTCAAACTTGGAATAGAGATTCCTTTTGGATACATGCAAGGCATGAGCCTATGAGACTAATCCTTGATATTTCTCTTATGAGGATGATCACTTATCTTGGATATATTTTCACCCTTGTATGTTACCTAACCCCTGCAGGTACTTGGATGAGCCTCAATCTATGAGATTGCAAATTATTCACATCTTGAGCAATTTTCTACATCACCAAGTATCTATGTATTGGCTGTTGAAATCAAGGAAGCATGAACTCAGTCAACATATCCTTTAACTATTTCAATATGTCTAATTTCATGATTGTCAATTTGGATACACTAGTGCTCTTCCTTGCAAGACTAAGCCATGTAGGGATATGAACTTCAACTCCAAAGGATGCTCCCAACTCTTGACAGTCTACATCAACCTTGAACATCCAACATAAGTTCACCTACATGATCAAGATCAACACGAAAACCGAATGTATGTCATTTCATCTTATAGAAGCTTTACTCCAAGTCATGGGTTGAATACATCAAGACGCTTAAATGAAAAATGGCAACCCCATATTGAGCTTAAACGATGAATATGACCTATGATCAAGTGATCTCACTAGACTCCAAAGTCAATATACTCTAACATTGGTGACTTTGTCACCGACCACCTCTAAATGAAGTTCTCTATTGTTCCTTTTGGTGCATTGTATTTCCATTGCATGTCTTCTTGCTATTGTAGTGTTTCCCTTCTAAACCAAAAAAACTTCATCTAGATCTCTTTTGATTTCTATTTCATGTGTATTTGTACCTAAGTTTAATTCATTGCACATCTTTATGAAAATTCCTTGAAAATATTTGAAATTTTATTTGCCAACTGAGTTGAGTTGACAAAATTTTCTTCTGCGTTGAACTCGGTTCCACCGATCCAAGCACATCATCCAGACCGAAGCAGAAGGTTTCCTTATACATAGTTCATCGGTTCATCTAACATGGACTAAATCGTTCTCACTGATGAGAACCTTCAGTGGCTCTTCAGTGGCTCTTCAGTGGCTCTGCTATCTCGGAGACACCAAGTGGACCAGATTGCTCACTGCTGAGAAAACTTATTGCCATCTTTTATTAACTATTTTATTCATCTCCACTTAATGATTATTTTCCTCTGTCT
This sequence comes from Triticum timopheevii, assembly GCA_963921465.1. Taxonomy (NCBI): domain Eukaryota; kingdom Viridiplantae; phylum Streptophyta; class Magnoliopsida; order Poales; family Poaceae; genus Triticum; species Triticum timopheevii. The sequence goes on along the minus strand of OY997262.1, from coordinate 150,233,324 downwards.
GCATCTTGAGCCACATTATGCTTGCTTGTGTCTCTCATGGATCATACTCACTTGACTCATATCCATGAATACTATCCTTCTTTGAAATTGATGGCAAAGGGGGAGAGAGAGCACATCAAAGATTACCCTTGCAAAACTCTTCTGAGAAAGGAAGAATGATGCAATGTCATAAGAGGAGAGAAGTCACATGTCCTTAAGAGGGGAGAGATGTGTTAGTATTTGTTTTGAGATATCTTTGGATCTTATTCATTTCTACTCTGATTTATTTATCTCTGCTCAGATTTTATCTCACCCTACCTTCTCCCATCATCCAATGTTAGATTCAGGGGGAGAAAGTTTCTATGTTTAAGGGGAGAAAAATCTTTAATACTTATTGCAAATATTTAAATCTTTGGGGACATGTCTACATCTGCTTGAGGTACTCACCTATCACATGTCATCCTGGTCTTGGTATTCTTGTGGATCTTAAAATCTTTCTTGTTTGGAGTTCTCTTGTGTTACTTAACCTTGTTTTCTCAAATTGCGAAGGACAAAGATTGGCAAAAGCTCAAGACTCTTCATTTATATTTAAGTGATGCAAGATCATATTGAGTCGATAGGAGAGCCAATACTATTAAAAGGGGATGAGGTGTTGATTAATGGTCTACTTGCTCAAGTGCTTGGTGATATTGCTCCAAAACCCACAACCACTTTCTCCATCCAAATATGTCCAAACTCAAATTCCAAACTCGCCCCCACCGATTCTTTCTACCCGGAGCCACCAAGTTCACTTGATAAAGCCACTGCCAGAAACCCCAACAGTTCGGTCACACGAATACGGATCTCGCTCCCACCTAGATGGCCTTGCCAGCACTTTGTGATCTATTGCATTCGCTTCGGTCCCACCGAGTTTATGCAACCTGTCTCATCAAGTTGGCTTAACAGATTCTCTGCTACTTATTCGTTCACTTTGGTCCCACCGAGTTGATGCAATCGGTGCCACTAAAATGATGTTTTCCCTAAGCCCTAGCACATCGGTCCCACCGAGTTGTTCCAGTCAGTCCCACCGAGATTCCTAACGTTCACATATTTGAACAGATTGGTGCCATCGAGTTTAACTAATTGGTGCCACCGAGATGAGCCAAATGTGTGTAATGGTTGGATTTTGTGTGGAGGCTATATATACCACTCCACCCCTTCCCCTTTTGTAAGAGAGCCATTAGAACATGCCTACACTTCCACCATACATTTTCTGAGAGAGAACCACCTACTCATGTGTTGAGATCAAGAGATTCCATTCCTACCATTTGAACCTTGATTTCTAGCCTTCCCCAAGTTGCTTTCCACTCAAATCCCTCTTCCACCATAGCCAAATCTATGTGCGAGAGTTGAGTGTTGGGGAGACTATGATTTTAAGCACAAGAGCAAGGAGTTCATCATCAACACACCATCTATTACCTTTTGGAGGGTGGTGTTTCCTATATTGGTTAGGTGTCGCTTGGGAGCCTCTGTCATGATGTGGAGTTGAACCAAGAAGTTTGTAAGGGGGAGGAGATCGCCTACTTTGTGAAGATCTACCCAAGTGAGGCAAGTCCTTCATGGGCGATGGCCATGGTGGGATAGACAAGGTAGCTTCTTCATGGACCCTTCGTGGGTGGAGCCCTGAGTGGACTCGCACAACCATTACCCTTCGTGGGTTGAAGTCTCCATCAACGTGGACGTATGGTAGCTCCACCTATCGGAACCACACCAAAAATTCGCCACGTCTTGCACACTCCAATCCCATCCCTTTACTTTCTTGCAAATTGCATGCTTTACTCTTTCCGCTGCTCATACTCTTGTCATGCTTGCTTCAAATGTATTGTGAGTGCTTTAACATGTGCTAAAATCCACCTTAACTTGAAGACACTAAAACTGCCACTTTTACTTGTTAAGGGTCTAATCACCCCCCTGTATACCCCTCTTCTCGGTCCTTTCAAATCTCACGAAAGTATTAGGTGCATTAGTTAACCCAAAAGGCATGAATAACCACTCATATAATCCAAACTTAGTTTTAAATGTTGTTTTCCATTCATCTACCAATTTCATACGGATTTGATGGTATCCACTACGCAAATCAACTTTGAAGAATATTGTAGAGCCACTCAATTTATCAAGCATATCATCTAGCCTAGGAATAGGATGACGATAACGAATAGTAATATTATTAATGCCACTACAATCAACACACATACGTGATGTACCATCCTTTTTGGCACTAGTATAATAGGAACGGCACAAGGACTAAGAGATTCGCGCATATAACCTTTGTCTAGCAGCTCTTGTACTTGACACATAATCTCCTTCGTCTCCTCTGGATAGGTACGGTACGGTGCACGCTTTGGTAGCGAAGCACCAGGAATTAAGTTAATCTAACACTACTAGGGAAAACCTTATACACAGAAATTTAGCAATAGCGCGGGTCAAAAAACTACGCTAGTGCTATATAGCAGTAGCGATCAAATAAAAACCGTGCTACAGACACAAACTTAGCAGTAGCGCTTGTGGTAAAGAAAGCGCTACTACTAATATTCCCATTGGCAGAATGCTAGGCTACGCATAGCAGTAGCGGGCTTCGAAGAAACACGCTACTGCTAGAGCACAGTTAGCAGTGCGTTTCCTGAGAAGAGCGCTACTACTAACGGAAATAAAATAAGATGAAAAACAAATAGAAATTTAAATGAAAATGAAAGAAATAGAAAAAGGAGAAAGGGAAAAATAAAATGTAAAGCAAAATAAACGAAAAAGCGAAAAATCGGAGGAAGGCATAGCAGCAGCGTTTGTTTGTAAGAGGCGCTATAGCTAACGTAGCTGCAGCGCGTGTCCTAGACCCCCGCTATAGAAACAGAATAGGAAATTAAAAAAGGAAGAAATTTACATAGCTATAGCAGCAGCGCGTTTTGAAGAAAGCGCTATAGCTATCTTAGCTATAGCGCGTTTTGCGAAACGCGCTACCGCTAAGTTTGACTTAGCCAAAAAACCGTTTCCCCCCGGCCACCACTTCCCCCAAATCCCTCAAAACCCACCCCGCGCGCGCCGCCGTCTCCCCGATTCACAGTCGCCCCACTTCGCTGCCGACGATGACGCCACCAGAGCCGTGTGCCGTCGACGACACCGGAGCCGCCCCCAACGCCACGGAGCCGCGCGGCCTCGTCAATGCCACCGGAGCCGCCATCGAGGCCACCTTCCTCGCCATCACCGGAGACGCCCCTGCCTCCCTCGCTGTCACCGGAGACGCCCCTGCCTCCCTCGCCACCACTGCCTCCGTCGCCACCACCGGAGCCATCATCTGTAAGCCCCCACCCCTCCTCCCTCTCTCATGCATAGGTTAGCCAGTTTAATTAGGTTAATTATCTAGGTTAGGGAAAAAATTTAGTTAGGGCATTGACAGAGAAGTAGTTAGGTTAACTAGTTTAATTAGGTTAATTATCTAGGTTAGTGCAAAAACTTAGTTAGGGCTTTGACAGAGAACTAGTCAGGTTAACTAGTTTAATTAGGTTAATTATCCATGTTAATTAGTGCAAAAATTTATTTTAGGCTTTGACAAAGAACTAGCTGCGTTAACTAGTTTAATTAGGGTTAATTATCTAGGTAAACTAGATTAACTAACTAGGTTAAATAGGTAGGTTAATTTGGTTCGTTGGATTAACAAGCTAGGTTAAGTAGATTGGCAAAGGTTTTTGATTTTTGAAAAGACCACTATTTTTCAAGGAAAAGAATTTAGGCAAATTTTATTTTTCATTGAAGTGGTCATGTTATATCTTTTCATTGAAGTTGTTCGATTGTGCCCAAGTGGCTTTGTTGTTTCCAGGGAATGATGCTGAGTGGCCTATGTTTTGCCGGAATGCTGATTCATTTCTGTTCCGGCAAATTTCAGGTTCTCAATTTGTCCACTTTTTAGCAAAGGTCATGCCAAAATTTCCCGTGAATTTCGGCATGACTTGTGCTACAAACTAGGACATATCGAGTGCCCGGGATTTGCCGCACCAGGAAGGAGTCAACATTCCTGCAAAACAATAGTCCTTTTTTATGTCATTATTCATTTTATTAGGTCTAGAATTAATTGACTAGATTTAATCATAGGAAACATGGCTAGCAACGACGAAGGATAGGGTTCTGGTGATTGCGACGACGTCTACCGGGCGGCAGACGAATTTTTTAGCCTTACCAACGATCAACAGATGTTGTTGCTGGGCCCACCAGTGGCATCGGGGACTGAGACCGACACGCAGACTGGTGCTGAGACCGACACGTAGACCGGTGCTGAGACTGAGACCTGCGCTGAGATTCAGACCGGCATCGAGACCGGCGCTGAGACCGGTGCTGCCTCGGGGAGCGGAGCCGGTGTAGAACCGAAAGCAAAGAGGCAACGGGTTCCTAACAAACTTAGGACTACTAGACTGGTGGTCACGGAGGTGGACGACGGCAATTTTGAGCCAAAGGCGCCCGAGGAAGCGCGCGCGTGCTACGACAATCAAATAGGCTGCATCATACGGACAACCGCCACCATCAATGATGAGAATCTAAAGAAGATAGAAAATATGAGGAGCTCCCTCCTAAAGAAGTTTCACCAGATATTCTTGTTCCCGGGCCGGAATGAGAAGGATTATGAAGATCCAGACAAGGACCCGACAATGAAGAAGATAAACAAACACGCCATGACCAAGTTTAGCAACGCGTTGGCCGCCTGGAAAAATTGAGTGAAAGCAAAGATCAACGACGGGGAACCCTACTCCGAGATTGTAAAGGAAAGTCCGACAATAACGGAAGAGCAGTTTCAAATATTCAAGGAGGCTTGTGAGGCCGAAGCTGCCAAAGAAAAGTCTAAGTACATGAAGGGGCTTCAAAAGAGGAACATTGGGACCCACCACCTCGGAAGCCGTGGTTACGGCGGAAAGAGGTCCAAATGGGCCAAGGAGGACGCGGAAGCCGCGAGTCTGGGCATCCCAGACCCCTTGGCGGATTTCACCGTCCCGCAGGAGCATGACGTCCTGAGGGCCCGCCACCATTGGGACCCACTAAAGAAGGTTTATGAGACAACACCGGTCATTAAGGAGTTCATGAGACTGCTGGTAATTTTAGTTTCTGATCAATTCGACTGCACACGTTAGTTATATTTGTAAATGATCCTTGTGCCTTTTGCAGAGAGAGCAACACCGGATTGCGGCCGAAAGCGACTCGCCGTCTGAGGCATTGGCGAGGCCCAAGTGGGACACTCCATTCAACCAGGCGTTGAACATATTGAAACGACAACCGGTGGATACTCGACCGTCGTATGGACGTGTGCACGGTGTCAGAGACGGTGCCACGTGGAAGAAGTACTACCATGAGACCACGGAGGAGAAAAAGGAAAGACAGAGGTTAACTGAAGAAAGCATCGACAAGAAGGTTGAGATTGCGGTTGAGAAGAAATCATCTCAGACAGTCGCAACAGCGGTAGCTGCCGCAAAACAGGCGATTGCAGATATATCTACTTCCTTGGTGACGGGCATTCAAACTTGGACAAGGGAAAATCCAAAAAAAATGCAGAGGACTTTCCCCTTGCTGACTTCTTGGCAGCACATGCTCCCGCACTGGCTCCCGCACCGGCTCCCGCATCGGCTGCCGCACCGGACGTGCTCGGTGGTGCCTCCTCTTTGGCTGAGCTCGACGCCCTCACGGTATCTGCCACACCGGCCCCCTTCAATATAAATGTATAATCTCCCGTTTTCGTTGCCTTTCAGATGTCTCACGTCGCAGACTTTTCTTTGCAGGCCGACGAAACCCCGTGCACCATATTGTACACCATCGGCGAACAGAAGGTGGACGTGGGGAAGGGGACGATAATGGAGCCGAAGGAACCATTGTTCCACAGCCGGTCGATCCCCCCGAACGTCTTCAAGGTTTCCGTGGCCAGTGTCAAACCGGGCCACGAGAATTTGCCTCCTCTAATACTAGTGGGGGATGACGACGAGACCCCGCGGCGGCTTGGTGATTGTTGCAATGGGTGGGTCCTGTTGTGGCCAAAGAGTCTGCTTTGTCTGGAGGCGGCCGGGAGCACACCCACGAGCACGCAACCTCAGCAAGGTATGAACATCAACACCCCACCTACCCAATTAGCGTCGGGTGTGGGGTTGGGTGATAGCGGACGGGGTACGCAGGTGGCTCCATTAGTCGCTGATGACGTCGCCATGGATGAGGATGAGGATGACGATGGCGCTGAACAGTATGTCTATACTGGCGCCTCCTCAGGGTTTGAGCATCATGAGTCGGTGCCTGAATTACCGTCTCAACGTGTTATTGACGACCATCCAGTGGTAAAGAAGCCTAGGAAGAGAGCGAGGAAAGGCAAAAAAGCTGATTCTATGATCCAGCCGCCTCAGCAGCCTCGGCTTCTGGACCGTGTAGATATCCCCGATGAGGATAAATGGCATATCCCCGGTCGACCAATCCTACCTGAAACAGCGCTACAGACCAGATTCGGTGATCTAAGGAGACTTCATGACGATGTGCTGCGGGTAGAGAAAGGCCTCATCGCCTCGAAAGATCCAGGATACCCACTCTACATGGTTAACGTTCCACAGCAAATGTCGTACGTCGAGGGCTTCCCCGCGGATAAGTTCTTCCTCCGATTCGATTACATATTCGACATGTTTCACGTGAAGAAACTGGATTTTACTTTTGTCCGCCTTTATGCCTTGCACATGAACTACATCATTGGGGTTGAGCAGATACGTTTTATCTGTGTCGCTGACCCGTACTACATGCACGAGGGCTTCTTGGGAGTCTGTGCACAGCATCGTGAATACGTGAGGGATTACATCATCAGTTTCATGCTCGCCAATAAGGACAAGGAGGCGATTCTCGTGCCTTATCATCCCGTGTAAGTCATCCGCGCTGCTATCCTTCCTTCGATTTCAATAATTCATTTGCACGGTGGAGGCTAATTAATTTGAGGTGTACTTATTTTACGCAGCGGCGGGCGCGCCGTCCTCATCATCCTCTACCCCCGATTCTCCCACGCTCTTTACTTGGACTCGTCGAAGAACATTCACAAAAAAGATTACACCCACATCAAAGATGTTCTCGACAGTGCTATGTTTTACTAGCAAGCAAGGGGTGGAGAGGTTAGGGACAAGAAGAGAAGGGGAGGCAGGGCCACCTTCAGCCATAAGACCGACTTCTGCTGCATCCAGCAACCAAACGATTCTCTTAATGATGGATTCTATGTCCTACACCACATGCTGGAGTACCGACGGGATCACCAGAACCTTCACATGGCACCTAGATCTGGCGATGCCCATATTCTGCAATGGGCAAAGGACATAGGAGATATCGAGGATCATCGACTTCGAGCTGAGTTCTATAACATCCAGCGCGAACTTGCCCAAATCATCATGAATGAGGTCGTCGGAAAAACAGGGATGTTCCATGCAGAAGGACAAATGTCGCGGGAAGACGTCCGAACATGGATAGCCTCTCAGCGTCTCGACATGAAGCCTTCCACTAAGCTCAATGACTATCTCCCTGACTTGGATGGATGGCACGACATGATGGAGTGATTGTTGATATATGACAATGTGTCCGTTTAGTCCATACTTTCTTTTATGACAAAACTTTGAGTTATGCACGGTGAAACTTTATTTGTGATGTAATTAAACCGTCCTCCTCCTCGACTAGCGAAAATCACTCTAGTTAGGTCATTTTGGGTACGATGAACTTTGTTATTTATGCTTATGATATGTTGTTTCTATTTTTTCCAAGTCTGTCTCTTTGTGTTGCTCAACTATATATGTTGCATATCATCGACTCATGTGACGATGCAGGTGCATAGATCATAAATGGCGAAGAAGTGCTACGCCAGGAGTATATATACGACAAGTGGCCGGAGTGTCACGCCCAGGTGTACCGGTTTTCAGTTTCCGAGCGACACGCAGTACTTAGTTTAGGTTCACGCTAATGCGAGAGAGGGATACGAACTCATGTACTCAAAGTGATAGCTATTCTCGCGTATATCATTGTTTAGATGGATGACGATGTATTTGCAAGTAATCGAGACTTGTATCGCTATTTTCGAGATTGATGACGAGAGACCACTTTGTGTTGGATGATGATTATGATGATGACATGATTTGATGAGACTAATTGTATGTATATGCTATGATTACATTTGTATGTGGATGATATGCTAAAGATTATTGTATAAAGCCTATTCAAATGCAAAACAAATAAAAAACAAATATGTAGGAAAAAAACTAATAAAACTAGTAGTAGAGAGGGGGGGATTTAGCAGTAGCGCTTCCCTGTAAACGGCGCTGCAGATAATATCAGTATCGTCCTTTTCTAAAGAGCGCTGCAGCTATTCATGTGTAGCAATAGTGTGGGTCAACACGCGCTACTGCTATACGTTAGCTGTAGCGCCTTATTAGTAGCGCCGGTACCCGCGCTACTGAGAGGGCCAAAACCCGCGCTGCTGCTAGGCTTTTCCCTAGTAGTGAAATGCTCAATCCCTCTAATAGGTAGTGATCCCGGTGGCACATCTTGTGGAAAGACGTCAGTGAACTCCTACAAAATGTTAGTGACAGCAGGAGGCAAAGAGGGAGGCACGTCCTTGAATGAAAATAATGTCTCTTTGCACATAAAGGCAAAGCAAACAGATTTGCTGAAATCTAGATCATCAATATTAGATTTGGTGGCAAGTAAACATCAACTTTTCAATATAATTTTAGAAGCAAGAGTAGATGGTTTATTATTAGGCTTCATTTGTTGCTCAAATTCTTTTGCCACAATCTGATTTTCACTCTTATTTTGCTCCGGTTTTGCTTTACTAGATATATGAATATCATCTTTGAAAATGGCATCAGGAGACATAGGAAGCAAAGTAATACGTTTATCCTTATGAATAAGAGTATACTGATTGTTTCTACCATGGTGTACATAATTTTTATCAAATTGCCATGGTCTACCAAGTAATAAGGAACGTGCTTGCATGGTTACCACATCATAATCAACATAATCAGCATATGTAGCGATACTGAAATGCACATGAACAATACATGTTACCTTAACCTTGCTGCAATTGTTGAACCATTGGATGTAGTAAGGATGCAGATGTGGTCTGGTGGTGAGAGACAACTTCTCCATCATCTCCATGCTAGCCAATTTATTTCAACTCCCTCCATCAATGATAACACGGTCAGAATACTCCTTCACAACTCCATTTGTATGGAACAAATTGTGCCTCTGATTTTGCTCAGCTTGTGTTGCCTTCACACTTAAAACACGTTGAGAAACTAAACTCTCATACCTGTCAGCATTTTCAGCAGCCATGTATTGCCCCTCATGTTCAGAATCATCTCCACCGTGTTCTTCACTTGCTATAAGAGCCCATTTGGCATCATCAAAGTCACTAGAGGACTCATACCCATCATCCTCAGCAACAATCATCACACATGGTGATGCACATTTGCTCGCATAGTGACCTCCACCCTTGCTACGATGGCATATGACCTCATGTGTTTTCCCTGTTGATGCCATGGATGAAGAAGAGCTCTGTATGGGACCAGAGGGCATGCTGGCAGGTGGTGGTGGTGGTGCCTCACTACTACAGGATGCTGCTAACGCGACACTACGATCAGAGACCATTTGACAAAACCGTGTGCGATGCATTAATCACAAATGGTGGTGTAAAAAACCGTCAAAAAAGGTGCAAAACGTTTGTGATGATGGGTGCATCAAACACGGTTCAGGTTTTATTTCTGTGTGTGATGTAGGGCATATGGTTTAGTGCAATTAACCATTTGCGATGGGGAGCAATAAAAGAAACAGGCAGCCACATGAAGGTGTGTGCGATAAACAGGATACGGTTCACTAGGATGAACTATTTGTGATTAGGCAACACTAAAGAAACGATCAGCCAGATCAAGGTGTGTGCGATATACGGCATGCGGTTCACGCGGATGAACTATTTGTGTTGAGATAAGAGAACATAAACGGTTCAATATAACAAGATGTGTGTGATGCGCGGCAAATAGGTATGTAATCAGAAATGTGTGCGAAGACCGATAATAACACAGACGATTGCTGCTAATAAGATGTGTGTCTTGTATGATGGGATTGCATACAGAACAACAACATAAATATATATACACACACTTATAAGGACATGGTGCACAACCAAATTAAACATCCACTTACATAGGTGGCTACTATAACCATGGCATTTGCACACACCAAAGTAAACTATTACATGCATAATTACGTAGGTGGCTACTACACGCCATTTCCACACACCAAAGTAAACTATATATTACATGCAAGATTAACTAGCATAAACAATCATCTGATCATCATCTACTACTTGTGACGCTTGCTCTACTTGTGGCTCGATCTGGGCTCGTCGATTTGGGTAACGAGGCAATCCTCATGTCGACGATCCGCCTGTGCATCTCGTAGCATGTGTACACCCACTTGGCCGCGAACCTGAGGTGAGGTTCATCCATTCCCCGCATCCAGGCCCTGTGCGAGGATACGAGATTTGTTCTCTGGGCATCCTGCTTCATCTTTTCGTAGTAGGGGTCGATGATGGCCGAGGCGAGTTCGACCAGGGAGTTCTTCTTTGTGCTGCCCCGACCCTGTAGTGGTCACGGAGTTTGACAAGGTTCTGGCAGGCCAAGCCCGTAACACTAAGCACTTTTACATCGTCAGTGGTTTCCACCATGGCGAACTTGTAGTTGGTGCTGTTGATAAACCTGTTGAAACGGTCGCAAGGCTCTCTGGCCATGCAGTAGTGGTAGATGAGGACATGATGCCGCACGCACAACTGGGTGACGACAACCTTCTGATCTATGCCGGGACGACCAGTGGTGTACTGGAGGTCGATGTCGACCACCTTGTACTTGTCTACAGCAAGCAACTACTCAACGATGTTGATGTAGTTGTCCACCATGGTCGGGTCGATGGTGTACACCAACGAGAGATCCGTCTCCCTCGCGTGGGTCTCCACTTTATGTAGCCGAATTCCATTGGAGTGCCGCTAGACATCCCCTCTCTATGTGTCATCGTGGGTGTGCTTGTTGTGTTGTGGGGCGCGATCGAGAGGTTGAAGAGACTAAGGTTATAATGGCTGCGGGAATTAAAGGGGGGGCCGGATGGCACGTCCTGATGGCAGTTCTAATTCGCAGCGCGTAACTCCATCGTGTCGCACGTAACTGCATCGCGTGGCAACGCATGCAGTGCAACCGCATGCATATGGGCCCCCTGACGTGATTGTGCGCATGCCCAACCGGTGGCAGAGCGTGAGCGGAAGGATGCGAGCAGAGCGCTCTGCGGTCGCCTCAACGGCGAGCAACCATATACATGCATATAGTAGTTGAACACGCAACGAAAAGTTGTCCACAACCCGAGCGCGCCGACGGATGCGAGCAGAGCGCGCCGTGGCGCCTAATAGTTGAATTGTTTTATAAATTAAGCACGACTACTTAGTCTATGAATGAAATCTATGCTTAATTAATGAATTTTAGTTGCGAAAATTAGATAGTGCTAGTGATTTTTAGCTGCATATTTTGACAAATCGCCATTGGAATTACTGGATGTCCTCTTTGTATATGTCGTCGTGGGTGTGCTTATTGTGTCGTGCGCCGGCCCCAAACACTAGCAGCACAACTTATAAATTGACGGATGGAGTAATAGTTACAGTGATGCATATAATTAAGCAAAGGGATCACACATATCTGTATTGACTGGAACGAGAATGCAATACCACAATAAGAATTAAAGAGGCAAGAAAAACATGCATCCATCAACATACGACCTACTCCTCCTCAACTCAGTGCGCCGGGCCACCGATCGGGGGCTAAGGAGCAGCGTCTTTTGTGGTGAGGTCAAGGTTCTTCTCAGCAAAGGCATCCAAGGCTTCCAACCGGTTGAAGAAGGCCAACGTCATAGCGTCCTTATTGGCCTTGTAGATACCTCTGTACATGATTTGCTCGTACACGTGGATGCGTAGGTCGACGAATTCTTGCAAGGCGAGGCGCCTCACAGTGAGCGGGCAGTTGCAGGGCAACCAGTGCTTGAAAGAGGTTCCAACCATGGAGGCCGATTAGGGTGGCAGGCCATGAGGAGACCGGGCGCGCGGGTTGGAGGAGTACGGAAATGTCGTCTGTGAGCTTCTTGATGATGGTGAACTTGTTGGTGGTGGCAACGATCATCTGGTCCAACTGAGTGTCGTAGCTAGCGTCCACGACGGCCATCCACTAGCCGGTCGCCAACACCGTCTGGAGATGATCCTCGGTGCCATGCCGCAGGCCGCCGTCATGGATTGTATGGCACAGCCGCTGGCTGCTCACGCGCATCGCCGCCACGGGTCTGGAGTGAGCACTTTTGCGCTTAGTGTAGGTGCTTAGGCAAATGCTTAGGTGCGTATGATGTGGTATATGCATTGGAATGGAGGGCGCTTTTATATGAGTGCAAACTGCGTTGCATTCACATCGTGCTGCCTCTTTTCCCGATCCTCCTCCCATTACTTCCCTCATGGATGCATGATGCTAATTGAAGGAGGATGCATCATTGTCGGTTCAACATTTCGAGAACTGCTACCCTCTCCCTCGTCTGCATTAAAGCCGTATTGGGAAATGCACTGCCTGCTGTCAAATTGAATAGTACTGCACCGCCTGCTGCATGCCTGGCTGAACATGCCTCCTCGCCTCCATCTATGCTTAATTACTGAATTTTAGTTGCAAAAATTAGATACTGCTAGTGATTTTTAGCTTCATATTTTGACAAATTGCAGTGTTACAAGGTTGACAAATGGCAATGTTACTAGATCAACAAATCTCAATATTTCCAGTTTGACAAATGGCAACATACCCAATATGACAGATGCAAATCTTACCAAATTGTTTGTAACTGGTTGCACATGGGTCATCCAAAAGAACCGTTTGCATTTAAGAGATGCACAAATCCTGGTCTAACTTTGCATATGGGTGTTCTTTCTATAACGTTTGCGATCAAGAGCCATTAAAGCCTATAGCCATTAAAACCAAGACACGTGGCGTCACGTGAACAGTTAAAATTTGAATTATGCACATAAATGCATTGAAAACTCAATTAACGCATAAAAATGTCCAAACGAACCCCAAAAAATCCAAAAAATTGACACACCACTCTTGTTGTTCTATGTTGACACGAGAATTTTTTTGAAAGCAATAAGAGGCAATGGATATTGTTTCGTCCCCAAAGGTGGGATGTTCCCTACCGAAACAATCATGCTTGTTGTGAGAAGCTTTAGTTTGTGAGAAGCATATACCCAAACCTCCCCCAAATGAGACCAAAAATTTACCATGGCATGTTGATGCCGCTCCATGATAGCATGCCAAGTTTCATGAATTTAAGACGAGTTTTGGATTTACTAGAATTTAAAAACTAGGTATCTCAATGTTTGCAGCCGAGTGACGGTGGAAGGGTGTTTGACATTCATTCCCATTTCTTGCATTGGACCTAAACATGCAACCAAGGACACATATTTGAATTTCAACCAATTTATATGCATTAGAGCATGTGCATCTAGTTCAAATTTGAATTATGCACATAAATACATTGAAAAACTCAATTAATGCATAAAAATGTCCAAACGAACCCCGAAAATCCCAAAAATTGACACAACACTCATGTTGTTCTATGTTGACACGAGAAAATTTTTGAAAGCAATAAGAGGCAACAGATATCATTTCGTCCCCAAAGGTGGGACATTCCCTACCGAAACGATCAGGCCTGTTGTGAGAAGCTCTGATTTGTGAGAAGCATATCCCCAAACCTGCCCCAAATGGGACAAAAAATTTACCATGGCATGTTGATGCCGCTCCATGATAGCATGCCAAGTTTCATGAATTTCAGACGAGTTTTGCATTTACTAGAATTTAAAAACCAGGTATCTCAATGTTTGTGGCCGAGTGACGGTGGTAGGGTGTTTGGCATTCATTCCCATTTCTTGTATGGGACCTAAGCATGCAACCAAGGACACAAATTTGAATTTTTCAACCAATTTATATGCATTAGAGCATGTGCATGTAGTTCACATTTGAATTATGCACATCAATGCATAGAAAAGACAGTTAATGTATAAAAATGTCCAAGCGAACCCCCAAAAATATCCCAAAAATTGACAAAACACCCATGTTGTTCTCTGTTGACACTAGGAAAAAATTGAAATCGAGAAGAGGCAATGCATATCATTTCGTCCAGAAAGGTGAAATGTTCCCTACCGAAACCATCAGGCTTGTTGTGAGAAGCTCTAGTTTGTGAGAAGCATATCCCCAAACCTGCCCCAAATGGGACAAAAAAATTACCACGTCATGTTGATGCCGCTCCATGACAGCATGCCAAGATTCATGAATTTCAGACGAGCTTTGGATTTACTAGAATTTAAAAATGAGGTATATATCTCAATGTTTGCACCGAGTGACGGTTGCAGGGTGTTTGACATTCATTCTCATTTCTTGCATAGGACCTAAGCATGCAACCAAGGACATAGATTTGAATTTTCAACCAATTTATATGCATTAGAGCATGTGCATTTAGTTCAAATTTGAATTATGCACATGAATGCATAGAAAACTCAGTTAATGTATAAAAATCTTCAAGCGAGCCCCAAAAAATCCCAAAAATTGACACAACACTCCTATTGTCGTACGTTGACACTGGAAAAAAATTGAAATCGAGAAGATGCAACGGATATTGTTTCGTCCAGAAAGGTGGAACGTTCCCTACCGAAACCATCACACTTGTTATGAGAAGCTCTTGTTTATGAGAAGCTTATACCCAAACCGATTCCAAATGGGACAAAAAATTTACCACGGCATGTTCATGCCGCTCCATGATGGAATGCCAAGTTTCATGAATTTCGGACGACTTTTGGATTTACTAGAGTTACAAAAGCAAGCACCTCAACGTTTGCCGGAGAGCCACAGTGCCATGGTGTTTGAAATTCATCCCCATTTCTTGAATGGGACGTAAGCATCAACCCATGGACACATATATAATTTACTACCCATTTTGGTGCACCGGAGCATGTGCATGTGGTTTAATTTTGAACTGTGCACCTGAAATGCCTATAAAACCAAGTTATTGTATAAAAATGTCCAAACGAACCCTAAATAATTCCAAAAATTTTGAAGATACGCCTATAGTTACATTTTCACTAAAGTTCTAGCAATTCAAACACCATCCTTTGCAGGTGTGACCCCATTATGTAATTCAAATCAAGATGAAAAATCAAGTAGATCCCACACAGTTTATTATCACCAACCATGTGAGATGGAGTACAAAATATCCTGGAGCACCGTCCGTGTATAGTACGCCTATGGATTACGCGAGAAGGTGCGACGGATACAGTCCACAGCCTGCTCTGGATAAGGGACCGTGTCTGATTACACTTTGCGCGCAGTTTTTTCGCTGAAGCGATTACAAATTTTTGGCTTCTGCGGAAATATCTACCTCCCCGCCTCCCCCCCTTACCAAAATCCACATTTCTCCTCTTTCCGCCTTCCTTTCCAAGTTGAAACCTTCACTCCTTTCTTGCAGTGCCGTCTCGTCGCCGGCGACCCTCCTTCACGCTGCTCGGCCTCGCCTATCCAGGTAGTTAATCCACACCCGAACCCCATCCTCCTCCTCCTTCCACATCCCACATGCCCCGACCGCCGGCGCGAGCGCGACATCTTCCACCCAAATCACCGACCCCTCCACCAAATAAGCACGGCCCTAAGCCATGGTGCATGCAGTATAGCCAGGATCTCAAGGAGCATTTGGCAGCGGAGAAGCAAATCGTGGCCGCACGCGCGGATGAGATCGTGATGGCTGCCATTCATGTCAACCCATAGATCTTGGAGGAGCACCTCGCCGTCAAGGCCACCGTCGACGCCTCGCACACTGACACCGCGGCGCGGTTGGCTGCTTTAAATGAGAGTTTGTGGCGTTTTCTCGAGGCCACCATCGGTGCCTTCGACGAAGACTACGAGGTGTTTTCTCAGCGTGCACTTACCTCATCTTGAGAGCCAGTAGGTTGGTGCCCGGAGCGGCTCAGGCAACTCACCACTACGACAAGGGCACCCACGATGCAAAGGCCTCGCCCTCTTCCATGTCCAAGGAGCCAGTCATCATCGATATCTCCGACAATGAGTAGCTTGTCTTATTAGCTCACTATAAGGACCCATGTTCAGTTTGCTAGCTACTGTCTTTCCTTAACAAATTCTAGTGAATTATGATATCTAGTTTTACCATGCAATCTCCTATTCTTGTGTATATGTTCTATATGTCGTGCAATGTGGTGTTCAGTTAACTGTTTGGTTCAATTCTACAAATGTGATGTTCAATTCTTTAGGGTGAAATTTTCCGAGTTGTGAAGTATGCTTGGTTTGGTTAACTGTCTGATCTTGTATTAGGAGTATGTTATATTGTGCAATGTGGTGCTCAATTAACGTTTGGTCCATTTGTTGTGGTGTTTAGTTAACTGTTTGGTTCGATGTACAATTGTTGTGTGTGCATTATGTTATTTTATACCATGTGAGAAATAAATCGACTTTGGTTGTACTAAATACATGAGAAACAAATACAATTGCTATATTTCCAAGTTGTTAAGCATTCTTGGTTTGGTTAACTATCTGATCTTCTATTAGGAGTATGTTACATTCTGCAATGTGGTGCTCAGTTAACGTTTGGTTCATTTGTTGTGGTGTTTAGTTAATTGCTTGGTTCATTTCTGCAATGCGATGTTCAATTGTTGTGGCTGCATTCTCTTATTGTATTCCATATGAGGAATAAATCAAATTTGGCTGTACTTAATACATGAGAAACATATACAAGTGCTATATTTCCTATTTCTTAATCATGCTTGGTTTGGATAAATGGGGTTTCCATGTGGCTTGAATCACTCTGATGAATCTGCAATGTGCTTATTTTTCATCAACATATTTTCTATACCACTATATAGTGTGCCAATAGCTTCAAATATTAGTCGTTGGATATGCCCATCCAACGGTCCAAAGATGGAATCCTTGTTTATGCAAATCCATCAACATATTTTTTTATTCCTTTGCCCCATTTCCAATATAGAGAAGATATTTATGCACATCCTTGTTTTCAGGCCTTTCCAAAGAAGTTCACTAATGATTACCTTTCAAACCACCTCTATGGCCAGGAGGCAAGGAAAGTTTTCATACAACACCCACGGTTCAATATTGAAGTGTTCCTGAAGAGGACGAAGGATGGACGGTCAATCATCCACAGGCACTGGCCTAAAGTTGCAAAGACCTTCAACATGAATGAAGGCTCAATATTCGCCTTCTGCTTCAGCAGTTTTCCAGATGAGATGCATATGTTTATGTACCGTCTATGAACTAATTTTGAAAGGTTCTAGATGTTGCATGTGAAACTTGGTGCTGGTGCAGTTGTGTAATGGGGTAGCTGAGTGCTGAAGCTATATCATGTTCTACTCGAATGTATTTCAATTATGAAATCCTGACTGTTTTCTTGTATCTCAACTGGAATTGGCGGCTGAAGTCGGCAGTGCTGCAGTAGGACGTGTGGAAGTAGAGGATGTACATGGTTTTCATGATGAAGATCGACCTACAGAAAAATTAGTTCGCGCCAATGTTTGTCGATCCTGCACTTCACATTTAGCTTTGCAAGCAAGATGGAATAAATGAGTGATATTATTATACTCCTTATACTCTGGAATGGTTTGAATCGCTCTATTTAATCCACCCATAAAACATGCAAGCATGGCTTCATTATCCTCAACAATACCACATCTAATAATGAAAGTTTGTAATTCCTGATAATGTTCCTCTACAAAAAATTGCCTTGTTTTAAATGTTGTAGTTTTGGAGTAATTCACGTTGATAATATGGTGAAACCCAACGAGTACACATAGAAATTTTCAACACAGCCCAAGTAGTAGGGATATTATCATGATATAATACAATGTTCAGACCACCAAACAGAAGCAAAATTAGTGAAAGCAACAACAACACGTATATCCTCAGGATAATGTAAGCATGTGAAACATTGTTCAGTTTCTAACTCCCAAGTAAGATAGACATCAGGAATGTATCTACCCTCAAACGAGGGAATATTTAATTTTAGTTAGGAATATGGTCATAATCTCGTACCTGAGGTGGTGGTGCAACCCTACCATTGCGATTATATGCATGAGGACGACCTAGTGGTGGTGGTGCTGGTGGTTGCACGTAGTTCTGTTTTTTACCAACCTCATCCTCATAATAGTCCGCCTCCTCTGTAGTAGCAGCAAGAGCTACAAAAGCATCAATAGCAGTAGCAGTGGCACCAGAAGTTTCTCCTGGCTCAAGAGGAACACGCTTTGCTCGTCCTGCTGGATCGCGACATGGAGGTGATTGTTGATGTTGTTGCAATGCTGCAACAGAGGCACCTGGTGGTTGTGGTAGACGCACGAGTACTTCATCAAACTTGGCATCCTACTTGGTGCCAATTGTCTTCTAATGTCATCAATCCTCTGTAGTACCTTTCCAAAGTTGGCCATCACATCTTGCATCTGTTCACTCAATATTTGTTGAAATTCATCATGTAGTTCCTTTTTTGTCATGTAGTCCCAGTCCAGATTTTGCGCTTGTGATCCTGTCATGGTTAGTAGTAAGAGAAACACACAAGAATATGTCCTACAGACTACTAAGAGGATCTGGTGGAAAGTTACATATCCATCAACTTAGTCACAAATTCTTATCAGTTCTTACTAAGCAGCAAACAGTGATTGGCTCCCGTTGTAGTCAAAACTCCTCAAAGCTTGGATAGAGTGATTGCCGGGTGGTGTCAAACGCACATTGTAGACGCATGTGGAGCCGGGAAGGCTTATAATATGGTAGCAAAAAGGGTCAGCAATAATCAATTCAGAGATGCAATGTTGAATAAACGCTCAATGATGGTACTATGCTGGTCCTAGGCTAGACTGTGCTAGAGACGCGAGCCTAGAACACTAACAAAATCACTATAATGGCGAGTGTCTCAATACTCTTCCCAGGTTAAAATAATAGGATAGGCACGAAATTTTTTGACTTAGTTTTTTTTCTAGGCCATACCATCACAAGCGGTGGTGGTATATGGTAGGGGCGATGATGATGGTGTGGTCGCGGCGTGACAACTTGTGAACAGAACTCAAAACTCTAAAGAACTAGACGCTAAGACCAGCAACTTGACATGACGATGCAACCGCAAATTCAACAAAGAAAAATACTGAAAATATTATGCGAAGGCTCATATTGGTTCTGGTATGATGAACTAACCCTAGTTTTTTGTGGCTTTTTTCTGGACTGTAGGTATGGAGAATAGATGCGATCTAAACTACGAAAAATTAGAAAATCTCACCAAGTAACCTGGAAATCTGATACCACTTGATAGAGGCAAATGTGTCCCGTCTTTTGATGAGACTGTGATTAGCGTTTTTTGAGGAGTAGACTTTGACGATCCGACTATGAACGTGCGAGGACGTCGCGCCTTAGCAATCACTAAACCAACTCCGAGAGGTTGTTGACCATGCCCAAGCATGATCAACCTGACCACGAGGGTGTATTTCCTACAAGCAAATGAAGAACAAGCAAGAAACTGAGATTGCAATCTGGATATTGCGAATATAAGAGGAAAGTTTAATTGACGAAGGTGGGGTTCTGTGACGTCTTGGTCTAGCCGTTGAAAACAAATGAAGTACGCAAAGTTGCAGCTATGGAGAACTTTAATCTAAAAAAACACAAAGTCTAAACGATGCCCTAAGGGTTGTATATATGGAGGAGTAGGGGGGAATTTTGTGACCCCTTGGCGGAGGGGTCTGAAACCAACACTTAACTCTGATTCCCCACACAACGGACTCTAAAAACAGCCTATAGTGAAGTATTTTGAAATTACATGGGCCTGACCCAATAATAAGGTGACACAACAGCTATAATATCCTCTGGACAAAATTTGTGAAGTAGCATCTTGTATATTTTGTCCAAGCCTTCATGCACTCATTATGGTGGCTTCAAAGTTGTGAAATCATCACTTGAAACTACGTTCTTGTTTCCCTTGTGCGTGCCATCAACTCCATGCTTGTTCTGGCTCCAATGTTTCTAGTCCAAGCTAGGCCTTCATCTGGAAGCAAAACTAATGTATCCAATTTAGGCAGCGGCATATTCTCACAAACATTAGAATTATTAGCAAGAAACAAAAGTACCTGGTAATTTAATTGGTGTGCGTGAGCTCTCGTAATTGGTCCAGTATGTATAGTAGTAGGGGTTGTGCGTGTAACAATGGTATTGATTTCCTCATCAGAAACATATTAAAAGTCATGCAAAACTGAGCCATAGACATGCTAAATGGGTTGAATTCATTGAGATTTTCCCTTATGTCATAAAACACAAGAAGGGTAAAGAAAATGTTAATGCTGATGCATTATCTCCTTGTTATACTGTGCTTTCAGAATTTAACTTTAAAGTATTTGGTTCGGAGACCATCAAAGATCAATATGTGCATGATGCAGAATTTAAAGATGTATTGTAGAATTGTAAAGAAGGGAGAACATGGAACAAGTTCGTCATTAATGATGGATTTGTGTTTCGTGCTAACAAGCTATGCATTCCAGCTAGCTCTGTTCGTCTTTTGTTATTGCACGAGGCGCATGGAGGAGGATTAACGGGACACTTTGGCGTCAATAAGACAGAGGACCTACTTGCTACACATTTCTTTTGGCCAAAAATGAGATGGGATGGTGAGCGATTTGTTGCTCGCTGCACTACATGTCAAAAAACTAAGTCATGACTCAATCCTCATGGTTTATATATGCATTTGCCTGTACCTAGTGTTCCATGGGAGATATATCTCTGGACTTTGTTTTAGGTTTACCTCGAACAAGGAAGGGGAAGGATATCATATTTGTGGTCGGGGATAGATTTTCTAAAATGGCACACTTCATACCATGTCATAAAAGTGATAATGCTACTAATGTTGCTGATTTGTTCTTTCGTGAAATTATTCACTTGCATTGTGTGCCAAATACAATTGTTTCAGATCATGATACGAAGTTTCTTAGCCACCTTTGGAGATGTTTACGGGCTAAGTTGGGGACTAAACTTCTCTTTAATACTACATGTCACCCAAACTGATGGACAAACTGAAGTAGTCAATAGAACATGTCTACTATGCTTAGGGCTATTTTGAAGAATAAGCTTAAATTGTGGGAAGAATGCTTGCCTCATATTGAATTTGCTTATAATCATTCGTTGCATTCTACTACTAAGTTGTGCCCTTTTGAGATTGTCTATGGTTTCCTGCCTCGTGCACCCACTGATCTGTTGCCCCTTCCATCTTCGGAGAAGGTTAATTTTGATGCTAAACAACATGCTAAATTGATCTTAAAAATGCATGAGTTAACTAAGGAAAACATTGAGTGTATGATTGCTAAATATAAACTTGCTGGAGATAAGGGTAGAAAACATGTTGTCTTTGCACCTGGAGATCTTGTTTGGTTACATTTGCGTAAGGATAGGTTTCCTTATTTGCGCAAATCTATGCTAATGCCACGTGCTGATGGTCCTTTTAAGGTGTTAGAGAAAATAAGTGATATAATGCATACAAACTTGAGTTGCCTGCATATTTTGGGGTTAGTCCCGCTTTTAATATTGCAGATTTGAAGTCGTATTTGGGTTGTGAATATGAGCTTCTGTCGAGGACGACTTCAATTCAAGAAGGGGAGGATGATGAGGACCTCAATACTACAGTTAAACCCACGATCCCTGCAGCTACATATACTGGACCAATTACTAGAGCAAGGGGAACAAGAACGGAGTTTCAAGTGATGATTTTAGAACTTTGAAGCCACCATAATGAGTGCATGAAGAATTGGACGAAATATACAAGATGCTACTTTGTAAATTTCGTCCAGAGGCTATTATAGGTGTTGTGTCACCTTATTATTGGGTCAGGCCCATGTAATTTCGAAATAATCAGTATAGGCTATGTTTTTAGAGTCCATATGTGTGGGGAAACAGAGTTATGGTTGGTTTCGGACCCCTCATCCAAGGGGTCACGATATCCCCCCCTATTCCTCCATATATACAATACAACCCTTAGGGCATCCTTCAGACTTCAGGTTTTGTTTAGATTAAAGTTCGCCATAGCTGCAACTCGTGTACTTCTTTGTGTTCAACGACCAGACAAAGACGTCACAGAACCCCACTTTCATCAATAAAGCTTTCCTCTTATATTCGCAATATCCAGATTGAAATCTCAATTTTTTCTTGCTTATTCTTTAATTGCTTTGCAGGAAATCTCAATAACCCACAAAAGTTGGTTTAGCAATTGCGAAGTCATAACGTCTCGCATGTTCATAGTCAGATTGTCAAAGTCGACTCCCACAGGAAATGATAGCTATCTCATTGAAACATCGGGACACCTTCGCCTCTATCATGAGTGATTGGTGAAATCATCACCGACTGGTTCCATTGTTTAGTCCGTGTTCTATGTGATTTGCTTTGTCTGCACAACATCTACACTATGTCTACAGAACATCAACGTATATACTTATGAGAACATGATTTCATGACCAAATTAAGAATACAATTACATAAGTGACTACACACATAACATTTCCACAAACCAAAGTGAATAGTTACATGCATAGTAAACTAGGAGAAGCGATCATCTAATCATCTACTTCTTGTTGTGATGACGCTTGTCATTTCTCTGCTTCTGGCTGCATCCCTGGCCATTTTTTGGAAGGAGGCACTTCCTCATGTCAACGATCCGCTTGTACATCTTGTAGCTCATGTACGCCTCCTTGGCCGTGTACACAACGTGAGCTTTGTCGAGTTTCTCCATCCAGGCCGAGTACCACGCATGCTTGTCCTTGTTGCAGGAATCCTTCATGTCTCAGTAGTAGGGGTCGATGATGGCCACGGTAAGGTAAACTAGTGAGTCCTTCTCATGCTTCTTCCTGCCCCAAATCTTCTATTGGCCCTGGATGTCGACAAGATTCTGGCAGGCGATGACCGAATTCTTGAGCACCTTTACATCGTTGGTGATGTCCGCCGTAGCAAACATGTATTGGGGGCAGTTGACAAACCTGGCAAAACGCTCGCAAGGCCTTGTGGCCAGGCAGTAGTGGTACACAAGCATGTGATTGTGCACGCACATTTGGGCGACCTTGACCTTGGGACGAGACCCAGCATGAGACCAGGTGTACTCGAGGTCGAATCTGACCACCTTGTACTTCTCCTCAGCAAGCAACACCTCCATGGTGTGGACGGAGTGCTCCACCCAGACGGGGTTGTTGGTGTACACCGCCGAGAGCTCCGTGAACCTTCTGTGGGTGTCCACCACGGCATGCATGGTGAACTGCTGCTCGTCGTCTACAGCTGCTCGGAGCACCATTGGAGATGCGCACAATACCCTCTAAGAATTTGTCATCGTGGGTGTGCTTCTTGCAAAACAGGGGCACGGTTGAAAGGTTGAAGAGACACAAGGGTTAAATGGCCGCTGTAATAAATGGGGGCCAGTCAGCCTATAATCGTCACGTCTTGTCACCGAGTTCATAGCGGAGGATTCGAATGCATGCTTGAGCACCCCACACACGTTTCGTGTGAAAATGTGTGGGGTCAAATGGGCGCTAAATGTATCATTGGTGATCCTGTTCCCGCGCAACCACGCAGTTTACCGCACAAGCTTCCCACCCAGCTAGTTTGGCCATGCGCTTACTAGAAGAGGGGAAAATCAAGGGTATTTACTGCCAAAAAGCTTTGCAAAAATGAAGTGTGTGGAATGACTTCGGCCATAAGTTTACCCGTGGGTGATGAGGTCAATGTTACATAGAAGGGTAATGATGAACACTCGAGTGCAATAATTAATTCTGCACTTTATAGGGCACACGGTTGAAGAAATCAACTATGCGCTATAGTGTCGAATACGGCAGTCTAGTAAGCTATACAGATCATCTGCGATGAGATCAACAGGGGAAACACATTCGAGAATGGTAAATAAAACCTAAGTCCATTGCATATTAAGGTCAAAATTTTACTACCAATATAAAAGTCTCATACGATGCCATTTCAAAGATTGTACCACAAAAGCCCGAAATATTACAAGGTTCAAATTCCATAGTCATATGGCTTAAATTCAAAGATTACAAGGTTCAAACTGATATTAGAAATGAATTCAGCTCATGCAGCTGCAACCACCCTCGCCGATCAGTTGAACATGGATATAAGAGAGGTTCAAACTGATATTACCACTTGTAAGGCTTGTTTCGAAACCTCATCAATTTTGCAAAGGGATCAACCACTAACAAGTCAAGTATGGGCTTGACATAATGACTTCCGATTACTATATTAACTGAAGTTCCAAAATGAAATGTAACTTCTTCAGAGCATTCTCCATTCTGCCGCAGCAGCCAACGCTAATCAACAAACCATCCATTTTTGCAAAATAAATGTAGGACAAACCTCATTACCTTCAGCACCCTTGTTCTTACAACAAAGAATCTGGCGAATATAATCTCCGGTAAGGTCCGCCGTTAGGAGTTCAAAGTAATTTCTTATAGATGCAGATCTAGGCATTCTAAATGATTGTTATATTGCATCACATTATCCACCATCGAGCCTAATCTTATCTACAAAAGGAGAGAACGTATTAGTGCTGACATGCAGTTTTGAACACTACTGCAGGCCTATTAGGTTTGCAGGATTTCTAAAATACACTAACATGCCATCTTCAATCCTACAGGATTAAAATGTGACGAGGACATGCCTACATTGGATACAACCAAAAATATTGCATACATGTATATTTGTGAGGTGTTTTCTGATGCAAACAATGAAATAATTTATTTATGTTATCCAGAACAAGAATACTTCACAAGCCATGTCTAATTGCACGTGTATGGCACATTTGTACAATCCAGATATGAAGATAAGGGAAAAAGAGAAGTTTAGGTGTTGTTCAAAAAGTACTGTCACGTCACTTTTGGGCCAAGAGAAGATGGAGTCCAAGTTTCTCACATTCTAGATTCAGATTCAGACATCACTGACATACCAGAATCAAAACGCTAGAACTCTTTCATATGGACTCCGAATTGGGTATTTCTTTCTTTGTTGGAAAGTATATTTCATGCTCTTTCCAGCCTATTTGGATTCACCGTCAAATTCATCCGAAGCGTTGATTTATCAACGAAACAATCTGATGCTGGAGGAGAATCCGAGTCAAACTACAAGTCCAAAGGTGTTGCATCACCTCCACTTGGGCCCATGAGCCTTCTACAACCTAGGGTTTGTTTTAGGATTCCTTGGGACATCCTCCCATCTCCTTGGCCTCCACCCCTTGCTCTTATATAAGTAGATCCATGTAGTAGCTTTTTCCTTGGAATTTGTTTAGTTAAAAGTTAGCCATTGCAACTTCGTGTACTTCCTTTGTGTCCAACGACCAGACCAAGACCGCTTTCGGATCCCCATCTTTATCAATACTTCATCTATATTCGCAATATTTAAATTGCATTATTATGTTCTTGCTTGTTCTTTGATTACGTGCAGGAATAGGCCTTCGTGCTCAGGCTGATCTTGCTTCCAGCATCGTCAGTAACCTTAGAAGATTGGTTTAGCGATTGCTAAGCCACAACGTCGTGCACGTTTGTAGTCGGATCGTCAAAGTTGTCTCCACCAAATCAATAATTGTCATCTCATTGAAAGATCGGGACACCCTCGCCTCTATCAAGTGGTATCAGTTTTCAGGTTACTTGGTGAGAATTTCTAGTTATCCCTAGATTAAAATTATTTTCTAACCTATTGTCCAAGAAAAAATCCACAAAAAAAGTTAGATCAATTCATCATTTGTCCTAGCCAGTCTGAGCCTTTGCAATTTTGTTTTCATTGTTTGCATTATTGCATCATCGGTTGCATCGTCGTGTCGAGTTGTTGGTCTTAGTGTCTAGTTCGTTTAGAGTTTCGCGTTCTGTTCACCATAGTCACGTCGTCGCTGCACCGTTATCCCTTCCGCTGTCCACCACCCCATCCATCAATTTCCACCACGTGCTACCTATCGTTCATTGTCAATCATAGTTGAGGTCATTCACATCTTTGCTTGATCCAATCTGCATCTTATCTAGCTTGTCTTGGAAAGAGGGAGAGAAAAAAAGGCAGAGAGAAAAAAAGAGAGAAAGAAGTTCTAAAAAGTCAGAGAAAAAAGGAGAGAAAGAAAAATAAAAATAAAGTGAGAGAAAAAAAGAGAGAAAAAAAGAAATTTTGGATCTATCAAGAATCAATCTCGTACCTGAATTCGGATTGGAATCTGTTTTGCGCGGTGTTCAGTAAAACATGCATATCTTTTTCATGCGAAGTCCGTTTTGGCTCCACGTGTACTCAAATTAAAGCTAGCGACGAGCCGCATCTGAATAGTTGCAAAAATCTTCTAAATACATCTTTTTGCCCTTCGAAGTTTGTGCATATAGCTTATTCCAGTTTTTCAGGCCAGCTTTAGAATTCTTTGACTCCTCATATCAATTCGGAAATTGAGTGATTATTTTTGCATGGGAAAGCTTGAGTTAGTTGCATTCTTTGAAAAAAAATATCAGAAAATTGGCTCAAACCTTTCAAGAGGAAAGTTGGACAGAGAGTTGTTGTATATCCTGCCTGGTAGTTGTTTTTCATCATTATCTTTACTGCCGTTGTGATCTTCACTTATATCTTGATGTCTAGAGCTACTTTGTATCCTATATTGATGCTAGTTGTGCTACGTCGTGACCTCATTAGTGTTCTAGGCTCGCGTCTCTAGTCTGGTCTAGCCTAGGACCAGCACAGTACCGTCGTTGAGCGTTTATTCAACATTGCATCTCTGAATTGATTATTGCTAATCTTTTGCTACTATATATAGCCAACCCAGCTCCACATATTTCTACACAGTGTATACGTACGTTCCCATGGCTATCTCTTTACTCAATCTTTGGGTTATTTGACACCGCTGGTTGCCTGTCACCACCTGCTGCTCAGTAAGAACTTGTAAGATATTGATATTTGCTTTACTGTGAGCGCTTTACTCAATCTTTGGGGTTATTTGACACCGATGGTTGCCTGTCACCACCTAATGCGTGGTAAGAACTTGTAAGATATTGATATTTGCTTTACTGTGAGCGCTTTACCACCACATCCTAGTAGTTCATAGGAACATTATTCTCAAATTTTGTTTCTTGTTTCTACTAATCATGACAGGTCCTGGAGATAGATGTTCTTAGACGGCGGATACATCTTCACCATCACGAGAGGTGGGACAACACACACAAGCACATGGTAAGGTTACCTATTTACCATCATTTGAGGGTAGATTTAATCCTGCTATTTATCTTGCTTGGGAGCTTGAAGTAGAACAAGTTTTTAGTCACGATGATTTTTCTGAACTTGAGAGAGTACGAGTTGCCACTAGAGCATTTATTAGTTTTGCTTCTGTTCGGTGGAGTGTGGATTGGAAGAAAAACATTGATAACCAACTCACGACTTGGAAAGATTTGAAAGCTGTAATGAGATAACATTTTTTTCCTCCTTAGTATCGTCGTGAATTACTTCACAAATTAGAACAATTAAAACAAGGCAGTAATATTGTTCATGCTTACTACCAAGAGTTCAAATCTTATATGCATCATTGTGACATAGAAGAATCTAAGGATGATACAATGAATAGATTTTTTGGTGGTTTGAACCATGATATTCATGTAAGATTTCACTATATTCCTCGTTGCATTACTGGTATGTATGTTTGTGCTTGTACCTTTGAGAGATCGATACAGGAGGATGCATTGGGTGACTACAACAACTACTATTCCAGTTCATGCTCACCACCACCGGTTGGTTCCTCCACCGTTGCACCTACTAGAGAAGCCACACCTCAGATTGTGAGCACGACATCATCTCAAGAGTATGGTACATTGTCATTGTCCGTACCTACATTAGCTACGTCTGTGCGAAAAGGTAATAATAAAGGTATTGATAATATAACTTCACATGAGAATGACGCATACTTAGTTAACTTGAATACATCATGTGTCGAGTTACCTGTTTATTTGAGCACACCGCCTATTTTATAGAATCATGTTACTATCATGAATGTGTCATACGATCAAACAACTGAAATACCAACAATTTTGAGTGCACCCAGAGAATTAACCGTTGAAGCAAAAGAGCCAATGATTAATCATTTTGATAGGACCTCTAATCTTGGTGATGATTCTGTGTCAAATGACTTATTATATGTTTGCTTATTTAAGCATGTTGTAGCATGTAAATTTGATGCAAGTAAGGTTTGTTCACCAATGTTGGGATGGTTTAATGATGAACATTGTCAAACTTTCGAAATGAATAAGAGCCTCACTTATATGTCCAAACTGAGTTGCAATATTTTCATGCCTTCTACTTCTTGTGATAATATTTTGGCTTTAGATTTTATGAACTATGAAAGTTACTCATGTATACATGTGTCATATGTGCAAAAACCAAGGGAAGTAAAAAATGGATAACATATACATATACAACTTGTACACCTTGTCTCTTTTGTTAGCCACATTTCAAATTAAGCAACACTGAGGACGGCTTTGATTTCAAGAAGGGGAGGATAATGAGGACATGACTACATTGGATACAACCAAAAATATTGCATACATATATATTTTTGAGGTGATTTCTAATGCAAAAATTGCAATAATTTATTTATGTTATCTAGAACAAAAATACTTCACAAACTTTTGTGCCATGTCTAATTGCAGTTGTATGGGACACTTGTACAATCCACATATGAAGATAAGGGAAAAATAGAAGTTTAGGTGTTGTCCAAAAAATCCTCTCACGTCACTTTTGGGCCAAGAGAAGATAGAGTCCAAGTGTCTCACGTTCTAGATTCAGATTCGGACTGCACAGACATACCAGACTCAAAACGCCAAGAACTCTTTCATACAAACTCTAAATTGGGTATTTCTTTTTTTGTTAGAAAGTAGATTTCATGTTCTTTCCAGCCTAGTTGGATTCACCTTCATATTCGTCCGGAGCGTTGAGTTATCGACTAAACAATCTGACGCTGCAGCAGAATCCGAGTCAAACTACAGGTCCAAAGGTGTTGCATCACCTCCACTTGGGCCCATGAGCCTTGTACGACCTAGGGTTAGTTTTAGGATGCCTTGGAACGTCCTCCCACCTCCTTGGACGCCACCCCTTGCTCTTATATAAGTAGATCCATGTAGTAGCTTTTTCCTTGGGATTTGTTTAGTTAAAATTTAGCCATTGGAACTTCGTGTACTTCGTTTGTGTCCAACGTCCAGACCAAGACCGCTTTCAGATCCCCACCTTTATCAATACTTCATCTATATTCTCAATATTCATATTGCATCATTATATTCTTGCTTGTTCTTTGATTGTGTGCAGGAATAGACCTTCGTGGTCAGGCTGATCGTGTTTCCAGCATCGTGAGTAACCTCAGGAGATTGGTTTAGCGATTGCTAAGGCGCAACGTCGTGCACGTTTGTAGTCGGATCGTCAAAGTCATCTCCACCAAATCGATAGTTATCATATAATTGATAGATCGGGACACCCTCGCCTCTATCAACATGGGCATTTGATTACAATCTAGAAAAATATAGCCTTCTTCACAAGAGGTTGGAGCGGATGTTTGTAGCGAGCGCGTATGACCATCATTAAAACTGAGCTCCTCGAGCTGATCTAATGCGGGGGATGGGAACCACTAATCAAGATTGGCTCTATCCTTCCCGTTGGAATGGAACTTGCCCGTCATAAGGCCTCTGATTGGGCCATGGTGACTGCTGAGGATCTGGGACAACGCGTCCAAGCTTTTGCAATAGCCATGGCAGAGCTTGTGGGCATTGATGAAGTCGAGAGGGGTGGAGTGCCATAGGGGCTGCCACCTCTGGGAAAGGATGATTGTTGTACCCCATATTTGATTGGGAGGAGGGAGATGATGATTATGAACATATCATTGAGGAGGCTACTATTGAAGTCTAGGCCTGCTGGAGTCGCTTGCAGTTCTTGCTTGACCCGCCTCCGCTTGTTGGCAGCCTCGTCCTCCACCTCCGGAGTCTCCTCATTGGCGGCGCTTTCTGATAGAACTAGGAGTACAGGGAATATTTAGTTAAAATAGTGCAAAAGATAATTGTATTGGTAACTAGAAATTAGTAGGTAGGAATAGAGTAAGAAAATGGAATAACAATTGCTTGCTTAAATAATACATAATTCCTTTGATATTGTTGGGTAAATCAACATGCAGATACTTGAAAAGAACACTTACTTTGAACAAAGTCTGGGTAGATGATATCGTTGGGGAAGTTAGCATATATCTTATGACCATGCTCTTTTGTGTGCAGTGCAATTTTAGTGCCAGCTTTCACTACACAAAACTTAGAAATGTATGTCCAAAGGCCCGTACCAAAATAGGAGTGACCATGTTCATCAAGTATTACAGAAGCAACGATTGTAATTCTATGGTTTGTGGTTAGTATGACATCCCTGCAGTCTTCAATTTTGTAAAGGGCAAGATTGCATACCATAGATGTTGTTGCATAGCAAGGGTTGTACTGCAGAAAATGGTAAGATTGTTAAAGAATATGGTAACATCAAAATATGGGAGTAATTGAAAGAACAACACATAAGTTTAAATAAAAGGACAAAAATTTATAATTAAACAGATAGTGTAATCATGATGTCATGTAAATATGAGAGTAATTGAAAGAACAATACATCATTACTTTGTCTAACATAGAAAGAAGAAAAATATCCCCTTTGATGTATATGTTGCATGTGGCACCTTTTATCCAAATGTAGCAATATATAATATATGTTCAGGAGAGTAGGCCATGCCAACCGAGGAAGGGTGAGATTGAACATACCGTGTGCCTCCTAAAGTCATCTGGTACAGTGACACGGAATTGCATGGATGTCTGGCCGAGGCTGCAAAGTCCTGATGTGTCGGTGCACTGTACACTCTATGAATGAAAGAAAACCATCAAATCATCTTGAAGAAAAATGAATTCACGACGATTTCGGTCGGGTGATTAAAGGAGGCAGATGAACTGGGATAAGAGATGAGAGAATATCTCGGTAAATTAGTTATCTTGTTGTCCATGAGAAAAAACCTCAATATCACGGATTCCCCAATCGGACTGAGCTGGGTCGAAGCGAGCAGCGTCCAGAAAGTAGATGGTGATAGGAGGCGACAAGTGAAAGTGGCAAAATGCAGTGGGGTGTGCCGGCAGCCGTCTGCTGTCGGTGTACTAAAGTTTGGGCCCTTTAGTACCCCATACTTGTGCAGGGAAGTTGTAGCCGTACTTGCTGCAAGGCTTGACGGGGACAACTGGAAGCAAATACGAGACGACCAAGGAAGCATTCAAACCAATAGTAAGAAAACAGAAGACCTAAAGCTGGGCTTCCGGCAAGATTCTTGCCGGGATGGTTGCGGAGCCCCGGCAAGACCATCACCCTTGAGGTTGAGAGCTTTGACACCATCGACAATGTCAAGGCCAAGATATAGTAGCGTCTGCGTGGTGGCATGCAGATCTTTGGGAAGACTCTCACCGACACGGTTTGGCCACCCTACCGCCGATCCACCGCAGCGACTAGCCTGCCAACCTTGCATTGCAAGCCTCATCATCCTCTATGTGTGTCGAGATGGGGTGAGGCGGTGATGGACGGGATGGGCTCCTCTTTCGTGCCCCAAGAAAGTTGGGGACACATAAACGGTGCATTAAGTGCGTTTGTCCTAAGACGGCAGTGATAAGCATGTACACTGCACAACTTTACACCTCTTGTATGCACTGTACGCCACTGTGGCAGCCCCTTAGACGTATAAAAGGATGCCCAAGGTGATGCGGAGAAGGACTTTTGGACTTTCTCACCCAGTTTGCATGCATAGCAACTAGCCAGAGCTCACGAACCCTCAATACACCGGATCCGGCTTGCCTGCTCCCTTCTCATGCTCCCATCGATGCTCCCACTTCATCCTATGGTTGTCTTTTTTCCTTTTTCCTTTCTAATCTAATCATCTCCCCCCTGATTTTAAGGGGGTGGGGCCGGGTCTTATTTTGTTCCAATCAAATCATGCCACATATACGGGAGCACGGATGGGCACACACGCGGGGAGCAGGCAAGTCTCGTCCTAATACACCAAGGCAGGAATAGGGTTTTACGCTTCTCAGCGGCATGTACCTTGGTAAAAATCTCTCGTGTTCATCATTGGATCTGCTCTTCATGTGCACCTTCTTGCCTGCCGAACCGTTGAAGGGATCCACGTGATCTCATAGCTGTCGTTTCTCCGACATCATTGGCGCGCCAGGTAGGGGGCAAGGTTGCTCGAACCTGATCTAGCAGTTAGCGCATTAGTTTTTTCAACATCTTCATCACCATGCTTCCCAAGAGAAAGGGTATCATGGCGATTGGTTCATCTGCGGCCGATCTGACCGTACCAACATAGATGGGTGACAGGATGGACGCGGGTGGAGGAAGAGGTGGAGATCATGAGCTTCCATGACATTCTGGCGAATGGAGCCAGGCGAGCGGTATCATCCGAGGACGTGACGACGGCCCGCACACCACTGGACCCAAGGATGGAGTCATGCTACCTACGGGCGGCGCAGCAACTTCCAAGACAACCCCGCCGACACATCCACCGCGGTCTTCACAGGTCATGCGCGATGAGCAGCGTTGCGACGTTGGTGACCCCAAGCGTCCCCATGGAAAGAGCCCTCAGCTTCATTCTCGGGATGCGCGGGGCCAGCATGCACGCCAAGAGGCCGGTTGAAATGACGCACGACCGCAGGACCGTGATGGAGTTCCTTATAACATGGTTAGTTGTCAGAGAACCTCACATTCTTCGCGCCTGTCACTGCCGCCTAAACAAGCAGAAGCATTGGCGCGAGCGCAGCTACTCCTGGATTTTCCTCCCGCTGTGGAGAAGCTCAAAGAATGGACAGCTGCTATTCAGAGCCTCACTGGTTTTGCCAATGGAGATGGGCAGCAGGAGGTGGGACCCTCATGGCGTCGGTCCATCGAGCTGGCGCGTGCCGATGACGGAAGAATCGGAGGTGGTGCGACCATGGTGCACTCTCCTCCACAACGACAACAGTGGTCGCCAGCTTAGCAGATGGATGCCCGCGATGATGGATTCACGACATTGTCCGGTCCGTGAACACGCCACGATCAATGTCAAGTTCTTCGGGAACGAGTCAAAGAAGACGCTCGGAAACCATCGAGCGGCGGCGGGATGCGCACCATCAATCTGACAAGCGTGCAGGGCCCACTGTGGACAAGCCTGTGCTAGGGGATTCTGGTGACTTACCTTACAAGGTGGGTTGTCTAGCTTTTACCCATGGGCTACGACGAGTCCAGTGGCCTACTTCCCGCACGTTCAAACCAGAGGTCCCAGAGAAATACGACAGCAAGACTCACCCACCAGAGTTCCTAAGCATCTACAGCATTGCGCTGCATGCTGCTAAGGCTCGAGACAACAAGGTGCTCGCCAACTACTTCCCGTTGGTACTCAAGCCCAACATCACGTCGTGGTTGATGCACCTGCTAGGAAATTCCATCTCTTCTTGGTCGGATCTGTGTCACGAGTTTGTTGCCGCCTTTATCGGAGGCCACCAAGCTCCTGGCCAGGCAAGTGATTTACATCTCATCCCCCAGAAAGAGGGTGAAACCTTGCGCAAGTACATACAGAGATTCAGCTATGCACAGTACAATATCCCAGACATTCAACCTGCCACCGCTATTAGCGCGTTTCATCAGAATGTCCGTAATCACAAGATGCATGGAGAGATGGCGTTGAACAAGGTTAGGGATGTTGCTGAGCTTTATGTTTTGGCCGATAGATGTGCTCGAGCTGAAGAAGGAAGTGTTGGATTTCGGGTTCCGGCAGACCCTTGAGGTTCGAACACTGGGGTGCACGCGGAGATCACACCCCCAGCCTACCCATGTTTCACCACCTCGCTAGGATCTAAACTACTCAAAGAACAACACAAGGGACACAAGATTTATACTGGTTCAGGCCACCATTGTGGTGTAATACCCTACTTTAGTTTGTGGTGTGTGGATTGCCTCTGGGGCTGATGAGGAACAGTACAAGGGAAGAACAGCCTCGCGAGGGTCTGTTCTTGGTTGGTGCGATGAACTGCTAGGGGAGTTCAGTCGCCTCTCTCTCTCTCTCTCTGTGTGTGTGTGTGTGTGTCTTGGGTGCAGATCCGATTGATCTAGATGCCCTACCCTGTGGGTGGCTAGTCCTATTTATAGGCGAAGGCCCCGGGCCTCTTCCTAAATATTGAGCGGGAAGGGCGCCAACAATTGGCCATTTTGAAGGGGAACATCTAGTACACTTATCCTGACTAAAGTTGGTCCTCGCCTGCCAAAAGACCCTGACAATGACGCTGGCTTGGACTCCACGATGACCTCCGTTCTGCCGTCCCGCTGGTCTTGGTCTTGTTGCACCGAAATGGTTACCTTTGCTTGATACCCTTGCCTGCGCTTGCCCCCTTTGCACCAAAGGGGAAACAAGGAGTCTGCGCAGGCCAGCGCCCGCCTGGCGCCCGCCTGGCCTTGGTCGTCATGGCTTACGTCACGGGCACCTCATGAGGTACCCCGACTTGATCTCTCCGCCTCCTCGCGAGCCAGTCTGACGAGGCCGTGCCTGAGGAAGCCTCCTATCATCCGCCCCGCGAGGCTTGGCCCCTCGCGAGGGTCTTGAGCATGTGTTGACGAAGATGGGCCGTACTGGGCCACTCCTTGAGCCACGCCGTAGGCTGCAAGCAGGCAAGTCTGAGTACCCCCGTTCCCAGAATGCCGACAGGAAGGAAACACCCTGGCAAAGATGCCAGCGTGGGAACTGACTCCGGAGATGAAGACGTCCCTGCCCCGACAAAGAAAGGCTAACGGGGTAACAGGAAGCGCAAGGGAAAAATTGTGCTTGTCCTCGAGGGATTCAGCAACCCCGACACCGCCATGAAGGCCAAGGTTGACGACCCCGGCAAGGAGGTTGTTGGGTGTGCCGCCTGCTAGGCCTTGGTGGCTGCCGACAAGCCAAAGGGCTCCACCAAGCAATACAGCAAGATCGATCGTACCAAGGGCCATGACCTCCAGAACTACCAGCAAGTTGATCAGCTTGTTGAGAGGCAGAAAGATGAATATGAAAGGCGAGACAAGGAGAAGGGCCAGGATGGTGCTAAGGGGTCCGGCAAGAAGCACAGTGGCCGAGGAGGACGCCGCGGCAACGACAAACAATAGGAGAGGCCTTCTCGAGGCCGCGAAAAGAAAGAGGGGGATGATAACCACGAAGAGGACGATGAGTCCAGCGAGCATGAGTTTCAAAAAGCTACTGAAGCCATGAGGATTGATGGTGGCGACTCATTGCATTCTTCTCACTGCCAACTTAAACAGTGGGCACGCGAGATTAATGTGGCAGAACCATCGGTCGATGCCCGGGAGCTGTTCAAATGGTCAAACACGCCTATCATTTTTGATGCTGAGGATGACCCTGATTGCACAATGGCGGTCGAGTGTTTGCCATTGTTGGTTTCACCAACAATCTGCAACCTCAAAGTAACAAAAATGTTAGTTGACGGAGGGGCCGGATTGAACTTGATCTTGCCCGAGGTGATCAAGAGGTTGCAGATTCCTGATGAAGATCTCGAAGACACGGGCACATTTCAAGGGATCAATCTGGGAACGAGCTAGCCGAAAGGTAAAATCACACTACCAGTTACATTTGGTGGTGAGCTAAACCACAGGACGGAAAAGATCGTTTTTGATGTCACCAAGATCCCATTGCTGTATAACGGGATCCTCGGCCACCCAGCACTAGCCAAGTTCATGGCGACGTCACATTACCTGCACCGACCAACTCTACCGAGAGGCAGCTGTAGCACCTGCCACCAAGGTACCAGCTCCTGCCACTGGATCTCCCGGGAGGAAGAAGACCGGCAAGACCTCTTGCACCCACTCCGGCAAATGCAGCTCCTCGCAGTGCTGCGTTCCCGTCAAGGAAGTGCCAGACAGCTCCACCGACAAAACCAAGAAATCCAAGGCAGCTCCACTAGAAACTAAGAAGGTGCCCGCCAAGGAGGACGACGCAGGTGGAATTTTCACCATAAGTTCCACCCTCCGGAAATAGGAAAGCGCGCTCATCACTTTCCTGCGGGCGAATATCGACGCGTTTGCATGGCAAGCATTTGATATCCCCGGAGTTCCCAGGGAGGTTATTGAGCACCATCTTGCTGTCTTTCCTCATGTGTGGCCCATCAAGAAGAAGGTCAGGAAGCAAGCTTTGGAACATGAAGAGTTTATCATTGAAGAGATCAGGAAGTTGGAAGCGGCAGGTTTGGTCAGAGGAGTGCTCCATCCAATGTGGTTGGCAAATCCGGTTGTAGTGCGCAAGGCGAATGGAAAATGGAGGCTATGTATTGATTATACAAGTATCAATAAAGCCCATCCAAAGGATCCTTTCCCCTTGCCGCGCATTGACCAGATTGTGGACTCCACTGCCAGATGTGTCCTGCTGTCGTTTCTTGACGCTTATTCAGGGTACCATCAGATCTTCATGACGAAGGAAGATGAAGAGAAGACCGTGTTTATCACCCCATGTGGTACGTATTGTTTCATGCGGATGCCTTTCGGGTTGAAAACCGCTGGTTCAACGTTTGTAAGAGCGGTCCGGATTGGTTTTGAGCCCCAGCTGCATAGAAATATGGAAGCTTATATGATGACATAGTGTTTAAAACCATGACAAACAAAGCTCATACAAGATTTAGAAGAAACACTTGCAAACTTGCGCAAGATCAATCTGAAGCTCAGTCATGAAAATTGTGTGTTTGGCATTCCATCTGGCAAGCTTCTCAGATTCTTTATGTCTCAGCATGGGATCCAGGCATATCTCGACAAGATCAAGGCAATTGAGCAGATTGAGGCACCAAGGCGAGTCACATATGTGCGTCGACTTGCCGGCTGCGTTGCTACTGTAAGCAGGTTCATCTTCAAATCTGCTGAGCATGCCTTGCCCTTCTTCAAGATCTTGAAAAAGGTAGGTCCAACGAAATGGACTCTGGAAGCGGAGGCAGCGCTGCAGGATTTGAAGAGGTACCTTTCCTCTACGCCAACACTAGTCGCGCCTAAACCACCAGAGCCATTGCTGCTATATCTAGCGGCAACGAACCAAGTGGTTAGTGCTGCGCTAGTGGCGCAGAGAGAAGTCAACGAAGAAGCAGCGGCAGTGGCAAGACCGTCAAATGACGAGTCGGGACCCTCCCCGGCAGAGTTTGGAGCCGGCAAGGCAGGGTCTGCGCAAGAAAATGAAGCAGCACAGAGAAAGAAGATGGTGTAGCACCGAGTTTATTTTGTCAGCTCCCTTTTTCTAGGGGCTAGGTCAAGATACTCTGGTGTGCAAAAGTTGCTCTTCGGCCTCCTTATGGCCACAAGGAAGCTGCGCCATTATTTCCAGGCACATGAGATCACCGTCATCACCCGCTTCTCGTTGCAACGGATTTTACACAACCCAGATGTGACTGGAAGGATTGTGGAGTGGGCGTTGGAGTTGTCGAGCTTTGGTCTCAAGTTTGAAAGAACTTCAACAATTCAGAGCAGAGCCTTGGTAGAGTTCTTTGCAGAATGGACCTCAACGCCTGACGAAGAGATTCAAGAGATGACTCTCCCCGGCAAGGAAACGAGCCGAGAGTGGGTTATGTATTTTGATGGGGCTTTCTCGCTGCAAGGCACTGGTGCTGGCATGCTGCTTGTTGCGCCCACTGGAGAGCACCTCAAGTACGTATTCCAGATGCACTTATCCTGGGAGAGATCAACAAACAACACTGCAGAGTATGAAGCATTGCTTGCCGGTCTCAGGATCGTGGCAGATCTTGGAATCAGGAAGCTCATCATCAGCGGAGATTCACAGCTTGTCGTCAGACAAGTTAACAATGATTATCAGAGCCTGTTGATGGAAGCTTACTTAGATGAAGTGAGGAAATTGGAGGAACATTTTGATGGTACGCAAGTAGAGCATGTTCCTGGAGCAGCGAACAGCATTGCTGACGACCTGTCAAAATGTACTGCCCTCAAGTTACCGGTGGAACCAGGACTTTTGTGCTCCGATTGACCTAGCCATCTGTAGAACCATCGGTAGGGTAAGATAAGCGAAGGAAGTTGAGATCCGGCCAGTACTTTCCCGCAGAGCTCCCAGGAGCCACCGGCAAGGAAGTTGCCGGGGACAGCGCCAAGCTTGCCGGGGTGCGACAGGCTCCGGCAGGGCTTCAAGCCCTTGCTGTAGAGACAACTGCTCCCATGGTAGAAGACATGCCTCTAGTCCTTGCTTTCTAGCCTCAGGCTCCAGCATGGGCACAACACATCGTCCAATTCCTCCAAATAGGGGAACTCCCCGAGGAACAAGAGCAAGCGGAGAAAGTAGCCCGTCAGTCTAATATGTAACAGTTTGTGGACAATGTCTTGTACAGAAAAAGATCGAACGGTGTGAAATTGAAGTGCATTCCTCAGGAGGACGGACTGGAGCTAGTCGGCAGAGATACATGGAGGCATATGTGGTTCTCAAATAGGATCAAGGGCCCTTACCGGTAAGGTGTCCCGGCAAGGTTTATTTTAGCCCACTGCGCTCCAGGTTGCAACTACACTATTAACCATGTGCAATGCGTGTTAGTTCCATTAAAAGAAATTGCATCAGCCAGCTCAAGCTCTTCAGAAAATCCCTCTCTCCTAGCCATTTTCAGTCTGGGGGCTTGACATATTGGGCCCTTTTCCCAATGCTATCGAGGGCTTTGAGTACTTGTACGTCACAATCGACAAGTTCGTAAAGTGGCCAGAAGTGGAAGCAGTGAGAAAGGTGACATCACAGTCAGTCGTCAAGTTCTTTAAAGGATTGTTTTGTCGTTTTGTTGTGCCAAACAGAGCCATCACCAACAACGACACGCAGTTCACAAGCCACGCCTTCATGCATTATGTCCAAGACGTTGGCGGCATAATCTGTTTTGTTTCTGTTGCTCAACCAAGGAGCAACGGCCAGGCAGAAAGGGCAAATGCTAAAGTGCTGCTAGGTCTCAAGATGAGAACTTTTGATAGGCTGCACAAGTGTGGAAGACGCTGGATTGATGAGTTGCCGGTAGTTCTTTGGTCAATCAAGATGACACCAAACCGAGCTACTGGTCAGACACCCTTCTCCCTGGTGTACGGGGCGAAGGTAGTTCTCCCTAAGGAACTCATACACGGGTCATGTCGAGTGCTCGCTTATGATGAGTTTGAGCAAGAGCAATTGCGACAAGATGACGCTATGCTCCTAGAGGAAGATTGTCTTTAGGCTGCTGGGCGAGCTGCGCGCTACCAGCAAGCCTTGCCCCGCTACCATAGCCGCAAGGTTCATGCCCGAAGCCTTGAGGAAGGCGACCTTGTTCTTCAGCGCATTCAGTCCACCAAGAATTCTAACAAGTTGAGCCGAAGTGGGAGGGCCCTTATCGGGTAGTATGAGTCACCAGGCCTGGCATAGTCCATCTGGAGACCGAATATGGCATTCCAGTGAGCAACTCCTGGAATATCGAACATCTTCGTAAGTTTTATGCATAAGGCGCAGTTGTTGGGTCTCCTGACAACCACCTTTTATACCAGCCTTGTCGGCAAGGCATATAACCCTTTGTACAAAGCTAGGCGCAGACCCTGTGCGCAGTTGAATAAAGTTAAGTACTCTATAGTTCTTGTCGATTTTCATGTTTATCTATGTGCATGTTGGTCTGAGGTATTGTATTACGCTTGTTTCCAGCAAACACTGACGAACCACCAAGGTTCCATGCCCCTATTTTCTCATCTTTCTTTTTGTCAAAGGATAGAAGGTTCCCTCACGTGAAAGTTTGCCGGGGGGATGATGATATGGAGTACGGACACCAACAAGCGATGTCCCAGGTTGCATTTTGCAGGAAGGAGTACAACAACAAAAAGCTATGTTGCAAAACCTTGAGTAAATTTCTTTAAATGCAAAGTTATTTTCTTTGGGTGATTTCGGCTTTTGTATGGAAAACTTGCACGCAAAGGAACCTTGTCATGATAGGTTGCGCCCTTACTCTGTTTCGAGTCCGCTCAACAGCTTAAGTGGCTGAACTGAGAGTGGCAAGGTACCGTGCCGGCAGTGACACCCCCAACTGGCTGCCAGAGCCGTTCCTTAAAGCGCTCGCGGCAAGGGTGCGTACACCAGCAAGTTCCCAACGAAGCATAGGGTGTATGCCATACAGAGGGAAAATCAGACAAGAGAGATAGCATGCATTCATCCAAAACACAGCAAGTTATATTACATCAATAGTCGCCATAGTTCTAACTTAAGATAGACTACCTTGGACATGGATTCATGGCGGCAAGAAGAAGTGAAGCGGCTAGTCCCTGCGCCTGCCTTCGATTCTCTTGACTTGATCTACCCTATCGACGATGGGTGCGACAAGCTCTTCGAGTGCCTTGCAGTCTACATCCTTTGGCAAGTGGTCAAGTACGTTGGTGAGGTTGATGCCGGGATTCTTGTGCACCACTTTGATAGCACTTAAGGAGCATGGTCAGGCAGAGTCTGAGGGTTTCGTTGGCCAGTTGGGTTGCTCGGTTGGAGTGGAGCAGCTTCAGGGTGTCGATGAGGCCCTCGAAGAACATGGTCAGTGTCGGTGTCAAAACCGGCGGATCTCGGGTAGGGGGTCCCGAACTGTGCATCTAGGCGGATGGTAACAGGAGACAAGGGACACGATGTTTTTACCCAGGTTCGGGCCCTCTCGATGGAGGTAAAACCCTACTCCTGCTTGATTGATATTGATGATATGGGTAGTACAAGAGTGGATCTACCACGAGATCAAGGAGGCTAAACCCTAGAAGCTAGCCTATGGTATGATTGTTGTTCTGTCCTATGGACTAAAACCCTCCAGTTTATATAGACACCGGAGAGGGCTAGGGTTACACAGAGTCGGTTACAATGGTAGGAGATCTACATATCCGTATCGCCAAGCTTGCCTTCCACGCCAAGGAAAGTCCCATCCGGACACGGGACGAAGTCTTCAATCTTGTATCTTCATAGTCTTGGAGTCCAGCCGATGATGATAGTTCGGCTATCTGGACACCCCCTAGTCCAGGACTCCCTCAGTAGCCCCTGAACCAGGCTTCAATGACGATGAGTCCGACGTGCATATTGTCTTCGGCATTGCAAGGCGGGTTCCTCCTCTGAATAATTCATAGAAGATTGTGAACACCAGGATAGTGTCCGGCTCTGTAAAATAAATTCCACATACCACCGTAGAGAGAATAATATTTACACAAGTTCAATCTACTGACGTATTCTATGGCGTGACGTCACACCACAACCAAGCCTTCACTCGAATCATTTTTATTATACCACCTCAGCGTGTTTAGCGAAGCGGTTTCCTTGGCACGTCCTGTCGAAGCAGAGATCGTGTTCCCCTTATTCCGGGATTCCCATCAATACGGACGTGGGTAACCCAACCGCGCCATTGATTGCGGCGCTTGGGAGATAAGCGAGTTTTACCAGGCCGGTGGGGACGCATAGTTTTGTCCGCCCATATATAAGGGGATAAGGATCCACCGTTTTTACCTACGCCTTCTTCCTCCTTTGCTTATCCATCTCCGCGCACTCGAGCTCCAGCGCCCAAGTCCGCACATCTCACCTCGACCTTCTCCAGCCATGTCCAGAGCAGGAGGCAAGTGGATGGCCTCCACCGTTACGGAGGGGCACATCAAGAAGCTGCGCAGCGCCGGATATCTGTCCAGCGACATCGCGCACCGGCTCCCCGACGAGGTGCAGCTCATCCCCACCCCCGGGCCCCATGAGAGGGTGGTATTCCTTCCCCATTTCCTCCATGGACTGGGCTTCCCATTCCACCCCTTTGTCTGGGGGCTCATGTTCTACTACGGCCTGGATTTCCACGATCTGGCCCCGAATTTCATCCTCAATATCTCGGCGTTTATCGTCGTGTGCGAGGCCTTCCTCTGCATCCAGCCCCACTTCGGCTTGTGGCTAAAGACCTTCAATGTCAAGCCGAAGGTTGTGAAGGAAGCCAAGCAGAGTGCGGAGGCGCCATGGTGGGCAAAATGCCCAACGTCACTGTAACGCCCCGAGACCGATGCTCGAGAAGACTTCCATATATTCCGGGTTTCGTCGTGTGTTTCATTTGTGCCTGCCCTTTTTATTTTTGCATTGCATCATGTCATCATGCCATCATCTCATAAATCTTTTGCAACTCAACTAAATAAATGGCATGGATCTTTGATCCATTTAAATCGAGGGAATTCACATGGTGATTCTCTTTAAAACATATCCTCTCGATATTTAGAGAGCTATAGTAAATATTCCAATTATTTGGATTTACCGCAAACACACTTACAATATATCCTAATGCCTTTGTTGTCTTAATTCTTGATCTCCAACTTTGCCATTTATTCTTTCATCATCTTCCGGAGCTCCACCAAAAATCCCAACATTTTTGGAAACCTCTAATTCCTAGTCCTTGCTCAAACCTTTTGAATTAAATTCAAATGACTTTGAATTTAATTCCTGCAATCTTGCCACTCCTATTTTGCATGGACCATGCACATTTTTGTAAGTCCAAGTAAATTAACCCCATGCCCAAATTCTTTCCGTAACCCTCTCTTTCTTTTATTTATTATCTCTATTTTGTTTCTTTTCTTTTGAGAGAAAGAGAGAGAGAGGAGAGCCCAGCCGCCGGTCTCTAAGGCCCAGCCGCCCCCACCAGTCCCTCCTAACCCTAGCCCGAGCGATCCCCATCCCCTGATCTCTCCCTCGTCTCCCGTTCGAGCGCCGCCAGGAGAGGAGAGCCCCAGCGCCCGATCCCCAACTCCTCCCGATCCCCTCATCCTCTCCCTCTCGTCTTCTCCCGAGCTGCCGCCCTATTGCATCGCCGCCCCGCCACCCGCACAGCCGCCACCCCCTCTCTTCCCGAGGCCCGAGTAGGAGCGCTCGGCCTCGTCTTCTCGCGCGGCCAGCCGCCTCGACGGTGACCTCCAGGTCCACCGCGGCGCCCTGCTTCTTCCTGCTCGAGGAGCCCCACGACATCACCATGGATGGCTGCCGCCCGGTTCGGCCTCTTCTTCGAGCAGAGGAGGACGCCCGCAACCATTGCCTCCCGCGGCGCCCTTTGACCTTGCTGCCGGCCGAGCCCGAAGCTCCGCCACTGCTCCTCGTCGCCGGAGTCCCGCTCCTCTGCCTCCCTGCTTCGTCCGCCGTGACGTCCGGCCGCCGTGCCGTCATGCTGCAGCGCCACCGGCCTCGACCTCCCTCCCCCCCTCGCCGCAGCTGCACCCTGCAAGAGCTCCGCCTCCTCTCCCGCGCCTTCTTGCCTCCTCCGCGCCCATCCCCTGTTG
Organism: Triticum timopheevii; assembly: GCA_963921465.1. Classification (NCBI taxonomy): domain Eukaryota; kingdom Viridiplantae; phylum Streptophyta; class Magnoliopsida; order Poales; family Poaceae; genus Triticum; species Triticum timopheevii. The sequence goes on along the minus strand of OY997262.1, from coordinate 150,189,897 downwards.
CACCTCCGCCGGCACCATCGCTGTGCTATGGAGCTCCTGCCTGAGCCGTCCCTTTCGGCCAACTCTGTTGCTGTCGCCGCTGCTTTGATCTTCCCTGGTGCAGCTTGTTTTCCAACAAACGGCAACCCGATGGTTACCTCCACGCCAAGTACCATCGACCCTCGAAGACCCCGTGGACGTCAAGTTCCTCACGACGACCCCGGACATCTACGAGACGAACGTGTACAACTACCGTCGCCGTGTACAACTACTTCCACTACTTCCCACGACGTCCGTGGACCGAATGCATGTGTTGTATGAGATGCACCCTATGTTTGCGCCGTGCCCGTTTGTTTCATGCACGTCCCTCCTCGTTTGCCATGCCGCCGTCCCATGGGAACCCGGTAACCGGGAGCACCCCACCATCTTTTCATGAGACGCTCATGCCACTTTCTTTTGCACCGACATCTCAATGAGTTGTTGGATCACCGGAATGTTGCCGTGGCACCATTTCCGTTGTAGTTGCCGTGGCACCCCTTTAGTTCCGCCACGATGACAAATGCTTCATAACATGCTTATGTCAACATTTTTATAAAAATTGCATATAACTTGTATATGTCATCCGCATCACGATAATAACAATTAAAATGTTTAAAATTGTTGTTTGCTTTAATTGCTAAATGACATATGGGGATTTACCGGATTTATTGTTTTTATATCCGGCCCCATTTAAATTGTTTAGATGGTATAGTTTTTGTTATGCTTCACCTCTTGCCATGTTTAACAACACTTAATATTGTTTGGTAGCATAACCGAGAGAAAACTAAATAATTGATGTGGTGTTTCGTCAATATGCAACTCGTTGCATATTGAGCTCTACTTAACTTGTAGTATTGTTTGTTGCACTTTGCCATGCCATGCCTTATTAAACCGGACATGCATCATACTTGTTTGTGCATCATGACATGTTTATGCTTGTGTGTTTACCATGTTGCTTGCTTCTTTCCGGTTTGCTTCTCTCGTTAGCTTCGGTTTCGTTCTGGAGTTGTGAGGATTCATTCGACTACGTCCGTTTGTCTTCTTCATGGACTCGTTCTTCTTCCTAGCGGGATCTCAGGCAAGATGATCATACCCTCGAAATCACTACTATCTTTGATATGCTAGTTTGCTCGCTCTTTTGCTATGCCAATGCTACGATGCCTACCTTTCGCTTGTCAGCCTCCCAAATTGCCATGTCAAACCTCTAACCCACCATGTCCTAGCAAACCGTTGATTGGCTATGTTACCGCTTTGCTCAGCCCCTCTTATAGCGTTGTTAGTTGCAGGTGAAGATTGAAGTTTGTTCCTTGTTGGAACATGGAGATGTTGTTCCTTGTTGGAACATGTTTACTTGTTGGGATATCACAATATATCTTATTTAACTAATGCATCTATATACTTGGTAAAGGGTGGAAGGCTCGGCCTTAGGCCTGGTGCTTTGTTCCACTCTTGCCGCCCTAGTTTCCGTCATATCGGTGTTATGTCGCGGATTTTGCGTTCCTTACGCGGTTGGGCTATAATGGGAACCCCTTGATAGTTCGCCTTAAGTAAAGCTCCTCCAGCAATGCCCAACATTGGTTTTACCATTTGAACTAACAACCTACCACCTTCCCTTGGGTTCTGCAGACTCAAGGGTCATCTTTATTCTAATCCCCCCGGGCCAGTGCTCCTCTGAGTGTTGGTCTGAACTGAGCTGCCTGTGGGGCCACCTCGGGGAAACTTGAGGGTTGGTTTTACTCGTAGCTAGATTCATCTGAGTGTGCCCTGAGAAAGAGACATGTGCAGCTCCTATCGGGATTTGTCGGCACATTCGGGCGGTGTTGCTGGTTTAGTTTTACCCTGTCGAAATGTCTTGTTGTACCGGGATACCGAGTCTGATCGGAGTGTCTCGGGTGGAGGTCTCTTCCTTCGTTGACCGTGAGAGCTTGTCATGGGCTAAGTTGGGACACCCCTGCAGGGTTATAAACTTTCGAGAGCCGTGCCCGCGGTTATGTGGCAGATGGGAATTTGTTAATGTCCGGTTGTAGAAACCCGAAGTTGACCTTAATTAAAATACATCAACCGCGTGTGTAACCGTGATGGTCTCTTCTCGGCGGAGTCCGGGAAGTGAACACGGTGTTGGAGTTATGTTTGACGTAAGTAGTTTCAGGATCACTTCTTGATCGCTACTAGCTTCACGACCGTGCCTTGCTTCTCTTCTCGCTCTCTTTTGCGATTGTAGCCACCATATATGCTAGTCGCTTGCTGCAGCTCCACCTCATTACTTCATCCTTCCTATAAGCTTAAATAGTCTTGATCTCGCGGGTGTGAGATTGCTGAGTCCTCGTGACTCACAGATACTTCCAAAACCAGTTTGCAGGTGCCTATGTTACTGAGCAGGTGACGCAACCAAGCTCAAGGAGGAGCTCGATGAAGATCTTGCCCTTTGTGATGTTTCGTTCTAGTTGATCAGTAGTGGAGCCCAGTTGGGGTCGATCGGGGACCTTTGTCGCATTTGGGGTTCTTCTTTTATTTTGGTTCCGTAGTCGGACCTTGATTGTATCTGGATGATGTAATGTTTTATTCATGTAATTGTGTGAAGTGGCGATTGTAAGCCAACTATGTATCTTTTTCCCTTATGTATTACATGGGTTGTGTGAAGATTACCTCACTTGCGACATTGCTTTCAATGCGGTTATGCCTCTAAGTCGTGTTTCGACACGTGGGAGATATAGCCGCATCGAGGGCGTTACAAGTTGGTAATCAGAGCCTTCCCCGACCTTAGGAGCCCCACTGCTTGATCGTTTTTAGCGGCCGAGTTGTGTCTAGAAAAATGTTTTGAGTCATTTAGGATTATATATATCGGAGAGTTAGGAATTCCTTTTACTCCCAGTCTCTTCATCGCTCTGGTAAGGCATCCTGACGTAGAGTTTTGACTCTTCTCTTCTCAAATTTCACTAATTTTTTTAGGATCACGCGGGTATCTTGTAGTCGTTCCGATGGTTTTATGATGAGAACATTATCTTGGTGCCTCCTGTCAGGGGTTTAGTGGAAGTGTCCCGGGGAGTTGAGCTCTGAGGTGTTGTCACCATAATTTTATCGTTGCAGTTCTGGAATACCTGAGTTTAGTACGCCGACATCGAAAATCTCTTTTATGCAGTTGTTGGTGAGATAACCCCGATAACCCAGTACTGAGGTGAGTACGGGAGTATTGCCATAACTTGTATAACGGATGCTTTTTGAAGGTTGAGGTAGACGATTTCCGAAGGTTTTTTGGTTATGTGTTGAAGGATGGATACAGCTGGATGTAGGATTTGCTAGTTTTGGGTGAGATATTATGCTTCCCCTATATCCCCAACACCTGATTGCATAACCGGAAAATTTCATGAGTTTCATAGGTGGGAATTCAAGTAGCTCTTAGGATATCTTTCCAACGGATGTATGATATGAAATTGGGGTTCGACGTCTAGTGGTCCGCCTATTCACGGTTGGTTTTACAGTGGTCTCATTGTGTCTTAAAGAGTCCTTGGCTATGCCGACTCGGGGACGCTTCGTATGTCATGTGCACTGCCTTGTACATGATGGTGCTGTACGATCGAGCCCGTGTAGGCCCCACCACGAAAACTTCGGACGAAATCTCTATCATATGTTTGTTCCGGCTTATTCTGCAAGCCAGTCCTTTGTTTTTGTTTTGAGTTGTGGTATTCGAGTTGCTTCAGTGTCAAGTGTTGATTCCATACCTTTCCGAAATGGTGTTCTCATACTCCGATGTAAATACCAATCCTTCTCGACAATCGAGATTTTCATGTCAATCCTTTTCAACCGGCGTGTTTCTCTTCAAGTGGATCCGATCACTTCAACATCAGCAAGACCAATTATCATTTCTTCTCAAGGGTGTTTGTTTCATCCGTCTCCAAGTTGCCTTTGTTCTTTCCCGCCCACCCACCCTTTTTCCTCGAGGACTAAGATTTCTTTACCAAGTATCCTTTTATTTTTGTGAAGTTTCTCCATTCTTTTCCGTCTATGTTCTTACCCGGTGGTTCTCAAGAAGATGTTCTACTGGTTCGTCATTCCTCATTCCTTTCTCTTCTCCGGTGGATTCAAGTCAAGTTTTGTTGATCATACCTTTTTCCTCATTTCAATGTTTTATCATGCCGGTGCACCTCTTAATCATACAACTCTTGCTAATCTTTTGTTCCCAAATGTTGAAGAGATATCTCTGAAGATTCGTGTTTCCACTCCGCATCAATTCTAACTATTTCGAGGTTGTTACCTCATTCAAGCCATTTCATTCAACCGGTGCAACCTCTCTTTTAAATCGTTCAACAGTGTTTTCTTTTGAGTGGGCCCTAACCCACAGGTCTTTTCCCAGGATCTTACCTGACTCTTCTAATTTATCCGGAGCTTCTAAAATTCTTTTCAAAGTTTGATGTAAGAATGAGTTATCATCAGTCAAATGCTTTTCTCCAAGATCTTTAAAATTCTTTTCATAGTTGGCTCAACCTCTTCGCTTTTGATTCTTCCAGTGTGCCTCAATAATTCTTGGTGGTGTTTCTCATTGTCATTCTCATCATTTGAAGACCGAAGAAGAGTTTCTCTTTAATCTTGCTCAATTCTGTTCAAGATTCATGGTGCTAGCTTGTTGCCATCCTCTCATAATTGTTTTCGATTGTGAGAAACTTTTTCACCCATCAGGAGATATTCAAGAGTCTTCTCAGTTTGTCATCTGGAGTCCATCAATTCAGGTTTATTCATTCTCAGCTGTCAGTTATCATTCTCCTATCTTGCCGGTGCATCAATCGAATATCCTCTAATCAGTTCTTGATCTCTTTGTTCTCATGTATCTAGTTTGTCTCAAGCACCTTCGTTTATTTGCTAATTCTTACCGGTGATGCACCCCTACTTCGATCATTTTCAATTCTTATGGTGGTTCTTTCAAGATCTCTCTTCCTTGTTCATCATATCAATTCATTTGTTGTTCCAATCCTACCGGTGGTTCATTGAAGACCTTCTCAAGTTTACGCCATATCTCTCTTAATCCTTTCTACGAGAATAAGTAGTATGCCAAATCCATTGATTGTCATCAATTTAATGGGTGAAGGATGAGCATAATGTAATTCTTATTCTTGTTTCATCGAGTAAATTCAATTCCTTATTCCGGAGGTCCATCAAAATTCTTGATTTCATTTATTCATCTTTCTTATCCGAAGCTCCAAGTTTTCTGCATTATCTCATCACGAAGTTCCATCTAAATCATTGCAAGGCTTCACCTTGTGTTTTCAACTTCTCTTTCTTTCTATCACCCTTTTGTTTACCGGAGTTCTTCATGGAGGCTCTACATGGTGCTTCGTCAAGGATTCTTTTCTTTCTTCAATTGTTCATCAAAATTTTTCTCGGAGTTAAGATCCGTCAAGCCATACTTCAAAATAAACATGGTGATCTACACATGTTTTGTTTTGAGGAGTTCAAGTATTCTTCATCTTGCATTCCAAAGTGCGATTCTTTCTACCTTATCTTCTGAGGTGGTGTTAGGTCATTCTTGATAATTTTCCTTCGCGTTTCATGATTCACAAGTTTTCAAGAGTGACATATTTAAATCCATCATTTTCTCTTTGTTCAAGAGATCTTTTCAACCGTCAATCTCTTCATTGGAGTTATCTTGGTATAGATTTCACCTAAAGCCTTCCCTAAGGAATGTCGCTATTTTGGTGCTTATTAATGACCCAAGTTATCTCTTTTCCATCTTGATGGAACAAGTTTTTCATCTCTTTGGTGCTCTCAATCAAATCAATTATTTCCGTTAGTGGCCGTTTGTCACCTCATAATTTTGAGATGTTTCCATAAGCCCACTACAAGCTTATTCTTTTCGTTTCGTTGTTGGTTTTCCAACAACTCCGTTCAATCCTTCTTTTTAAAGATGCTCTCTCAAATTCATTTGAGGTAGTACATGTTGTTTTCTTCTCCATTCTTTTATTCCAATGATCTATCTTCTATTCTTTCTTCCGGAGGCATTGTGATGTTGCTCTCTTCGCTCATCATCTCAAATTGTGAGGACCGTGTTCTTTCCATGCTTACCCATTTAACCGGAGTGTTGTATCTTCTCTGCTCAAGTTCTTTTCATCTTATCAAGTCTTGCATCTCTTTTCAGTTGGAGTGTTGCCCAAATTATATCATTCTTATTCCTTCTCTATCTTGTTTAACCAGAGTGGTTTCAATATCTATCTTGTCACTTAACCTCTTGGGTCTCGTCGTATCCCATGTTCCTCTTATCTAACGGAGTGTTCGCAATCTCGTTCATCTCCATTGTTTTTCTTCTTTCAATTGTTTAAACCTCTCAAGGTTCGTGGTTTCACTCTTTTGTCAAAGAAGCAACTTAGTTTTACCTCTTCTCTTCCTCTTTCGTTTCTCTCCGGTGCCATCCTAGATCTCGGGACGAGATCCTCTTGTAGTGGTGGAGTGTTGTAACGCCCCGAGACCGATGCTCGAGAAGACTTCCATATATTCTGGGTTTCGCCGTGTGTTTCATTTGTGCCTGCCCTTTTTATTTTTGCATTGCATCATGTCATCATGCCATCATCTCATAAATCTTTTGCAACTCAACTAAATAAATGGCATGGATCTTTGATCCATTTAAATCGAGGGAATTCACATGGTGATTCTCTTTAAAACATATCCTCTCGATATTTAGAGAGCTATAGTAAATATTCCAATTATTTGGATTTACCGCAAACACACTTACAATATATCCTAATGCCTTTATTGTCTTAATTCTTGATCTCCAACTTTGCCATTTATTCTTTCATCATCTTCCGGAGCTCCACCAAAAATCCCAACATTTTTGGAAACCTCTAATTCCTAGTCCTTTCTCAAACCTTTTGAATTAAATTCAAATGACTTCGAATTTAATTCCTGCAATCTTGCCACTCCTATTTTTCACGGACCGTGCACATTTTTGTAAGTCCAAGTAAATTAACCCCATGCCCAAATTCTTTCCGTAACCCTCTCTTTCTTTTATTTCTTATCTCTATTTTGTTTCTTTTATTTTGAGAGAAAGAGAGAGAGAGGAGAGCCCAGCCGCCGGCCTCTAAGGCCCAGCCGCCCCCACCAGTCCCTCCTAACCCTAGCCCGAGCGATCCCCATCCCCTGATCTCTCCCTCGTCTCCCGTTCGAGCGCCGCCAGGAGAGGAGAGCCCCAGTGCCCGATCCCCTCATCCTCTCCCTCTCGTCTTCTCCCGAGCTGCCGCCCTGTTGCATCGCCGCCCCGCCACCCGCACAGCCGCCACCCCCTCTCTTCCCGAGGCCCGAGCAGGAGCGCTCGGCCTCGTCTTCTCGCGCGGCCAGCCGCCTCGACGGCGACCTCCAGGTCCACCGCCGCGCCCTGCTTCTTCCTGCTCGAGGAGCCCCACGACATCACCATGGATGGCTGCCGCCCGGTTCAGCCTCTTCTTCGAGCAAAGGAGGACGCCCGCAACCATTGCCTCCCGCGGCGCCCTTTGACCTTGCTGCCGGCCGAGCCCGAAGCTCCGCCAGTGCTCCTCGTCGCCAGAGTCCCGCTCCTCTGCCTCCCTGCTTCGTCCGCCGTGACGTCCGGCCGCCGTGCCGTCATGTTGCAGCGCCACCGGCCTCGACCTCCCTCCCCCCCCCTCGCCGTGGCTGCACCCTGCAGGAGCTCCGCCTCCTCTCCCGCGCCTTCTTGCCTCCTCCGCGCACATCCCCTGTTGCACCTCTGTCGGCACCATCGCTGTGCTATGGAGCTCCTGCCTGAGCCGTCCCTTTCGGCCAACTCTGTTGCTGTCGCCGCTGCTTTGATCTTCCCTGGTGCAGCTTGTTTTCCAACAAACGGCTACCCGATGGTTACCTCCACGCCAAGTACCATCGACCCTCGAAGACCCCGTGGACGTCAAGTTCCTCACGACGACCCCGGACATCTACGAGACGAACGTGTACAACTACCGTCGCCGTGTACAACTACTTCCACTACTTCCCACGACGTCCGTGGACCGAATGCATGTGTTGTATGAGATGCACCCTATGTTTGCGCCGTGCCAGTTTGTTTCATGCACATCCCTCCTCGTTTGCCATGCCGCCGTCCCGTGGGAACCCGGTAACCGGGAGCACCCCACCATCTTTTCATGAGACGCTCATGCCACTTTCTTTTGCACCTACATCTCAATGAGTTGTTGGATCGCCGGAATGTTGCCGTGGCACCATTTCCGTTGTAGTTGCCGTGGCACCCCTTTCGTTCCGCCACGGTGACAAATGCTTCATAACATGCTTATGTCAACATTTTTATAAAAATTGCATATAACTTGTATATGTCATCCGCATCATGATAATAACAATTAAAATGTTTAAAATTGTTGTTTGCTTTAATTGCTAAATGACATATGGGGATTTACCGCATTTTTTGTTTTTATATCTGGCCCCATTTAAATTGTTTAGATGGTATAGTTTTTGTTATGCTTCACCTCTTGCCATGTTTAACAACACTTAATATTGTTTGGTAGCATAACCGAGAGAAAACTAAATAATTGATGTGGTGTTTCGTCAATATGCAACTCGTTGCATATTGAGCTCCACTTAACTTGTAGTATTGTTTGTTGCACTTTGACATGCCATGCCTTATTAAACCGGACATGCATCATACTTGTTTGTGCATCATGACATGTTTATGCTTGTGTGTTTACAATGTTGCTTGCTTATTTCCGGTTTGCTTCTCTCGTTAGCTTCGGTTTCGTTCTGGAGTTGTGAGGATTCATTCGACTACGTCCGTTTGTCTTCTTCATGGACTCGTTCTTCTTCCTAGCGGGATCTCAGGCAAGATGATCATACCCTCGAAATCTCTACTATCTTTGCTATGCTAGTTTGCTCGCTCTTTTGCTATGCCAATGCTACGATGCCTACCTTTTGCTTGTCAGCCTCCCAAATTGCCATGTCAAACCTCTAACCCACCATGTCCTAGCAAACCGTTGATTGGCTATGTTACCGCTTTGCTCAGCCCCTCTTATAGCGTTGTTAGTTGCAGGTGAAGATTGAAGTTTGTTCCTTGTTGGAACATGGAGATGTTGTTCCTTGTTGGAACATGTTTACTTGTTGGGATATCACAATATATCTTATTTAATTAATGCATCTATATACTTGGTAAAGGGTGGAAGGCTCAGCCTTAGGCCTGGTGCTTTGTTCCACTCTTGCCGCCCTAGTTTCCGTCATATCGGTGTTATGTTCCCGGATTTTGCGTTCCTTACGCGGTTGGGCTATAATGGGAACCCCTTGACAGTTCGCCTTAAGTAAAGCTCCTCCAGCAATGCCCAACATTGGTATTACCATTTGCACTAACAACCTACCACCTTCCCTTGGGTTCTGCAGACTCAAGGGTCATCTTTATTCTAACCCCCCCCCCCCCCCCGGGCCAGTGCTCCTCTGAGTGTTGGTCCGAACTGAGCTGCCTGCGGGGCCACCTCGGGGAAACTTGAGGGTTGGTTTTACTCGTAGCTAGACTCATCTGAGTGTGCCCTGAGAAAGAGATATGTGCAGCTCCTATCGGGATTTGTCGGCACATTCGGGCGGTGTTGCTGGTTTAGTTTTACCCTGTCGAAATGTCTTGTTGTACCGGGATACCGAGTCTGATCGGAGTGTCTCGGGTGGAGGTCTATTCCTTCGTTGACCGTGAGAGCTTGTCATGGGCTAAGTTGGGACACCCCTGCAGGGTTATAAACTTTCGAGAGCCGTGCCCGCGGTTATGTGGCAGATGGGAATTTGTTAATGTCCGGTTGTAGAAACCCGAAGTTGACCTTAATTAAAATACATCAACCGCGTGTGTAACCGTGATGGTCTCTTCTCGGCGGAGTCCAGGAAGTGAACACGGTGTTGGAGTTATGTTTGACGTAAGTAGTTTCAGGATCACTTCTTGATCGCTACTAGCTTCACGACCGTGCCTTGCTTCTCTTCTCGCTCTCTTTTGCGATTGTAGCCACCATATATGCTAGTCGCTTGCTGCAGCTCCACCTCATTACTTCATCCTTCCTATAAGCTTAAATAGTCTTGATCTCGTGGGTGTGAGATTGCTGAGTCCTCGTGACTCACAGATACTTCCAAAACCAGTTTGCAGGTGCCTATGTTACCGAGCAGGTGACGCAACCAAGCTCAAGGAGGAGCTCAATGAAGATCTTGCCCTTTGTGTTGTTTCGTTCTAGTTGATCAGTAGTGGAGCCCAGTTGGGGTCGATCGAGGACCTTTGTCGCATTTGGGGTTCTTCTTTTATTTTGGTTCCGTAGTCGGACCTTGATTGTATCTGGATGATGTAATGTTTTATTCATGTAATTGTGTGAAGTGGCGATTGTAAGCCAACTATGTATCTTTTTCCCTTATGTATTACATGGGTTGTGTGAAGATTACCTCACTTGCGACATTACTTTCAATGCGGTTATGCCTCTAAGTCGTGCTTCGACACGTGGGAGATATAGCCGCATCGAGGGCGTTACAGTCACTTGGCTCGAGGGCGCCTTCGTGGAAACCATCAAAGGGTGGCAATCGGGGTGGTTCTACATCACCGAGCCGCGTGACCCTAAATGGGCAGCAGCCCCCGAATTCAGACCTGGCATCCCCATGCGGCTCACCTCCTGGAAAGAGAAGGGCTTGCTATGGGGTAGTTCGGAAGAGCTGACCGGACTCCAGTCCTGTCTCCAAACCCTGGTGAACAAGAGGCTCAAGCTTGTCAACGTGATCCAGGTCATGCTCGTCCGCCGGATTCTCCCCTGCCAACAACGGGACTTCAATTTGTGGGAGTTTGATCTGGCACAGCACCGGACCTTGAGCGGGATCTTCGACACTACGTACAAAGATGCCTGGAGGGTGCTGCTCAAGGGCGCCGAAGCTCCCGCATCCACTACCGAAGATCGCGGATTCAGCTCGCAGCGTCCAGCTGGTGATGTAAGCCATGTTATCCTTTATGGGACACTTGCTCTTCATGTTTTGACTTTATGCGGGATCTAACTCCCGACACCTTTAACAGGCCTGGCAAGCGACGTCCGGACAGGTTAACTGTCCGGCTCCCCTTCCAGAAGACCCAACGGATGCCCGTCTAACAGGGCTGCTGGTCCCGGCACTTTACGTAGTGCCGGAGAAGAAGGCCAAGAAGAAGGCCACGGGAACCTGAAGGAGTTCCCGGCATCAGGTGGTATCGGATTCATCGTCCGATGACTCCGAGGCAGACTCCTCCCACGAGGACGAGGAGGAGAAGAAAGAGGCCTCTCCCCCAGTGGGGGGAGAGAAGAAGAGGAAGGCCTCCCCAACGAGGGAGGCCGAAGGGTCCAAGAAGGGAAGGACCCTTCCCCCGGACTGTTCCGCCAACGTCGGCGACAACGACGAGGAGTGGCCCTCAAGGGCCATGCTCCTGGCGAGATCGTAAGTATCCGGACTCCCGAATAACTTCATGATTTTTCTTTTCACCACACGGTGTCTTTCTAATGCCGCATACAACCCTGCAGTCCGCCCAAGGACGATCTTCCCGCTTCGTCGAGCGGGTCCTTGGGTACGTCGGATGTGGATAGTACTTCACTTCTGACCGCCTCCATCCCCCGTGACGCCGACGACACCGAGGTGGGATCCCAGAGAGGGACCCACCCGGAGGAGGAGGCCCCGGAGGTGCCACAGGGCAACCTCCCGGACTTTGTACCAGACTCCGCACCGGAACCTGTAGTGGTTCCGGAGTCCGGCGGGCGGCCCCTTCGTAAGAAGGGCAAGACTGTGATGCCAGCGGCCTCCGTCCAACCGAAGGCGCCGGATAACGTGCCGGAGGCACTCAACGGCGCTTCCATCAAAGAGGAACACCGCACTGTGATGAGTGCGGTGATTCAGAAGGTTCGGCTCGCCAAAAGCGGGCTGACCGAGGCCTGCAGCAGCCTTCTAACAGGCTTTGAGGTGAGAATTTTAATATATGTAAAATAGTACCGCATAGACAGTAGCCCCTGATGCTCGGTTCGGTGTTCGGAAATAAAAGCCGGACTGAGGATCTAAAAAGATATACCCAGGAGTCTTAAAAATATGTCAATATGGGATTGCTGGCTGCGCTGCTGACCTCTGCCGCACTGACTGCGGAGGTCAATGCTTGGAAGCAAAGCCTCGAGCGGTCCGAGAGCGAGCTCGGCCGTACCAAGAAGCAGCTCGAGGACAAGGAAGGTGAGTAACACCTTATTAAAGTTGTACCTTACAGAAAAGGATTTGGTTGCAAGAGAAATGACAAGGATAACGTGGGTACTCCAGGGCCACGAATGAGGTGGTGACCTTGAAGGAGGCGGTGTCCGCGGCCGAACGTAATGCGGCCGTGGAGCATGCTGGGCGAGAGAAGCAGGAGGTGCGGGTGGCGGAGGTACAGCAAGAGCTCCAGGCTCTCGTGGAAAAACAGGAGAGTTAGGAGCACGACTCGAAGACTCGAGAGTCCGAGCTTGCATCGGCTCTTGAGAGTGCCAAAGCCGCTAAGGCCGAAGCCCACGAGGCCCTCCAGGAAATCGAGGCATTGAAGAAAATAGCGGCGGGTAAGGCAATTTTAATGCAAAGCAAGCATGTGAATGTGAATTACCTATTACTTACCCGAATTCGGAGCTCTCCAGGAGCATTCGCAGATCTGCCCCACAGCGTGTCCGATGCTACCGCTTTCTACAGGGCGGAGGAGGGGAGCTCGACGGAGAAGGTCTTCTGGTCTCAGTATGCTGAGGCCGGACATCCGGTGCCCCTTAGCGACCAGCTGAAGCAGCTGGTTGAGCTCTACAAGGTGGCCGAACAGGCCATGAAGGGCCTCATAGTTCGGCTGTGGCCCAAGGAGGCCATGCCTGGGAGCTACTTCGGCCTGGTGCGGCGGCTGGTGGATGCTTGTCCATGGGTTGAAGTCATCAAGCACTCCGCCTGCATTGAAGGTGCCGTCGGGCCCTTGCCCATGCTAAGGTGCACTGGGGCAAGATGGATGCTGAGAAGCTTGTGACGGACGCGCCACCGCCAGGCAAGGAGTATCGCACGCCCGAGATGTATTATAAGGGTGTCCTGAAGGGTGCCCGCATTATTGCGGGTGAGTGCTCCAAAGATGTAATATTTGTGTACACTCGCATTTTGTTATCCTGTGCGCTGAAAACTTTGTTCATATGCGCTAAGCAACGCTTGTTAATTTAAAATATTACCTTCTATGCGGCCGTTTATCAAATCTGAGAGATGGCAAGTCGTCGACTTCAGCCCCCATGCCACGAGTGCTGGGGTGTTCGGGATAAACTTGAGCGCTCTTGTTCCCATTTTTGGGTCCATCTAGGGAGGCGCTCAACACAACGAACAAGGCAACCGGACTTATAGTGCTTGAACACTCTCACTTAGCCATAGAATTCTATAATTTTAAATTTCGATGAAGCCCCTAGTGTTCGGAAGACCGAGTTCGGGGCGCTATCCACGCCTGGGCCGGACGAAGCCGGTTCCTCGCTCTAAGCGGCAAAAGTCTTTAGGGACTCGAAAAATACTCTCGAACAGCGACCAGCTCTTGCCTCATCATGACGGTCAGTTTTAGCTTTCTCCACTGAGGTGCTCGCCCAGCTCAACTGGGGCACAATCGCAGTGGTTTTCCCAGCGCTACCTTAGCCGATATAACGGAACGTAAGGTACCAAAACATGGGAGCCGGGCAAACCCAACTATTGACCCAAGACATGATTCGGAGCCGATGCATATAATGCTATAAGTTCGGGGTGCCGCACTTGTGAAAGTGTTCGGACTTATCACACCATAATGTGGGGAACTTAAGCCCCTGGTGTATTTAGCCGTACCAAAGTGTACGGATGCAACATGTCATAAATGAACATATGTATAAGAAAGGAATGCAATTATAAGCAAAAAAAACGATGCATTGTTTATTCAAGAAATACTGCCATGAATGCAGAACGATACAAATAGTGCGGTAAGAAAGGGATGGGACTATTAAACATGTCCCCCTCCAGGGGTAGGCTGTGGAATGGTGTATAAAACAGATTTAATGCTCGTAATGGAGACCACCTGGATACTCATCGTAGCCTTTCTCCTTCCCTGGCTGTTGCATCATGAGTTCGGCAGGTCTACTGCCGGACAGGGCCTCTGGTGAACGGAGTCCTGTGGATAAGAAAAAAGAAAAAGGGAAAAAAGGATGACACACTTGGGAGCCCCTAGTGTGGTTAAGCCGCATTCTGGGCCTGTCGTGGTCGTGCCCCTCCCCCTATGCCCACGGTATCTCCAGAGCGTAATGATGTACGCGAAGTACCGGTCTTGATATTTTGCAAGGGCTGGGGTTGGGGCCGCACTGCTACGCGTGCTCGGGACGTGCCAGGTGGTCTTTTTGTAGGTTACTCCGGGCGCGTTTAGCAGTGTCTGGCCGCTTAACGGCCGGACTCGAGAATTGCCTTAAGAGGCTGCTCTATACTGATGCCGCGAGAGCCGCTGTGTGTTCCTCCGTTTGGAGGGCGCGTTCAGTGTTTCCATTGACCGTGATGACTCCTCGAGGGCCTAGAATTTTGAGATTGAGGTATGCGTAGTGCGGCACCGCGTTGAACTTTGCAAATGTGGTCCGTCCGAGCAGAGCATGATAGCCGCTGCGGAACGGAACTATGTCGAAGATTTACTCCTCGCTTCAGAAGTTATCCGGGGATCCGAAGACCACTTCCAGTGTAACTGTGCCTGTACAATTGGCCTCTACACCTGGTATGACGCCTTTGAAGGTCGTCTTTGTGGGTTTAATCCTTGAGGGGTCTATGCCCATCTTGCGCACTGTATCCTGATAAAGCAGGTTCAGGCTGCTGCCGCAGTCCATCAGGACTCTGGTGAGGTGAAATCCATCGACGATTGGGTCTAAAACCAATGCAGTGAATCCGCCGTGGCGGATGCTGGCCGGGTGGTCCTTTCGATCAAAAGTGATCGGGCAGGAGGACCATGGGTTGAATTTCGGGGCGACTGGCTCCATCGCGTATACGTCCCTGAGTGCACACTTCCGCTCCCTCTTGGGTATGTGGGTTGCGTATATCATGTTCACCGTCCGCACTTGTGGGGGGAAACCCTTCTGTCCTCTATTGTTCGGCGGTCGGGTCTCTTCCTCGTCATCGCTATGCAGCCCCTTGTCATTGTTTTCGGCGATTAGCTTGCCTGCCTGCTTGAATACCCACCAGTCCCTGTTGGTGTGATTAGCTGGCTTTTCGGGGGTGCCGTGTATCTGGCACGAGCGGTCGAGTATTCAGTCCAAATTGGACTGACCCGGAGTAGTTCTTTCGAATAGCTTTTTCTGCTGAACGGGTTTGGAGCCTCTGAATCCGGCATTGACTGCCGTATCCTCAGTATTGTCGCCATTAATGCAGCGTTTGTGCTTGTTGCGACGCGACCTGCCGTTGCGGTCCTTGGTATCCGGACTGCCAGAACTTTTGCTGAGGTTGTTGCTGCGGGCTAGCCAGCTGTCCTCTCCCGCGCAGAAGTGGGTCATAAGTGATGTGAGGGCTGCCATGGATTTCGGCTTTTCATGTCCCAGGTGCCGGGCAAGCCACTCATCACGGATGTTATGATTGAAGGCCGCGAGGGCCTCCGCATCCGGACAGTCGACGATTTGATTTTTCTTAGTTAAGAACCGTGTCCAGAATTGTCTGGCCGATTCGTCTAGCTGCTGAATTATATGGCTTAGGTCGTCAGTGTCTGGTGGTCGCACATACGTGCCCTGGAAGTTATCAACGAATGCGGCTTCCAGGTCCTCCCAACACCCAATTGATTCTGCTGGCAAGCTATTAAGCCAATGCCGAGCTGGTCCTTTAAGCTTGAGTGGGAGGTATTTGATGGCGTGAAGATCATCACCGCGGGCCATGTGGATATGAAGGAGATAGTCTTCGATCCAAATAGCGGGGTCTGTTGTGCCATCATAGGATTCAATATTCACGGGTTGAAATCCTTCGGGGATTTGATGATCCATTACTTCATCTGTGAAGCATAGTGGGTGTGCGGCGCCTCTGTATTGGGCTATATTACGACGTAGCTCAAACGAGCTTTGTCTATTGTGTTCGGCCCGGCCGGACTTGCTGTGTCCGGCGCAATGGTTGTCGTCGCGTGTCATGGGGCGCCCACGCTATCCGTAG
The DNA here is from genome assembly GCA_963921465.1 of Triticum timopheevii. Classification (NCBI taxonomy): domain Eukaryota; kingdom Viridiplantae; phylum Streptophyta; class Magnoliopsida; order Poales; family Poaceae; genus Triticum; species Triticum timopheevii. Next base: position 150,173,790 of record OY997262.1, on the reverse strand, counting down.
ATCGATCTTGATTGTCTTGCCTTATCCTCAAATATATCTCGCAAGTCCGGAGCGTTCCCCTGTGGCTTTGTGCTTTTCGAGCGATGCCGGGGTACGGTTTTAGTGGAGGGCCTAGAGGCCTCTCTGTCGCGGCCACGGGGTGGTCGGTCAGCCGTATTGTGCGCTGGTGATGCAGGTTTATATGCCTCCTCCTCTAATCGGGGGAGCAGCTTGCGTTTGGGGTAGCTTTTGGAGGGGCGTTCGAGTTCATGCGCTTCGGCCGCAAGGACTTCAGTCCATCTGTCGGCTAGCAGATCTTGATCAGCTCTAAGCTGTTGTTGCTTTTTCTTGAGGCTGCTTGCCGTGGCCATAAGCCTGCGTTTAAAACGCTCTTGTTCGATGGGATCCTCAGGCACGACGAATTCATCGTCGTCGAGGCTTGCCTCATCTCCAGAGGGAGGCATGTAATTATCATCCTCTACCTCTTCGTCTACCGCTCTCTCATGAGGGCTGGCTTCTTTGTCCTCCTGTGCTGAATCTTGCTGGAGGGGGTTGTCTTAGGCACTGTCTGGGGTGTTATTATCATTGGTGCCGGAATCTCCATTCTTGCTGTGGTGGGATTTAGAGCGGCGCCGCTGACGCCGGCGCTTAGGCTATTTCTTGGAGGGGTCTTCCTCTGTTGTTCCCTCGTCATTCCCATCCTTTGGGATATCCACCATGTATATGTCATATGACAAGGTGGCTTTCCAGTGCCCAGTAGGCGCTGGTTCTTGGTCGTCTCCAGCATCGTCGTCCATACCGTCGATGTCTTCGGAGTCGATATCTAGCATGTCGGTTAGATCATCGACAGTGGCTACTAAGTGGCTGGTGGGTGGTCTTTGAATTTCTTCGTCGTCCGCATCCCAACCATCCTGACCGCAGTTCGGCCAGGGCTCTCCTGATAACGAGAGATACTTTAGCGAATTCAGGATGTCGCCAAAAGGTGAGTGTTGAAAGATGTAAGCAGCGGTGAACTCCATGATCAGCGCCCAACCGAATTCGATTGGTAGGGGCGCGAGGGGTTCGGAGTCCGGCGAGGAGTCCGGCACCTCAGAGTCACGAGCTTCACAAGGGACAAGGTTAGTATTTGGCTCCATCTCCGTAGAGGTTGTAGCCCCTGAGGCAGTGTCTAGCCACCCGTCCTCGATCTGCGCAGCCGGCTCCGAATTAAGGGTCGGAGCGGACTCATGTGCAGCCTCCAGGGCACTATCCGGCAGCAGAGCTAAATCATGCCCATCGTGACAGTGCGGCGCGCTCGGCTGTGGCTCGAATCCATCGAAGATCAAGTCTCCGCGGATGTCAGCCGTGAAGTTTAGACTTCCAAATCTGACCTAACGGCCAGAGGCGTAGCTTTCGATCTGCTTCAGATGGCCAAGCGAATTGACCCGCTGTGCAAAGCCGCCGAATACGAAGATCTGTCCGGGGAGAAAAGTCTCACCCTGGACTGCGTCGTTGTTGTTGACGATCGAAGGAGCCATCGAGCCTATCGGTGACGACACAGAGGAACTCTCAATGCAATGTCGGTGTCAAAACCAGCGGATCTCGGGTAGGGGGACCCGAACTGTGCGTCTAGGCGGATGGTAACAGGAGACAAGGGACACGATGTTTTTACCCAGGTTCGGGCCCTCTCGATGGAGGTAAAACCCTACTCCTGCTTGATTGATATTGATGATATGGGTAGTACAAGAGTGGATCTACCACGAGATCAAGGAGGCTAAACCCTAGAAGCTAGCCTATGGTATGATTGTTGTTCTGTCCTATGGACTAAAACCCTCCGGTTTATATAGACACCGGAGAGGGCTAGGGTTACACAGAGTCGGTTACAATGGTAGGAGATCTACATATCCGTATCGCCAAGCTTGCCTTCCACGCCAAGGAAAGTCCCATCTGGACACGGGACGAAGTCTTCAATCTTGTATCTTCATAGTCTTGGAGTCGGGCCGATGATAATAGTTCGGCTATCCGGACACCCCCTAGTCCAGGACTCCCTCAGTCAGCCTAACGCTCGTGGACACCCTGTCATCGGAAGAATAGTTGAAGTTTGGCAGGCCCATGGTGGACAGCTGTGCCGCAAGCCTTTCCAGGACATCAACAAGGCACTCATTCCAAATTTCCACGCGTTTCTCTTGGTTGTTGCAGGTGGCGGCGGCGCTCTCGAGCAGCTCCTTCTTGTTCTGGAGGTCTTTGGACAGGGTCTTCTCGTGAGCCCTGCTGCTCTCAAGGGACTCCTTCAGCATGGTCAGCTTCAACCTCAGATCGGCAATGGATTCAGTGGCAGAGGAGAGTTTCTTGGTCTTTTAGGATATAGTAGTTTGCATCTCCGCCAAGTCATGGATAACTTTCTCTCTGTTATCCTTGAGCGTCAAGATCTCCTTGTCGTGATCCTCCAGATCCACCTCCATCTTCTTCACCTTGTCAGCCAGCTCGTTCTTGGCAGCCTCTGCAGGTTCAGCGGCATTAGTGGCTTCCTTCAGCTTGCCGGTGTGGTCCGAGACCAGAGCGTCAAGTGCTTCTTTGTATTTTTGCTCCAGCTCTTGGGTCCGCTGCGCGACAAGCTTTTCAATTTCTTCATCCTTGCCGTGGAGCTTGGCGGAGAGCGCTTCCTTGCAAGTGGCAAGGTCCTCTTCATGAGCATCAATCCTGACACGGTGTTCTATTAGGCGAGCCTCCTCTGCAGCAGCCTGTTGAGCGGCCTCTTCCTGTGCCTTCTTGACGTTGGTTTTCTTCAAGAGGAGCTCGTCCCAATGTTGGCTCAGCTGCTCCCAGCCAGTCCTCAGCTCTTGCCAAGCCTCAGCATACCAACCCTGCATTTGCTCGATGCGACTCTACAAATCCGCCTCTGCTGCTTCGACAACTGCTGCCCTGGAGTCCAACGTTTCCTTTAGAGTGTGGTGAAGCGCCCGAAGCTTCTGGGAGTTATCGCTGATGGCCTGGAGGAGTTGCTCTTCTTCGGATCCACCGTTGCTGGCGCGTGGCTTGTCAATGATCTTGAGCCAGGCCGCAGCAGTGACTTCCTCGTCGAAAGTCACTCCTTCAATTGGCGCTCTATTGCTTGCCGTCCCTGGGATGTTGACGAACAGGTTGTCGCCCACTTTCAGGTATCTTCTTGAGGGGGGGACCTTAGATGTTGACGGTTCATCCTCGACAACCGCCTCACTGGCAACTAGGGGCTCCGGGATCGGTGTAGTTCCAGCCACTCCTGCAGCAGGAATGCTGTCAGTATGGTCGCCGATCTCCTTGCCGGCCCCTCCAATGGACCCCTTGGCGGCTTCTTCATGCACATCCTTGGCGGCCTCATCAGCAGCAATTCTGGCGGCTTCGGCGGCAGCATCCTTGGCGGTCTCCTTGATGATGCCATTGGCATCCATGTGTTCCTCCAAAGGGAAATCTGAAAGCCAAGGAGGAGAATCGAGATGAGACCAAAGATGAAGTTCAAGAAAGAAAGAACAGAGAGAAAGATCATACAGGAAGAATGACAAGTGACCGAAAGCAAGTGGCTTACCCGTGACAAGCTGTTGGGAGGTTGTTCCCTCCCCGGCAACATTTGTTGTCGGTGTAGGACCGTCGGCGCCCGTACTTGCCAACTGTTCCTCCACGCAAGTGGGCTCATCAGTGGGAGCCCTTGCTGGGGATCCATCCCCGAGTAGTGTGGTTGACAGAGGCGGCACATCAGGGGGTGGCCCTCCTTGCTGCCATTTTTCTCCTGCAAGCTCGGCGATGTCAGCAGTGAAGATGTACACCCCAACATCCTCCAGTAGGAATGAGTAGTGGACTCACTGTGGCACCCCGCTCTGCTTGGAGCAGGGGGCCTTCGCACGTCAGCCCAGGATAACACCTGATGCACGACAGGTCCATGATACAACATTCCAGGTACAAGAATATTCATCAAATACATGGGTATATGGTTACATCATTGATGAATACAATTATCTGGCATAGCACTACGGCTATACAGATGGCAGTGGAAGTCTATTTAAATGGCGGCGGAAGTCTTGGTTTGGCAGCGTCTCACTCTGGCTGGGCTACATAACTCACAAGACTGGCAAGATTACGGCCTAGCACGACGGAACAAGCGAATAATCTGGGAATGCCCTACAAAACTGGCATGATACTCCAGATCAGTATATTGAATGTACTTGCAAGACAACCAAATATATAGCATCCAAATGAATAGATGAAGAAGCAAGAACCAAGCATATGCAACAGTCTACTTTAGAACAACTTCTAAACAGAGCATGATATTAACTAGACTCATAAATCAAACTAAGCATGAACAACATCATAGCATCTACTAGCATGGCAATAACAGGACATATAAAACTTACTTCTAACATAGCAACATCAAGGATAGCATATCAATACGTGGCATGGCATCATGAAACTATGCTGAAAATAAACTACCAGTTACCTCCCGTGAAGACATATTGTATCAACCTTATGCAACAATGACTTACTCTGCCACGGCTCCTCGGAGCAAACTCATGACTTACCGAGACCTCATCTCGTGATCATATAACGTCATCGTCATGACTTCTCACGATTATCCCATAGTACAAGTCACCACATTAGTTATCACATAAGTTATTAATAGATTTATCCTCCATTTCGATCAAGAACTAATAGTGTGACCAACTACAAACTGTGTCCATGATCGAGGATGCGACTGTCGATAGATTTAAAACACACACTCTGCAGAGGTAGCGCACGGTACCCACACCACAAAACCCATGTCCTCACACTCCCATTTGGGTGGACCAACGGCATTCCAACAAAACCGATCTACTGCCACTCTCCCGGCAACTCCGACCAACTCCCCTTTGGGATAAGTCATGGGTGGCCCTGTGCCTACCAAAGGCACCAACGGTCACCGTCGTGGAAAAACAAAAATAGTCCCAAACGGGGACATGTGCACATAACCAAACTCGGGCTCACAAGGCTTATGTCCGCCTACCTAATCAGGATAGCGCGCGCCCATAACCTTCCCTATTTGGAGGCACCGGCGAGAGGCATGACAATAGACCCAGCTAGGACCTCCCATAAAGGTAAACATGGTTGCACTTGAGAAATCTTGATTTGGTGGCACTATGACTCGATCCCATCGATGACGGAGGAGGTTTATTATTAAGTCATGTTCTTAACTTCTCCACAATCATCAACATTATGAGCATATTTAACAAGGATGCAACATACAAATGCATTACCAAATATCAAGCTACTCAAGTGAACAGTTTTAGCATAAGAAATAATGATAGTACCGGGTACTAGCTTATCATCATAGCATCAATACTACTGTGAAACTAACCAAAACACAGGTAAGATACTATCAACAACAATTTAACTAGCATGGCAAAAGCTATCATGAAAGGTAAACATGACGTGGCTAGCAGCACAACTAAATAACGGGAGACGAAACAGACAAAAACTACTGCAACTAAGCACACACACACACGAGGTACCAGCAAAGTCAACATGCAAGTTCGGGGCTCATGATAAGAGGTTGGCTTGCCTGGGGGTCAAGGAATACTCTGGGAATGAGTGCAATCACTTCTCGAAAAATTTTGCCGGAGGGGGGGGTTCGCTCTCATTGGGGCTGAATTAGGGCAAGGGAAAAATGGGCATTTTTAGAATGTGCAAACATAAAGAAAATAGTCCTATCGAAAAGAGCTTGATGAACAGAGAACGTGAGCATTCGAATCAGCTCAATCGGAGTTACGGTTGCAAAGTTGTGGTCGTTCACTTTTGAGGAAGAAAATGCTTAAACAGTGAACGTTCACAATATAAGCATTTCAGCAGGCGAGGCTGAAAAACAGAAAACACGCTTGAGAAAATACGTTTGCAGAGAATAGAAAGCGTATTTTCAGGCAATATGTTTTCAGTCACAGAAAACGCACTACTGTGAATACGTCTTCGAAGAAACGACACCACACTTCGGGGATACGTCTCCATTTATGCTGATTGGGCATCCCTTTGGCCAATGACAAGCAGGGCCCGCACATGCGTGGGGCCCATCACTTATCCACACTGGCAGGACCATGTCAATGCGCCTAGGTCGCTGCCAGGTGGGGCCCACGGCGGCTCCTCTCTCTCCCGCCTGGTCCTTCTTCCCCATAGCGACAAAGGCAGGGAGGGACGCTGCGGTGGTCATCGGAGCTGGCGACTGGCGGCATGGGAGGGTCGGGAAATGCACGCAAGAGCTCCGCCACTCCATGCAGCACCCGTGGATGGATTCAGTGGAGCTTGGGGCGGCCTGCAGCGCCGGAGCCATGGAGGACCACGGCGGCAGAAGAGCTTCGGTGGGGAGTCGCGCTGGCCAGCCTCCCTCGCCGGTTGGGGGTGGCTACGGCTCCAAAGGATGAAGGGGAATGGCTAGGGACCAGAGAAGAGCGAGGGGGAAAGGCCATAGCCGGAGATGGCAGAGGGGAATTGACGGCGACCATTCGGCCATGGTAGGCACTGGAGGTGCTCCGAGGCTCCGGCAGGCTACTGGAGGGCTGCGGGGGATGAGGGAGAGACCAGGGACACGCTTAAATAGGTGCAGGGAAGACTCAAGAAGGGGGGCGAGGTGGCACTCAGCTGGCAATGCGTCCGTGCTCTAGCGACGGGCACACGCGACTAAGTCTCACAGCAAGCGGCGGGAAGACGACGAGGGGGACGCGGACGAGCGCCAGGGGTCATGGAGTCGAGCTGTGCTTGGAGACAAGAGGAGGAAATGGACAGGGGCGAGGAAGAAGATGACGGCCACGGAAGCACTGTTTGGTCATTGGCATGGCTCGCTGGAGAAGAAAACGGAGGGGGGAAGGGGTCCAGGCGCACGACGACGTTGATGCTGAGCTGTTTGACAAGCTGAGACAAGCCAGAGCCAGCCGGAGCCGCTCTGCTGAGGCCAATAGTGCGTAGACCGCCGTTTTGGGCGGCTTCACTCATGATCACCATAGGCACTGCACGCTCTGCCCTCCTACTTAATGCCAAACCTTTTCAGCAGTGGAGTCCTCCCAAGAGTCATTAAAACTGAGGTGATGGCACGGGCAAAAGTGTTGGGAGAAGAGGGAAACAGGCTCGACAAGTTTGTTGTTGCAAACTTGGCCACATCTTGGTGAGCAACATAGTGAGCTTAAGGACTAAACTTGCTGTCTGGGAGGCTTAGGGTAGCAAGGACTATGGTCCTGGGAAATTGGAGGGGATTTGGGCAAGTATTTAACATAGCTGTAGTACAACTGTCAAATATGGCCCAGAAAACAAATGAGGAAGAAGCACTCACAAGGAATGTTAGATTGAGTTACCACTTGGCAAATCTCCATGATTAGGTCATATGTAGATGCTGCAAAAAGATCATACCAAATGGACTAGCCAAAGTGGTACTTGTTTCACAAGCATCACTTCTAACCAGAAACTTGGGAAAATCTAGGGAAATATTGGCTATATAAAATGAGCCAAACTCTTGTGTAGGTGGGTTATATTGATAGGAGGAGGCATGGAAATATTTTCAGCCATAATGGAGCAAGATAAAATATACTTGCTCATGTGCTCACATAGTTCAATGAAATGACCCGAATTTGGGTGAAGGCTAGTGATTTGGAATACTTGCGAGGGTGGCAAAGTTTTATCCAATTTGGAAACTCTATGAAGGTACTTCCTCCACAAAGTTGAAATCTGGTCAGAAACTTTCAAAAACTGCACAAGGAGCTTGGATGAAGGTTTTGAGCTCATCTTTGGTATCCATGGGTGATTTATCAATGTTAATCACCCTGCCAAATTGCAGCTCAAATGGAATTAGGAATAAAGCGACACGGGAGGGTCGGGCGGCACACGTAGGAGCTCCGCCACTCCAAGCCGCACCCGTGGATGGATTCAGAGGAGCTTGGGCGGCCTGCAGTGCCGCAGCCATGGAGGACCGCGGCGGCAGAAGAGCTTCGGCGAGGAGTCGCGTTGGCCGGGCTCCCTCGCCAGAGTTGGGGTGGCTGCGGCTCCAAGGAATGAAGGGGAATGGCTAGGGAGCAGAGGAGAGCAAGGGAGAAAGGCCATGGCCGGAGATGGCAGAGGGGAATCGACGGCAACCATTCTCCCATGGTTTGGGCTGGAGGAGCTCCGGGGCTCCAGGAGGCTACTCGAGGGCTACGGGGGATGAGGGAGAGACAGGGGACACGCATAAATAGGCACAGGGAAGACTCGAGAAGGGGGGGGCGAGGTGGCACTCGGCTGGCGACATGTCCGTGCTCCGGCGATGGGCACACGCGGCCAAGGCTCACGGGAAGCAGTGGGAAGACAACGAGGGGGACGCGAACGAGCGCTAAGGGTCACGGAGTCAAGCTACGCTCGGAGACGAGAGGAGGAAATGGATAGGGGCGAGGAAGAAGATGATGGCCACGAAAGCACTGTTTAGTCGTTGGCATGGCTCGCCGGAGCAGAAAACAGAGGCGGAAAGGAGTCCAGGCGCACGGCAACGATGATGCTGAGCTGTTTGACAAGCTGAGACGAGCCAGAGCTAGCCGGAGCTGCTCTGCTAAGGCCAACAGTGTGCAGACCACCGTTTTGGCTGGCTTCACTCGTGATCACCATGGGCACTACACGCTCTGCCCTTCTACTTAGTGCCAAACCTTGTCAGCAGTTGAGTCCTTCCAAGGCTCATTAAAGCTGAGGTGATGGCACAGGCAAAAGTGTAGGGAGCAGAGGGAAACAAGCTCGAGAAGTTTGCTGTTGCAAACTTGGCCACATCTTGGTGATCAACACAGTGAGCTTAAGGACTAAACTTCATATCTGGGAGGCTTAGGGTAGCAAGGACTACGGTCCTAGGAAGTTGGAGGGGATTTGGGCAAGTATTTAACATAGCTGTAGTACAACTTTCAAATATGGCCCGGAAAACAAATGAGGAATAAGCACTCACTAGGTGTGTTAGATTGAGTTACCACTTGGCAAATCTCCATGATTTGGTCATATGTAGATGCTGCAAAAAGATCATACCAAATGGACTTGCTAAAGTGGTACTTGTTTCACAAGCATCACTTCTGACCAAAAACTTGGGAGGAAAATCTAGGAAAATATTGGCTACATGAAATGAGCCAAACTCTTATGTAGGTGGGTTATATTGATAGAAGAAGGCTTGGAAATATTTTCAGCCATAATGGAGCAAGATAAATTATACTTGCTTCACAAACTGAAAATTTGGACAGAAAACAAGAATTGCTCCTTTGCTCACATAGTTCAATGAAATGAGCTGAATTTGGGTGAACGTTAGTGATTTGGAATACTTGAGAGGATGGCAAAGTTTCATCCCATTTGGAAAGTCTATGAAGGTACTTCATAGACAATGTTGAAATCTGGTCAGAAATTTGAAAAATTGCACAAGGAGCTAGGATGAAGGGATTGAGCTCATATTAGGTATCCATGGGTGATTTATCTATGTTAATCACCCTGCCAAATTGCAGCTCAAATGGAATTAGGAATAAAGCACTTCCTTTGCAAAATTTTAGAGAAGGCAGAAACTTGCATTGGATCATGTGCCCAATTTTTGATCTGCGGAACATGAGATAAGGATGGAACTAGTGATTATATAGCAAGGACAAGCTCCACAATTTATTTGGGAATTTTCTCTGCTATAAAAATAGTAGTTCCTTTAGAAAGTGGCAGAACTGCAATATTGGCATAAAATAAGAAAAGGCAATTTTCCTTTTTTAATTATGGCCAATATCCTTGCCAGAGCTTGGAGTAGGTATAAATATCAACTCGGCCAATTCACATGAATTTAGGAGAGGGCTAGCTATGCCTTGGGATTTTATTCCTCGGAAAGGCAAGAAAAGGAATAAATCACAATTCAAAAATATTGCATTGGACTTGGCAATATTTTTGCATATCCAAGTTTTAGAAAGATAGGAAGGTCTCTGGGAACAGATGGGATGATAAACTGATCAAGGAAAAGGATGACTCCTTTGTAATCACAAAGGCCATATTTAAATTCCAACAAATTTGGAATTAGGGTCTGAGAGGGTTTGAGATGATGCAAATGAGGTCTTGTCCACCGAGAAAGACATGAGCAAGGTTTTGAAAGGTTGGAAATGACAAGAAGTCTCAGAGTCATCTAGCAAAACTCAGTGGAAAGATTTTGAAAATGAGTGCCAGGAAGGAATAAGAGCACAAAATTGATAACCCAATTTTGGGGATGTTACAATTCCTCCCCCTTAAAAAGAATCTCGTCCTCGAGATTCCTAGGGTTACAGCACAATTGAAAAGATAACCACTCCGGGGAAAAACCTCTGGGTTAATCTTAACCCTTTGGTCAAATTCGAACGAGTTGGGAGCACTGATAATTGGTACACCCCGAGAGGGATAAGGCAAACATGGTTATATCCACGGCTAGGGATACTTGAGATCAAACTCTTGAAAAATTGCTAGATGCACCCCAGGGAATAGTGGTTTCACTTGCTGACACGTGGGTCCAGGGCCCACTAGCCGCCTCCTTCTTCTACCTCCGGCTAGCTTCTTCTCCTATGCTGCTGCTACGCGTGTGGCTTGGCGCAACGCATATCTAGCTAGTAGGGCTATGAGGACCCTAGTGTCGTAGTGCGCGGCGTGCACGACGCCGGTGCAGCGAGCACTCACGTCGCGGGCCAGCACCATGTTGGCACTGCTCGCGGATTCGCCACCTGCAAGCCGGTGATCGGGCAACGAGCGATTTTCCTGGACCTCTCTCACCGTACACTGGGGTTGGGCTATAAAAATGGCAGCGTGACTCACTTCCACCACACAAACAAAATGCCGCTCTACTACCTCTTTGGTCTAGAAGGTATCGAGCCGAGCTCCTTCGGCGACGCTGTGTTCCTGGTGGCACTGCAGTGGTTACTAGCTGCACTGCTGGGCATGCTGATCGGCTCGTCGTTCCTCCTGGTGATACTCATCAGGAATGAGCAGGCTCGAGGCAGCGCGCGACTGGGTGCGGTGGCTCGAGGTGCGGAAGAAGATGGTGCACGGCGTGGTCCTCTGCCACGCTTGATTCTCCGTCGCTTCGCGCTGGCGGAGTAATCGGGTGTTGCGGTGGAGCCGTGATGGCGACTTACGGACGCCACGCAAGGCAGTGACAGTGGTGGTGATAGGGTTCAGATGTGGGTGAGGTGGCTGCGCCAGCTCAGGAGTAACACTAGGGCACAGGAAAAATTTCACGGATTGCTCCACAAAATGTAGGTGTCGAGGTAGAATCGGAGTTGAAATCTGTATCGACATAGATGTACTGGATCGAGTGAAATAAAGCTGGCAGCGTTTCTCCGGAACGCAATTGGGTTAACGAAAAATAATTAGGTGTGGGAAACTGCCAGATGAAAATGCCTGCTCGAGGTTCTGGGTTTGAAAATATGGCACGCGGGGTATGCACATATAGGGATGTGACTTTGCATTTCCCGAGTACTGCGCAAATTTATTCGTGGGTGAACCAGGGCTGCGTACAGGTTGCAATGCAGTCTAAGCTAACAACAGACAGATGCAACTTACATGCAACAGAAAAACACCAGACAAATCACACTAAGGCGTTTTAATGCTAGTGGGTATATGTACTCCTGGCATACATATACCTACACCAGCGCGCATTTTATTACAGACTCAGGACGAGTCAAGGTTGTTTTTAGTGTATGTGCTCTACTGATTAAAATCTTGTTAGCAACACATTGCCAGCCCTATCAAACATTTATCTTTGACAGAGAGACAAACAAAAACAAACATGAAAACACAAGCATGAAAAGATACATAGAACACAGCATACATATTGCAAAAGTATCAGCATACAACAAGCATGAATGCGCTACGCGCTAAATTAAATTACTCAATCCAGGATACATGGTTCTATCCTCATATCGAGGATGAACCGACAGACCGACCTACTTGTAGAAACCACTGACTGCATGACTGAGGTCATGCAGAACAGTGGCCTTGCTGGGGATCTCATTGGGGACGAAGACTGAGCCAACCTCCATCTTCATTGTCCGACACTACTATAGGTTGGGGTTCTTCTACTGGAGGTGTGGCTAAAATTGATCCAAGCAGATGCTGCTGGTGGATCCGGTAAAGAGCCTTGTCGAGGGTGCTGATGTTTGGCTTAGGCCACAACACAGGCTGAGAGGGTTGCACCGGTACAGATGGCATTGGGCAAATGGCTTGAGATACAAATTTACGAGCCTCACGATAAGCTTCCCCAACAACTCATACCGCATCGTTGTCGAGGGTTCTAAACTCGGCAAGCATCTTTGAGATCATCATCCCCTGGGCAGTGATATATTGCACCAGGCGAGCGATTGCAGGGTCATCTCCTTGGTTAGCGGGAGAAGGCTGAATTCCTGCTTCTGCCACAATGGGGAAAAAGCAGAACTCCCGCCTTTGTGCCACCTGCGGAAACTTGGTTTGGAGGTATAGGATAGCCTCCACAACAGTGGCCTGAATGGCTAAATCAGTGGTAGCCATGGCCCTACCCTAAAAAACCAAAGACTGGCCATCTACTGCGAGACCTGGGCCGATGTGCACTCTTGCATCATAGCGGTGAAGATGAGGGACCGGTGTCGATTGGAACACCAGGTAATCAGGGCTAGCATTACAGCCAAAGGCTTTGGTGAGCATCTTGGTAAGAAGGGGTGGAAAGCTAGTATGGTTGACGGCACAAGTGCAGGTGTAAAACTTGGGAGCTTTGAAGGTGCTAGTCATGGATGGAGTGTTACTAGCTAGGCTTCTCTGCAGGGACATGGCTGACTGAGGGGTGAGTGATACGGCTAGCGGAAAGGGGATTTTATAGGAAGCTATGTGGGACAGGCCCGCATGGTGTGGCCCCCTTTCCCTTAATGGCGAAGGGTAAGCGGTGCGGCCAACCAGAAAGGATAGGGTTGATATTCGTTCCACGGATAACTAGGCGGGGACAGCGGGGTGAGGACGTGTCGGTCCTTACTGCGCCGCTTGTTGATTAACAGTGGCCATGCCGGATGCTAGGGATGCGTCAAATCCCTTAGGGTCATTATAGGTTGACGGTAGCGGTGATCTAATGCTAGGATAACCTATGCCAGCTTGGCTGCTCTGATACCATCTCCTGTGGAACCCCGCTCCGCTTGGAGCAGGGGGCCTTCGCACGTCATCCCAGGGTAACACCTGATGCACGATAGGTCCATGATACAGCATTCGAGGTACAAGAATATTCATCAAATACATAGGTATATGGTTACAGCATTGATGAATACAATTATATGGCCGAGCACTACGGCGATACAGATGGCAGCGGAAGTCTATTTAAATGGCGGCAGAACTCTTAGTTTGGCAGCGTCTCACTCTGGCTGGGCTCCATAACTCACAATACTGGCAAGATTACGGCCTAGCACGACAGAACAAGCGAATAATCTAGGCATGCCCTACAAAACTGGCATGATATGCCAAGTCAGTACATCGAATGTACTTGCAAGACAACCAAATACATAGCATCCAAACAAACAGATGACAAATCAAGAACCAAGCATATGCAACAGTCTACTTTAGCACAACTTTTAAACATAGCATGATATTAACTAGACTCATAAATCAAACTAAGCATGAACAACATCATAGCATCTACTAGCATGGCAATAACATGACATATCAAACTTACCTCTAACATAGCAACAACAAGGATAGCATATCAAAACGTGGCATGGCATCATGAAACTATGCTGAAAATAAACTACCAGTTTCCTCCTGTGAAGACATATTGTATCAACCTTATGTGTCAGGACCCCGACCCAAAGCCACACCAATCTAGCATGTAACAACTCTTATCACTTTGCGGCCTCATGCACGGTATTCCCACGGGTGTCGCCTTACCTTGCTTGGGACCGTTTGCACCTTTTGGCTCACGTATATGATAGTGTCGCTAGCATCCATATGACAAGGAACCCGGGCTGACATGGCTAGTCGTGAACCAAAAGTGGCACTAACTTACACGGACAGACATACATGACCCAGCAACAAACGTGTCAGTCATCAGCGAGTGAATCCGGGCTGTAGCAACTGGGCTAGCAGGACTCCGGTAAACATCGCATGACATTTCCCCGAAGGGACAGACACAAAAACGAGGAAGGACACATGCCGGCCAGACTAAGTGTTCCGGAGCAGTAGCAAGCTACCAAGGCTCGGTGGAAGCACTAGGAGACATTTCCCGGTAAGAGAGGCTACCAAGGATAAACAACTAGATAGTCAGATCCCACACATACCAAGCATTTCAATAAAATACAATATGCTTGATGTGTGCAAATACAACATGGCATCACAACATGACTCTACAACTCAAGTATTTTATTCAATAGGCTCCGAGGAGCGAGATATTACAAACATGGGTCTCTTGACCCAGCATTCAGAGCATACAAGTCAAAACACAAGCGGAAGCTTAACATGTCTGAGTACAGACATCTACAAATGAAAAAGGCTGAGAAGCCTGACTATCTACCAGATCCTACCGAGGGCACAAGATCGTAGCTGAGGTATCAAGCTAAACGTCAAAGTCCACGCGGAACTACTAGTGAGACGGAAGTCTCTCTGCAAAACGTAAAATAGGCAAACGTGAGTACAAATGTACCCAACAAGGCTTACATCAGATCTAACTACATATGCATCATTATCAACAAAGGGATGGTGGGGTTTAACGGTAGCAAGCCAGCTTTGACTCAGTGGCTATCCTGAACTACGACTGCAAGTAACTCTTTTTAGGTGGCGCACACGAGTCCACATATTCACCATATCAATACACCACTATGGATCCTCTCCCGTCTCCCTACGAGAACGCCATCCATAGCACTCACGCTTATCTTGCGTATTTTAGAGTATCCACTTCACTTGTCTATGAGCTGTATAGGCAACCCAGAGGTCCTTTACCGCGGACGCGGCTATTCGAAAAGATGATGTTAACCCTGCAGGTGTGTACTTCTTCACATACGCTCTCGCCACTTACCGCCATGTACACATCATGTATCTCGGCAACCTTCAAGCAGAAGCCTGGCGAGGGTGTCGGCCACGGCCTACCTAAACACTCAAGTCTCTAGTCCAGGTTTATCGCCTATTCAGGTTCCATCCGTAGGGAGTCCGGCCGAAGTTTCCACATACGGCCCCGAACAATGTGAGCAGGGTTCCCGAGACACCAAACGGGCGCCTGGTACACCGTGCCATGTGCCTACCACATCATAGCCCACCCCTCGGGTCAGCGCTGCCCACGGCCTCCAGCATACTACAAACACCAAAAACTACTTGCAACTCCTGGACAGAGGACAAGGGTGATTAAGAAGCCGAGAGGGTCAATTAAGGATCCCAATGAGTGGTAGTAGTAGTTCATGGATCACAAACACATAACTCAGTTCTTGAGGATGGCTTAAATGAGACAACCCACCATGTACTCCTGCATGGCCTCTCACCGCTACCTTTACCAAATCATGTTCACACACTTAGCTCACACACAGTAGGACATGTTTACACACCTCCGATTCATCCCCGATGAATCAGACCTGACACAACTCTAAGCATAGCAGGCATGACAACAAGCATGAATGAGTAGGCACATCAGGGCTCAAACAACTCCTACTCATGCTAGTGGGTTTCATCTATTTACTATGGCAATGACAGGTCATGCAGAGGATAAAGGGGTTCAGCTACCGCAGCAAGTAACAGATGAATCGTTGTTGTCCTAATGCAGTAAAAGAGAGCAGGAGCGAGAGATTAGGATTGTATCGGAATGAACAAGGGGGTTTTGCTTGCCTGGCACTTCTGAAGATAGTATAGCTCTTCATCGGTGCCATCGATCTCATCGTCGGTATCACATCAATCGAGAGGGGACAAATACCGGCAACACAGAAGGGAACACAATCAATGCAATGCACAATATGATGCATGATCATGACATGGAAAAATGAGTGTGTTGGGCTAATGCAACTATAATCAGATGGGTTTGAGTTACTTTGAACCCAAGGTTCAAGTTCGAATTGAAACTATGACTTAATAAAGTGCATTATCATGTTTTGATATAAACAGCAGGTTTAAGTTGTTAAACATGTATGAAACAGTGCAGATGGATAGATTGGATTTTTCTGATCATTTTTCATATATAACTGATTTCATTTGGAGTTACAATTGAATTTCTATGATTTTTAGAAGTTTAGATCATTTCTTGAAATTTATAAATCATTTCTGATTTATTTTAATTCCAGAAAGTGTTTACTACGTCAGCATTAGGTCATGCTGACCTCAGCAGGTCAACAGGGCTGCCTCGGGTCAAACCTGACCAGTGGGTCCCATATGTTGTCAACTCAGCTAGTTAATATAGTTAATTAGCCTTAAGTTAAATCTAACTAAAATGTCAGTGGGGCCATGGCCCACATGTCAGCGACTTAGCGGGTTAACTAAAAGTTAATTAGCTTTAAGCTAAAATTAGCAGGCCTCTGGGCCCACCTATCAATGACCCAGGGGGGAGTCAAACCCCTGGTCAACTGAGTCTAATGCGTCGGCGTTGAGCCGCTGGCGAGTCCAGACGTGGCGGCGAGCTGCGGAAACACTGCTCAGGGTGTCATTCGCCACGCGGTTTGCTCCTACGCGCTCCTGGGAGTGAGCCGCATCGTCTGGTGGTGGTGGCTGAGCTCGAGATGGCCGGGAACGGCGCCGTCGGTGACCACCGCGGCGGCCGGGGTTCAAACGTCGACGGATTCAACGCCACAGCGCGCGGGAGGACAAGCAGTTTGCACCTACGGACTCTACGCGTGCTCACGAACCTAACGGGAACACCCATGAGACCAATAGGTCACCGGAGCTTCGTTGGCGACGAGGTCGTGCGGTGGTGCACTCTCGGCCTCGACGCAAACAGCGGCTACGGCGAGAACTAGGCCACAGAATTAGGGGGGAACGGTGCAGGGGCTCACGGAGATCACGATGAGACGGTCGGCATGCTCGGGGAAGGCCTGGGGCGACGGAACGGCGACGGCGATCTTCGGCGACCGAAGCTTGAAGATGGAGTCGAGGCGGTCGAGTTGGGGCGTCCGAGCGCTCGGGGATTGCTCGAGGCGGCGTAACGGGTGGTGGCGGAGCTTGGAGACTACACGGGGAGGCGAGAGGAGCATGGTGAGCGTGGTGGCAGTGAACGGCGGCGGTGGCTCTCTGTTCGGGCGAAGAACGAAGAGGGAGAGGGGAAAATGGCCAGGAAAGAAGGGGAGGTCGGCACGGCCTCGTCCACGTCTCCTGGCGCGGGGTTGGGGGGAAGGAGGCGTCGACATGGTGAAGCAGGAGGTGGCCGGGGTGCGCCTGCGTGCGTCGGCCACGCGCGCCCTTCCCTTTGGCAAGAGGACGACGACAGGAGGAGGTGGGCTGGGCCAGGTGGCTCGGCTGGCCGACTGGGCCGGCCAGATGGGCTACGGTAAGTCAGGTGAGGTTTCCTTTCTTTTCTAATTTTCTTCTGTTTTCTATTCTGCTATTTTGTTTCTGGATTTAGAAAAATACTAAATCACATCATAAAATCCTAAAATAAATTTATAGGCACTGTTTGAATTATTTCCAACAGCCCCCAAGTACTTCTAGGATTATTTGGACACTTAAAAATATTTATAGGATTTAAATGTCCAAATTCAAATACTTATGAATTAACTCAAAAATCCATAAATGACCTAAAAATATGTCCATCATTATGGGCAGAGGTTTTCACCTTTAGCAGAAATCATGAACATTTTTAAAGGCATTTTTGGGTTCTTTGAAAAGGATTTTATTTTGAACCTAGTTGAATTCATTTGGCGCTAGGGTTCTGAACATCCCCATTTCAGATTTAAGATAAATTGAAACATGATGCAACACAAGACTAACTAGACCAGAGCAGACCAGAACTAGGGATGTGACAACTCACCCCCACTAAACAAGAATCTCGTCCCGAAATTCAAGCATAGCGTAAGACGAAGGGGGAACGCAACCTAACACAATCTTCACGATCCATGGTGCACTTCATAAGAACGGTTATTCGATCACCATCATTGTCTCGAAGTCTTGCTCTGAGGACTCCAATTAACATGACAACGAGAGGAAATGGAAAACTCTAAAAGGATCGATCTTCTCGAAGATCAAACAACTTAGGATCAACTCACGGGGTGAGTCATAGCAGCATCTCTTGAGCTGAGACACGAAGCACACATCTAGAGGAATGGAGTGGAACTGATGATGGAGGTTCAGTAGGTAGACAACAATTCCACACTTAAGAAGGTGGTGAACGGTTGTCAAAGTAGCGAGGAGTTGAATTGCCATGATACCATAACGAGACATCTTAGAGGAAGTGATTCGTAGAATCATCCCTTAAGTGGCAAAAAGAATTACCTTTGATTCAAGGATCATTGAAGCTCTGTATACCGTCTTAAGGCAAATCATAAGTGATCAGTTGAAGGAGTCCGGATGAGTGACATACCCGGCCGAGTATGGATGATGTGGATTACCTTGTTGAAGACAATGTCATGGAAGAATTTGCTTATCATCGGAAATGGATGGGACCCATGGTAGGACCACTTTTGAAAATGATCCTGATCAGTAATTACTGAGAAGGGTAATCCAAAGTAGGGTGGCACGATGGTGGTGCATGCTGGGAACAAAATGCAAATGATGGAAATGATTCTAGTAATTGGGAAATAACTCAACAGACGGTTGAAAAATTATAGTATGGCCGAGGAAACTGGGAGCAATCCCTAGTTAGTGCAGATGATAACACCTGGTGCTTGCGCATGCTCTCAAGAACTTGAGCATTTTGATATTCATCAAGGTTTTACTAATATCCGTGTCTAGGATCCCGGCAGCACAACATACTACCATGATGAATAGTAATGGACGATGCAGATGCAAAGGAAGATAACATCTTATCAGATTTCACCTTAGCAAGGCCAAGGAAACAAAATCTGGATGATCGACGGAGAGACATTTAGCACTCCGCTTCTAATGTTCTCCTTGATGTGCTAGCGTAACCCATTTACATGGTTTGCTATCTGGAACATCAAATAAAAGGTCGGACTTCGGGAGCACAAAAATCCATGAGGAACAACTAGGGACTATATCCTACGAAATCCTAATGGGGAGGTGGCCAACTTCCTCAATCAAGATACTACAATAATACGTCTTCCGGCTGGGTATATCTGCCACGACATCCACTTCACCGGGTTACAGAGAGGCCAATATTATAGTTCTTGGGAAACGTTCCAACCATCATATCTGCCTGAGATTCAGATCTGGTTGGTGTCAGAATAGTCTAGACTCAGATAGGATCGATCAGTTGTTCGAAAACCACCTAATTTTTTTACGTTTAAGAGGTAAAACTAGTTCATGCACTCGAATCTAGTACTAGGTTCAAACAAGGAAGAAAGGGGGTGGGGTGGGGGAGGATTTGTTACCTGAATCTAGGACTTGGTCGAAAGAGGAAATAATGGGGGCGAAAAGTAGCAAAGACTGGCTATCCAACTGGTCTCTAGGTCTAATAGGGAAATAAAGGGAAACGCAGTACAAACTCAATATAAACCCGATCTATTGGTTCAAAAAGGAAAGAAAGTGGGGACGGGGGGACAATTCAACAGAGTAAGTCCAGCACTAGATTTGCTAGCCTCACACAGTATAAGGTGGCTATACCGAACAAAAATGGGACCAACCCATATATCCTGTTCTGATGTTTGTTACCCCGAGCCACTCTTATGTAATGCCACTGGTAAAATGTAGCAGTCACACTGTTAAAAGTAAGGACATGTTAAACCAATGTTGTTTTCAATGTAATGCCTCCAGTAATATGAATCAATGGCACTTCTTTACATGTCCTGCTAAATTTTCCCATTAGACTAGCCACAGTGGGAGTAACTTCAGTAGTAACATCGAGTCCAACTCAGCAAATTTGCTTATGTGGCAGTGAGTTAATGAGGAGAGGGATAGTTATAGTAACTTAGCTAATTACTGTAACATCACATGTCCCAATGCAATATGAGTCTATAACCTAATAAATCAAGCTTTGCATGTTACCACACTTATGTTACTACCCACTATGAAGGTAGTAACATAGTCTAGGGATATGTGTATGTTACTAGTGTATGTTACTCACCATTGTGGCTAGTCTTAAGATAAGTTGGTTCTTTTCGTTAGAAATGCAACTGTCCTGGTCCGCCTACTCTCCCGTGCCCAAAGTAATGTCGTATTTAACGGTTGTCATAGTTAATCCTAATGCCCACACTAATATCTAGCAATGCCACTGCTTTAGAAATTGCTACTGTCCTTGTAGGATTGCCATTCAGATAAGGAACATGCTTCTTTTCATTTGATGCATGTTTCATCACTTGTTAGTCACCCTCCTTTCCACCTTTTTTGTGCAAACAGAGATATACATTTCACGCTCGATCTTAGTTGAACTGCACAAATGATATCCAAATTATAGTTGAGCATTCCCGGAGCTTCACAACCAACCTTGATGTTGCTCAATTTTATTGCAACTAATGAAGAAGAAGCTCTGTGGGTTTCGTTTTCTGATGGAAATGGAACCAGGGTTGGAGCCCTTTTCTTAAAATTTTTTGAAGAAGAAGCTGTAGCTCACGGGACATTGCTTCATTTTAGGTGAACTGCACCAAAAGGTCTCATGAATTGAATCATCCATGTTGGTGACTAAAAGAGCCAGCTTCAGCATCCCAGTCTAAGCACCCCCGGCCTCCATCCTTGCGACGCACGGTACACCTCGTTTGCCACCTGCTCGACCCTAGTGTCACTGATAAAATGAAGTAATAATACAGTTAAAATAGAGCAAGTGTCATCTCTATCATTTCATTTCCAATGTAGATAAAGAAAGTGCTTCTCTTTGTTAAAGTATGTTTCATCAACTAGTCCCATTGTTAATGTTTAAGCGTTTCTGCAAACTGGGGTGCTTAATTTTAGTTGATATGTACAAAAATAGAGATTTGAATGTCTCAAGGCGCCTCCTTGTACTACTGCTGTACACTGATGTTCATCACTGGCAGAAGGTGTATCTGGGAGACTTGGGACGATGTCCAGTATGAGGCGTCGCAGGGCCCATCTCGCCCTCGCAGCATGGCATACTATGATACTATCGCAATATTTTCTTCTATTTATTTTGTGTGTTTCATCAACTAGTGCCACTATAATGTAATCACGCTTTTTCATTATCTGTGCAAACAAGGTTATTCAGCTGCATTTGGGTGGAACTGCACAAATGTACGTATGGAACCGGCATATATGTAGAGGGCGAGGTGTGCCAAGTAAAAATTACCGACACCAACCATGCTGCATGCACGCATTGGCATCCACCACCACCAGTGGGATGTGTGGCGCTCTCTGTGGACGGATCTTTCTCGCAGCAAATCCTCTAACCAAATACTAGTAGCTTATATTGGCATTTCTCTAGGGAGTACTCTTTTCTGAAAGAAGCACCAATCTATTTTTCTTTATTTGTACACTGTGTCACAACTTTGACCCAAAGGTCCAGAGCTATTTTAGGGTGATTGGCGTAGTACTCGGAGACTGATTGTAAGCATCATTTTTATTAGCTATCACACTGATTGTAAGCATGAGCAGGTGGAAGATTAGGTTAGTGCGAAGCTTGCCTTAAACCCTACCGCCGTCGTTGAAACGAGGCGAGTGTCGAGGGAACCGTGGAGAACGGCGGGGAAGCGACGTCGCGCCATCCGGCCTCTTCTTGCGGTGGGAGAATGAATACTCCTGTGGCTCCGGCTGGCTCTGCACCCTCACGAATGGCACACCATACTCGATCGATTCGTTATCCTCTGGGTGCTCGACCTTCGACCTGTATGCCCACCACCTCCACCTGACTATCGCCTCGGGTGAATCTGTCTGCTCCATCGCCCATAGGAGATACTCGATGAACTCGGAGGACTGCGGCGTGACTGCCGCCAAGGAGTACATGTACGTCGCCACCCTCATCGCCACCGTCTCGCTCGTTCGCATACATTGCCACATGGCCCGCACCGTCCTCGAAATCTCCCACTCATTGTCAAACAAACTAAGGATCTCCTTCAACCTGGCTAACTTTGCCTAGTCGCCACCGGCGATCTGCCTGATTTGCTGCTGCATCCTCTCCATAGATGTCCTTCTGAGTGGTCCAGTGCTAGCTTTGGAACATGGGAGGAGAGACGGTGGTCTTGCAATAGAGAAGAGGGAGAGGAGAGGAGGTGGTTTTGGAATGGAGGTGATGGAGAGGAGAGGAGGTGGTTTTGCAATGGAGAGAAGATCAGAAGAGGGAGAGGTGAGACGGTGGTTTTGGAATGGAGATGATGGAGAGGAGAGGAGGTGGTTTTGGAATGGAGATGATGGAGAGGAGAGGAGGTGGTTTTGCAATGGAGAAGATCAGAAGAGGGAGAGGCGAGAGGGTGGTTTTGGAATGGAGATGATGGAGAGGAGAGGAGGTGGTTTTGCAATGGAGAAGAGGGAGAGGAGCGTGCGGCAGCGATTTAGGATTGGGCGAGAGGGCCGGCGCGCTATGACTGGATCAACATCAAAATCAATTTACCCTTCAATTAAGAAAGTGACCCCACATTAACTAGTCTCCCTTTTATTCTGGGTCATAATTGACCATGATTTTCGCACATAAAATATATGTTATACGTTGCAAAAATAATATAATTTGAAAGTACATTCAGATACGAACCAAACGATACAATTTTTGGTGACATGCATTCACATTTTGCTTGTCAAATACAGTACGTGGTCAAACTTTGACCCAAAATAGGCAAAACAACAAAAAAATACTTCCAAGACCAGCGCCGCTCTTCCGCTCTTCTCCTCTTAAACCACCGCCGCTCCTCTCCTGTTCCAATCTAAATCCAGCGCCACTCCTCTCCTCTTCCATTTCAAAACCACCGCCCCTCCTCTCCTGTTCCAGTCCAAAACCAGCGTCGCTCCTCTCCCGTTCTAATCCAAAACCAGCGCTGCTCCTCTCCTCTTCCATTCAAAAACCACCGCCGGTGAGTGAAGGTGCTGTGGAGAAGTAGATCGATGGAGGAGTACAACCGATACGTGAGGATCGCAGACGGCGACCCTGTGAAGCTAGCTAGGATGTTGGAGATACAGTCTTGGTTTGACAACAAGGACCAACTAGCGGCGACGGCGACATCCATGGCCAAATATCTGCAACAGAGTGAAAAGGCAGTGATACTCCCAAAGGGAGTCGCGCCGGAGTACATAGAGCTGCTCCTCTAGGCCATGGAGCAAACAGATTCACCGAATCCGATCGTGAGGGAGAGGTGGTGGGAGTATCGATCCCAGATGGAGCATCCACCAGAGATTGAAGGATCGAGCATCTACAGGGTGCCATTTGTGAGGGTGTCCTGCTAGAGCGAGCCGGTGGAGTCTTCGTCGACCGAACCCAACTACAAGAGGAGAAAAGCAGTTGCCCAATGACGCTTCCCCGCCATCGTCTCCCTCGCGATTCACATTGTCTCACGGGGCGGCTGTCTGCCGCCGAGGAATAGGAGGGGGCTGGCCCCCCCAACCCAATAGTCGGGCAGGTTGTGAATTGTCAGGAGGAGCTTAGGGTTGTCAGTATTTGTAGGTTGTGAATTGTGTTTTGTGTTGTGTATTTTGAGAGTATTTTCAGATATGAATGTCTTTTGAATTTCAGATTTGCAGTATTGAGCATATGAAGAATTTTATGAATTCTAGAGATCTATTTTTAGCACTTAAAAAAATGTAGTTTCATAGGAGTATAAAAGTGCAGACGAGAAGAAACTGCAAGTTTCAGTTTCAGATAAGAAACTGCAAGTTCAGTTTCAGATAAAAAACTGCAACTTTCAGAGGCAGAGCATTTATATTAACACGACCTTTTCAAACAGGGTTAACATCATGTTGGAAGTTTTATTCATGGTCAAAAATGGAAATACTAGCCAGTTAACATCATGTTGATCAACATTCATGCATAGCACATCTTCATATGATGCACAGTCAAAATGCCCACACAATGTCGAGTGTGCGAAACACAGAGAAAACGAGGGACGAAGTTTTGGCAAGTGTTGGACGTGGTTTTGGGCTGCCCCATCTAGGCTTTCATTTTTAACATGCGCAGCCCACTACCTCGGATGGGAGGGTCTGTTTGTATTTTCTTAGGGCCGTCATGTATCGACCGGCCTATGGACCTCCCATCCGAGGTTTTATTTTTGGCAGCCCAATTTATGTATTTTTTTGAAGAAAACACAGAGGTCTGTTCTATTTTTCTATATAAGAATAGGAACGCCAGGTACAACTTATGTTTCCCTTCTAACTATATTATATATATATATTTAAATTATTTTATATATTTTTATTGTCATCATATATTTAACAGATACTTATATATGTAAGAAAACAACATCCCACATCTTATTAACTTACAAAAATAATTTCTTAACAAATAAAATCCTGGATTGTTTTGGCACGAAAATCCTAGTGATTGTGTACAAAAGCTTGGTAAGATTTAAGGACGAATGTAATAATATCACTTATTATTTAAATATATTTATAACAAAATGCTCAGCCCTTTTTTATTTTTTGATAACATTGCTGGCCCAACCCAACATTATAATTAGAATCAGCCCAGCAAAATCGTGTATTTCGAGAAAGTGCAAATGGCCTGTAATTTTTTAGGAAATAAAATAAATGGGTCGCATGGACGCTACATTAATTGTTCACCTAGCCCAGCTAATGGCTGTAATTCAAAAAAAGATCAAATTGACTGTAAATTCTACCGCGCAAAAAAAAGACTATAAATTCTGAAAAAATGGGTTGAATACGTGTCACATTTTTGGAGGCTGAAATGTGGGCCAATAGGTCGAAGCCAACGCAAGTCATTGTCAATTTAGTCAACAAATGATTCTGACATGTTAGCCGTTGGATTTACGTCCAACGACCACCATCCATCTTCAATCTCTCGTCTTGTTCCTCCAGCGCCACTGGGACCACCTCCCGCCTCCTGCTGCTAGCAGCTCTGCTTAGCACGCTTCGCTATGAAGCGCTACTCCACCGTTGGCTAGGCCATCCCTCCACCCCTCCACACCTCATGTTCTTCTCCACCGACTGCCGAACCACACCGCACTAGAACCAGTTAACCCTCATACACCTCTCCGTCTGCGAGTCTACTCCCGCGTCTTCCCATCTCCGGCTCATTGTTGTCCGGGGCCTCGCCATCGTCCACCACCTTGGATGCGCTTGGCGCGGCATGGTCAACATGGTCAACGAACGACACCATCGGAAGTAGACTGTGCGTGGAGAGGCTGACAGATGGGTCCATGGCCGCACACAAGGAAATGCCTCCTTATTACGCACAAAATAATGATTCCTCCACCTGACATCTGGGACCCACCCGAAGGGCCTCTGTATTTCACAAAAAAACGTGCCCCCCGCTGACTTGTCGGACCGACCAGCTATCTTCGCACGCAAGGAAGTGCCTCCTTATTACGCACAAAAAAAAGAATAACCCCCCTGCCAGGTGCCAGCTGGAACCCAGCATACTGGGAGGCTGACTTGTGGGCCTACCAAGTTGACGGGGACGGAGGGCTTTGTCAACTTAGTCAATATGGACGATTCTAGCTCCTATTACCATACGATGTTCATCCAACGGTTTTAGTGCTTCTTCAACCTCTGGTCTTCTTGCTCCAGCCGCCCAAACCAACGCCAGTCGTGCCGCGTGCTCCTGCCTCCCGTGGCGGGCTGTGATGCCGCGGAGGCCTCACCGCCCCCTACTACTCCCACTGCTGGCCAGGCCATCCCTCTACTCACCCACACCCGCTGTTATTTTGCGGCGACAGCAGCCTCACACCGCAGCCGAACCAGTGAACCCTCGTACTCCTCTTCGCGTGGGCATCCACTACTGCATCTCCCCCGGCTCCGAGTCGTCCCCTTCCTAGGCCTTGCCTTCGTCCACCGCAGTGGTGCTCTCGGTGTGGCGTGGTCAACGTGGTCAAGGAACGACTTTCATCTGACGTGGACTGTACGTGGAGAGGCTGACAGCTGGGTCCACGGCCGCAGCAAGCAAGTGCCTCCTTATTACGCGGAAAATAATGATTCCTCCACCTGACAGCGGGGACTCACCGGACGGGCCACCGTATTTTGTAAAAAAAGTTTCCCCCTGATTGTTGGGACCCACCAGCTACATCTTCGCACGCAAGGAAGTGCGTCCGGGCAAAAAAAAGCGATTCTCCCCCCTGACTGCTGGGACCCACCAGCTACATCTTTGCACGCAAGGAAGTGCGTCCGGGCAAAAAAACGATTCGCCCCCCTGACTGCTGGGACCCACCAGCTACATCTTCGCATGCAAAGGAAGTGCATCTGGGCAAAAAAAAAAGATTCGCCCCTCTGACTGCTGGGACCCACCAGCTACATTTTCACACGCAAGGAAGTGCCTGACAGTTGGGACCCACCTGGTCGAAGCGTACATAGCGTTGTCATTCTGGTCGCGAACGTGTACGTACATACTGGTCATTGTAGAGGCGCGCACGTGTCGTAGTAGAGGCGCGCACGTAGCATGTGCACGTACGTATAGCGGCCAGTGTGCAAGAAAGAAAATACGGCCACGCATGTGTACGTACGGGCGAGGTCTCGAACGCCTAATCGCGCATACGTACGGCGAGGGCTCGTGTACATGGCTAGATCGGAACGGAGAAACAACATCGTCGTGGTGTTCATGGGTAGGCAACGGAATGCGTCGTGTTCATGGGGAGGCAACGGAATGCGTCATGTTCATCGGGAGGCAACGAAACGCGTGGGAGCCAATCGGCTGGGTCGGAACGGAATGCGTGCTCGTGTTCATCGGGAGGGCTTGGACGGAACAGGCGATGGAAACGAGGCTTGGAGTACCGCACAACAGAGGAAACAACCTTGTGTTCATCGGGAGGGGTGTGGCGTACCGCAAAACGGAGGAAACGGACCTCGTACGGTCGAAACGGGGGTCCTCTTGATCGGGAGGGGTGTGGCGTACCGCAAAACAGAGGAAACGGACCTCCTACGGTCGAAACGGGGGTCCTGTTGATCGGGAGGGGTGTGGCGTATCACAAAACGGACGAAATGGACTTCTGTTGGAGCGCTATGGTCGAAATGGGGGGAGGGGTGTGGCGTACCGCAAAACGGGAGGACTACTGTTCATCTCCACCGTCGTCCTCCTCCAGCCTCCACGGGCTCCTGTTCATCCAGCCTCCACCGTGCGCTACTCCACCGGCTATTGTTCAACCACCCCTCCACCGTTTACTGTTCATCCAGCCCTCCACACCACGGGGTCCTGTTCAACCACCCCTCCACGGCCACCCCTCCACCGTCTACTGTTCATCCAGCCCTCCACACCATGGGGTCCTGTTCAACCACCCCTCCACGGCCACCCCTCCATTGTCTACTGTTCATGCAGCCCTCCACACCATGGGTTCCTGTTCATCCAGAGGCAGCACCACCGCTCACTGTTCATCCAACCCCCCCCCCCCCCCCCCCCCCCCGCAACGCTCACTGTTCATCCAATCGATCGGCTTCAATTAGCAGCAGTAGCGAAGGAATTGCTCCATCGGGTTCAGTTAACAGCCATCGATCGATCGCTCCGGTTCAGTAACACGTAGCCTGTAGTGCAATCGCTCGGGTTCAGTTAGAGCCCAACGCCTCGCTCGGGTTCAGTTAGAGCCAACGCCTCACACACACGCGTATCTGTATGAGAGAAACGCGCATCACTCGGCCCGCGACCTCCCACCGTAACCGGCAACTCCCCGAAATTTTCCTCCCCCACGCTTCTACCACGGTTTTTTCCGTCATGGACGGCCCAAAGAATGTCATGCAGCTGCGTCTCCGGCCCGCCCAGGACGAAAAGCCCATTTTCTGTCATGATTTTTTGTCATAGAAGTAGGAGCCCACCACATCTATGATGATACCGGGTTTTGTCACAATTATCGTCATAGAAGTGTCATATGTATCACAGGAAAAAAAATTCATTCGGCCCAAAATGTCACGGATGTGTCTTTTTTTTGTAGTGTGCCTTCTTCAAAATTTTGAAGAATGCCAAAGAGCGCTTGGCAGACTTGGAAACGAACCTGCTAAGCGCAGCAATGCACCTTGTTAAACGCCTCACGTCCTTAAACTGTCTTGGGTGCTTGGATCTGCTCAATGGCCTTGATTTTATCCGGGTTGGCTTCGATTCCGGGGTGGGACACAAACAAACCAAGCAGCTTGCCGGAGGGAACACCAAACACACACTTCTCCGGGTTTAGCTTCAAATTGATCTTGTGCAAATTAGCAAATGTTTCTTGCAAATCCTGATGAGGGTTCACTTGTCCTTGGTCTTGACCACAATGTCATCCATATAAGCTTCAATGTTCCTGTGCAACTATGGCTCGAAACCAATTTGGACTGCTCTTGCAAAAGTTGACCCGACACTCTTCAACCCGAAAGGCATGCGCACAAAGCAGTATGTGCCACATGGGGTGATGAATGAGGTCTTCTCCTCATCTTCATTGGACATGAATATCTGATGGTACCAAGAATATGCATCCAGAAAGGAGAGTAGATCACACCCGGAAGTGGAATCCACAATCTGATCAATGTGCGGCAAGGGGAACGGGTCCTTTGGGCATGCCTTGTTCAAATCTATGAACTCAATGCAAAGCCTCCACTTCCCATTAGCCTTGCGCACAACCATTGGGTTTGCTAACCATGTTGCGTGCAGTACTCCTCTGACCAAACCAGATGCCTCAAGTTTCTTAGTATCCTCAGCAATGAACTGCTGCCGCTCCAAGGCCTGCTTCTACACCTTCTGCTTGACGGGTCGGGCATGTGGGCAGACAGCAAGGTGGTGCTTGATTACCTTCCTTGGAACACCGGGGATATCAGATGGTTTCCAGGCAAACACATTGATATTCGCCCATAGGAAGGTAACGAGCGCACTTTCATATTTGTCATCGAGGGTGGCACTGATGGTAAACATACCGTCAGCACCAGCCAGCCCTGTCGGGACCTTTTTGACATGGGGTGCAACAGCCTTGGCCCTCTTGCTGATAGAACACTCCGGCGCATCATCAACGGGTGCCATGCACTCGGTAGGGGCATGCTTCCCGGATTCCTTGCCGGAGTCCCTACAATCCTTCTTCTTTCCTTTGCTTTCCTCGGTGGGCATTACAGCTTCGGTAGCCTCTATCGCGACAGCGTCCCGGTACATCTTGTCCACTCATATCATCGTGTCTTTCTTATCCGATGGAATGGAAATGACGCCCATTGGGCTTGGCATCTTCAAAGTGTTGTAGGCATAGTGGGATGCCGCCATGAACTTGGTCAGGGTCGGGCATCCAAGAATTCAATTGTACGGCAGGGGGAGGTCAACCACATCAAACACAATCATCGCAGTCTGGTAGTTCAACACACCCCCAAACGTCACTGGCAACGTGATCTTTCCCTTAGGATGGCTCCTGTCGAGATTAACTCCTTGAAATGTGCCAGTGGCCTTAAGCTCTTCCTCTGCTATCTAGAGCTTGCTGAGAACTTGTGGGGAAATCAGATTCAACCCAGCCCTGCATCAACCAACATCTTTGTGACCTTGAGGTTGCGGATCGTTGGGGAGACCAACAACGGCAAGCACCATACTGTAGTGGTGCGGTCAGGGTGATCCTCCTCATCAAAGATGATGGGCATGCGTGACCATTTGAGCGGATTTTGTGAACTTGCCACTGGCTTCACGGCATTGACTTCATGCGCCTACTATTTAAGTTGGCAGTGAGAGGAGTGCAAAGATGCACCCCCGTCAATGCACAGGGCGTCGGAGGCCTTTTGTAATTCCTGCTCGCTGGTTTCCTCTTCATCCCCGTCATTACTTCCAGCATTGCAATTCTCTTTCTCTCGGCCCCTGGCGGGTTTTCATTGGTTCCGATGAGCGTTGCCGGGGCGATTTGCTTCACCGCCCGACCCTTACCGCCAGTACCGTTCTGACCCTTTTCCTTATCTCGCTTCTCATACTCGGCTCTCTGCTTCTTGACTAGCTGCTGAACTTGATGACACTCCTGGAGATCGTGGCCCCTGGTCCGATGAATCTTGCAATACGGCCCATCACCTTTTCTAGCTTTCTCGACAGTGGTAGCCTCCCGGCAGTCAGCGCACATGGCAGATTGCTTTCCAGGGGCCTCAGCTTTAGCCTTCTTGTCTATACTAAGCCTGCCCAACCTCTCAACAGTTATCACTGCCTTATCCTTGCACTTCTTGTAGTGCTTCTTATTCTTCCTCTTCTGGCTAGTGGCATCGTCGCCATCTTCTGAGTCGATGTCGACGCAGTCCTCTCTTCAGGGAAGCTTCCTCCCCTCCTCCACCTGAGCACACTTGTCCACCATGGTGTACAGCTCCTTCACAGTCTTGGATAGCTTAACTTTCATCTTGGAACGTATCCTATGGTTGCACACATTGGACTGAAAGGTGGCTATCACAGCTACCGGGTGGATGTCTGGGATATTCCTGTGGACTCTGCTGAACCTTTGCAAGTACTTTCGTAGAGTTTCTCCTTCTTTCTGCTAGAGGAGCCGCAAATCACTAGGCTGCCTTGGTTCTTGATGCCCACCCATGAAGGCGCCAATGAACTCATGGCACAGGTCAGCCCGGGATGAAATGGAGTTCTCCGACATGTGCATTAGCCAAGATCTCACGTTAGACTTGAGTGCCAAAGGGAAATAGTTGGTGAATACCTTCTCATCTCTTCCCCCGGCAGCCTAAACAGCGATGGTGTAGATGCTCAAGAACTCTGCCGGGTTCAATATTCCATCATACTTCTCGGGTATCTCTGACTCGAATGTGCGAGCAGACGGCAAAAGGACTTTCCATAGCTTACGGGTGAAGGCAAGGCACCCATCCTCGAAAGGTAGGAACCCGCCATTCCCGAGCGCGCCTTCCCTCCGCCTATCCTCCGAGGCTCGCCGTGGTTCTTGACTCACTCGAGGGTCGGACGAGGCCATTGAGATGTCATCGGGCTCTTGGCTACGTGACTCCTGCACTGCTTGCCGAGGTGGGGACTGCACCATGGGGGCAGCCCCTTCCGTGCGGCAAGCCGCACGAGCTGTTGCCATCACCTAGGGAGGTTGTGGCGGGCCAGCCCGCTGCGATCCTCCCGCCTCGGCGAAACCAATAAAGCTTTGGGTGGTGGCTCACCACTCATCCATCTGATCAGCCGCTGGCGGGAATCTCAATAGCAACAGGGCCCATGCCATGGCTTCTGAGGCAGTGCTTGGCATGGGTGAAGATGGTGAAGACCGTTGTGTCGCTCGGCTCCTGATGGCGCCAATGGCGACCGCGTCACACCCTCAGTGCCGTGAGCCAGCCGCTTGGATAGCGTGGTCACGCAGTAGAGGCTCTTGAGTGCCGGCGGCTCTGTTGGGCAGAGTAGCCGGGTTAGCTTGTTCTGGAGGCAGCGCGTGCCTCGTTGTCGCACCCATGGCGGAGGCGGCCGAGGGTTGCGGTTTGCCTCAGGACGAGCGCCACCATTGCGGTTGTGCCCTTCGTCGAGGAGAGAGGATGCAGGTAAAATAATCCCCACACCCGTACCTCGAGGAGCGTGGCCATTGGGATACTGTTGATACTATCCTTCCCCGGCGCCTCCCGATTCTGCTTCGGCCGTGGGGATGGTGGTGACAACGCCTCCTGCGTCGACCACGCCTCCCGCGACATCCACATACTCACACGTCCCCTCATTTCCCGTGACATTGGCGGTCACGAGCGGCGGAGCCCTTGAGGTGGACAGGTGATTCATAGCTTCGGGCTTTTTCTTAGGTGCCATAGTCGATGAGCCGTTGATGATGAAGATGGCGCTACCTATGCTCTTGGGTTCGCGCAAGTGATCCTCCTTCCTGGCGCACCAAAGATGTCGCGGGAAAGCACTGCCACCTATGGGGCTATGAGCCCATTTTGGTTCGGCGGGGGGGGGGGGGGGGGGGGCATGTTGCACAAAGAGCGAAGAAGCGTCACGCAGCGCGGCGGAGATCAGATGGGCAATTTTACCCGAGTTCAGGCCGCCGGCGAGGCGTAAAACCCAACTCCTACTTTGGTGGATTGATGGTGGAAAAGGCGGTGTTGGATGCAACACACATTGCCCGGCAAGGTTTCCTCAGGCGAATTGGCTATGTGCATGCGGATACTGATGAGGACATCAATACCATTGTTACACCCACAGCCCCTGCCGCAATACATACTGGACCAATTACTAGAGCTCCCACACGCCAATTAAATTATCAGGTACTTCCGTTTCATGGTAATGATTCTAATGTTCATGAGAATATGATGCTGCCTAAATTGGATACATTTGTTTTGCTTACAAATGAAGGGCCTAGCTTGAAGAAGGATGAACATTGGAGCAAGAACAAGCATGGAGATGTTGGCATGCGCAAGGGGAACAAGAACGAAGTTTCAAGTGATGATTTCAGGATTATGACACCGCCGTAATGAGTGCAAGAAGGCTTGGACGAAATATACAAGATGCCACATCACAAATTTCGTCCAAAGGCTATTATAGGTGCTGCACCACCTTATTATTGGGCCAGGCCATTTTGAAATACATAAGTATAGGTTGTTTTTAGAGTCCGGATGTGTGGGGAAACAAGAGATATGGTAGGTTTCGGACCCCTCTTCCAAGGGTCACGAAATTCCCCCTACTCCTCCATATATACAACACTTAGGGCGTCGTTTAGACTTTGGGTTTTGTTTAGATTAAAAGTTCGCCATAGCTGCAACTTCGAGTACTTCGTTTGTGTTCAACAACCAGACAAAGGCGTCACAGAACCCCACCTTCATTAATAAATCTTTCCTCTTATATTCGCAATATCCAGATTGCAATCTCAGTTTCTTGCTTGTTCTTCGTTTGCTCATAGGAAAACAGACCCTCGTGGTCAGGTTGATCGTGCTCCAGCATGGTCAATAACCCCTCGAAAGTTGGTTTGGCGATTGCTAAGGCGCGACGTCTCGCACGCTCATAGTCAAATTGTCAAGCTTGACTCCCAGAGAAAACAATAGCCACCATCTCATCAAAACATCAGGACACCTTCGCCTCTATCATGTGGTATCAGATTTCCACGTTGCTTGGTGATATTTTACAGTTTTTCAGAGTTTAGATTGAGTCTGTTCTTCATACCTACAGTCCATGAAAAAGCCAACAAAATTAGGGTTAGTTCATCATATTTGAACCAATCTGAGCCTTTGCATAATCTTTTTAGGGTTTTCCATTATTGAATTTGCAGTTGCATCATCGTGTCTAGTTGCTGGTCTTAGTGTCTAGTCCTTTAGAGTTTCGAGTTCTGTTCACAAGTTGTCACGCCGCCGCCGCACCATCGTCATCACCGCTGCCATATACCATCATCGTCATCACCGCTGCCATATACCACCATTGTCGCCGCCGCTGCCATATACCACCATCGTCAACACCGCTTCCATATACCACCATCGTCATCACCGATGCCATATACCACCAATCGTCATCACCGCTGCCATATACCACCACTGATCCCAGTCCATATCATATTAGGTTTACTTTCGAGATCCTCTGTTTCCAGATTTGTGTTCCTTGTCTGAATAGGTTTCGGATTCCATCAATCTTTTGTTGTTCCGTAGAAGAGGTTGGTTTAAAAAAAGAGTCCGAAAACCACCCTCCGTTTAGGCCCAAACTTTTCCGAAAATGCACTTGTCAAAAAAAACTGGCTATCCTATTTTTAGGTGTTTCTAAGCGTTTTGAGACAGGTGCTATAATAGAAAGTTTTTTTTGAGCCGTTTCACGTTTTTGGTCCGGGCAGTTGAAAAAAAAATTGGTCGCAAAAATTTCGTGTCTATCCTGTTATCTTGACTTGGGAAGAGCTTTGAGACACTCGCCATTTTAGTGATTTTTGGCGGAAAAAAAGAGGAGCGCAAAAAAAGAGCAAAGAAAATAAAATTTCAGAGAGTGCTCCGCCCTTGATTACGTGCACCGCCGTGATTTTGTTAGTGTTCTAGGCTCGTGTCTCTAGTACGGTCTAGCCTGGGACCAGCACAATACCGTCGTTGAGCATTAATCAACTTTGCATCTCTGAATTGATTATTGCTGACCCTTTTTGCTACCATATCATATGCCTTCCCAACTGCACATATATCCACGTCGTGTGTTTGACTCTCCCTGGCCATTGCTCTATCCAAGGTTTGAGAGTATTGACTACAACGATTGCCGATCACCACCTACTGCTGGGTAAGAACTGGCAAGAATTTGAGATTCGGTAGAAGGATTTGTGACACACCACCACCACCACCACCACTTCCTAGTAGTCTGTAGGATCATATTCTTGTGTGTTTCTATTGCTGCTAACCATGGCTGGATCACAAGCCGATGATACTGATTGGGAGAACATGACGAACAAACAGCTACATGATAAATTTCAGCAAATGATGAGTGGACAGGTGCAAGATGTGCTAAACAGATTTGAAGAGGCCATGGAGAAGATAGATGGCATTGAAGACGTTCGAAACAAAGCTCGATAACAAGTTTAATGAATTGCTCGCGTGTCTTCCACAACCACTGCCGGCTGCACCTATCGCACCTCTACGACGACAACAACAATAACAACAACAATGTCGCCTTCCAAATCAATTGGGACGAGCACTGTGCGTTCCCCTTGAGCCTGTTCAAAATTATGGTGCCATTGCGCCTACTATTGATGCTTCTTTGGCTCCTACTGTTGTCGATGAGGAGGACGTTCACGAGGGCGATTACGAGGATGAGGTTGATCAAAATCAGCACTATGTGCAACCACCAGCACCACCACTAGGTCGTCCATGGCTATATTCGTAATGGTAGGGCTGCACCACCACCTCAGGTACGAGATTACGACCATGTTCCTAAACTGATATTGAATATTCCACCATTTGAGGGTCGATACATTCCTGATGTCTATCTTACTTGGGTGTTAGAAACTGAACAACATTTCACATGCTTACAATATCATGAGGATGGACGTGTTGTTGCTGCTGTTTGTGAATTCACTAGCTTTGCTTCTGTTTGGTGGTCTGAACATTGTAGATTATATCCTATTCCAGCTACTTGGGCTGCTTTGAAAACTGCTATGCGTACTTGTTGGGTTCCACCATATTATCAACATGAATTCCTTCAAAAATGGCATCGTTTAAGACAAGGAATTTTTCTAGAAGAATATTATCAAGAATTACAAACTTGCATGATTAGATGTGGTATTGTTGAGGATAATGAAGCTATGCTTGCATGTTTTATGGGTGAATTAAATAAAGAGATTCAGACATTCTAGAGTATAAGGAGTATAATAATATAACTCATTTATTCCTTCTTGCTTGTAGAGCTGAACGTGAAGTGCCGGATCGACGGGCATTGGCGCGAACTAATTTTTCTGCAGGTCCATCTTCATCATGGACACCACATATATCCTCTACTCCCACACATCCTACTACAGCACCACTGACATCAACCGCCAATTCCAGCCGAGATACAAGAAAACAGGCACCACCACCACCATCTGCTAGGAGTGCACCTTCTGGTTCCGCACAGAGCTCTTCTTCATCCATGGCATCAACAGGGCAAACACATGATATTATTTCTCGTCTTTGCAAGGGTGGAGGTCATTATGCAAGAGAATGCCCATCTAAGCGTGTGACGATTGCTACTGAGGATGGTGGGTATGAGTCCGCTAGTGACTATGATGAGGGGAATTTGGTTCTTATTTGTAACGCCCCGGATTCGATGCGCCAGGTGTCTGCCAGTTATTCGCCATTAGTGCCATGTCTTTTGCTTGCGTGTTACATTTTATCATGTCATCATGTGCATCTCATTTTGCATATGTGTTCGTATCATGCATCCGAGCATTTTCCCCGTTGTCTGTTTTGCAATCCGGCACTCCTATGTCATCTGGCGTTCCCATTTTGCCTCTTTTTGTGTGCGGGTGTTAAACATTCTCGGAATGGACCGTGATTTGCCAAGAGTCCCTGGTATACCACCGGTAGACCGCCTGTCAAGTTTCGTGCCATTTGGAGGTCGTTTGATACTCCAACGGTTAACCGGGTAACCGTAAAGGCCTCTTTTGTGTGCAGCCCAACACCCCTCCAAAGTGGCCCAATAACCCAACCAAACCCCCTCCATGCTCTCGGTCATTCGATCACGATCACGTGGCCGCAAACCGTGCTCAATTTGGAGCCTCCTAGGTCCCTCTACCTATAAGTATGTGCACCCCTCCCAAAAATCGCGGTACAAACCCTAGTCTCCCTCCTCATCGCGCCACCGGACATTTCGTCCCCGCGCCGGACAATGTCCAGCCATCGCCGCCACCTCACTCCGACGAATCACATCGTGCCACGTCGCCCCGCCGCTGCTCCCCTCCACTCAGCGCGCCCCACATCACCCGCGCGCCGCCCCACTTCGCCGCCGCCGCCCGGGGCCCAGATCCGGCCCGCCCCGGGGCCGAACCGGGCCTCGCCGGGCCCGTAGCCGCCGTCGCCTCCTCCCGCTGTCCGCGAGCGCCGCCGCCTCGGCCCTCTGCCGCCATCGCCGGCGCCGCCCGCCGCTCGTTGGTGTGCACCTCCCTCCGCCACCGCCCGGCCACGCCTCGCCCTCCGCCGCCTCGCCCTCGACCAGCACCGCCGCCGTCGTCCCCGCGCTCCAGGAGCCCGGCGCCGCCGCCCCACCTCGGTTCCACCGGCCGTCGCCGCCCCGGCCACCCCGGCCGTTGCCTCCGCGTCGCTGTCCGTCTCCCATCGGCGCGTGCCTTCGCCGCCCCTCGCCGGAGGTCGCGTCCTCCGCCCTGCCGCGCCTTCCCGCGTCCGCTCCGGTCCGGATCCGGCGAGATCCGGCCGGAGGGAGCTCTCCCTCGCCTTCCCCGCTGCTCTGGCCGCCGTCTCCCCCAATTCCGGCGAACCTCGAAAACCGTGCAGATCTGAGGTTGACCTTCAAAATTCGCCTGTCCCTGATATTTTGACATTTTGTGCCCATGTTCATCACATCATAACTTGCTGCATACTGCTCCGTTTCGTGCGTGTAATATGTCAAAATGTTCGCTGTGAGATGCTCTTAATTTTGTTCCATTGTGCCATGTTTGTTTGAGTCCATCTTGATGTCCGAATCATCGTTGCAAGAGTGCTATATGATGTTAACCTGCTGAAACTGTTAAACTTGGTGATTTGTCATTTTTGTTGCATTTGATGTGTGCATCTTATTAGCATGAGCTCTACATGTGTTTTGTACTACATCATGCCATCCTCACAGTGGTGCCATTCATGTATTTTTGTGACTCTTGTACTGAGTGCATCAAGCTTGTTAAGTAGGGTACTTGTTGTTGCTGTTTTGCTGGGCTGATTCTGTTATATTATGATGCTATGTAAACCTGCTGCTACAAGTCATTCTATGCATAATCTAGAGATGTTCACTAAGGATGATTTGTTATACATATCATGCTCTATCCATCCATGCCCCTGGTTGCATTTATATCCTACTGTAGCTTGTCGTAATCTTGCTCTCAAATTGCTAAATAGTGTTGCTGTCAGCCTGTTAACATTAAGTTCAATGTTGCCATGATTGTTGTTAGTTATCCATGCACCCTATGAACGTGATCTTGCCATGCTTAGCTTCAGAAACATGTATTCTTACTGTTGGTCACCTTGTCATGCCATGTATTGCTCTGTGGTGAGTGGTACAAGCCAACCAACATGCCTACTTATTGTTGTTCCTGCCATGTATGAATCTGTCATATCACTTGCTATGTTTACATGGGTGCCATCGTATTTTCTGTGCCCTTTTGGCTCATGGTCAGTAAGGGACTTTTGTTATATGAAATTAGTAGATTCATGCCATGCCTTTGTTTGCCATGATAGCATCCTGTAACATGTTGTTTAATAGCTCTAAACATTGCAACCTGATGTTATTTCTGCTAAGCCTGAAACTGTTATTATTTGCAATCTTGTCATGTCCTTTTGAGCATGTTCTAGTGTTTTATGGAGATAGCTCAGTGTTTAGGTGTTGTCATGCTTTACCTGTACTTCATGCTAATGCCTTTTGTTCTTATGTTGGGGTGCTTTAGCTTATTGTTTTGATGCTTGCAAGATGCCTAGTTGCTGTTTTGAACAGCTTGTCCTTTAAACTTGTATTGTGTGTATGTGTTGATCCGTTGCTCCGTTTTGAGTGTGCTCTATATGAAACTTGCTTAGAATTGCATGAAGTTTCATATTATTATGTTGCATCCTTGTTTTGAGGTGTTTGCTTGATGTTAGGATGCATTTTGCACCAATGCCATGCTTAACTTGTTTTGCTCATATCTTCTAGGCCGTAGCTCCGAATTAAATGAACTTTATATGTAACTTGACTAGAATCTCGTGTAGATCATGTTGGTGCATCTTAACTTGCTGTTTAACAACTTGAACATAAGGTTTATTCAGTTCTGGACCAATTTCTAAATTTGCATATGAGGACTTACCGGAATTGTTATATGTTGTTTCGGCCTCATTTAACCTTGCTTTGATGTGTTGCTCTTGTATGCATCATCTCTTGCCATGAGTAGCTTCATGTAGCTTTGCCATGCATCATGCTTGGTTGTGTATCATGTCTTGTATATGTGTGGTGTGTTTACCGTGTTGTGTGCTTCTTCTCGATAGTTCCCGTTTCGTTGCGATCGTGAGGATTCGTTCGTCTACGCTTGGTTCGTCTTCGTGGCTTCATCTTCTTCATGGACTCGTTCTTCTTCCTTGCAGGATTTCAGGCAAGATGACCGCTACCCTGGATCTCACTACTATCATTGCTATGCTAGTTTCTTCGTTCTATCGCTATGCTGCACTTCCTATCACTTGTTTTCAAGCCTCCCCAAATTGCCATGCACCTCTAACCTTTAACACCCTTCCTAGCAAACCGTTGTTTGGCTATGTTACCGGTTTGCTCAGCCCCTCTTATAGCGTTGTTAGTTGCAGGTGAAGTTGAAGATTGCTCCATGGTGGACAGGGTTATGTTGGGATACCACAATATCTCTTATATTATTAATGCATCTATATACTTGGTAAAGGGTGGAAGGCTCGGCCTTATGCCTGGTGTTTTGTTCCACTCTTGCGGCCCTAGTTTCCGTCATATCGGTATTATGTTCCCGGATTTTGCGTTCCTAACGTGGTTGGGTGATATATGAGACCCCCTTGACAGTTCGCTTTGAATAAAACTCCTCCAGCAAGGCCCAACCTTGGTTTTACCATTTGCCTCACCACCACCTACTTTTCCCTTGGGAGTCGCTCTCTCGAGGGTCATCTTTATTCAGCCCCCCCCCCCGGGCCAATGCTTGTCTAAGTGTTGGTCCGAACTAGAGACCTTTGCAGCGCCCCCTCAGGGAAACTTGAGGTCTGGTTTTAGTTGTACGGATTGCTCATCCGGTGTTGCCCTGAGAACGAGATATGTGCAGCTCCTATCGGGATTGTTGGCGCATCGGGCGGCCTTGCTGGTTTTGTTTTACCATTGTCGAAATGTCTTGTAAACCGGGATTCCGAGACTGATCGGGTCTTCCTGGGAGAAGGAATATCCTTCGTTGATCGCGAGAGCTTATCATGGGCTAAGATGGGACACCCCTGCAGGGTATAAACTTTCGAGAGCCGTGCCCGCGGTTATGTGGCAGATGGGAATTTGTTAATATCCGGTTGTAGATAACTTGACACCAGATTCGAATTAAAACGCATCAACTGTGTGTGTAGCCGTGATGGTCTCTTTTCGGCGGAGTCCGGGAAGTGAACACGGTTTTGGGTTATGTTTGACGTAAGTAGGAGTTCAGGATCACCTCTTGATCATTACTAGTTGACGACCGTTCCTTTGCTCCTCTTCTGGATCTCATTTGC
This sequence comes from Triticum timopheevii, assembly GCA_963921465.1. Classification (NCBI taxonomy): domain Eukaryota; kingdom Viridiplantae; phylum Streptophyta; class Magnoliopsida; order Poales; family Poaceae; genus Triticum; species Triticum timopheevii. Next base: position 150,133,983 of record OY997262.1, on the reverse strand, counting down.
GTATGTTAACCACCATATCATGCTTAGCCGCTGCTGCAACCTCACCACTTATCCTTTCCATACCCTTTAAGCTTTGCTAGTCTTGATACCCATGGTAATGGGATTGCTGAGTCCTCATGGCTCACAGATTACTACAACAACAGTTGCAGGTACAGGTTATGCGATGATCATGACGTGAGAGCGATGTTTGCTTGTCTTGGAGTTCTTCTTCTGCTTCTTCTTCGATCAGGGGATAGGTTCCAGGTCGGCAGCCTGGGCTAGCAGGGTGGATGTCGTTTGAGCTTCTGTTTGTGTTTCATCCGTAGTCGGATGTTGATCTTATGGATGATGTATTGTGATGTTGTATTCGTGTGGCATTGTATGCCTTTTGTATGTATCCACATCTATTATGTAATGTTGATGTAATGATATCCACGTTGCAAAAGCGTGTCAATATGTGGTTCTATCCTTGGTGGGACCTTCGAGTCTCTTTAGGATAGGGTCGCATATTGGGCGTGGGATTATTACAAGTGAAGAACACAGTGGAGATGATTCTAATCATGAGACGCAATACATGGCTACTAAAGATGCTAACAGGTATGAATGTTTAGTTGCTCAACGTGTTTTGAGTGTGCAGGTCACACACCCTGAGAAAAATCAGAGGCATAATTTGTTCCATACAAAGGGAGTTGTGAAGGAATGTTATGTCCGTGTCATCATTGGTGGTGGGAGTTGCAACAACTTGGCTACCATGGAGATGGTGGAGAAGTTATCTCTCATCACAAGACCACATCCACATCCTTACTACATCCAATGGTTCAACAACATCGGCAATATTAAGGTAACACGTACTGTTCGTGTGCATTTTAGTATCTCTACATATGTCGATTATGTTTGTTGTGATGTGGTACCAATGCAAGCACGTTCCTTATTACTTGGTAGACCATGGCAATTTGATAAAAATTATGTACGCCATGGTAGAAACAATCAATATACTCTTGTTCATAAGGATAAACATATTACTTTGCTTCCTATGTCTCCTGATTCCATTTTGAAAGATGATATTAATAGAGCTAATAGAGCAAAACAAGAGAAAAATAAGAGTGAAAATCATATTGTGGCAAAATAATTTGAGCAATAAATGAAGCCTAATAATAAACCATCTAGTCTTGCTTCTAAAGTTAAATTGAAAACTGCATGTTTACTTGCGACCAAATCTGATATTGATGAGCTAGATTTCAGCAAATCTGTTTGCTATGCTTTTGTGTGCAAAGATGCATTATTTTCATTCGAGGACGTACCTTCCTCTTTGCCTCCTGCTGTCACTAACATTTTACAGGAGTTTGCTGATGTCTTTCCACAAGACGTGCCACCGGGATTACCACCTATTCGAGGGATTCAGCATCAGATTGACTTAATTCCTGGTGCATCACTACCCAACCGTGCACCATACCGTACTAATCCAGAGTAGACGAAGGAGATAATGCGTCAAGTACAGGAGCTACTCGACAAAGGTTATATACACGAATCTCTTAGTCCTTGTGTTGTTCCTATTATACTAGTGCCAAAAAAGTATGGTACGTCGCGTATGTGTGTTGATTGTAGTGGCATTAATAATATTACTATTCATTATCGTCATCCTATTCCTAGGCTAGATGATATGCTTGATGAATTGAGTGGCTCTACAATATTCTCCAAAGTTGATTTGCGTAGTGGATACCATCAAATTCGTATAAAATTGGGAGATTCATGGAAAACAACATTTAAAATTAAGTTTGGATTATATGAGTGGTTAGTCATGCCTTTTGGGTTAACTAATGCACCTAGTACTTTCATGAGATTAATGAACGAAGTTTTACATGCTTTCATTGGATGATTTGTGGTAGTCTATTTTGATGATATATTGATTTATAGCAGATCTTTGGAGGAACATTTGGACCATTTACGTGCTGTTTTTATTGCTCTACGTGATGCATGTTTGTTTGGTAACCTTGGGAAGTGCACCTTTTGCACCAACCAAGTATCTTTTCTTGGCTATGTTGTTACTCCACAGGGAATGAAAGTTGATAAAGCCAAGATTGAAGCTATTGAGAGTTGGCCGTAGCCCAAAACGGTCACACAAGTGAGGAGTTTTCTTGGCCTCGCTGGATTCTCGTTTTGTGAGAGATTTCAGCACCATTGGTGCACCTCTCAATGAGCTTACTAAGAAGTATGTGCCTTTTGTTTGAGGTACCGCACAGGAAGAAGCTTTCAGGGTATTGAAAGATAAGTTGACACATGCTCCTTTACTCGAACTTCCTGATTTTAATAAGACTTTTGAGCTTGAATGTGATGCTAGTGGAATTGGATTAGGAGGAGTGTTATTACAAGATGGCAAACCTGTTGCATCCTTTTCTGAAAAATTGAGTGGTCCTAGTTTGAATTATTCTACTTATGATAAAGAATTATATGCTCTTGTTCGGACTTTAGAAACATGGCAACATTATTTATGGCCCAAAGAATTTCTTATACATTCTGATCATGAATCTTTGAACATATTAAAGGTGAAGTGTCATAGCCCTAGCATTGCTTGTAACTAGTTGCATTAAAGCATCCATGCATCATGTTTGAATTCAAAGGAAATTTTGAAATGGGGATGTTCAAACCCTAGCAGATAATAATTTTAACTAGGTTCAATTCAAATATTTTCATTGGACCCAAAATGCCCTTCAAAAATGTTCATTATTTCTAGAAAAAGGTTAAAACCTTAATCAGAGGTCATGCACATTTTTCCAAGGCATTTATGGTTTTTGAATTAATTCATATTGTATTTGAGTTGGAGCAAATAAATCCTATAATTTTTTTTATTGCTCCAATGATTCTGGAACATTTTGTGGACCTCTAGGATAAACCATATTGCATCCACAATAATTTCTAGAAGCTGCAAAATAATTTGGTTAGCAAACCAAATTCAAAACAAAAGAAAAAAATAGAAAACATAAAATAAAATAGGAAAAAGGGTTAGAAACTCACCTGGGCCACTTACCTGGCCTGGCTCTGAAGCGGCCCAGCACTGTTCCTGGCCCAGCCCAGGGACAAGGGCATCTTCTTCCTCGTGCCAGTGGGCACAAGGGCATGTGCCCGCGGCACACCGGCACGCGACAGCCACCTCCGTGTTACGTGGCTCCCTTGGCCTCCTCTAGCGACGCCACGCGACCCCCTGGCTCCCTCTCGACCCTTCCCGCGCCCATCCCCCTCCTTTGTCTCTCTCCCTCATTCTCCCCCAGATGCACCCAAGAACATCGATGAGCTCCACCACGGCCACAGCCACTCACTCGCTCCCTCTTCGCATCCCCGAGCTCCGCCATGACCAAGTGGAGCTACACACCCAACACACACGACCAGAGGAGGCCCCAGTCGACCGGAGCTCGACATCTTCATCTCCGGTGCTCGAAGATCGACTTTGTCGATTCGCTGTCGCAGAAGCTTCCCCAAGCCTGCTGAGCTGCTACTCTGACCCATGTGACCTCCTACTTCCTCTTGCCCTCAACTACTCCTCGTGCCCGTCCCCTAGTCCGCAAACCCGTCATGCCCGTGAGCTCCCAGTCATCATGCATGTGGCCTCCGTCGTTTGAGCTCGCGTCCGTCGCACCCGAGCGCGTAGGCATATTCCTGCGTCTCCCAGGAGGCCAGCAAGCCCCTTAGATGGCGGCTAGTGCCTCGCAGCCTCGCGCCCATGCAAGCCGTGCTTCGGCTGCTGCCAAAGCTCGCCATCATTGCTGATTCCAGCCACCCTAGTGACCACTCCCACCACCAGCCGACGCGCCTCGCTGCGTTGCATCTGTAGAACCCAGTCACACGAGCTCCCGTTGCCTGAAATAGCCGGGAGGGCAACTCCGGTGTCCTCGGACTAGCGTCGGCGGCTAAACACTAATGGGCTGACGTGGCAGCCTCATTAGCACCTAATGACCTCGCTAAATAGCCCCTCTCACATTGATAGTGGGCCCCTGCCCTTCTAATTGCTTTAGATAGGATTTAACTAAACCCTGTTAGCCAGTGTGCAGCTGAAATATGGGTCCCACGTGTCAGGTTTGACCGTGGCTGGCTGTGTTGACCTGCTGAGGTCAGCATGACGTAGTGCTGAAGTCATAAAGCTTTTCTGGATTTTAAATAAATCAGAAATGATTTATTAATTCTAGAAAATAGTTAAACTTCAAAAATTCATAGAAATTCAACCATAACTCTAAATGAAATAATTTATATATGAAAAATTATCAGAAAAATCCAAAGAATCTGTTTATGGAACTTCCATGAATGTTTCATCAAGCTAACCTCACTGAATAGGATAAATCATGATTATGGCAATTTATGAATTAGCATTTGGGGTTGGAAGTTAAACCTTGTTTGAATTCCACTTCTTTTAACCTGGCTAAATGTTGCACTAGGTCAACTCAGTAGCTTAATATGATAGATCATTCATTTGGTTGTGCATTGCATTGAATGTGTTCTCTTTTCCTGTTGCCTGTGCTTGTTCCCTCTCAATAGCAGACGCTTCCGACGTTGTGATCTTTGACACCGATGAAGAGCTATATTATCTTCAGAAGTGCCAGGCAAGTAGAACCCCCTTGTTCATTCTGATACAATCCCACTCTCTCGCTCCTGCTCTCTTTTAGTGCATTAGGACAACAACGATTCAACTGTTACATGCTGCGGTAGTTGAACCCCTTTCCTTTGCATGACTTGTCATTGCCACAGTAACTACATGAAACCCACTAGCATGAGTAGGAGTTGTTTGAGCCCTGATGTGCCTACTCATTCATTCTTGTTTGTCATGCCTGCTACTGCTTAGAGTTGAGTTAGGTCTGCTTCATCGGGGATGAATTGGAATGGTGATGAACATGTCCTTCTGTGTGTGAGCTAAGTGTGTGAACACGATTTGGTAAAGGTAGCGGTGAGAGGCCATGTAGGAGTACATGGTGGATTGTCTCATTAAAATCGTCCTCAGGAACTAAGTTCTGTGTTTGTGATCCATGAACAGTTACAACCACACATTGGGCTCCGGGCACTCCAAGATCTCTCGACTTATTAGTCAACTCGGTCTCTGTCCAGGAGTTCCAGCTAGTTTCTGGTGTTTGTAGGTTGTGTTAGTAGTCTACCAAGTGGCACCCGATACAGGTGGGCTTGGGTCAGACTAGGCACCATGGACGGGTATGCCAAGCGCTGCCTGTTTGGTGGGCTTGGAACCCTGTACACATCGTTTGGGGCCGTGAGCGACACCCCGGCCGGATCTCCTTGCGGATGGAACCCGAATAGGCGATAAACCTGGACTAGAGTCTTGTGTGGTTAGTCAGGTCGTGGCCGACACCCTCGCCAGGCTTCCGCTTGAAAGTTGTCGAGATACATGATGTGTACATGGCGGTAAGTAGCAAGAGCGTGTGTGGAGAAGTACACCCCTTCAAGGTTAACATCATCTATTGGAATAGCCGCGTCTGCGGTAATGGACCTCTGGGTTGCCTATACAGTTCATGGACAAGTGAAAGTGGATACTCTAAAATGCGCAAGATAAGCGTGAGTTCTATGGATGGCCTTCTCATAGGGAGACGGGAACAGATCCATAGTGGTGTATTGATATGGTGAATATGTGGACTCGTGTGCGCCACCTCTAAAGAGTTACTTGCAGTCGTAGTTCAGGATAGCCACCGAATCAAAGCTGGCTTGCTGCAGTTAAACCCCACCATCCCTTTGTTGATAATGATGCATATGTAGCTAGTTCTGATGTAAGTCTTCTGGGTACATTTGTACTCACGTTTGCTTAATTTATGTTTTTGCAGAGAGATTACAGTCTTGCTAGTAGTTCCGCGTGGACTTCGATGTTTAGCTTGTTACCTCAACTACGATCTTGTGCCCTCAGCAGGATCTGGTAGATAGTCAGGCTTCTCAGCCTTTTTCATTTGTAGATGTCTGTACTCAGACATGTTAAGCTTCCGCATGTGCTTTGACTTGTATGCTCTGGATGTTGGGTCATGAGACCATGTTTGTAATATCTTGCCCCTCGGATCCTATTGAATAAATACTTTGAGTCATAGAGTTATTTTGTGATGCCATGTTGTATTTGCACATATCGAGCATATTGTGTGTATGATTTGAAATGCTTGGTATGTGTGGGATCTAACAACCTAGTTGTTCATCCTTGGTAGCCTCTCTTACCGGGAAATGTCTCCTAGTGCTTCCACTGAGCCATGGTAGCTCGCTACTGCTCCAGAACACTTAGGCTGGCTGGCATGTGTCCTTCTTCATTCATGTGTATGTCCCTTTGGGGAAATGTCACACGTTGTTCCTTTAAGTCCATGTAGCTTGCTACGACTTGGGTTCATACGTTGTTGATCGACACGTTCGTTGTTGGGTCATGTATGCCTGTCCCTGTAAGTTAGCACCACTTTGGGTCCACGACTAGTCGTGTCAGCCCGGGTTCTTTGTCATATGGATGCTAGCGGCAGTATCATATACGTGAGCAAAAAGGCGCAAATGGTCCCGGGCCAGGTAAGGTGGCACCCGTGGGAATACTGTGCATGAGGCCGCAAATGATATGATGTGTTACATGCTAGATTGGTGTGACTTAGGATTGGGGTCCTGACAGTTTTGGTATCAGAGCCTGACTGCCTATAGGTTTACCAAGCCAAAGTGGTCGAAGTTGAGTCTAGAAATTCTCTAGTTATATAAGGGAATTGATTGTGGATGGGAACGTAAGGCTCTTTTTACTCCTTTACCTTATGCCCTTCTCATCCGAGTCATCCTATCTTTCCTACAGGGTTAAGGAACTAGGATTTTCCATTCTTCTATCACGATCACGTGTTACTAATCCGTAGCCTTATAGGATTGATGGATTCAAGCCTCAGTTCAGTTGCTACTACTCCGTGTGTTGACAGTTGATCTCGGAACCTTGATATTATGGTGTTGAGTGGTTATGCCACCATGTTGTAGGATGTCTCAAATCTTTTTGAGCATTTATAGCCGTTATGCTGTCTAAGTCATCCCAGGTTTCTAAACAATCTGATGCATTTGCAAAATCCTCTCCCTCTGTTTTCAATGTCTTTTGGGCCAGTTTGACCACACTAGTTGGTGAGTTGAGGTACTCAGCTGCCTCGATATATATGTTGGAGTTATTATTATGACCCTAAGTGTCTTAGAGTATCACCTCGTAATCTAGCCATGTTTTGTGATCCCAGTGTGATGATTCTGGCCGTTATCCTCGAAAGCATCCTGTGATGCCACTTAGTAGTAGGTATTATATTCTTGGGTTTTGAACCCACGATTCACCCTACTTCATGTTGATAGTGTTGCTCGTTCCTTTAGGACATTAGAAACCTTTGCGATAGGCCTCGATGTCCATGGTATTTCTTTCTCCAAAATACCATGAACTATTTATGGCAGAAGTTCCTCGTTGAACCGAAAGATCACAACCAGAGTGCTCTTGACGAGTTCTCGGTTCTATGATGTGACTCTGTCAGTTCTACCTTCTCCGCATATGTGATCCGAAAGAAATATGATGAACTCGTTCGACATGCTAATCTATGCATCCACAACTCAAAAAATCATATGTTCTTTTGAATTGTCCCTCTTTAGTTGTTTTCCGGTCCTCCTTTATCAATTGATAGTCAGGAGTAGTTCTGCATTCGTGTTCATTGGTGCTTATATTCCTATGGTCCGTCAAGCCATTCTATCCCAGAATAACTAGGAGAAACAAACTACATAACCTCATCCATATCCAGGATTGGGTCAAAGCTGTTGTACTTCACAGATCAAATGTAATCCAGTTTTATTCTGTTCCATCTTGGAGTATTACCATCTTTATATAGAAAATATCATGGGAATTGCACACCATCCTATGAACTCTTGATACAGTGATACTCCTCCCCATCATTATTCATTCCTCGGTCCCCGTGTGGTTGCAACCGGAATGACGACAGGTAACCATGATGTGTGAAATCAATACTCCTAGCAACCTTGTTGCTTGACAGTTAATGGACAACAATTTCATTCTTAGCGTGCTGGTTCTTGGACCATCACCCTAAGATAGATTGTGGTACCTAGTCCTTGCTTATGGTGCACTCTTCGATCAATGAGTTAGAAATTGTGTTAATCCCTTGCTCTTTCGATCCTATCGTCTTGCTCTGAAAGGCAATATTGTTCTCGACCTCAATAACATATTGGTGGTTCGTGGTTTTCCGAATATCTTCTCGGAAGTATTACCAGGTTGTCAGACCGCTATGTTGACACTACTAGGGAAAACCTTATACACAGAAATTTAGCAACAGTGCGGGTCAAAAAAGGGCGCTAGTGCTAGATAGCAGTAGCGGTTCAGAAAAAACCGCTCTGCAGATACAATTGTAGCAGTAGCGCGTGTTGCCGTAAAAGCGCTACTACTAATATTCCCATTGGTGGAACGATAGGCTATGCATAGCAGTAGCGGGCTTGGAAGAAGCGCGCTACCACTAGGGCATGAGTAGCAGCGCGTTTCTTAAGAAGAGCGCTACTGCTAATGGAAATAAAATAAAATGAAAAACAAATAGAAAAGTAAATGAAAATGAAAGAAACAAAAAAAGGAGAAAGAAAAAAATAAAATGTAAAGCAAAATAAATGAAAAAGCGAAAAAATAGAGAAAGGCATAGCAATGTAGCTGCAGCGCGTTTCCTAGACCCCCGCTATAGAAACAGAAAAGGAAATAAAAAAGGGAAAAAATTACATAGCTATAGCAGTAGCGCGTTTTGTAAAAAGCGCTATAGCTACCTTAGCTATAGCGCGTTTTGCGAAACGCGCTACCGCTAATTTTGACTTAACCAAAAAAACCATTTCCCCCTCGACCACCACTTGCCCCCCAAATCTCTCGACCCACCCCGCCGCCGTCTCCCCGATTCGCCGTCGCCCCCACTTCGCCGCCGTCTCCTGCCGACGCCGACGCCCCCGGAGCCAATAGAGCCGTGCGCCGTCGACGCCACCGGAGCCGCCCCCAATGCCACGGAGCCGCGCGGCCTCATCAATGCCACCGGAGCCGCCGTTGATGCCACCGGATCCTCCCTTGCCACAATTGCCTCCCTCGCCGTCACCGGAGACGCCCCTGCCCTCCCTCGCCACCACTGCCTCCCTCGCCACCACCGGTGCCATCCTCTATGAGCCCCCACCCCTCCTCTCTCTCTCATGCATAGGTTAGCTAGTGTAATTATGTTAATTATCTAGGTTAGGGAAAAATTTAGTTAGGGCTTTGACAGAGAACTAGTTAGGTTAACTAGTTTAATTAGGTTAATTATCTAGGTTAGTGCAAAAATTTAGTTAGGGCTTTGACAGAGAACTAGTCAGGTTAACTAGTTTAATTAGGTTAATTATCTAGGTTATTCAGGCAAGTTTTATTTTAAAGATGATCCCTTCCTAGACTTTTATTGTTGATTATATCTTTTCATTGATGTGGTCATGTTATATCTTTTCATTGAAGTGGTTTGATTGTGCCGAAGTGGCTTTGTTGTTTCAATGAAGCTGAGTGGCCTATATATGTTTTGTCGGAATGTTGATTTATTTCCGTTCTGGCAAATTTCAGGTTCTCGATTTGTTCACTTTTTAGCAAAGGTCATGCCAAAATTTTTCGAGAATTTCGGCATGACTTGTGCTACAAACTAGGACATATCGAGTGCCTGGGATTTGCCGCACCAGGAAGGAGTCAATGTTCCTGCAAAACAATAGGCCTTTTTTATGTCATTATTCATTTTATTAGGTCTAGAATTAATTGACTACATTTAATCATAGGAAACATGACTAGCAACGATGAAGGACAGGGTTCTGGTGATTGCGACGACGTCTACCGGGCGGCAGACAAATTTTTTAACCTTGCCGATGATCAACCGATGTTGTTGCTGGGCCCACCGGTGGCATCAGGGACTGAGACCGACACGCAGACCGGTGTTGAGACTGAGACCGGCACTGAGACTCAGACCGGCATTGACATCGACGCTGAGACTGAGACCGGTGCTGCCTCGGGGAGCGGAGCCGGTGTAGAACCGAAAGCAAAGAGGCAATGGCTTCCTAACAAACTCAGGACTACTAGGCTGGTGGTCACAGAGGTGGACGATGGCAATTTTGAGCCAAAGGCGCCCGAGGAAGCACGCTCGTGCTACGATAATCAAATAGGCTGCATCGTACGGATAACTGCCACCATCAATAATGAGAAACTATAGAAGATAGAAAATATGAGGAGCTCCCTCCTCAAGAAGTTTCACCAGATATTCTTGTTCCCGGGCCGGAATGAGAAGGATTATGAAGATCCAGATGAGGACCCAGCAATGAAGAAGATAAACAAACACACCATGACCAAGTTTAGCGATGCGTTGGCCGCCTGGAAAAATTGAGTGAAAGCAAAGATCATCAACAAGAAGGAACCTACTCCGAGATTGTAAAGGATAATCCGACAATCATGGAAGAGCAGTTTCAAATATTCAAGGAGGCTTGCGAGGCCGAAGCTGCCAAAAAAAAAGTCTAAGTACATGAAGTGGCTTCAAGAGAGGAACATTGGGAGCCACCACCTCGGAAGCCGTGGTTACGGCGGAAAGAGGTCCCAATGGGCCAAGGAGGACGCGGAAGCCGCGAGTATGGGCATCCCAGACCCCTTGGCGGAGTTCACCGTCCCGCAGGAGCATGACGTCCTCAGGGCCCGGCACCGTTGGGACCCAGTGAAGAAGGTTTACGAGACAAAACCGGTCATTACGGAGTTCATGAGACTGCTGGTAATTTTACTTTTTGATTAATTCAACTACACATGTTAGTCATATTCGTAAACGATCCTTGTGCCTTTTGCAGAGAGAGCAGCACAGGATTGTGGCCGAAAGCGACTCGCCATCTGAGGCATTAGCGAGGCCCAAGTGGGACACTCCATTTAACCGGGCGTTGAACATATTGAAACGACAACCGGTGGATACTCGACCGTCATATGGACGCGTGCACGGTGTCGGAGATGGTGCCACGTGGAAGAAGTACTACCGTGAGACCACGGAGGAGAGAAAGGAAAGACAGAGGTTAACTGAAGAAAACATCGACAAGAAGGCTGAGATTGCGGTTGAGAAGAAATCATCTCAGACAGTCGCAACAGCGGTAGCTGCCGCAAAACAGGTGGTTGCAGATTTGTCTACTTCCTTGGTTCCGGCCGTTTTCACATGGACAAGGCAAAATCCAGAAAAAAATGCAGAGGACTTTCCCCTTGCTGACTTCTTGGGAGCACCTGCTCCCGCACCTACTCCCGCACCGGCTCCTGCACCTGCTCCCGCACCTACTCCCGCACCGGCTCCTGCACCTGCTCCCGCACCGGCTCCCGCACCTGCTCCCGCACCGGACGTGCTTGGCGGTGCTTCGTCTTTGGCTGAGCTCGACGACTTAACAGTATCTGTCACATCGTCCCCCTTCAACATAAATGTATAATCTCCCGTTTTCGTTGTCTTTTGGATGTCTTGCATCGTAGACTTTTCTTTCCAGGCCGACGAAACCCCGTGCACCATATTGTACACCATCGACGACCAGAAGGTGGACGTGGGGAAGGCGACGATAATGGAGCCGAAGGAACCATTGTTCCACAGCCGGCCGATCCCCCCGAACATCATCAAGGTTTCCGTGGCCAGTGTCAAACCGGGCCACGAGAATTTGCCTCCTCTAATACTAGTGGGGAATGACGACGAGACCCCGCTGCGGCTTGGTGATTGTTGCAATGGGTGGGTTATGTTGTGGCCAAAGAGTCTGCTTCGTCTGGAGGTGGCCGGGAGCACACCCATGAGCACGCAGCCTCAGCAAGGTATGAACATCAACACCCCACCTACCCAATTAGCGTTGGGTGTCGGGTTGGGTGATAGCGGACGGGGTAAGGAGGAGGCTCCATTAGTCACTGATGACGTCGCCATGGATGAGGATGAGGATGACGATGGTGCTGAACAGTATGTCTATACTAGCGCCTCCTCAGGGTTTGAGCGTCATGAGTCGGTGCCTTAATTTCTGTCTCAACGTATTATGGACGACCTTTCGGTAGTAAAGAAGTCTTGGAAGAGAGCGAGGAAAGGCAAAAAAACCGATTCTATGATCCAGCTGCCTCAGCAGCCTCGGCTTCAGGACCGTATAGATATCCCCAGTGTGGATAAATGGCATATCCCCGGTCAACCAATCCTACCTGCAACAGCGCTACAGGCCAGATCCGGTGATCTAAGGAGACTTCATGACATTGTGCTGCGGGTAGAGAAAGGCCTCATCGCCTCGAAAGATCCAGGATACCCATTCTACGTGGTTAACGTTCCACGGCAAATGTCGTACGTCGACTGCTTCCCCGCGGATAAGTTCTTCCTCCGATTCGATTACATATTCGACATGTTTCACGTGAAGAAGTTGGATTTTACGTTTGTCCGCCTTTATGCCTTGCGCATGAACTACATCATCGGGGTTGAGCAGATACCTCATATCTATGTCGCTGACCCGTACTACATGCACGAGGGCTTCTTGGGAGTCTGCGCAAAGCACGGTGAATACGCGAGGGATTACATCATCAGTTTCATGCTTGCCAATACGGACAAGGAGGCGATTCTCGTGCCTTATCATCCCGTGTAAGTCATCCGCGCTGCTATCCTTCCTTCGATTTCAATCATTCATTTGCACGGTGGAGGCTAATTAATTTGAGGTGTACTTATTTTGCGCAACGGCGGGCGCGCCGTCCTCATCATCCTATACCCCCGATTCTCCCACGCTCTTCACTTGGACTCGTCGAAGAACATTCACAAAAAGGATTACACCCACATCAAGGATGTTCTCGACAGTGCTATGTTTTACTACCAAGCAAGGGGTGGAGAGGTTAGGGACAAGAAGAGAAGGGGCGACAGGGTCGCCTTCAGCCATAAGACCGACTTCTGCTGCATCCAGCAACCGAACAATTCTCTTAATGATGGATTCTATGTCCTACACCACATGCTAGAGTACAGACGGGATCACCGAACCTTCGCATGTCACCTAGATCCGGGGATGCCCATATTCTGCAATGGGCAAAGGACATAGGAGATATCGAGGATCATCGACTTCGAGCTGAGTTCTATAACATCCAGCGCGAACTTGCGCAAATCATCATGAAGGAGGTCGTCGGAAAAATAGGGATGTTCTACGGAGAAGGAAAAATGTCACGGGAAGACGTCCGAACATGGATAGCCTCTCAGTGTCTCGACATGAAGCCTTTCACTAAGCTCGAGGACTATCTCCCTGACATGGATGGATGGCACGACATGGTGGAGTGATTGTCGATATACGACAATGTGTCCGTTTAGTCCATACTTTCTGTATGACAAAACTTTGAGTTATGCACGATGAAACTTTATTTGTGATGTAATTAAACCGTCCTCCTCCTCGACTAGCGAAAATCACTCTAGTTAGGGCATTTTGGGTACGATGAACTTTGTTATTTATGCTTATAATATGTTGTTTCTATTTTTGCCAAGTCTATCTCTTTCTGTTGCTCCACTCTATATGTTGCATATCATCGACTCATGTGACGATGCAGGTGCATAGATCATAGATGGCGAAGAAGTGCTACGCCAGGAGTATATATACGACGAGTGGCCGGAGTGTCAGGCCCAGGTGTACCGGTTTCCGGTTTCCGAGCGACAGGCAGTAGTTAGTTCAAGTTCACGCTAATGCGAGAGAGGTATACGAACTCATGTACTCAAAGTGATAGCTCTTCTCACGTATATCATTCTGTAGATGGATGATGATGTATTTGCAAGTAATCGAGACTTGTATCGCTATTTTCGAGATGATGACGAGAGACCACTTTGTGTTGGATATGATTATGATGATGACATGATTTGATGAGACTAATTGTATGTATATGCTATGATTACATTTGTATGTGTATGATATGCTAAAGATTATTGTATACAGCCTATTCAAATACAAAACAAATATGTAGGTAGAAAAACTAATAAAACTAGTAGTAGCGAGGGGGGGAAATTTAGCAGTAGCACCGCCTTACCAGTAGCGCTTCCTTGTAAACAGCGCTGCACATAATATCAGCAGCGCCCTTTTCTAAAGAGCGCTACAGCTATTCATGTATAGCAGTAGCATGGGACAATAGGCGCTACTGCTATACGTTAGTTGTAGCGCCTTATTAGTAGCACCGGTCCCCGCGCTACTAATACACCTAGAACCCGCGTTGCTACTAGGCTTTTCCCTAGTAGTGTGAGTTCGTGATCAAGTTGGTTCCTTGTAACCACCCTTCTCCAAGACTCTATGTCGGGTACCCCTGAGCTAGCTGGTTAAGCCGAACAACAACTTGGAGAGTTGGGAGATAAAAGCTGCCTGACTTAGTTCATTTTCAAGGGGATATCCTTGTGTTGTGTGTGTTGAAGAAAGATAATATTTCCATCGATTGATCCTCGTGATAAATTGTTGGGGCTATGTTCTTATCCACTCTTTGATTTGAGCGTGGGCTATCATCAAATCAAATCAGAAACAACAATGTTCATAATGTTGTCTTACTCGTGGTTGATTCCTCGAGCATACACTGTTATATCTTTTGTTCTGACCAATGCTATCACCTTGTTTACATAACTGTGGAATTCCACTTACATGGAAACCAGGATGAATTGTTGTTGAACCCATCAACAACACTTTTTATCTTCTCCATGGTTCGTGTTGAACATGCAGTTAGTGTTGGAAACTTATGTAAGCATTACCTTCATGTTCCGTGCATGAAGCATATGTCCGGATGAAAGAAGTGACTTCCTCTAACTCATGTGCATCTGATGCAAGTTGTCGTCGTGGATTCGAGAAAGTCAATGTTGCTTCCTCTGGAATCATCCCAAATCGGTCATGCATATGTGCGAAGTATTATGTGGTTTGGAGACTTGCAACCTTCATTCTATATGCATCCCTAGCACCCCAAGCCACTGATTGGTTTGTTCGAGGAAAAGGAGTTGTTGTGCGAATACTAGTCCATGCACAAGATTCTGATATCCTCAATGTTGGTTCCCTACCAGAACTCGGTAGTGTTTTGTTGTAAGGCTACCATGTGATCATGATTGTTTGGGATAGCGTGCTCACATGTGTGTAGCAGAACCAGCTCATGTTTTGGAGCTTGCTATCGTAGTTCATTTCTCGAGAATCTCGCAACGCCATCTCGTTGATTTGTGTTGCAAACTTTCATTTATCTCTCTAGACTTGATGAGTTTGGAATATTCTGACACAAACCAGATTTGAATCTCAGGCAGATGTGATGGTTGGAATGTTTCCCAAGATTTATAAGATTGGTCCTATAACCCGGTAAGGTGGATACTATGGCTACCCCACCTAGCCAAAAGGACATTATTTTAGTATCTTGATTCAGTAATTTAGCCACCTCCCCATAAGGACTTAGTAGGATTTACCTCTGTAGTTATTCCTTATGGATTCTTGAGCTCCCAAAGTCCGACCTTTACTTAATGTTCTAGACACCAAACCATAGCTACAAATGGGCTATGCTAGCACATCAAGGAGAACATTAGAAGTGGAGAGCTAAATGTCTCTCGGTCGATCATCCGGATTTTTGTTCCCTTGGCCTCGCTAAGGTGAAATCTGAGAAGGTGTTATCTTCCTTTGCATCTGCATCCTCCACAGGTATTCATCATGGTAGTATGTTGTGTTGCCATGATCCTTGACATGGATATTGGTAAAACCTTGATGAATATGAAAACGCTCAAGTCCTTGAGAGAACGTGCAAGCACTAGGTGTTATCGTCGGCACCAACTGGGATTGCACCCAGTTTCTTCGAATCTGCTATAACCATTCAAACTGTGGATTCACTATCGACTGTGGAGTTCTCCCCAGTTACTAGGATCATTCCCAGCATTTGCATTCGTATTCACAGTTTGCACCGCCATTGTGCCATCCTACCTTAGACTACCCTTCTCAGTAATTACTGATAAGGACCATCTCCAAAAGTGGTCCTACCATGGGTCCCATCCATTTCCGATGATAAGCAAAAATCATCCATTGCATTGTCTTAAACAAGGTAGACCACATCATCCATACTAGACTGAGTATGCTTTTCCTTTGAACTCTTTCAAACAATCGATTGTGATTGTCTTAGGCTGGTATAAAGAGTCTCAATGATCTAGATATCAGAAGTAATTCTTTTTGCCACTTCAGGAAAAATTCTGCAAGTCACCTTCCCTAAGGTGCCCCGTTGTGGAATCGTGGCAGATAACTCCTCGCTATCTTGAAACCAGGCACCATTGAGGGAGTCCTGGATTAGGGGGTCCTTGGACAGCCAGACTATGTACTTGTGCCGGACTCTTGGACTATGAAGATACAAGATTGAAGACTTCGTCCCATGTCCGGGTGGGACTCTCCTTTGCGTGGAAGGCAAGCTTGGAAATTCGGATATGTAGATCTCCTTTTCTGTAACTGACCATGTGTAACCCTAGCCCTCTCCGGTGTCTATATAAACCGGAGGGTTTAGTCCGTAGGATAACGACAATCATAATCGTCGGCTAGCTTCTAGGGTTTAGCCTCTACGATCTCGTGGTAGATCAACTCTTGTAATACTCATATCATCAAGATCAATCAAGCAGGAAGTAGCGTATTACCTCATCGAGAGGGGCCCGAACCTGGGTAAACATTGTGTCCCCCGCCTCCTTTTACCATTAGCCTTAGACGCACAGTTCGGGACCCCCTACCCGAGATCCGCCGGTTTTGACACCGACATTGGTGCTTTCATTGAGAGTTCCACTGTGTCGTCACGATAAGGCTTGATGGCTCCTTCAATCATCTGCAAACCATGCGATCCAGGGTGAGGTTTTCCTCCCCGGACAGATCTTCGTATTCGGTGGCTTCGTACTGCGGGCCAACTCGCTTGGCCATCTGGAGCAAATTGATAGCTACGCCCCTGGCCATCAGGTCAGGTTTGGAAGCTTGAACTACACTTCCGACATCCGCGGAGACTTGATCTTCGATGGATTCAAGCCCATGACAGGCGCGCCGTACAGGCACGATGAGTATGACTTAGATATGTCATCGGACAACGTTCGGGAGAACGCACCTGTAGCTGCCCTGGCCTTAGATCCAGAGGAGATCGTGCCATCCAAGGAAGGGTGGATAGACCCCGCCACAGAAGCCGCACACCCATAGGCGCTAGAACCAAACACAGACTTCACCTCTAAAGAGGTCTGTGTCATCAGACCCTCGGACTCGTCTCCGGCCACAGGTTCCGAACCACTCGCATCTGTGCCTATCGAATCTGATTGGGCACCGATCGTGGAGTTTACCTCCGCGGATATCTTTCAGCACTCACCCTTGGGCGACATGCTAAATTCACTAAAATCTCTCTCCCTGTCAGGAGACTCCTGGCTGAACTATGTCTATCTTGAGTGGGAAGCAGATGATGAAGAAATTCGTTTATCACCCACCACCCACTTGGTAGCCACTGTCAATGACTTAACCGACATGCTTGATTTCGACTCCGAAGACATCGACGGTGTGAACAACGATGCTGGAGAAGAACAGGAACCACCGCCCAAAGGGCGTTGGACAGCCACCTCATCATATGATATATACATGGTGGACACACCCAAATTAAACAATGGCGAGGAACGAAGGGATGCAATGGAGGATAATCCTCTTGAAAAGCAACCAAAGCGACGACGTCGGCGCCTCTCTAAATCCCGCCACAGCAAAAACAGCGATAACAGCGCAAGAACGAAAAAAACCTCGGTCGACTCCAAAGGCAACGACGACCCCATGGACCCAGAGATGGAGTAGGATGAGCCAAGGGACGGCGAACGTAGTCCGGGGCCGCTGTCCGATCATAGCGATGGCGGAGATAAAACTCATAAACCTGTTTCCGGAGAGGAGAATAGTCCAGACGATGATGCACTCATCATCCCGGGAAAGCACTTGGAACAAAAGAACCTCCATAGAAGGCTTATCGCCACCGCGAGGAGCTTGAAGAAGCAGAAGCAAAGGCTTAAGGCCGCGCAGGATACGCTCAATTTCAGATGGAACAAAGTGCTCGACACTGATGAAAAATACGGTGGTGATGGCCAGACAAAGAGCTACCCAAAGCGCAAGCTGCTGCCTGAATTCGACGACGAGGCCGTAGAGCCCATGCCGCCGAAAAATAATACGACCGATCTGCCGGACCGACCACCCCGTGGCCGCGACAGGGCGGCTAACGACGCCGTACACAAGTCCACACACAATTTACGTGAGCGTTTGGAGAAAAAAATCCAGTATGGCCAGGTCCATCTATGGATCTAGGAAGCGTGCTCCGGCGCAGGATCACGGCCACCAAAACGACTATACTGATCGAATACCAGCTCGGAATCAACACACCCAAATACAGGGGTGCCGCACACCTCCTGTGCTTCACCGATTAGGTGCCGGACCATGAATTTCCAGAGGGATTTAAACCCGTAAACATAGAGGCATACAACGGAATGACAGACCCTGCGGTCTGGATTGAAGACTTTATTCTTCACATCCACATGGCTCACGGAGATGATCTCCACGCCATCAAATACCTGCCCCTCAAGTTGAAAGGACTAGCTAGGCACTATTTGAAAAGCCTCCCCAAAAACTCAATTGGAAGTTGGGAAGAACTTGAGGATGCTTTCAGGGCTAATTTTCAAGGGATCTATGTCCGGCCTCCGGATGCGGACGATTTAAGTCACATAATCCAACAACCCGGAGAGTTAGCCTGTAAGCTTTGGAACAGATTTCTCACCAAGAAGAATCAAACCGTCAACTGCCCGGATGCCGAAGCCTTAGCGGCTTTCAAGCACAGTGTCCGGGATGAATGGCTTGCCAGACACCTCGGCCAGGAAAAGCCGAGGACCGTGGCAGCCCTAACAAGCCTTATGACCCGCTTTTGCACAGGCGAGGACAGTTGGTCGGCCCGCTATGACACCAGCGACCCAGGCACATCCGAAGTCAGGGATGGCAATGGGAAGCCGCGACGCAATAAAAATAAGCGTCGAGATAATGAAGACAGCCCAGACAACATGGTGGTAAACGCCGGATTCAGGGGCTCTCGACCCGGTCAACGGAAAAAGCCATTTAAAGGCAGCAGAGATGGACCGTCTAGCCTAAACAAAATTCTAGACAGATTATGTTAGATCCATGGCACCCCCGAGAAACCTGCAAATCACACCGACAGAGAATGCTGGGTCTTCAAGCAAGCCGGCAAGCTAAATGCCGAACACAAAGGGAGGGAGATGCCAAGTGAAGATGAGGACGAGCCTCGCCCGCCGAACACTGGGGGACAGAAAAAATTTCCACTAGAGGTCAAAACAGTGAACATGATTTATGCAAGCCACATACCAAAGAGGAGGCGCAAATGCGCACTCCGAGACGTATACGCGGTAGAACCAGTCGGCCCCAAATTCAACCCATGGTCATCCTGCTCGATCACTTTAAATCGCAGGGATCATCCGACTAGTATCCGGCATGGAGGTTCGGCCGCCTTGGTGCTCGACCCAATAATTAATGGATACCATCTCACTCGAGTCCTCATGGACAGCGGCAGTAGTCTTAATCTGATATATCAGGACACTGTCCGGAAGATGGTGATAGACCCGTAAGGAATCATCCTAAGCAATACCACCTTTAAAGGAGTAATACCAGGCGTAGAGGCCCGCTGCATGGGCTCTCTGATACTAGAGGTTGTATTCGGTTCGCCCGACAACTTCTGAAGCGAAGAACTAATCTTCGACATCGCTCCATTCCAAAGCGGCTATCATGCACTACTCGGAAGAACGGCCTTCGCTTGTTTCAATGCAGTTCCGCATTATGCTTACCTTAAACTTAAGATGCCCAGTCCACGTGGCGTCGTCACAATTAGCATAAATACAGAGCGTTCCTTGCGTGCGGAAGAATATGTGGCGGCTCTAGCAGCCGAACCACTGAATGGCCTCCCCAACCCGAACAAATGATCGGTCATCAAGACCACGGACACGGCTAGACGAGTTCGTTGCACCACTAGTTGTAGCAGCCCAGATAAACCTGAGCTTGGTCGATGGATATACGCCCATATGTGGTGCAAGGGGCTGCCCGCATGTAAAAGGGTCCATAGTTCGGCTCGACCCTACTAATATACAATATATTAAATTCTCATGATTCATTAAGAATAACCAACTTTTTGCACGGTCACACCAGATTCTTTCACCTAGGCTTTTCTTTTTTTCCAGATGACCATGGTGCTACGCCCTTCCAGGATACGGCACAACAGAGATAAAGGCGCAGATGTGCAGCAGGGCCCCATTCAAAGGATTCTTTTTAGATTAAGACCTTGTGTAAACCTTTTTATTGTCTCTTGTTGCTTCACACCCTCCGGGGACTTGAAACAACTGAGAGAGATACTGGTATTATTGGCATTTCATCACACCAGATTAATGCACATATCCGGAAATTCAGGGATCATTATCGAGGGCGATAATCAGCCCAGTATATGTTTTAAAGTCCGAATACCTTCGGGAGTGTTCGGCGTCGCGAGTTTGGCCTTATATGCATCAACTCCGAATCATGTCTTTGGTAAATAGTTGGGTTTGCCCGGCTCCTGTGTTTTGCTACCTTATGTTCCGCTCTATCGAATAAGGTGGCATCGGGAGAACTACTGCGATTGTGCCCTGGTTCATCTGGATGAGCACCTCAGTACAGAAAGCTGAAAACTGACTGTCATGATAAAGCGAGAGAGTGGTCAACCACTCGAGGACTCAGTGGAATCTTCAAGATTCCTCTGCATTAATGAAGGACCGGTTTCCCAGTCACATATGTACTCGCACCATATCCGATTGAGCGCGGACATACTAAGGGCTATATAGTAGCCCCACCGTCAAACTCCTATGGCTAAGTGAAAGTGTTAAAGCAATATAGTCCGATTGCCTTGTGCGCCGCGCTATCACCTCCTCAAACGGACCAAGACGTTGGATCAAGTGTGACTACGCTGTCGGATTTCGGGTTCTGGCAGACCCTTGAGGTTCGAACACTGGGGTGCGTGCGGAGATTTCATCCTCTACCTACCTGCTCCTCCCCGAATCGCTTGGATCTAAACTACGAAAGAATCAACACAAGAGACACGGGGTTTATACTGGTTCAGGCCACCATTGTGGTGTAATACCCTACTCCAGTGTGTGGTGTGGTGGATTGCCTCTTGGGCTGATGATGAACAATACAAGGAAGAATAGCCTCGCGAGGGTCTATTCTTGGCTGGTGTGATGAACTGCTAGGAGGAGTTCAGTCGCTCTATCTACTGGTTTCTTGGTGAGGATCAGATGCCTCTACCCTGGGGGTGGCTAGTCCTATTTATAGGCAAAGGCCCTGGGCCTCTCCCCAAATATTGAGCGGGAAGGGCGCCAACAATTGGCCATTTTGAAGGGGAACAGCGGGTACGCTTATCCTGACTAAAGTTGGTCCTCGCCTGTCAAAGGCTCTGGTGGTGACGCTTGCTTGGACTCCACAATGACTTCTTCCCTGCCGTTGGGCTGGTCTTGGTCTTGTTGCACCGAAATGGATGCCTTTACTTGATGCTCTCGCCTGCGCTTCCTCCCTTTGCACCAAAGAGGAAAGGAGGACACTGCGCGGGCTGGCGCCCAACTGGCGCCCTTGGTCGTCATGGCTTGTGTCATGGGCACCTCGCGAGGTACCCCGCCTTGAACTCTCTGCCTCCTCGTGAGCCAGCCTGATGAGGCCGTGCCTGAGGAAGCTCCTTGTCGTCCGCCCCGCGAGGCTTGGCCCCTCGCGAGGGTCTTGAGCTTGCGTTAATGAAGATGGGCTATGCTGGGCCCCCTTTGAGCCACGCCGCAGGCCGCAGGCAGGCAAGTCTGGGGACCCCCGTTCCCAGAATGCCGACAGTAGCCCCCGGGCCCATGGCGCGCCCGGACATGGCCGAGCAGAGAGGCGAAAGGGCAAGTGCGAAGCATCGCAGGCCCTAACAGCCTGCGGCCTTGGGCGCCACGTGGCGGCTGATTGGATGTGGGCGCCTCAGCAACTGCGCGAGTTGATAAAGGAGCGGCATCTGTCCCTTGCCTTCTTTGCTTTCTCCAGTTGCTGCTCAGATCCCTTTTCTTGCGCCTCTCCTCCCCGCCTCCGAAATCTTCAGATCTACTCCATCCGCGCGCCCTAGCTAGACATGGCGCCTCGCCAAGCACCGTCCGGAGCTTGGTATTCGTCCGCCTTGGACTCGCCGAACGTGTCGGAGGCGAGCCTTACCTGGGTGCGCCAGATGGCGGCGGCACAGGGTATCGACGGGGCGAAGGTGTTCAAGGCCGGCTCTGCCCTCCCTGAGGGCCAAGGGAGCACCTTCTATCCGCTCTTCGTGAGCGCCATTGTCGCCGGTCTGGTGCCTCCCTTTTCTGAGTTCTTCTTCTCTGTCCTCCGCCACTATAACCTTCAAGCTCTGCATCTCCATCCCAACTCTGTCCTTCTTCTGGCAATCTTCGCCTACTATTGTGAGGCTCACGTAGGGGTGAAGCCCTCAGTGGCCTTGCTGCACCACTACTTCTCCCTCCGGACCTCTCGTGGTTCCGTCTCTACGTGTGCGAGCTTCGTCGCGTACGGCAGCTCCATCACCATTTCGAACCCCGGGAAAAGGATCGAGGGCTTCAGGAGCAAGTGGGTCTTGGTGGATGCTGGGCGCATCCACCCTCGGCTGATCCTGCCCACGGGGCACCCCGCGAGCTCCGACGACTGGTCCCGAGTGGAGCTTGTGGACCCTCGCGCGAAGCCGGAGTTGGAGAAGATGGACGCGGATCTGAGGTCGGCCGGCATGGCGGCAGCGAAGCTGACTGGTGCATCGCTGCTGAGGGAGTTCCTGGAGCACCAGCTGGCTCCGCTTCGTCAGTACTCACTTCTGATGTGGAGGCCCCACCCGAACCCCGCAGTCTTGGCCGATGAGGATCTGGCTGCGGTTCTCCAGTCTTTGGTTGGGGGCGACATGGCGAGGTTGGAGGGCCCTCCTACGCCCCTGTTCCTCCGAGAGTACTGGGAGCTGGTAGTGGGGTCCATGCCCGCCTTCAACGGGGACGGGCCCGTACCCGCGGAGCCTCCCGAGGACCCGGTGGACGTGTCCTCCGGCGACTCCAGCGAAGAGAAGGAAGGAGGGGAGCGGGAAGAGGGGGCTGACTCCGAGGCAGAGTCAAGGGCTCCCTGTCGGTGTCAAAACCGGCGGATCTCGGGTAGGGGATCCCGAACTGTGCGTCTAGGCAGATGGTAACAGGAGACGAGGGACACGATGTTTTACCCAGGTTCGGGCCCTCTTGATGGAGGTAAAACCCTACGTCCTGCTTGATTAATATTGATGATATGGGTAGTACAAGAGTAGATCTACCACGAGATCAAGGAGGCTAAACCCAAGAAGCTAGCCTAAGGTATGAATGTTGTAATGGAGGTTACGTACTACGGACTAAAGCCGTCCGGTTTATATAGACACCGGAGAGGGCTAGGGTTACACAGAGTCGGTTACAATGGTAGGAGATCTACATATCCGTATTGCCAAGCTTGCCTTCCACACCAAGGAAAGTCCCATCCGGACACGGGACGGAGTCTTCAATCTTGTATCTTCGTAGTCTTGGAGTCCGGCGGACGATGATAGTCCGGCTGTCCGGACACCCCCTAGTCCAGGACTCCCTCAGTAGCCCCTGAACCTGGCTTCAATGACGATGAGTCCGGCGCGCATAATGTTCGGCATTGCAAGGCGGGTTCCTCCTTTGAATAATCCAGAGATTGTGAACACCCGGATAGTGTCCCGCTCTGCAAAATAAATTCCACATTCCACCGTAGAGAGAATAAAATGCACACAAGCTCAATCTGCTGATGTATTTTGCGGCGTGACGTCACACCACTACCAAGCCTTTACTTGGATTGTTTTTTATTATACCACCTCAGCGCGTTTAGCGAAGTGGTTTCCTTGGCACGTCTTGTCAAAGCAGAGATCATGTTCCCCTTATTCCGGGATCCTCATCAATACAGACGTGGGTAACCCAACCGCGCCATCGATGGTGGCGCTTGGGAGATAAGCGAGTTTTACCAGGCTAGCGGGGACGCATAGTCTTCGTCCGCCTATATATATAAGGGATAAGGATTCACCTTTTCACCTATGCCTTCTTCCTCCTTTGCTTATCCATCCGCGCACTCGAGTTCCAGCGCCCAAGTTTGCGCACTTCGCCTCGACCTTCTCCGACCATGTCCGGAGCGGGAGGCAAATGGTTAGCCTCCACCGTTAAGGAGGAGCACATCACAAAGCTGCGCAGCGCCGGATATCTTTCCGGCGACATCGCGCATCGGCTGCCCGACGAGGGGCAGCTCATCCCCACCCCCAGGCCCCATGAGAGGGTCGTTTTCTTTCCCCACTTCCTCCACGGACTGGGCTTTCCACTTCACCCCTTTGTCCGGAGGCTCATGTTCTACTACAGCCTGGACTTCCACGATGTGGCGCCGAACTTCATCCTCAACATCTCGGTGTTTATCGTCGTGTGCGAGGCCTTCCTCTGCATCCAGCCCCACTTCGGCCTGTGGCTCAAGACCTTCAACGTCAAGCCGAAGGTTGTGAAGGGCACGCAAGCGGAGTGCGGAGGCGCCATGTTGGGCAAGATGCCCAACGTCCTTTGGTTCGAAGGGGCCTTCGTGGACTCCGTCAAGGGGTGGCAATCGGGGTGGTTCTACATCACCGAGCCGCGCAAACCCACGTGGGCGGCGGCCCCCGAGTTCAGATCTGGTATCCCTACGCAGCTCACCTCTTGGAAAGAGAAGGGCTTGCGGTGGGGCAATTCGAAGGAGCTGACGGGACTCCAAGCCTATATCCAGAAGCTGGTGAACAAGAAGCTCAGGCTGGTTAACGTGGTCCAAGTCATGCTCGTCCGCCGAATTCTCCCATGCTAAGAACGGGCATTCAATCTGTGGGAGTTCAATCCGGAACAGCACCAGGCGCTGAGTGGACTCTTCGACACAACGTACGAAGGTGCCTGGAGGGTGCTGTTCAAGGGCGCCGAAGCCCCCGCATCCGCGACGGAAGATCGCGGATTCCACTCGCAGCGTCCGGCTGACGAGGTAAGTGATTCTACCCCTTTACGGGACACTTGTTGTTAATAGTTCGACCCCAAGCGGGCTTTAATCTCCTTTTTCCTTCGACAGGAATGGATGAAGAAGGCCGAGCAGCTCATCTGCCCGGCTCCCATGCCAGAAGACCCAGTGGACGCCCGTCTAGCGGGGCTGCTGGTTCCGGCACCACACGTGGTGCCGGAGAAGAAGGCCAAGAAGGTGGCCACGGGTACTCGAAAGAGTTCCCGTTTTCAGGTGTCCGACGACTCTGAGGTGGATTCCTCCCCCGAAGACGAGGAGGAGGAAGAAGACTCTCTCCCAGAGGAGGGAGAGAGAAATAGGAAGGCCTCCCCAACAGGGGAGGCCGAAGGGTCCAAGAGGGGAAGAGCTATTCCCCCGGACAGCTCCGCCAACACCAACATTGGTGATGAAGAATGGGCCTCAAGGGCCAGGCCTCCAGCGAGATCGTAAGTATTCGGATCCCTGGATAATCTGCAATTTCTTTCGTGTCACATAGTGTCTTTCTAATGCCGCATACTGCCTGCAGTCTGGCCGACGATGATCTCCCTGCTTCGTCGAGCGGGTCGTTGGCTGCGTCGGACGTGGAATCCGTTCCGACTGCCTCCACCACCCGCACTGCTGAGGACGCCAAGGTGGGATCCCAGGAAGGGACCCATCGGGAGGAGGCTGTGGAGGCGCCGCAAGGCAGCCTCCCGGACTTTGCGTCGGACTCTACGCCGGAACCTGCAGTGGTTCCAGAGTCCGGCAGGCGGCCCCTTCGCAAGAAGGGCAAGACCGTGACACCGGCAGCCCCCGTCCAACCGGAGGCGCCGGACAACTTGTTGGACGCTCTCAAAGGCGCTTCCATCGAGGAAGAACACCGCACTATCATGAGTGCGGTGATTCAGAAGGTTTAGCTCGCCAAGAGCGGGCTGACCGAAGCCTGTAGCAGCCTTCTAACAGGCTTTGAGGTAAGAAGTTAAAATTATGTAATGTAATATCGCATAGACAGTAGCCCCTGATGCTCAGTTCGGCGTTCGGAAAGAAAAGCCGGACTGAGGATCTAAAAAGATATACGCAGGGTTTCTTAAAATATGTCAATATGGGTTTGTAGGCTGCGCTGTTGACCTCTGCCGCACTGACTGCAGAGGTCGGTGCATTGAAGCAGGATCTCGAGCGGTCCGAGCAAGAGCTCGGCCATGCCAAGAAGCAGCTCGAGGACAAAGAAGGTGAGTAACACCACTTTGAAGATTTACCTTACAGAAAAGGATTTAGGTTGCAATAAAAATGACAAGGATAACGTTGGTACTGCAGGGGCCACTAACGAGGTGGCAGCCCTGAAGGAGGCTGTGTCCACGGCCGAATGCAATGCGGTGACGGAACGGGCCGAGCGAGAGAAGCAGGAGGCGCGGGTGGCGAAAGTGCGGCAAGAGCTCCAGGCTCTCATGGAGAAGCATGAGAGTTTGGAGCGCGACTCCAAGACTCGAGAGTCCGAGCTCGCCTCGGCTCTCGAAAGTGCCAAGTCCGCCAAGGCCGAGGCCCGTAAGGCCCTTCAGGAGGTTGAAGATGTGAAGAAGAAGCAGCGGGTAAGGCATTTTTCATGCAAAGCAAGCATGTTAATGTGAACTACCTAATACTTAGCCGAATTCGGAGCTCTCCAGGGGCGTTTGCAGATCTGCCGCGCAGTGTATCCGATGCCGCCGCGTTTCATCGTGGCCAGGAGGGGAGCCCAACGGAGAAGGTCTTCTGGTCTCAGTATGCTGAGGCCGGCCATCCGGTGCCCCCAAGCGACCAGCTGAAGCAGCTGGTCGAGCTCCACAAGGCGGCTGAGGAGGCCATGAAGGGCCTGATAGTCCGGCTGTGGCCTGGACAGGCCATGCCTGGGAGCTATTTCGGCCTCGTGCGGCGGCTGGTGGATGCATGCCCCTGGGTGGAGGTCATCAAGCGCTCCGCCTGTATTGAAGGTATTCGTCGGGCCCTTGCCCGCGCAAAGGTGCACTAGGGCAGGCTGGATGCGGAGAAGCTTCTTACTGACCCGCCGCCACCAGGCAAGGAGTATCATACGCCCGAAATGTACTATAAGACTGTCCTGAAGGGAGCCCGCGATATTGCGGATGAATGCCCCAGAGATGTAATTTTTGAGTAAACTTGCTATGTATTATCCAGTGCGCTGGATACTTTGTTCATATGCGCTTTAAGCAACGCTTGTTTAATTTAAAATATTACCTTCTATGCGGCCGTTTTATAAAAATCTGAGAGATGGCAAGTCGTTGGCTTCAGCCCCCGAGCCACGAGTGCTGGGGTGTTCGGGTTAAACTTGAGCACTCTTGTTCCCATTTTTGGGTCCATCTAGGGAGGCGCTCAACACAACGAACAAGGCAACCGGACTTATAATGCTTGAACACTCTCACTTAGCCATAGAATTCTATAATTTTAAATTTCGGCGAAGCCCCTAGTATTTGGAAGACCGAATTCGGGGCGCTATCCACGCCTTCATCGGACATTATCCGGTACTTTGCTCGAAGCGGCATGAGTCTTTAGGGACCCGAAAAGACCTCTCGAACAGCGACCAGTCTCTCGCCTTATCATGCCAGTCAGTTTTAGCTTTCTCCACTGAGGCGCTCGCCCAGCTCAACCGGGGCGCAATCGCAGTGGTTCTCCCAGTGCCACCTTAGCCGACAGAACGGAATGTAAGGCACCAAAACGTGGGAGCCGGGCAAACCCAACTATTGACCCAAGACATGATTCGGAGCCGATTCATATAATGCTATAAGTTCGGGGTGCCGCACTTGTGAAAGTGTTCGGACTTATCACACCATAATGCGGGGATCATAAGCCCCTGGTGTATTATGCCGTACCAAAATATACGGGTGCAAGATGTCATTTAGTGAACATATATATATATATATAAAGTAATGTAATTACAGGCGAAAAGTGCTGCATTATTTATTCAAGGAAGTCTGCTATGAGTGCGGACTGATACAAATAGTGCGGTAAGCAAGGGTTCGGACTAATTAAACATGTCCCCCTCCAGGGGTGGGCTGCGGACTTGGTGTATATAATCAAATTTAGTGCTCGTAATGGAGACCACCTGAGTGTTCGTCGCAGCCTTCTTTCTTCCCTGGCTGTTGCATCGTGAGTTCGGCAGATTCACCACCGGACAGGGTCTCTGGTTAACGGAGTCCTGTGTATACAAAGAAGGAAAATAATAATAATAAAAAAGGTGACACACTTGCGAGCCCCTTATGTGGTCGAGCCGCACTCTGGGTCTATTGTGGTCGCGCCCCTTCCCCTACGCCCATGGTATCTCCAAAGCGTAATGATGTACGCGGAGGGTTGTTCTTGCTATCATGCGAGGGCTGGGGTCAGGGCCGCATTGCTACGCGTGCTCGGGTCATGCCAGGTGGTCTTGGTTGATGTTGCTCTGGGCGCGTTTGGCCATATCCGGCCGTTTAGCGGCCGGACTCGAAAATTGCCTTAAAAGGCTGCTCTGTACTTCTGCCGCGAGAGCCACTGTATGTTCCTCCGTTCGGAGGGAGCGTTCCGTATTTCCGTTGACCGTGATGACTCCACGAGGGCCTGGCATCTTGAGCTTGAGGTATGCATAATGCGGCACCGTGTTGAACTTTGCAAACGCGGTTCGTCCGAGCAGAGCGTGATAGCCGCTGCGGAATGGGACTATGTCGAAGATTAAATCCTCGCTCCGGAAATTATCCGGGGATCCGAAGACCACTTCCAGTGTGACTGAGCCTGTACAATTGGCGTCAACACCTGGTATGATGCCTTTAAAGGTCGTCTTTGTAGGTTTAATCCTTGAGGGGTCTATGCCCATCTTGCGCACTGTATCCTGGTAAAGCAGGTTCAGGCTACTGCCGCCGTCCATCAGGACTCTCGTGAGGTGAAATCCATCGACGATTGGGTCTAAAACTAATGCGGCGAATCCGCCATGGCGGATGCTAGTCGGATGGTCTCTTCGATCGAAAGTGATCGGACAAGAGGACCATGGATTGAACTTCGGGGCGACTGGCTCCATCGCGTATACGTCCCTTAGTGCACGCTTCCGCTCCCTTTTGGGTATGTGGGTTGCGTATATCATGTTGACCGTCCGCACTTGTGGGGGGAAACCCTTCTGTCCTCTACTGTTCGGCGGCTGGGTCTCTTCCTCGTCGTCGCTATGCAGCCCCTTGTCATTGTTTTCAGCAATTAACTTGCCTGCCTGCTTGAATACCCAACAGTCTCTGTTGGTGTGATTAGATGGCTTTTCGGGGGTGCCATGTATCTGGCATAAGCGGTCGAGTATTCGGTCCAAATTGGACGGACCCGGAGTGGTTCTTTTGAATGGCTTCTTCCGCTGACCGGGTTTAGAGCCTCGGAATCCGGCATTGACTGTCGTATCCTCCTTGTCGTCACCGTTAATACGGCGTTTATTTTTGCTTCGACGCGACCTGCCATTGTGGTCCTTAGTATCTGGACTGCCAGAATTTTTACTGAGGTTGTTGCTGCGAGCTAGCCAGCTATCCTCTCCCACGCAAAAGCGGGTCATTAATGATGTGAGGGCTGCCATGGATTTCGGCTTTTCCTATCCCAGGTGCCGGGCTAGCCACTCGTCGCGGATGTTATGTTTGAAGGCTGCGAGGGCCTCTACATCCGGACAGTCGACGATTTGGTTTTTCTTTGTCAAGAACCGTGTCCAGAACTGTCTGGCCGATTCGTCTGGCTGCTGAATTATGTGGCTTAGGTCATCGGCGTTTGGTGGCCGCACATATGTGCCCTGGAAGTTGTCGAGGAATGCGGCTTCTAAGTCTTCCCAACACCCAATTGACTCTGCGGGCAAGCTATTGAGCCAATGCCGAGCTGGTCCTTTAAGCTTGAGTGGGAGGTATTTGATGGCGTGGAGATCGTCACCGCGGGCCATATGGATGTGAAGGAGATAATCTTCAATCCAAACCGCGGGGTCTGTTGTGCCATCGTAGGATTCGATGTTTACGGGTTTAAACCCTTCAGGGATTTGATGATCCATTACTTCGTCAGTGAAGCATAGCGGGTGTGCGGCGCCTCTATATTGAGCAATGTCACGACGTAGCTCGAGTGAGCGTTGTCTGCTGTGTTCGGCCCAGCCGGAGTTGTTGTATCCAGCGCGACGGTATTCGTCGTGGGTCGCGGGGCACCCGCGTGATCCGTAGAGGGATCTAGATTACCTTGCTTTGTCCTCCAATATATCTCGCAAGTCCGGCGCGTTCCCTCTTGGCTTCGTACATTTGGAGCAATGCCGGGGTACGGTCTTGGTGGAGGGCCTGGATGCCTCTCTGTCTCGACCACGGGGTGGTCGGTCGGCCGTATCGTGCGCTGGTGATGAAGGTATGTATGCTTCTTCCTCTAATCGGGGGAGCAACTTGCGTTTTGTGTAACTTTTGGAGGGACGTTCGAGTTCATACTCTTCGGCCGCGAGGACCTCAGTCCATCTATCGGCCAGCAGGTCCTGATCAGCTTGAAGCTGCTGCTGCTTTTTCTTTAGGCTATTTGCCGTGGCGATATGCCTGCGTTTAAAACGCTCTTGTTCGACGGGATACTCTGGCACGACGAATTCGTCGTCGCCGAGGCTTGCTTCGTCTCCGGAGGGAGGCATGTAATTATCATCCTCAACCTCTTCGTCTGCCGCTCTCTCGCGAGGGCTTGTTTCTGCATCGTCCTTCGCTGAATCTTGCTGGAGGGATTGTCTTCGGCACTGTCTGGAGTGTTATTATCTCATGTGCCGGAATCTCCATTCTTGCTGTGGCGGGATTTAGAGTGGCGCCGCTGACACCGGCGCTTGGGCTGTTTCTTTCAGTAATCTACCTCCGCTGCTTCTTCGCCGTCCCCATCTTTTGGGGTGTCCACCATGTATATGTCATATGATGAGGTGGTCTTCCAGTGCCCTGTAGGCGCTGGTTCCTGTTCGTCTCCGGCATCATCGTACATACCGTCGATGTCTTCGGAGTCGTAGTCTAGCATGTTGGTTAGATCGTCGATAGTGGCTACAAAGTGGGTGGTGGGTGGGCTCTGAATTTCTTTGTCGTCCGTATCCCAACCATCCTGGCCATAATCCGGCCAGGGCTCTCGGGATAGCGAGAGATGCTTTAGCGAATTTAGGATGTCGCCAAAGGGCGAGTGTTGGAAGATGTCCGCGGCCGTGAACTCCATGATCGGCGCCCAGTCAGATTCGATTGGCAGGGGCGCAGGAGGTTCGGAGTCCGGCAAGGAGTCCGGTACCTCGGAGTCACGAGCTTTACAAGGGACAAGGTTAGTGTTCGGCTCCATCGCCGTGGAAGGTGCAGCCCCCGAGGCGGTGTCCAGCCACCGGTCTTCGATGTGGGCGATCGGCTCCGGGCTGAGGGCCGGAGCGGATTTGTGTGCGGCCACCAAGGCACTGTCCGGCGGAAGAGCTAAATCATGCCCATCGTGACAGCACGGCACGCTCGGCTGAGGCTCGAGTCCGTCGAAGATCAAGTCCCCGCGGATGTCGGCCGTGAAGTTTAGGCTTCCGAACCTGACCTGATGGCCAGGGGCGTAGCTTTCGATCTGCTCCAGATGGCCAAGTGAGTTGGCCCGCAGTGCGAAGCCGCCGAATACGAAGATCTGTCCAGGGAGAAAAGTCTCACCCTTGACAGCGTTGTTGATTGGAGAAGCCATCGAGCCTATCGGTGACGGCACAGAGGAACTCTCAATGAAAGCACCAATGTCGGTGTCAAAACCGGCGGATCTCGGGTAGGGGGTCCCGAACTGTGCGTCTAGGCGGATGGTAACAGGAGACGAGGGACACGATGTTTTACCCAGGTTCGGGCCCTCTTGATGGAGGTAAAACCCTACGTCCTGCTTGATTAATATTGATGATATGGGTAGTACAAGAGTAGATCTACCACAAGATCAAGGAGGCAAAACCCTAGAAGCTAGCCTATGGTATGAATGTTGTAATGGAGGTTATGTCCTACGGACTAAAGCCCTATGGTTTATATAAACACCGGAGAGGGCTAGGGTTACACAGAGTCAGTTACAATGGTAGGAGATATACATATCCGTATTGCCAAGCTTGCCTTCCACGCCAAGGAAAGTCCCATCCGGACACGGGACGGAGTCTTAAATCTTGTATCTTCGTAGTCTTGGAGTCCGGCGGACGATGATAGTCCGGCTGTCCAGACACCCCTAGTCCAGGACTCCCTCACTCCCCCCCTTCGGCGCAGGTCCCGCGCTCTCCGCCTCTCTCTGAGTGACGACGACGAGGATGATGATGAGCAGGGCGGCGGGAGCCTGCCCCCGATCCCGAAGAAGGACCGGACTGAGCTGATCCCCCGCGGGTCTGCCCCAGCCCCGAGGCGATCCGCAGGCGTACCTCCTGCTCCCGAGCTCCTTGAGGCTGATCCTTGCAGCCGGCTCTCGGGCTTCTAGTATGGCTGGAGGCTGCTCGAGCCCGCAAGTGATGACCTGTAAGTGCTTGATTCCTGTCTTGTTTATTGTTCTGTTGCTGAGGCTTGACACTCGTATCTCCCGGCTAGGCTGGCGCCCGTGGCAAAGAAGTCGAAGGGAGCTCCTGAGGTTCCATCTGTGGCAGCGCCTCTGCCCGTGAAAGAAGGTGACCGCGACGCACGGGCCTCTCCTTCCCGTGCGTCCTCACGAGGCCTGGCTGAGCCGGCTGGGGCGAGCTCAGCCCCCATGGCCCAAGCGACTACCGAGGTGCCCTTGCCTGATGCCGCCACCACAGTCGTCGTGGCGCAGCAGGCTCCACCTCAGGATACCGTGGTCACGCTGCCACCTTCTCCTCCTACTCCACCGACTGCTGCTTCCCCGGCCACTGTTCTGGATCGCGCTGCTGCCGAACTGGACCGTTTGTGGCAGGATCTTCTGGGCGCCGACCCTCGTTTAGTGGCCGGGCGCTTGGAGCTAGCTTCTGGCTAGATTCGCTCCGATGCTTCAATTCGGGCGGTGCTGGTCCAGGCCTCGACGGCTTGCAACGAGGAGGAGCAGGCCGTTCTTGGGGCGAAGGTTGCCCGCGACGCCGCCTTGGGGGAGGTGTCTAATGTCCGAGGTCGCTGCGAGTCGCTAGAAAGCGAGCTGAAGGGCCTGCAAGACTAGCTCGCCGAGGTGACCCGCCTTCGCCAAGAGCAGGAGGAAAGCATGAAGGCTCGCGAGGCAGCCGTCAAGGACCGGGACGCCAAGCTCAAGAAGCGCCGTGACCGCCTGGGCGCGCTGGAGAAAGAGCTGGAGGCGAGGAAGGTTGAGTTGGAAGACAAGGCACGGGTTCTTGCCGAGGATCGTGTGGCCTTTGCGGAGATGGAGGAGAAGGCTCGCACTTCATTGAAGACGCTTTACGAGAGCGGCCTGGAGAGCCCGCTGGCTGGCGAGGAGGATGGTCCCACCAAGCTGCATCCCTTCTTGGTTCGTGCTCTTGAAGATGTCACCCTTGGCCTTGGCCCTACGGCTAAGGCCGAGGCACGCATCTTGTCTTCTGCAGCGCTGACGCGGGTCTTCACCCACATCTATCTTCGCGACCCCAACGTCGACCTCGACAGCCTGCTGGAACCAGCGAGCGGCGAGCTTGCCGCTGCCGCTACTGAGGCCGTGAAGGGTCGTGCGGAGGCTCTTCTGGGGAAGTTCCGGGCCTTCAGCACCAAGCCGAAGCGGAGCGCTGCTGGCCCTGTTGCTCCACAAGGCGAACCCGCTCCGCGCAGCTCCACCGCCGGCAAGTGACTCCGTCATGGCTCCCGTCCTGCTTTTAATTCCTGCACATGTATCATGCCTCGGGGAGGCGTTAAAACTTGCATTTGGTGCTATGATAACAGTATGGACTGTAATATTTGCTTTTGAATTCCCTGAAATTTGTGCTATTCCTTCCTACTTGCTTATGTTCTACGCCGGCAGAGCCCGGCCCCACGCATACCTCAGCCGCCGTTAACACCGACCGGAAACCAGGACGGGACCAAGTGGTGAGGGGCTACGTGACAAGTTAGGCTCCTGAGTCGGATGCTCAGGAGTCCCCCTTGGCACTCGAACAACAAGTAGGGAGGTGAGATGTGGGTGGATCTACCGTTCTACGTCTGCAGAGCCCGGCCCCGCGCATACCTCAACCGCCGTTAGCCTTTCGGAACTAAGGAGTGAGGGGCTACGTGACCAGTTAGGCTCCTGATTCGCAATGCTCGGGAGTCCCCCTTGACGCTCAAACGGCCTTCGTACCTTGGCTCCGCTCGGGGAGGGACGTGCGACGAACCAAGCCCGGGGGGCCTGGCTGGGTGGCATGCGTCTGGGCATGACCCAGGCGCAGCCCCCGTGCCCAGCCCCCTCGTGCGGCACTCCCGAGCGGAGGCGTTGCGATGAGGCTAGACACTGAGCTCTGGGCTCCCTGAGGTTGATGCGGCCCGGGGGCCACCCTCAGTTGTTTATCACCAGCGCGGAGCATAGTGCTTCCGTATGTGTACGGGCATAGCCGCTCCTCGATAGTGTCGTCAGCCAGCGTGGAGCATGGTGCTTCCACTGGTGCGTGGGAGGGGGCTCCACTCTGGGAGGAGCCCCCGGGGCGTATACATCCCCGCCCTGACACGTGGCTGGCACGGTAGGGCTTGACGAGGTGTATCTGGACACCCGTGAGCCAGCGCGGGACTCACGGGGCCCTACCTCAAGGCGGGTTGTGCCTGGCTCTGGGCCTTATCTTGGAGTGTGTTCCTGCAAATTTTTCTAGATGCCGGTGCTCTACGTCCTCGGGTCCTGGCCCTCGAGCTGGTCTCAGTCGTCGCTGGTATGCCAGGTCGCGATGCCGTGGACAAGACCAGAGGGTGAGGGCTGGAGAGCCAGTAGGAGCCCTGAGTCGCGATGCTCAGGTACCCCCCCTTTAACGCACAAGCTGGGTTAGATGTCGAAACTCTATGTCCTCGGGTCCCGGCCCTCGAGCTGGTCTCAGCCATCGCTGGTATGCTAGGTCGCGATGCTGTGGACAAGACCAGAGGGTGAGGGCTGGAGAGCCGGTAGGAGCCTTGAGTCGCGATGCTCAGGTACCCCCCCTTTAACGTGCAAGCTTCCGACATCCAGGAAGAAAAGGTGCCACGGATAGGCACCAAATAACAAGCATGATGTGTCGAAAGCATGGCCCTAAGATAAACGCAAGAAGGGTACACGCCGTTGGGTCAGACCCGAGCGACTTGGGGATGATGCAGCCCAAGGGGCTCCCCCAATAAAGTAAGCTAAGAACACGAAATAAAAGGGATACACGCCACAGGGACGGACCCACGCGGCCTGGGAATAATGCGGCCCTGAGGGCGCTCCCAGCTGGAAATAAAACTTGAAAGATGTCACCTGATGATGTTGGGGACGAAGGGGTGTTGGTGTAGCAGACTCGGTGGGCTACGGGAGCCGATTCTCACGAGCCCCCAGGCCTAGGGGCCTCGGGAGGCTCCGGAGGCGCTGGTGGCTCCTCGCGGACCATCTCCATCTCCACCAGGGCTGCGGAGCGCCGGACCTCTTGAGCCTCCAGGATGGCCCTCATGAGGCGCTGGTCCACAGCAGCCGCGTTCGGCAAGCCATAAGGCATGCGAACGTAGCTGTGGGGAGGACCCTCGCAGCATCCCACTTGTGAGGGCCAGAGGCGCTCCTAAGACGCGGCTTGATTGAGCCCTGGTATGTCGATGCAGACGCGCAGCCCACCATCCTCGCCTGGATGAGGGGCCACAGCGGGTAAGCGGCGGCTGCCTCTCATGACTCTTGACTCCTGTAGCTCCTGAATGGCCTTGCTGACGAACTCCTGAGGGTTTGGCCCTCCTTGCCTTGCTCCTTCTGGAGGGAAACGTGCTTCGAAACACACCTCCACGTGGTGCCCAAGCGCCTCCCTCGTGACCTTGGCGAGGTTGGCGGCCCTCCAG
Organism: Triticum timopheevii; assembly: GCA_963921465.1. Lineage (NCBI taxonomy): Eukaryota > Viridiplantae > Streptophyta > Magnoliopsida > Poales > Poaceae > Triticum > Triticum timopheevii. Next base: position 150,098,077 of record OY997262.1, on the reverse strand, counting down.
GGGAGAGCCCCCGAGCCCTGCCTGAGGAGGGCGCCAGGCGCGCTTCCCTATGCGATGGAAGGAGGTTCCCCCTGAGAAGGCGTGGGCCCTGAGGGGCCGGGCCGGACGATGTCTTCTTCTTCTTGGGGGCGGCCTCGGGAAGCCTCCTACTTCCGCGGTCCGGATCTTCCAGTGATGCGACCTGAAAGGCTCACTCCAGGGAGCACACTGCGTCTCTCTCTTCGCAGGGCATCGTGATGACCCCGCCACTTCCTGGCATCTTGAGGACGTTGTAGCCGTGGTGGGTTACGGCCATGAACTTGGCCAGCGCCGGGTACCCGAGGATGGCGTTGTACGGCAGGTGAATGTGGGCGACGTCGAAGTCGATGAGCTCGGTGCGGTAGTTGTCGCGTGCCCCGAAGGTGACAGGGAGGCGAACCTGCCCGATCGGGACCGTGGAGCCGTCGGTGACTCCGGAGAAAGGCTTGGTTGGCTGAAGCTGATTGTAGGGCACTTGGAGATTGTTGAACGTTTCCACGGACAGGACGTTGAGCCCTGCCCCACCGTCGATGAGGGTCCTGGTGAATAGCACGTTGCTGATGATTGGGGAACAAAGCATCGGGGGGACTCCGGCTGTGGCCGCGCACTTGAGCTGATCCGCTGAGCTAAACGTGATGGCGCATGCCGACCACCTGAGAGGGCGCGTGGCCTCGAGCTTGGGGAGGACTGCATTCACTTCGCGGGTGAACTGCTTGAAGATGCGCTGAGAGGCTGGGGCTTGGGCTCCGCCTAGGATGCAGGCGATCGCACGAGGTTCCTGGAAGCCCCCAGCCCCCTCGTCCTGATGACGGTCCTCATTTCTCCTTGGCTGCGGCGGCAGCGGAGGGAGGCCTGCGTTCCCTTGCGGGCGATCCTCGCGAGGCTGATCCCTCCAGCCTCCCTCGCGAGGCGGGTCCTGCCAGCGATCCTCGTGAGGTTGGTTGCGCCACCCTTGGCGTGGGCCGCGGTCTTCCCAGTGTCATGCGTTCCTTCCTCCTCCTCGGCCGTAGCCCCGGTCGCTGTGGTCGGGACGTCGGCCGACCCTTCCTTCACACACTGCCCGGAGCTCTTGGCATTCATTGGTGTTGTGGGTGTGGAGGTCGTGGTACACGCAGTACCGACTGCCCTTGGAGGACTCAGGCTGATCTCTGCCCCGCTTGGTGTCTGGCTCTGCCGCGAGCATGGCAGCCCCCTTGCGCTTCACGTCCTTGGCCTTGGGCTTTTTCTCTTCTGGGTCTGCGGCAGGCAGCTCAAGGAGGGAGAGGTGTCCCTCCTCAGCCCTGGCGCACTTGGTCGCCAAGTTGAACAGCTCCAAGGAGGTGCACAAGTCTTCATGCATCGCCAGTTCCTCCTTCATCTTGATGTCGCGCACGCCGTTGGAGAAGGCTGAGATGATGGCCTCCTCGGTCACCTTGGGGATCTTGAGGCGCGCGTTGTTGAAGCGCTGGATGTACTTCTGCAGGGTTTCCCCTGGTTGCTGCTTGATACAGCACATCTCGCTCACGGCGGGTGGCCGGTCGCGAGTACCCTGGAAGTTGGCGATGAAGCGGGTGCGCATCTCGTCCCAGGAGGAGATCGTGCCTGGAGCCAGATTCAGGAGCCAGGTGCGGGCCCCGTCCTTGAGCGCCATGGGAAACCAGTTCGCCATGACCTTTTCGTGTGCGTTGGCAGCCTCGATGCCTAGCTCGTAGAGCTGGAGGAACTCTGCAGGGTCAGTCGTGCCGTCGTAGCGAGGAGGCAGGTCTGGCTTGAACTTGCCGGGCCACGCGACGCTATGTAGCTTGGGGGTGAAGGCGCGGTAGCCCGCTGTGGCCACAGGAGGCCTTGGGCAACGAAGAGCTTGGTCCTGTGGGTCCCCATGCGCTGCAGCTGGGAGCAGCGCGGGGTCTTGTCGTGCTGGAGCAGGGAGCGCTCGGGCAGCTTCTCAAGGGCGAGGGACTTCTTGGCAGCTCTGCTCCTGCCGCACTGGCACCTGACGGAGTGGGTTCTGCCCAGGGGCCGCGCGCCTTGGGGCCAGGGCGCCCTCTTGAGGAGGAGGCGGCTGAGGCGCCCCAGGAGCTTCATTGCCCGCGCTGGGTGGGGCGCGGTGCAGCGAGAAGGACGGTGCGGGGGAGCCCCCAGCGGCGCGGACGAGCTCGGCGACTCGGTCGAGCCACTCTTTGTAGACGTTGTCGATTGGGCGGTAGCGCAGGAGCTCGTTTGCCGCGATGAGCGCAGCTCGAGCCTCCATGGCCGCGCGGGGCGCGCGGGACGAAGAACCAGTAGGGGTGAGCAAGGGTGTAGCAGTGCGGCCGTCTCGCCTCATGGATGGATGCTGGGACGATGCTTGCTGCTCGTTCCCTCTCGGGCCGGTGGCGGCGTTGACGGCAGGTGACGGGGAACGATGGGGGCGCCTGCCGACGGGAGCCGTCTGGGCGACGCGGGAAGCGAGGGCGGCTCAGTGCTCGGTGCGGGCCCGACGAGCGTCAGACATGGATGCGATGGTCGGAGAAGAACAGGACGACGGAAGGCGAATTCCGGCGCACCCGTACCTGGCGCGCCAAATGTCGGATTTCGGGTTCCGGCAGACCCTTGAGGTTCGAACACTGGGGTGCGCGCGGAGATTTCACCCTCTACCTACCTGCTCCTCGCCGAATCGCTTGGATCTAGACTACTAAAGAATCAACACAAGAGACACGAGGTTTATACTAGTTCAGGCCACCATTGTGGTGTAATACCCTACTCCAGTGTGTGGTGTGGTGGATTGCCTCTTGGGCTGATGATGAACAATACAAGGAAGAACAGCCTCGCGAGGGTCTGTTCTTGGCTGGTGCGATGAACTGCTAGGAGGAATTCAGTCGCTCTATCTACTGGTTTCTTGGTGAGGATCAAACGCCTCTACCCTGGGGGTGGCTAGTCCTATTTATAGGCAAAGGCCCTGGGCCTCTCCCCAAATATTAAGCGGGAAGGGCGCCAACAATTGGCCATTTTGAAGGGGAACAGCAGGTACGCTTATCCTGACTAAAGATGGTCCTCGCCTGTCAAAGGCTCTGGTGGTGACGCCTGCTTGGGCTCCACAATGACTTCTTCCCTGCCGTTGGGCTGGTCTTGGTCTTGTTGCACCGAAATAGATGCCTTTGCTTGATGCTCTCGCTTGCGCTTGCTCCCTTTGCACCAAAGAGGAAAGGAGGACACTGCGCGGGCCGGCGCCCGACTGGCTCCCTTGGTCATCATGGCTTGCGTCATGGGCACCTCGCGAGGTACCCCGCCTTGAACTCTCCGCCTCCTCGTGAGCCAGCCTGATGAGGCCGTTCCTGAGGAAGCTCCTTGTCGTCCGCCCCGCGAGGCTTGGCCCCTCGTAAGGGTCTTGAGCTTGTGTTAATGAAGATGGGCCGTGCTGGGCCCCCTTTGAGCCACGCCGCAGGCCGCAGGCAGGCAAGTCTGGGGACCCCCGTTCCCAGAACGCCGACATACGTGCTTTACCGAACACCCCCACATTATATGCGTGGGGGCTGAAGCCGACAACTGCAAACTTTCACATTATATACATACATACATAAACGGCCACATAGAGGCATTATAATACTTTACGGGCAAAAGTATAAATACAGCCTTTATAATCAAAATAGCATTGTTTTTACAATCAAGATACATGTCACTGGAACATGGTATTCTTTGAGCACTGAGCCTCTATTAAATGGGCACCTTCTAGGACTTCTTCAAAATAGTGCTCGGGCAGGTCTTGGCCCCCGAGCGGACCCCTGGCTGCAACACCGGTGGCCTCCATCTTCGCCCAATATGTCTTAACATGGGCAAGAGACATCCGCGCACCTTCTATGCGCGCCGACCGCTTAGCACCGTCGATATATGGCACAACACGAAGAAATCGTTGCCCTAAACCGAAATAGCTATCCGGACTTGGTTCCTTCGGCAACAGATGATCCACGACAGTCTTCATGGCAAGCCCGGACAACCTATGGAGCTCAGCCCACTCGGCCATTTGCTCATTCAATAGCAGCGGATGCCTCAGATTACTGAACTGTGACCAGAACAACTTTTCCACCTCATGATCTTTCTGATCTTTGAAATACTCAATCGCATCAGTAGCACTCTTTGCTAAATCCAAGTATGCATCTGCAGAACTCCATAGTTGATCAAGAGGGGCATACTTCAGATCGCCGAACTTCATTCGCAATAAGAAGAGCTTCCCAGCCGCGATATCTTTGTCTTGACGAAGCTCCTCCCGCGATGCTCTGATCTCAGAGCGCGTCTCCTTGGCTGCTTCCAAGGCCTTCTTCAAGTCAGCCGCTTTCGCTTGGTTTTCCCTTTCAAGGAGCTCATAGAGGCTGGCAGCATTCTGCAGCTCAAGAGCCATGTTGGCTATTTTCTCTCCGCTCTGGTGATGAGCATCCTGTTCGGCTTTTAAATCTTCAACTTCCTTCAGGGCGGCAACATCGCTTCTCCTAGCATGTTCCTTGGCTTGTGCAAGTTCTGCCCGAAGGGTCTCCACGGTGGCAGCTCCATCTGCAGTCAAAGCATATTATATATACTAGCATCATGCTCCTCTTAATATTTGCTGACCACCCGAATATACATACCATGTGCCTCGTCAAGCCGCTTGTTCACAAGCGTGATGTCCGCATCTGCCACGTCAAGTTGCCGCCTCAATTCGGCAAAATCAGTAGTCCGGTCAGCCGCCGGACCCTCAACCGCCTGGGTATGAAAGCAGCGCTATCATTACCTGAGACTATGATCCTCTGTTTGCTGCCTCTGGACAACAACCAGAGTGTCAGGGGCTACTATCTATACAGATCATACCTAGCGTGTGCAGTACAGTCAAAAACATATATATTACTTTGCGTACCTCAAAGCCTCTTAGCAAGCTCGTGAAAGCTTCATTCAATCCGCTTTTCGCGGATGAAATCCTCTCAACCACCGTACCCATTAATGTACGATGTGCCTCGGAGATAGTCGCTTGCTCCAGAAGACCTATTAATACGTCCAGTTGTACACCGGACAAGCCCGAGCCCAGTTTGTTGTTCTCCTTAGGAGCCGAATACTCCGAACTTCGGGCGGCCGAAGAATTACCTTCTGGCCCTTGCGGATTGGGAGAAATCCTCCGCGACGACACCTCGAGGTCGTCCGCCCCATGAGGCGGGGAGGCAGGAGGAGGCATTTCGCTCTCCATCATCTCCGAAAGAAGATCCCTCGAAGACGAACTTTGTTGAGAAGGGCTACGAGCCGGACTACAAAATATATGTCTCGGTTATTATTTTCAGAGATAAAGCAGGATATATTTACCAAAGTGCTTTTGTTCACTTACGACTCGGTTGATGGATGGCCCCCTTGCGGGCGTTGTGCGGTAAGGACGCCCTCCGGGGTAGAGCCCCCTGGCGAAGGTTTCTTCCCTCGTTTGGAAGCCTCCGCTTCCAAATCTTCAGGAGTGCCCCTTTTCTTCCCGCGGGGAGAGGGGATTATAGATTCGCCTCCCCGATCATCCTCCTTCATGGAGGCACTAATTCCCCCGGTTTGGATGGGTAATGTATGAAGCCTGCTTTCGGCTTCTCTATTCCTCCCCTCGTCCTCTCCTGATGGCACTTGATAGGGTGCGCGAGCCAACATTCTGGTTAGTACAGGATCCGGCGAACCTTCAGGAAGAGGGGCCGAACACCTGATCCTCTCCGCCTTTCTTATCCAGTCCTGGGCGAGGGCAATGTTTTAGAATGATGTTGTGACAAATAACAGCATGTTCGGTCGTGGAGTTACTTACTTGGGTATCTGGGCGGTTGCAGTTCAGGCCTGCATCCTCGGTGGTGTCCGGACACTTTATCGTGATCTGAAGAACAATCGATACATCCCTTCGAGCGTCACGCCGAAGAAGTGTTGAATAGTTCGTGGTCCTTCCGGGTTGAGCACCCACATACGGAGAGATCGACGTTGGCATGGCAGGACCCGACGAACTAGCATTACCTTAGTCACTTTGACGAGACTGACATCCCTCTTGAGGAGATCTCGGATGTGGCATTGCAATGTCAGCACGTCATTTACCGGCCCCGGTCCAGCCCTTTGTTGACCCATGACGCCAGTTGGGGCGGAGGGCCCGGGCGGAAGGCTGGGACGGCCGCCCGCTTTGTACCTCGGGGTGCTGTGATGTAGAACCACTCCCGTTGCCATACGCCAGACACCTCCGGGAAGGAGCCCTTTGGCCATAGGGCGACGGCACATTTTCTTACTATAGCGCCTCCACAGTCCGCGTGTCACTTGTGGATCATCTTCGGCTTCACATTGAAGGTCTTGAGCCATAAGCCGAAGTGTGGGGTAATGCGGAGGAAGGCCTCACACACGACGATGAATGACGAGATGTGAAGGATGGAATCTGGAGCTAGATCATGGAAATCTAGCCCGTAATAGAACATGAGCCCTCTTACGAAGGGATCAAGACTAAAGCCTAGCCCTCGGAGGAAGTGGGAAACAAATACGACACTCTCGTTCGGTTCGGGAGTGGGGATAACCAGCCCTTGAGCAGGCAGTCTGTGGGGGATTTCGGCGGTCAGATACCTAGCCTCCCTAAGCTTCTTGATGTCCTCCTCTGTGACAGAAGAGGCCATCCACCGGCCTTGAAGGTTGGATCCAGACAAGGTTGAAGGTCCAAAGCGCTTAGCCTAAACCTTGGGTGTTGGAACTCAAGGTGGGGGAAGGGAGGGATCGAGTGTGAAAAGAAAAGGACAGGTCTCGGCCCCTTTATAAAGAGGGTGAATATCAAGCGTCCTCCGTGTGGCTATTTGGAAATTGCCTAAAATCAAGGAGTCATACTAACAGGCACGGTTGGGTTACCCACACCCGTATTGATGAGAATCCCGTGATAAGGGGAACACGATCTCTGCTTCGACAAGACATGCCAATAAAACCGCCTCGCAAGATGTGCAGTAGCAGGTTGAGAAAAACGGTTTATATAATAACCGGGCCACAGCGTGATGTCACGCTATGGAAAGTTGTCAGCAGATTAGATTTGTGGAATATTGTGCTCCCTATGGTGGTATGTGGAAATTGTTTTGCAGAGCCGGACACGATCCTTGTGTTCAAGATCTTCTATGGAGAATTCGGAGAAGGAACCCTCCTTGCAATGCCGAAGACAATCTGCACGCCAGAATCGTCGTCATTAAAGCCTAGTTCAGGGGCTACTAACGGAGTCCTGGATTAGGGGGTCCTCGGATAGCCGGACTATGTACTTGTGCCGGACTATTGGACTATGAAGATACAAGATTGAAGACTTCGTCCCTTGTCCGAGTGGGACTCTCCTTTGCGTGGAAGGCAAGCTTGGCAATTCGGATATGTAGAGATCCTTCTCTGTAACCGACCCTGTGTAACCCTAGCCCTCTCTGGTGTCTATATAAACAGGAGGGTTTAGTCCGTAGGACAACGACAATCATAATCATAGGCTACCTTCTAGGGTTTAGCCACTACGATCTCATGGTAGATCAACTCTTGTAATACTCAAATCATCAAGATCAATCAAGCAAGAAGTAGGGTATTACCTCCATCGAGAGGGCCTGAACCTGGGTAAATATTGTGTCCCCCGCCTCCTGTTACCATTAGCCTTAGACGCACAGTTTGGGACCCCCTACCCGAGATCCGCCGGTTTTGACACCGACAACCATCTCCTTCAGGGGGAATTTTGACTACCACTTCGAACCTTCGTCATATGTTTCTTCCATCCCTCTCTATGTGTGTTTTGTATCTCAACTCAAGAAATGTTTCAAACGCTCATTCCATAATTAAGTTGACCCTGAGTTGCTCGATCTTCAAGAAGATTAATTCTTCTAGAGTTTTCCGTTTCTTCACGTTGCCGTGTTGGATGGAGTTCTCAGGGCAAGACGTCAAGATCAATCTGAGTCAACGAATCAACATTACCGAGAAGGGCAGTTGGATTGTGAAGATCGTCTTAGCTTTGTGACCCCTATGTCTTCTTACCTCACGTCCTGAATCTCGGGACGAGATTCTTGTTTAGTGGGGGCGAGTTCTCACAGCCCTAGCATTGCTTGTAACTAGTTGCATTAAAGCATCCAGGCATCATGTTTGAATTCAAAGGAAATTTTGAAATGGGGATGTTCAAACCCTAGCAGATAATAATTTTAACTAGGTTCAATTCAAATATTTTCATTGGATCCAAAATGCCCTTCAAAAATGTTCATTATTTTTGGAAAAAGGTTAAAACCTTAATCAGAGGTCATGCACATTTTTCCAAGGCATTTATGGTTTTTGAATTAATTCATATTGTATTTGAGTTGGAGCAAATAAATCCTATAATATTTGTATTGCTCCAACGATTCTAGAACATTTTGTGGAGCTCTGGGATAAACCATATTGCATCCACAATAATTTCTAGAAGCTGCAAAAATAATTTGGTTAGCAAACCAAATTCAAAACAAAAGAAAAAAAATAGAAAACAGAAATAAAATAGGAAAAAGGGTTAGAGACTCACCTGGGCCACTTACCTGGTCTGGCTCTGTAGCGGCCAAGCACTGTTCCTGGCCCAGCCCAGGGACAGGGGCGTCTTCTTCCTCGTGCTAGTGGGCACGAGGGCGTGTGCCCGCGGCACGCCGGCATGCGACAACCACCTCCCAGTTTCCTGGCTCCCCTGGCCTCTTCTAGTGATGCCACGCGACCCCCTGGTTCCCTCTCGATCCTTCCCACGCCCGCCCCCCTCCTCTGTCTCTCTCCCTCATTCTCCCCCGGATGCACCCGAGAACACCAACGAGCTCCACCACAGCCACAACCACTCCCTCGCTCCCTCTGAATCAAAGCTGGCTTGCTCCAGTTAAACCCCACCACCCCTTTGTTGATAATGATGCATATGTAGCTAGTTCTGATGTAAGTCTTTTGGGTACATTTGTACTCACATTTGCTTAATTTATGTTTTTGCAGAGAGACTACAGTCTCGCTAGTAGTTCCATGTGGACTTCGACGTTTAGCTTGTTACCTCAGATACGATCTTGTGCCCTCGGCAGGATCTGGTAGATAGTCAGGCTTCTCAACCTCTTTCATTTGTAGATGTCTGTACTCAGACATGTTAAGCTTCCGCATGTGCTTTGACTTGTATGCTCTGGATGTTGGGTCATGAGACGCATGTTTGTAATATCTCGCTCCTCGGAGCCTATTGAATAAATACTTTGAGTCATAGAGTTATGTTGTGATGCCATGTTGTATTTGCACATATCGAGCATATTGTGTGTATGATTTGAAATGCTTGGTATCACTACTAGGGAAAACCTTATACACAGAAATTTAGCAATAGCGCGGGTCAAAAAAGCGCGCTAGTGCTATATAGCAGTAGCGATTGAAGAAAAACCGTGCTACAGATACAACCTTAGCAGTAGTGCGTGTAGTTGCAAAAGCGCTACTACTAATATTCCCATTGGCAGAATGATAGGCTACGCATAGCAGTAGCGGGCTTCGAAGAAACGGGCTACCGCTAGGGCATAATTAGCAGCGCGTTTCCTAAGAAGAGCGCTACTACTAACGGAAATAAAATAAGATGAAAAACAAATAGAAAAGTAAATGAAAATGAAAGAAATAGAAAAAAGAGAAAGGAAAAAATAAAATGTAAAGCAAAATAAACGAAAAAGCAAAAAAACAGAGGAAGGCATAGCAGTAGCGTGTGTTTGTAAGAGGCGCTATAGCTAACGTAGCTGCAGCGCGTGTCCTAGACCCCCGCTATAGAAACAGAAAAGGAAATTAAAAAAGGAAGAAATTTACATAGCTATAGCAGCAGCGCGTTTTGCAAAAACTGCTATAGCTATCTTAGCTATAGCGCATTTTGCGAAACGCGCTACCGCTAAGTTTGACTTAACCAAAAAACCGTTCCCCCCCGGCCACCACTTCTCCCCCGAATCCCTCAACCCACCCCGTGCGCCGCCGTCTCCCCGATTCACCGTCGCCCCACTTCGCCGCCGATGTCGACGCCACCAGAGCCGTGCGCCGTCGACGAAACCGGAGCCGCCCCCAACGCCACGGAGCCGCACGGCCTCGTTAACACCACCGGAGCCGCCGTCGATGCCATCAGATACTTCCTCGCCACAACTTCCTTCCTCGCCATCACCGGAGATGCCCCTGCCTCCCTCGCCGTCACCGGAGACGCCCCTGCCTCCCTCGCCACCACTGCCTCCGTCGCCACCACCGGAGCCATCATCTGTAAGCCCCCACCCCTCCTCTCCCTCTCTCATGCATAGGTTAGCCAGTTTAATTCGGTTAATTATCTAGGTTAGGGCAAAAATTTAGTTAGGGCTTTGACAGAGAAGTAGTTAGGTTAACTAGTTTAATTAGGTTAATTATCTAGGTTAGTGCAAAAACTTAGTTAGGGCTTTGACAGAGAACTAGTCAGGTTAACTAGTTTAATTAGGTTAATTATCCAGGTTAATTAGTGCAAAAATTTATTTTAGGCTTTGACAGAGAACTAGCTGCGTTAACTAGTTTAATTAGGGTTAATTATCTAGGTAAACTAGATTAACTAACTAGGTTAAATAGGTAGGTTAATTAGGTTCGTTGGATTAACAAGCTAGGTTAAGTAGATTGGCTAGGTTAGAGGAAAATTTTATTTTAGAGCATTAGGTCAGAAGGGTTAGAGAAATGGAGTTCCTTTGCAATTTAATTGGGTTCTGTGTTTAGTGAGGTCATTTTGCAAAGGTTTTTGATTTTTGAAAAGACCACTATTTTTCAAGGAAAAGAATTTAGGCAAATTTTATTTTTCATTGAAGTGGTCATGTTATATCTTTTCATTGAAGTTGTTCGATTGTGTCCAAGTGGCTTTATTGTTTCTAGGGAATGATGCTGAGTGGTCTATGTTTTGCCGGAATGTTGATTCATTTCTGTTCCGGCAAATTTTAGGTTCTCGATTTGTCCACTTTTTAGCAAAGGTCATGCCGAAATTTCCCGTGAATTTCGGCATGACTTGTGCTACAAACTAGGACATATCGAGTGCCCGGGATTTGCCGCACCAGGAAGGAGTCAACATTCCTGCAAAACAATAGTCCTTTTTTATGTCATTATTCATTTTATTAGGTCTTGAATTAATTGACTAGATTTAATCATAGGAAACATGGCTAGCAACGATGAAGGACAGGGTTCTGGTGATTGCGACGACGTCTACCAGGCGGCAGACGAATTTTTTAGCCTTACCGACGATCAACAGATGTTGTTGCTGGGCCCACCGGTGGCATCGAGGACTGAGACCGACACGCAGACCGGTGCTGAGACTGAGACCGGCGCTGAGATTCAGAACGGCATCGAGACCGGCGCTGAGACCGGTGCTGCCTCGGGGAGCGGAGCCGGTGTAGAACTGAAAGCAAAGAGGCAACGGGTTCCTAACAAACTCAGGACTACTAGACTGGTGGTCATGGAGGTGGACGACGGCAATTTTGAGCCAAAGGCTTCCGAGGAAGCGCGCGCGTGCTACGGCAATCAAATAGGCTGCATCATACGGACAACCGCCACCATCAACGATGAGAATCTAAAGAAGATAGAAAATATGAGGAGCTCCCTCCTAAAGAAGTTTCACCAGATATTCTTGTTCCCGGGCCGGAATGAGAAGGATTATGAAGATCTAGACAAGGACCTGGCAATGAAGAAGATAAACAAACACGCCATGACCAAGTTTAGCAACGCGTTGGCCGCCTGGAAAAATCGAGTGAAAGCAAAGATCAACGACGGGGAACCCTACTCCGAGATTGTAAAGGATTGTAAAGGAGGCTTGCGAGGCCGAAGCTGCCCAAAAAAGTCTAAGTACATGAAGGGGCTTCAAAAGAGGAACATTGGGACCCACCACCTTGGAAGCCGTGGTTACGGCGGAAAGAGGTCCAAATGGGCCAAGGAGGACGCGGAAGCCGCGAGTCTGGGCATCCCAGACCCCTTGGCGGATTTCACCGTCCAGCAGGAGCATGACATCCTGAGGGCCTGACACCGTTGGGACCCAGTGAAGAAGGTTTACGAGACAACACCGGTCATTACGGAGTTCATGAGACTGCTGGTAATTTTAGTTTCTGATCAATTCGACTGCACACGTTAGTCATATTTGTAAATGATCCTTGTGCCTTTTGCAGAGAGAGCAGCACCGGATTGCGGCCGAAAGCGACTCGCCGTCTGAGGCATTGGCGAGGCCCAAGTGGGACACTCCATTCAACCGGGCGTTGAACATATTGAAACAACAACCGGTGGATACTCGACCGTCGTATGGACGCGTGCACGGTGTTGGAGACGGCGCCACGTGGAAGAAGTACTACCGTGAGACCACGGAGGAGAAAAAGGAAAGACGGAGGTTAACTGAAGAAAGCATTGACAAGAAGGTTGAGACTGCGGTTGAGAAGAAATCATCTCAGACAGTCGCAACAACGGTAGCTGCCGCAAAATAGGCGATTGCAGATATATCTACTTCCTTGGTGACGGGCGTTTACACTTGGACAAGGCAAAATCCAGAAAAAAATGCAGAGGACTTTCCCCTTGTTGACTTCTTGGGAGCACCTGCTCCCGCACCGGCTCCCGTACCTGCTCCCGCACCGGCTCCCGCACCTGCTCCCGCACCGGCTCCCGTACCTGCTCCCGCACTGGACGTGCTCGGTGGTGCCTCCTCTTTGGCTGAGCTCGACGCCCTCACGGTATCTGCCACACCGGCCCCCTTCAATATAAATGTATACTCTCCCATTTTCGTTGCCTTTCAGATGTCTCACGTCGTAGACTTTTCTTTGCAGGCCGACGAAACCCCGTGCACCATATTGTACACCATCGGCGAACAGAAGGTGGACGTGGGGAAGGGGACGATAATGGAGCCGAAGGAACCATTGTTCCACAGCCGGTCGATCCCCCCGAACGTCTTCAAGGTTTCCGTGGCCAGTGTCAAACCGGGCGACGAGAATTTGCCTCCTCTAATACTAGTGGGGGATGACGACGAGACCCCGCGGCGTCTTGGTGATTGTTGCAATGGGTGGGTCCTGTTGTAGCCAAAGAGTCTACTTCGTCTAGAGGCGGCCGGGAGCACACCCACGAGCACGCGGCCTCAGCAAGGTATGAACATCAACACCCCACCTACCCAATTAGCGTCGGGTGTCGGGTTGGGTGATAGCGGACGGGGTAAGCAGGTGGCTCCATTAGTCGCTGATGACGTCGCCATGGATGAGGATGAGGATGACGATGGCGCTGAACAGTATGTCTATACTGGCGCCTCCTCAGGGTTTGAGCATCATGAGTCGGTGCCTGAATTACCGTCTCAATGTATTATTGACGACCATCCGGTGGTAAAGAAGTCTAGGAAGAGAGCGAGGAAAGGCAAAAAAGCTGATTCTATGATCCAGCCGCCTCAGCAGCCTCGGCTTCAGGACCGTGTAGATATCCCCGATGCGGATAAATGGCATATCCCTGGTAGACCAATCCTACCTGAAACAGCGCTACGGGCCAGATTCGGTGATCTAAGGAGACTTCATGACGATGTGCTGCGGGTAGAGAAAGGCCTCATCGCCTCGAAAGATCCAGGATACCCACTCTACGTGGTTAACAATCCGCGGCAAATGTCGTACGTCGGCGGCTTCCCCGCGGATAAGTTCTTACTCCGATTCGATTACATATACGACATGTTTCACGTGAAGAAGCTGGATTTTACGTTTGTCCGCCTTTATGCCTTGCACATGAAATACATCATTGGGGTTGAGCAGATACGTTTTATCTGTGTCGCTGACCCGTACTACATGCACGAGGGCTTCTTGGGAGTCTGTGCACAGCATCGTGAATACGCGAGGGATTACATCATCAGTTTCATGCTCGCCAATATGGACAAGGAGGCGATACTCGTGCCTTATCATCCCGTGTAAGTCATCTGCGCTGCTATCCTTCCTTCGATTTCAATAATTCATTTGCACGGTGGAGGCTAATTAATTTGAGGTGTACTTATTTTGCGCAGGGGCGGGCGCGCCATCCTCATCATCCTCTACCCCCGATTCTCCCACGCTCTTTACTTGGACTCGTCGAAGAACATTCACAAAAAGGATTACACCCACATCAAAGATGTTCTCGACAGTGCTATGTTTTACTACCAAGCAAGGGGTGGAGAGGTTAGGGACAAGAAGAGAAGGCGCGACAGGGCCGCCTTCAACCATAAGACCGACTTCTGCTGCATCCAGCAACCGAATGATTCTCTTAATGTGGCACCTAGATCTAGTGATGCCCATATTCTGCAATGGGCAAAGGACATAGGAGATATCAAGGATCATCGACTTCGAGCTGAGTTCTATAACATCCAGCGCGAACTTGCCCAAATCATCATGAATGAGGTCATCGGAAAAACAGGGATGTTCCATGCAGAAGGACAAATGTCGCGGGAAGACGTCCGAACATGGATAGCCTCTCAGCGTCTCGACATGAAGCCTTTCACTAAGCTCGATGACTATCTCCCTGACATGGATGGATGGCACGACATGATGGAGTGATTGTCGATATATGACAATGTGTCCGTTTAGTCCATACTTTCTTTTATGACAAAACTTTGAGTTATGCACGGTGAAACTTTATTTGTGATGTAATTAAACTGTCCTCCTCCTCGACTAGCGAAAATCACTCTAGTTAGGTCATTTTGGGTAGGATGAACTTTGTTATTTATGCTTATGATATGTTGTTTCTATTTTTGCCAAGTCTGTCTCTTTCTATTGCTCAACTATATATGTTGCATATCATCGACTCATGTGACTATGCAGGTGCATAGATCATAGATATCGAAGAAGTGCTACGCCAGGAGTATATATACGACAAGTGGCTGGAGTGTCAGGCCCAGGTGTACCGGTTTTCGGTTTTCGAGCGACACGCAGTACTTAGTTTAGGTTCACGCTAATGCGAGAGAGGGATACGAACTCATGTACTCAAAGTGATAGCTATTCTCGCGTATATCATTATTTAGATGGATGACGATGTATTTGCAAGTAATCGAGACTTGTATCGCTATTTTCGAGATTGATGACGAGAGACCACTTTGTGTTGGATTATGATTATGATGATGACATGATTTGATGAGACTAATTGTATGTATATGCTATGATTACATTTGTATGTGGATGATATGCTAAAGATTATTGTATAAAGCCTATTCAAATACAAAACAAATAAAAACAAATATGCAGGAAAAAAACTAATAAAACTAGTAGTAGCGAGGGGGGAAATTTAGCAGTAGCGCCGACTTACCAGTAGCGCTTCCTGCTGAAAAGCGCTGCAGATAATATCAGTAGCGCCCTTTTCCAAAGAGCTCTACAGCTATTCATCAGTAGCAGTAGCGTGGGTCAACAGGCGCTACTGCTATACGTTAGCTGTAGCGCCTTATTAGTAGCACCGGTACCTGCGCTACTGAGAGGGCCAAAACCCGCGCTGCTGCTAGGCTTTTCCCTAGTAGTGTATGTGTGGGATCTGACAACCTAGTTGTTCATCCTTGGTAGTCTCTCTTACCGGGAAATGTCTCCTAGTGCTTCCACTGAGACATGGTAGCTCTCTACTGCTTCGAAACACTTAGGCTGGCCGGCATGTGTCCTTCTTCATTCCTGTGTATGTCCCTTTGGGGAAATGTCACACGTTGTTCCTTTAAGTCGATGTAGCTTGCTATGACTTGGGTTCATACGTTGTTGATCGACACGTTCGTTGTTGGGTCATGTATACCTGTCCCTGTAAGTTAGCACCACTTTGCGTCCACGACTAGTCATGTTAGCCCGGGTTCTTTGTCATATGGATGCTAACGGCACTATCATATACGTGAGCCAAAAGGTGCAAACGGTCCCGGGCCAGGTAAGGTGGCACCCATGGCTATACCGTGCGTGAGGCCGCAAAGTGATATGATGTGTTACATGCTAGATCGGTGTGACTTAGGATTGGGGTCCTGACAGTTTTGGTATCAGAGCCTGACTGCCTATAGGTTTACCAAGCCAAACTGGTCAAAGTTGAGTCTAGAAATTCTCTAGTTATATAAGGGAATTGGCTGTGGATGGGAACGTAAGGCTCTTTTTACTCCTTTACCTTATGCCCTTCTGATACGAGTCATCCTATCTTTCCTACGGGGTTAAGGAACTAGGCTTTTCCATTCTTCTATCATGATCACGTGTTACTAATCCGTAGCCTTATAGGATTGATGGATTCAAGCCTCAGTTCAGTTTCTACTACTTAAGTGTGTTGACAGTTGATATCGGAACCTTGATATTATTATGTTGAGTGGTTATGCCAACATGTTGCAGGATGTCTCAAATCTTTTTGAGCATTTACAGCCTATGCTGTCCGAGTCATCCCAGGTTTCTAAACAATCTGATGCATTTGCAAAATCCTCTCCCTCTGTTTTCAATGTCTTTTGGGCCAGTTTGACCACACTAGTCGGTGAGTTGAGGTACTCAGCTGCCTCGACATATATGTTGGAGTTATTATTATGACCCTAAGTGCCTTAGAGTATCACCTCATAATCTAGCCATGTTTTGTAATCCGTGCGATGATTCTGGCCATTATCCTCGAAAGCATCTCGTGATGCCACTTAGTAGTAGGTATTATATTCTTGGGTTTTGAACCCACAATTCACCCTACTTCATGTTGATAGTATTGCTCGTTCCTTTAGGACATTAGAAACCTTTGCGATAGGCCTCGATGTCCATGGTATTTCTTTCTCCCAAATACCATGAACTATTTATGGCAGAAGTTCCTCGTTGAACCGAAAGATCACAACCAGAGTGCTCTTAACGAGTTCTCGATTCTATGATGTGACTCTGTCAGTTCTACCTTCTCCGCATGGGTTATCCGGAAGAAATATGGTGAACATCCACAACTCAGAAAATCATATGTTCTTTTGAATTGTCCCTCTTTAGTTGTTTTCCGGTCCTCCTTTATCAATTGATAGCTAGGAGTAGTTCTGCATTCGTGTTCATTGGTGCTTATTATTCCTGTGGTCTGTCAAGCCATTCTATCTCGGAATAACTAGGAGAAACAAACTCCAAAACCCCATCCATATCCACTGAGCCATGGTAGCTCGCTACTGCTCCGGAACACTTAGGCTGGCCGACATGTGTCCTTCTTCGTTCTTGTGTCTGTCCCTTTGGGGAAATGTCACACGTTGTTACTTTAAGTCCATGTAGCTTGCTACGACTTGGTTTCGTACGTTGTTGATCGACACGTTCGTTGTTGGGTCATGTATGCCTTTCCCTGTAAGTTGGCGCCAATTTGGGTCCATGAATAGTCATGTTAGCCCGGGTTCTTTGTCATATGGATGCTACCGGCACTATCATATACGTGAGCCAAAAGGCACAAACGGTCCCGGGCCAAGTAAGGTGGCACCCGTGGGAATACCGTGCGTGAGGCCGCAAAGTGATATGATGTGTGACATGCTAGATCGGTGTGACTTAGGATCGGAGTCCTGACATGAAGCCAAACTGAATCATAGACATGCTAAATGGGTTGAATTCATTGAAACTTTCCCTTATGTCATTAAACACAAGAACGGTAAAGAAAATGTTATTGCTGATGCATTGTCTCATCGGTATACTATGCTTTCACAACTTGACTTCAAAATATTTGGTTTGGAGACCATCAAAGATCAATTTGTGCATGATGCTGATTTTAAAGATGCATTGCAGAATTGTAAAGAAGGAAGAACATGGAACAAGTTCATCGTTAATGATGGATTTGTGTTATGTGCTAACAAGCTATGCATTCCAGCTAGCTCCGTTCGTCTTTTGTTGTTGCAGGAGGCGCATGGAGGAGGATTAATGGGACACTGTGATGTGAAGAAGACGGAGGACGTACATGCTACACATTTATTTTGTTAAAATATGAGACGGGATGTTGAGCGTTTTGTTGCTCACTGCACTACATGTCAAAAAGCTAAGTCATGACTCAATCCGCATGGTTTATATATGCCTTTGCCTATACCTAGTGTTCCTTGGGAGGATATATCTATGGACTTTGTTTTAGGTTTACCCCGAACAAAGAAGGGGAGGGATAGCATATTTATTGTCGTGGATAGATTCTCGAAAATGGCACACTTTATACAATGTCATAAAAGCGATGATGATGTTAATGTTGCTGATTTGTTCTTTCATGAAATTATTCGCTTGCATGGTGTGCCAAATACTATTCTTTCAAATTGTGATACAAAATTTCTTAGCCACGTCTATACATGTTTATGGGCTAGGTTGGGGACTAAACTACTTTTTAGTACTACTTGTCACCCCCAAACTGATGGACAAACTGAAGTAGTAAATAGAACATTGCTTACTATTCTTAGGGCTGTTTTGAAGAATAATAAAAAATGTGGGAAGAATGCTTGCCTCATATTGAATTTGCTTATAATCATTCATTACATTCTACTACTAAGATGTGCCGTTTTGAAATTGTGTATGGTTTCCTACCTCGTGCACCTATTGATTTGTTGCCTCTTCCATCTTTGGAGAAGGTTAATTTTGATGCTAAACAACGTGTTGAATTGATATTAAAAATATATGAGTAAACTAAGGAAAACATTGAGCGTACGAATACTAAATATAAACTTGCTAGATATAAAGGTAAAAAACATGTTGTGTTTGCACCTAGAGATCTTGTATGGTTACATTTGTGTAAGGATAGATTTCCTGATTTGCGCAAATCAAAGCTAATACCACATGTTGATGGTCCTTTTAAGGTGTTAGAGGAAATAAATGATAATGCATATAAACTTGAGCTGCCTATAGATTTTGGGCATAGTCCCACTTTTAACATTGCAGATTTGAAGCCTTATTTGGGTGAGGAAGATGAGCTTCCATCGAGGACAACTTCATTTCAAGAAGGAGAGGATGATGAGGACATCAATACCATTCTTACACGCACAGCCCCTGCCGCAATACATACTGGACCAGTTACTAGAGCTCACACACGCAAATTAAATTATCGGGAACTTTTGTTTCTTGGTAATGATTCTAATGTTTAGGAGAATATGATGCTGCCTAGATTGGATACATTTGTTTTGTTTACAAATGAAGGGCCTAGCTTGGAGAAGGATAAACACTAGACCAAGAACAAGTATGGAGATGATGGCATGCGCAAGGGGAGCAAGAACGGAGTTTCAAGTGATGATTTCACGACTATGAAGCCACCATAATGAGTGCAAGAAGGCTTGGACAAAATATACAAGATGCCACTTGAAAATTTTCTTCCAAAGGATATTATAGGTGCTGCACCACCATGTTATTGGGCCAGGCCCATGCAATTTTGAAATACATAAGTATAGGCTATTTTTAGAGTCCGTATGTGTGGGGAACAAGAGATAGGATTGGTTTCAGACCCCTCTTCCAAGGGTCGGGAAATTCCCCCTACTCCTCCATATATACAGCCCTTAGGGCGTCGTTTAGACTTTGGGTTTTGTTTAGATCAAAATTTCGCCATAGCTGCAACTTCGCATACTTCGTTTGTGTTCAACGACCAGACAAAGGCATCACAGAACCCCACCTTCATTAATAAATCTTTCCTCTTATATTCGCAAATCCAGATTGCAATCTTAGTTTTTTGCTTGTTCTTCGTTTGCTCGCAGGAAAATATACCCTCGTGGTCAGGTTGATCATGCTCCGGCATGGTCAATAACCCCTCAAAAGTTGTTTTAGCGATTGCTAAGGCGCGACGTCTCGCACATTCATAGTCGAATCATCAAGGTCGACTCCCACAGAAAAAGATAGCCACCATCTCATCGAAACATCAGGACACCTTCACCTCTATCAGATACATGAGGGCCTGAGCTTGGCAACCTCGCGGAACCAAACCCTTTTTACGTTCGCCATGTGCCTCCTTTCATAGATCAAGGGGTTACCATAGTGGCAAATCAGTCTTTGCGTACTGATTAGATAGCAAACAGTGCTATCATACCTAACTCTACAGGATGGCAGGGCACATTAAATGCACCGTCTCGTGTCACATCACAACATGCCCGGCAGCCCTTGTCGGGCTATTTTGCCAGCTTCCTGCGTGCTTGCTTGACACGTTCTAGGACGGGTCATATGGATGAGTTGCTGTAGAAAGTGGCTGCCATGAGGTGAAAAGCAGCCACTTAGTCATCTTGGGGCTTGACACCGCACTGACCTATGACTTGTGTTGCTCATGAGGTGGAGCAGTGGCGTAATTTGCCTCCGCAAGTCCCGGCAGGGCCTGCCGGGACAGTCTAGAAGTATGCTTCCGGGGCAAACCCAACCTCGCCAGGCTTGCCTGCCCGTCAAAGAAGGTTCTTTCATTGGCATTATCCTGCTTCT
The DNA here is from genome assembly GCA_963921465.1 of Triticum timopheevii. Taxonomy (NCBI): domain Eukaryota; kingdom Viridiplantae; phylum Streptophyta; class Magnoliopsida; order Poales; family Poaceae; genus Triticum; species Triticum timopheevii. The sequence goes on along the minus strand of OY997262.1, from coordinate 150,077,816 downwards.
CTAGCTCGCCTTGGCCTTATTGATCTGTATTTGGACACTTTGGTGAACTGGTCCTTCTTGCTTGGTTTGATCTTGGTGTTGTGATCTTGTTCTTGAGCATGTGCACAGTCTGGGCAATAGACCCAGGGTTTGTTGCACCGACACCTACAACCCGAGACGTTAATTTCACCAGCAAGGTTGATTTTTTTTGTTTGTGTTATGGTAGGAGTATATAGTATGCGTCGAAGTGGTGGGGCCAGCATATATACTACGTACGCGTCCATGAACACACCTCACTTTGTGTGGGGACTTCTAGTTTCCGAGGCAAGCGTCGCGTCAAAGTTGTGCATTGGCTATTCAAACACCACACAACACTCTTTGGGCCACATCCTATCACACTCACTCACGTGTGACGCTTCCATCTGTGGGCCCGCGAGGTCGTCATCCATGCATGCATCACTTTTACCTACATCATGAGAGGTTAATTAATTTGACCATTAAGGAGGATTCTTTTTGGTTTGTAACACGGTAGGAGCATATAGTACGCGTTGAATAGGTGCAAGGGACCAGCATGTACTATGCTTCATGAACCTCTCTCCATGTGGGGACTTTACAATTTTTGAGGCATGCCACATCAACGTTGTGCATTTTGGGTATTCAAACATCACAATCACACACACCTCCATACATATGTTTGGTCCACATGCAAAGAGATGGTAGTTGTACTCTGGCACCCACTCATGCGGTTATCGATGATATCAATGCTTTCCATCTATGGGCCCACTTGGTCCATCAATTTGATCGACAGCGAGAGAGGTTACTTTGACTTAGGAGGGGATTATTTTTTGTTTTGTATTACGGTATATAGGCCATGCTCTGGTATTACATAATATAGTTCGAGCGCATGCATGTGTACGCATGAATCCCTCCCACCGGTTTGAAGTGGGAAACAGGGGGAAGGGGCAGCCCAGAACGCGTCATGAACCGACCTTGCTCTGTGTGGGGACTGTACGATTTTCAACGCAGACGCCAAATCAATGTTGTGCACGGTATTCAAACATGCACGCATCACCTCCATACATACATATATATATATATATATATATATATATATATATATATATATGTTTGGGACACGTGCATGCAATTGTTGTCTCCAGACACTACTCTCCCTCACGTGGTTATCGGCGGCAATCCTATATATTCATGGGACCGCGTGGACATCTATGATCACTTTGACCGACAATGAGAGAGGTTACCATGGTGGTGATGAGGACATGACTACCTTGGATACGATGACATGACTACCTTGGATACGATGACATGACTACCTTGGATACGACCAAAAATATTGCATACATGTATATTTGTGAGGTGATTTCTAATGCAAACTATGCAATAATTTATTTATGTCATCCAGGAGAAAAATACTTCACAAACTTTTGTGTCATATCTAATTGCAGGTATATGGGACATTTTTACAATCCACATATGAAGATAAAGGGAAAAGAGACGTTTACGTGCTGTTCAAAAAGTCCTCTCACATAACTTTTGGGCCAAGAGAAGATAAAGTCCAAGTCTCTCACGTTATGGATTCAGATTCGGACTGCACGGACATTGACTCAAAACACCAAGAACTCTTTAATACGAACTCCGAGTTGGGTGATTTTTTTGTTGGAAAGTAGATTTCGTGCTCTTTCCAAGCCAGTTGAATTCACCTTCAAATTCGCCCGAAGCGTTGAGTTATCGACGAAACAATATGATGTTGCAGCAGAATCTGAGTAAAACTACAAGTCCAATGGTGTTGCATCACCTCCACTTGGGCTCATGAGCCTTGTACGACCTAGGGTTAGTTTTTGGCTGCCTTGGGATGTCCTCCCACCTCCTTGGCCGCCACCCCTTGCTCCTATATAAGTAGATCCATCTAGTAGCTTTTTCCTTGGGATTTGTTTAGTTAAAAGTTAGCCAACGCAACTTCGTGTACTTCACTTGTGTCCAACGACCAGACCAAGACCACTTTCGGATCCCCACTATTATCAATACTTCATCTATATTCGCCATATTCAGATTGCTTTTATCATATTCTTGCTTGTTCTTTGATTGCTGCAGGAATAGACCTTCGTGGTCAGGCTGATCGTGCTTCCAGCATCGTCAGTAACCTCAGGAGATTAGTTTAGCAATTGCTAAGGTGCAACATCATGCATGTTTGTAGTCGGACCATCAAAGTTGTCTCCACCAAGTCGATAGTTATCATCTCATCGTAATATCGGGACACCTTCGCCTCTATCAAGTGGTATCAATTTTCAGGTTGCTCAGTGAGATTTTACAGTTTTCATAGTTTAGATCGCATCTCTCATCCATACCTACAGTCCATGAAAAAGCCAAAAAAAGTTAGATCTATTCATCCTTTGTCCAAGCCAGTCTGAGCCTTTGCAATTTTCTTTTCATTGTTTGCATTATTAAATTGTCGGTTGCATCGTCATGTCGAGTTGCTGGTCTTATTAGTGTCTAGTTTGTTTAGAGTTTCGAGTTCTGTTCACATTAGTCACGTCGCCGCTGCATCGTTATCCCTGCCGCTGTCCACCACCCCATCCATCAATTTCCATCACATGCTACCATTTTTCATTGTCACAATCATAGTTGAGGTCGTTCACATCTTCGCTTGATCCAATCTGCATCTTATCTAGTTTGTCTTGGAAAGGGGAGAGAGAGAGAAAAAAGGCAGAGAGAAAAAAAGAGAGAAAAAAGTTAAACAAAGTAAGAGAAAAAAGGAGAAAAAAAGGGAAAAAGTGAGAGAAAAAAAAGAAATTTCAGATCTATCTAGAATCAATCTCGTACCTGAATTCGCATTGGAATCTGTTTTGCGCAGTGTTCAGTAAAACAGGCATATCTTTTTCATATGTAGTCCATTTTGGCTCCACAAGTACTCAAATTAAAGCTAGCTATGAGCTGCATCTGAATAGTTGAAAAAGCTAGTTTAATCTTTGGCGTCTCAAAATCGGCTTCTAAATAGGTCTTTTTTCCCTTCCGAGTTCGCGCATACAGCTTGTTCCAATTTTTCAGGCCAGTTTTAGAATTCTTTGATTCCTCATATCAATTCGGAATTGAGTGATTCTTTTTTGCATTGGAAAGCTTGAGTTAGTAGAATTCTTTGAAAATATTATCACAAAATTGGCTCAAGCTTTTCAAGAGGAAAGTTGGAGAGAGAGTTGTTGTATATCCTGCTTGGCAGTTGCTTTTCATAATTACCTTTACTGCTGTTGTGATCTTCACTTATATCTTGTTTTCCAGAGCTACTTCGTATCCTTTATTGATGCTAGTTGTGCTACACCGTGACCTCATTAGTGTTCTAGGCTCGCGTCTCTAGTCTGGTCTAGCCTAGGACCAGCATAGTACCATCGTTGAGCGTTCATTCAACATTGTGTCTCTGAATTGATTATTGCTAATTTTTGCCTTCCAAACTCCGCATATTTCTACACCGTGTATACGTACGTTTCCTGGACAATCGCTTTACTTAATCTTCAGAGTTATTTGACACTGCTGGTTGCCCCCCTCACCACCTGCTGCATGGTAAGAGCTTGTAAGATATTGATATTTGCTATACTGTGAGCGTTTTACCACCACATCCTAGTAGTTCATAAGAACTTTATTCTCGTATTTTGTTTCTTGTTCTCTACTAACTATGGCAGGTTCCAACGTTGTTAGTTCTTGGGCTTCATCGATCGTGGGAGATTTGCCACAGCCTAAAAAAAATACAAAAACCATCACAAGAGAAGCAACAACATCAGAATGCACATAATCAGGTTATTGTTTTCATGCCACCATTTATTGCTTATTTTAGGCCTGATTTATATATTGAATGGGAGTACAAAATAAATGCTATATTTGTTTCCCATAATTTTGATGAGCGTGAAAAATTTCAAGCTGCGGTAGTACTTTCAGTAGCTTTGCTTTAGTTTGCTCGAGTGAATATTGTTGGTTAAACCCTAATTTTATACCTACTACTTGGGATGATTTAAAACATGTCATGAGAGATAGATTCGTAGATGTTTATTATACTCATGGCATGATTAAAAAACTACAACATTTAAAACAAGGTACTGAAACCGTAACAAAACATTATGATGATTTACAAACTACCTTGTTGCACTCATTTTTAGAAGGAAGTGAAAAAGATTTTATGGATAGATTTCAGGGAGGATTAAACCGTGATATTCAAGAGATACAAATTCAGGAAGAGTGTTATCCTATGGACCATTTGTTTCGTCTTGCTTGCAAAGCTGAACAGGAAATAAAATGACGTGTTGCCCACAAGGAGGTCAAGCGCACGGTGCACATTCCAAGTGTTCATACAGATGTTTCTTCAACTACTAGGCGTATTATGACAATGACATCCTTTGTTGCGAGGACTACATCATCTCCACCATGTGACACATCACCACCGAGAGTGCCTACATCATCTAAGTTGATCGTAAGTGGTAATGACAAAGGTACAGATTTTCCACTTTCACATGAGAATGATACATGCCTAGTTAACTTGAATACATCATGTGTTGAGTTACCTATTGATTTGTGCACACCACCTATTTTAGAGAATTATGTTACTGTCATGAATGCATCATGTGATCAAACAACTAACATACCAACAATTTTGAGTCCACCCATTTAACTGTTGATGCAAAAGAACCAATGTTTAATCATTTTGATATGACCTCTAATCTTGGTGATGATTCTGTGACCAAAGACTTATTGCATGTTTGCTTATTTAAGCATGTTGTAGCATGTAAATTTTATGCAAGTAAGGTTTATTCATCGATGTTAGGATGGTTTAATGATAAACATTGTCAACCTTTTGAAATGAATAAGAGCTTCACTTATATGTGCAAACTGAGTTGCAATATTTTCATGCCTTCTACTTCTTTTGATAATATTTTGGCTTTAGACTTTATGAACTATGAAGGTTACTCATGTATACATGTGTCATATGTGCAAAAACCAAGGGAAGTAAAAATGGATGATATATACATATACAACATGTACACCTTGTCTCTTTTGTTAGCCACATTTCAGATTAAGCCTCGTCGAGGACCGCTTTGTTTTCAAGAAGGGGAGGATGATGAGGACATGACTACCTTGCATACGACAAAAAATATTGCATACATGTATATTTTTGAGGTGATCTCTAATGCAAACTATGCAATAATTTATTTATGTCATCCAGGACAAAAATACTTCACAAACTTTTGTGTCATGTCTAATTGCACGTGTATGGGACATATGTACAATCCACATATGAAGATAAGGGGAAAAGTGTAACATCCCAATTTTCAATTTGGATGTTAAATATAGATCATCATATGCATATCATATTTATTTTTGCATGTTATTGTGATCCTAGAAATCTTAAGCAACTCAAGGACCCAAGGAGAGAGTAGGAGGTTTCACAAAATTCATATTTGAATTTATTCCAAATTTGAAGAGAGGATCGGTTTGGTTTTAATATTTTCTCTCCAATGATTTACAATAAATAAAATAAATGAGAGAAGATAATATGACTTCTTCAAAGAATTTTAAAATCAAATTATTATTTTTTTATTCATATTTTATTTGCTATTATATTTGAATTAGAGAAAAATTGCATTTTTGAAAATTGCATTTTAGTCCAGAAAAATGTTCATCTTGTCCTAAAAATTAGGCTTGGATGATGGGGTTTGTTTGTGGAGTTTTTAGAATTTTTATTTAGGATTGTTCTCTTCGGTGAAATTATTTAAAAAAACTTCCCGGACCGACTGGACCGAAACCCAGCCGGCCCAACTCGCCTGCGTCGCCCGCAACCGCCTCCGCCGCCGTGCGGGAAACGGACTCCGCCGGAGTCCGTAGCCACCCCGCCCCGGCAACCCCTTCTCCCAGTCGAAGAGCCCCGGGAAGGGGTCCTTTATAAGCCACCGCCGCCCTCCCGTTTCTCCTCGCCAACCCCGTCGCCCCGCAGCCTCGCCTCCCGCCACCACCGCCGCATGCAACCGCGCCTCCGCCGCCGTAGCTCGCCACCCCCGCTGCCCCGCACTGCTGCTGTTGCCGCCGTCGCCCGCGCCGCCGCGCTGCTGATCCGATCCAACTCGCTGCCGCCGGCTTTTTTTTGTAAACCGGTAAAAACCGCCGGTTCGACTTTTTTTCGGTTTTAGGGTTTACATCGTTTAGTTTCATTTTTGCTTATTTAACGAACGAATGTTCGTTCGTTCATTCGTTTTAATGAACGGTTTTCGTTAGTTTAGTTCTGTTAGCGAACGTTCGCGCCGTAGTTTTTTCTTTTTAGTTTATTTTCGGCCAGGGACCTATCCACGAATAGTTTTGTCGCGATTTAGCCCCTGATCTTAAAACTAGCGTAACTTATTACTCGTTTGTCCAAATTAGATGAAACCAGCGCCTAAATCTTCGTAACAATCTGTTCTTTACAGTTAACCAACTTAACATGATTTTGACACTGTAAAATTTGACCTTAGTTCATATTAGTAAATGATCTTGTTTTGTTCGTATTTCAAGTTTTTTTCTCTGTTTGAGTTGTTTCTTTTTGCAAATCGTAGCTAATCACATGTACCTACTGTTAAGATCTAATCCACATGATAATAATGATGTTAGGTTTTACTTTCTGTTAGCTTAAGCCGTTTTCTTGTTTCGTGTTTGATTTGGATCTTTTCTCAGTTTTCTCGTTGTTTCGTTTGAGTGATTGCTTATGTATGCTACTATTTGTCTATGCTAGATTACCCGGAGTGCGAAGCTTGTTACTACGAGTCTCTAGAGTTTGCAGATCTTTAGCAAGGCAAGTTACACTTTGATCATACTCTTCTCTACCCAGCTTTTACTATGCATTGTTACTACCCCTCAAATATTTGCATGAGTAGGATTGGGAACATGTGGTTTGGTTGTAGTGCTTGAGGTAGGAACCTAATACCTTTTGATCACCCAGGGAATTTACGTTATGCTTATATAGTGCTTAGCCATGCATCATAGACGGGGATTGGATCGTGATTCACATGGAAGTTTTGAGAGTTATTAATCTTGGATAACATTAAGGTGGCAACTTTAACATGCATCTGGGTGGATTGGTTGAGGCACCTGGGGAACCCAGTGTTCTATTTAGGGAAATCCCAGAGTACCTATGTGATTTTTCCTTCGGTTGCCACCCAGGTTCAAAGGGGTCATATGATATTTCATGCCTAGAAACTTCTGTGTGCAGCCACGAGCCATTATGGGCTCTGGCATAGTTGAGTAAGTTGCGTGAGCTCTCAAAGAGGTGGACTAGCAGATGTAGGGGAAAGTAGGTGTACCGGTCTACCCGAAGTAGAGAGTAAGTGCTTCAGAAAGACTATGTCTCGATCATCTAATCATGGATGCGGTCGAGTCTTGTGGGGAAAAGTGCGCAACCTCTGCAGAGTGTATAAACTAATCATGATTAGCCATGTCCCCGGTTATGGACATCTTGAGTATTTGGAATTGGATATTATTGTTGATCTCATCACTCTTTAATTAATTGAATTGGCTTTAATGATGATACTTTCAATTGGGATTTGAGTTGGGGAAACTTTGTCAAATATTGGACAACTTGGGAGTAGTTAAAAAAATGTATTCCTTTGTTGTAGGGAAAAACTAGCTTTATGCAAAATCATAAACTTAGAGCCTCCACCAGCCAAATATTGCATGTAGATATAGTTCTTGCATTTCTTTGATTTACAGTGTAACTCTACCAGCATATTCAATGTGCTGACCTACACGGCTGCAACCTCTCATGTTGCAGACTACTCAGAAGATGAATAAGGTGCGATAGGTCATTGTCTTGCACTCAGCTATGTCGTTGGAGCTGATGGACTCATTTACGTTCGAAGCTTCCGCAGTTATTTAGTGTAGATGGCCTTTAGCCATGATATTTTTGTGTAATCATACTCTTTATGATGACTTGATGTAATAAGTGTGTGATTGAACTCTGTTATAATTCCTCGAGTATTGTGCGTGTTAGCATTACCAATCCAGGGATGACACTGATGCACAGAGACTTCGGTCCATTCGAATCGTGGTTGCTACAAGATGATACCATAACACATGCTGACTGTAGGAGGCGACCACTAGAATAAGCCACATGATTTCTCTTCTCTGCTCATTTCTAAATTCTCCTCTATTTCTACTCTATAGATGGCAGATCCCAGGAACAAGTTCACTCAGCTGGATGACGACACTCCTTTCAGACGACACTTGAAGGAAGTCACTAAGTACCTGAACATCGGACTACCAAGCTTCACGGGGACTTTCTCTGCAACTGTACCAGAAGAGGAACGTTGGAAGATCAAAGTCTGGGTACCTGGGAGGACATTCGTGCCAGCGACGGAGCCTATTGATTTCTACCTGGATGCACCAAGCTAGAGTTTAAGAAACAACATTGCAGCCCATATCACCTTTGGACGCATATGTTAGGTGTATCACAAGGAGCTGGAAAACACCATTTATCAAATATGTGGCCGCCGAAACGAAGAATGAGAGATGATTCATACCAGGAGGGATGGATCAATTGCAGCCTACATTCAGGAGAAGGGAGATCATATTCGTCGACAAGAGAATCAACTAATTATCAACATGAAGAAGATCAAGAAGCTGATGAAGAGAAACAACGAGCTAGAAGAGGACGTCAAGTTTACACGTGATGGATATGAGGAAGAATTGCCATATTACAAGAGAAGCATGAAGACCTAAAGAGGAAGCTAGGACTACCAGTGGAGAATCACAAGTGAGAACCAGCAAAGGAGATCCGTTTGGAGGACTACATCATCTTGGACGACACCGACATGGATAGTGATGAAAATGATGATAGCAATGACGACTACGTTGACGAAGCTGGAGCAGATATTATGGAGTCTTCCTCTGATGGAAATTTCTAGATGACCACCATGTAACTAGTAGTATTCCTCCAAGTAGTTAGCAATGATCGAGTTTGTAATCATAGGTTAGATCGTTTGTGTGAACCTTGTGTACTATTGAATGAAGTGGATTGATTGTGTTTGTCTCATAAGCATATGGGTAGTGAATCTCTCTTAGACCTCATTCTATTCTGTTTTCTCACCCCTTCTAACCCATCAGATGCCTCCGAGACATGACAATGGATTTGCATTCCCACCAGAGCTCACTCAGTTGATCCATCAGTAGAATGCCTTGATGCAGATGCTAGTTCAGAACCAGAACCAAGGCAACAACAACAACAACAACAACCCACCGCCACCACCCCCTGTTGACCACATAGCCCGTTTTCTAAGGTTGAATCCGCCAGTTTTCTCTAGTAGCACCGAGCTGATTTTTGCAGATGATTGGCTCCGCAAGATTGGAAGAGAGCTGACCACTACAGGAGGCACAAACGCGGAGAGAGTGTGCTTTGCCGCACATCAACTTGATGGACCCGATGTCGGTGTCAAAACCGACGGATCTCGGGTAGGGGGTCCCGAACTGTGCGTCTAAGGCTAATAGTAATAGGAGACAGGGGACACGATGTTTACCCAGGTTCGGGCCCTCTCGATGGAGGTAATACCCTACTTCCTGCTTGATTGATCTTGATGATATGAGTATTACAAGAGTTGATCTACCACGAGATTGCAGAGGCTAAACCCCAGAAGCTAGCCCATGATTATGATTTTTCTTGTCCTACGGACTAAACCCTCCGGTTTATATAGACATCGGAGGGGGCTAGGGTTACACAGAGTCGGTTACAGAGAAGGAGATCTACATATCCGAATTGCCAAGCTTGCCTTCCACGCAAAGGAGAGTCCCATCCGGACACGGGACGAAGCCTTCAATCTTGTATCTTCATAGTCTAACAATCCGGCCAAAGTATATAGTCCGGCTGTCCGAGGACCCCTTAATCCAGGACTCCCTCAGTAGCCCCCGAACCAGACTTCAATGACGATGAGTCCAGCACGCAGATTGTCTTCAGGATTGCAAGGCGGGTTCTTCTCCAAGTTCTCCAGGGCACCCGTTGTAACAAGCAGTGTCTGGCTTCCCCTAAATGTCGCACTCCTCGTCTTCTGTGCTTTAATAATGGTTGTATCCACGTGTCGAGTGAATGCGAGAAGTCGGGGCATTTTTACATTTGCCACCCTGACCATGTGTGTAAATTGTCTATTTAAAGAGAAGGGGATCCTCAGATCGAAATCACACCATCTCCTCCACCGAGAATCCATCAAAGCGCGCCCGAAAAATCCATACCACCATGGTCGGCCGTCGCGGCTCCTCCTCTCGCTCCCGTAGCACTAGGCCAGGTGATTGGGAGAAATGTTCTGTCCCCCATAGCCGACTAGCAGAGTTGCAGACCAAGGGGTTCTCCCGCCTGCGTACATGGTCCCCGTCTGAGCTGGACTAGCCACTTATAATGGCGTGGAGCAAGCGGAGAGTTCTCCAAACCCATCCAAGGGGGAGCGGGTATGCTTCGTCCCTTATTTGCTGAGGGGACTCGGATTTCCAATCCATCCTTTCCTCCGCGGGCTCCTAGAGTTCTACGGCCTCCAGCTGCATAACTTTACCCCAGCCTCCATACTGCATATCACAGGCTATGTTGCCTTCTGCGAGCTATTTCTGGGTTGCAAAGCTCATTTCGAGCTGTGGAAGAGGCTATTCTGCCTTGTACCCCGCACTCAGGATGGGTCGGTATATCAAGTGGGCGGAGCCGAAATTTGGCGCATCGCTGGGACCGGATACCTGTCCGGTACCCCAAAGAAGACATCATAAGACTGGCCTTCAGAGTGGTTCTATATGGGAGACGTCCCTCTTCCAGACCCTATTCTGAAGGGCCTTCCCGAGTTTGTAAATGCCCCATTGAAGAAATGCCACAACTGGCGCCCCCGGAGCCCCCAGGAGGAAGATAACAGAGAGATACTTTTCCTGATGGACAGGATAAAGACGCTGGCCAAGTCAGAGCTGACAATAATCGAGGTTATGTCCATATGTATAATGCGGGGAGTGCAGCCACTTCAATATCGAGGGAAACCCATGTGGCACTTCAATGGAGAAGACGATGCCACCCGCTACGGCCACAAAGGTCCGGATTCCCCTGCCGCTGTGGCGAAGATATTGTTCGATTTGTACAAAGGAGAAGAAGAGGATTTCCTCCGTATCAAGCCACGGGATGGATTCTCCATGTTCAACCCCCCAAGCTGGGTGAGCGGCTATCTTTTATTCCAGTCTTTCGCACATTCATTAGTATAAATATTTACCTTGCCAATTCATAGCAGGAACTGCGAAAAGCTACGAGGGAGGTTCACAGCCCGTCTCCACAGCCAGAGGACCCCGACCGGGCCCTCGACCCCAAACTCGAAGAAGACCCGGACACATTTGTGGAGCTCGTCGACCAGACATTTTATCAGTTAAGCTGTGACGGTGTGTTGGTGGCCATTATAGCTGATTATCCTGGCCTGCTCCCTGTATCACAGGTAAGTAAGGCCGGAGTCCCAACTTCCAAAAAGGAATCCCTCTTCGTGCCTTACCCACCGCACATGTATTGCGTTTTACAGGGAAGGCCATCGGGATGCCATGCTGAACCCGCGGTGACTCGTCAACAAGGGGCACCGAAGCCGGGTAGGCTTAAAAGGAAGGTGGTCAGGACCGAGATGCCGTTGCAAAGGTATGTTTAAAAACCTGCCACGTAACTATCATCATTAAAATATAACAATGTCCATTGTCCACTAGCAGTAAAAGCGCTCGCCGGACTATATCCGGAGAGCCTGCCGGCCATTCCTCCACCAGCCGGACCCTGAGGCCAGACTCAAGGGCGGAGGTCAACACGGACGATCCTCCTACAGACGAAGCGGATAGATTCTAAGCTACAAACTCCGAAGTGGAGAGCGCCATGAATCATAGGCGCCGACGGGCCACACTACGCGACCCTATTTTCTCCGAAGAGGCGTTCAATGCCTTCAACTCAGGGGACGCGTACATCCGTGCTGCTCAAGGTGGCCTCGCCAGAGCCACGGACCAGTACGTAAAGGATATACGGGTAAGAAAATTTGATAAGTATGCACATCAGTAGCACCTGAGACTTGAAACAGTTGGCACAACTGATTTAAGGATCCTCATGTGCATAGGTTCTGACAGAGAAGAATACCCAGCTGTCTAAAGAGCTGGAGGAGTGCAAAGCCCAACTGCGGGCCGCAGTTGCCGCAATGGAGGAGTCTACGAAGGCCCCATCTAGTAATACTTGTTTTGATCGAAAATAATGTCATGGCATGTACCAGTTTAGTATTCGGCATGAATGCAAATCTAACAAAGATTCTGCAGACAATATCGGAGGCAATCCGAAGATCGTGCCAGAGGATCAGCAACATGTTCAGCGACAGCTGAAGGCTAGCGAGCATGTGCTTACAAAGGTTATAAAGGGGAAAAATACTCTCCAGGACGCGAACACCTGACTGGACATCGAATTAAAGGATGTTCGGGCCCAGTTTGCTGACTCCGTGAAGGAGAATAAGAGGCTTCGACGCGGCATATTTAGTAAGTGCTCTAACGAACCACTATAAAGTTCGGCGAAGAAGCATGCTAACAGAATTATGTCTGTAGGTATGTTGACAGGTCATCCCGGGGAGGAGATGCCCGGATCTGCAGGAGATCTTTTGCAGGAGCTCTCACAACTGCACGAACAAGTTCGGCAGGTGTTGCAGGGCATTACCCATGCCTTATGGCCATCCGCCTCCCTGCCAGGAGGCATGGGGGAGCTTGTGGAGCTGCTCAAGGGAGCGCAGCGGCGCTTCCGATTATGGAAGATGTCAGCCTGTCGACAAGGTGCAAGCGAAGCCTGGGCCATGGTGAAGACGCGATACACCAAGGCTGACCCGAACCACATGGCCGAGGTCGGACCTGTAGGGTCGGGTGGGAAAGAAATCCATGTAAGTCTGTTATATGTCCAGGTAGCATTAGCTGCTAAGTATTCCCAACAGGATTGTAGGTTACACAGCCTGTTGGATGGTATAGAAGAAGAGTTTGGTCATTCTAAGTGACTTTGTACTTCAAAGGACATATTTTTGTCCCTAGCCGGATTGTAAATCATTTGTCTTGGCGGACCTTTTCGCTTCAACCCGTGGACCCAATAGTCCGGAGTGTATCCGAATATCCGCTCGGTTATGTGAAAACTGGGGCACGCATGGAAAGCAGGCGTAGGGGTCATAAGTGCTTGAATAGACAAGTACCCAACTAGTTATGTTATATTACATGGGTAGTAAGAAACATCTTCCAGCGAGAATAGTTCCGTCAAGGGTTCCTTTCCCTGGTTGTGCATGTAGTAATGTGCATGCCCGAACTGCGAAAAATGACGCAGGACATAATCATCTGTGGTCATGTTTTGTAATAAGTAAAAGACATCTTTTGTTCACCGACCGAATATTCCCTTAAGAACGCTATCTTTCGGCTTTACCCAATCTGACGTACACATCCGGCTGACCCGGCAGTAACAGTCGCAGAGGTGCTCCCCTTATGCCCTAGCCGAATTAACGGGAACGTAGGGCATATACACAAGAGCCAGGCAACCCAGCTTGGCCAAAACTTAAGTCATATTGATGCATATAATGGTGAAAAAGGCACATATGGGGAAATGATGCATATGTGGTGGGCATAAACCCCAGAAAGTAATTATATTAAGCTTCTATATAAGAAGCCCCCAGGTATATTAAGCACGCATAGCGCGGCATGAGTGTGCGGTCAAAGCAGACTTGAAGCTTTTAAAGCTATATATAAAAAGGATAGAGAGACAGATTATATAATTTAAAAGGGAAGACGGAGGTAAGGAGACAAACATAGAGTTCGGCACTAGGCGTAGAATCTTTGGATTCTGGCCGCGTTCCATGGGTTCGGCTCGAGTTGATTATCTGATGCATCACGCAGACGGTACGCTCCTCCGGTGAGAACTTTATCAAGGATGAAGGGACCCTCCCATTTGGGCTTGAGCTTGTCCTTTTTCTTCTCTGGTAGGCGTAGAATGAGTTCGCCAATGTTATAAGTTTTGGCCCGTACTTCTCTGCTTTGATACCTTCGAGCCTGCTGTTGATAGGATGCGGAACGGGCCTTTGTGACGTCACGTTCCTCCTCCAGGGTATCTAAGTCGTCCTGCCGATCCAGCTCGGCTTCTCTCTCTTTGTACATGCGCACCCTAGGTGTGTCATGGATAATATCACAGGGTAGCACTGCCTCTGCGTTGTAAACCATAAAAAATGGTATGTATCCGGTTGTGCGATTTGGCGTGGTCCGCAGCCCCCATAGTACGGAGTCGAGCTCCTCGACCAAGTGTGTATGTGATTCCTTCAAGGATCCCACTAGTCTGGGTTTAATGCCGCTCATGATAAGACCATTCGCTTGTTCGACTTGACCATTTGTTTGAGGGTGATAGACGGAGGCATAATCAAGTTTTATGCCCATTTTGCTACACCAGGCTTTCACCTCGTCGGCTATGAAGTTTGAGCCATTATCGGTGATGATGCTGTGGGGGACACCGTAACAGTGTACGACCCCAGATATGAAGCCTATCATTAGTCCGGACTCGGCAGTTTTAACTGGCTTGGCTTCTATACATTTGGTGAATTTATCGACCATGACCAACAAGTATTTCTTCTTATGGCTTCCTCCTTTAAGGGGTCCAACCATATCGAGCCCCTAGACCGCAAAGGGCCAAGTTATGGGGATTGTTTGGAGGGCGGTAGGTGGCATATGGCTTTGATTTGCAAAAAGCTGCCAACTGACACAATGTTGGACAAGGTCCTGTGCGTCTGCCCGGGCTGTAGGCCAGTAGAAACTTGTAGGGAAGGCCTTGCTTACGAGCGCCAGGCTGCGGCGTGGTGGCCGCCAAGTCCAGCATGGATTTCGGCCAAGAGCTGCCACCCTTCCTCTTCGGAGATGCACCTTTGGAGCACTCTAGTCACGCTTTTCTTATAAAGCTCGCCCTCGTGGACTCTGTAGGCTTTAGAATGCCGCACAGTGCAACATGCCTCATTTTGGTCCTCATGGAGTTCTTGCCTATGTAAGTAGGCTAAGAACGGTTCTGTCCATGGGGCGATGACAGCAATAATCACGTGGGCCGAAGGTGTTATTTCGGTGGCTGATCCTCCGATTACGTCAGAGTGTCCGGGATATGGGGTTGTGTTCGGATCCGGACTTTTATTGCCGGTCTCCCCTTCCCATACGACGGGTGGCTTGAATAGCCTGTCCAAAAAGATATTAGATGGGACGGGGTCGCGTTAACGCTGATGCGGGCAGGATTATCTGCCGCTTGATTGTTTTCTTGTGCCAGATGGTGGAATTCGAGCCCCTCGAACCGAGCAGACATTTTGAGGACGGCATTGCGGTAGGCCGCCATTTTTGTGTCCTTGGCGTCAAAGTCTCCGTTTATTTGAGATATTGCGAGGTTTGAATCCCCACGCACTTCTAGGCGTTGGATGCCCATGGAAACTGCCATCCGAAGACCGTGCAACAAGGCCTCGTATTCGGCTGCATTGTTGGAATCTATGTAAAGTATTTGGAGTACGTGTTGGACTATATCTCCGGTGGGGGATGTCAGGACGACGCCTGCCCCTAGACCAGCTAGCATCTTAGAGCCGTCAAAGTGCATGATCCAATTGGAGTACGCACCATACTCTTTAGGGAGTTCGGCTTCTGTCCATTTGGCGATGAAGTCAGCCAGTACTTGTGACTTAATGGCTCGCCGCGGTTTGTATGTTATGTCAAATGGGAGGAGTTCGATAGCCCATTTAGCAATCCGGCCCATGGCATCGCGGTTATTTATTATGTCATTGAGTGGTACTTCGGAGGCCACCGTGATTGAACACTCTTGAAAGTAGTGTCATAGTTTTCGGGATGCCATGAAGACCACGTTGCTATCTTTTGATAATGTGGGTACCGTGACTTGCATGGAGTGAGGACAGTGGATACGCATTATACCGGCTTTTGAAGTGGGAACTTATGTCCATCTATCTCTCGTTCGATGACGAGCACTGCGCTTACAACCTGATGTGTCGCAGCTATATATAGCAGCATTGGTTCGCCGACGTTTGGCGCAGCCAGGATTGGATTGGTGGCCAATAGGGCTTTTATTTCCTCCAGTCCGGCCGTAGCCGCATCCGTGCACTCGAAGTGTTCGGTGCGTCGAAGAAGGCGATAAAGAGGTAGTGCCTTTTCTCCTAATCGGGAGATAAAGCGGCTTAAGGCGGCCACGTATCCAGTTAATTTCTGGATTTGCTTGAGGTCTGTTGGGGTAGCCAACTGTGACAGAGCTCGGATTTTAACCGGGTTCGCTTTGATTCCTCTATTGGAAACGATGAAGCCCAAGAGCTTTCCGGCAGGTACACCAAAAACGCATTTTTCCGGGTTGAGCATGATGACATATGTTTGGAGATTGTCGAACGTAAGCCTCAAGTCGTCTATTAAAGATTCGACATGTCTGGTTTTGACGACCACATCGTCTACGTATGCCTCCACTGTTATGCTGATTTGTGTTTCCAGGCATGACTGAATCATGCGTTGATAGGTTGCACCGGCGTTTTTGAGCCCGAAAGGCATGGTGTTAAAACAAAAGGGGTCGTATGTAGTGATAAATGTCATTGCGGCTTGATCGGACTCCGCCATCTTGATTTGATGGTATCCGGAGTATGCGTCGAGGAAACACAATGAGTCGTGTCCTGCGGTAGCGTCGATGATTTGATCAATGCGAGGGAGGGGGAAGGGATCCTTGGGGCAAGCCTTATTGAGGTCCTTGAAATCGACGCATAGGCGCTAGGATTTGTCCTTCTTTGGTACCATCACCAGGTTTGCTAGCCAATCCGGATGTTTAATTTCTCTGATGAATCTGGCCTCGAGTAGCTTGGCTAGCTCTACTCCCATGGCTTGTCGCTTGGGTTCTGAAAAGTGACGAAGAGTCTGCTTGACCGACTTGTATCCCTTTAGTATGTTTAGGCTATGCTCGGCCAGCCTGCGTGGGATACCTGGCATGTCTGAAGGATGCCAGGCGAAGATGTCCCAATTCTCGTGCAAAACTCTCGTAGTGCGGCGTCTATTGTGGGGTTCAGCTGTGCCCCAATTGATGCTGTTTTTGTAGGATCCGTTGGGTGGACCTGGAATTTCACTATTTCATCTACTGGTTTAAAATAGGTGGACTTGGGTCGTTTGTCGAGTATCACGTCGTCCCTGTCCATTATGGAGCACAGCGCAGTTAGCTCTTCGGTCGCGAGGACTTCGGATAATGCCTCCAGGGCTAGTGCGGCGGTCTTATTTTCGGCACGGAGCGCTATGTCCGGATCACTGGCTAGAGTGATGATTCCATTGGGCCCCGGCATCTTAAGCTTCATGTACCTGTAATGGGGTATAGCTTGGAAGCTTGTGAATGCATCCCGACCTAAAAGGGCATGGTATCCACTGTTAAACGGGGCCACTTGGAATGTGATTTCTTCGGACCTATAATTCTCCGGCGTGCCGAATACCACATCGAGTGTTATTTTTCCCGCGCATCGTGCCTCCCGACTAGGGATGATTCCTCTAAAGGTCGTGCTGCCTTGCTCAATGTGGCTCTTATCTATTTCCATTTTATTAAGAGTTTCCTCATAGATGAGGTTTAATCCGCTGCCGCCGTGCATGAGCACTTTAGTAAGCTGGAAGCCGTGCACAATTGGGCTAAGGACCAAAGAGGCTTGTGCTCGGACTGTTCGGAATTGAGGTTCGTCGCTGGCATTGAAGGTTATGGCCATATCGTTCCACGGGTTTATTGTTGCGACGTGGCAAACTTCGGCGAGGCTGCGGAGCGCTCGCTTGTGCCTATTGTTTTTTGGTGAAAGTCACAAAGACTGTTAATACTGTATTGTTATTCTCTACGGGATGGTGCTCTGCGGTATTGTTGATGAGAAGGTCCTCGCCGCTCTTGGCCACCTGCCGGAGTATCCAACATGCTCTAAGGCTGTGTGTTGGTATTATGCCCGGTGTGATGTGAATTTTGCATGGCCAGTTGAGCCATCCCTCCAGTACGGTTCCACGCCCTGTAGAGGGCTTTGGCTCCTTTGTAATTGGATTGGGTGACTTGCGACCCTTTTAATTCGGACGAGGGGTTTAGTTAGAGCCGGGGCGCTTTCCATCACACAGTATTTCTGTACTATGGCCGCCAAGTCGGTGAAGTGTACTATGTCACGACGACTTATGGCATTGAGGATTCCCTTGTCCGTGCAATTTTTGCAAAAGAATGAGATTGTGTCTTCCTCGTGACAGTCCTTAACCTTGCTCATTACAAGGAGGAATCTGGCCCGGAAGTGGTGTACTGTCTCTTGGGGCTCTTGTCTAATGTCGGAAAGATCACTTGTGTCTGGGATGGTGGGTAGACTTATGACCACATCCTGATCCGATCTGAGATCCAGGGGCAAAGGAGTTCCTGATCTTGGCAGCTCGAGATCCAGGATGTTGCCCAATATTTGTGGCCCGTTGCTCGATTCTAAGTTCAGAGCCTGGGCCATGTCCTCCCATAGACGGGTATCCGGCTCGGAGAGCTCGGGAATCCGGACATAGTTCGTCCTTAAAATAGAGGGGACAATCGTTGTTTTGTTCCTCCACCACTGCTATCTGATGGGTGACCGGCGGAGAGTTAATCTCCCTTTGGCCGGGTTTAAGCCCGATCCGATCATAGTCTGTAGCGACTCCCAGGGCGGCGAAGCGATCCAAGAGCTCATTCAGGGACGAGAGCTCCATTGTATCCATCTGCTCGGTGAATTCTAAGCCGACGTGGAGGCTGTTCTTGATGACCTGAGAAGTCATCATTGGCGTGGCAGCCGAACGGGCGGCCATGACGAAATGGCCTAGTCGGAGAGTCTGGCCTACAGCCAGGGATCCTCCAAAGGTGATGTTGTCCTTGACAACAAGGCGAGCCATCAAGCCTTATCGCGACGGCACAGTGGAACTCTCAGTGAAAGCACCAATGTCGGTGTCAAAACCGACGGATCTCGGGTAGGGGGTCCCGAACTGCGCGTCCAAGGCTAATGGTAACAGGAGACAGGGGACACGATGTTTACCCAGGTTCGGGCCCTCTCGATGGAGGTAATACCCTACTTCCTATTTGATTGATCTTGATGATATGAGTATTACAAGAGTTGATCTACCACGAGATCGCAGAGTCTAAACCCTAGAAGCTAGCCTATGATTATGATTGTTCTTGTCCTACGGACTAAACCCTCCGGTTTATATAGACACCGGAGGGGGTTAGGGTTACATAGAGTTGGTTATAGAGAAGGAGATCTACATATCCTAATTGCCAAGCTTGCCTTCCACTCAAAGGAGAGTGCCATCCGGACAAGGGACAAAGTCTTCAATCTTGTATCTTCATAGTCCAACAGTCCGGACAAAGTATATAGTCCGGCTGTACGTGGACCCCTTAATCTAGGACTCCCTCACCCGCAGCATCTTGGTGGGAGAATTTTACCGCCACTTACCCAATTGACAGAGTTACATGGGATCAGTTTCAGCAGGCTTTTTGCACTGCCCATGTTTCAACAGGAGCTATGAGCATGAAGAAGCGTGAGTTTTGCAACTTGCCCCAAGGAGGGCGTACAGTGGGCCAGTATGTGGATCAATTTAGCAAGTTAGCATGCTATGCCACAGATGATGTAGCCACAGATGCTGCAAAGCGGTAGAAGTTTCTTGAGGGACTCAATGATGAGCTGAGTATGCAGTTGATGGTGGCAACTTTCAACAACTACCAGGAGTTGGTAGATAGGGCCCTCATGATTGATGCAAGCAACAACAGATTGTTAATCGCAAGAGGAAGTATGGACATGGGAGGTACACTTCTGGAGCTTAGCAGAAGCCCCGCTATTCCCGTACTCGGGAGGACATACCCACAACCATGGAGGCCATAACCATGGAGGACATACGCACAATGGAGCAAGTTCTCACAACCACAGTGGCCCCAAAATGGAAATGGGAATGGAGGAAGCAGTAGCCAGAACCTTTCCAACCCCTCAACGCCAGCCAAGAGGGATCTGAGCCACATTATTTGTTTCAAGTGCTAGAAGACCGCACATTATGCCACTGAATGCCCTGAAGCAAAGAATGGAAATGGCAATGGAGGTTCTACAAAGAAGCCCAACCCCTTCACCAAAGGTTAGGTGAACCACATTAGTGTGGAGGAGATTGAGGATCAACCCGACGCAGTTGTCGCTAAGTTTTTGATTAATGCATTTACCGCACTTGTTCTTTTCGATACTGGTGCATCGCATTCATTCATATCAAGGGGATTTGTGGATAAGTATAAATTGCCAACCGTAGCCCTTAAGTCACCTATGTTAGTAAGTTCCCCAGGAGCGGAGTACATGGCTAGTAGGGGATGCTATCAGTTGCGAGTAACCATAGGTAGACATGTTTTCCCCACCGACCTGATTGTTCTGGAGTCACAAGGATTGGATGTGATACTAGGCATGGATTGGCTATCCAAGTTGGAAGGAAACATCGATTGTGCCAGTAAATCAATTCTTCTAACCACCCCAGAAGGAAAGAGAATCAAGTATGTATCCCGGCAGGCATCGAGGAGAACTCAGGTGAATTCCTTAATAGGAGTTGTTCAGGAGGAAGTACCAGTGGTGAAGGATTATCCCGACGTATTTCTAGAGGTACCAGGCATGCCACCGGATCGAGACATTGAGTTATTGCCAGGCACCGGATCAATATCAAAGAGACCGTATCGGATGCCCGCAAAAGATCTGGAGGAAATTAAGAAGCAGATTAAGGAGTTACTGGAGAAAGGATACATTCGACCAAGTTCATCACCTTGGGGAGCCTAGTGCTTTTAGTGGAGAAGAAGGATGGATCTTTTGAGGATGGTTGTTGATTATCATGCGCTGAATGAGGTGAAGATCAAGAACAAATACCCTCTGCCGATGATCAATGATTTGTTTGACGCAGACTAAGGCATAGCCTAGTGGTAGGAAGGGGTTGATACCTTCCCACCCACACAGGTTCAAGGCATGGTACTTGCAATTTAAGTTTGTTGCACCAATTATACTATAGGGGATTCCCTTACAGTCTTTTTGTCAAAAAAATGATTTGTTTGACCAGTTGCAAGGAGCTAAAGTTTTCTCCAAAATCGATCTTCGATCAGGTTATCACCAGTTAAAGATCCGAGAGCAGGATATACCTAAGACAACCTTTGCCACAAGATATGGGCTATATGAGTATATAGTGATGTCATTTGGTTTGACTAATGCCCCTGCCTATTTCATGAGTATGATGAACAAGGTGTTTATGGAGTTTTTGGATAAGTTCGTCGTGGTATTTATTGATGATATATTGGTCTACTCAAAGAATGAAGAAGAGCATAAGGAGCATTTGCGTTTGGTTCTTGAGAAGCTCAGAGAACATCAGTTGTATGCCAAGTTCAGCAAATGTGAGTTTTGGTTAAAGGAAGTTGGATTTCTTGGACATATTATATCCGGAGAAGGAATAGCAGTGGACCCTACCAAGGTTGCTTCTGTCACTAAATGGTTGGCACCCACCTCAGTTGGAGAGATCAGGAGTTTTCTTGGACTCGCAGGTTATTACCGGAGGTTTATTGAGAATTTCTCCAAGATTGCAAAGCCCATGACGGAGTTATTAAAGAAGGACACCAAGTTTAAATGGACTGAGGATTGTGAGGCTAGTTTTGAGGAGTTGAAGAAACGTTTGGTTACAGCCCCAGTGTTGATTCTCCCAGACCAACACAAGGATTTTCAAGTATATTGCAACGCTTCACGTCGAGGACATGGAGGTGTGCTTATGCAGGAAGGAAGAGTTGTTTCATATGCCTAACGACAGCTCCGACCTCATGATTTGAATTATGCTATGCATGATTTGGAGTTAGCAGCCGTAGTGCATGCGCTCAAGACATGGAGACATTTTCTCGTCGGAAACCGTTGTGATGTATACACGTATCATAAGAGTTTGAAATACATCTTCACGCAGAAGGAGTTAAACCTCAGCAAAGGAGATGGTTGGAGCTCATAAAGGATTACAACATGAGATTGCATTATCATCCTGGAAAGGCCAATGTCGTAGCAGATGCGTTGAGCCACAATAGTTATGTTAACACGCTCATAACCGAAGGATTATCGAAGGAGCTAGCAGATGACCTTCGAGAGCTATGCTTGGAGATAGTTCTGAGAGGTATGTTGCAGCATTGGAGATTCAGTCCACTCTTTTGGGTAAGATCAGAGAAGCCCAGAAGACTGACAAGGACATTGCTGAGATAAAGAAAAGGATAAGCAAAGGAAAGGCTAAAGGATTTCGTGAGGATGAGCACGACACCTTATGGTTTGAGGATTGCATATATGTGCCTAATGACCCTGAGATCAGGAAGTTGATTCTTCAGGAGGACCATGATTCGCCTAACTCGATTCACCCAGGAAACACCAAGATATATCTGGATTTGAAGAAAAGTTTCTGGTGGACAGGAATGAAGAAGGATATTCTCGAGTATGTAGTAGTATGTGATGTATGTCAGAGAGTCAAGGCAGAGCATTAGAAGCCAGAAGGATTTCTACAGCCGTTGCCAATACCCGAATGGAAGTGGGATAAACTTGGCATGGATTTTATCACTGGATTACCCAGGACTCGTTCAGGCTATAACTATCTGGGTTGTAGTCGATCGTTTGATGAAAGTAGCCCATTTCATCTCGTTGAAGACAACTTATACGAGTGCTAAGTTGGCAAAGATATACATGACCAAGATCGTATGTCTGCATGGAGTTCCGAGCACCATTGTATCAGATAGAGGAACCCAGTTTACTTCAAAGTTTTGGAATCAGTTGCATGAAACTTTGGGTACCAGGCTAGAGTTCAGTACCACCTTTCATCCACGGACAGATGGACAGACCCAGAGGGTTAATCAGATTCTGGAAGACATGTTGAGGGCTTCTGTGCTAGATTATGGATCTAGTTGGGATGACAATTTGACCTATGCAGAGTTCTCATATAACAACAGTTATCAAGCCAGTTTGAAGATGGCCCTTCTTGAAGCCTTGTACAGAAGGAGGTGCAAGACCCCGTTATCATGCGATGAAGTTGGAGATCGACAGTTTCGGACTAGACTTAATCAAAGACTCGGAAGAGAAGGTTTAGTTGATTCGCGATAGACTCAAGGTAGCCCAGTCCAGACAGAAGAGTTATGTGGATACTAAATGCAAGGAGATAGTTTACAAAGTCAGAGACAGAGCATATCTTCGTGTGTCCCCACTTCGAGGAGTTAAACATTTTGGAGTCAAGGGAAATCTAGCACCATGTTTTGTGGGACCATACAGAGTTTTGGAATGCATGGGAGAAGTTGCGTACAAGTTGGAATTTGCCTGAAGAATTGTCAGGAGTTCATGATGTGTTTCATGTTTCCTAGTTGAAGAAGTGCCACACAGAGATGGCCGATATTCCTCTGAGAGATACAGTGCCACTGGAAGCAATTCAGTTGGATAGTGATCTGACCTATGAAGAGAAGCCAGTCAAGATTCTCGAGTTCTCCAGTCGAGTTACTCGTAGCAAGGTTATTAAGTTTTGCAAAGTTGAGTGGAGCCACCATACCGAGAGGAAGCCACCTGGGAGCGAGAAGAAGATCTTCGCAAGGACCACCCAAACCTTTTTGCTGACCAACCCGAATCTTGAGGGAGAGATTCTTCTGAATGGGGGTAGGTTTGTAACATCCCAATTTTCAATTTGGATGTTATACATAGATCATCATATGCATATCATTTTATTTTTGCATGTTGTTGTGATCCTAGAAATCTTAAGCAGCTCAAGGACCCAAGGAGAGAGTTGGAGGTTTCACAAAATTCATATTTGAATTTATTTCAAATTTTAAGAGAGGATCGATTTGATTTTAATATTTTTCTCTCCACTTATTTCCAATAAATAAAATAAATGAGAGAAGATAGTATGACTTCTTCAACCTCGGGGAAATATTGGAGAAAGAATTTTAAAATCAAATTATTAAATTTTATTGGTATTTTATTTGCTATTTTATTTTAATTAGAGAAAAATTGCATTTTAGTCCCAAAAAATGTTCATTGTGTCCTAAATATTAGGTTTGGACGGTGAAACTTGTTTCTGGAGTTTTTAGAATTTTTATTTAGGATTGTTTTCTTCGACAAAATTATTATTTAAAAAAAACTTCCCGGACCGACTGGGCCGAAACCCCGCCGGCCCAACTCGCCCGCGTCGCCCGCAACCGCCTCCGCCGCCGTGCGGGAAACGGACTCCGTCGGAGTCCGAAGCCGCCCCGCCCCGGCAACCCCTTCTCCAAGTCGGAGAGCTCCGGGGGTTCCTTTATCCGCCGCCGCCGCCCTCCCATTTTTCCTCGCCAATCCGCCGCCCCGCAGCCTCGCCTCCCGCCGTCGAGCGCCGCCACCGCCGCTTGCAGTCGCGCCGCTGCCACCATAGCTCACCACCGCCACCGCCCCGCGCTGCTGCTGCTGCCGCCATCGCCCGCGCCGTCGCGGGAGCCGCCGCGCCGCCGATACGATCCAACTCTCTA
Source organism: Triticum timopheevii (assembly GCA_963921465.1). Lineage (NCBI taxonomy): Eukaryota > Viridiplantae > Streptophyta > Magnoliopsida > Poales > Poaceae > Triticum > Triticum timopheevii. Next base: position 150,053,314 of record OY997262.1, on the reverse strand, counting down.
CTGCCGGTTTTTTTGTAAACCGGTAAGGACCACCGGTTCGACGTTTTTTTTCGGTTTTAGGGTTTACATCGGTTTAGTTTCGTTTTTGCTTATTTAACGAATGTTCATTCGTTCGTTCATTTTAACGAACGGTTTTCATTAGTTTAGTTCTGTTAGGGAACGTTCGTGCTGCAGTTTTTTCTTTTTAGTTTATCTTCGACCAGGGACCTATCCGCGAATATTTTCTCATGATTTAGCCCCTAATCTTAAAACTAGCGTAACTTTTTACTCGTTTGTCCAAATTAGATAAAACCAGCGCCTAAATCTTTGTAACGATCTGTTCATTCCAGTTAGCCAACTTAAACTTGATTTCGACACTGTAAAATTCGACCTTAGTTCAGATTAGTAAACGATCTTGTTTCGTTCGTATTTCGAGTTTTGTTTCTCCGTTTGAGTTGTTATTTTTTGCAAATCGTAGCTAATCATAGGTACCTACTGTTAACATCTAATCCACATGATAATGATGCAGTTAGATTTTACTCTCTGTTAGTTTAAGACGTTTGCTTGTTTCGTGTTTGATTTGGATCTTTTCTCGGTTTTCTTGTTGTTTCGTTTGAGTGATTGCTTATGTATGCTATTGTTTGTCTATGCTAGATTACCTGGAGTGCAAAGTTTGTTACTACAAATCTCTAGAGTTTGCAGATCGTCAGCAAGGCAAGTTACACTTTATCATACTCTTCTATACCCAGTTTTTACTATGCATTAGTACTACCCCTCAAATATTTGCATGAGTAGGATTCGGAATATGTGGTTTGGTTGTAGTGCTTGAGGTAGGAACCTAATACCTTTTGATCACCCAGGGAATATACGTTATGCTTATTTATTGCTTAGCCATGAATCGTAGACGGGGATTGGATCGTGATTCAAATGGAAGTTTTGGAGTTATTAATCTTGGATAACATTAAGGTTGCAACTTTAACATACATCTGGGTGGATTGGTTGAGGCACCTGGGGAACCCATTGTTGCCTATTTAGGGAAATCCTGGGGTACCCGTGTGATTTTTCCTTCGGTTCGCCACCCAGGTTCAAAGGGATCATATGATATTTCACGCCTAGAAACTTCCGTGTGCAGCCACAAGCCATTATGGGCTCTGGCATAGTTGAGTAAGTTGCCTGAGCTCTTGAAGAGGTGGACTAGCAGATGTAGGGGAAAGTAGGTGTACCGGTCTGCCTAGAGTAGAGATTAAGTGGTTCGGAAAGACTATGTCTCGATCATCCGATCATGGATGCTGTCGAGTCTTGTGGGGAAAAGTGCGCAACCTCTGCAGAGTGTATAAACTAATCATGATTAGCCGTGTCCTCGGTTATGGACATCTTGAGTATCTGGAATTGGATATTATTGTTGATCTCATCACTCTTTAATTAATTGAATTGGGTTTAATGATGATACTTTTAATTGGTATTTGAGTTGGGGAAACTTTCTCAAATAATGGAGAACTTGGGAGTAGTTAAAAAAATTATTCCTTTGTTATAGGGAAAAACTTACTTTATGCAAAATCATAAACTTAGAGCCTCCACCAGTCAAATATTGCATGTAGATATAGTTCTTGCATTTCATTGCTTTAGATTGTAACTCTGCCAGCATATTCAATGTGCTGACCTACATAGCTGCAACGTCTCATGTTGCCGACTACCCAGACAACGAATAAGGTGTGATAGGTCGTTGTCTTGCACTCAGCTATGCCATTGGAGTTGATGGACTCATTTAGCTTCGAAGCTTCCTGTCGGTGGGAAACGACACCTATGGGATCACTGGAATCCCTACTACAGTTGCGGGGCGCGGGGATCATGAGAAGAGCGGGACTAGTAGACAGCACAAAGGGGATTTACCCAGGTTCGGGCCGCAAAGATGCGTAAAACCCTACGATCCTGCTTTGGTGGATGTATTTAGTGTTCTTGAGCTCTTGAACTAGCTCTTCGTGTTGCGAGGTTCGAAAGAGCCGAATCCCTCTCCAGTGCGCCATGGGCCTCTCCAGTGCGCCAGGTTGAGGTGAAAGGGGCTGCCACAGTGGCACACAGGAGGTGGAAAGTGCTACAGCGCTGTGAGCTTATCGCTGGTATTACAGGACAAAGTGCATTTAATGTGAGGCTTAGGTGTCCCTTCACTTTATCGGGGACGGGGGCGAGACCCGTCCCGTCCGTCGTCGCTCCTCCTTGCTTTGACACGCGCCCTGGCCAGCGATGCATGCGGTGCCATGTAGGCAGGCAGGAAGCTGAGGTGGCGCGGTGGTGGAGCTTCCACAAAGGGATGCATGTTGCCACGCAGGTGCCTGCCCAGCTGGTTGGGTCGGCAGCTGCATGCGAACGGTGGTGGAGACTTGGCTGGCGTGGGCCTGGCAGTGGCCCTGCTGGCGCGCTTGGCGAGGGCCATGCCGGGTGGCCCGGCAAGGGTCTTGCTGCGACATCTCGTCATCCCCGGCAAGGACCTTGCCGGGGGTCTCGTGGGCTTCCTCGGCAAGAACCCTGCCGAGGATTGTTGCCTTCCTATCCTCATTCGATCTTGACTATTCTTTGTCTTCACAAAGATCTGCATGCCACCATGGAGGTGCCTCCCGAGCCCAGTCCCAATGTGTTTGTCTAGCGTTGGTGTGCTCAAAGGTGCCTCGCTCAGCTGGTGTGGGTGAGCTGCCCCGGCAAGGGTCTTGTCGGGGCCGCTGAGGCTGCCCCGGCAAGAGTCCTTGCCGGGGAAACCTGCTTTGTCCATCCGATCTTTGTGGCCTTGGTCCTTGTCGTTGCTTTGTTTGTCTTGTGCCTTTGGCTTCTCCCCGGCTTCCCTTTCCTGCCTTGTTATGCGTGGCCGTGGCGGGTGGCTCTAACTGCCCGTGCGCAAGTACAGGGGTCAAAAGCAGAGCCCCTACTTTTGTACACCGACAGGAGCCCCTGGGGCTGGGCCGTACATAAGCGCAGCATGTTGTTGGGCCAGGCCCAGAATGGTGGTAACTGTTCCGTTCGCTACGCTTCCCCACGACCTGCGTTGAACGTGCGGCGTGGGGGTCATGCGCGTGCATGACAGAAGCATGCTGGCGTCACACCGTGGTGGACAATAAAGAGGCGGCTTGCATGTCTCTTTGAGACCGCAGGGCCACTGCTCTTTTACTGCCCTCGCTTGGGAACCGTTGCTCCACTCGTCCCATTGGGCCTATCCCTCGCGCCACGTTCGCTACATGCACGGTGCAGGGCGAATGACAGGCGCGTGGGATGTGGCAAGTTGTGCGCGTGCGTGGGTCGATTCCCATGCGCCTTCAATGGAGCGGGGAGGGCGGTCGACGGCCCCGCTTGCTGTCACTTCAACAGGCCGGATTGGCCAAGAGGGGGCGGCCGAGCCTCGCCCCCGCCCCTTTATAAAGAGGGGAGTGGGAGGAACGGTGCCTCTCAACCCTTCGCCATCTGCCTCTCTCCATTCCTAGTTCCTCCTTTCTTCTGCCATGGCGAGGGGCGTGGAGACGCTTCATCGGTGGCGGCGAGGGTCTCGGCTCGACAACGCATCGCTCCTCCCCCAGAGCTCGTGGCGGCAGAGCTGCCAGTTAGAGGGAGGGGGAGGGGGCGAGGTCGAGGCCATCGTGGTGCTCAAGGGAGAGGAGGACGGGGCGGCAGATCAGCTCGCCTCCGCCAGCGGCCCCTCCTCCGGTGGAGGGCCATGTCGGGGACAACCCTTGCAAGTTCTTCATTAGGCTGCGCCAGCCACCGCGCTGTCGTCTTCGCCTCCCGACTCCGTTTGCGCGAGAGATGGAACTGGATCCACCGCAGGCATTGCAGCTGCATATGAGGGGTTGTGGGAACAGCGGCATATGGGCCAATGTCGAGTTCCCCGCCCCTCACGTCATGTACCTCCGTCGAGGGTAGAAGACCTTCGCCCGCGTCCATAGCTTGATGGAGGGGCTCACTCTCCATTTCAAATTAATGGAGGGTGGCCTCCTCTCCGTCAAGATCTTCGGGCACTTTGGGACTCGTGTAAGGTGCTCCGTGGAGAGCTCCTTCGACGATGAAGATTCCTCCTCGAGCGAGGGTGACGAGGAGGACAGCGGCAGCGACGACGAGGGTAGCTGGCAGCAGGATGACGGGTCTGACTAGGTGTCGGGCGCCGCTCCGGGTGGCACCGGCGACTCCATCATCCGTGTTGCCGGCTCCTTGAACTTCTTGGGGTCGCCTCCTTGGGCGGCTGGTGTGGGGAGGCTGTGGAAGAGGAAGAGGGCGGGCGGCAAGGCCGTCAAGTCGGAGTATGCAGGCACCGATGCCTTCATAGCGTATCGATAGTCCTGCCGCCTTGTCTTCCAGCTCTTCTACCGTCATCATCATCATCAGGCTCCCTTTGGGGTGGCCACCAGGATGTTCTCCTGGTGCCTTCTGCTGCTCGTGCTTCGCCTAGGCGCCCATTTTGCCCTTTTGCCTTCTTGCTCCATTTCCTGAGGAGAGGGACAAGAAAGGGATTACGGGCACCTTATCTCTTTTTAGTCCTATAAGCCTTCGGGCCTTTGTTAGATTTAGAACTTGTAACCCCCCCTGTTCATGTTTTTCATTTTGTATGAACTGTACCTGTACAGGATGTTTTTAATGAAAAAGGGATGTTTGTCGGGCTTTTCGTTCGCGGGTGAAACCCACGCAAGGATCGAATCCTTGTTGCCATCTAAAGTAAACGATTTTCGCCCAGCAACAGGCCTCGCCGTTCCCCCATCTCGCTCGACATTTCTCACGCTCTTGGCGGAGGCAAGTATGAGATGAGTTTGGGCTCCATGTTCTATCCCCTTGCTGCCGCGACTACGACCAACTTCGGACCCAAGAGATAATCCTTGGGTTCGGAAAGAGGGGAGCATGGTAGCTTGGATATAAAACGCGGTTCCACATACCCCAGTTCATAACGAAATGCATGATAGAGGATAAAAGACTTATCTGGACCTACAGCCCCCGGCAACCTTGGCTTGCCGCGGACGGATCCTTGTATTTGCAGCCCCCGGCAACCTTGGCTTGCTGTGGTCGGGGCACTGGTCCATTCCTCTGTTCCAAACAGCCCGACAGAAATACTTACGTGTCCTGCGAAATAAAAAGGACAGGGAAGAAACAAAGAGATGCACACTCGACCTCTAAGCTAGGGGTCAGCCGCTGCCAAGCACTATCAACCCTAACGGAGGAGGAGACTCGACCTAGCATGCATGCTATAACTTAGGGCGCTAGCACTTCATTTATTAGTGCTCAGGGTCTGCGCCTGGCTTTCTACAAAGGGTTACATGCCTTGCCAGCAAGGCTTGTACAAAAGGGTGGCTTGCCGGGAGGCCCGGCAGTCGCGCCTTATGGGTAAAACTTGCGAAGATGCTCGATGTTCCAGGAGTTACTTACTGGAACGGCATCTTCAATCTCCAGGCGGACTGCACCGGGCCTGGTGACTCGTGTTACCCGATAAGGGCCTTCCCACTTTGGCGTCAACTTGTTGGAATTCTTGGCCGACTGAACGTGCCGAAGAACAAGGTAGCCTGCCTCAAGGCTCCGAGCATGGACTTGGCGGCTATGGTAGCGGCGCAAGGCTTGCTGGTAGCGTGCTGCTCTCACAGCCGCCTGGAGACGATCTTCCTCAAGGAGCGTTGCGTAATCTTGCTGCAATCACTCTTGCTCAAGCTCATCATAAGCGAGCACTTGAGGTGACCCGTATATGAGTTCCGTGGGAGAACTTCTTCTGCCCCGTAGACCAGGGCAAAGGGTGTCTGGCCGGTGGCTCGATTTGGCATCGTTCTGATCGATCAAAGAACCGCCGGCAACTCATCAATCCAGCGTCTTCCACTTTTGTGCAGCCAGTCAAAAGTCTTCGTTCTTAAGCCTCACAGGACTTCAGCATTTGCTCTCTCCGCTTGGCCGTTGCTCAGTGGATGCACCATGGAGGCAAAACAGACCCTGCTGCTGCGATCCTCAATGTATTGCATGAAGGCGTGGCTTGTGAACTGTGTGCCATTATCGGTGATGATCCTGTTGGGTATCCCAAAACGGCACACTAGTCCCTTGAAGAACTTGATGGCTGACTGCACTATCACCTTCCTCACTGCTTCCACCTCTGGCCACTTTGTGAACTTGTCGATTGCGACGTACAAGTACTCAAAGCCCCCGACAGCACGGGGGAAGGGGCCCAATATGTCGAGCCCCCAGACCGAGAAGGGCCAGGAGAGAGGGATAGTTTGAAGGGCTTGAGCTGGTTGATGAAGCTTCTTCGAATGGAACTGGCACGCTTCACACTTGGTTACTAGTGCCGTCGCATCCTGGAGGGCGTTGGCCAAGAAGAAACCTTGCCGGAAAGCCTTGCTGGCAAGGGCCCTCGACTAGTGGGAGCCACATATGCCTCCATGTATCTCTACCAACAGCTTTAGTCCTTCTTCCCGGGAGATGCACTTCAATTTCACCCCATTCGGTCTTTTTCTCTACAATACGTTATCAACGAATTGGTACAGAGCAGACCGGCGGGCTACTCTTTCTGCCTCTTCTTGCTCCTCAAGAAGCTCTCCTTTTTGAAGGAATCGGACGGTGTGCTGCGCCCGTGCCGGAATCTATGGCTCAATGATAAGGACCAAAGGCATCTCTTCTACCACGGGAGCAGCCGCATCTAAGGCGACATCGGCATGAGTCGGTTGTCCCGCGGCAGCATCGGCATCTACGGCGACATCTTCGCCGGCGGTTCCGGGGAGCTCGGTGGGGAAGTACTTTTCGGAGCTTAGCTTCCTCCGCTTGTTCTGCCCGGTCGACGGCTCAACGGATGGTTGAGTTAACTGAAGCACAAAAGTACCTGGTTCCACAGGTAGCTTGAGGGCAGCGCGCTTTGACAGGTAGTCGGTGCTGTCGTTCTCCGTCCGAGGGACATGCTCCGCTTGTATACCGTCAAAGCGCTCCTCTAGTTTCTTCACCTCATCTACCTAAGCTTCCATCAACGGGCTTTGATAATCTTTGTTGACCTGCCTGACGACGAGTTGCGAGTCACCCCTGACGATGAGCTTTTTAACTCCGAGGTCCGCCGCGATCCTGAGACCGGCAAGCAAACCTTCGTACTCAGCGGTGTTGTTGGTTGACATCTCCCGGGGAAAGTGCATTTGGATGACGTACTTGAGGTGCTCTCCGATGGGTGCGACAAGCAGCACACCAGCACCTGCGCCTTGCAGCGAAAAGGCCCCATCAATGTACATGATCCAGTTGCCACTCGTTTCCTCGCCGGGGAGAGTAGTCCCCTGTACCTCTTCATCAGGCGTCGAGGTCCATTCTGCAACAAACTCCACCAAGACACTGCTCTGGATTGTCGAGGAACTTTCAAACCTTAGACCAAAACTTGACAGCTCCAGGGCCCATTCCACGATCCTTCCCGTTGCATCTGGGTTATGTAGTATCCATTGCAACGGAAGATGGGTAACCACGGTGATCTCATGTGCTTGTAAGTAGTGGCGCAGCTTCCTCGAGGACATAAGGAGGCCGAAGAGCAATTTTTGCACACCTGAATACCTCGACCTAGCTCCCTGCAAGAGGGAGCTGACGAAGTAAATCGGGTGCTGCACCATCTTCTTCCTTTGCGCGACTTCACCTGGCCGTGCGGGTCCTGTCGTACTGGCTCCAGTCTTGCTGGGACCGAGCCCTGCCGGGGAGGGTTCTGGCCCGCCAACCGTTGACTTTGCCGCTGAGGCTGTCTCCTCATTGACCTCTCTCTGCGCCACCAATGCGGCGCTAACCACTTGGTTTGTTGCCGCTAGATATAGCAGCAATGGTTCTTGTGGTTTGGGCGCAACCAGCACCGGGGCAGAGGAGAGGTACTTCTTCAAGTCTTGCAACGCCGCCTCGGCCTCTGGGGTCCACTCCACTGGGTCCGTCTTCTTTAAGATCTTGAAAAAGGGGAGGGCACGCTCCGCGGATTTGGAGATGAACCTGCTCATGGCGGCAATGTAGCCAGTGAGCCGACGCACGTCCTTGATCCATTTGGGTGCCTCAATCTTCTCGATGGCCCTAATCTTTTCTAGGTTTGCCTCAATCCCGCGCTGCAACACAAAGAACCCGAGAAGCTTGCCGGACGGGACACCGAAGACACACTTCTCAGGGTTCAATTTGAGGTTGATCTTGCATAGGTTTCCGAATGTTTCCTCCAGATCTTGCACAAGTGTTGCTTTTTCTGTTCATGTTTCTACTACGCTTTCTTCTCATACACATCTGAAGCAAGGGCTGACCGGACTGCTGCTCACTTCTCACTGCTCAACCACTTTATCTTTAACCTAACCGCCTTCTAAAACTTCCACGGCAAAGCCAGTAGAGTATGCCTTGGTTTAAGAGAGGAGCTCAGGTCCATCTTGTGCTCACAATACATCTTATTTAGCAGGACCTCTGGGCTCTTTAGAGAAAGGCGAAGTCTCTACTTGTTAACCATGGATGCCTATTATATTTACTTATAGAGTGAAGAACAAGCCCACTTTCCATATCCCTTTCGTCCGGATGATCGATTGCCTCATTCTTCTTCGAAAATAAGTGCATTTGGCCATTGTGTTTTTCCAACTTTCGTAATAGATCTGGGCATGCATGGTTTTCAATAGATAACCCTAGGCCTTCTTCGTTTCCCCACGGGCATTCACTTCTCTTCAAGCTCGGGATTAGCGAAACATGGATCCGACGCCCATCTCTTTTTCCACTTTGCAAGGCTGAGAGACTTTACCAATTGAGAAAAAAAAGCATGAGCAGGATCAGCAGAGGCAAAATTGAATAAAATGGCTTATTTGCACCTTTCTTTGGTAGGCAACGAATCTCACAGAATGTGGGAATCTTTTACAGATGTGAATTCTCGCTTTAACGCTTCGATAACATACTTATCATCAAGTATCTTCGGGAGCGGGGCTCGCCCTCAACAGATATTGTCTTTGCTTTCTTCAGAGGCCCATTTTCCTGGGCATCAGTGAGTGGAATACTTAACAGTGATTACATTCTTATGTAGATTCCATTGCTCGAATGGGACTTGTTTGTTGGCACCGACCTCGATAAGAAGCAAGGGAGTGGTGCCGAAGCGAACGGAGCTGCAGAGCCGTTTGTTTACCAATCCGCCAACTTAAGCTAGGAAAAGTGTAAGAGACCGTGCATCTTCATGTAAATAAAGGTAAATAATCTCAGAAACAGTCAAGAAACCGGGAATTTTTTATTCCATTTCTTAGCCAGGGCAAGCCCTACCGACCTACGACCGGAGAAGATGTTGTGTTGTTCGTATCACTTGCTAGAGATAGAGAAGCTAGAACAAGAACTGCCCGGGAGGGTTCAAAGAATGAGGTCTTCACCTTTGAGCTGGATCTCATCTCATTCTAGCACATACTACGAGCGATTGACTTAAAGAATACAACAAATGGTTGTGGGGTTATCTTTGTACCCTGTGACTACAACCACAAGGTCCGAATCAAGCGAAACGGCTAAGGCGCAAGCCCTTTTCTTGCCACTACTCTGTGTACCCAAAGTCAGCAACCTTTTTGGCACGCTGGCTAGCAAGTTCATTGCTTCAATGACATGAATTCAATCAAGTGGACAAATCCTATCCTGGAAAATATGGGCAATCAGCTGGAAACTCAATAGTCTTACGCGGAAAGCACTCAACCGGCCTTCCTCTTCTGAATTATATGAATGACAGAAATCAGTCCTCACTTGTATTAACTTCATGAGTGAAGAGATAGACAAGGTGGTGAAAAGCATGAAACCAAATACTGCTCCAGGTCCAGATGGCTTCTCTGTTAGCTTTTTAGAGCTTTTTGGCCCCAGTTGAGAGATATACTAATCTAAATGCTTCAGGAGCTGTATCATGGCAGGTTGAACTTGTCCAGACTAAACTATGGTGTCATTTCTCTACTGCCAAAGATTAAGGATGCTAATAGTATCCTACAGTATAGACCCATATGTGTTCTAAATGTTATGTTTAAAGCTATTACCAAAGCTTTGACACTTAGATTTACTCCTCTGGCTCGACAAGTAATCAGCTCTCTTCAGACTGGATTTATTCCTGGGAGGTACATTTTGGATGGATGTGTAATTCTTCATGAAGTTTTGCATGAGTTGAAAACCTCTCACTCTGAAGGAATTTTGCTTCAGTTGGACTTTGAAAAAGCTTATGATAGAGTTCAGTGGCCTTTCTTGGCAGAGGTAATGCATAGGAAAAACTTCCCTGACACGTGGATAGATTGGATTAGACAAGCAGTGGAAGGAGGCAAAGTGTGTGTGATTATGAATGGAGATTGGCGAGAATATTTCTCTACTTTCAGAGGTTTGAGGCAAGGAGATCCTCTTTCTCCTTTGCTTTTTCACCTAGTAGGTGATGCACTATCTGCAATTCTGGATAGAGCTAAGGAAGCAGGTGTGATTAGAGGTTTGGTACCACATCTGATACCAGGGGGGATTAGTCATTTGCAATATGCTTCTGATACTTTGCTTTTTTTGCATAATGACATGGAGTCTATTACTGGATTCTAATTCCTTCTCTACTGTTTAGAGGAAATGTCTGGCATGAAAGTCAATTACTTGAAGAGTGATATTTTCACAGTAGGGTTGAGTGTAGAGGAGGAGCAGAGGGTAGCTGATATAACTGTGAGATAGGCAAATTTCCAATAAAATATAATATCTGGGATTACCAATCAGCAAAGACAAGATCTCTTCTAATGATTTTTTTTTCATTAAAAGGTAGAAAAGAAGTTGGACTCTTGGCAATGCAAACATTTCTCTTATGGAGGAAGAGATATATTGATCAATGCATGTTTATCAAATGTCCCTATGTACCTTCTGGGTTGCTACACTTTGCCTGTCAAAATACAGAAAAAAGTTGATACAATAAGAAATCACTTCTACTGGGAGTAAGAAGAAGAAATTTCACATGGTCAGATGGGAACACCTATGCACCCCTAAAGATTATGGTGGTGTGGGCTTCACTGATATGAGAGTCAGAAACATTTGTTTACTGTCAAAGTGGCTGGAGGAGGTCAATTAACTACTGGAGCTTACACTGCAGATACTACTTATTAAAGGGCACACATTTCAAGACACCTTCAAGCTACTGAAATTGGAAAGCAATGATGTTATACTGGGTTATGATTGGCTATATCGTCACAGTCCAATCAATTTAGATTGGAAGGCCAGAACAATGAGTATTTGTCACAATGGGCAAGAAACCATTATTCTTTCTGACAGCAGCAATACTACTTCTCCAACATTGTTAGACCCTGCTAAGTTTCAGAAGGAAATTGATAAAGGAGCTATGGGCTACTATCTTTATCCCTTATCTTGTGACTCTGCTGATACCGATGATGAAAATACTTTGGAGGAACTTAACTTGGTATAGTGAGCCTAGCAGGCGGCGGGAGTCCAGTACGATTGCTTGCATTTCTCTGGAATTGAACTAGCCCTTGGGAAAGGTAGACGTGAAGGTACCATGATTTCTCACTTTATAGAAGCGTTAGAGCTCGGCTGACACAGTGATCGAAAGCTGCGCAACCAAAACAACTTGAAACCGCCCATGCACCTTTTGCTTTTCCTGATATCGTCCCTTCGGGTAGTTGGATATGAGCACATTCAAATTGGAATTCTTCTTCTCCCAGATCCAATAGAAGTTTTGAGGTAAGAGGTACCGTGAGCAGATTTCTTTGTTCGATACCCAGTTTTTGATCTCGCAAGCAAGGAAATCGAAGAATAGCTCAGTATTATTACGTCTCCCTCCGATAATGAGTGGTAGTGAGCTCTGCCCTAGAGAATGAAGACTCCAAGCAGCATCTCAGTCTCGATATTTGCCTTTTCGGGAGACGACTTGTGATAAGCAAGTCAGCCATGTCCTAAAGAAGTAGTGGGAGTGCATGGTTATAAAGGAAGGCGCAAGTGTATTACGGAGCGAAGAAGCTTTAGAGAAAGTTCTACCTCGCGGGTGAAACCATAGATTGGAAGGTGTAGGTCACTCACCCGTGTAAACAAAGCGAAATCATAGAGCATAGCTCGTTTGTAATGCCCCTGTCCGAACTGACCACAGGATTTAGGTCGTCCCGACCAGTAACAAAGGAGAAATTCCCCTGCTTGTTAGGAGTTCCTTTAGTTTGCAGTTGAGTGCAGCCGGATGGTTCTCTCTGTGTATTCCTGAAAAAGTGATTGGAGGTTCGTTGCTCACCTTAAGTCATTATCAACCGAAACTCATAGAGAAAGGGATCCGCAAAACCCCTCGCCATTACCGTATGAGCAGGTTTGAAAGCCTGCAAGTTAAGTTGTTGGCTGCTCTTAGCGATTGAGTGCCAACATGAGACCTATTTGTTAGCTTTGAACCGAGAAGGTCCCTCAACCATAGCGTGATACGAACCAGTGGCTTCCCTACCGAAACCGAAGAAATCCTCTGGGCGGGTTCCTTATCTTTACTTAATACGGAACCGAGACCTTGACTTCTTCTTATCAGACTGAAGAGGGGAACCTCATGACCCAGGATACAAGCACTATTATCTTCTTATAAGGGAAGTGAGGTGATTGTAAGCAAAAGGAGGAGGAATAGTTTCTCATGCCGAGATCAAAAACTCAAGCGCCATCCGTTTCCTATTTGATTTCAGAACAGCGGAATATCATCACCCGTGGTTCACTTGAGCATGAATAGAGTTCGGTCTCCTTATGAATTCAAGTTGGTAAAGAAGTGGACTTCGGAGCTTTCGCTACAACCCCTCCAAGGCGGTCAACTGTCTCATTTGACACTAGCACTTAAATAAAGAAAGGTAGGAAGGGCTCCCTCCCTCTAATGAAATGGGCTTCTTTAAATTATGCAATACGTTCACCAGTCTCGGATCTTTAGAAAAAGGAACCAATCCTATTTCGGCACTCTTTAGAGGCTATCGCTCGTTTACCGCAGATCTCTATCCCACAGCTGGCTAATAAAATCGCCTTGGCAATGTGTCAAGTCCTTTCAGTCAGAGTCCAACTCTTCAGCGAAAGTGAAAAATCTACGGTCTTCCATCCGCGGAGGTAGCCATGGACTCCATAGTATATGTTGGTAGCTAGCGTACAGGCTTGATGTGAGGGGGGGGGTTGTTACCTATTCTATTCCCTTGCTTGGATAAAAACACCCATCTTTCCGGACGAAAGACACGCAACTAGAGCAACTTGATATTACGTATGTAGACCTGGCCTCCCTCAATAATAGCTGGCTCACCCGATTGACGATTTTCAAAGATCTACGCCAAGCGCCTCGAAGCGGGGATCCACTTTTTACTACTTTAGAAAGTGAGAAGCCTTTGGCTTGATTTCTTCTGTGGCTTCTTTATGTTTACCCACGCCGCGGCTATTCAATAAAAGGATTGGTAGTTAGTTGCCTCACCCTATTGGTTGTTGGTTTTCTTTCTCCTCTGCGTTCGTGAAAAGCTAGTATGCTCGCGGAAATCGTCTAAAGGAAACTACTCGCTAACTCGCTAACAAGACGGACTTCTTCCTCTGGCTCTGCCAGGCTATGCTGCTCGCCTAAATCGGTATCAATAACTTCTATCGTACTTCGACCTCTCATTGGAATGATAAGTTGGCTACGACGAACTAATAAGTTTCTCTTCTTGTCACCTTCTTTAAGCCTTTCCTTCTGCTTCCATCGAGAAATATATATAGATAAGCTTGGAGAAGCGATTAAGGTGTTTCCACTCTTAGGTTGTTCAATATGCGAAGACCGTGTCAATCACTACACCAGTGATACGAAAAGCAAGCATTCTTCTCCAGCTGACGTACCGACGCCTCACTACTACTTAATTAGTGAAAGATACGTTGGGATGTTTTCAATTCTCCATCAAGAGGCGGGCAACTATCTCTTTTCACACTAGACTTCGGATCGCCTTCCTACTGGTTTTCTTCTCGGTCTCCCCAACTAGGGGAAACCTCAAAGCAAACAACAGAGCAACACCTATCTTTTTTCTTTAAGCACTGAACATCCGGATCCCCTTCCGACTTGCTTTTCCGGGCACTGGTCTTTCTAACAACTAGAACTCGTCTCCCTTTTCCTGATTCGCATCTTCTTCGGCTTTTGCTACGGTCTTTCCTTCAGTCAGTCCTTCCTTCAAGATTTTTGCCTGCGGATCTATCTCTTCAAAACATATATATCTTTCGGCGCCAGTCTTTCCTGCCTTACCTTAACCCCGCTTTCACGTGGCGAATCGGTATGAGGTTTCAGTGATCACTTTACGGTATTCTTTAAGCTTTCTTGGTCACCGGACAGAGTGAGAACTGCTCAGCTTGCTTTCTTTCCCTAGCACACACTTAGTAGATAGTAGGCACAGGTCCGCTAAGAGCTCATCGAACTTGACTTGTAGAGTGAGACCTGTGCTCGATATGGTTCATTTCAGTGCTCTTTCTCTCGGTATCGTTCACCACATGCCTGTGATCGATCTCTCTCAAGCTAGGTTTGGTATCGGTATCGGTGAAGTCCGTCATTGAATTGAAGTGGTAGAGTGGTAAGTGGGCGTACGGTCTATGTATTTCCTATCAGTGGCATTAGTTCCTTTTCATTCTCTAGATAGATGGGCAAAACAAGCTTCTCTTTATATTCTATTCTAGAAAGGATC